>CM023619.1:7127193-8489693 GCA_013358685.1 Antennarius maculatus | reverse complement strand
TAATAAATGAGGTTTCTGAATTTCTACGTAATCTTTTAATTGATTTAATTTCTGGATCATATCATACATATTTTCATACAGTAGTTTATTCTTTAAATGCTTTTATGTTCATTTATGACTTTTTCATTAACTGAACTTTGTTTCCTGCATTTATGTGAAACTCGATATTGCGTTGTCACACAGTCATAAAGGATGTAAAGATAATTTTTTCTTAACTACAAACTGATAAATGTTGCCTGTGATTATGTCTTAAAACATTGGAACATTTGGAACATTTTATCAAATTCAACAAGTAGACCTCAATTCTTCACTAAACGATGTTTTGATTTTATTTTTATCAACACATCTGTGTTTGAAATAAATGTCACAAAAATAAGTTAGAACAATCTGAGGAAGGGTGATATAGAAAACTTTCACTTCTTATGAACTTCCTCTCTTTTATGAACTGTTTCATTTTACAGACTGACAGTAAGTCTGGCCTAAATGACAAGAATTTATCAAATAATTTATGACATGAAAACACATGGTTGTGTGTTTCGAACAGAATTTATGCTAATTCTTTTCAGAATAATATTTCTGAATGGTGTTTGAAATCTTCAAGAAATAAAAGGTTGATGTTGAATTTTCTTTTCTTTTGTGAAATTTAAAAACGTCACACTCTGTCACAGTTTAACTGTAAATACACACTTTCACACAAGACAACATGAAGACAATGTGTTCGAATTATCCACGTGAACAAGACAGGTAGTGACATCATGAAAAAATAAATTTTTATAAACAAATTTCAGCAATTATAGTGAAAATGTAATTCAATTAAGAAGAGGAAATTAAATTAAAATTTAAAATGTTAAAAAGACATTTTATAACAACTTTCTCCAGGTTCCAAACCAACACGATAATGATATTTTTCATGAGCATCAGAGGAAACAACGAAGCTAAAGTTTTTCTGAGCAAACGCAGGAAACGGAGGAAACTTACCGCTTCAGGCTCGTGCGGAGAACCTGTTAGTTCCTCCTCTACCGCGTGAGTGAAAGAGGGAGCGCGAGCCTCAGACCTCGTGCCTTAATTTGAAGCAGGCTGGGTTTTATGCAAATCAGGGTTGACACCGACCTGTGCGCCGTGATTGGAGGAGGGCACCCTCGAGCCTGCGTTCCCACGAGCCGCATTCCAGCGGTCAAGTTCAAGCTCAAAGCGCGAGCCAGCATTACTATGCGAGGCGTGCCGCGTGGCTAATTCCAAAAAAGTCGCGCCCTCCGCGGCGTGGGAGAGTTCGTCACCTCGTATTGAAAAGCAGCAGCAGATAGATAGATAAACTCTCCGCGGGGCTGCATGCAGCACTTTGAACTGAAAGCCAGAAAAATGTCTGCTGCTGTCGCCTCCAGTAAAAGAGAAGAACATGAATAAGTTTTATTTCTAATTTTAAAGTTGTGGCATGAAACAAAAAAAAATTTTTTAAAAATGACTACTTAAGATTATGATTTCGGAATGATGGAGAAGAAACAGGCGCATCTAACGCATTCTAATATAATATCCACCTGTCTGTATGACTTTGAAGGCAGCAACAACAATACGCACAAAGCAATATTTGATCAACAGCAATGAAAGGAAGAGAATAAAAATCTGAATAAAAAAAGTTAAAAGGTTTTCTTTTGTAGTTTACACTTAAAGAGATGAAAGTAATATTATTATAGTACTGGATATATTATTGTTGGAATTTTTCATAAACAAGAAAATTCCTCCAAACATTTTTTAGACTGAGGAACATGGAGAAGCAGTAATTGTGAAGTTAATTACCCTTTAAGGAAAGTATAGTATAAAAACATGCTGACAACGTTCAGCAGTTTGTGTAGAAATACAAGATAAAACTACACCATGCACATTGCACTTTTTATTGTTAAGTTTCTTGACATATAATAAAATATAATGTTTGTGAGAATTTCTTATGAGAAGCACATCTTTAGTTCTTTACTGTAATCTCTTAGATGTATGACTCTGTACTTAGTGTGTAAATGCTGTCAGTCTTTTAAAACCAGCCAGTGCGTAATCATCAGGATAATAATGATAATTTTTTAGAATGATATCCTTTATTTGAATTATTTTTGTGACAAAACATTTTCTATGGCTTTCCCATGATGCTTTGCTGTGCAAGTTTACAACAGCGTTCTCTGTAATTGCGTTATGTGTCATTGTTTGACATTAATACTGCTAATATGAATACTGTTCACAATAGATTTAACATTTTATTACTTTTGTATTTGTATTTTGCATATTCTGGATAGATTTGCATATTTTAAAACTCTTAATTAAAAAAGACTAAGTGATTTTATCAATCAGTGATTGTTAATTGTTATATGAAGGAGTATAAGGAGCAGCCTCTTAGGATAAAGCCCGGGTATGTTTTATGTTTTGTATCATGAAACACAAGTTTGATATTTACATTTGAGATAATTTACATTTGTTTTCCACTTTTCATTTTAGAGGTCATCCTCTACAGATTTATAGAACCAACTACCATCTACATTATTGACTTTAAATCACACACACACCGGAACATTTTGCTTACCTTTGGAGCCTTACCTTCCATTCACATTATCGTTGTGTTTAAACTTGGATTCAAGTCAAACTGTGTCTGCTAAAGGCTGTGAGCATGGGATGTCAGTGTGAATCTGGTGTCACAGGCAGGAGATTCCCACATGTACGACACATAAATGGGATTTGTCTAGCCAGAGTATAATTGGCCAGTTGAGTCCCAGACATCTCTGTCCCGCCTCCCCATGCTCCTGCATTTGAGGACCCATAAAACGGCGTCTGGGCCGCTGATCCCACGACCCCTGAGGGAATAAATCTCTCAGTCATGATTTGGATGGTTTAGTTGATCGTGAAGCAGACAATTTTTTCCTCCTTTATGCTTCTGTTTTCATCTTTGAAATATGCTTTCCTTTTTGCTATGAGATTCATCATTTATCACGATTAAACAGTTTGAACAAACAAACATCCATGGCTGTCGTTTATATCCGTATGCAGCTCGTACAAAATAAAACGACCAACCAAACCTCTGAACCACCATGAAACTCAACTGCTGTTCTACATTTACAAGCCCATAGACCTTTTCTCCGGCCTTTTTTACAGACCTCTGCAGTTTGGCTTTAAAGCCTGAACAACCCAATAAAACATTTTACACCCCAGTCATGGTGGTCCAACAAAAAAGTAACAGATTGATCCGTGTGGACGGAAGCGACTTGTTATGTAATGGGGCCAGAGAAGGCTGGCCAGGTCAGAGGTGAGATGACCCCCCGACCCGCCTGAGCCGGGGAGCGTGCCGGTGACCACAGCGCTGTTGATGAACTCGTGGACAGTCCATTTGGTGACCTTTGGTGTCACTCGCTGGACAACAGATGGATGCGTCTTTAACCCACTCAATCCTGATCAGTTGATCTGTGGAGGTGGGACACCTCACCAGGGATAATGTCACCTCAGCGAATCAATAGATCTGATCAGGAGTTTAGAAAACCAGAAGGATTATGAAACAACAAGCTCATGCCAAACTAACAGGTTTAAAACTATGATGGCGCTCACGGGTGTGTATTTAATAAACGACCGTTAATAAACACACTGAGTATAAGTGGTTGTTTGTACTTCGTGTGGCTCTGCCATGTATTGGCGTCACGCTTGGAGTGTCCCACGCCTCTTGCCCATAAGTTAGCTGAGATAGGCTCCAGCAATCCCCCGTGACCCGAAAAAGTGGAAAAAGCAGTCAGAAAAAATAAATAGATGAATTAATAAATAAGTAGTCATGGTCCCAGTATCCTGATTTCACTCCCACTCAATCCACTCAATTCTATCACCGGTGTTGCTTCAATCTCCTGTTTCCACCTCCAATCAGGCTCCACCTACTTCCTCTCTGCTCAGACCTCAGTTTGGTGCCAGATTGTCATCGACTTTAACTTTCTTTCCCTTCCTTGTGATTTTCCTTGTTTGTCCTTTCATTGCCTGATCTTCTCACAATAACCTGTTGTCAGAAAATTTTGTTAAATTAAACTATGAATGTGGACTTCTCCTCTGATGCTCTGCATGTGGGTCCTTACCACAACCATGAAATAATAAATGAATAAATGAACGAATGAATGAATGAATGATTGAATCAATGAATAAACAATCAAAAGAACAAATAAATAAATAAATAAGATTCGATTTACACACAGCTTCCGGGGCTTCATACTGTTATAGCTGTTACTGAATACTCTTTGGCTTCCTTACTCATGACCACATGTTAGTTTATTACATGGTATTATTAGTAGTACATAATCTGATCATCAATGATACACAAAGAGGTATCATTGATGATCCCCATAAATTTTTTGAATTGGTGTGTGTGTATGTGTCTGTGTGTGTGTGTGTGTGTGTGTGTGTGTGTGTGTGTATGCATGTGTGTGCATGTGTTAAAAACATTGGTGGGTGTGTTGATTCACCCGTCTGACGGCATTCAGATGGAGACTTCCTGTGCGGCCCCTGCAAAGACACGGGTCTTTGGTTTGGCCCTTGAGAGAAGGGGACATAATCTGATCCTCAGCCAACCGTGTAAACCAGACACCCAGTCAGTGTGTGTGTCAGCTGGAACACGGCCTTCACACGGGCTGTGTGGTGTAACGCTGATTTAACACACGTGCTACTGAATTTCTATCAGCTTCTTTCACACATTTCCTCTTGGTGGAGATAAAAACTGTTTTCTATATTCTTCTCTCGGTGCTGGTTAGCCTTCAGCTACCGGTTGGCCCACCAGTGGGCAGACACCGGTGGGCATACATTACCCACCCCACACCCACCACAGACACACACACACACACACACACACACACACACACACACACACACACACACACACACACACACACACACACACACACACACACACACACACACACACACACACGCGCACACACACACACACACACACACAGACTGCTGGCCTGTCATTTTTCACCCATCTCTGTGGCCTCTGACAGGTCTGGCTGCGGGTTCGCCTCCACGTGAGGCAGACGAGGACGACTGACACCTCTGTATAGCAGCGTTAATTATGGGCATCTGCTTGCATGCCCCAGTTTGGGGGCCTTCCAGGGTCCATGGCTGTTGCCATAGGGACGAAGGAGGACCGTTGGTGGTTTGGGGTGCAGACAGAGACCTCGTTATTCTCCTGAGGAGTGGCCAGACATGACCCCCCATGACTCGCCCCTTTTGATTTGGGTGGGAAACAGCAAGCAGCCAGCCAGGAGAGGGACAGATCATTTCAGACTCATTGTGCAGACATGGGTGGAGATCCTGCAAGACTGGAGATCAAATTTAAATGCTGATACAAGAACATGCTGTCCCAGCTCTGGACACTGTTTCATGTGTCCCGAACATTAATGCAGGACTGTATCAAAAAAACCAAAAACAAAAAACAAAAACCAAAAAACCAAAAAATCAAACCAAAAAAACCTCAAAACCCAGGAAGATTTAGATTTAATACTTTTTGTTAAATTTCTTAAATTAAGAAGGAAATTATATTTACATAAATGCAAAGAAATGACAAGGCAAGAAAATTATAAATAGTTAATAAGTTACACACACACGCACACACACACACACACACACACACACACACACACACACACATGCTCGCTTTATTCCCATTTTGCATATATTAGCCAGTGTCTGTGTTGTGAAATGCATTGTTGTGTTTTCCCACACCTCCCCATTTGATGTCTCTTTTGTCAGCATGAATAAAAGGGGATTGATGGGAGGGGGGGGCTACAGCTCCTTCTGATGGGGCGCTCTCCACACTGAGGCAGCTGCAGGGCCAGTAGGCGACCCCTGATGGACAAAATGTGAACAGCACAAAAAATTTTGGTGTGAGATTTAAACGTGGATTAAATTATAATGATATGTGCTAAAGCTCAGAAAGATTAAAAAAAAAGTCATTCTTCTATCTTCTTTTCCTTTCGGATTTTCCCTTCAGGGGTCGTCACAATCTGTTGCCTCCATCTAACCCTGTCGTCTGCATCCTCTTCTCTCACACCAACTACCTTCATGTCCTCTTTCCCTACACCCATAAACCTCCTCTTTGGTCTTCCTCTAGGCCTCTTGTCTGGCAGTTCAAAACTCAGCATCCTTCTATCAATATATTCATTATCTCTCCTCTGGACATGTCCAAACGATCTCAGTCTGGCCTATCTGACTTTATCTCCAAAACCTCTAACGTGTGTGCTGTCCCTCTGATTTACTCATTCCTGATCCTATCCTTCCTGGTCACTCCCAAAGAGAACCTCAGCATCTTCATCTCTGCTACCTCCAGCTCTGTCTCCTGTCTTTCTTCAGTGACACTGTCTCTAGACCAAACAACATCGCTGGTCTCACCACAGTTTTGTACACCTTTCCTTTCATTTTAGCTGAAACTCTTCTATCACACATTACACCTGACACTTTTCTCCACCGGTTCCATCCTGCCTGTACACGCTTCTTCACCTCTTTTCCACACTCTCCATTGCTCTGGACTGTTGACCCTAAGTACTTAAAATCCTCCACCTTCTTGATCTCTTCTCCCTGTAACCTCACTCTTCCACTTGGGTCCCTCTCATTCACACACATGTACTCTGTCTAACTGTGGCTAACCTTCAATCCTCTCCTTTCCAGGACAAACCTCCACCTCTCCAGCTTCTCCCCCACATGTTCCCTGCTCTCACTACAGATCACAATGTCATCTGTAAACATCATTGCCCATGGAGATTCCTGTCTAACCTCATCTGTCAGCCTGTCCATCACCATAGCGAACAAGAAGGGGCTCAAAGCTGATCCCTGATGCAGTCCCACCTCCACCTTGAATTCCTCTGTCACACCTACTGCACACCTCACCACTATCTTACAGTCCTCATACATGTCCTGCACCGCTCTAACATACTTCTCTGCCACTCCACACTTCCTCATACAATACCATAGTTTTTCTCTGGGCACCCTGTCATAAGCTTTTTCCAGATCTACAAAAACACAATGCAGCTCCGTCTTGCCTTCTCTGTACTTCTCTATCAACATCCTCAAAGCAAATACTGCATCTGTAGTGCTCTTTTTTGGCAAGAAACCCTACTGCTGCTCACGAATGCTCACTTCTGCCCTTAGTCTGACTTCAACTACTCTTTGCCGTAACTTCATTGTTATGGGAAAGAGTCTTCATTGGTGACCCCTGCTCCATGGAGAGAGAGAAAGAGCGAGAGAGAAGAGGAAAAAAAAGGCGCACCAGATTTTTTTCCCTAGTCGCACCGGTGCTCCCAAATATATTTAATAGTCGCACTGATAAAAATTTGGGCGCATATGTGACCAAAATCGTCGCAATTTTGAGCCCTGCTTTGGCCTCTTCATTTTCCTCACCACCAGAGTCATCCTACACACCATCATCCTATGCTGTCACTGATCTCCTTCAGATTACACTGTCTACACAAGATGTAGTCTACCTGTGTGCTCCTACCACCACTCTTACAGGTCACCCTATGTTCCTGCCTCTTCTGGAAGAAAGTATTCACTATAGCCATTTCCATCCTTTTTGCAAAGTCAACCACCATCTGTCCTTCTGCATTCCTCTCCTGGATACCAAACCTGCCCATCACCTCCTCATCACCTCTGTTTCCTGCACCAACATGTCCATTGAAGTCTGCACCAATGACAACTCTATCACTTCTAGGTATGCTCTGCATCAGTTCATCAAAGTCCAACCAGAATTTCTCCTTGTCCTCCAGCTCACATCCTACCTGTGGACCATACCCACTAACAACATTGAACATCACACCTTCGATTTCTAGCTTCAGACTCATCACTCTATCTGACACTCTTTTTTACCTCCAGGACATTCTTTACAAACTCCTCCTTCAAGATAACTTCTACTCCATTTCTCTTCGGTATGTAAGTCATAAATTTGATTCGCATGTTTGATTTGGCAAACGTTTTACATCGGATGCCCTTCCTGACACAACCCTCTGTATTTATCCAGGCTTGGGACCAGCACAATAAGACACTGTCTTGTGCCCTCTTAAGGGTACATTTAGAAAAAAAGTCATGCTGGGAGAAAATTGCACTTTTTAATTGGTCATTGTTCTTCTTCTTCTTCTTTTCTTTTTGGCTTTTCCCTTCAGGGGTCGCCACAGCGAATCAACCGCCTCCATCTAACCCTGTCTTCTGCATCCTCTTCTCTCACACCAACTACCTTCATGTCCTCTTTCACTACATCCATAAACCTCCTCTTTGGTCTTCCTCTAGGCCTCCTGCCTGGCAGTTCAAAACTCAATTAATTGGTCATTGTTATGTTGTTTTTTTTTTTTTTTTGTATACTGATTATAATCCCCGCAGGGAAATTAGTAGCACACTCTAGTTAGTTCAGTATATATATATATATATATACAGTATGTGTGTACAGGCCCTGAACACAAACACACACATGGGGCCTCGGCAGTGCTCCGGAGGTGAGCTGACACCTCCCACTGCCAGCTCACCTCCGGGTGATCTTTTTTTTTTTTTGATTTGGTTTTTGTTGACATGCATAAAGTTAATTTATAAGTTAATTTATACACATACCTGAAGGAACCCGTAAAAATTCCACGATACAAAAATGATATCAGACTTCATACCAAACATATGAAAACAAATGTACTGGTATTATAAACCAAGTGCACCCAACATAGTCAGAAATCAACGTGGTATAAGACACACACACACACACACACACACACACACACACACACACACACACACTGGCAGTATGGAAAATGATCATTTGGACATGACGAAAATGAAAATACAGTAAACATGTACAGTGAGGGGAGGATGGTTGGGGTTGGGGTATGGACAATGATTGTGCTTTTAAAACGGTGAGGCATAGCCAATGATTATGCTTGGGTCATTGTTTTTTATTTAAAAACATTTTTGTCTACTGTTGCAGGTCTTAGGTGATTTTTTTTTTTTTGCACAATATTTCCCCTGCTTCAGAAAATACCCGCCTTATATCGCTGTCAAAACTTGCGGCACAAACCGAACTACTACCTGAATCAGGTCATGTCTACATGTACTCGCATTAATGTATATTGATCAACACATTTATAAGCAGAACAACTCCGAGAACGGGACGTGTGGAAATTCACACCGTTCACTTTATGACTCATAAAGAAAGAAACAGACGAACAAATATCCAGCTGTCAAGCATGTTTATCAATGTGGAGCTGTTATAAGTCAGAAAATAGCCCGTTTTAACTCCTTCCATTCTGTGTTTACATGTAGACATGGGTCACACACAGTAACGTCACAGCGATTTTCGTCGCAGGGAGATGCCCCCCAGATAGAAAGAGTTTTGGGTACAGTGTCCACGTGACAACACAGACCCGACGTTTTCAAAAAACTTCACTTTGGCCAGCGTTTTCATCCCGGATATCTACGTTGTCGCTGCCTGATGCCTTCCACCATATTTTTCATGCAATTCCTTCTGGCAGATGCGCCGTGATTGGTTGGGTGCCGTAATTGGTGGAGCGCTTGATTGACAGGTAGTGGGTGGAGTTAAAAAGCGTGACAGCGTGAGGTTTTCAGGTGAGCTTATTCAAATATATAGGTGGGGACATAATACATTTGAGGTCAGATTTACATTTGATGGTGTTTTATTCAGTGAAGGCATCGCACTAGAATTCTTCGGTGTGTGACGCACCTTAATATTCTATTAATAAACTGTGATATAAAATCTAAACAAACCTAATTGTAAAAATACCACAACTACATTATATTTGTTGTGACGTTTATTCTTTACTGAATTAAAAGGAAAGTAGACAAATCAAAATAATCATCATAGGCAAAAAATGTCGACTCTGAGCGTTACTAGGCCTGTGGGGGAGTAAAAATCTGGATGAACTTGTTTGAAATAGTTGGCTGTTAAATTGTGGTTGCAGAATTCCAACCTTCATAGAGAAAAAAAGTGTTCGTTCCTTTTTAACTACAGGCTACGTTTTCAGCCCGTAACACCACCTATGTCCACTAGATGGCGCAAAAACATCATGATTTGAGCCTAAAACATCTTTTTTTTATTATTCCCTCATTTAAGTCGTTTGAATAATTTAAAAGACTTTGACTTCAAGGATGTTAGACATCATCCTACACCACAGACCAACAATTAATGTTTTACACTCTCTGTTCATCACATTGTCCATCATTCAGTTCAACCATTAGAGATGAGTGAGAAACTTTGCTGTCAGTCTGAGGTGTCTGACTCTGGGGTGTAATTTACGGAGGGCCAAGGACAAGCACAAACTTTGTGCCCTTCAGGAAGTCCATCCAAACACTTATTAGCACAGAAGTGACACCAGAGAACATGAAGGACATTTTGGCAATAGGAAACATTAGTTACACCACAATGATGAGACCATTAGCAGCATAGTGCTGTGGAGGAAGGACACAGGGAGCAAAAGGTGGCGACCTGCTCTCAAGACTGGATGGATGTCACGGTTTAGCTCCTAGAAGGCTGCAGAGGTTTCAACTCAGTGACATCATTTACCCAGGAGCCACAAGACCAGTGGTCAAGGGTGTGTGTGTGTGTGTGTGTGTGTGTGTGTGTGTGTGTGTGTGTCTTCCTCCCTGTATTTCCATGGATGTCCTTTTGGTGCTCAGTTTTGCCCTCCACCTAATAAAAATGTGTTAAGTCAATTCTTCTGTTGGTGCCCTCTATCAAGACATTTCCTCGGAGCTGATGCTGTCTCTGATCCTTTTATTTTGTGTTTCAGCAATAGAATTATAGAGGATCTGACGTAGTTCAATTATAGCTAGCAGTCTGTTAGCATAGCTAACAAGTTCTGGCACAAGTTCTATAGTAATAGGTATAGGTATAATAGGTAACTAGGCTGGCCTCAGACCACTTTAAAGCAACAATCCCATCATAGTCCGGTCCTCTTTGAACATGAAAACCTTTTGAGATGCCATGAAGAAAACTAAATGGAAGATTCCTTTCTAAGGCTGACGCTTGGATGTAATTTTTTCATCAGTAACTTTAAATATCATTGATTATTAATTACATAGATTCACATAGATTTCTAATTGTTCTATTTATGGCATTCATGAAAACCTGCTCATTATGACGAGTGAAGGATGAACTTCTTTCACTTTGTTAAAGTGAGGTTGGGGTTAAGAAAGAATGAAAGAAACTTCACCTTATTAATCCCCAGTGGGAAAATTATTTTTTCTGTCAGATGGACAACAAAGTGTAAAAAAAAAAGCTTCTCTAAGAATCGTCCTATAACTTTTGTCCCTTGGAGGTCACTGAGTAGCCAGAGACATTTTGGACTGTGTTGAACTAATTGGCATTTAAATCAACATGGGCTTTCGAGATGCACAATATTTGGTGTAGCAATTTGGTTAAAAAATATGTTGGATTCAAGCTGTGTTAATGTGCTGACAAGCCAAATGTGTTGTAATTAGGAAAAGAAAACAGACGGGTATTTTCATATGAGGCAATGAATGTGGGAGTCTGTGTGAAAGAGGGAGAAAGCAAGAAGGCTAAAAGATGAAAATAATAATGTGATCAAGCATCTCTGATAAAACAGTTTGTCCTGTGAGTGGTTTAGTTTTCTTTTAGAATTTGCAGAGGCTGACAGGTCTGTAGTGACGAGAGTCTTTCACTTTCCATTATTCCTCCCAGTCTGTGAAATCACAGCCATCAGTATGTGATTTATTCCCTCTGCCGAGAGTGTTTGCATGAATTCAAGCTCCTTCAGATTAACAGGCAGTTAGAAATAAATGTCAGAATTCTGGTAATGAAAGCTGAAAAGATGACACTACATCAAGAAGAAAATCAAGAAAGGTGTTGAAATGGAAGTCGGACAACTTCCCTAATGCTTTTATGAGGCACACTAATGCCTTATTGTTGCCGTGGAAACTCCAAAAGTATGCTAATTTTTAATCATTACAAGATTCCTGGAATTCATAATTTGTCAAGTGCAGAATTTACCAAGTTTCAAAATTGACACTCTCTTCTTTTAAAAATTTGCCAATGCAGGACAAAGAGAACTGTCAAAGTGGTCGAGAGTATGCATGTACAGTATAATGTTTGGAAGACATATGAAAAGGTTTAATAGCATTTTAAATTGAGCTTGTTGTTTATTAGCATTGCTACTAATCTGGTCCTGGTACCGAGTTCTACCAGCCACCTTTCACACAATCTGGACTGTGACCCATCACTCTAGAGCAGTAAAGCAGGATTATGTGTCGCGGTTTCATCCATCTATTCAGATAAATTTAATCTCATTTGGTAAATGATTTGATCCCTGCCACGTGGAGCTCCTTAGCATAACGCAGCAACCTTCTAATCTCCATCAGTCCGATAGCACTGATCTTATGAAGCCCAGTCCTTGAATCAGCCTGAGGTGTCATTGTCTGGTGAAAGTGGAGCATGACTTTCAGCAATTTTTGATTAAAACAGACTAAGAAAAAAAACCCTTCAGAAATAGAAGACCTAGATGATGAAACAGGGTTAAAAACTGTTGTAAAGTAGGTTGAGGAGTGAGGATGCAGATCTCCCTGATCATTTAGTCAAATTCCTCTGTGTGACGGAGTCAGAGTGAGGTAACGAGACTGAAACACTGTCGGCTCTGAGGACATCCAGGGTGAGTCTTACCTGCTGCAATGAGGAAATAAAGAACTCACTTAACTTATTTGTTTGTGATACAGTTTCCATCAAAGAGTTAAAGGAGAGGCAAGAAAGATTATGATGACAGGAGAGCAGAGAGGAGCGGCAGAACAACAGAAACAACTCCATGTATTCCAAAAACATCTATCAAAAGAATGTCAAACAAGACCTGAACATTCAAACCCCCAGGAATTTATTCCACAGTTGCTTTATACCTCATTAGGGTTAGTCAAATGTACCTAATGAATCAGAAACCAGGTGTATTTAATCTATTATTGTCTTTATTTGATAAAGAAAGAAGCCATAGAAATAGGAAATGTGAGGAGGATGAGGAGAATGACAGAAAAGCATCACAGCTGGATACTATTAATAAACAGATTAGTAGTTAAAGAGAAATTACCTGGAATATTAAGAATATTCAGCAATATTCAGCAATACTACCACAAAAATACGTTTGTGGTGGAAAAGCAGATGTCATTGTGAAGAAAATGAATAAATGTATAAATACACAAGTAAATGTGTAATCAATCAATCAATCAATGAACAACTACGCAGTGCACTGGCGTTGCTCTCGGAGTGCCCCCCCTCGCCCGTAAATCAGCTGGCATAGGCTCCAGCAACCCCCCTGACCCTCAAAAGCTGAAAACGCATCAAGAAAATGAATGAATGAATGAATAAATTGGTGAAGAAATGAATGAATAATACACAAAAAACAAACAAGCAAACAAACAAACAAATGCTGTAAATAATAACTAATAATCAATAATAATAATAATAATAATAATAATAATAATAATAATAATAATAATAATAATAATAATAATAATAATAATAATAATAATGATGATAATGATGGTGATGATGATGATGATGATGATGATGATGACGATGATGATGATGATCAGCTGGCATAGGTTGATCATCATCCTCATCATCATGAAGATGATGATTGTTGCCTGGAAAGAGATTTCAGTGAGGGTGTTGGCAGATGTTTACCTGTGAATATATTCCACCTGTGCTCTTTGTGTGACAGTGTTAATGAGTGGAATCAGCCTTTGTGTTTGTGTCTGTGGTTTATTTATTAACAGTTCACTCTCAAACAACACATCGGATTGTTTTCAGTCGACCAGAGACACCTGATGAAAAATCAGAAGGACAAAGGCTGAGTGTGACATGGACCACAGATGCTGCAGAAGGGAACCCATTAAAGACCCCCCCCCCAGCACACACACACACACACACACACACACACACACACACACACACACACACACACACACACACACACACACACACACAAACACACACACACACACATACACACACACACACACACATACACACACACACACACACACACACACACACACACACATACATCTGCTCCTCCACACATGACCTGAATTTTAACTGCCTAGGTAGATCAGTGCGTAATTGAGCATGTAAAGGTTTTTTTGTTCATCCCGGAGTTTGTATATGTGTGTGTGTGTGTGCGTGCGTGTGTGTGTTTTATTGGGGGTTGGGAGTGTTAAAGCTGTCATCAAGTCTGAATTAAAAAAATACTCTGACGCCAGTCGCTTGTAAGATGAGCACATGCTAAAATAAACCGACACTATGCTTCAAAGACAGAAAATTCATTGAAGACAAGCTTATTACTGCGGAGCTTAAACATTTATTATCTGTGTAAAAGCCTGTAGCTTCATTTGTTTTTGCCCCACCCCCCCACCCCTGCATTCCTGCTCACAATCTCTCACAATGTTGCTCCTCTGATATATCAAGCTACATTTACCCCTCACTAACAGTGACATGCTCCATCCCATCTCCCTGTAAGGACAAGTTCTCAAGCTAACGGGGTAATTTCAGGAAGGGGTTGTAAGGGTTTTCAAGCACTGAGCAAATTTTGTCACTGAGATATTTCAGTGGTAGTCTTTATTTCAGATCTCACTTTTACTCTCTCTTGTCTAGACAAATTGAGCTACTCAAAAAAATTATTTAATGGTCTTCTAACTATAGTATCAAAGATAAAAGACAATATCAGTATCACATATCCAAATATCTTTCCCTTGTGCATGCATCTAAACTGATTGAAGAGATTTGCTAGCTGTGCTTTAAGGATTGTAAAGTTTTTAGCATCCTTGTGCATCAAATTTAACAGAGTGACCCTCACTATGGAGGACAAATCTCAAATTAAGAGAATCACAAAGATTCATCACCTGGATGTCATAAATGTGTGAACTAAGCTTTCACACCCATCAGGACAGTCTAAATCAGGAGGGTTCATGATGATTTTATGATGATCCATTTAGTACATGTTGAAATGTATTATTAGCTGCACTGCTCATATAACCGGATTTCTGAATAACCATTTTTTTCATGAAATAAAAGTAGTAATTTCTAAATTGACAGTCTACTGTCCAACGACAATGTGTTCCATGTGGTTACCCCACATCTTCCTGACTTCCTTCACCCAGAAAAGGCCTCTGCTCGGAAATGCTTTAACCCAGCATGGTGGCTGAACCCAGTCTGCACCACAGTTTCAAATCCAGTTCGGTGCAGACGTCTCTCTACGGGGATATATCCTGTTTCCCCTCTTTTTTATGTGGCTGGGTTACTGCTCTGTTTGATCTCCTTATATTAACAGCATCACCATAAAAAAGGAATCCCATGAAGAGCGTCTCCCCAGCAAATAATAATAAGTAAACACAGCAGCAGAGACGCATCACACATCTGCAGCAGCGTGGAGAAATCGCAGTGACGCTGAAAGCCTCATTATGCTCCAGTTTCCTACCGGGCCCACTGTGCGTTATTGGTGGCAGTGTTCCGCTCCCATTAAAATGCTGTAATGGCTCTTTCCAGAAGATGTATTTGAATCCTTGTCCTGATCCTACCTCCCTTGAGTATTGTGTATTCTCCATTGTGCATGGATGGCTGCCCCCCCACCCCCCTTTTCTCGTTGGAGAGTGATTGACATTGTTTGTCTGTTTGACGAGGCACCCGGCATTTTTTAAAGTCACATCTTACATTAAGGCTGAGCCAAGACTCCTGGCATTACCATTGAGGCGCTAACTGTGTGCACATGTGCAGCATACATACAAACATGTGCATCATTTCTTTACGAATGTAAAGATTCCATTTATGATTGTCTTCCTAAAACAAAATCAGCTGACTAGGAGCTTTTGACACATGTAGATCATTGCGGGGGTTGTTCCCATATTAACCATCTTTAAATAGGCTGACATCACAATGGAGCCTTATTTAGCTCATTATGTACAGCTTATGGCATTATCCTGTCATGAATAACGCCGAGCCTGTTCAGATATCCACTTTAAAAAACATGTTCACTTTCCAGCATGTGGAATATTTCGATCCCAACAGCTTTAAATACTTCAAACAACAAACACATTGTGTATGACGACCATTTTTATGATGTCAAAGCTACTTAAAATTACATTAATTAGCTTTAGTAGCAATCTGTGAGCTCAACACCATTATTGTAAAGTATCAGTATCAGCATTCATCCGTTATTAGTGTGTGTAAAGTCAGCATCCATGCTGTTTTAGTTGAGGCCTTCACCAATTATAACTACATCCATCATGTTGTGTGATTCTCTGACTGGGAAGAATTCCAAGCTGACCTGAAGAAATGAGTGGCAAACCTGATCGACTATAAACCGACATTAACTGATGCCGTGAATTGAAGCTTACGGCAGTTTTAAATCTGCTACCAATCCACAGAAGAATGGATGTTGATCAAATCCTTTACTGTTATTGAACAGTGGAGATTTGGCCTACAGATTATAGTTATTCCATCTCGCTCTCTGTTTGGTTTATGTTCTATGTCTTCTAAATGTTAGTCAGATTCCTGGACGTCTCATTCTGTTGGCATCTGCCGAACTGGCAGTCAAGTGCAATATGCGATAGGATTTTTTTTTCTTTCTGTCAGTGCATTAATTAATATGAGAGCGGTGAGTCCATGAGACATAATATCTATGACAACAAAACCTGTGCCAGCATCCTCCAGGCAAACGTTCAAAAAGTGTCCAATTTTAATGCAGGGATTCAGATTAAATTCAGATCACAGCTGTCTGACACCTCAGGGAATATATATACCAGTCATTATTGATCTTATTTAGTGTCTTCTTCTCTTCTTCTTTTCCTTTTGGCTTTTCCCTTCAGGGGTCGCCACAGCGAATCAGTTGCCTCCATCTAACCCTGTGTTCTGCATCCTCTTCTCTCACACCAACTACCTTCATGTCCTCTTTCACTGCATCCATAAACCTCCTCTTTGGTCTTCCTCTAGGCCTCCTGCCTGGCAGTTCGAAGCATTCATCCTGCCTGTACACGCTTCTTCACCTCTTTTCCACACTCTCCATTGCTCTGGACTGTTGACCCTAAGTACTTAAAATCCTCCACCTTCTTGTTCTCTTCTCCCTGTAACATCACTCTTCCACTCGGGTCCCTCTCATTCACACACATGTACTCTGTCTTACTGCGGCTAACCTTCATTTCTCTCCTTTCCAGGACAAACCTCCACCTCTCTAGCTTCTCCTCCACCTGTTCCCTGCTCTCACTGCAGATCACAATGTCATTTGCAAACATCATAGTTCATGGAGTTTCCTGTCTAACCTCATCTGTCAGCCTGTCCATCACCATAGCAAACAAGAAGGGGCTCAGAGCTGATCCCTGATGCAGTCCCACCTCCCCCTTGAACTCCTCTGTCACACCTACTGCACACCTCACCACTGTCTTACAGTCCTCATACATGTCCTGCACCGCTCTAACATACTTCTCTGCCACTCCACACTTCCTCATACAATACCACAGTTCCTCTCTGGGCACCCTGTCATAAGCTTTTTCCAGATCTACAAAAACACAATGCAGCTCCGTCTGGCCTTCTCTGTACTTCTCTATCAACATCCTCAAAGCAAATATTGCGACTGTAGTGCTCTTTTTTGGCAAGAAACCATACTGCTGCTCACAATTGCTCACTTCTGCCCTTAGTCTAGCTTCCACTACTCTTTCCCATAACTTCATTGTATGGCTCATCAGCTTTATTCCTCTGTAGTTACCACAACTCTGCACATCTTCCTTGTTCTTAAAAATGGGCACCAGCCCACTGCTCCTCCATTCCTCAGGCATCTTCTCACTATCTATGATCTTGTTGAACAATCCAGTCAGAAACTCTACTGCCACCTCTCCTAGACACTTCCAAACCTCTACAGGTATATCATCAGGACCGACTGCCTTTCCACTCTTCATCCTCTTCAACGCCCTCCTCACTTCATCCTGACTAATCTTTGCTACTTCCTGGTCCACAACAGTCACCTCTCCTAGTCTTTGTTCTCTCATTTTCCACGTTCATCTACTCTTCAAAGTACTCTTTCCATCTTCCCATCACACTACTGGCAACTGTCAATACACTTCCATCCCTATCCTTAATCACCCTAACCTGCTGCACGTCCTTTCCATCTCTGTCTCTCTGTCTTGCCAACCTGTATAGATCAGTCTCTCCCTCCTTACTGTCCAACCTAGCATACAAGTCATCATAAGCTTCTTGTTTGGCCTTTGCTACCTCTACCTTCACGGTACGCTGCATCTCCCTGTACTCCTGTCTACTCACCTCTGTCCTCTCAGTGTCCCACTTCTTCTTAGCTAACCGCTTTCTCTGTATACACTCCTGTACGTCCTCATTCCACCACCAAGTTTCCTTATCTACTTTCCTTCCAGATGACACACCAAGTACTGTCCTACCTGTCTCCCTGATCACATTAGCTGTAGTTGTCCAGTCATCTGGAAGTACCTCCTGACCACCCAGAGCCTGTCTTAACTCCTCCCTAAAAGTCATGCAACACTCTTCCCTTTTCAGCTTCCACCATTTCTTCTTCTGCTCTGCCTTTGTCGTCTTCATCTTCCCCACCGACAGAGTCATCCTACACACCACGATCCTATGCTGTTTGGCTACACTATCGCCTACCATTACTTTGCAGTCACTGATCTCCTTCAGATTACACCGTCTACACAAAATGTAGTCTACCTGTGTGCTCCTACCACCACTCTTACAGGTCACCCTATGTTCCTGCCTCTTCTGGAAGAAAGTATTCACTGTATACTTTTCCATCCTTTTTGCAAAATCAACTACCATCTGTCCTTCTGCTTTCCTCTCCTGGATACCAAACCTGCCCATCACCTCCTCATCATCTCTGTTTCCTGCACCAACATGTCCATTGAAGTCTGCACCAATGACAACTCTATCACTTCTAGGTATGCTCTGCATCAGTTCATCAAAGTCCAAACAGAATTTCTCCTTGTCCTCCAGCTCACATCCTACCTGTGGAGCATACCCACTAACAACATTGAGTATCACACCTTCGATTTCTAGCTTCAGACTCATCACTCTATCTGACACTCTTTTTACCTCCAGGACATTCTTTACAAACTCCTCCTTCAAGATAACTTCTACTCCATTTCTCTTCCTATCTACACCATGATAAAACAACTTGAACCCTGCTCCTAAACTTCTAGCCTTGCTACCTTTCCACCTGGTCTCCTGGACACACAGTATGTCTACCTTCCTCCTCTGCATCATGTCAACCAACTCTCTACCTTTTCCTGTCATAGTTCCAACATTCAGCATCCCTACTCTCAGTCCTATACTCTTGGCGTTCCTCTTCTCTCTCACACTTTCCTCCTCTCCTTCTTCGACCAACAGTAGTCCAACTTCCACCGGCGCCCTGTAGGTCAACAGCGCTGATGATGGTCATTGTTAACCCGGGCCTCGACCGATCCAGTATGGAAGTCATAGGTTTGATTCGCATGTTTGATTTGGCAAAAGTTTTGTGCCGGATGCCTTTCCTGACGCAACCCTCTGTATTTTTCTGGGCTTGGGACCAGCACAATAAGACACTGGCGTGTGTCCTCTTGCGGCTACATTCAGGGAACACTTATTATTACCACAATTTGTTCTGGGATTAATAAACATATATCTATTTGTCTACAAAATGTTCGTTATTACTTTGATATCGCATCCACAACTGTGCCCTGCTCATACATCCGGGTTGATATCATAAAAGGAACACAAAACAGTAACACATGATTAAGATAATGACCAACTTTCAATAACAAAACAAACCGCCGCTCACACAACCTGCAGCTGGTCATTTATTGATCTTATTTAGTGTCTAAAAGCTGGAATTGTTAGCCTCTAATCCCGTTGCAGGCAGTTTAGTTTTGGCATTCTCAACATTATAGTGTTTTTTTTTGCGATATAATGTAAAACAAAAGGAAAAAAACATACACTGCTTCACCTAGATTGGATCAGATACATGAGCAGCAGTTGAGGCCTACCGCTGATGCTCCTGATCCAGTCGGTGTGGTTATTTCACACACATACAAGTTCCTCCATGGTGTGTGAGCCAAGAGGAAAACAGAGCAGTGGGGGGGGGGGTGAGGGGGGGTGGTGGATTCTTCTACCTTTCACTGCATCTCTGATTCCCACTTCACACAACAAGAGGATGGAAGAGCAGAAGGAGATGCACAATCAATAAACTGAGTTTTACTGCAGAGGCCTTGGGGAAGCGCTCACCTTAACATGAAAAAAACACCCCCATATCGATTCTGTCCGGGATGTCTTGTGCACCCTCGCTTAAAATTCAGTCAATAATACCACTGACAACTTTTAGATCTTCTCTGAAATTGAAAATAAAGTGTAGTGAAGAATATGTGAACAGGATAAGTTTCCAATGTCTAACTGATGTGCTAACATGTAGTGATCATTCTCCAGTGGATCCATGGTCAATCTGCTTCGGTTAGAGCCTCCATCAGCAGCTGACAAGCTCCCCCTTCCTCTTGCTTGCTTTACTAATGAAGCCGCTGCTGTGTGGTGTGTATTGACCCCTCTGCAGTGACGAACCACTGGCTGCTGCCAGATTGTGAGATGCATGCTGCAAAGGTTTGATGCTCAGCAACATTTTCCCTCCACAAACCTCAGGATCTGTGTTTTTGTCTCATGTGAACATGAGTTGTGATAAGGTGACGCATTGGGGGCACACAGGAGGAGGTTATATGATGGATCCTGATTGTCATGTGTGAATTTGAAATGAATTCACAGACACGGATCAGTCTGAGGTTTATGCAGGAATCGGATTATAGTCATATAAAGTGTCCCCCCTGCCCCCCACCACAACACACACACGCACACACACACCACCCACCCCCACCTCCATCCTCACCTCCTCCACCACCCTCTCTGAGTGGGGGGAGCAGGAGCCGTCTGCCCGTCATCGCTTTTGCCTCTTTGTTCAAACCGATGTGGCCCCTCGCTCCCTCGGGGACAACGGTGGAAGCACCTTGCTGTGCGTGTCGGCGCGCGTTCTCGCGTGCGCACGCAGGGGCGCGCCTCGATTACGATCTGGCAGATGTGTGTGAGGATGTAAGGCGCGTAGGCTGCAGCCAGCCCATTGAGGAGGAGAGTATTCCGCTGAAGAGACCGAAAGAGCGCTTGTGCGCGCACTGCACTCCGCATTTTCCTCCGCAAAGAAGTGCTGTTTCATCTTTTTTTCCCCCCGTACGCATCCTCTTGGAGCGTCTGCACTGAGGCGCAAAACTGCTGCGAACGCCGCTGAGTAGACTGCCGCATCACTGAGACGCGTCAGAATAAGGTAAGAGTGCGAAAGAGATGCATGCTTGATGGAATGCATCATTTGTTCGGAAGTCACCGGGTTGGAGGAAGCGCTCAGCTGATAGAAGATGGTTTAAAGTGTTTCAGTTCCCAGGTTGTGACATTAGACACACTTTCTGTTCTGAAAATGTGCTCATGCAGAATTTAATTGTGTGCAAGTATTTCCTGTGCGGCAGTCTACTCATTTCCAATCGCATGATCACAGAATTGCGCACAAATTTGCAGCCGATCGGGGTACGTTGAATTATTTACCAAGCTTTTTAATATGGGTCTATATTTACGAGTCAGTGTAGGGGCATGCATAAATCATCAAGTCACCAAGTAACCTTGTTAGTGTGTCCTCAACATGGTTTCCCTCAGGAGATGTCTTCAAGAACTACAGCTTCAAAAAAATATTCCTTTGGATGACATCAAATGAAGTAAAAGAGGAGGATGCTTCATTTTGAGTGATGCTCATTTGGAATCAGATCCAGCTCTTAACACCTGAACAGGTGTTTGTGAAGCCTCTTATGGATGAGCAAATGTTAAATGTGGAATAAGTGCCAAAATCTGAACTCACACCACTTCACCTGTCATCATGTGCATGACAATATGTGTGTATGTTCGCACCTCTAAAGTGCCTCTTGAACTGAGTTTGCTTTCTTCCGTAAAGTCTAAAAAACAAAAAAGCAGCAATACGATGGTGAAATAAGTGACATTCTGGTGTCAAGGTGCTCAGTAGATCTTTGCAACTTTCATATTAATGACCTGCCTCCTCAGTAAACAAACACTGACACGCACAAATCACTGTGAAAGAGGAGAACACTTTGGGTCACCTTGACAAATGAGCTGCATTGAAGGGTAATATGAGAGCTCCTGCAGCCCCATAAAGTCTCCTTTCACAGCTCCTCTGTGGACGAGTCCAAGTCTTTTCTTCTGTGGCCTTGTTAGTTTGCCCACCACCAGCTGTGTGCCAGTGCCATAAAGCCTGAAGAGGTTAACCGGGCAACGCCGCTGTGGACCAGCTCGAGCTGAGGAAATGCAATGTGTGTGTGTGTGATGGGTAACAAAGGAGTGAGGAATGAAGATGAAAGTTTATGACATGCATTTTTCATTTTGTCCAAATGAGCGTCGCTGTGTTAGAAAAGAGCACTCATGAGGGCCAGCATGCATGCAGCAGTTGCATGTCTGTGTGTTCACACACATGGCTGCACTTAAGAAAGCGTAGGAACCGGAGGGCGGCGGCGTAGAGAAGGAAAGGGTCTGATTCTAACGTAGGTAGGACCTGACTTTAACTGTCTGTTGCTGCACATTTGCACTCAGTCAGCCTCGGTCTTGTTTATCACGTCTGGCTCGGTGCCTTCCGTCATTCAAGAAGTCACTTTGCATCAGAGGAAGGTTGAAAAGGAGTAATGGTAGATGCTTTTAGATAGATGACAAATGGTAGAGGCGAAACGCGAGCCTTTTTTATACACAGGACTCACAGAACAGCGTTTCCATGAAAGGCCCTTCTTGTCAACACCCATTGTTTGTTCGCACTGAACAACACAGCAGCAACACAACATCACGTATGTAAGATTTCAAGCAGTGAGAGTCGAGGTGTTGAGAGAAAAGAAGCTTGACATGTAAGACATCAGCCCCAAAAGATCCAGAGTGACGTTTAACATGAGACATGATGAAGGAATGATTTGTTTTCCTTCTTACGTGACGTTGATGTGACATCCTCCTCTAATCGGGTGATGAGAAGATCCAAATGTTTGGGTGTCTGTCCGATCTGAAGACATTTTGGGTTGATTTTCCTCTTTTCTGGTTTCTAAGATTCCCACTGTCTTCATTAAATCATCACCGACCCATCCTGACTCCCCCCCCAATAGATGTGCTTTTTTAATTTGTTCCTACCCTCCTTCATTGGGAAAAATGAGTTTTTTAGTCACATTTTTTATAATAAATTGACCATGAGGAGTTTTTTTTTTTTTGTATAAATACAATTTGATAATTTCACAGTCCAGACAGATGAAAACAAATTTGTCAACAGTGAGAACTGAAGAGAATTGGTGAATGTTTTCCATTCAAAACTGCAGAAAATAGTCCTTAAATTAATTCACCATGAAGATGGCTGTTAGTTTCAGCACTGAAGTAGGCTGAAGTGTGATGCTATAATGAAATGAAGGAGAGACTTTTGCCTTGCTGGTTAGAAGTCAATGGTTTCAAGTATGAAGGTATTTTTTAAGTATCGCTGATGGTTTACTCAGAGGGAGAGAGGTCTCTCCAATCCAGGGTTTGTAGGGTTATTCCTTACGATATGTCAGGTAGCCACCACCATTTGGGGACTAAGGAATCTGTTCCCCATTAAAATAGGGGCTAACAAAGTAATTCCATATAAATGCAAATGCAACACCCGCTTGTAGCAAACAATCAAAATAACCTTCACCTCTGATTCAGCCACAGTTGTGATGGTTCAGTGTTTTGCTTTGCTAAAATTGGGTTGAATTTGTTTGGGAAAATGTGTGACATTCCTTGCTGGCTTTTTTTTTTTGTCCCAACAGCAGCAGATTCATCTGTGAAGAAGTCTTAGAGATGAGGCGGTCATCTTTCAACTTTGTGGTCCCTTTACAGCCAGAAGGGGAATTTTCTTTAGACTAACAATGACTTTACAATGACTGGACCCAAAACTGTCCATATTATCAGCACTGGAGGGTTCCAGAATTTCAGATCCCAGTGATCAAACCATAAACACTTGTTAAAATGCTAAAAAGCACTGAATTGATGTGTGTTGAGCTGATGGATGGGACGGGGAGGTCATTTAGAGCTCAGGCGCCTTGGAACATAAACTCTCATATAGAATGGGTCCCCAACCACTACAAACCCAAAATGGATTGGACAAGCCGGTCCATCAATCAGCCTCAGGTTTTGGCCTGGGAGGGTCTAACGCAGCCCACCAGGCCAATCATTAGAGGTGTAGATGAGACCGCAGCTGAGCCGCTCACCCACACAAAGAGAAGCGTCTCTCTCTTTGTCTTTGAGCCGAGGCTCCGAGGGACCGACTGGTGGAAGACTAATGTTTGGCTTTGGAGAAGATGCTCTTTTAGGCAGAGCTCTAGCCTCTAACCATAGCCAGGATTAAACTGATGAGTCACTTTCAAAGACAGTGAAGATTCTGACACGTTGTTTTTCCCCTAATAAGCCACAGTTTCACACCGAACCAGAACCTCCTGTCACTAACTGATGTGGATTCTTCTTCTTGCTTCCTGGTCGTAAACGCTTGAAGGACAGAGCTCCTCTTCTTTACTTACCTCGTTGGTATTCCACAGACAGATCAGTTTAGATGAGCTTTTCTCAGATGAGGTGCGAACAGCATTACTGTTTGTGTCTCATATCCCTTTTCACTTGTTTTTTGTGACCGTCTCTCTGTCAGTGTTCCAGCTCCTACACTGATCCTTTATTGACTTTGTTACCCAGGGCTTAAATCAAACCCCTCACCTCTGACATCTGGTATATTTTCGTCTCAGCTGGTGAGGTGGATATTTAGAGAGTCCCCAGCTACATTTACTTGGCCTCTGACCCTAGACTCATTATCTCGTTCCATATTTTTATTTATTTACAGATTCGATGTGTCAGATTTAGTGGCATCTCTTAGTGTCTTTACAACTCACCCTCTCACTTTAACCATCAATTCATTTTAAGACCATTTTTATTCATGTAACACCAGATCAAAACAAAAAGTATTTAAATACTGCTTAAA
Organism: Antennarius maculatus; assembly: GCA_013358685.1. Classification (NCBI taxonomy): domain Eukaryota; kingdom Metazoa; phylum Chordata; class Actinopteri; order Lophiiformes; family Antennariidae; genus Antennarius; species Antennarius maculatus. Next base: position 8,464,620 of record CM023619.1, on the reverse strand, counting down.
TACTGGCATGCTAATATGCTTAATAGTGGTTATAACAGCGCTAATAAGGCCGGCCCAGAGCGGTAGATCCATGGGAACCTTTGATACCATTAAGCACAAAGATTCTGCAGACATTAGTAACTTGCTTTAATTACATGAATGCATAGAAGAGGAGCGGGAGAGGGGTAGAGAGGAGCTCAGTGCATCATGAGGGGTAGTCATAGTCTATAAAGGCATAGTTAAGTGCTAGTATAAGCCTAAGCTTTAGTAACAAGGATGTTTTTAGCTGGTGTCTGCTGCCTGGACCAAGACTGAAAGTTGGTTCTGCAAGGGGATTAAAATGTTTAGAGACTCCAGAATCCTGGATCCTGGCTGCGTAACGTTTTGACTATAAGTCATAAGATGTTACAACTTCTTTAAAATGTGTTGCTGTCTAGAAATCTAGAAAGGCCCACTATAGGGGCCAGCATTTGTGTTGTCCATTTTGTGCTGCCCTAGAAACATGGTTGGGTAGACAGGAAGAGGAAGCTTCCTCGGATTTCCAGGCATAAATAGCCACCATGGAATATTTTGTACATAATTAATCCAAGGAGAGATTCTTATTTGACTGCTGTTTAAGGACATCACAGTTTTTACAGAAAATAAATCAATAATTTTTTTTTTTTGTCTCTGAAGTCCTTTTTTTTTTAATTTTTTAAATCCACTTTCAGAGAAAGGTTCAACTGGAACAAATCAATTGATGCCGGACTGATTTGATCTTTTTTGATGCATTACAGAAATAAGCCATGATTGATTTCAGCGAGGCGGCTGTCTGATGCTGTCTGGTTTTTACTTTATGAAGAAAAGCTGTTGATGTGCAGGCTTTTAAATATCGTGGCTCGCTCGTATGTAAATCTCATTTTAATTAGGTATGCTGAGTCTTATAGTCAAACCTATATGTTATATACATGTAAACACACAATCAAACCGTGACTACATCAGAAAGACAAGCTTTAGGAGGTAGAGAGAGAAAATGAGCACATCTGAAGGAAGCTGGAAATAGATGGATGTTAAAAGAGCTGTAAACATCACATTAGTGTGTTTCCACTTCAGTAATTGTTAAATTAATAATCAAACTGTGTTTCACTGCACACACATTTGAGCTTTCTTCAAACTGGTTTCAAAAACCCTCCGTCCCCACACCCAGTAATATCGCTGGACATTACAATTAATTATTGATCATTCTGTGGAAGCACGTTGACATTTAGATTTCAGTCACAAACGTGTTGAGGACGGCTGCAGCCTTTGACTGGAAAACAGCAAATAAAAATGAATTATCCAGCTTCTGAGCCTGGAGAGCTTTCATCGTGACGGTATAGTAGTGTAATGTGGGAGATAAAATGACCTTTCCTTTCATTCCTCTTCTTTCATTTCCTTCCTCTCTCAGCTCACCACTTTGTCTGTCACTCATTATGAGCGGTTACTCTCCCGTTCGCTCTGCAGACTCTCTGGAGGTAATGGCTTTGAGAGACATGATTAAAGAAAAAGAGAAGGAGAGGAATCACCTCCTCCTGCCATGTTTCACCAGGGACAAGCAAGACAAACTGTCTGACTCTGCCTTTCCTCTTCAGCTATATGTGCATCTTCAGGCTGAAGTCTGCTGCTTCATTCTGGGGTTGTGTGTCAGGACGTCCTGTAAAATATAAAAAATAAATGTTGTTTTCCAGCTGCAGTCTTAGTTTGCTCAGGTGTACACTGTGTTGGTCACAATAAGAATATAGAAGCAGCCTATGTGTTACCATTCGAGCCCAGGACCAGGAGATCGGCCGAGACCAGCTTCTGGTCTGGCCAGGGGTGGAAGATGGTTTGCTTAACCAATGACCTCGGTCCAAACATTCATAAACCGTCTCAGGAATGCGTGTCATCATAAAAAGATTTTAGTGCTTATCCTTGACGCCACATTTTGGGAGAGTTCCAATCCCAGATGAATCCAGTCAACACCACATCAAGCAGATGGTAGACATTGAGTATGGCGTCGTGCGGCGGTCCAAGGTGGCGGCAGGATTACGTTATAGACAAGGATCAGCTACAAGCAGGTGTGGCTTGTTGGTGCTAATTTGAATGCACAGTGTATCCGTGACAACATCCTGAAGCCCATTGTCTCCCCACTGGTCCGCCGCCATCACCTCATGTTGCAGCGCGATAAGAGTGGCCTTCTGTTGTCAGCAACCCAACACACACATCTGCAATAATCATGTTTAGTGGGCATCTTATTATGCTACCAGTCAGGTTGATGGATTATCTCCATCAAGATCAGATTCTCACCAATGTGAATTTAAACAAATATGCGAACCGAGTGAAAGGGGGATAAATAATTTGTGTTGAGAAGCAAGTCTTATCTCAGGTATTAAGATTCATCTGCATATTCTTTTCTTGTTTGCAATATGCAAATAATGTCAAATAATGTCACATGTCTGAGACAAACAGAAAAGATTGCTTTAACACAAAGGATGAAATGATTTGACGTAAAACTTGATAATTAGTGAAGTTTGTTAGGAATGTCTCTATCAGCTGCTGAATGTCGGCAGCCAAGAGAGCAGCCAAGTTTTTACAGGGAAAAAACTAAATGGTTTACATCTAATTGAAAATTTAGAAGACACAGATGATTTAGAATTTCATTAACCCTGGATTAAGCTTCTCCTGACTGCACGACTTCTAAAATTGCATGATTTTAAGGGAATCTGGTGCCCAAACACAGGATGCCGTGTTAATACCAGGTCTAAACTGGGCCTGTATGTTTGTTTTATGCAGATGACTCTGTGACTCTCATGTTGTGTGGACATAAAAGTGTTTCTACAGTCACATTGTGGAAAATCACATTTATTTTGAGGATAAAATTTAAGTTCCTGTAACATAAACCATTAGATTTTAGCACACAGACCATCTTATGGACGTTCGTTATTCAGTGGTTAGAGTTTACCATCGGGGGAGATACAAGTCAATGAAACATAATCATAAGAGGTAGATCCATGACTATGTCAGTGTGAGCATGTGTCTCATAAGTTCCACACTTCTCAGTTTTCCCACCAGCTTCAGAACTCAAATATCTGAGCGGGGCCCATCTTTTCCTGCGTCATGGCGATCGTGATGCCGTTGGCCTCCTCCTTCCTCAGATTGACAGCTCAACGCTGAACCGTAATGTGAGCCTGCCAGGCTCGTCTTTGGCTCCGTGGCGCTCGGCTCTCCGGCTCTCACAATGACCTAAAGAAAGCGTCTCCTTTCAGGCCACGTCGTCAAAATGTGTCCGCTGGACAATGAAGTCCACTGAAGCATTTAGAGACTTCTGTCTCTTTTCTTTTCACAACACAACTGCGCCTGTGAAAGTGAAGAGGGGCCATTTAAAGGGAGGCGTTCACGACATCTGATGTCTCGTCCCCAACAAAAAGCCTTATCGGTTAGTATGCAGCTGGTGCCATTGGGCAGTCGGTGCACTGTATGTTGTAAATCCTAGCTGGTAAAAAGGTGGGCCTCCATAGGTACACAGTGCATGTTGTATGTCATCCATAGAGATGTCTGTGGGCTACACTCTGTATTCTGCTGCTGTGGACCCTGGATGTTGGGCCCCAGCCAGTCCCAGGCTCTCCAATACAGCGCTTTATAATGCTCTCCCCTTCCAGGTTGGGCAAACTCCTCGGTGTCATGACCCTCTCCAAGTCTTAAGAAATCTCCTGTCACCCACCCAGCTAGCTCAAACCCTTTCCTCAACATGCAAAAGGACCAACAACTCGACCCCAATCTGTCACAGCCCATCACAGGGTCCTCACCCACCAGTGGGTGGCTCGGCGGGGGCCTCAGCCCCCTGGAACCCACTTTCTCAGGAATTCAGAGTTGCCCGTTATTAAAAATGACTCAACAGATTGTTCTGTATTGATGGTATAATGTGGCATTTGTCGCACAGTGTCTTCCTCCACGGTTACCAACATGCAGCTCCAGTTTTGTGCAGCTAAAGGTTTTCACATAGTCAGAGAAGAGAGCTGCTATTCATCAATAAAGGCCTGAACTGGTGTTGCATAATCTTTTTTCCTGACTATCGAGGATGCTGTTGGCATAGACCATGGTTACCGTGGTGTATGCAAAGCAGTTTTTTCTACTTCATGAAGCTGAAGTGTTAGTGTCTGTCGATAACGGCCATGCAGCCAGAAAGGGATGAAGAACCACTTTTTTGCCCAAGGCCAAATTGATAAATTAGTTGTTTTGTGTTGTTAACTTACCTTGAAATCGGCACAGTAAACAAAGCCGTTTTCACCAGAGTATTCTTGTCTTGACATCATTTCACTCGTAGAGGGAATAAAGCTGCATTTGAACTCTCTCTCTCTGTCGAGATGAGGAGCTCCTGGCCTCCGGCCAAATCCTCTCGCAAGTCAGCAGCACATTTCAGACGTGTGATTGGATTTCAGAAGGAAGACACCAGAATCAGTGCTGAGGACTTAAAGTTCATTCAATCTCCAACCAGTAGCAAAATCTTTGGATACATTAGATTTACTACTGTGTGTCTGCTCCAAGATCAAATTAGTCTTAAAGACTAAACTCAATGTCTCCATCCTTTAGACTTTTCATTAAGAAAAAACTGGGTTCTTTGGGTTTATTTTTACGTCATCACTGATTTGAGTTTTGGACTGAGTGTCAGGTTCAAACACTAGAACATGAAAATACTCACAATTAAGAGAAGACAACAGTTGTATATTTTTACTTGCGAGGAGAACAGACAGAGATAGATCTCCAGATACAGATCTCCAACCCGTTCTGAGCATCCCAGCCAAACCCTCTGTTTTTATTGCGTGTGGGTGGTGCCTGTTTACATTGTGTCCTAAAGGATGGGGAATAAAAATATCAGCAATGCACCGTATATGGTATAATGTTACAAACAGAGTAACAACCTTTTCCTGTTATGGTATTCTCTTCTTCAGCAGATCAAAGTTTACATCTTAAAAGAATCACCAGCTGCAACCTCAGCTACAACCTTTCCACCCTCTGCCTAAACATAAGTCAGTGCATAGCAAGACACTCACACACAAATGTACTCATTTATATGGTCATGGTATGCAGTATAAAGAATAAAGGAATGTAAATCAGTAAATATGGGATAACTTATGTACATTATTCTAACACTGAGATAGGAACCTTTTGTTTTTCTGTTGCAGATCTGAAGGATACAACAAGTTAACGGATGTATGCTGGATTATCTGGCCTTAGAGAATGTATGCAGTCTATATAGTTTCTTATATAGTGAGTCTTTAAAAGGGCCTTTTACTGCTTAGGGGCACATTGGAAATGATGCATCAACAGAAAACAATAATGGTCTTACCTTGGGTAAGGTGCAGACTGCCAAATACCTGCCCATTCATTAAAACATGAAGTCTTGACTTAAAACCTACTGCATAAAGAAGTGTCTCACTGGATACCGACCCTGTCTCACTGCTCTCCTTTTGTGTTTCTCTGTTTGCAGGTCCAAGATGGTCCTCCTTCTGTTTGCAGCCGGGCAGCGGTTCCACTTTGCTCTGATGCTGCTGCTCTACTTGGGCGTGGGTAAGGCTTCTCCACCCCACTTACATTTTTTCATAAACTGCTGCATCTCCATAATTTGCAAAAATGAAGGAATTTTGACCTAAAGAAATCTATGATGGATGATGTCAGCAGACAAATGAGTAAAAAAGATCTTCATACTTTAAAAAAAGAAACATTACCACTTTCAGTTTTCCATCGACCTAAATGTGTGTGGAGCATTGTAAGTGAGAGGTGACATGTTCGCAGACATGCTCAATGGGATTTAGCTGGAATACCTCCAGACTCATTTATGTAAGTTTAGTCGACCATCTGTTCGACTACAACTGTGCAAAAAGAAATCCCTCACAATTATGGAACAAGAAGACAAACCATCTCAGAGCTGCAGGTCTCTGGTGGATTGTATCACTGGTTTCAGGTCCCCCATGCAGCTTGCTGACTGCCTGCAGAAAAGATAAGTTCCTTCCCTTAATTACTTTTCCTGCAGTTGGCATGCATGATGGTAGCTGGTCAGCCTGGATTCTTATTAAAAAGAGAAACTGCATCGCAGATATTCAGAAATAAAACACATTGTGATAGTAGACAGTTATTCCCCCACATTCAGTTGTGGTTTTGTCTGGTTTTATCACACATTCCGGAATCTGAATGGCAGTTACTTTTCTAATGCGCAGAAATGGTATTCGCAGACATTTAAAGACTTATTCATGCTGCATTTACATAGGAAAATAGATTAATCTGTTTCTCACATATGTACACATTGATACATCCACAAGAGGGCAGTGAAGAGTCAGATATGATGACGTTGTTGGAGGCAGCGATAATGTACACTTGAGATAAAAAGTGGCAAAAGCATAAGTAGATAACAATCAGTCTATGAGGTCGAAGGTCGTTGGGTTTATTTATACTTTCCACTTCACTTATTTCTTCTTCCTTGCTTCTTAACAACAACGTGCCTTGCTGGAATTATAGCTACATTGCCCCCAACATTCCTAGTGGCATTTCACTGTTTTATCCATCTTTGTATCTGAAAAGTGAATTAGGAAGTGAATGCAGAAGGCTGTGTTCGCATCCTATGGATCTTAACACTCCCGTAGCTGTTAAAATAGTTTATTTCCCAGAATGTCAAACTGCTCCTTTAAAGAGATTAAAGCAATTTAATCTCCAAGTGTTAGCATTGCAACTGCTAACCTGTGTATGCCACACGCCTGCCACCTAATGCGTGCTGGGAAACTATCCAGCTATATACAGTATGTAGATCCAGAGAAGTATAACTGCATATAGAAATGACTGAAACATAAATGAATGAATTCTTTGAATGTAAATCTTTACTGCAGACATAATTCAATCCAAAAATTAACTTTTGTCGCATCAGATAAGGAGTATGTATTTTGTGAACTCATCATTTCAAATATGAATTCCTGTATTATTTGTTTTGCATTCTTGTCATTTTTTACTTATGAGTCTGCGGGCAACAAAAAATACCAAACATGTGATCAATCCATATTTGGCATGAAATTATCAAACTTAATCAGCCAGTACAATTTGTAGTCTAAATTTAAAAGCACTGATGTCTGTCTTTTTATCCTCTTTGCAATTTATCCATGATTCAAACGGCTCCATGGACCAACTGGAATGAGAGGACATCTGTTAATGATAGAAAGTGTCCTTTAATGCCTCCTCCAGCTTTCTCCTTCTCTTTTTTAGGTCGTTCTTCCTTTGTCCCATCTGTCATTACCATGCTACTGTCATCCACAGTCTCACTTTCCTCCTTTCAGTTGTGACTATCTCCTCCTCCTTCTCCTCCTTCCTCTCCTTCCTCCTCCTTCTCCTCCTTTGCCCTCGTATCCGCAATCTTCTTCCTCATCTCTCCTTCCTGCACTGTGTTTGGTTCTGGCTCTCATGGTTTTTCCTGTTAATTGTGATGCCATGATTACATGTGATGAGGGTTGTTCTCCCACTCAGAGGGATGCTCTCAGGGGGGTTCATGTTGTGAAAGCCGTCCAGTTGTAATGCAAATGGAAATATCCTTCAGCAATTCGATATTCAAATCCAAATCAGGCTTTATTTCTTGTTTTTCTGTTTTGTTTTCTTACACTTCTTTACGTGGCTTCGCGGCACACTGGCGTCGTGCCTTGAGTGTCCCCCGCCTCATGCCCTATGCCAGCTGGGATAGGCCCCAGCTCCCTGTGACCCGCTGCGGTGGATAAAGCGGAAGAAAATGGATGGATGGATGGACACTTCTTTACATATTCTGCTCATTTATTTACTAAAAATCACCATTTTCTACATGTGACATTTGAATGTAAAATGCAAAATTTTTGAGCTTAAATCTTTCCAATTATACCGTTTTTTGCTTTGCTGACATGATGGCTGACTTATTATGGGGTGCTGATGCTCTTCTTCCACTGCATTCACACAAAAACTGAAGATGTTAACATTATTCTGAAAATTCAAAGGTCATGTGATAAAAACTCCATGCAGCTAACGTCTGAGCACAAATTTATTGTTTTGCACAAAACACACCATTTCTTTGCTCACCAACCGTCACACTGTAATTACTAAAGGTCTCTCTCACTCCTCACCTGTTTTGGACTCAATTGGCAAAACACTTTAATCGACCGCCAGAGCATGAAAGAGGGCTCCGGTGATTTCAGCGTTAAGGAAAATGCATCAGCATTGAGATTAGAAAGTAAGCAAAGGAGAATGAGGAGAACGAGGAGGAGGACGAAGAGGAGGAGGAGGAGGAGGAGGAGGAGGAAGGCAAGCCAAGATTTCTAATGAAATCTGCACAACTTTGAATTCCACAGTAATGATGCTGGAGCTTCAGCTCTGGTATTACTGTATGACTGTGAGAAGATGGAAGTTTAGCTCAGTGTATTCAACATAATTTCTTTTGATGCTTTGAAATTTTCTTTTGGAGAGGGGGGGGGGGCATTTTAGCCCTTAATGGTCAAAAACAGGCAAAGAGAGGAAAAGAAATGCAGATGAGAGAGCAGGAGAAGACAAGCTGGAGAGGGTCAGTGTGTGTGTGTGTGTGTGTGTGTGTGTGTGTGTGTGTGTGTGTGTGTTTGTGTGTGTGTGTGTGTGTGTGTGTATGTGTGTGTGTGTGTGTGTGTCTATTTATAAAGACCCAGAAAAGAGAGCACAGCCCCATGAAACTAAATCACATCTAAACAATATTTTGTCTGTCAAATAAAAAATAAAAGACATTTTGGGCAAAAGAAGTTTTGGCAAAAGAGAATTATTTAATGAAATGTGATCTTACAGTACAGTACAGTAAAGAAGATGAAGTCGTCTTGGTTGGAGGGTATGGTCTTTACAGGTGATCCTGTTGTCATGGTTACATTGAACCTGCAGATCAAGGCCAGCAGACAGAGTGGATTGCTAATATCAATCTGAAAAACCACAAATCCAACTCTGCCTTTGCATGTGTGTGTCTCTAAGATGCAGCGAAGCAGATGTTGGCTTCTTATTCACCTCTATGCCTGATGGTTGTCTATTGGGGTAAAGTTTGAACATATTATGGGTTGTAAATGCAGACCTCTGCAAATTCCTTGGAGTTAAATGCTGAGAAACTTTCCTCTTAAACTGTTGGACTATTTGCAGACTTTTTCAGAAGTGACCCTCGTCCCATCTTTACGAGTGAGCGACTGATCCTCTGAGGGACCGTTAATGAACCTCGTTACCTGTGGAATGTTTGAGAATTCCATAATTTTCTTAGTGCTGCCCAGACCCTTGACCTGTGAAGGCAGTGAGGTCGTTGGTGCTGTTTTCAAGTGACCCGACGGTCAGAGAGGATCAGGAAATGACCTCCTAATATTTTACGCAGTATCTCTACTGTTTATGAAGGACTGATGATACGTCATTGGTGGGATGATAAAACCGTGTTCTTGTGTGGACATATGGGTTTGAAGCTGTTAGTGAGGGTCTTTAGAAGACAACATAGAGCAGGAGCCAAATCAGCATAATGGCTGTCCTCAAAGGGCCAGACGTAACTTTAAAATGTAACTAAATGTAACTCAATGTAATATTAATGTAACTACTCCTTAATGTTAAATATATTACTTATTCAAGTTACAGACATTACAGTTGCACAGAAAAAATAGGTTTGCTTGTTGCTCTGTTATATTAGTCAGGTTTTGAAACCCACAGAACTCCATCAATCAGGGATCAAACTATCCAAGTGAATAAAGAAAAATAAAATCAAACACAAATTAGGATGTTAACTTTGTTCTATATGTTTTTGTCAGAGTTAAAATGGGCTTAATTATTGCATTGTGGGAAATGTAGGTTTGGTCAAAGCACACTTTTGACGTATTTATTTTTAGACACTCTGACCTTTTATGCTCTCGTGGGCCACATAAAATGATGTGGCGGGTCACATTTGGCCCCCGGGCCTTGAGTTTTACACATGTAGGCACTACACTTTCTATACATCACATCTATATAATAAGGTATAAAAACACAACAAATTCTTCATGCCTGTCAAATCATATTAATAAGACATGCTGTAATCCTGTCGTCTCCTTCCTCTCCAGGTGAAGCCTCCTCTATAGTGACGATGCGTCGGACGACTCATCCTACTGTACGACAGCAGCTGGCAGGCAGGGCCATCCTCCCGTGTGTCTTCACCCTCCAGACTGGCCCTTCCGCTTCACCCCCCAACCTCCTTTGGACTCACACTGTGTTGCCTGCCGGAGGGCGGGGGGCTCCTGTGGAGCAAGTTGTGCTTTCAGCAGAAGGTAAAACGGACACAGAGGTCTGGTTTCACGCCGACACGCTTCATCCAACATTCCCACAGGAGCTCAGAGAGTCGGTCCATTAATGTTGCTGTATTAAACAGCATAGAGTGACTATATATGTGAACAATTATCACATGGGTTACAATTTTACTCAGAGTGTTAATGAAGTAAGCAGCAGGTCCCACCTGCTGAAACAATGACAATGAGTTTGCTGTCGAAACTGAGATGACCCTTCTGATTGGTGCTTTTCTGTTGGGCTGACAAAAAGTTCTAAACTCCTTAGGGGACTTCAGGAGAGAAGATGCAGATTGAATTCATTTTTCCGGGGCTGGATTGGTAGGATTTTCAGTCTTGAAGTTTGTGTTCCGCTGAAGTTGTTGATCAAATGTGGAAGTTCCTGGAAAGTTGGCGTCACACACTTTAAGAAACGACTAAACTATTGTCTGTTGAGGCAGGATTGCATCCCTAATGGTAAAACCAGCTTCTGGGTCTTCATCTCCTTCCATCTGTCTGAAACCAGCAGGCTGCCAATGGACACTTTTAATGAAGAAACCTGTCTTTGTGTGCCAAAGGTGATGTAATTAGGGTGAATAAGGCTTTCAGTGGCCGCGTCACACTGCCAGGATACACTGCCAATCCTCTGAACGCTACCATGGAGATCTCCAGCGTTCGCACCAACGACTCGGGCACCTACCGCTGTCAGGTTGTGGTGGATCATGACTATGAGAGGGACACCGTGCCCCTGGTAGTCTCTGGTAGGTTCAGCCTGTGGCCACATTAACAAGTTTATTATAGATTTTACACATCCGGTGTGTCCACACGTCTCCCGATGTAGGTGTGGTGTTCCACTACCAGGATCCCAGAGCTCGCTACGCCTTTTCCTTCGCCGACGCCCAGCAGGCGTGCCAGGACATGTCGGCTCAGATGGCCACACCCGCCCAGCTGTGGGCGGCGTACTATGACGGCTTCGCCAGCTGTGCTGCCGGCTGGTTGGACGATCAGACAGTCCGGTGAGGAGACGCTCAAGAACTTCCTTCGGCTTCTTGTCAAACTTGCAGCATTTCGTCCTGCTGGGATTTGAAGTGTTATTTACCTTTGATTAAGCTGCAGGTTATTTTTCTGATTAATTTGAAAGTAATTAGATAAACTCCAGGGATAAAAAAAGAAGCTCCTGTTTTTATTTTGGCCCAAATTGATAAATTAGGAAGCTTTAAGGTTCGGTGAGAAGGCTTTATTTTAAGCTTATTTTAATTTAGGTAAATTACTCAGATTTTTTATTCACATGAAACGCAAATGAGCATTTCCTTGGTCACTGCAGAAGCAGAGACTGCTGCTGATGAGGAACACATTGATTATTGATTGTGGAAAATATTTTTCACTGCAGTTGTGTCACCTGAGAAATTTATATCACTGAGGTGGAGACAGGAGACTCAGTCTTATCATCTATTATTCAACAAGTGGAGCAGATATATTACCAGTATTTTTCCAAACTATTGATTAAAAATTACACAGTTGATTAAATGAATCTATGTCTTTTACCTTTGACCAATAAATTATCCCTTAATGAGTTTGTTTAAGCTCTGCCTGAGACGACTTTATTCTTTTATTATTCTAAGGATTATCTGCTGTCAATCAGTTCCTGTTTTGTCATTTGTCTCTTCATCATGCCTCTCCATTGTGCCTTAATTCATTCAAACTCGCTGCCCTTTATGCAAGATTACAACCAAGACTTTATCTTTAATTAACATTTAAAGTTTTAATGAAAATATATACATTGTGCCGAGATGGAGTTCAAACAGCAAAGAGTTCACGACTTGATGCTTCCTATTTCCTGTCATTAATAGAGAGGTTCACTCCCTTTAATGACGACCACATGGTTTTCTTCACAGCTATTCTGTCCAGCTTCCAGAACTGGGTTGCCATGGACACAAGGAGTACTCTGCTGGAGTGAGGAACTATGGAAAGAGGGACCGAAAGGAGCTGTTTGATGTGTACTGTTTTGCAAAAGAACTGGATGGTACACACACACGCACACGCACACACACACACACACATACACATACATTTTTTTTTACCATTCTCACCTGATATTTAGTTTTACCTCCATGGGGGAAGTTGTTGTTGTTTTCACATGTCCATTTGTTGATTTGTTTATTTGTTTGTCAGACAGATTACACAAAACCTGTGCATTTGATTCTGGATAAGACTTGATCGAATTAAAGGGGCTGAATGTCATTCTATCATGAAATGAAACTTTTAATGAATTGAATGGTTTTAAATAGTTGACCTCTTTTGGATTTTTGTTTTCATCAAAGCGGCCAATGAGCTTGGAGCTGAATGTGATAGATGGGATAAGTTTGACACCAGCTACAACTTGATTTTAGGCAGCTTCTGACATTTATTGAAAATAAATATAGAATGTTAATATAATTTAAAGTGGAGGTTGTGCAGCTAGAGAAACCAGCCAGACTGACATCTATTACTAAAGTACACTGCTGTTAAAATCTTCTTTCGGTGCTGCTCTTCCAAGAAACATCCACCCGAACGTACCTTTTTTTAACAAGCTGTCTGAGCTTTAGGAAACAGCTGCGTTAAAATCCCACCATGGTATCACCTGAATTTAAGTACTCTTAGATGACATTATAAGTGGTTTATATTCTATCAGGTGCCTCCCTGCTCTTCATCTCCTGTTCTGTCTCCTTCAAGGTGAGGTGTTTCACTCCTCCGTCCCGGGAAGACTGTCTTTGGCCTCAGCCTCAGACCGCTGCGTGTCCCTAGGGGGGCAGCTGGCCACGGTGGGGCAGCTTTATCTGGCATGGAGGGCCGGCCTGGATAGCTGCGCCCCGGGCTGGTTGTCTGACGGCAGCGTCCGCTACCCTGTGACCCGGCCTGGCCCAGATTGTGGAGGAACCCAGCCTGGCGTCCGCACCGTGGCGCCCAATAGCACGAACGACAATGCCACCGCTCTGTATGACGCCTACTGCTACAGAGGTGAGTGTAGCAGTGGCTCTTAAATTAATTTTAAAAATACTGAATTCGTATTAATATCACTGACAAGTGTGGATGATCGGCGGAACTATTTTAACTTAACTAGGAAATGTTCTTGTTACTGGAAAACTCAGTTTGGCATAATGTTCGTATGCACAGGGTTAAATTATGGCTCCTTTGGCAGGTACATTATATTAATATCTTTTAATGTAATTGAGTGTAATTTGATCTTTTTTCTAAATTTAACAGCAGACAGTGTTCCTGTTAATATGCCACTGGCTAGTTGTCATCTGTTGGCAAGATGTCTTGAAATCTATAAAGCCATAAACCTGTCGTCGCTATGGCAACACTGATTTCCCGATCCACATCGTCCATCCCTCTGTCACGTCTCTGTGAAACAGCTGGAGTGACAGAAGCAGTGGGAGAGAGAGAGGAAAAGAGGAGAGGATGTGTGAATGTGAAGCATCTCGGTTTACCATCTGAAATCTGTCTTTGTTCTTCCTTGTTCTTCATTTGTTCGATTAAAAAGTGAAACATTGAGACAAACGGGATGAAATCCTTCTGAGATTGTCATTTAAGCTGCAGCTATTCCATTTTCCCAGGTAAAGTGACAGAGTCGGGCTCCTTCTCTCAGATCTACACGTCCCTGTGGATGCCCTGGAGCTACCTCGCAGGCTCGGCTGACGCTGACTCCACAGGGACGAAGAAACCTGACTTGATTAGGGACCAATCCGCTACCAGAGGTTCTGCACTCGTCTGTGATGTTCGGATCTGCTCACCAGCTGATGGATCAGAAGCTGAACAATAACATAAATGTGTTTTTCAAATCTATCCCTGCAGGGACGCCAGACGGCAGAGACGCATCCCCTTCGAACTGGACTGGACTGGTCGACCTTGAAGAGGAAGCCTCCCTTCACGGCGCTGATAATTGTAAGGACGGTCTTCCAATTAAGTGTATTGATCACAAAAGAATGTGGACCCCAGAGATAACAGCCCACACAATGGTGTCCCCAGCCTCAGACCCCTGGCGCTCAGAATCTCCAGGGTCCTTCGTGACCTTCCAGATGATCCCAGGACAGAGTTTGTTAGAGATGCTGGAACCTGGTCCTGACTCGGAGGAGTTCCTCTTGCCACCAGTCCCCCCCACTCCCGCTGAGAAGAAGGTCCGTTTCTGTTTTAGTTCTAACAAACCGCAGCAGCATCGCTGAACCGAATAAGTTTATATCTGAACGCTTGTTTATTTTTCAAGGTGATCTCCAAGATCGTCAAGTCCATTTGGAAGCCATGGAATTACCTGGCAGGAAGTGTAGATGAGGAACAAACCCAAACGCCAGCGGGGGGGGAGAAGGAGGAGGCGGCGGAGGCAAGAAAGAAAAATGAAGGGTCAGATTCATCCACCGCAGCATCACCAGGTGAATGAATTTAAATGGTTTGTGGTCTTTAATCTGGGATTGACTTGAAGACACAAAAGGGATTAACAAAGAAAATACTGATAAAGGAAAGGAAGTAATCTGGACATCTTTCCAGTGAGAGACTAATTACGAAGCGGTCGATCCGTGTGTGCCTGAGTGTGTCAGTCACACTTCAAACCAAACAGGTTTTCTCAAAAACCATTAAAGACAGGAGAATTAGATTTTATGGGGAGCTTTAATACATTCTGTAGAAGACTGTGTTAAAACTATTTCTGCTGGAGTTATTGATGCATAAAATGACTCCATCCACTGCAGTTTATCTTTCCCAGAGTGAGGGAATAAATTAGCTCCATAAAATGCTTCTTTCGAAAAGTAAAATAGATTTACAATTGTACAGCTCATATATAGCACGTAGTGAATTAATCAAAATAAACTATAGGTTTTATAGGAGAAAGAAAACTGATGAACTCATCAAATTAAAATTTCTCAATGACATTTGTGAGAAACTTTTTGCAGTCAGCACATTTTTTTATTTACATGATTCATTTTCCGAACCACTTCTTCCACTTTTTGTGGGTCACGGGGGTTATTGGAGCTTATTCCAGAAACCCTCCACGGCTATTTGCTTTATTTTCTTAATAATTTTAACACAATTGTCATCTAAATATCTTTGATTAGATTCAATCATTTAGAAACATGTCATAAAAATATATTGTGTACGAGTGAATGAAAGTGGTTTCAAATGGGAGGATTCTCTGTTTCATGTTCATTGAGACTGTGTTACAGGGCTGTTGATTCTATTCCGTGGCAATAAAGCAGGTTGAAGCGGTTGTAAGTTTCATTTTGTGTGACAGCTGTCTGTGTGTGTGTGTTTTCATCTCCATGTTCATCCAGACGCCTTCATCCTTGTCATTTTCATTTTCTTTTCTTTACTTCCTGTTTTTTTTTTTTTTTTTTTTATATTTGCCAAGGCTGTCCTTGTTCAAATGTCAAAATGACACAACACATTTATTACCTGACTCGCTTCTGTTTGTTTGTCTGCTTTTCCTCTAGATATATTAAAAATCTGTCAACAGATTTAAATGAATTATGCTTAGAGTTGTTTATTTTTTGGACCATGGGAGTTGTTTTGTGGTGTAGTCGGGTACAGATAACCTTCTTACTTTCCTTGACACTGAATATATGATGAACAGTAATAATGTGGGAACTAATAGGAGTAAAGCATTCTGCAGTTCTGACTCTATAAAACTGCAGCGTGTTGCCTAATGCTGCGTTCAGGTCATGTGGGGATTTTATGCATCATAATCAGTCTATGCATGACAAAACTGCTCTATATTAACTTTGGGTGTGATTGCTCTCAAGAGCTTTCAGAAAAAGGCGCTGGTTTATTACATGTAATTATGATATGGGTGTCAGAAATGTGTAATAAAGGTAGCTGTGACATTACATGAGCGTGGCTTAATATTGTTTGTGCTCATGCTGGGTCCTGAATCTCCAGCCGTATCACTGCCTCGGCTTTTCCTTCATTAGTTTTTTATATAGGGTGTTCTCTGGTGATGTTTCTCGTCATGACAGGATGCTTAACATACTGCAGGGGGAAACGTTCTGTTCTTTCAATGTGATTCTTCAGAGAGGTTTTCTTGCCGGTGCTGATGATATTGAAGTGGAGACAGGATGGGTGCGATGATGGATAGCTCAAACGATTTGGAAGAATGTTATTTTGTTTCCCTTGGCAAAGCAGGAAGGATCCATATGGGGAGTTTTACTTTCATGTTTTATCTCTCTGTGTGCAATAATTGCACTCCTGACTCCTCCTGGTCTTTTCTGTTTCCCTGTAGGTTTGTTTTCTTGGGGAAGTTCATGGTTCAAAGAGCTCACAAGGGAAAACTCCACACCCGCCGGTGAAGAATCACCCACTCGTCTGGCGTCTACTTGGGCCGCCTCCAGTCGCTCGATGACTACAGAAAGCACCAAGAGCGGCCAGAATTCAAACACCGCCTCCAGCTATGTGCCTGAAATCACCTCGTCCAGCGGGGACAGTTGGGTCCGGGTGGAGATGGAGACCACGACCAAGCCAGGCACCAAGAGGGAGGACTCCGTGACCCCTAGAAGCAGCAGTAGAGGAGGAAGAGGACGGGGGAAGAAGAACAGAGGGGAGGACAGGAGCAGAGAAGAGAAGGGGAAAGGAGAGGATGAGGGAAGTGGGGAAATCGCTGGAGTGGAAGCAAAAGGGGAGATACAAGTTTCACGTCGACCGTTTGGAACAAGTAAACCAAGGGAAAGATCCAGAGAGAGATCCAGAGAGAGGGGGCACAGAAAGGGCCAGACCACCACTACCATGGCTACCACGACTACCAGCGCTACTCCTCTGGAGCCCACAGGGAGGTCATCCTCACCGAAGCCATCACCATCAGTGACTCTCTCCATTTCCACGTCTACTTCGTTTTCTCAAACGTCCTCCTCGGATGAATCCCAATCCACGCCCATTTCTTTCCCATTTTACTCCCCCCACCCTCCAGGCAACCCCTCATCCCGATCCAAATACCAAAGCCCGTCTCCCTCACCCTCCCCATCATCACTGCCTTTCCATTCTCAGACGTCTCAGACGGCTGGATCAGGAGACCCAGCTCCATCACCTCACTCAGAAAACCAGGGCCGCTCCACCGACCCCCCCACACAGTTTAGGTGGGTCCCAGTGGCGAAAGCAGCTCCAAACGGCTCACTGGATTATCCAAGCTTACTATCGGGACCCCTGGGAGAGGAGGAGCCTGCTTGGTCTCGCGCTGTGGGCTCCGGGGCCCTGTTACCTGGCAACATGGAGGAGGAGAGCAACAAAGGAGGAGGAGCCAACGTCACTACGATGACTCTCAGCCCAACAAGCCCAACAGGTTAGCATTGAACGTCTACCGATGTCTACGTGTTGATGTTTCACCATCCCATAGAAAAATGTGTTGTATTAAACAGTTTTGATGTTATTTACCAAAAAATATTTTAATCTGATGACCTGAATGGATGATTCAACAAACTTTTCATCTGTCTGGGGCAGTGGTCAGACTGGTTTCCTACGGATTCCAAATGTTACTGCGAGAGAAACTGAAGCTAATCTCTAAAAATAATCCCCAGTTGTTGCATTCCAGGGATTACTACCCTTTATTTACAGCATGGAGTATACAGTTCCCTTCAAATTACTTCTCTAACTGCAGCTATATGTGAAATTATCATATTTGTATGCCGTTTCTTCTTAGATCCCATCTTAGCTTCCTTTTGTAAGTACACCACTGACAGAAATCAAGGCCGATTGCCTTTTCAAGTCCTCCACCGTTCTTTTGCTGGATAATTTATTCAAAAACATCTAGTGTGTATTCCCCTGTCTGTGCACCTTTTAGTCCCACCAGAGGCAGACACCACATTCCCATCACCATACACAATCTGTTGATTAAATCTGCAGCATGGTGCACGTCAGCGAAGCTCCTGGCTGGCCAGCTGCTTTTACCACTTACTTTTGTTTGATAATGAGAGCTCACGCTGGAAACATCCTATCACTCGGCGTTTGAAAGCCCCCCGGGCTTCTTGCTATTACACATTTCTGTGGTGATTTATTTTGCTTCCTTTGGAGGCGGCTCATGTCATGGCTAAGCCGCCCGACGGAAAGCCGCTGTAAAAAAAAGTGGATGGACAGGAAGCCGAGGGCGACCATCTGGGCTGGGGGTGTACAGTACGAGGCCTGACTGATGGAGGGAGGGAGGCAGAGGGCCATAAAGACACAAACACACAGAGACACCTGTGCTGCACAAACAGAGGACAACTCGCAGGAGATTCAACCACAATCTTGATTTTTTTTTTTCCTTACAGCTCTCTCTGGTATATGTACTCCAGCACCCACAGTCTCAAACATATACACACACACACACACACACACACACACACACACACACACACACACAGACACACACACACACACACACACACACACACACACACACACACACACACACACACACGATGCCATTGAATTTCTTTCCAGTTGGATTTTTTTTTAAATCAGATTTTTATCACACCATCTTTACATAACATTTAAGTCCTCCTTTGCTCTCCTTCCTGCCTTCACAGAAACACCAGAGTCGTCAGCGTGGCTGGAAGCGCTTATCCCAGAATCACATTTCCAGATTAAAACCATATTTCTTCCCTTCCGGTGGCTGAGATTATTCACAGCAAAGGCTGTGTGTGACTTGTGGATTAATGTTTTGAGGTATCCCAGGATTTGTCGCTGCAAAGTATTATCATCTCACTGTCCTATCTCTAAAAACTTATTAGTTAGATTTTGCTGTTGCCAGCTTATTGTTGTTGTTGTTGTTGTTGTTGTTGTGTGTTGCTGGTGGTGTCAGTCGCGATGCGAGAAGAGGAGAGTCCACTCTTTCACCTCCGATTGCAGACTATTGATTTTCCTGCACCACTTGCTTTAATGAAAGGCCAATCACAGGTTTATCTTTCACACACATACACACACACATACACACACAGTCGCAGTAGTAAATGTGCTTGTCAAAGCAGCTGATATTTGTCAAGGTATGCCACGACCTTGACTGATGCATTTGGGGGTAGGAGGGCAATCGCACCTCAGCCTGAGGGGGGGGGGTCTACATTGAATAAAATGCATGGCTGGCTTTATCACCTGACTTCAGCAGGATTCAAATCAAGAGCAGAGCATTCGCTTGCAAAACTTCCTGTAAATCTATAGCGCGGATGCTATTGAGAAATCTGTCTCTGTGCAGCGGGAGGCCTTGTGATTGAAAAACTCACTCTTTTCTTTTATTCTTCGTCCCTGAACGTTTGTTTTGTGGAGCAGCATCTGTTTCAGTGGTGATTCAGGGGATGTGAGCTTGAGATGTCTGTTTCGGGTTACTTATTGGACAGGATCGGCCTCAAGGCTAATCATAGACAAGCATTGATTTTCGCTCATCGCACCTCGTAAACACACACACACACACACACACACACACACCCTCCGTCTTCAGTGTCAGAGAGAGCTGGCGGAACAAAGACTCCCACGGCCGAGCCTTTGCGGCCAGCGTGAACACGCGGTGGATTTCAAAGACCGTGAGCCGCTGTAATGAGCGGTTGAGGGGAGAAACACGTGGTCCTGTGTCAATTGATATGGAGATGTGTCATTGGTGAAGGAGACCACACACACACACACACACACACATACACACACACACACGCTGTCATTTAATGGGTGAATAGTGAGGCCGAGGTGCGCTGTGGGGGGTCTGCTCATTTCTGTTTCAGACCGCTAATGCCAGAAGTTCTCACGATGCCCACAATGCTTGGCGTAAGCCAGGAACTCGCTTTTTTTTTTTTTTTTTTCCATATGGTAACCATGACAACCGTGGCTGAGATTGGATGGCAAGGTTGAGGCTCTCTGGCTTGTTATCCGTTTGAAAAGAGAGTGTGAAACAGATACGGCTGAGCTGCAGCCGCCGGTTGTGGACGCAATGTGTAATAATTGGAATGCTGTGTCTTTTTCTGTGTCTTGCATTGACTTTGAATTTTGCTCAATGGTGGGGCAGGGGTGAGGGAAGGTTATTTTTGAGCATTCAACTGTAGGGGATTACCATGGAAATAAATATTTCAAGCTCCATTCAGGTTTCAGGAGGGAAGTTTTTTTTTTTTTGTTTGTTTGCAGCTTCTGTAAATGATGAGAAGGCAAAGGCAATGAGACATTGCCTTCGCGGTATAATTCAATTGCTCACTTTTTGGAATCCCTGAACTCACCTCCACCCCTCTGTGTGTCAGTAGAGGTGGAGCCCTGTGTGACAAACCCGTGTCTGCACGGAGGAAAATGCCTTCCTCAGGGAACGGGTTACAGCTGCTACTGCCCACAAGGATATGCTGGGGAGAATTGTGAGATCGGTGAGTGGTGCTCTCTATTACACACACACACACACACACACACACACACACACACACACACACACACACACACACACACACACACACACACACACACACACACACACACACACACACATTCATGCATCCATGCAGCAGCGTACAACATATAATCAGCGCTGTGTGAGGCTGCTTGCATTGATTGACTGATGGATCAAAGGCAGCGCTGTAAATCAAGACATGAGGCCGAGTGAAGGCTGGGGTCAGAGTTTAGGGTCAGGTCCTACGAGTACCGATTACATCAAATCCATTTATGTTATTAGAATATATATTTAATTTTTTTGTTTTTTGAAAATCAAATGGACCAGTACCATTTGATTTGCAAATAGGGGCTACAGCTGCTACAATCCAAGCGATGGACAAATACAGTGCGGCTTCGCACATTCGCACATCAAAGCTCTCAACTTCACCTCATCGTGTATTTTTGGTAGGCAGTCATGTGATACCGTACGCTCATTCTATTGGCTCACGGCATTCAGAAGTGCGCTCGGTTCCGTGAGTCTCGGATTTACGTGAGACACAAAAGTACTTTAAACAGTCGATAAGAGTGTGGGAAAAGGTAATACAGATAGAAGGTGTTTTAGTATCATTATGGGGAGGGTTCATAAATGTTTAAATTACCGTAAATAATAAGATCAATAGTTTGTTGCTCCATCGTGGAATTCATTAATTGCGTGTGGTTCCCAGAATGCATTTACCGCAAAGAACGAGGGAGTACTGTATGTGTGTGATATCATCACAACCTCCTGTGACCATCTTCATATTTGTCATTGTTAAAACTATTGAGGCTTCGCTCCCCGCCTGCGGTTGTATCAACATAAAGAACATAATGGAGGCATAAACAGAGCGTTTACAGATGGACATATCCATTTACATGCATAGAGGGAGCAATAAATGGAAGTTTAACCAGAGGCGAAGATGAAAAATACAGTTTATGCAAATCAATTGGTGGGGATTTCATTTGGTTTCATTGATAAACAGATGGAGAAAACATAAACTCCTTATTCACAGAGGTTGTAATCACTGTTGCCTGTGATTAGACCTCTAGAAGTTACAGATGGAGCTTACTATAGGAGGGGTGAGTCAGGGCCAGCAGGATGCATGTCGAACAAAACCAACTGTGACCTGCATGAACTGCCAGACAAAGTGGGACAGCATCGAGATTAAAAACCGTCCAGATCAATTCTTCTTTATCGACATTTCATTTCCTCTCTTTTTCTATCAGCTGATTTGCCCGTTTCTTTCTCCTGTTTGTTTGGCTGCAGCGAGGTCACGTTTGAATTATGCTAGAAGTTTGCCTCCATTCCTGCTGTAAGACAACACGCTGCGATCCTGCATCTTCAATGCAAGGACAGATGTCTGCAGAGTAGTTGTGGTAGTGCTGCGAAATGTAGCCCTGACAAACCCGCCACAGATTTCTCTACAGGAAACAGTCAGTCATCTTTCAGCCCACAACATCACCACCAAACCCTGAACAGACAGCAAGAGTTTTCTCACATGACAGACTTTTTTTTCTCTGTCATTTTCAAGAATATTCAGGCCTCTGAAAGTAGAACTGGGTGCACAATAGGTGCTTACCACTTTGCACACCTGTGAGGACATTATCAATTGTACTATTTTAGAGAGGGCTTAGAAAACACCATGGTGATTTTATCATGATGACCTTGCTTTAGTCACACTCATGCTAATTTAAATATTACTGTTGGATTCCTTGACTCTGCAGTCCTACCACTACCATTAGAAATAGTTTTTGTAGTTTTTGTACCGACAAAATATGGTTCCATACTTTTGGCTCAGGATCAGGAACTTTTGAGGTGCATGAAATCTACTTGAATGACTACAAGATGGTATTTTCTCAACTCGCATTAAAATGCTGGTAGCACCATGTCTCTATCCCTCTTTGTTTTTGTGCTGTGATCCAATAGATATTCACCTTCTCCTCATGATGTTAAAAAAATGACTGTAACTTTAATCTTCATCGATACATGGATCAATCGGACCAGGTTCCACCCATACACGAAAAGCATAAAAGCTGTAAAAATGTCAATTTTACCCAAAGAAAGATATTCATTAACATGACTCCTGGAACCAAACCTTCAGGTTAGGTTACAGGTGTCCAGACACTGGTGGTGGTGGTGGTGGTGGATGATGAGTCTGAGACTGATGAGGCTAATGAAATGAATAGCTTGTATCCGTGATGACTGGGCAGTGATAGGGAGGTGAAGGGAGTGGATACCAGCATCATGAAGGAGATAGATGTGCAGAGAGATGAATAATTAAAGCCAGCAGCAGGATCACAGACTAATAATGAAGGTGTGTCGCTGGATAGATGGGACCGGCTGATGTGAACCGCAGATAACTCAGCCTCAGACAATGTCAGCAGGAAATGAAGACAGCGTAAGAGTGTGAGAGATATACATGACGGGAGTGTGTGAGAATGAACTGTGGCCTGACGTAGCATTCACACACATTCACGTCACTTTGATAGCTTTACTTTACTGCCATTGATAGAAAGTTGCAGCAGGATCGTGAGAAACAGAACCGAGGCCAACGCCGTTTGTTTCAGCTGTTTTCTTGTTATTTTCAACCCAGAGAGATGTAAAGACTGCAGTTTCAAAACTGTTGTTTATCTGGGGTCACAACATGAAACCATAAAACCTTCAAATCCTGTTGGTACAATTCATGTCGTTGTTATGGTTACATGTGTTTCTTCTCATTCACTGTAGGAATCTGATATCAGAATATCTGTTAACAGGGTTAAAGAACAATTTGACACAACTCTGTTGTTTTTTCATTTAATTTCATTCAAATCTATTGAATTAAATCATATACTGCCTCAAAGGTGTTACATCTCGTCTTCCCACAACAAGTGATAAATAAGGAATGAAACATCACCGTTTATAGATGAGATCATTAGGCTTTTGGTCTCTGCCTGGATGTAGGCTCTAACAGGCAGTATAAGAATGCAATCATTTGAATACAATTTTTTTATTCCTTTAATGTGATGAACACCTTGTTTTATTGTGCTAGAAAACATCACATGCCATAGTTACCCATACTTAAGTACATCTTGAACAGTAAACTACACCCCCATGTAACCCTCAAGACCAAACCGGGTGGGTAGGCCTCCCTTTGACCTGCTATTATTCTACTATGGCAGAGGTTAGGCTCCATCCACATCAGCACTAATTGGGTTTTTCAAATGGCGGGGTCCATATTTGTCCTTGGACACTCATTTTCAAGGTGCTTCGGTGCAGCTCCCCACGCCGCACAGCAGACGCCTTCACAGACATACGGTGACACTTTGGCACATGAGTATAAATCTGCCCTTAAGTTCTTAATTTGTTTAATTTGTATACTCAGCTCATTAGGCAGCCATTACTCAAGGAAGTAATCACTTTAGTAATAAATGAACAGCATACAGCAACATAAATTTGTTTTCACGGCCCCATTTGGGCGGCAAACGGCTAAATGTTTTCTGGATGCCAAGTGTGGTCTGTACAGAGTAGCAGAAAGACGGACAGACGAACAGACAACCAGCAGCTGTTGCGTGGGTTTGCTGAAGGGCTGAATCATCCCAACCACTTAGCATGGAGCGACACACTCATGGAGTGACAGTTTTCACTTCTTAGAAAATATGAACATAAAGGAATAAAAGGATTAAAACTTAATAAGATGACAAGCTTTTCTATCACACCTTTCTTCTGCAGGAACGTCAACCTTTGCACTTCTTGGCTGAACACGCTTCATGTGTTAATTTCACATTAACATGTGTCAACCGCAGGAGATTCTCTCACATTTTAAATCAAAATGTTCTCTTGAAACCTCATGTTTTCTTCTTTTCAGCTAAGTTTAGTAACTAATTCACTAAATCTGACAGAGTAGGATAACTTTTCCAGAAAATTTTTCTGACCATATCATGAGATTAAAACCAATGACCCCAGCAGTTAAAGACTCAAGTATGTTCTGAAGAAAAGGAACATGTGGAAAACTCTTAGGCTACCTTTTGAATTGTATTCGAGCTTACAAACAGGTCTGACTGATTGCAATTTTAAGTCTGTTTTGCAAACTAAAATCCTGGATTTCAGTTTGCAAAAAATTATTTTTATACCATAAAAATGTTATAAAAGTTTCTTACTTATAAATATCCTTGACCATCATTTAAAGTCAGAGTAGAGCTTTTTTTTTTTTTTTTTTGAATAATTTTCATTGCCTGTAGTAGACATTAAGAGAAGAGGAAATACTTCTTTTTCCACCCTCAAGCTTACATTGATTTCTTCAGTTCTTTGGGGTACATTTGTTATCGTGTGTCCAAAAAAATCCCACAGTGGTGGAAAAGGATTACATACTCTCAGTTTACAATGATAAAGTGATGCTTTATGGAGACCTGTGGAGAAATGTTCTTTATGTTAGTCTCTTACTCCACAGAGAGGTTAGAGAACACGTTTAGCACCATTTAGCACCGTTAGCGCTGCGGCGTCAGAGTTCTGTCCTCTCTGTTAAGAGTACCTTTTCATTACTCCTTATTATAAATTGTTCTTCTTTTTGAAAATGATTTGTAAATTGCTTACTCACAATGTCCAGATCCTTGGTTTGCAGCCAAAAACAAATAAGGATTTTGGACACAAGGCAAACAATCCCGTGCAAATTATGAGGATAGTCCTGTAATAGCTTTGAAAATTAATGCCATTTTTGTCTTTTAATCGAATGAGAAATTATTCCATCCAATTAATAAATCAATTAATATGTCTTTTCCTTTACTATGCTCTCAATAAAAGACTGAATATCAATTCTGACTTCAAGAGTTTTTACTAAAGCTAACTCTTAACATATATTCATCTCGAAATTAGCCAATGAAATGGCACTGAAGCATGTCAAAAGCAAGTTCTCTGAATGATTTTGGTAGTTTAATCTGACTTTGTTAACATGTAATGAATAAACTAAATTGTACACTCTAGTAAACCAAGATTGACAACTTAAACCACATAAGTTATCAAACACACAACGAATCAACTCATCTAAGATTCAGAGGAAGAAAGAACCTTGAATCCAGATCAGTTGATCGAGTTCAGTCTCTGTCAAACTGGAAACAAATATTAGAGAAGTAATCAGATTACATTCAACATCACATCAGATTTGAGTATGTGAGAATGAGGACAAGTGAAAGAGGAATGTCTGCTTGTTCGTCACACCCTGCTTGAATGACTCTTCTGTTGTCACCGGCGTGAGCAGATTTAACCGTCTGAGCAGAACTAATGTCCAGCTCGTTTGATGGCGGCGCATGAACGGCAGCAGATGTCTTTTTTTATGATCAACATCTCTTTAGAGGAATACGTCCTTTTAATACGAAACTTAATGAGATCTACACCCCCCCACCCTAACCACCCCCCACTCCCTCCCCATCCCATTTTCCTCACAGATGTAGACGACTGCCAATCAGAGCCATGTCAGAATGGAGGCACGTGCATCGACAAGATTGATTCATTCCTGTGCCTCTGCCTGCCCAGCTATGGAGGAGACATGTGTGAAAAAGGTGAGGGGGATAACAATAATAACAACAAGGCAGTCAGAGACTGCAGCATCCCGTGACATCTTCACATTTTTGTGCTTCTGGCTTCCTGAAAATGTTGCTTTTTGTTTTGTGATTATATCACATCAGGTTTCCGAGATGTGTACCTAAAAAGGTATAAAAGTGAAAATTTGACCTTGACCTAGTTTTTCAAGGTCAAGGTTGTGATTTAATTTCCATCCCCTTGCCTCCCTGAATATAACACCTTTTGGTTCTTCTTTCTATCTTATGCGGTTCCTGAGATATGTGCAAAAAATTTTACAAAAGTTGAAACTTGACCTTGACCTAGTTTTCTCAAGATCAAGGTCATCATCTCATTTTCATCCCCTTTGCTGCCCGAGTAATGTGCTTTTTCTTTTATCTTTCTATCTGCAACGGTTGTGAAGATATTTGGTGGACGGATGGACAAACACACAAACACTGACAATTACAATTACAATACATCACCGCTTCACGGGATGTAATAATACACACCTACATATTGGATGAGGGATGAATTACTGCAAACCACAGAGTGAGAAGTCACCCTGTGAAATGCTATTTGGCTGAAACCGGCAGTAAAAGGTTTGTTGCAAATAATGCAGCTGGAAATAACCCCGATCAGGATGCAGTGTCTGTTACATTTGTACGTCACGCCTCACTATCACAAAGACGCACCTCTGTGGAGCGACGGTACACCGGTGTTTGTCAAAGTACTGACAGATAGTAAACACACATCGGTTAGTGTTTGTTTTTACTTTTTTTTACACGGCGGATGATTCGACATCCCACTGCTGGTGTGTGAGCAGGGTACTGTCTTTGTGGTTTAGGATTACTGCTCAGCAAACAAAAGCTGTGCTGACATTGGCGTTAAGTATTTTTGGGCCTCAAACAAACAGGAATATGTTCAATCCGACATTGTTTACATCTGTGTCGAAAGGCTTGCAATGTTCCTCTTCAATATTTCCATCGCTGCGTTGCCGTGCTTCTTGGCGTGTTACTGCCACCAGCTGTTGATCAGGGAAACGGTGTGAAACATGTGACGGGGACGTGTGTCACAGATTGTCATTATCGTGGGTATGTGCGGGCATGACAACAACAGCAATAACAGTAACAATGATAATAATGATTTACACAGTGAAATATTGCTAATTCGTGCTGCGGTTTTTTCTATTCAGTAAAAATGAGAGCCGCAAACAGAGAAGGCTTTACAGGATAATTACAGTAATTAAATTTAATATACATAAGGAAAAATAAGAAAACAAGCAGAATGACAAACTATAAAACAAATTATATCCAAGAAAGAATAAACAAAAGAAACTAAACTCATTTTCACTGAGTGCCACATCAGCATAATGGCTGTCCTCAAAGGGCTAGATGTAACTTATAAATGTAACTAAATGTAATGTAAAATAAATGCGACTACTTAATGTTTAATAACCTTGAATTTATTACTTGGTCAAGTTACAAACATTATAGTTGCACAGACAAAAATGTTTGTTTCTCAGTTGTAACATAAATCCTTTTAATTTATTAGGTTATGAAACCCACAGAACTCCATCAGTCAAGCGTCAAACTGTCCCATGGAAAAAGAAAAATAACATCAAACACAAGTTAGGACATTAACTTTGTTCAAAATGTTTTTGTCAGAGTTAAAATGGGCCTAATTACTGCATTGTGGGAAATGTAGTTTTTGGTCAAAGCTCACTTTTGACCTATTTTTTCTTTAGACACTAACCTTTTCTGCTCCCGCGGGCCACATAAAATGCTGTGGCGGGCCACATTTGGTCCCCGGGCCTTGAGTTTGACACATGTGCTTTATACAAAGCTGGTTGGTTGGTTGGTTCTTTTGGGTGGGGCCCGTTGGGCAGCGATGTCGCCCCAGAGCTGGTTGGTTCCTCGTGTTTATCAGGAAGCATCAGCACCAGGCTCTGTGATGCAGGTGATCTAACATTAAAGTACAATAATACGACAAAAGGAGGCGATCTAGTGCTTCTAGCAGAATGTGAGGTTCACCCAGTGTCTCTGACAGGTGGGAGGAATCACCCCCTATAGCACAAGCTGAAACCAGCGTGCACACAAGCACCAATTCTTCACCTCACTGGCTACAGTTACCTCCAGCTTCAGGCCGGTCCTCATTCTCCATGTGGTTGTAATGAGGATTAATGAATATCTAACCTTTGCTGTTATTAATGAATCCACACGCCTTGGTGTGATGAATGAATACTAATAGAGCAGAGAGGAGAGAGAGAGAGAGAGAGAGAGAGAGAGAGAGAGATGCTGCGAACAAAGGAATTTGTATAATTACACTTCATACATTAAGCCTCTGTAGATAAGTCACACATTTTAGCCTTTATTTGCTAAATGAGACAGAACGCTCGGTGGAAAAGCTGCCGCTCCCCTCTCGTCTCGTATGAAGTATTTTATCTCACGTCTTGTGCCTGCACTTAACTAAGCTGTTATGTGGCCTTCATGAAATTATTTTAGCTCCTCTCATTCCCACCTCCTCATTCCTCTTCATCTTTGCAGACGTAGAAGGCTGTGAGCACGGCTGGAGGAAGTTCCACGGCCACTGCTACAGGTAGGAATGATGAAGAACTGTTGGAATAAATGGAGCCACAATACATTTTATACCCCGGAGCTACCGGTGACATACTTAGCACGGCGCTCTGGACCATTTTTAAACCTGTCTGGCTGCATGGTGTGTGTGAAACATGTGTGTTCATCTCCACAGGTACTTCACCCGCAGACACACCTGGGAGGATGCAGAGAAGGACTGCAGAGAGCACAGCTCGCATCTCAGCAGCGTCGTCTCCTCTTCGGAGCAGGAGTTCATCAATGGTGAGTGTTTGATTTGGATTTGACCTCACACACGTGCAAAAAGGAAAGTTTGCAAAAGCAATCAAGTGAAAGGAACTTGTGTTTTATTTCTTAAGGTCTGGGTCATGACAACGCCTGGATCGGACTGAATGACCGCACGGTAGAGGAGGACTTTCAGTGGACGGACGCCAACGATCTGGTCTGTGATCAGTTGTCAATCGTATAGCCACGTGAAAATTCAAAGATTTAAAGTCCTGAAAATCTTTAACTTAGGCTTTAATGTTTAGTGTGACTATCATGTCTTACAGGAAAAAAAACAAAACCTACCATCATCTCTTACTGATTTGAAGGCCAGCAGTCAGAAACATTCATAATCTGACTCGTCATGGCTGTGATGTGATCGCATCTGCTGTCAAATTTTAATGCAACATCACCTCCTTCAAATTCAATACTTTGAATCACATGTGTCGAACATGTATCAAACTCAAAGCTCAGATGTGGCCCACCACATCATTTTGTGTGGCCCGCAAGAGTATAATAGGTCAGAGTGTCTAAAAATGAAAAGGTCAAAAGTGTGCTTTGATCAAAACTATATTTCCCACAATGCAGTAATTCAGACCATTTTAACTCTGATAAAAACGTTTTGAACAAAGTTAATGTCTTAATTTGTGTTTGACGTTATTTGTCTTTATTCAGTTGGATAGTTTGATCCTTGATTGAAGGAGTTCTGTGGGTTTAATAACCTGACAAATTACAACTGTAATGTTTGTAACTTGAATAAGTAATAAATTTAGAGTTATTTATCATTAAGGAGTAGTTACATTTATTTTACATTACATTGAGTCACATTTAGTTACATCTACAGTATAAGTTACATCTGACCCTTTGAGGACAGCCATTATGTTGATGTGGCCCTTGGTGAAAATGAGTTTGACACCCCTGCTTTAAATCATTTCACGAACCTGTGTCCTCTTTTGCGTGCAAAATCTCATCTCTGATCTCGAAAGATCTCGATTCTTGGTCGGACATGCAGGCAAATGGAAAACCAACAGTTGAATCCTGTTGTCTGCTTTCCTGTAGGTGTATGAGAACTGGAGGGAGAGCCAGCCGGATAACTTCTTCGCAGGCGGGGAGGACTGCGTGGTGACTATTGCCCATGAAGACGGCAAGTGGAACGACGTGCCCTGCAACTACAACCTGCCCTACATCTGCAAGAAAGGCACAGGTAGCGAAAGGCTGCTGGACTGAAACTGTGAACAAACCAAACCTCCTCGGTTTCATGTATCCAGAGCTACTTTGTGAGACTTTTGCGGTCAGTGTCAGTGTTTTTGCTCTTTAGGATCTTAAGGCTTCACTGTTTCTCACATTTTCCGAGCTGTTTTGCATCACTAGCACCTTTTCACAAATAATCACAGCGAACGCTCCAAATGCTCACAACAAACACAAACTAATGTGAAGACTGTGAGTCTGTCTCAAACCTGTATTGATTTTTGGGAGCAGTATCAATCTCAATCTTCCTCTGTTTACCGCCTCTCTCTCCTCTGGGCTCACTTACACTTGTCTCGCCTGCAAACCTCTGCAGCCTAAGTTATTGCCAATTACAGCCTCGTTCGCACAACTATGATCTGAAATGCCTCTGAGCCATTCTTCCTGATACTCACCATCACAGACCTGAGAAATTCTATATGACCAAAAATATGTCAATATTTGATGAGATTATTTTTCAATAATGACAACCAGCAAACGTTTAGCATCTTTTAAAATGTGTTTATGATATGATTATATTCATACTCGTTCAGTATTTATTTACTTTGCTACATTATCTACTTTATGATGATCCACATCTGGATCAGTGCTCAGCTGCAGTATGCTATTCGCCTACATGAAGCAATCAGTGTAATACTATGCTAATATATGTCTCTAATAGATATAATTTTATTCATTGTATGAAGGCGTAAGATCGATGTAAAGCAGACATCCGAGGTTTGCAGGATTTCTCTGATGGTTTTATTCATCATCCCCTGCAGTGTTGTGTGGAACCCCACCTGCAGTGGAGAACACCCATTTGATCGGTCGCCGGAGGTCTCACTATGACATCCATGCAGTGGTCCGCTACCAGTGTTCTGAAGGATTCTTCCAGCGTCACATCCCCACCATCCGCTGCCGGGCCGACGGCAGCTGGGAGAGACCCAGGATCATTTGCACAAAGTGTAAGTGTTTAATATCCAATTCAATGTGTGGTTTACGCTCAAGAAATACTTACATAATACAAAACATAATAACCATCTGTTTCCCTCCATCTTTTTTTTAGCTCGACGATCACACCGGTACCGACGCCACCACCACCACAACCAGCACCATGAGCACCGTGGCCACCGGAGACACGGAGGAGACGGACACAAGGCCAGAGAGGCTGCACACGGCTACTACTGAACCAAATAACACCACATTCGCAAAGCCTAGGTGAAAACCGTGGCTTATAAAGACAGACAGTAGCTCACTCTTTGCTTCTAACCAGCCTCCGTTTATTCTCCTGGTAACCGTTTTCTTACTCTAACACACAGTTGATCTCCACCACTCCTGTCCCTTGAGTTTTGATGCTTCTTTTAGTTTCTGACCCGCCTCCTTTAACTGAAGTCCATGCGAACACTAACAATAACTCCTTAACGTCAGTACATTGAACCCTCCTAAAACCCTGACAGCACTGTGTGTGTGTGTGTGTGTGTGTGTGTGTGTGTGTGTGTGTGTGTGTGTGTATGTCAGATAGTGCTGATTGTTTTTACTTTTTTTTCTTACATGAAAAACAAATAGTATTCTGTCTGCAAAGCACAGAAGTATCTGATGCAAGTATTCTAGTATTCAGTTCCTGGTAACCCTCAGCTTTTCGTACTGTTGCCGTTATTTTTACTATAGAATGTCTGAGTAGCTGCTTTTATTCCACTGATGTGCTTTTTGCTTTTTTTCTAATATTCACTATGGTTTTGTGTTTTGTTGCTATTTATTATTAGTATTTTGCTAGTGAATGGGCTTTTTTTTTTACTTTTACTTCATAGAGCCGATGTAACATAATTTTTCTACGCTAGTGTCTAAACAATTAACTAATCATTTGATTGCCTCTAATCTTTGTATTGTAAATATTGTGTTGTTGGCTAATCTTTGATCAATAGCTGGACCTCGTCCAGTCGAGCAGATCCCCTGTCCTCATAAGCACTCTCAGCTAATGAATACGTCCCATTGACCGATGGTGTGGATGGGATTCTAGAAAACCTTCTCCAGATAATCACTTGATTGTACGTGAGTCATCTTTGCATGGCTACATTTACACAATGGTTAGAATGTCACCATTTTTATTCTTGTCTCTTTGGTATTTGATCAGTCATCCCCCTTTTTTTGGTGTTCCTATGGCTTTTTGTCCTGCTGATGTATTTTCCATTCTTAATAAATTGAGAAAATGAATATTTCTGACTGTTGTAAATTCAGTTTTGCATCACATCCATCTATTTCTTTGAAGAAGAGAAAATTATAGTCATCCTCAGTCGCTTTTCCACCTTGCAGTTCTTGGGTCACGCTGGAGTTAATTCCAGCTGGGTATGGGTGAGAGGCGGGGTACACCCTGGATGCCTCACCAGCACATTGTGGGGCAAGTTTGCACCACGTTTGCACAAATATTGTACCAGACTAATAAACAACCAGGACTTCTTTTAGCTTTGATTGCCATGCATTCACTGCTGCAATGGTGAGATAAACTCATTCAATGCTAGACTTCTGATGGGAGATTTGTATCTGCACCAAATCTTCTCCAGCATGTTCTACAGACTCTCCATAGGGTTCAGGTCTGGACTCTGTGGCGGGCAGTTCATGAGTGAAAATGAAGTCTCATGCTCCTTGAACCACTCGGTCGACAAATCATGAAGCTGTCATCTTAGACTGCGACCGTGCCATCGAGGAAGAAAAAAGTCCAGTCATTCAATTCATTCAGGTGATCAGCTGACATCATTTTTTAAAGGGATCCTATTATGAAAATCACACTTTTTCAGGTCTCTACATATACTGTACATAGTGGTCCTCCCTAACCCAAACAACTCTTAGAATCTAGTAAACAAACGCTTCCTGCATCAATAGATATTTGGAGTTTTAGGAATTCATGGCCCAGACTGAATCAAAATGATCGGATTTTGCTAGAATGGCCATTTGTGACGTAAATTACGTCACAAACAGTGCTCTGTGATTGGACATAGTGATTGACGATATTGATTGGTTGACATGCCCAAGGGTGTGGCAATCCTGGAGAGGGCGACTTTGTTCAGGCTATGGTAGCCTAACTCAGAGCTTCACACTGAAAGTTCCTCACAAACTGTTGAAGTCAGCTAGCATTTGGCTAACTAGTTAGCCCCGCTCCAGTCATGTGTGTGTGTGTGTGGTTCGTGATCAGGCTATGTAGCAGTGTGTGGTAATGACCTGGATCAGAGCTACACACCAAGTTCCTCACAAGCTGTTGAATTCAGCTAGCATTCGGCTAACTAGTTAGCAGTCAGGTGTGTATGCGTGTGTCCGCCCGAGGTTATCCCCACCGTCACAGCGAACACATAACCAGTTGTACATTAATTACTAATTCAGAACAATTGTCTGTTTTTTGGTGAATGAAAGCAGCCTTAGCTCTTCTAAGTGATCGGAGAGCTGCGTGTATCCACACACACACACTCGCGCACGCGAGAATATAATAGAAATTTGGTCTTACCAGTAAAATCCCATGTTTCATTAGTTTGCGTTAGCTTAGCTCCCTTGTTATCCATGATCTGTCATTGTCCACGAAGATTTTCAGAAAACACAGCTTTAAAAATCACAATACATCACCGCTTTGAAGCGGGATGTAATTATCTCATTGGCCGGTCTCATCATGTTTACACAATGAGCCACAAGTCTTTGTTCAGCAAAAAAAAATCAACCGTTATAGCATGAAAAAAAAGAGTGGAAAACACGAGAAGAATTAGAGTGAAATACGTAGCAGCGAAGTTACTGGAGTTAAAAAAGCTCCAGACTATGGCGATCGATCGATCTGTAATGCAGGCGCGTTCAAGTGGCGCAAGTAAACAAACGCATGTGAACGCGCAGGGGATGGCAGTGTTGATTGGGCAGCTCAGAGAGGGGGTGGGATGTAGACAGGGAGCTGAGAGCTACGCCCCTTTAAAACAGACCTTTAGAGAGCGGAAGAAAATTTATCAATATTCAATCAAATACAAATGTAGTTGGACATCTGGCAGCTGAATGACATGAATTAAAAGAAGCATAATATGGGACCTTTTTTAAGGAACATCACGTCACGGAACTGAGATTTTACGAACTGAAGCAAAATCATATAGCTGATTTGGGTGACTTTTACCTTCTAAGGCCCATAGAACAAAAATCATGATTGAAGAATGCCTAAAATTAGCAAATGTTAGCATAGCGTGCTAACAATGGTCATTTTACTTGCCAATTAACAGTGTTAAGTACAGTAACAGCAATGTGGTTGTGAAGACATTAGCAAGTTGATAGCATTTTTAAAAAAAATAAGGTCACACTGAGCTCTTTTCATCATCATCATGTTCTCCCTGGGGTGTACCCATTCATCCATTATTTTCTGATCGTAAAGTTGCAGCAGAGGATTTCTTTCAGATAACCTTTTGCACCCCCGCAGACAAAAGTTAACCAAACTCTTTATTTTTGGCTTTAACTTTCAGAACTTTATTGCTTACTTTATTTTTCACCCGCCAAATCCCACAATAGTTTTATTTCATTTATTGCACAAGGCAATTTTCCTCAGTCCCTGAGCAGAATGCTGTCAGACAGAATAACGGCCCACCAGGTGAAACAGACATACAGGATTGTTTGCAGAGAAGTTAACCAGCGGAGCCCCAATCATTTCAAAAGAACGCCAAAGCTCCCTCATAAAAATCAACACGTATCTTTGACTTCAGCTCAACTGATATAAAACAACTTTGTAGCGTGGTTCCTGGAAATAGTAAAGTCATGAATCCAAACACCTTCATCCTGATAAATAGAATTTTTTTTTTCTTCACCCTCAAATAGTAACACTTCTGAAGTATGCATAAAAAGAATGCATAACAGTCAGTTATAAAATACAACCAGTTGAAAAATGTCTTTCCACTGGCAGCCCACAATAAAGGTGGATTGAGCCATGGACAGCTGCCACGTTGTGTGTGACAGCATACCTACTGTAAATCAAGAGTTCACTTCTTATCACTTGGACAGCAAAGTGAACTGGGCCAGTGTTCCAATGACATCACCACCCTGAAACAACAGCAGCAACTAAAGAATTTGGTACCACCTGGAAACTGCTCAGATATGATCTCATGAAATAACTGATGGAAGTCTGATGCAAAAATATTTTCATTAAACATAATTTGACCGGATGTGTCAAATCTTCTGGATCCCATTTTCAGGTGAAAATAATCCAAGTTTGGGGTCTGACATAGTTTAAGGAACAAAATAAAGTGGAACATGACACATGGAAAACCAGCTTGCCCAGGATGAGGTTTCTCCATTTTACAGGACAGAATTAGAGCTTGTGATTGGACAAAAACAGCATAGGAATCTGCGTCATATTTTTATTACTTTTAGCTTTATGTGTCCCCAGTGACAAAATGCTAAAGTA
Source organism: Antennarius maculatus (assembly GCA_013358685.1). Classification (NCBI taxonomy): domain Eukaryota; kingdom Metazoa; phylum Chordata; class Actinopteri; order Lophiiformes; family Antennariidae; genus Antennarius; species Antennarius maculatus. Next base: position 8,428,983 of record CM023619.1, on the reverse strand, counting down.
TTTCACAATACAAGGTGCCAGCATCAACACATTCTCTGCTTGAGTAACATCTGTTATGATCAGAAACTCTTCAGCCATTAAAGCGCTTTTTAATCCTGTGAAAACTACTTACATTCCGATTTTAAACAATGAAATCCAAGCAGTAGAGGAGTTTGCAGTATATTTCTGCAAATACAAGGTGAATAAAAATGCCCACTACCCTCCTGATTTGCAGATACATGCACAGTGCAAGTAGATAGTCTATATTGAGGTGAGGAGGGGGGGGGTGACTGGGTTTCTGTATGAGTCACCTCAAAGCTGTGCAGGCTGACCCCAGTCCTCACTTTGATCAACAGCCTTCTTATCAGGGTCCAATAGTCCATTGCAGGGAGTGCTGTTCATGCTGCTGCACATTGTTGCTGATTTTCACCGGCTCAGAACAGAGATTTTAAGCTTTCCTCTGGGTCGAGAAAGTGTTCGTTTAATGCAGTCAAGAGTCACAAGAAGACAATAGCCCTATCGCAGTGGGAGGTGGTCTTTGAGGGTCAGGTTTATTTTTTCTTCTTCTCTTCATGTCCCTTGGAAACAGGCTTCATGAAATAAGTGGGGATGGCGTGGCAGCGCAGCGCCAGCAGAATGGGTACAACAGCCAGCAGCACATTGAGGCTGATAACGGGCCACCACTTGTCCGATGGGAGTCGGTACGTGAAGGGAGTGCGTGAGTGCAGAGATGCTCCGATATGGCACCACTGGGTCTGAGAGAAGAACAGGGAAAGCTCACTTTGCTGTATTTTTTACTTTTCCCCACTGATGAATAAAAACAAATATATTACACTCATGGTCACCTGAGCCATGGCTCCAGCAAAGAAGATAGACAAGTCCAGCATCCAGCTACATCCAGGTGTTTGCAGACCGTAGATGAACGCAGCTAGGAGGGGCACGGCGTAGAATAAATACACCAGCATCTGCAGATATAATGCACAAAAAAGATCCATCACCATTGTCATGAAGAATGTTGGGTTTTAGGAAGTCTGATTTCTCCCCTATGCTCACCATAACCTTGGGGAAGCCAACCGGGTCTTTGAGGTAAGGCTCATACTGGTAGATGTAGGTGAAACAGAAGTCAAAGGAACAGTCCAGCACCACCTGGAGCAGAGCAGCAGCAGTTAAAAGTAGAAATTTGTTTGATCAGACATCAGAGATCTGACGGAAACGTTTCCACTTGGTTTCACTCACAAAGGCTCTGAAAACAGAGAAGATAGCCGCTCCAACCAAGAGGAGAGATAGAAGCAGATCGACAGGTCGAGACGTCAGCTTCTTCTCCTGCTCCACTGAAATCTACAAACATAAAGCAACTGTTAGCTGTTAGCATTCTTGAAAGGAAAAATCAGATGCTTATACTCAATGAAGGTGAAGAGATTGAGGTCCTGGACTCAACTGCTAATACTGACCGACCTTGTCTGCCGTGATGATCGGCATCTGTGTGGGTCTGTTGAAAAGGACTGACGCCACCCAAAATGGTGCCAGAAAGAAGGGGACGTTTCTCACAAAGGCCGGCCGGAGGTTGGACCCGTGTTTCCCTAAATAAAAGAAATCATCAACACAAACAGCCACACACGAAACATATCGTGTGATAAAGCAGTCCTCACCAACAATTACCCCTGGGATGAGAACGATCTGATGGGCGATGGAGGAGCCCGCCCACAGCAGTCCCAGGTTACGATAGGACTTCCTGTGGAGACAGGAAACACACAACAGGTTTCACCCTATTGGCTGATTGGATGAGTCAGTCAACGGGTGGCTACACCACATCTTACCCGTTAAACATGCGATGGATGATGATGAGGAAGAGACCGAAGTGAAACACGCCCTCCCAGTAGGACATCATCACAGCGTAGGCGCAGCTCAGGTGAGGCTCGCCCTGAGGAGAAGTCAGGATCACATGATCAATGTAACCCAGCTGTAGCATGTAGTCCGGGGGGGTTAGATAGGTTCAGCTCGGTAGAGAACCTCTTACCATCTTTAGGTAGAAGCCCATGAAGCCCCAGATGAAGCCATCCTGCTCCAGAGCGTTGGTCAGTCCCACCAAGCAGGTGAAGGAAAACTCTGCAAACACTGGACAGATACAAGTCCCATGAATAAAACCAAAGCCACCATCGGTTCAGTCTCGATGTTCACGTGTGTCCTTGTCTGGTCGTACCGTAGAACAAGGGGTCCACCTTTGGCTTGGTTTTTACTATGAAGTGGACTAAGAGGCAAACCGATCCCAGGACAAATATTCCAATTGCCAGGACAGGAAGAGGTCTGGACAAGAACGGTGACAAAAGGTGTTCAGTCAGACATACTGTACAATGGAGCAGATATTTTAATAAACATTTAAGATGTTTGCAAGACAAACATCCACTCGTGCACACACTTGAGGTGAGAGGAAGCTGCAGAACCCTGACAGAACCCACACAGACACGGGGAGAACATATAAGCATAGAAGGGACTCAAACCCAGAAACTTCTTGATGTGAGGCGACGGGTCTTCTCACTGCACCAACTGCATTTGTTTTAGGATATTATGATGGATAGTTCTGCTGACATTTTAACAACCAAGCTAAATTCATTAAGAACATAATTGTAAGATTAATCAGTAATGAAAATAAATGTCAGCGACAGTAGTAATTTGACCTAATTTATCATCTTGTTAGGAAAAAACAGTCAGCAGAAGTGAAAGATTTGGGTTATAAACAACTAGAAAATATTTCACGCCAGCTGTTTTCTTTTTTGGAAAAGGGAAGTCAACACTTTCAATTTGACTGACAGATTTTTAAGGTTTAGCTTGGTAAAAATTAAAAACTCAGTTGTGAGTAAGGAGAACCTGTAGGCTCAGCTCTAAATCATATTTGGATACGACACGACCTGAGTCAGATTTCAAGTAAAAAGGAAAATATTTGAAGCAAAAATCACTTTGATTCCATGGTTAGACAGTTTCACTGGCATTAAAACATTTTCTCCTCAAAGTCTGCGTTTATTACTTGACTTTTAATTCCATCCTTTTTTGCGTGGAAAACAAGCCACGTGGTGTCATGATGTAAATTTCAAGAAAGTAATTCTATGGCACGGTTGCAAGACAGCTTAATTTCGGTACTTTTTAAAGCTTTTTACTATTGGATTAATTCATTTCACTGTCTTTTAAGATGTCACATTTCCCTCGAACCCGCTGGATTGTCCAGAGCTTTAGAGAATCGTGTCTTCAACAGCAGCTGTAAATCAGGTTATTTCAGGATAAAGCCTCCCCGTCCCATCGGAGCAGGTCGCCTCCTAATGTCAGGATATTTTCTGCGCCGGATCTCCTCACTGCAGGCCGGAATAAGTCTGATCACAGAGGGAATGAACACTTACTCCTGGATCGCAGGGATGTTGTTCAGTGTGAACAAAACCACAGGAGCCGAAAGAGACAGAAGGAACACGGAGACTTCAGTTGGAGGCTTCATTTTTTTTTTTCAAAAACGTGTTAAGTTTTCTGAATAATAATTTTAAAAAAAAGAAAGAAATGAAAAATCCAGACAGAAATCTTCAGTGCCCGATGGTGACGCGGCACATGACAGACGCGTCCTGTGCGCGCAGGAGAGACAGGTGATAATGAAAAAAGGAGCGTCACCTGTTGCCTTCTGAGCTGTGACGAAACAGCGCAGCTGAAATGTGTCTGCTATCTAAGTAGGTCTCAAAGTTCATCCCAGGAGAAGTGACGGTTTAAGGGGAGGGGGGGGGATGGCACGTTCCGATAACTCACAGCCAAATCGTGCGTAACTTGCGCACGTTTCTTTAGGAAAACCTTCAAACTGAGATCCACTGGGTTAATTAAAAAGTTGAACTCGGAGCTGGGTGATTCAATCCAACCTGAGGTTATTCCCCATCACTGCTGGGTTTGTACAGGCTGCCACCTGCTGGTAACCAACGTATTTTTTAAATCAGGTTTAATGTACAGTAATGTGTGTAAATAAATCTCAAACTCTCAATATAACAGATATGACAAGTGTCTTTCAGGATTCAGCTTCTCTTTTACTTTGTAGAAAAAGCCTTTAGCAGCCGCTGACAGGATCTAAGCCCATTCCTGATGGATAAACACCTTTGGTTCTGGAATATTCCTACATCCACGTTCCTCAAATCCCACCAGAAGTTTTCTGTGGAATTCAAGTCAGGCAGTTGTGATGGCGATTGCTACAACAATCCAAATTGTCTTCTGAAAACAAGCGTTAGTTGACTTTGAGGTCTTAGATCATTTCTTCCTTTGGGAAAATCTCATGATGGCCAAGCTTTATCTTCTTCACAGGTGGTGAGATGTTTTCCTCTAGATTTCCTGATTAGTGGAATCTATCTTAACCTCTACATGTTTCATGTTCCAGGAAGTAACTTTTAGTAGAAATAAATTGCAGCACCAAAGCTTTTTTTTTTAATTTTATCATGCAGTTTCTATTGAGAAGACGATTCCGTGATGAAAGGTAAAATGAGAACTTGATCACGCTGCATGTGTTGAATTGCTTTGGGCTCCTGTGGCCCCAGATGTTCGCATCAGGAGCCATCTGTCCCGTTTGGGTTGAGATTAAGAACTCCACTGTCTGATATATCTGATGATTGGTTTCTGGATTATATCTGAGAGAGAACAAAGTTCAGAGCAAAGATTGTGTTTTTCCTGTCTGGATCATCCTTGTTTCACTTCCTGAACAGTTTCTTCATGAAGGCCTCAAACCAATCTACTCTCCACACTAACACGACCCTCTGGGGACACCGTACACAGGTGTTCTCTGTGGACGGGCCCGGCCCACATACTCAGTCTTCTTCCCTCTCAGTCCTCATTACACATGGATGAATTCAATTCGTGAAGTAGACCTACATCTAATGCACCTTTATCTTCTGCAGCAAAGCGGCTGAAGAGGATTAATGCCGCTGTTGCCACAGAAACTTGGTGACCAGTGGAAAGCAAGAACAGAGAGGGGTGGGGAGTCGGTGCAGAGGGTAGAGGCGGACAGGGAGAGACGATCCAGTCCAACACAAATACAATCCTTTGCCCACACAACAGACTCACAAAGTCTTTTAAGGTGACACAGAGTCCACCTGGTCTGCAAACATGCTGCACCCTCTCATCATCGGCATCATGACCGTCAACACCTCCCTCACCGTCGTCTACTGGGCCTTCCTCCTGGGCGATGCCTACTTCAAGTGGGTGATGGAGCCAGAAGACAAACCCAAAAAGGTGGTCACCCCAGCCTGAGGGAGTCACCGTCTGCACCGATGACTGGACGCTTTTACCTTTTTGCATAGGACTAGTCTGCAAGAGTAGAACAGCTGTCAGAGCTTTTCTGTGGAGATTTAGATTCTCTTGAATCACTCGCTTGTTAACTTTTCATCAAACTGAATCCATCCTGCAAGTGAATGAGAAAATACTCTGGGAGGAAGTCACGGCACATTCATTGGCTGCTGTATTAGGTGAGCTACACCTTTACTGCCCATGCAATCCGTTGCACATTAACTCCAACAGCTATCTTAATAATCTTTATCCTGTTTGGTTTTAACCGACATCATCAGAAAGGTGCATGTTGATGATTGAGGTCATACATAAGAGCGTTTTACTGGACTTCATTAGATTCAGAGGTGTTTTTAATTACCTATTAGAATTTAAATTTGGTCATTACATTTATGATAGGAGCGGGATATTTTTATACACCTCTAAAAACAGCCCCACTAAATATAAGCTCAATGTTAAAACACAAGATTTAAGTGAGTCCCCTATGAGAGATCTTTATAAATATTAATTTTAGTGCACGTGTTTAATTAAACTGTACAGGTGTGCTAAATAAAGTGGCCACTGAGCAGGTTTTGATTCCCTCTGTAATTATGGGAGATTTATCTTCCTGAGCTCTGGGTGTGAATCATCTGTTCAATCTCCTCCACGCTTCTGTTCAGGAGCTTCAGGTGATGCTGCGTGAGCTCCGTGTTCTATCTGGCTTTGTGATGACTCAGTTGAAAGGCATGTCCATCAAATCCTGTCAGGGATTACTAAAGGATCAACGCAGACACTTTCAAATCGAGACGCATCCAGCGACTTCACACCGCGTTTTCAGCTTCATCAACCTTTAATTTATTTCTTTTTTCATATAGCTTTTTTATTTTTCATCTTTTACACAACATGACAGATGACTTCTACTGGGGCCTCCACCCGGTCTCTTGGTTCATTCTTTTTGCCAACGTCGCCATCACCATCATAGAGTGGCAATTTCTCTTTTCTCAGTTTATGAAAGTGGCCAAGCCGAAACCAAATGAATCCAAACCTCAGTGAAGCGATGAAGGACCTGCGACCCAACGGGATGACCTGTGAGGAAAAAGATTTTCTGTTTGAAGACTGTCAACTGTTATTAATGGTTTGTCTTGTTTTGGGTTTGTTTGTTTTTTAGCTAAAGCTATTGCTACTCTGAGCCTTTTGTTGGTATGACATTCCTACATTTATTTCTCTCACAAGCCAGAGAGAAGAGCTGAGAAGTCATTTCAAGTTTTCATTACAAGGTAAGGAGTCACCTTTTTCTTCTACGACCTCCCTCATTTCATCCAAATGTGTTCATCCTCTCATCCTTAATATTAGAATCTGACTTGCTATGTTGATGTGATCAATTTCACCACACTTTTACTTTCGAGTTTTCCCTCCCTTAGAGATGTCTATTGGCCACAAATCTCAGATAACATTTTGAAATATTACCTTCTGCTATGTTGTGAAGCAAATGAGCCATGGGAATGAGGTGCAATACCGGTGAAATATGTGACAGGATATTTATAGAGCATAAGAAGTGGACCTGCTGTGCTTAAGATGAATTTAAAGCATGGCATATCCATAAAGCAATGTAGTCATGGAGGACCATAAGCCTCTTTTGTGTGTTACTGTCCACCTCTCTTCGCTCATATCTCTAATCCCTGCAGATGGAAAGCTGATATTGTTCAGTGACGGACTCAATCCTATTAACTCTGTCTGTCCTATATTTTACTCATCGCACTCCTCGCTCGTGTGATTTCGACCAAAGACTCCTCTCCAAAAAGGTTAGAAAGAGGAATGCAGGGATTTAGGTCTAGACAAAAGATTAGGAGAATAGGTCTACTTATGTTTTCACATCTCTGTTGTCTGGTGGGCTACATTTTAAAAGCGCCGCTTCTTGACACAAACCCTGTTCTCATTTTTAAACCACCTTGATGTTCACATCTGTCCTCAGTCCTCACATCTCATCTTTACAGTCTCTAAAACTGAAACTTTTTTATGCCCAAACACTCTCCCTCCTCGTCTCGTCCCGTTTTTCCCAAGTTTTCACAGTGAGATGAAGGAGTTGGATTCTGCAACAAAGCAATAAATCTGTGACTTTCAGAAGAAACAGGCCCGGAGCTTCTCTGCATTCTTTCAGTACGCTATCCCATAAAAGACAGCATCCATTTGTCAAAACCAATCCCAACCATGAACCAACCACCAGTCGTGTCCCTGAACGCCTCAGGACGAGCTCTGCTCCTGAACATCACGCATCAGCTGGTGTTTGAGCACAGACAGCTCCTCCAGCTGTCCAGGAGGAAGGAGGACGTCTATTTCCTGGACTACATTCCTCCAGCGAGAGATGCGATAACTCTGCCGCGCAATGTAGTCTATGTCCTAATCGGGGTGGTGCTGGTTTTAGTGGCCACGTATGCCATAGTGGGACATCTTATTAAAGATCTGATGCATGACCTGGCAGGTAACCCCCCCCCCTTGGTGGTGACCCCTCCTTTCCATCATTCTTTCTATTCCATTGTTTTGTGGTGTGTTGGAGTTCTTTTGCTCCCTGAGCTGATGGTTCAAGCCGGCATCAGACTTTTATCTTTTCCTTTTTTCCCCTTTTGGATGATCAATGAATGAATTACCCAACACTAATACACAGTAAGGAGACCAGAGGGTATTTGGAGTTTTAGACCTTAAAATTCTTTTACAATTTGCCAGGATAAGACCCACGGCTTTCAAACTCCATATCCATTTTTGTAAGCAAGCACTCTAAAATTTGAGTTCTGATTAAAGCCCCAGAATTCACACTGCTACCTTGACTTTAGCCGTTAGATATTCTTATTATGTAAAATATCATCATATTAAAATCTCTGTTGCCAGCCTCTGAGTTAGCAACCTGTAGAAAACCTTATTCACCTTTATAAATGTCAGGTTCAAGCAACCTAAAAACATTGAAAAACTCACTCAAAAAGGAAAAGACAACATTTGTACGTTTTACTCACGAAGAGAACGGGTAAACATATGTACATTAATCTAACAATAAACCTTAAGTTATTCTAACCTGATCGATACACACACACAAATGAAAACATGTTTTCTGGTGTTACACTTTCTCTTTGGCATTGTTTGTTAAACGAACGTTGTCGCTGCATTTGAGGCATCACCCTGTTCATTTCTGACAAACTTCTCTTTTCCTGATAACAAATGATATCAAATGACACAGGGTCTGGCTACAACAGTCATTTAATAAAATAAAATTTCTTTTTATTTAAACAGACTGGATTCTGGGCCCAAAACAAGTTCATGATGATGCCGAAGAAGGGGGAGCAGAGATAGAAGAAGAGCGGCGACTGAGCGTTTCCAGCGGCTTGTTGGAGAATGACCAGATGAACATGGAGTCAGAAACGGACGGGCTGCTGCCCGGTCTCCTCCATCCCTCCATCCCTCCATCATCTCCTGCTCCTCTGAGAAGCGCCTTCACTTCATCCCACCCTGAAAAGAAAAGGATGTCTACTCACAGTGTCTCCTTTGCCTCCCCCACGAGCCCCGATGCCACCTCCCTTTGAAATGTTGTCACATTCCTCATTTCAGTGCTAATCGGTGTTGTTGTCTCTGTAGATATGAAGTATCTGTTTTGTATAAAGGACAATTTAGATTGTACTCATTTTGCTCATAACAAACGCTTTGATCACTGATTAAAATGTGTGTTAACCTAGTTTTTCAAGAGAAATTGAACTATATTGTTGTTTGCTTCCCTGGACAATCTTTCATACTAAGAAATATTAATTCTGTATGAAGATGAAATGTTGATGAACTAACTGTAAGCTGTAAAAAAACCAAAAAACAAATATGTTACTTTAATGACTTGAATTTGAATTACAATTTAAAGAAAATAATATCCGGGGAATATTTCATTTAATTACACACATGTCCTTCGTGCATTTTCCTTCCCAACCAATCGCTTTCCTTAGATATCATTGTTGAAATGTGTCGAAAAGAAAATCAACCATCACTTTACCTGTTCTGTTGGACTGAGATTATCTCCAGTAAACAACTGACTTATACAAGAGTGTTGTCGTGTCCTCTCTGTCCGTTAATCCCAGTTACCTACTTCTAATACCTGAGAGAAGGTCAAGGACTTTCACATGCTGTTTCATAATGATGTCGGGAGATGGATGGATGGATGGATGGATGGATGGATGGATGGATAGATAGATAGATAGATAGATAGATAGATAGATAGATAGATAGATAGATAGATAGATAGATAGATAGATAGATAGATAGATAGATAGACAGACAGACAGACAGACAGACACAGACACATGGTTTCCCGTATGCATCAGCTTAATGCCTCATTAAGACACTGTGCTGGCAGCAGATTCCTCTGACCTTGAACATCTCAAACTGCTGCAGCCAATCTGATTTCCATCTACACAATCAGACAGATGTGGAATTTTTTTCAGGTAAGAAAGTTAAAACAGGTTGAGTGATTTAAGACTAAGTCTTTCTCTCTCAGTGTTGTCTTTATCCTGGAGTGTACTGATGCAATGATAGGATTTTGCCTACTTTTTTGCTGTGTCTAGTATTTATTCACCTTCTGATCGCTAAGCTTTTTGTTGCTCCTGTAGAATTCATGCAGATGTACATTTTTAAGGTTGGAGAATAATTGGTGGTTTGCGTGGACTAATCTGTCAGCACTGGCTTCATCTGAAACTGCAGTGACACTGACGTATTAAGTGGATTACCTGGTCGACCAACAAGCAGTTTCCAAACCTTCCAGACAGCAATGGACCTACCGGGGAATCGCTTAAAGATTCACCACAAGGAAGAAGATGGGACGGTGTTCTTTGAGAGCTACGTGCCCCCCTCACGGGATGCCATCCACCTGCCGACCTATGCTATCTACCTGATCATGGCCGTTTTTATCTTACTGGGTGTTCTTTATGCCATCATTGGCCACCTCATCAAAGACCTAATCCATGACGCTGCAGGTTTGTGACCAGACTGTAGCTTCTTTAGCCAGGAGGTAGAAAAAGCATTTCTTTGAATGTTACCTCTCACTGTTCATTTCCTCCTCTGCCTTGAAGACTGTATGCTTGGAGAGCAACCTGAAGAAGTGGTGGTGAACTACTGTGAGGCAAAGGATAAGTTTATGGCAGACTGGTGCCCAGAAACCTCCCCTGAACTGGAGGCGATGGCCCTGGCTGAGGAGAACAAGGTGGTGGACAGAGATTTCATGAAATCTCCTGCCATTTGGATCATCTCTACAGAACCTCGAGGGAGCAGGACAGGACCTCGTGTTGTGTTTGGAAAGAGGACTTAATGTTGAGGAGACTTTGTCCCTCTGGTGTGATAATTCGCATGTTGAATATAATGTTATAGGACTGTTTGATTATCAAAATAAATAATAGTATTGAAGCCTCGAAGCTTCCCTTTGAGAGCAAAGTGGTGTTATGACGCTCTCTAGTGTCTGTTTGGGTCACTGCTGTTAATTTAAACAAATAGCAGAAAACAGATGGCAGAACACGAAATTTAAAAAAAAAAAAAATGTTTTATAACATGCCCTAAATAATTTTTGAGAAAGATTACATAAAGATGGTTTATTTCTCTAGAGCAGCTGTAAGTGTCTGAAGGCAAATGGGTGAATGTATAGAATTGGATAAGTTGATAAAAGCCTGAGGGAAATAACGACCTTAGTTCAGTTCAGTTTTTTATGTTTTACTTTAATATATCCAGTCAGTAGGATTTAGTTCACAACTGCTAAAGAAATTACAGCGAAATAGACAGATGTTTTGCTTTTCCTCATTGAGGAATTTGAATCAATCAATTTGAATTTATTTGAATCAACTGTTTTATACAGCTTTAAATATCTCTGTCCAAATTCTCCAAATGGTGGCGGTAAATTCTATTTAGAGCTGCTGGATCTCGGGCTCCTTGTTGCACCGGTAATCCTCCTCCTGATGAATGGGTATAACCTCTGGATGAAGTCATCCTGTGGGATGGCGGTCCACTCCTCAGACAGGAAGTTCATGTTAAACACCCCCTCTGCTTTTCAGTTGGGTTTCCTGTCCCAGTCGTGTCTATTTGACCAAATCGTTCTCGAAGGAACAATCTTACAGCACCTTTTCATTAAAGTGTGTTAGTTCAGCAAAGCATATCAGATTCCGTTAAAAGCGTGCTTTGAAACTCATGATATTCACATAAAATGAGCATATTTTTTATTTCTATTTATTGAATCAATCATTTATCTATCAGCTTCAGATCTGTAGATTCAGGCTCAGCAAAGATCTACTCAAGGTGCTTATCAAGAGCCAAAGTTACCCATTAGATCATTAACCTGATCCCCTCACACACACACACACACACACACACACACACACACACACACACACCCCGCTCAGACAGACCCTCCTCTAGTCGAGTAGATCACATCTGATGGTGGGCCGCTCGGCCAGCAGGGGCTCTGCTGCGTGTGATGGGGGCTCTGGAACATCCGTGTGTTCATTCGTCAGCCTCACATCCTAACACACACACACTCACACACTCACACATACCCGCAAACCTGAGCGACGTGCGGCGGCTCCACGGCTAGTGAACATGTTCCTGCGCGCTGTTTCCTCCACGGAGGCTCAAGGGGATTTAAAGACATGGATGCGCGCTGAATAAACGGACGAGCCTTTATGGATTGGAGCTCATCGTCACCAGAGCAGGTCTGGGAAGAGTCTGAGAGGTGAGGTGGTTTGTACAGATTGTGTTGCTGGGAGGTGGTGGTGGTGGTGGGTGGAAGGGATGGGGGGGGGGGACACACACCGATGCGCTATTGCGCTCATTGGTTATTATAAGAAAAACGCGACGCTGTCTTATTAACCGGGGATTTGACCGCTGTGATCTGATTTGGTTTTAGCTGTGTCATTTTTGTGGCTTTTGTTTTTCGTCAGGTCAGTCTCATCCTGTCGGTGTCGGCAGAGATGTGGCCTTTTCCTTCATATTAGAGATGAATGTATCGCAAACTAGAGCTCTGCATGCTTCAGGACAAAGATACCGGATTCACCGGGAATAAATAAATAAATAAATAAATAAATGCTGCTTCTAATCAGCAGATAGCTGCAAAACTGATGGAATGTTCTGCTGACATAGCCTCTGTGGAGACATGGTTTCAGTGATTAGTCTCTGGCCTACTTTACTTTGCACAAATGGAAATATGGAAATATGATATCAAACATTTAGAAATATTTTTTTAAAAAAACATAATTGCTCATAGGCAACCCTCTGTAGTTTGGCTGGTGTCATGCCTTCAGATCTTCTCATCACTTCAATCCTTGTGTATGAACCCATCTCCATACACCAACAAATTCAATGTATGTTACTGCATCACCAAACAGAGGCGTAGCTAGAAATAAAACTCCTCAGGGGCTCAAGTCGTTCTGCTGCTTCCGTTATTGCTGTTTAGTGAGGGCTGAAGATGAATGTGATCTTTATTATTGAAGTATTTCAACTTGTTCATCGTATATCTGACAATGCTAAGTGAAAAAAAAAGACTTAATGTGTGCTTATATATGTATTTAGAGCATTATGTTGATAAAAATCAATATTAAACTTTAAGAAAAAGTTAATTTGCTGTCTTTATGTTCTAAACACACAGTGTTGGTGTAATAAAATGGGTGTAGCAACACCCCTGACTGAATTCCTCCTGCATACAAAGAGGCACTCTGTGAGCATGAGTGGTCCAACCCTGTGCCGCGTGTCCACAAGAACGCTAGTGAAATGTGCGACTCACACCCCGACATGCCAGTCGTGTGGCATGTGGACTTTTTACCCACCTGGTTACAAACTTCTGGAATGCAGCAACTGTTTTTGCATTTTGTGACAGAGCAATCAGTCTGGGAATTTATAGTGAGGGGCTAGGAGAGGGAGCTCTAAGGCAGTCCTGGATAGTGGCAGCAGAGGACAATATAGTGTGTTTTTACGCTTAGTGTTTTATTTTTTTTATGTGCTTGTGTGTTTTCTTTTCCTTGTAAATCATTTGAAGTGTTTATTTGTACTGAAATCTTTTGGCTATCACAGACTTAAGAGAGCGGGTTTAGTAATTGCAGTATATCTCATTGATTGCAACTATTATGTGGCAGGACGTTTCAACGAAATAAAACAGTTGGGTTACTACAGGTTTGGCAGGCTCAGATGAACTTTGACCCTCAGTTTCTCCTCCCCATACAAATCTCTCCTACTGCCTGCTGGGAATCCCTGCTGGCTTTCAATTCCCTACAGAGGTGCAAATTGGATCTTGCCATTATAGCGACAGATCTAAGTAGCTTTTCTGTTTCTAGAGAGACATCTGCTTCTCAGGATTACTCTCACCTTGTTTCAAGTTCTGACAAACTTCTGTATTTAGAGCACCTCTAGACATCAATGTTGTTTAAGTGAGGTACAGATGTTTAAGGCTTTATCTCTGGGTGATATTAAATTTTAACGTTTTATACCCAATAACCTTGTCCTACACCTTTCCCATATTTAACCCTACATCATCGGCTCTGGCAGGTTATTTGACATTCGTGACTGATCGCGATTGATCAGCTGAAATACACGAATTAATTTCAAAGTTTAACAATCAATTGCTCCAGAAAGTTCTGCTGTAATTCACATTCTGTAATTCTCATCTGTCTTCCCCCTCTAATCTTTTGTGAATGCCTCCTCCTCCTCCCCACTTCACAGTGTGCATGTGTGTGTGTGTGTGTGTGTGTGTGTGTGTGTGTGTGTGTGTGTGTGTGTGTGTGTGTGTGTGAGAGAGAGAGAGAGAGAGAGAGAGAGAGAGAGAGCCATGCTGACTTTGCTATTTCCTTTGTCTCTTCTTACAGCTCTGCTCCGGAAGAGGAGACTTCATCTAAGAACACAGGTCACATGACAGGTGAGCAGCGCTCAGTAAAACATACACCAGTACCAGGCTTGAGTGTCTTGATTGCGTGTCACGTCTGTCTGACTCCAGAGTAACTCCATTTTTTTTCTCTTTCTTAGATTTGTGTAGCGATGAAGCAGATAACTCTCCTCCTCTTCAGCTTCACACACTCAAGGGCTTCGAACAGGTGAGGCCTTTGATTTGGAATTCACCTCATCGGTTGCCACAGCGAGCGCCATCTAGTGGTTCTGCGTGTTTGAATTGAACCAACACACACACTGCACTGCAACCAAACCCCACAGCAAGTGTTCCTCTGGAGGTGTTGCTGATGCAAACATGAGGTGTCGCTAACACACCACCCCTTATGACCAGGCTACACGCACACTCACACCTACATGCAAGTATATTTAGATATACTCACTGCTCTTATCTCTGATCTTTGAGTGTGTGTTTGGAATTTAAAAAGCTCTCTATTTGCTGGGTGTGATCTTTAAATTTGGAGGTTGTTCCTTTGTCTTTTCCTTGTCCTTTGCTCCAGAACTCTTCAGCAGCAGGATGTAACGTGACACTTTAATGGACACTCAAGGAAGACATCAAGAACTGATAATGACCCAACTGTGTCTCAGTCCATTCATTATGGATGCTCTTTGCATCCCACATTTGTCTGTTATTACCTTCCTGTTCTCTCATGTCTCTGAGGAACTTTCAGGGAATCACCAGCCTGTGAGATTCAGCACACGTCCCTATTTATAGCGCTGCGGCTCAGAGACCCCAGGTCTCCTATTTCATCCATTGGTTTTCCACTTACCTGCTCCAGACCTATGTTAGATCTATTTTGTCTGACAGATGTGACAAAAACACCCAAAAATGATTTGATGATTTGATGCTATCACCTATTAGCTTGTCATGCTAACATGTTAGCTGACAGTCCCGATGAGCAAATCCAGACATTTAGCCCACTGTGAACTAACACTAACCCTGTCTGTTTGACTTTGGCTTGGCAAACACCTCCTTTAATGTTGCGCAACCTGATCAATACACGAACTCCTTAACAGTTAAAATAGATGCTAAAATGTCATTAAGATTGACTTGGCCCTGATTTCAGTGTATACTAACAGAAGGTGAGTCCCTGCTCTGATCATATGACACGTAGCCATGAGTGGACTTAGCTTCAGCCAATCTCTCGGGGGGATCAACCCCCACACAGACAAATATTGGTTTAAACTCCACAAATCACATTTGGTTTCATTACATAAGATTGGAGTCAGACAAATGCCACACACGCACACACCTCCTCATGTGGGTTTTGACGCTCTGCTTTAGCAGAAGGGTGAGATATCCCTGCAGATCACAACTGCCTGTGAGCCCTGATCCATTTACCCCCCACACCCCCCTTCTCTCTTTCCACACATTTCCCCCTGGTAGTCTGGAATTCCATGGATGTCTCCTCCTGTAAAATAAGCTCCTGTCCCGTCCCCTAGCAGACCAGAACGCACCATGGCCCCGACGTGCCCACATCTCTGACTGCTGGGCTGCAGTCGCCCTCTGCACTGCAGACATCCATGTAGTGTGTGAATTTGTAGTTGTAATGTGTGTTTGGTTTTGTGGATGATGGTCTATTAGGGTTAGGGTTAGGATGCCAGGTTTATTTTGACATGCTGCTCTGGAGAGCGGGGCAGCATGTCTGACGGTGATCGGACTACGACCCGACGACATGCCCCGACTGTGGCCGTGCTTTTAAACGGACTCCGTGTTCAGCCGGGATACGGAGAGATCGAAGACGGCTTCTCATTTCTGACCTTTTTGACGGACATGTCCAGAGACTGCGGTGCTGTTTGACAGTCATGTCTAACGGTTATCGTACTTTATCGCAGCACTTGAATGACCTGAAGAAGGAGAACTTCAGCCTCAAGCTCCGCATCTACTTCCTGGAGGAGAGGATACAGCAGAAGTACGAGGAGAGCAGTGAAGATGTGTACCGGACGGTGAGTAGGGAATGAATGGAGCTCTACATGTTGATTCACTGACAACAGAATTCACAAAGTAGGGTGTAGAAACATTGATTCTGCTATGTGCTCCTGATTTGATAATTAAAAGAGTTGATTTGTGCGTCTCTCTGTCATTATGGGTCAGTGGACGTTACAGTGCAGCCGTGTTATCTGGGACATTTGCCTGGTTGTTGAGCCAGCTGTTGCATTGATCAATGGAGATGAGCTGACATGTTTGTTCTACCAAGGGGAATGTTTTTCTCTGCTGCCTTGTCAAAAGACCTCACATTAACAAGATCTGTGGTCCTGAGCTCTCATTTGATGCAGGTTGTGTTCACACAGCGGCTTTGGTTTACTGGGCTCTGGTGTCTTATACTGGGATTACTGTGTACACTTATTTATCACTAACTAATCTCAAACACTGTCTGACCTCACTCGTGTTGCTTTTTGATCCATACCTTGTTGAGAATTCCTGAGGGGAGCTATTGGACTCTTTGATTTAGTTTTTTTTTTAAATGGTCAATTTAATATTGCTTTTCTTCCACTTCATCATCTTTTCTTTTATCTGTTGAGTTAAAGACCTCAGGACTGGAATTCAGAATTCAGTCACGTGGATTAATTTAAAGTTTGGTTTCACTTCTGATAAATGTCTTCATCTGACCACAAAATCTATTTGAACATACAGCCAGTATGTGAATATGAATGGTAGGGTGATGAATTAAGTGATCAAGTGCCTGATCAGGGAATCAGGAGCATTGAATGTGGTTGAATAGTAACAACTGAGAAAAAGATCCGTTTAGTTATTGCTACTCAAACCCAAAAGTAGTTTGTTGTGTTGTGTCTCTGCTTCTGATATTGAGAAATTATGAGTATTTGTGTTTTGAATGAGAAACATGAATGTGTTGCCGTTAGGCTGGACGTACTCTGCAGGCGTTTGTCATAATTTTCTCAGATGTTGTGTGTCATTGTCTACATGCATGTGTTGTCCGCTGCGTGCAAGCTGCTCCTGCATCGAGGTGACCCTGATCAGCTGTTGTTTGCCTACACATGTCAGCAGGTCTACAGGATTTGTCTCTTTCTCTCTCCGTTCATTCCACATCTCATGTGATCATCAATGACTCTTTGATTAGGGTAAAAACTTAATTGCCGTTTGATCCATCTAAACACGACCTGAGCATCCAGACTCTTAACCTCCATGATGACTCCATACCAGCAGTGATTGAGTAAACCGATCCCACGTCACCAGCTGGATTTTCAACTCTTCGTGTCACAATATCTCCCCCTGCATGACTAAAGGTTAATCAGTGTAAATACTGTATAGTTGGAGACTAGATCTTTGTCCCGTAGGCTGATCCTGACAGCGTTCTCATCCTTAGTGTGTGACACTCTAGGTGTGTTCTTCCTGGGCACATAGTCTGCCTCCTCAAAAGCTCCAGGGGCCCTATTTATAGAGCCGGCTGGAGTGCACTGATGTATTCATCACATGTATTCATAGGACTCGTGCTTCATAACATGTGTCTGGAGGACGCTCTAAAGGGTAGCGTTTGTTACATAAGCATTTCTTTTCATGTCGTGTAAAGATTAATTTCATTTGAATGAACTGCAGAGCAGAAAAACGATTATTCAGAGGAATTTGACCACTAATCTGAAAAAAAGGGTCCAACAAGCTCAGGCTGATAAAAGCAGCAGATGTGCTGCTATTCCTTATCCAATTTGATCGTAAACTAAACATATTTGGGGTTTTGATACTATTTGACTATTTTAGATTACAAATATGAATTACTATGTAATTACAAAAACAACATCAAGATGAATTAAATCACATTTGTAGTTGATATTTTTACTTTCATTGGTTATTATTATTATTGTTATTATTATTATTATTATTATTATTATTATTATTATTATTATTATTATTATTATTATTATAGAAACGTGTGTCTTTCTTCGATGAATGACTGATTCCATCAGCATGTTAATGCTTTAGAGTTGGGTACAGTAAAGCTAGTAACAGCTGATCAGGTTATCACGATGTCACAGGTGTGTGTCTTTAATGAGTGACACTCCTGTCAGTGTGTGTAAATGCAACCCCCCCCCCATCCCTGGTTATTAGGGGATCTGTTGCTGAGGGCTGACGGGGCCAGAATAGCAGGTGTGCTGTGCTGGGGGGTCTATATATGGAGCTGTTTTCAAATGTCTCTACCGAAAGCCAAGTTGTTGACACACACACACACACCATCATGCAGTGGTGGCAGAGGCCACTGGCAGTAACCAGTGACACCAGTAGAACAGCAACTGGGAACAACGTAGGGTTTGAAATCTTTGAAATGAGGACTGCAGCAGCCATAGATCGACATTATACTGATGCAGAGTCTAGATGAACCTCCATTTTTTTCACTGCACAAAAGAAACGAACAGAAACCTGAGTTTCATTTAGCTTAAATCCATGAGCAGCAAAGAAACAAACAAGTAGTAAAAACGTGCATCAAAAACCAACAAACACCTCTGTGTGTGTGTGTGTTTGTGTGTGTGTGTGTGTGTGTGTGTGTGTGTGTGTGTGTGTGTGTGTGTGTGTGTGTGTGTGTGTTAACCCTCAAAGTGCCTCTTATGAAATTTTTATAGATTTCAGGCGTAAAGTGTGGCTCTTTAAGAGCATCAGGAATATAAACTCTGATGAAAAGGTTATGGAGTCAGATGAACAGAGAAACACTGAAAGGAAAGGAGAAAGGAAAGAAGAAAGAGAGGAGATACACTAAAAAGAACGACGTGGAGGTGAGAGGAAGTGGCCAGTCTGTTGAGATGAACAGGAGATGAACGGTAGTGATGAAAAAGAAAGGAAAGACTGACTTCTTCTGATCCCTCTGTTTCAATCATCTGGTCCATTGAGCCTCAGTTGGCCCTTAAGGGTCTCCGTAGGCATTGGGAGGTAAACAAACCGTGGGGTTTAGCCTTTGGCCCTGAGGATGAGTATCTGATCCTCCCTGAATTCACCACCTCTAAATATAGCAGCACAGTCAGATGTTCTGCTCTGCAATACAAGCAGGTCTGATTCACACAGCAGAGGTGGGAGGAGGTCAGGGGAGCAGGACGAGAAGGTGTGAGGCCTACAGGAGAAAATAATGATGAGAGTTGTTATTATCTGGTTTACCGTCGTCTTAAAACCAGTCAAGTTGTCTTTTTTTTCTAGTTGTGTGTGGAATAAATTCAAAGACGACCGTGTTATGATATGATTTCATCCCATTTTTAAGGAAACGTGGCAGCAGCAACAACGCTTACAGCAAAATGGAGCAATGGTTAGCACTGCTCCATCAGAGCAAACAAGTAGGGGTTTGATTCCTGTTCTTCAAAATATTATATTGCAAGATAAGTTCTGTGTACATTCTCCTAGAGTATGTGTGGGTTTCCGGGTTCTCCTCCCACCTCCAAAAATAAAACAAGAAAAACCTTCCAGCTTAGGTGAAAGTATCACTCCAAATTGTCCATAGGTGTGAGTCAGACCATGAGTGGTTGCATGTCTTTCTTGGTCTCCTGCGATGAGTTGGCGTCTCATCTGGGGTGCACCCTGCCTGTTGCCCGTAGCCAGTTGAGATAGGTTCCTGCAGACCCGTGACCCACGAGGTGGATAAGATGCTCTAGACATGAGGATTGTGGTCGTCTCATCTACAAGAAAATGGATGGATGGATGGATGGATGGATGGATGGATGGATGGATGGATGGATGGATGGATGGATGGATGGATGGATGGATGGATGGATGGATGGATGGCTGGATGGATGGATGGATGTGTTTACTGTAATTTAAACATTAATGTGATCAAACTTGTCAAATTTCCCGTGTCAGGCTTTTTAAGTAGTTTTTACTTCACAGAAATGAAAGTTTTTTTCTTAATTTTTGCTTTTCTTTGAGCAAAGTATTTATAAATTTTTGTGGAAACCTTTAAGGGTGACATTTTAAAATATATAGCTGCATTTTTTTGTCTTAGAACAGACAACATCATTATATGTTTGAAGACATGATATTATTGAACAGTGTTTCCCATTCATTTGAACACATATATTCTTGTCTCTGCGCTGAATTGAACTGGTTTGATTTCTCCCTTCTGTTGCAGAACATCGAGCTGAAAGTGGAAGTAGAGAGCTTGAAACAGGAGCTCCAAGAGAAACAGCAGCTTCTGGATAAAGCCCTGTAAGTCCTGAATTCTTAATCAGAACTGTTTAGTTAAAAAAGAATAAGATAATCTGATCAAGATAAAACTAATCAACAATTACAGAGGAAAGAGATTAAACCGATGTGTGCTTTAACAATGCCAACAAACAGTAGATAAGACAGACAGAAGCTGTTAACCTGGTTTACTTATTACACATGTCTACATTTATCTACCTGTGTGTGTTGGTTGTCACGCATAGGTAGTGTGTATGCACACAAGCTGCTGCTGTCACAAAGGATGAATAATGAATCTATCTGTCCGTTACTCCATCTGTCTGTACTCTCAGAACTGTCTCTATTCAATTACATCTGTGCCATGTCATGAATTCAAGTCAGGACTCTCTCGACATGGTTCTAACAACTACACACACACACTCACACACACACACACACACACACACACACACACACACACACACACACACACACACACACACACACACACACACACACACTCGGTATTTTTATAGAGAGGTTGTAATGAGGTGAATGTTGTGAATGCGTCATGGCATTGAGGTCAACTCCCCTTTAGTTTTTCACCTGATTCCTGCCACTCCAGAATTAAGAGTAAGCAGAACAACATTTGGCCACGTTTTCAACCCCAGAGCTCCAACCTGCTTCTGGAATTGTCCGACAGCCTCGTAAAACTCAACCTCATGACATCATTACTCGTTATTTAAGACTGCATTGTCCACTGGCTGCTGAATCACCTTTCCTCTCACTTCTTAGAAGGACCAATGCGTGAAGTTGAAGGTCTTGTCCATGGCAAATAAAAGCCAGTTGTTCATGAGACAGACATTTGCATTACTCAGACCAGTTCAAAATATCCCAGTTATTTGAGCTGTTGCATGTGGTGGACGGAGTTAAAAACGTATGTCGAGAGCGTCCAGATCGGGCCTCATGGCGACAGGGTGGCGAGCGCCATTCTGGGAGCAGAAATTCTGGAACAGTGTTGTTGACCGACGAAGTGATATAGACAGATGTAGGCACAGTTGGGAGTCTGAACCCTTGTGCCGTGAACGACGTTATGTGATTGAAAGACAGTGAAGAGATGGAAGGATGGATTTGAGAGACTTAAACACATCTGCAACTGAATCCTCACATTTAACAGAAAATTACAGCCACATCCATCTTTTCTGACGCTTTCACACTGAGTTAACATCGTTTCTGTGATAATAAATGTGACAATAAAAGTCCACACTGTGTGGGTTGCAGCTTAACTTAGCTAAGTGGATGGGTGTTGGGTTTCCCATTAGTGCTGCTGCAGACAGGAAAGTAATGACATCATATTATGTCTTGGCTCTCTCTAATGCCTCCAATCACGCTCTAATGCAGACCCCCCCTTTGACTATTTCATGTCCCAACAGCACAACAGCGGAGAGTCTAACCAATCACAATGAGGCAGAGCTGCAGAGACGCTGTCAGGAGAGACAGGAGGAAATCGATCACATGCAGCAAGTGCTCGAGACGAAGATTCAGCTCCTGCAGGAGGTCCGTCCCCTGGAACCTGCAGCGCTGAGATGCTTCTAACTCACAAGTCGTAACTGTTTCTATGTGTGTGTTTCAAGGAGGCCCAGCTAGCACGCAGCGAGGTCGAAAGAATGGCCTCTCAGGCTGGGTCGCACTCCCACGCCTCCCTCCTCTCCCTGGACACCCCCATGGAGGACATGCTGGAGGACGAGAGGTCTCCCAGCCTCCTGTCTCCCACCAACACCAGCAAAGACAGGTGGAAAACACTACAACTCTTCAATCAAACAAACTGAATCCATGTCCCCGCCTCATTGACCGACTGTATGTATGTCTGCGTTCAGGTTAATAGAAGATTTGACTAAAGAGCTTCGCTCTAAAGAGGCTGTCATCACGGAGCTGAGCGGAGACAAGATGACGCTCACCATGAGGGTGGAGGAGCTGGAGGGACAAGTTCAAGAGCTTTCTTCTTCTCTGCTGCAGAAAGACAAGGATGTGGAGGTACAAATGTTTCTACTCTCATTTCAAACAAATTCTTCCTGGCGTCTCTGCAGCAGCGTCCCAGAAAACCGATACCCATCTTCCCAACAGTCTTCCAGCATGCAGCCCTTCAGCCACTGCATCAGCTGTTTATCCCCCATATGGAGGATGTAATGGTCAAACCTTGCATAACTTACACAAGCCTTCTAATGTTAGTGCATTCTTCCAGACCACCATGTCTCCGTCTATTCTAGAAAGAGGATCATGGGGGACATTCCTACGCCCTATTTTAACATATGTTCATATAGGTCATTAGAGCCGTTCGCACAGACAGATGATGAATTTAACACAGACGACTCACACTGAAGGTGAAAGTGTATGCAGTCAAAAAGCGTGATGTCATCTTATATTTGCAAATATTTCCTTTTTATATCTCAACTTGTGTGTCATATTATATTTTTTATTCTAAGATACATACAGGAGGCTAATTCTGTCTCTTTCTTTACAGTTTTATCAGGAGGAACTCGGCCAAGAGAGGTTGCGTATTGAAGAAGAGATGCAGGTATGTGGAGCTGCGCATTTTAATGTAGAAAAGACCATAATGTTAATGTAGGTGGTATAATGAACTTTGGTTTATTATCCTTCATGTGCAATTATAGAGTCCTCCACTAAGTGTCAGAACAGCATCATGAATCAGATCATCTGACAAGTGACATAAATACACTTTTTTCCCCAAATTAACATAACTCATCTTTATCTGCCCCTTAGCTTTAGAAAACTGTTTGTACCGAAGCAAACATAAAGTGAAACATCATGCAGTGAGATCCTGAATGTTTTATTAGTCACTGACGGCAGCTGATGTGAGTCTGACCATGAAACAATAGAGACGTGTTCAGCTGAATGTTCCTCTAAAGCGAAAAAACAGAAGCCAGACACAGAAAGATGGTTGTGGTACCGCAGAGGGTTCATCTCATTGCTCAAAAAGCTAAAAGCTTGTTACGTTTAGAGGCTTTACCTGCAGCGACATCCCCAAGGAGACATTCCTCTCCGGATATACTGTATAACTGGGATAAAAATGCAGAGTGATTGTTACCTTAACATCAGATCCTTAAACAGAATAGTTCACTATGAAGTTCTACAGCTGAACCATCATGCATGTTGGTGATATTTTATTCATGTTTGTGTTAAGTCTGCATAAACATGTGGTTTGAGTTTTGCTGGAATTTGAAGACTCTCTTTGTGTGCCCTTATTCTTGCAAGATCTGCGCTCTGCCTCCTCAAATGTGGATAGGTGGATTTTTATGGAATAAAAAAGAAAAAAACTGTTGCTATTTTTTTCAGTTGTACAACAATTATATGTGTCAAGAAGTCATTATTCAGTCTAATTTTATTCCTCTTGTTGGTGCTGTGCAGCTGCTCTGGCCTGAATGCCACATGAGAAAGGTTTAGCGTCTGGGCAGCGTTTTAAAGTGTAAATCAGTTGTGGATGAAGGATGCAAATATACTCTCCATACAGGATCTCTGCCCAGATTTCACATTGGAGACATTCACTAAGAAAACAAGAAAAAGCTTTGTATTGTGAAAATTATTGAAAATATCTTGTCTTTATGGGGACAGTCAGATTTTTTGTCTCAGGGTAACTTTTTATTTTATTTATTATTAAAAAATCAAGGACAGAACTCTTTCCTGGACTAACATTGTTTTTTTTTTGGAGTTGTTTGTGGATTATGGATATATGTAGATTGGAAAACCACAAGTAAACTACAGGAAACTCCCTTTTAAACAATTTGAGAAATTCTGGGGAGTTTCCTTATAATTTTTAGTCCATAGGTTATTTAGACACTGGTCAGTTCTGCACTGCTGCATTTGCACCTAGTAGGAGGAACCTGTGTTACTGGGTTTTCAAGTGTGTTTTTGTATGCGTGCATTCATCCAGATATTTCACATATTTATTTATTTTTGTGGGTCTGGTTTCAGCCAGGTCATTGATAGGTCAGGTTGACCTCTAAGTGCTCAACAACCGCAGCCATGATATCATGTTGGGTTGTTTCAGACAGACAACTGCCATTAGAGATCTTAATTAGCTCCCTGGACACCACGACACCACATCCTTTGAGATCAATTGTGTGTGTGTGTGTGTGTGTGTGTGTGTGTGTGTGTGTGTGTGTGTGTGTGTGTGTGTGTGTGTGTGTGTGTGTGTGTGTGTGTGTGTGGCGGGAGAGGAAGAGGCAGGAAACAAACATCAAAAGTCCTTTGTTTGAATTGGGACGCTCAAAGAAATTAATTCTCTATGCATTAACATAATTTTATAGTGTGAGCATTGAAGTTCACACAAAATCCATTGAAAAATAAACAAAATCCTGAACAAACCTTCAGCTGAATCCTTCCTACATGTGATATTGACTTCCTGCAGTCTCCTTAAGGCAAACTATTCAAATGATGCAGGACCAGTCTTTCAAGTATTCAGCAGCCCAAAGGCAGACAGGAGCCCCACAGCTCAATCTCACAAAGCAACAACACAATAGAATTAGATTTACTGTATGTTAAGGATGACATTATGTGTATTGATCATTGACATGCTTTTCACTGTGCATCTAATTGGATGTCAGAGTGTGACAGCACGAATATCTGTTTGTCTGCCCTTGGGAAGGCAAATTGTGGTCGCTGCAGAGATGAACTCATGCAGTCAAATGTATGATAAAGACCTGGTTGTTTGACCAACACAGTCAAATCATTGTGAATATAACTTCACCATGGCAACAGAAAGCATGTTTTTCAATAGACACGCTGGCCTGATGAGGGAAGTATTAAAAGACCTGAACCACTAGTATGGTGTGATTACTAATGCAACTTTATTTAGTAAATTCAGTAATATGCTAACACATTAGCAAGTGAACAGCTTTCAAACAGCTTTAGTGAATACCTAAACTTTCGATTTTATTTTGTGCATAAATTATCTATGGAAGCATTAGCACAAGAAATATAAAAGCCCATTACTACTTATATACATGATAAACATCAGTCAGCAGCAGTGCTGTTTTACATTTTTATGTAAACCATGATAATTGATTATCAAATGATAATCTGTCAAGCACATACCCTGGTTTGCTGTCCAGACTCCACAGCATGTCTGTCACTCAAGACTTCACATAATACGATATTATTTACTCATTGGCTGCTGTTTCTTCATTATATAATTATCATACTTTAAGGTATATTAGCTCATATAATATACAGTTGTCAAAAATAATACAGGGGTGTTGCTTGAGCTGTTTTATTTGGGGCTGCAAATGAGAAATGATCTGCTCTGTTATAAAACTAGCTAGCGAGTAAAGCCAACTTCCACATCTGGGAAATAATAGCCTGACTGGCCTTTTGTGCGCCAGTAGCGTAGGGGACCTGGCTGTGGGAGGTGCCAGTTCAACTACTGAAGACTGCTGAGGTGCCCTTGAGCAAAGCGTTGTCCCCGTACAAGTTCGTTATCGTGGCGCCCCTGTCGCTGTACCTCTCATTATCTGCATGTTAACGTGTTTGTGTGTGTGTGTGTGTGTGTGTGTGTGTGTGCATGTGTGTGTCACAAGTCTGTACCCATATGCATGTACATGTGATGATTTATTTAAAAAAATTCCGCTACAGGGGACAAATATAAGGTTATTATTGTTATTAATAGACATGGAAAGAGGCTAATATGCTTAACAACGTTGACTCTGTTCAAATCTAAGGATAGCTATACATTAATACTATAAATGATGATCAATTCTTTAATAATTCCTGCAGGGAAATTATTTTTTCCTTTCTAATAATTAACGTATGTGTGTGTGTGTGTGCATACAGTATATGTACATACACACAAGGGGCCTCTTGCTCTACGCAGCTCTCGTACATGGGGCATATCAACTGAACAGCTTGTGGGGGACGGTGCCTTGCTCAGCGGCACCTCAACAGTTCACACTCTGAACCTTTGTTTAGTTCACATGGATGTTGAACCGGCCACCCTCCTGTCATCAGCACCAGGACCAAGTAGACTGAGTTACTGCCGCCCTACATAGAATAAAAATATTTTATAACGTTAGCCTTTTATCAACTAATAGCAGTTAGTCCTAGCTCTATTTGTGGTAAGCATTACTGAATATAAAGAATACCCTACTCAAAACAAACATTGGCCAATGCAGGCTTTGTTTGAGGTTTCACATTGTAATACAGTGCACCCTCATTCCTCACGGTTAATACGTTCCAGGAACCACACGTGATTAACGAATTCCGCGATAGAATGACGAACTATTTATCTGATTATTTACGGTAATTTAATCGTTTATGAACCCTCCCCATACTGATATTGAACCACCTTCTATCTGTATTACCTTGTCTCACATAAGTCCACTCACGGACCATAGCGCACTTCTGGATGCCATCAGCCAATAGAATGCGCGTACGGTATCATGTGACTGCCTACCAAAAGATGAGGCGAAGTAGCTTTGATGCATGAATGTGCGAGGTCGCACTGTAAATGAACTACTGTATAGTAATACCACTGACAACTGTCACTAGCTGTTACCGGAAATTCACTAGCGAGCAGTATTAACTTATTTTTGTTTCTTTTGTCATTTTTTCCTGAGGCATGTCTTGGCTGGATTTAGCTACATCTATATTCTCACTACAGTGATATTAATAATTTTTCTGTAAAACACTTTCTAGCATGTTTCATATACACAGCAGGTATTTAAGAAGACATTTGAGTAATGGGGGTCGTGTGCCCTGCATTATAATCTGTCTCGTGTGTTATTTAAATTTACAGAGCATCACTGATGTTAGCATGTTAGCATTTCACCTGTTCAGTCAGGCGAGGAGAGGTTAGTAAACCGGGTAGGAGGAACAAACAAGCTCACAGGGGAGCCTGGGTCCGTGTGTTTACCAATAGACCCTAAGTAAATCTGATATGTATTGGCTGTTCATGTAAATGTGGGTTTGACCGGTGAGTTTGCCGTTATGAATCCAAATAATGGCGTATTTTAAACGTGAGCATCCCTTTAGGGCTGCTCATAGCTTTTGTCCCCCCCTCCCGTCTTGTAATGGTTCGCTCCGTCGCTGCAGGTCTGGTTCAGCAGCTTCACCATCGTTATCTGTCGACTCGGAGCGGAGGATCCCCGCCCTGAACGAGGGTTATGATTTCCGACTTTAGCCGTCGGTAAACGCTGAAAACAGAATGAAGGCGCCTACTTTTGAACAAAGACGTCGGAGAAGGTCTCAGAGGACCATACGAGGACTCATTGCTCTGTAACCGTGTGAAGGGCGTCGTTCACCGGCCGGGAATATTTCTAGTCCCCGGTCACGTTAAACCCGAGGACGCGCGGTGCCGCTCGCGTATCGCGGGCGACTAATGCGGCAGAGACGCGTCTGATGCTGTGGGAAATGTGATATAAACAACTACATAAATCGGACTAAGGAATAGTACTTCGTCAGTATGAGTGTACTGTACGTCCTTTTCGTGACGCACCTGTACCTCTGATAATCAATGCTGATCGAGGATTGATGGATTGATTTTAATTCTGGTCATAACATCTTTTTTATTTTTTTTTTAATATACGTCATTCTTTAAATGTACTGCCACCCCCTATGAGCACTGGGTTATTCATTTCTACCTCATCTTACATATTTTTATAGACATTCAGTGTCTTTAATGCCATTGCAAGGACTAAAGAGTTTTGAACTGGTTCTATGACAAAGGTTTCAAAAGCTTCTGAAGCCTGTGTTCATCTGGGATCCTATTCACTAAGGACTCAGGTGTCCTCGGTGCCAGAGTAAACATTGTCAATTCTACGTCTGTAGAATGCTTCTTGATCTTAAAATGAAGGAGGCGTGTCGCATCTGTGGACGGGAGCTGTGTGGTAACCAGCGGCGATGGCTCTTCCATCCTACAGCCAAGCTCAACCTCCAGGTGCTTCTGTCTCACGCTCTGGGACGTGAGCTGACCCGTGATGGCAGAGGGGAGTTCGCCTGCTCAAAGTGCACCTTTATGTTGGACCGCATGTACCGCTTCGACACGGTGATCGCCCGTGTTGAGGCCCTGTCTATCGAGAGGTTGCAGAGGCTCCTGCAGGAGAAGCATCGGCTCAGGCAGTGCATCAGTGGTCTTTATCGGAAGACCAATTCCGAGGAGGATGTGGTGGCATTAACTGGATGCAGTGAAGGACCAGGAGATGGGATGGTAGATATTTCAGGTCTTACCCATGCCAAATATTGTGCCCTGCTCCAGGATGACCTGGTTTACTCTTTATATGAGTCCTGGGCCGACGACAGCCTGGACTGTTATCACCATCACCCTCAGTCTCCTGTTGGTCCGGGGTCGGAGGTTACGACCTCACAGCGTTGTTTTACCAGTACTCCCAGCAGGTGCCGGGGATGTTCTTACCTACGGGTGACGGACTCTGACTATGAAGCTGTTTGCAAGGTGCCCAGGAAGCTGGCGAGGAGTATTTCCTGTGGTCCATCAACCAGATATTCAGCCAGTATCGTTGGAGGGAGTGGCGGAGAAGTAAAAAAAGAAATTACGGCGGATTCGGAGGAAGACGTGTCGTCTCCAACTCTGGTCCCCGGTTCTCAGGACCCCTCGAAGGCATCGGACAGCAATCGTACCCTAGATGCACGAGGCAGTTCCAGCCCCTCCATCGCATCCATAGAGACTACTGAGGAGTGTATTGAATCTGAAGCCATAATAGATGGGCTGCTTCAGGCCCAGAGGGAACCACTGGACGACCGGATATCTGACTCCTTCTCTGAAAATCAAATGGGAGCCCTACATCGCCAAGCCTCTCCTGGACCTAGCATCTCCATGGTTCTCAGTTTGCTGCACAGTTATACTGCTCACCGGCCAGTCCGGGGATGTAAGGGGAGCAAACTTCCTGTCCTGCTCCGACGGAGCTCCAGCAGCAAAAGGCTTTACTTCCCTGATCCGGTGGTGGAAATGTCTTACAGCACTCCGAATGGAGAAAGAGACATCCACCTGCAAACACCTGAACTGGTGACTCCTGTTATCAGGCTGGATTCGAGGCTCGAGTTGGGTGCCAACCTGGCTGAGATGGAAGAGTTAATGGAAGATCTGTACAAAGAGTATCCTCCTCCTCCTCCCCACCAGGTATAAAACACAGAGAGAGGAGAGTGATAGTGTTGTAATGATGACACACGTGGAGAAATGAATTTCGCTTAAACCCAGAGACCTTTAACAGTGCTTTCTGCCTACAAAATGATTGAGCTTCATAATAAGTCACTTAAATCAAGCCGATTATCTTCCAACAAGCTTTTACACAGGAGGATGTCAGCTGCAGGGTCGTGTTCTTTTGTGGGTTTTAGTTTTTTGCATGTAGGAAGGAGTTACATAAACAGCATTGCTGATGCCTGTATGTGAGTGTGTGACAGGAAAGGCCTGAAATTTAAAATGTAATAAATGAGTTATTGGTTCCGTTCATCCCTTAAGGAAGACTAAGTTGACCTTTCTCACCAACTTCCACAATTAACTGCTGACAGACTACAAGATTTTCCAGTCTGAAACTAGTTTAACAGCACAGACACGTCCGCTGAAATGCGAGCGTGTATTTTTGCGTCAAGCTAAACAACCTCTAAAGTGGTTTATGGAGGCTGCATGTTTGCCTCTGAATGAGTAGTTTTCAATAAGAGTGTTTGGCTGAAGTAGGTCAGATAAGGGGAGACATGAAAAGAGTGTGACTCCTCCACTGGCCTATTTTCATTCTCTGGCCTTCAGGCAAAGAGATTGAAAATCTGTGTTGAGATGTTACCACAGTAACATCTCAACACTGATTGGCTAGTTTAGCCAGTATTTTAAATTTTAAATCAGTATTTTAAATATGTTCTATAAGAAAATAAAACTCTAAACGGATGTTTGCTTCATTATTCAATATTTGGAAGTCTTACCGACCTCCCTCTAGTCAGTGAGAGTTGTTACGTAAAGATAATCGTGGTTCTGTTGCTTTGAGTGCAGTCATGCTAACTCATGCATGCAGACACTCACACAGCGCTTCAGACGCTGTATGCCTTTTAGAAAGCACTTGCTTGAATACACACATATTACACAATCAGCTGTTGAAGTTATGCAGCCTCTGCATGTTTCTCATGGAACAACCTACTTCTCTCACCAATAATTCAACAGCTGGATCTGGTCAGCAAGTCAACATGCTGCATACAACCAGATGTTTTCATAACTTGAAGCTCTTGTTCTTACCTTTAGAGCCTCGTTGAGGAGCAGCAGAGTCAACTGAACCAGTACGAGTGTGCAGCTGGTCAGTGTGTGAGCGAGCTGCAGAAGGCCCAGCTCCAGGTCCAATCCCTCCAGGCCAAGATCCACGAGAGCGAGGCCAACAACATGGTAAAAGCTCGTGAGATCACCTCGCAACGGCTGTTTGTGTTTGGTAATTGCACATCTGGTGACGGAGGAACTCTGTCATGATCTGCAGAAGCTGCAGGAGAAGCTAAACGAGATGGAGTGTGAGCTGCGTTCCATTCGTCAGGCGGCGCAGAGTCAGGAAAGAACCATTGAGGGGCTGACAGAGTCCAACAGCACCAAAGACCAAGAGGTCAGTGTTGGTCTTTGCTGCACAACCAGTGTGAAATGATAACTGTATGTGAAGCTAACGTCTGTAACTTATTGTTTTCAAAGGCGCAGGAGCTGTACAAGCTGATCGAAGGGCAGAACGCCTCGCTGTGTAAGCTGAGAGAAGTGGCCCACCGCCACCAGCTCGCCCAATGCAAGGTGAGACATCTAATGGAGCAATTCTGTCTCCTGGCTCATGACGGACTGACTGTGGTTTGTGGTCCTTCTTCCTCCAGCCTCCAGAGGGAGTCAATGAGTCCCTGACGCTCGCCCAGCTGCAGGGCGAGCTGGTGGCGGTGCAGAGCTCGCTGTTCTCCCTCGGTCTGGAGCTTGAAGCCAGCCAGAGGAGTCTGAGGCAGAGCCAGAGGCAAGGAGGAGACCTGATGAGATTCAAGGACAGACTCAACACTGACCTGCAGGAGGCGCTCCAGCACAGGGAGATCACCGAGAAACACAACCAGGTCAGCGCACTCTGTTCATGAAAGAGTAATCTGAATGATTGTTAGTCGAGCAGTGTCAATGATAGCGTGGATGTTGTGTCATCTTTGTGTCGCAGGACCTTTGTCGTGTCCTC
Source organism: Antennarius maculatus (assembly GCA_013358685.1). Taxonomy (NCBI): domain Eukaryota; kingdom Metazoa; phylum Chordata; class Actinopteri; order Lophiiformes; family Antennariidae; genus Antennarius; species Antennarius maculatus. The sequence goes on along the minus strand of CM023619.1, from coordinate 8,397,519 downwards.
CAGAAAACTCGCTCAGAGCTTCAGGCTAAAGAAGCAGCTCTGAAGGAGAGTGAGGAAGAGAGACAGGCTGTGGTGCAGGAGAGAGACAGGAACATCTCACAGCTCAAACGCTCTCTGCAGGACAAGGAGCTGCAGTTACAGGTAGCCCACCCCTTCGTACATCTAGTGAAAAACATGTCTCTGATCCCACCTCTTCGTATCCATAGGAGTACTCTGAGATTCTAGAGTCAGCAGGAAGCTCCAGACCAGGAGACGCGCTGCTGGGGAAGCTGAGAGAGCGAATTAAAGACAGAGACAGAGCGCTGGAGGTAAAAGACAAACACATTTACACTTCAGAGACAAATGGAAAAATATCAGGACTATCTTGATATTTTTCAGGACTATGTCCTGAAACTTTCAAACCAGTGTTAGTATGAAAGAATCAGAAGCTTTTTAATTAGACTTCTCGTCCTTCTGTAGCGCTCCATTGACGATAAGTTCCGCTGTGTGGAGGAGCACGAGGGCCGCGTGAGGAGGCTGCAGCTGGCCCTCAGGGAGAAGGAGCGGGACTTGGAGAGACTTCGCTGCATCCTGTCCAGCAACGAGGAAACCATCACGGTACGCTCATGCAAACAAACTTACAGCCCAAACATACAGATGGTTTCATATTGAGATGTTATGTATTTATACACATTTAAATAAGCTACGATTTGGGTTCCTGTGTGTTTTTTAGAGTCTGGATGCCTTGGTGCGTGGTAAGGAGCTGGAGCTGGAGCGGGCGGCTGAGGCCTACAGGAACCTCCAGTGGATGAAGCAGCAGAGTGAGGAGAAAGAGCGAAACACCCAGAGGGAGAAAGACGCCATCATCAACCAGCTGCAGGCGGCTCTGCAGACACGCAACCAGGAGGCTCAGGTGGCGAACACACCCTCCTTTAGCCTTTTGTGTGTGACCGTTTGTGTCGCTTCCAAAGCTTCACAATCCACACAGAAAAACCTGCACTACATGTTTTCATCAACACAAGAAGGTGTGGAGATAAAGGCGTGTGTGTTTGTCTGTGTATGTGTGTGTGTGTGTGTGGGGTGTCACAGGATCTGACAGCTGCCCTCGTTGCCAGAGTTCAGGCCGGTCCCACTGAGTTGGTGGAGGAGCTGAAGGCTCGACTGGCTCTGAAAGAGAAACTGTTCCAGGAGCTGCTGTCAGACCGCAGCCGGCAGTCCAATGAGCACCAGGCACAGATCCAGGATCTGCTGAACACCATCAGCTCCAAGGATCAGTACCTGCAGGTGGGCCCGGTAGCTGGGGCGGCTAATGGTTTTAGAGGCGCAGCTGGTTTTGAACCCAGGCCGTGGATGCGGTTTCTCTTCCAGGACTACTCCTACAGGCTGTCCCTGGTGACGGGGGAGCAGAGCAGCCAGCTGCAGGAGCTGCGCAGACAGCTGTTCCTGAAAGAGCAGGAGCTGTGCGAGCTGAAGCTGGACAAGGAAAGAGAGACGGGAAGAGAGACGGGACATCTCAGGAGTCTGCTCACCGAGAAGGAAGCGTTTATAAAGGTACCCGTTTGCTCGTTTCCGCTCGGCCTTCTTCCCATGATGCTGTTGATGACTTGGGGCTCATACGCTGGTCCTTCAGGAGCTGATGCGTGGCCAGGAGGAGATGATGCAGTCGTCCTCTAAGGAGAGTGAGGCAGAGATGAAGGCTGTCCAGGAAGAGTTGCGGCTGGTGCTGAAGAAGGAGAAAGAGGCCCAGGTAACTTGGACTCTATTCTGATGCTTAATAAGTTCTGTGATATTTTTCTTTTAAATCTCATGAGTTGTGTTTTTGTGCTGTGCAGAAGGAGCTCTCTGCTCTGCGTTTGGCTCAACAACAGGTGGAAACTAAACACAGCTCTGATCACCAAGTAGGATTTTCTCTTATTCCCAGTCGACGGCACAGTGTTGGATTGTTTGTGCTGTTTTAAGAACCTTGTCTCCCTGATGTTCTGATCCAGCGCGTGTTAGAGCAGCTGGTGTCTGAGCACACCAAGCTGAAAGAGGCCCTGAAGACAGAGAAGAGATTATACCAAAATCTCTTCCAGAAGCTCGCCAAGACCGACAGGTAGGGAATCTTCACCCAGGCCTTGTGACAGGTCCAGGTCGCGTTTAACTTTTGCTTTAAAAAACACTTTTTCTTTCCCCCTCCCTATCAGTTCAGAGAAGATCCAGACCCTCCACACTGAGCTGGATTCTGTTCAGGCGCTGCGCACACAGCTGGAGGAGGTCCTGGCTAGGACCCGCAGCGTGGCCCTGATGCTGGAGAGGGCAGCTCATAGAGATCCTGACTATGGAGGTGGGGATGGGCAGGGTCCAGCCCCGAGGGTCACGGCGGTCATTAATGCTCGTTGATTTGCACCGTTGAGTAACACTGATGCTCTTCATGTGAGATGGAAGCTGTCTGCAGCCCGTGATGCTCACTCTAATAGAAGAAATGGAATTTTAAAGAGAATTTAGTCTCTTTAACAGTGAGAAACTGTCTTCAGACAGCTTCGTCCAGTTTGCACAAGCACTACTCACAACAGCAGCCTGCTCAGATCAGCCTCTAATGTGTAAAGAAGCATCGTGCGACCCAGATTCTTGTGTGTGCTAATACTTGGAGAGAATGGTGTGAACGTATTTATTTATTGTGTTTGTAATGATGCCTGCATACTGCCATCTGTGTGTACCGTCTCACCGGTGTCGCTCTTCTAGACTTACCCTCACAGTGAAGAAACTCCAGCTCATGCCTTACAGTGAAACGTCGCCCCATCCATTATTTGTTTTTTACATCATCTGCTTGTGAACAGGACGTGCGCTCGTGATAAGGCCCAAGATACAAAAATACAAAAAGACGGCCAAGTAGTTTCTGCTTAACCTTTTTATAACGTATCTCTACTGGTCCTGAGTTATTCTAACAGATAATGCATGAAACATAAGATATTGTTAATATTTAAGTGGTAGGTTAATGTTCTGGTCATTTGGTGTTAATTGTGAATAGTTTGTGTTTGTGGGACTTAATTTCAGCCTTGTACCAAGAAAATAATACTACTGTTTGCACTGTGCTCTCTATGAATCACATGAGATGTGAATGCCAGAAGGAACAGCCATTGTGTGTGTGTGTGCGTGCGTGTGTGTGTGTGTGTGGCAGAGTACATTTTATTTTAAATATGCCCTGATCTCTTATCTAGTCTCGGAGATGGAATCCTTGTCAACACTTATTTTGTTTTTTAAATGCCACAAAATAAAAACGTGCTTCTTTTATGTTAAAAGCACTTCTGTTTGTTGTGTATAATTGGTTAATGCTGTTAAAATTATCTTAAACCTTGAGGTTTTCTGAGCAGAATCCGACCCTTTCCCCCGTTAAGAATATTGCTCTTGTTTGACCCTATTTTACCACAATAACACATATTATAAATATGTCCATAGTTATGTGGATTTGTTACAATTAATGCATAAATACAAACATTCACAAGATATTAAGAGTGTGTTTTATTTATGTCCCCACTCCCTCATGCATGCTACGGTGGCATTGTTTCTATGTTTGCATGGCTGTTGTGTGTGAAGCCCATTTAGTGATTCATAACACACACAATAAGCTAAACCAACACACCTGATTGAAAGTAAAACACACAACCAACAAAATGAGTCTACATGTTCCTGATATGCCGCACATAAACATCAATAACATTCTCAGCAGAAAGATAATTACATAATCAAATTTAAATATCATGCTGTTCTAATGTGGAGACATTATACTGTTTATGTAAAACGCTAAAAATAAACCAATAATAGGTCCCATCAGTGCTGCTGACACACACCCCTGTAGCGAATACACATATCCAATGCTACACACTATGTACGTGGAGTGTTTTGCGTGTGTGTGTGTCCTTTAGCAGCTGTTACGCAAAACGGTGTAACTTTGAAATGCCTGACAGTCACTTTCCACTCAGCCTGTTACCTGGCAACAAACCCATCTGCGAGTGTGTGTATAAAATTAACACAAGACAAAAAGTGTCCTGACACACAACTACCAAAAAGATCTAATGATGGAATGTTACCAAGCCAGAAGTCATCAGAATGTCAAGCACACGCACACGCACCTAACACACACACACACACACATACACACACACATACACACTCTTTCAGCTGGCTGCCTGCAAGGTGTGACATAACATTTCCCGTTTCGTCCCATGACTTCCAAAGCGCTGATTCAGTGTCCTGAGTTGTGGAAAGAATGAAGGCAAGCACGCCGGAGTGGGCGGAGCCTGGAATAATAGGAAGAGTAGAGATCCAACTGGGAAGGTGAATGCTCTCCTTATTCGGTTGTTTTATTTCCAGAACTCAGCTCGGAGGAAGAGGACGAGAAAGGATGCGATGAAGATGACAACAGCGAGGAGTTTTCAGACAGCATAGAAGAGGAGGAGGAGGAGGAGGAAAAAGCGACGGCCAGAAGTGAAGCTTCCCTTAAGGTAAAACACCTTAATTCACATGTTAGTGTTAAAACCATTAGCATTCAAACGTTTTTAAAAGTTGGAACCCAGCCTGGACTTCTATGGTGAGACTGGACGTCAGTCTTTCTCACGTGTGTGAAGGTTTGTGGAGCTGAAGTTGTGACTGGACAGCTGATGAGGGCGTTGGCGTCCCAGAGGGCGGATGTAAAGCAGCTCCGGGAAGCCAGGAAGACCTTAGAAAGCCAGCTTAAAGAAACACACTTCCAGCTGCAGAGAGATGGATTTGCCTCCGTGGGTCACATGAGGTGCAGATTTGGATCAAAACTCCATGTTTTAAGTTTGTTGCGTGTTTGTTGTTACCTTCTGAGTCCCTGAAAGGTTTTTATTTCTGACAGAAGCGAAGTGCAGAGGCTTCTGCAGGAGAACCAGACTACGAAAGAAAGCCAAGGACACACTGGAGGTGTGGGACTGAGCAAAAACACAAAGGAGCATCCGAAGATTCAGCAAGAGGCTGAGGAAGAGGAGGATGAGGAGGAGGACATTGAAGAAGAAGAAGAAGAAGAAGAAGAAGAAGAAGAAGATGAAGAGGAGGAAACGCTTCCGCAACAAGTGACTGTGGGGAAGCGAGGTCCGCCGTGCTCGCAGGGGAAGAGGCGGTGCACGAGGACAAAGACATCCCACCGTCACAAACGCCAACCTGAGACGGTAGATAGGAATGAACTCATGTTGACCTTTGACCTTGATTTGGAGCATCTGGCTCAGATAGTTTATAACTTATCAAACTCAGGTGGACAAGTAAACTATGATAATAATAGGTTTAAAGTTACATCTGAGATGAGACTGTTGTGCAATTTATGTTGTTTTTTTGCTAGAATCATCTTCTCAAATACTATAAAATGTTTCAATTTTTTTGGCAACGAGTCAAGTCAAACCTCTCCTGTCATTTGGTCCTGCGTTGGTTCACCTTGACGTTCTTCTGTCACTGTTCGCAGGAGGCGGGTGAGCTCTGGAGGGATCTAGATGAGGGTCTTCGCCAACAGGCGGCCCATCTGAGCTCCGATTTGGCTCTGAGCCGCCAGGAGAACAGAGAGCTGCAGGAGAGGCTGATGGTGTCCGAGGCGACGGTCCATGCCCAGGCTGAACAGCTGAAGGACTACAGAGACCTGCTGAGTGAGTCGCGATCAGACAGAGGCGAACTAACACTTCCTGTTTAAATGTTGAAGCATCATCTTCCCCCTTTCTTTGCAGCAGAGACTTCGGTCCAGCAGGCCAGTAAACAGGTGCAAGTGGATCTCCAGGATCTGGGTTACGAGACTTGCGGCCGTAGCGAGAACGAAGCAGAGAGAGAAGACGCCAGCAGCCCAGGTGATACGCCACGCCCCTCTCTGTATCTGCATTTCTCCTCCATCGCTCCTTCACCCAAGTGTTTCTCCCATCATCTTCCTCCTTCAGAGTTTGACGACTTGGAGATGTGCACGTCGCTGTCCCACCAGCAGGACTACAAGGGTGAGACCGGGAGCTGGTACTCCGCCGACTGCAGCGCTGACGGCCGCTCCTACGAGGCGGGAAGCGAGTCGGCGCCCCTCCAGCACCTGGTGGAGGACCTCCGCTCACAGCTCAGCCGCTGCCACAAGGTGATCCGCGGGCTGCAGCTACGCGTCCGATCCCTGTCCAACACCAGCGACTACGCCTCCAGCCTGGAGCGCACGCCACGCAAGGTAACCCCCACCACCTGCTCCACGGCGTTCACCCATATGTTTGCGCTGCTTAGCTTCATGATGTTTTTTTTGCTAATCCGTCAGGTAAACTGGGCCTTTGGGGCAACGCTGACCCCTAGTGGCGTGGAAGAGGATGAAGGTTGGATGTCTGACACCCAAGGGGTCCACTCAGGTTCGAAACTGAGTAGGGAACTGCAGGAACTGGTGGCACGAGTTGCGTCACTGGAGACGCAACTGAAGAGCTCCACGCTGGAGGGCAAAGGTCAAGCAGAGGAGGGGAAGTGTGCCACCTGGCCCGGGTGAGCAGACAGTGACACCCTGAATGATTCTTGTTATCTAGAACGAGTTGTAACAGCAACAGGAAGTGCTTAAGGCTAACATGCTAACATACGACAACTGTCCTTCTGCAGTAAGTACAGCTCTCTGATCCAAACCCAAGCTCGGGAGCTGTCCCACCTGAGGCAGAGGATGAAAGAAGGGCAGGGCGTCGGCCACATCCTCACCCAGCACCTGTGCGATACCACCAAGGTACAGCTGAGCCTTTTAGACCCGGCAGCGTTTGTTGAACCGTGTTGTTTCAAACGCCGAATGAACCATAGGAGCGTTCCATTTTGCAGGCCTTCGAGGAGCTGCTGCGTGCCAACGATATCGATTATTACATGGGTCAGAGCTTCAGAGAGCAGCTGGAGCAGAACACCGCCCTGGCTCAAAGAGTGGTCGCCAAGATCAGCGGACGTAAGGAGCGAAACTCTAATCGAAACGTCATTGCGGTCCTCAGGGGTCATTTTTAAGAACACCAGCATCCTCCTCCTCCCTTTTATTCCCACAGGTGACCATGCAGAAAGTCACGACGACAGGACGGGCCACGAGTTGCTGGCTTTACGGTGAGCTTGCCGTTAAGACATCGCCTACATCACCGAGATCTGCAGACCTACTGTCCAGTTATTGGCTTACAGTGGGGAGCATGGTTTCTATGTCGCTGTCCATATGTTCATCACCGCTGAGATGAGGCAGAAGTCCGTTGTTAATCCACTCGCAGAAGGCAGAGCCGTCACTCTTAAGTTGCTTTAGTTGAACAGATTTACTCAAGTCCCACCAGATGGATTTAAGACACTCTGGGGACGTGTGATAGTTACCCTCTGTTTGTTGGATCAACACAAAGTGACTTTTTTTAGGAATAGTGGATCAGACAACACCAGTCTTTTTGCATTTCATTGTTTAGCCTCATGCAGACTGTGTAGCACTTTGTGAAATTCTCTGTCCCTTATGTCACGTGATTATAACTTTCAGGCTGAGTAAGGAGCTCCAACAGAAGGACAAAATCATCGAGTCCCTCCACACCAAGCTCCAGCAGCCTCCAGAGAGCCCGTCCAGCTGCCAGGCCCTCTCCGAGACCACCGACCACTCCGACAGAACCTCGCTGGTGTCCGATGAGTACAAAAGCAACGAAGACCTGGAGCTGTGCTCTGATTTAGACGCTCGAGAATACGAAGAGGAGCGTCAGATGCGGCGTCCAGGACCCGGATCACGACGAGACGGTATTGTTTTAGTTGGGTCGTTACGACCTCCTCTCCATTCTGTGAAACTCCTCGTCGATCCTTTCGCTCTCCCCCTCCTTTAGTCTGCTCATCTGTCCACCCAAATCCTCCTCCTCATGGCTTCCTCAAGTCCTCCAACAGCTGTCCCAATATGCTTTGCTCAGCCCCTGTTGGTTTGACCCATCAGCCCTCCAGAGGTATGGGACTCACAGCTGGCCGTGACGTTTTTGTTGCTCCGCCTCCTTCATTTACATATCACCCCCTGTTGTTCTCCCCCAGCCCTTTTCAGTGAGCCGGTCACCCCTACTCTGTCAGGCCCTGACGTCTGGGGTATGGAGGTGAACTCCGACCCCCGGCCCAGGGCCCTGTCTGTGATCGCTGTTCGCCCAGAGCTGGACACACTTTACAAAAAGATGAATGAGCAAATCAGGGGTGAGGGGCGGGGCCTGAAATGAATTTATTGTAAACAGACTAATATCTGCTATCTTAAAAAAGCATGCATGTGTGCTGTCACAGGTTTTCCAGTCGCCCAGGACAAGGCTCGGCTTCCTCTCTCTCCTGGTGCCCCCAGCCAGCACAACCTCTGCGACTTCAGCCAGCTTTCCCATCATGCCTTTCAACAGTACCAGCTGGGCGGCGTCCATGAAGGCCCCTTGCTGAACTCTGATTCAGGTTTAATTGCGGGAGGGAGTTTGTGGGACATGGAGAATATGGCCCAGCCAATCGGAAGCTTTTCTGCATCACCGGGACACCAGCAGCAAGGAAACCGTGCAGGTTTGACTGAAACAAAAGCCTCAAAATGCAAACGGTATCTGCTCCAGCTGCAGTATTATTACAATGCTGTTTCTCTCTAGGGGTGACCTTGATAGAGGAGCACCTGCAGGAGGTGAGGTGTCTCCGTCAGCGTCTAGAGGAGTCCATCAGGACCAATGAGAGGCTCAGGCAGCAGCTGGAGGAGAAACTCGCCACCACGAGGCATGAAGGAGGTACTGCAGCATTCACACAACGCAACCACTACCTGTTTTCCATCCAAGAAATAACATAATTCTTATTATTTTTAATCCAGGTGCACCAACAAACATTTACATCCAGGGACTTGACACAGTCACTCAACTGTCCAATGAGATCAGAGTCCTGAAGGAGGTGAACGTGGGTCTGCAGTCACGCCTGCAGGCCAGCACAGGTGCTTCATCTGGATGACAGCTGATGTTGGAATGATATCTATCCCTCATGAACATTCATGTTCACCGGTCTTGACTCTCTTCTGTCATCAGACACCAGCGAGGAGGTGGTGCAGCTGCGTGAGGCGGTGTTTGCGGCGCGTGCGCGCCTCAAACAAGCGGAGCTGGAAGCGGAGCAGTGGAAGGAGGAGCTGAGGCGACTCCAGGCTCACAGTCAGGAGCAGGGGCAGCAGATCCACTCACTGAGACAGGAACGGCAGGACAGTCAGGAGAAAACCAACAGGTTGTTGTGTCTGCTTGGAGCGTGTGTGTGCAAAGGTCAGATGGCAGGGAGGTGGACATGTGGATTGAAACTGTTGTCCTGTGAATCCTCAGGCTGCAGCATGAGAGGTCCCTCCTGCAGCAGCAGCTGTGTGAGAGCAGGGAGCTCCTCCATTCGCTGCAGAGCGAGCTGCAAGTGTACGATCAAGTGTGTTCCAACTCAAAAGGTCTGTCTGGTTTATGAGTTCACTTTAGCCTAACTTAATATAAGCCCCTAACACAGACAAATAGAGCCACAGTTTTTGAGGACTTCTGTAGTATTTGGCGCCATCTAGTGTCACTATTAAGAATTACATCATTTTATCACGTAAACCAGGGGTGTCAAACTCATTTTCACCAGCATCATCAGCATAATGACTGTACTCAAAGGGCCAGATGTAACTTATAAATGTAACTAAATGTAACTCAATGTAATGTAACATAAATGTAACTAATCCGTAATGTGAAATAACTGAATTTATTACCTATTCAAGTTACAAACATTACTGTTACACAGAAAAATATGTTTGTTTGTTTCTCTGTTGTAACATTAATCCTTTTAATTTGTCTGGTTATGAAACCCACAGAACTCCATCAATCAAAGATCAAACTATCCAAGTGAATAAAGAAAAATAACATCAAACACAAATTAGGACATTAACTTTGTTCAAAACATTTTTGTCAAAGTTAAATTTTGTTTGATTACTGCATTGTGGGAAATGTAGTTTTTGATCAAAGTATACATTTTTTATTTATTTTTAGACATTCTGACCTTTTATGTTCTCGCAGGCCACATAAAATGATGTGGCGGGACACATTTGGCCCCCAGGCCATGAGTTTTTTGATTTTTTTATTATATATACTGATTTTAATCCCCGCAGGGAAATTAATAAAATAAAATTAGTGGCACACTCTAGTTAGTTTGACATGTGATATAAGCTGTGTGGTGTTGTTTTGGTTGAAGCAGATGCATGTCCAGTCAGACTCTTTAGTGATATTGCGTTTCGTCTTCAGGCTACCTGTGTGAGCCACCGGGTCTGCCGGTGGAGCTGGGGGAGCTGCTCGGGGAGGTGAGGAGTCTGCGAGCACAGCTACAGAACAGCGTGCAGGAGAACAGCGCCCTCAAACAGCTGGAGCTCCACAAACAGCTGGAACAGAAGCTGGGCGTCACCTCTCCTCGGACTCCTTCCCTCTTAGCCTTCGCCGCCAGCCCCCAGAGAGAGAACTTCTACAAGCGACAGCTTCTGCACGGTGAGAACGACCCCCACCCGCTATGGTGGTGACATCATTCTGCACAGAATGCTTGTGTGGCGTGACGTGGTTTGCTGTGTGCTCCACAGACCCGGCTCCGTCTCCACCGGTCAGAGACATTGGTCTGTTTAACTGTGGATCTCCCGGTCCCCCCTACTCAGACCTGGACGACAGCCATAGCACTGCCATTGGTGTGACTTCAACTACCATTTAATCCTGCCTCTAAGATTTAGACAGATAATAGAGACGTTGTATTGCTTTGTGATAATAACACCAATAACCTCTAAATTCCTTCTCCAATACACAAATTAAAAACCGAGTCCTTCCAGAACCGATTCCAGCTCCTTTATCTCCAGCAGACTCTCTGGACCCCCACTCTGAACTGGAAGGGGAGGCCCCGGATGGATCATTCGCAAACCGCAACGGTCGCCATGCCATCGGCCATGTAGACGACTTCACTGCTCTGCAGCAGCAGGTGCTGGAGGGCCGGAGCCTCGTGCAGCATCTGGAGATGACCCTGCAGGCCTGCCTCGGCCAACCGCTGCTGGAGGGGAGTCCGAAGCAGAGTGGCGACCTGGTGAGACCCCATGAAATACCAAAGCCTGGATAGAGCAATCAAGCTGAACATTAGCCACCTCAGCTGAATTTTAAAAGAAAAAACTTTGTACATATATAGTCCGTCTCTTTGACTATTAGCCGCAGACATCGAGGCGTTATAATGTGAGATATTTACACATAAAGAAGCTACACAGAAAGATTTTTAAGATTTTTAATCACTGCTTTACTCCGAACGGTCTCTCTGACGCAGCAGTAAAACAACGCTGCCGTCTCCGTCTCACTATCGATTCACTGATAGGCTTACTTGCAGCAGCTCTGTTTCCTACTTTGACAGCCAGATCGATTGCCTTTAATTTAAAAGCTGCGTAACGTGGCTTTCTTCATGTGTTTTCCGTCATATGGGGCATGCAGGATGTGCAAAATGTCTTTTCAAAACACAATCAAACCACGCTAGCGTCGTCCTCGCCATATTATATCTATATCTCTGTACTTCCTCCTGGAACACTCCCTGGAGGTCATTAGCCCGTAAAAATCGAGAAGAAAGTAGCAGTTTATAGTTCAGAATTTATGTTAACTGAGCTGTGAATGCAGGTCCTGGACGACAGATGTGTGAAGAGTCTGCTGTCCAACACTAAGACTCTGAGGCAAATCCTGGAGGAGGCGATGTCTCTGCTGAAGATGTTCTGGAGAGCAGCTCTGCCCAGCACCAATCCGTCCATCCAGAACCTCAAGAAGGTTTGTTACACCTCGTTTTACAGCTGGTCTAGTTGACTTTGGCGTGACTCTGGTAAGACAGTAGAAAAGCAGCTCTGCTTTGTGTGTATGCGTGCGTGTGTGTGTGTGTGTGTGTGTGCGTGTGTGTGTGTGTGTGTGTGTGTGTGTGTAGGAGCAGTGTATGCAAGAGGAGATCTTGTCCCTGAAGCTGCGAATATCAGAGCAGGAAGAGGTCCTGAAGGGGACGATTCAAAGACTGAGGAGCACCAGCCGCACCAAGGAGAGCATGGAGCACTTCATAGTGAACCAGTGTAGGTGTTTCTGTGTGTTTGAGTACCTGAATAAAGAACAGGGAGCAGGATTTGGGACCATTAATGCAGTGGTCTCCAACCCCCGGCCGCAGACCGGTACCGGTCCGTGGGTCATTTGGTACGCACAAAAAGAAAAAATAATTTACATTACTTTCGTTTTATTTATTTCGGACTCTGAAAGATGTTTTATTTTGAAAAGTGAGGCTTGTGCGGAATGACTCACAGACGAAAGCATGCGTCTGTCCCACTTGACAGGTCTAAGGCATGGGATAGGTTACCCCTAAATTAAGCGCCCACAACAGCGCTCCAGTGTTCTGGATTAAAGTCAAGGCAGATTATCCTGAGATTGCCCAAACAGTATCAAAAACCCTGCTTCCATTTCCAACCTCCTGTCTTTGTGGAACTGCGGAGTCGACCAGACGTCTAGAACACACTTCAGGTGTTATTGTCCCTCATTACCCCTAGATCAGCGGTCCCCAACCACTAATTTTCATTATTATAATGATTATTATTTGATTGACTTGTTCACCCTTTTACTGGAAATGATCAGTATTTCTCCTATGTTGAATGCACTGATTGTAAGTCGCTATATTTCAAAATAAACCTCATCAGTGCAGTCACTTGAATCGAGTTTTTAACATAATTATTTCTTACAATTATTTCGTTTACAGAGATGTTGATTATCAATTTATGAAAAAAAGGTTGTTTATTGTCTGCTGATGTCTGCATTTTACATAAAACCACTGCGGATGATTTATTAATAGACTACAGCTGTCCTGGCATCATTAACTATTATCGAGCAAATGAAGGCTGGTCCATGAAAATATTGTCTTAAATGAAACTGGTATTTTAGATTCCTTTTCTTTTTTTTCTTTCCAGTATCAAGGACTCGTGATGTGCTGAAGAAAGCCCGGACAAACTTAGAGGTAAGTCAGAATGAGAGGTCTCAGATCCAGCCTACGTTATGACTCGCCTAAGTTATACTGTGTGTAAAGACTCAGTGTCATCTGCATCACTATGAAATATCATGTCTGCTGTCCTTCAGGATTTATGATGTGGATCCATTTCCTTTGGCTTTTACTGTCTCACTTGTGTCTCCGTCCTCCATTTGTCTCCTCCTCTTCCTCTTCTTCTTCCTCTTCCTCCTCTTCCTCACTTCTACTCTCCTCTCCTCCCTTAAACCCCCCCAGAAGAATGAGATGAGACTTTCCTCTCTAAGCTCCTCCTCTTCCTCTCCTTGCTCCGGTAACCGTCTGACATCTTGTCGTCTTTCAAAGAGGTAGATGTCGCCCCAGACCCTGTATTTATTTACCCCTGGTCTGGGTCGGCCTTTATCTCTGTGTGGATTTGCTGACATCATTGCTCTACCATCCCATCACACAGCCCATCCTATATAGAGTTATCACGTTATGAGGTGAATTCAACTAAACAGCTCCATGAACGTGTGTGTGGTCGCTGTGTTTTCAGTCCACGCCCATCTACTAACCTCCGCTACACTAGAATGTTTACTCCTACATGTTTACTTCCTCATGCCCCACGTTTAAAGGTTAAGACTATTCATAGTTTGAGGCCTCTAGCCGTCGGCACCAAAATAATCACACGCTGCATAGCTTCCATTCCCTGCAAATACTGTCACAACATCACCAAAGGATGCACACGCTGCCGACTTTCAGTCTTGAGACTCATCACAAACTCGTCGATTCGGTTGCACCACCGAATGAATGTGTGTGTGGGATTCCATGGCTTCTTCTCTAACCACTCACTCAGCTTTTTCTGTGCAAGCAGTGGTGTTTCTGGAGTTTTGCTGCCACTAATAGTGCACAAACGAGGTGTTAACCGTATGCAAAGGAATGGTTGGACATTTTGGGACATAGGCTGATGATGTTTACTGCTCAATATTTCAAGATGAGAATGGTAGCGCTCTCAGTTAGCCTATAGGACAGTTAGCCATTAGCGTAAAGACTGGAAATAGAAAGATAGCCTAGCTCTGAGGTAACAGAATATACCCACCTATAATTTGAGAAGAGATTTTATAATTACAGTATTTTCCGCACTATAAGGCGCACTGGACTATAAGGCGCACTGTCAATGAATTAAATTAAAGACCAGATACAAAAGTTAAAATGCGTGAGTTAGTTTTAGCCATGCCGCTAGGTATATTTTTACCTTTCAAAACAATCAACTAAAATCAGCTTAGTTAAATTGAAACAAGCTAAGCTACACTAATCATCTCCAGGCTTCAGATTTACATCTGCAGTACAGACTCAAATTCAATAACTCAAAGCCCAAATTCAAAATGTTCAATTTTTCATTTGTCATTCCACCTCATCATTAGCTTGTGGTTCATCTGCGCTAGTCCTAATCTCCATCTTGTTGTTCTTCCTGTCCTCCTTAAAAACCAGCTGAGGACCCCCGAGGTGCTGCCAGAGGGCGGCCTGCTGATCGCGGTTTCCTGAAGGCAGGAGAGTCGGCCAATCAGCGCCCAGCTGCTAGGAAGCGCAGCAGCCAATGCCTGCTTTAGACTTTCAAAAAACCAGCCTCAATGCCGCCACCTATGACCTCTATGCTGAAACAGCCCACCTTTGCCCCCCCCCACCGACACACCAGCCTTTCCTACCTTCCTCCACCCGACTGGGAGTGCTTCTGTCTCTCCCTCCTCGAGGCCATCTGTGCGCAGCATAATCTGCACCTTGAGCCTTACCAAATTCGCTTTCTGTCACTCTCCACCCCCGCCGCCCACCCCCACCCCCCCACACATGCACTATTGTCTTTGAGTGATCAGCAGTTTGCCTTATCGTGTGTGTTACAGAAGGAAGGCTTTGTAATGTGCCTCTTGTGGTTTTGGTGATGTGCGTCCTGCTGGAGGGGCGGGGTGACGATGCTCCTGGACTCGGATCTGTGTGCAGGAGCTTTCAGGACGAGTTCAACATCAAGTTAACCCACAGATCTGCATCCCAAGAGCATCGTCTCCTGCCTGAGGACAGAATAGATGATCATGCATGTTTAATCGTGGCTTGTGAGAGGAATTCTGCACACACATACACACACATTAATATATACGTGTGTGTGTAGTTGAAAACACTCAAAGACAAAATTTTGACTGCCACAAAAAATGCAAGTTCACTGCTTGTGGCTCCTTTAATATATTTTTTTTTTGCAAGTGCAACACAAGAACTCCCAAAATGCATCACTACACAGTCGAAGAATGTAGAGGAGGTGGGCGATCACTGCAACATAGCTGCATCCGAGGAGGAAATATATGACAACCAGCCACTAAGGGATACAAATTGCAGAACTGAACGTTCCATTTTAGCCTCTGTTTGGCCTTTCTTGGCTTCTATCTGCTGAATCTGACGTACCGAATGGGTGAAGAGGAAGGGAATCGGATAATTTACATGCTCAAGGCTTTGATCTACTGGCTTGCTGTCATCTCTAGGTGGGATAGTGTGATAAAATATTTTAAAAGGAGGTTAAAGCGCTATAATGGAATGAGGCTAAACACGCGTATTCAAGCTCCTCTCTAGGAGTTCTCACACGAGCATGTGCAATAATGTTGTTTCTGAATGATTATGCTGCACTGGGTTTTCATCATCAGTAGACACTGGATTATTCTTATTATCATTTTTATTATTCATACTCATTATGAAGCTAATCAGTGTTAGAGTTCTACGTTTTTGTTTGATGCATGACAGAGATTGTAAACGGTCAATTCTGAGCTGTGGAACGACATCTGCCAAAGTTTGACCTTTGAACTCCATACTTTCATTTTTGATTTGCCTTATCCATGTGAATCATGTGGCCGGATCAGACAGGGGACGCCGAGGCATCCCATTTGTCAGACGGCCTCCAGAACCACAGAGGGTAACCCTTTATTTCAGATTGTGGGAAAGGACTTGGCTCCTTTTTTATGATTATTTTTTTGGACCAAAATTAAACAGAGTGGGGTTTTCCCACACGGTCATTTACTACTGACTTCAAGTTATTTCTCTTGGTTCGTCAATCATTCCCATGGCAACGGCAATATAGCTTATTAAGTTGTTGTAGATGTTACAACCTTTGGCATACGATCGTTCTTTAAATCATTCACTCATAATAGTCTGTCCCGTTTAGTTGCTGTACATTTGCTATTTTATGCTGTAAATAATCATCTTTTTCTCTATGTGCATCCTGTGTGTGTGTTTTGTGTGTGAGTGCGTGTGTGTGAAAACATCCAACATTTGCTTTTTGCAAAGTGGATACTCTGGGTAGTCGTGCAATAGCTTTCTATTTTATATTTGATGTGTTTTATTGAGTTTAAAGGTGTTAAACATCATTTAGTTAGTTTGTCACACTGACTTCATGCAGCGTTCGGTTTATATACTGTGTACTCACTGACTGTGTGATATGACGTCACAAACTCCCATGATATCTACATCACTGATCCATCGTACTAATCACCTTTATCAGAGATCAATGATCAATGTTGCTTCGCTTGCCTTTAAATTTAGCTCCAGAACTCATTCGGTTCTGGTAGAGACGACCTCAAACTAATTAGATTTTGTTTGCGCTCAACTTTTCTGCAAAAAAAAAAAGAGAAATTTAAAATGATTAAAAATCAGACATTTAATATTACCAGCCTGTTGAACGTAAAAGATAAAAATTCTGAATATTTGTAAAAAGACAAAAGGCTGAAAAAATAATGAAAGGCGTCCTAGAAGCGCCTCTTTAGAGCGTAAACAAAGTCTTCTGATTCATTGATAAAGGAATCGCGCAGCAGTGTGTTGTCAGGTCACGTATGTAAATAGCGCTGTTTGATTGGTGCAGCTTTTTAGTGCGTACAGAACCAGGTTACCGATGCAGGACACATATGGATGACGGTAAACCGCTTGCTGTGTTGGCAAAAGTATTATCAGTGAAGACGGGATGAATAAAAAACTCCAAATGTGTTTTACTCTTGTATTTTTATTGGCTTCAGTCATTTTATTATTATACCAGAGAACATCAGCTGCTGACACTATGTGTATATAGTGTACAGATGCATGACGCCAACTTGTATTTGTAGTGTCATCAATTATGAATTCAGTGCCATACATTTACTGTAAATGGCCCCTAATCGCTCCATAGATGTGATCCTCACAGAAACAGACTATTTGAACATCAAGAAAACAAAAGTACAGTATTTAGAGTAATGATTTAACCCAATTACCTAAATAAAAGGTGTATGAGCAACAATCCAGACCATCAGGATACAGATGTTAGCTTCTACCACAGGAGAGAAGACAACAGACAAGATTCAAGATCTCTTTATTTGCACACAAGTAAAACCTTGTAGAAGTGCTTCATCAGTGTGGTTTTGCAAAGCATTCTAAAACATTCATGAATGGTTTGTAAGATTCAAGTTGTTGTTGTTGCAGCCTTGGTGGCGTCCACGTCGTCCGTCCAGTCTCACTTAAAAAGCAAAAAACACTGCTGGACAAAACTTCGTGACGAACCTCAACATGCATAAAATACTTTCAACGGTTCTGATCAAACGGCAACAGGGTTCCTGCTAGCCCCCTTTGTAAATCTGTAGTGTAGCAAGTCATTTAAACAGCAGTGACAAATATAAATGTTAAAAGCTGGCATGTAAAGCACACACGTGATCAACTTAATACCATAATCTTAAAACTCGTGGCAGCTGTGCGATACCACCTCCCGTAAATTCACCCAAAAATGCCCGGTCCACTTCTAAACTTTAAACCACACCATGTAAAATAAAATGTGAAGCAGTGCAACTCTATGCGTCCATACATGTGACAATCATGTGGTACAGTCCTATACTTAAAACTCAAAATAGATGCAAGAACATTTAAATCACTTCAAGGTTGTCATGTTTCGAGAAAGACTCCATCCGCCGGAGAAGCTACAGTACCGGAGTCGTCTGCTGCATAGTTAAAAGCTCCTGCCTGACACTCCTGCTAACAGGAAGCTAAGGTGCTCCCTAAATATGAGGATCAAGAAAACAGCTGAACTAAACGTCCACCTCTGACCATCATCTGAAAGAGGTAATGTCCCGTTACAAAACACAATCCGTCTGTTAACTGAACATCTGACCTCTCTGGAAGTTTATCTCATGTTGCAGAAGCCAATGAGAGCGTGAGAAACTCCACGTCATAATCTACTGGCCGAGCTCCTGTTCACCAGGACCTCACGTTGATGAGTCCACCACCAAGAGTCGCTTCTCTTCACAACTGTTATTGCACTTTTTTTTTGTCTGAGAAATAGCAGATCTGCCACCATCTGCGGCGCCGACACCCCGGCTTCAGTCGTTTCTGCATGCGCTCCGCGTAACGCTGTCAAGTTCACCAGTTCAGACGGAGTAAAAAGACACAGCATTTCAGATTAAAACTATTGCTCCACATCAATGACACTCCAAAAGCCCCCACTGAACACGCCCGCATGCATATATTCAAAAGCTATAGCAAACACTAGAATGCACACAGTGAATTAGTCAGTCTCTGTAAATATTGCATGTAAAAGCCACAGCAAGGCTGTCATCTTCCTTTAGCCCTCACAGACACACACGCATGCGTGCGCACACACACATACACACACTTATCTACTGTGTGTTTGTTCAGAGCCCTATGTAGACAGAAGAGTAGCCTTGTAAAATCCGGCGCGCAGTTGCAGCCGCCGGCCTTAAGCTTGCCTGTAAACTTGTTTTAGTGCAAGATTTGGCAAAATGTGATGACGGAACATGAACATAACAGCAGGGTACGAACATGCTTGTGCTCTCTGGCACCGGATGGGACATTTAAATAGGCTTGTAAAGCAGAGAGGTGACGTATTTCTTCTTGTATCTGTGAGTTGCGCTCAGCACCATCACTCCATCCTGAAAGGATGGAAACACAGGAGGGTTGTGATGAGTGGCGTCCAATCCAAGGGAGCAGAGAAACAGATTAAAACCATGACAGAGCAGACGATTACTAATTTAATACTAAAAATGATTTCTATACAACTGGAGAACAGTTGTATAGAAATTGGCACATTTTGGTTTATTTTTATTGCTGCAAAATAAACATCATTAAATCACATAAATTTAAGTAGGACAAGTTCACTGCTAAAGGATTTTTAATCTTATTAGAGTCAAGAAAAAAAAGACGAGTATAAAATTCCCAAAATATTCAACTCCTGACCCCCAAAGAGAAAGTGCCAGAGATGGTATTTCCTGTTATTCTTGTTACATCCGGAAAAGAATGACGAGATTTTAATTTTAGATAACTACCTTTATCGAGAGAGCATAGAGGTGGTTCAGCATAACGTGGTTTGGCTCAGGCAACAGGGCGGGGTCACACTGAAGAGAGAGAGAAAAGAGTAAATAACTAGAAAATAAAACTAATCAAACAACAAGGACTAATAAAAGCATATCTTCATCAATGGGAAGGAATACAGCAAAAACAAAGGTGGAGATGCTGACCGATATGTTGGTATCCTTGTTGAGGATGACTTGAAGGAGGTGAGGAGGGAGTATAGGCGGGGCCTTGAAGTGTCCCTCTGGTCTGAAGCTGTACTGCTCCTGCCCGTAAGGACCCGGAGGGGAGCTGGACAGATCTACAAATATATAGCAGTCAGGACTTCACTACTGTCAGTAAACATAGCTGATCGATTCATTAAAAGCACCAGATCACTATGGCTGACCTGATGTGTCGGAGCACTCCAGCGAGTCGACCTGCAGGGCGTCAAACACCTCGAAGTCCGACTTCTTCACCTGGATCAGGTTGTTTATGGTTCCGAGCTGGCTGGTTACAACAGTCTGCAAATGAGGAAGGCACCAAAAGGCAATTACGAATATTCAACGGAAAATACCAGTCGGCACTTTAAGGTTTGGAATGGACGATATCCTAATGTCAATTTTGGAATTAAATCTTTTAAAATGTCTTGAGTTCCTTGTGCAAAACAGCATCCATCCATTTTCTCTAAAAGCTGATCTTCTGTAGGTCGTACCTCTGATGGATCGTGCACCCACTGTCCATCTACAAAGAACTTGTACTGGTGTTCTCCTTCAGGGAGGTCCAGGATCGCTACGAAGTCATTGTGGCTGCAGATAAGGGGGGGGGGGCATCAGCACATTATTGGACATTCAATTAAAACATGAACGTATTGACATCTATAGCATGTTTGAAACAAAACACTGTTTACCTCTTATTTAAAGGTATCTTTGTGCTCCAGTTATTAAAGGAACCAGATATGTAGACCTCCTTTCCCCCCCCGGCCCAGCGGATGACTGTGGGTCGAGCCTGGGGACCAGTTTTCACCAGATCATCCAAATCTGGGGTGAATTCTTTCTCTCCTGCCTTAAAGCAACACATTAATATTATAGCTATCAGTTTATGGAGTATAATCTGCATTTACACCCAGCGTCACCTTGGACTCTGGCCCATAGGTATTGAAGATGTTGGGGTCATCTGTGCTGTCCACCATTTTACTGCTGGGTTCGTGGTCTTTGTGGCTGCCGCCGCTGTCTGAGCGCTGGGCTTTGGCTGCATGGCGGTCTGCAGCCACCCTGTCACTTGTGTTCCCCATATTGCCTCACTACTGAAAAGATACCTGGGAAAAAGCAAAAAGGACTAATTTTGTTTCATTCAAACCAGTCAGAAACAGGCGGCAGATTTCATGTCCCTTTAGTAAGACATTAAAGATCCGAGATCCAGATTAGATTGAATTGTAATTACCAAATACAAATGTTGTGTGGAGAGGCTCCACTGTCTGTTACCAGACTACACAGTGGGGAAAAAAAAAGTATTAAATCAGCCACCATTAAAGTATCTATCTATCGTGCAAGTTCTCCCACTTAAAAAGATGAGAGGCCTGTAATTGTCGTCATAGGTATACCTCAACTATGAGAGACAGAATGAGAAAAAAGATCTCCTCTGGAGCAGTGATGTTTTGGGGCTGTTGTTGGGCAACACGGACTTTCAACTCCCTCCAAAGATTTTCTATGGGGTTGAGATCTGGACACTGGCTAGGCCACTCCAGGCCTAGCCATAGTGGAGTTTGGAGTGTGACTGTTTCACATTGTGGACAGGTGTATTTTATACTGCTAATGAGTTCAAACAGGTGCCATTAAAACAGGTAACAAGTGTAGGACAGAGGAGCCTCTGAAAGAAGAAGTTACAGCTCTGTGAGAGCCAGAAATCTTGTTTGTAGGTGACCAAATAATTATTTTCCACCATAATTTGCAAATAAATTCTTTTAAAATCAAACAGTGTGATTTTCTGGATTTTTTTTTTCTCATTCTGTCCCTCATAGTTGAGGTATACCTATGATGACAATTACAGGCCTCTCTCCTCTTTTTAAGTGCGAGAACTCACACAATTGGTGGCTGACTAAATACCTTTTTTCCCCACTGTAAAAAGTCCTGAATCCTCCCAAAACTTTAATGGATCCTTCCTTGATCCATTCACAACCATTTCATCCTACTTACTGACCAACATTAGGTCGTTTTTGAGTAAACAGAATAACAAATCAAAAGCAGGTGAAAATATGACCTCCTTGGCAGCAGTCATCACAATCCAAAGCAGCCAGGCGTGAACTATGAGGATCTACGGCAACACCTTCAAGGCTAAACACCTTTCAGAACGGCTAAGGGGCTTATAGCCTATTCTACCTCCTCTGCTAGCTTTAGACCTCTGAC
The DNA here is from genome assembly GCA_013358685.1 of Antennarius maculatus. Classification (NCBI taxonomy): domain Eukaryota; kingdom Metazoa; phylum Chordata; class Actinopteri; order Lophiiformes; family Antennariidae; genus Antennarius; species Antennarius maculatus. The sequence continues at coordinate 8,375,851 of CM023619.1, read as the reverse complement.
TTTCTAACATTAAATTTGATTTTGAAGCGATTATGGTTAATTCAATCATCCTATCATACACAACCAGTAGCATCCAACAGCTATCCAACAACACAGCGACCCATCAGAAACAACCGCGGCTAAAGTTTTTAGCTGTAGCCTCCTAGCATGCTAGCTGTCAGCTGTGACCAGCTCGGAATATTTTTAGCTGCGGTTTACTAGCTAGCTGTTAGCTGTCATGTTATAGCAACTAGCACGCATTTGTGACGCCAGTGTCAATAACGACGTGACATAAACTTCACAATGTCGTAACTCTATTGCTGAATAAGGTCATCAGAACGAGCTGGTGTCATTCTGTAGTTTGTTTATAGCGGACGCTCACCTGTTTGCAGCAACTGGCCGCAGCGCGAACTACGGTGGTCGGCTAGGACAAAATAGGTTGCGCGGATTTTTGCGACTAAATAACGCCGAAACTCGATTTCGTAAATCAACAATAACATCTCACGTAGATTACACTTTTTTTGGCATGAATGTAGATTTATATTAACGCTAACACCCTTAGCCCGCTTTTATCGAAGAAAATGTCAACTCAAAAACTATATTCACGTGACACACCAATAAATTCAATTTTGAGATTGCTTGAAAAACATGAACATGCTGTTTCTTTATTCACCACGGAGTATCGCTGTTTCCAGATAAGGGATTATCAAATACCATCGAATGACAAATGACACGAAAATGAAATGAAAGAAATCATTGACTGAAGAGTTGAACTTTATACCATCAAACCATTGCTCTGTAATAAGGGCTGCAGTAAATGATTGTGTAACCAAATTAAATACATCTTATATCGAGGGTAAACATTTCCTTTCTCTGGTCTAAACACAGTCCTACAAGTGAGAAAACAGTGACTAGAACAGCATCCTGTAGTGTTTTGTGTCAGTGTGTTGAAAGATGTTACACGAGGCTTGCATGCTAGTAGTGAAAGCACTCTAAGTCCAATGATTAATTATTATGATTTATGTCCACAAATAACTTCACCTTTCCAAAAAGCATCTCCTTTGTCTGGTGAAAATATATTTTGTTACCAAAAACCACAACAGTTCCTCCCATTGAGCTACCATTGGGCTTGATCACAGTTTTCAAAGGACAGTGGGAGCATTAATGACCCAGTATATATTATAATCTTATTCCTCTTAAGTTAGCATTCTGGTGTAAAGTCTGAGAAAATAAAAATTAATGTTCATCAGAATTGCTACATCTTTTAACAACCCATAGCACACATAGTTCCACTAAACACCTGTGCTGGCTGGTGTTAAGTCAAGCTCCATATGTTTAATGGCTGTCGGATTTTTCGGCTTTTACTTCAGGCAATTTCAGGTAAGTTCCTTTTCCATTCACTTGCAGCATCATTTGGTGATTCCTAAACCAGTCTTCATGTACTCGTAGACTACGTAGCTGATGCTGACAGCTGGGATGACTTTCATGAAATTTGGCAGGATGCCCCGGTAGAGTCCGAAAAAGCCATCTTTGGCTAAAATGTTTTTGATCAGATTAGTCATGGAGGGCTGGTCCGATGTTGTCAAAGATGCTGGGGAGACAGAATGAGTTAGAGGGGCAGAGTTGCTTCTGATAACATTCACTGCTAAAATGCTATACTATGTATGTATGATTACATTATGTATGATTTTCCGCACTATAAGGCGCACCTAAAAGCCTTTAATTTTCTCAATTTCTTATAATCCAATGTACTTTATAAATGAAAAAAGTTTTAGACTAGAAAATTCACTGAAGATGAGTTCTCAGATGTGCTTTATAATCCAGTGCGCCTTATTATCCAGTGTACCTTATATATGAAAAAAAATTTTTTGAAAATAGACCATTCATTGGAGGTGTGCCTTATAATCCAGTGCGCCTTACAATTCGGAAACTATATAACACTGTCAATGCATGTGCAATATGTGCAAAGTGTTTGTGTGTGTGCATGTGTATACACATATACATCCATTGCCATACATTAAACCACTCACTCATCTGATGGGTTTAGTAAATGGAGACTGTGATGCTAAATGAACTCCCTCTAGTATATCTTTAGCTTTGTCATCATATAAACAACTTCCCTGTCATGAAAGATATTATTTACTGTGAAATAACATACTACCAAAGTTTTCTCATCGCCAGTATCTAATAACAGCCTGACATTACCTTGGGCTTGCATCCGTGTGCGCACAAGTGCCAGTGGATAACTGGCAAGCTGGCCGCAGGTACTAGAGATGGTCCCACAGCCCACCAGCACCAGAACACCAGGGTTAGCAGAGTCTTTGGCGTGGTACGACAACCAGGCGTTCTTCAAACTCTGACACACACAAAACCATGTCACAGGGAATTTGAATTTTTTTTTACAGTAAGCACTGCTGTGAAATGACATCAGAAGTGCAGAGGACACCCTCAAGCCTGAGTACCTCATAAACAGCAAGGTCTATCCCGGCATAGGGAATGATTCCCACTAGATTTGGAATGTAGCCCTTGTAGAAAGCCTTTACACCCTCCTTCCTCAGGACCTTCTTGGCACAATCAAACATTCCTGAATACTGGCCAGTTTTCCTCAGGGTCAGTCTAGTTTTCAACACCTTAAAGAGAGAAAAAACAAAAGGGAAAAAAAAATATTGTTATAATTCATACAAATGAAGTAAAGTATGCCACTGTCCCATACATTTGTCCTACCTCCATTGGGTAGATGGCAGTCTGTGCCGTGGCCCCTGCTAGAGAGCCAGCCATAAACCTCTTGTGCGTCTCTATGCTCTGGCCTTCTGATGACAACAACTTTTTATACTGCAGAACAGAAAAATGAGGGGAAAATGTTTGTGTGTATATTTTTATTGTTATAGAATCAATACCAGAAATGAAAGAGTTTTTTCTATTTACATGTTCATATGCCATGAATTTGATTGCCGTTTCCGGGGCGATCTTTAAAACATTGATCCCATTCCCCCTCCACAACGCCGTCGGACCTCCCTCGATGATCATCTGCTTGAAGCCACCCACCAGACTGATCCGGTTGGTCTTAGTAGAATGAACCTGCAGCACAGGACAAAAGTATTTCTTCTCCTGAACCAATCCCCAGAGGGATAATTGTGTATAACTTTACTTTCATTTGTTTTACCTGCATAAAGACTTTCATTCTGTCCAGAGGGGCGGTACCGGTACGAGAGACGGCCCCCGCCACTGCGCCTGCTACCAGCTGCTTCCACCAGCCGCCTGAGCTCTTCTCCTCCTCCGTGAACTCATCTGGGATGGCGAAGCTATCGCCTATGTCCAGCACCTTTTCATTACACAAGCAAAATTTGCTTAAATTTGCTTAATCTGAGGAGAGATCTACTGGATTAATCACTATTAGCTATAAATACAGATAATGCATTGACTTGTGGCCACAATGAACAGTATCACATGTCTTAAATGATGTGAGCCAAAACACATTTCATTTATCTCAGGAATATAAGTGTCATAATCACTGCTCCTAGTTGAGTCTATTTTTACTGCTTTCAAAGGAATACTTTTCCCTCTCCTGCTAATTTATGTGTTCACTGCGGAGAGAACAACATTTACAAAACCTTGAAAAACAGGTTTCAAGGAAGAGAATAGATTAGCAGAGCAGTAGTATGCTCATTTCCACTGTGTACAATGTAACTGCTCAGGCAAGAATAGCCTACAGCCTGCAGGAGTTGTTCAGTCAAACAAAAACCCAGGCTCTCTGTCCTTTATCTAGACGCGCTCATGAAATAATAATCACTGAGCGGACTGAACCCATGTCTTGCATGCTTTAACTGTTCCAGATAAACATGACTAATGTTTATCCAAAAGCATAAACGTGTGTGATGGTGCCAAAAATGGTGTGAGGGCAACTTAATGCAATTCCGAAAGGGTTTGTGAAACATTTATGGTATGAGAATGCCGCTCTGCCTGGTTTTGTTGCCCGCCATCAAAGTGAGGACTTTAAAACACAAGCAAACAAAGCAGAGGCAAAGCAGTCGAAGACATCTTTATTTGCATCAGATTGGAAGGAGTGATCTGTGGGAAGCAGCACTTTGACCTAATTAAGTCAGACATTGTAGTCTTTCGAAGCTGCAGCCAGTACAGAGAAAATCCATAACACCCAACGTGAGGGACGGCACGTGATTGATCTCACTACAGTCGTGTGTTTTTCTACAGAATGCAAGTTTTGTGTGCAGCTGTACTGTACCGTTGAGTGTTTCCAGTAACGGATGATCTCCTCCAGGTTTTGGGCTGGGAGTAACAGGAAGTGTTCTCTCCACTCATTCCAGTCCACCACCATGGTCCCATCGATGTCCATACTGAGGAAACACATACACAATTTCTTTACCTATACGTAATGTGCATTTAAGTTCTTGCATTACATTATGATCGTGCAGCTTTGGCCCAGATAAATGCTTTGTCACACGGTGGAGGACAAACCTCTGCAGGATCTTCAGTGCATTCTCTCTGCTGATGTCAATGCCCAGCTCAGAAAGCGACTGCTGGATCTCTGAGGCATCAATGCGCCCTGACACAACGTAAAAAAGCTCCATTCAGACATGCTGTGGTGTAAAAACAGTAACTCTGATGTGTGTGCCTGTGTTTGAACAGACGTGTCAAGTTGTTGTTGGTTTTTTTTTTACACTAGAGGCGGCTCCTGCAGCCCTCACTCCTACCATCGTTGTTTCTGTCCAGGCTCTTGAATGTCAGCCGAAGCTTCTTCTCATGCTCCTTCAGATACTTGGAGAACTCGTTGAAATCCAGGCACCCGTCCTTGTTTTGGTCGCCAGAGGAGACGATTTTCTGCAAAAAGGAGACAGATTATAACCTTTGATCCACTTTGATCATTTGCTATCAAAGTGACCCACACACTCACACAAGCAGATTACTATGGAATTTACGCACGAAGGGCAGGAAATTCCCGCAGGACCCCACACCCAGTGCGCCCTGCGGCCGTACCTGTGCAGCACCCTGGCGGAATATGCCCATTGCTTTGAGACCCGCTCGTAATTCAGCGACGTCCACCTTCCCATCTTTATTGGTATCCAGCCTCTCGAACAGGTCTTGGTATGATCTCTCACTGTCGGCATCCCAGCAGCGGGCTTCTAGGAGTAAAAGCGTCCGGATCATCTGATGCATTCTGGCGCTACTGTGGATTCTGACGACTGGTCCTGCAGATAGGGTCTAGATTATTAATCCATATTGGAGGTCGTTAATAAACCTTATGATCAGTAAGGAGCAAGGAGTTCGGGATAACCAGCAGTGTATCCGCTAGTTTATTCTGCAGGCTGCTCCATGCTAGCATTTCAGGAGGAACTGCTGCAATCAAGGGCGGAGCGACTTCGGATACGTTGCCACTCGACGTTTTTCAGGAGAAAACAGGAAGATGGTCAAATAAAAATAAATAATCCCTGGATTAGCCGCGTGCATAATCCTTCTCGTGGTGATAAAGGCGAACTTTTCCCGACTGTTTTATTTCCCTGTGACGTGTGATGCTGCGTAATAAAGGGAATTTAATCTCTCCTGGCCGGCCGCGTCAACACTAAGAACCTAACAAGCGTAGTACTTCATAAAGTGTAGTATCACAAGTCTCCACGAGAGGGCGACAACTCTTTGCTGAATAGTTCGTGCACATTCCGAACGGCTGAAAGCAAAGGTTCTTCTTCAATCTCTGGCAAATTACACTGTTAATGACTCATGTCAGAAACCAGATTCATTCATTTATTCATCTTTTTCTTCTAGGATTTCGTGATACGTGGATGGAATCTATCGTAGCCTTAGCATGCTGCACATTTTAAAGTACTGTAAAGCAGATTTGGTTATTACAAACCGCTGTCAGTCATAGATTTTGCCAATATGCCTGATTTAAAACAGACTTTTATTAACTGTCTTTCTAAATTTAATATTAATAAGACATCAAATCTTACTGAATTACAGGCTACGTCCTGGGGCAGAGGGGAACATTCACCAAACCCTAATTGCACAACAGGTTTCAGGGAAGAGAACACGTCAGATCAATTTCCCCCTTACGTCATTGCCCTGAAAAGCAATTCCCTGTGACAGATTGATCACCCTAACATGACTCCCTGACCATTAAAATTCTATCCCCAGGAGCTGGAATCGGATCACTGTATTTACAGTGTAAATGCTCCAAAGAAAAACCTGAATCCTGCACAGGTTGTAGAGACAAAAACAACTTGGGTTTATTGTTCTTGATGGAGATGTGCTTGTGAAAACATAATCACTGAACCAACTGAACCCTTGTCCTGCGTGCTATAGCTGTTTCAGATAACCCTGTACTACGTTTTCCTGAAGCATAAACATGTCAAATAGTGCCAAAAAGTCACGAGGCGTGAACTTAAATCAACACTATAGGAAATCGTAGGGTTTATGAGTGTCCTGCTGCCAGTGCTCTGACACATTTACAAGATGGTATTTTGTTCTGTAATGCAGAAGAATAAACGTTGCAAGATTTTAATAACGTGAGTCAGGTTTTATGGTTAGATCTGGAGAAAGATTATGACGGGGTGCCCAGAGAGGAACTGTGGTATTGTATAAGGAAGTCTGGAGTGGCAGAGAAGTATGTTAGAGCGGTGCAGGACATGTATGAGGACTGTAAGACAGTGGTGAGGTGTGCTGTAGATGTGACAGAGGAGTGCAAGGTGGAGGTGGGACTGCATCAGGGATCAGCTCTGAGCCCCTTCCTGTTCGCTAAGGTGATGGACAGGCTGACAGACGAGGTTAGACAGGAATCTCCGTGGACTATGATGTTTGCAGATGACATTGTGATCTGCAGTGAGAGTAGGGAAGAGGTGGAGGAGAAACTAGAGAGGTGGAGGTTTGTCCTGGAAAAGAGAGGAATGAAGGTTAGCTGCAGTAAGACAGAGTACATGTGTGTGAATGAGAGAGACCCAAGTGGAAGAGTGAGGTTACAGGGAGAAGAGATCAAGAAGGTGGAGGATTTCAAGTACTTAGGGTCAACAGTCCAGAGCAATGGAGAGTGTGGAAAAGAAGTGAAGAAGCATGTACAGGCAGGATGGAACGGGTGGAGAAAAGTGTCAGGTGTGATGTGTGATAGAAAAGTTTCAGCTAAAATGAAAGGAAAGGTGTACAAAACTGTGGTGAGACCAGCGATGTTGTTTGGTCTAGAGACAGTGTCACTGAGGAAAAGACAGGAGACAGAGCTGGAGGTAGCAGAGATGAAGATGCTGAGGTTCTCTTTGGGAGTGACCAGGAAGGATAGGATCAGGAATGAGTTCATCAGAGGGACAGCCCATGTTAGAGGTTTTGGAGATAAAGTCAGAGAGGCCAGACAGAGATGGTTTGGACATGTCCAGAGGAGAGATAGTGAATATATTGGTAGAAGGATGCTGAGTTTTGAACTGCCAGGCAGGAGGCCTAGAGGAAGACCAAAGAGGAGGTTTATGGATGTAGTGAAAGAGGACATGAAGGTAGTTGGTGTGAGAGAAGAGGATGCAAAGGACAGGGTTAGATGGAGGACACTGACTCGCTGTGGCGACCCCTGAAGGGAAAAGCCGAAAGGAAAAGAAGAAGAAGAAGTCAGGTTTTATGGTAATTCACATACCATAAAACCATTCACATAGTTATGACTGTTATGTCATAATATTTATCTCTAATATAAATTGAAATATCTCAGTAGGGGTTAATATATCTATATTTCCTGTAGTATTTTTTGGTAGAACAAAAAATGGTTTGCTTAGCACATTTTAGCACAACTACCACACACGTAAAAGGTAATGGGGGGGGGGATTGTGCCCTGGTAACGTCTATGTGTAGAGACGCCCCTGGGAGTACCAACCTGTCAATCTTAATCTCCCTTTTTCTCATGCAGCCGCAGCAGCCAATCAAAGCTTGAATTTCCTTTACGTCACGAGTCGGTGGGTAGGAAGGAGGAGATTTGAACTTCGAACGGTGTGAACGGAACTCCAGCGGCCACCAGGAACCGCGGAGCGGCGCAGAAAGGAGAAACCTCCAGCTGTTGCTGTCCGGACACAACATCATGTCGTTCATTCTCACCAAGAAAAAGAGATTTAAATTTAAGGTGGACTTCGACCTGGATGAGTTATCATCAATTCCTTTCGTCAACGGAGTTTTATTCTGTAAAGTCAGACTCGTCGATGGAGGCTTTGCCGAAGAGTCGTCTCGGTAAGAAGTGTTGCTATTTATAGCTCAGTTTACTGGTTGTTGGAGCTAAATCTATGTTTAAAAAAACTTTTTTGTTCCCAGGTACATTTAAGAAAATCTGGTATTTCCTTCAACATATAAAAATTAAGAAATAAAGTGGTACGAGAACTCCGTAAAGCAAAAGCCTCATATTACAATCAATTTATAGACAATGCAAGGGGCAAGAATAATTCCTCATGGAAACATTTGAATAATCTCACTAATAAAACAAATCAACACAAAAGGGAAAAGTATAAATAACCCTGTCACTGTGAGCAACGAATTTAACTCCTGTTTTCTGCAATCAATATAATGGAATTACACCCAGATTATATTGTACATCTCAAAATGAATTTAATTCGTTTCATATTAAGATGATCCAGGAAACAAAAGATATGGAAATAATTAATAAATTATACATCTATAAAACTAATGATATACTGTGTATAACATGAGCAGTTCCTATCTCAAACACCACAGTACAGTTCTGGCTAAACCACTGACACGTTTAGTTAATCTCTAAATGAAGAACCTGTACCTGTTATTGTACCAGTATTCAAAGCAGGAAGTCAAGATTGAATGAGCAATTACCAGCCAGTCTCCATACTACCCATATTTTCTAAAGTAACTGAGAAAGTTGTTGCATCACATTTGATGGAACACTTAAAAGCCCAGGAGCTCCTCCACTCTCAGCAGTTTGGATTTAGTTTTTGAGCTAGTCAACCATGATCTGTGTCTGTCTAAAATGCAAAATTTCAGTATATCTAATGAGACAATATGTTGATTTGCATAATTTCTTCAGGCACGGGTTCAGTGTGTTAATGTTGATCAAGGTAAATCTCTATTTCTAAACATACTTGGACCTTTGCTGTTCAGTCTGTTTGTAAAGGACATGCCCTCAGGCTGTGCTGGAGTGTGGTGCCAGCTGTACGCAGATGATTCAATTCTTTACACACCTGACAAGACGCCACAACAGTCTGCTGATACACTACCTACATCACTGTTCCAGATCAGGCAGTGGCTCAATAAAAATAAGTAGGTGCTTAACCTCTCAAAAATATGTGTCAATGTGTTTTTCTGTTAAAAAAAAATCCATAACAAAGTTTTCATCTAAATTTACAAAATGAAGTAACACAAACTATATCAGAATTTAAATACCTTAGATTAGTTCTTGACCCCCAACTCAAAGTTGATAAATATTTAGAAAATCTCCAAAACAATTCAAAGCGTTTTATGCTCTGGATTTCACTGATATCAGATACAAAATTCATCTCAGATAGTAAGATGTTCACCATGAGAGCCAAAACCTACTTAAAGACAAAAGTGTTCTCATTAATAAATACTGTGTATATTGTTTGGGACAACAAGTGAATGAACTTATAATATAATATAATATAATATAATATAATATAATATAATATATATACTTGATTTTTGATTTGTGGGGTAGCACCATTTTCAATTATGCATTTTTTACATTTTGTCATGTCACATGTAATATTGAACTGTAAGGTATGATTGTTCTTAAATGATGTATATTTAAATTGTATGGTAATGTTGTGGAATAGCCCAACGGGGACTGGAGTTGAGAATTAACATTATTCTATAAACCACATGTGTCAAACTCAAGGCCCCGGGGGCCAAATGTGCTCCGCCACATCATTTTAGGTGGCCTGCAAGAGCATAAAAGGTCAGAGCAAAACTACATTTCTCACAATGCGGTAATAAAGCCCATTTTAACATTGACAAAAACGTTTTGAACAAAGTTAATGTTCTAACTTGTGTTTGATGTAATTTTTCATTATTCATTTAGATAGTTTGATCCTTGATTGATGGAGTTCTGTGGGTTTAATAACCTGACAAATTAAAAGGATTTATGTTATAACAGAGCAACAAGCAAACATATTTTTTCTGTTAAACTATAATGTTTGTAACTTGAATAAGTAATAAATTCAGGGTTATTTAACATTAAGGAGTAGTTACTTTCATTTTACATTACATTGAGTTACATATATAAGTTACATCTGGCCCTTTGATGACAGCCATAATGCAGATATTACTTTACCTTTGAAACTAAAACTTTTATATTTTTATTAGTGGAAATATATATTTAAATGCTATTAATCATTGCTCTGTAGAGTACGCAATTTGTAAAAGCAGTTGCTAACCCGCTCACGCTGTTTGTTAAATTATTGTAAAGCGAGGTAAGATTAGATTTGACACAAATTGATTGGTAGAGCAATTTTATTGGCTAAATCACTGACTCTTTAATTCATAAATTTTTTGCATTCATTGCTTCAATTGAGGGCAATGACATCCAAAACATTAATTTTCTCCTATCGTGCAGAAGCCTACAGTTCTCCTCACACACCTATCATTACAACCACTTTAAATCATCTAAATGAGTCACTCTGGAAAAAGAGACGCAGCACGGCACATGTTAGCCACTGACCAGAGTTACTGAATCATGGTTACTGTGTGTGTTGCTAAAAACGACCATGTAAACACAGCTTTTGTCTTAATTTCAAAATAAAAGCACCATATATTATATTGACAATCTTGGTTATGATGTAAGAAGCATGTAATTGGTCTTATTTTGTGTTGTATTTTCATTATTAGATCCCTCTCTCTCTCTCTTTATGTACTTTAATTATTATCAAAATAATCCCATCAACATTTCTGATCTGTATGAACTCTTTCCTCTGAAGTCAAAAAGCAATTCATCACCAAATCACTCTTGCACGTTTGTGCACAGAACATCATAAGAAATTGCTCTAAGACCATAGGAAACAAAAAACAGAAATCTTTCTTGATGGTTTGTTGTGCTTCTCTCACAGGGAGTCGGTCCAAGCAAACTGTGTACACTGGAAGAAGAGATTCTCCTTTATGTGTAAGATGAGTGCCAATGCTGGGACAGGGGTCCTGGACCCCTGTGTGTGCCGAGTGTCTGTGCGCAAGGTATGGGACAATTTATCTGACATCAAGCTAATGAAGAAAAACATTTTCCAAAGCAAGGATTTCTGACCGTGAAGTGAGCTTTTGATATGTTAATGTTATATTTACATAACATCGGAAGCAATGTTAATGTATAATCATAAGTGCTTTGTGCGAGCAGTTATGATACTGAAGGGGTCACGAACGTATTACTGAAAATATGGGAATGAAATGGGTGAACGTAACAACACTTATCTTGTGATTTTTTTTCATTTCAGGAATTAAAAGGTGGAAAAAGTTTTGCCAAGGTAACTGTTTTATTTCAATGTCCATAGACTGACATTTGTTGTAAACACTAAAGCTTAAATACCAGAGCTCCACTAGAACAGTCTTATCATAAAGTGAATCTGATAACGGTCAGCCTCGGCGTGCCCTTCGATGACTTTCCGGTTATGTGGGTTTGTTCGCTCACAATATTTTTCTTTTCAGCTTCCGGCTTTGGTTACTGATTGAGAAATGTGCAAATCTAAACCTTTGCTATGTTAACCAATAACTTCAATGACTAGTTCAAGAATGAGGTGATCGGCTTTCTCAAGGATTGAAGGTTCAAGTCAACTTGTGCTGTTTCTAAAAAATTAACCTGGAATGGGTTTATATTAATACAGTTTCCTGTATATACTTTAATTCCGCTTTATTCTAAAGTAGTATAAAGCTTTATGTAGGCTCACTACATTCTCATTTTTCAGGACAATTTGTGCTCAGTAAAATGTGGTATTTAATCATTAAAAACCAACTCTCAAATGATCCAAACCGGTTGCTCTCTTGTATCCTCATGCAGCTGGGCTTTGCTGATCTGAACCTGTCTGAGTTTGCTGGATCTGGCAGCATGACACGACGGTGTCTCCTGGAGGGATACGACACCAAGAACACCCGACAGGACAACTCTATTCTGAAGGTGTGGCAGCATATTGACACATTGCTCTGAATTCTTCATTCAAACACTGTTGGGATCTTTCTTAGGGGACTTTACCAACCTGGTAATGTTTGGATGCCTTCCAATATAAGCAGTTCTTGTTTGTTTTAAAGCATCTCAACATTTCTTGAGGTTGTTTTTGTTTTTAGTGTAGAGTTTTATGGATTTATGTCAATGATGGAACTCTTGATTATCCTGACAGTTGATGACACACGTCTGATCCTGTGAGCGTATTGAACAATTGGAATGTATTTTAAATATACTGATGCCTTCTGAAGCTCACATCTGCATAGATTTCCAAAAAGTCTAAGATCTCAGCTACAGCAGAGCCAAACGTTTTGAGAATGACACGAGTATTGGTTTTCACAAAATCCGCAGCTTCAGTGTTTGTATATCTTTTTGCCAGATGTCTTTGAAATACTGAAGTATAATTAGAAACATTTCCTAAGCACCAAAGGCTTTTATTGACAATTACATTTAGTGTATGTAAAGAATTTATATTTACACTGGAGTGCAATTTTTTGCACTGGAGTGACCCTTTCCAAGACCTCTGTGATTCAACCTGACATGCTGTCAGTTACCTTCCGGGCCACATCCTGACTGATGACAGCCCATTCTTACATAATCAATGCTTGGCTTTTGTCAGAATGTGTTGTGTGTTTTTGTCCACCCACCTCTTGGGGACTGACCACAAGTTCTCAGTGGGACTAAGGTCTGGGGAGTTTCCTGGCATGGACCCAAAATATTGATGTTTTGTTCCCTGAGCCACATAGTTATTGCTTTTGCCTCATGGCAAAGTGCTCCATCATGCTGGAAAAGCCATTGTTTGCCACCAAACTTGCTCTCAGAGGGTGTTCTGCTCTCTTTATTCATTGCTGTGCTCTCAGTTAAAATTATGAGTGAATGCAGTCCTTTGGGTGAGAGGCAACTCAAACATGAGCTTCCACTCTGCTGTTCTAACTCAGCATGAAGGTGATCTCCAGCCCCGTCTTTGTCAACACACTGACCTGTGTTTACGGGATTATCACTCATGTGATGTCAGCTGGTCCTCCCGTGGCAGGACTGAAAAACAGTGGAAATGTTTTTTTGGAAGGGTGGAGTTCATGTTCACGGTAAAGAGGGACTTTGCAATTAATTGCAATTCATATGATCGCTCTTCATAACATTCTGGGGTACATGCAAATTGTCGTCATAAAAAAATGAGGCAGGAGACATTGTTATAATTAATATTTGTCATTGTCAAAACGTCTGGACATGTCTGTAAACAATCAAGCTACACTATGCAGGAAATGACATATTCTGCCTCATATATGGATGTTTATCAGCCTAAAAGTGACTTCTTTTGTGACAGGTTGTCATCACCACGCAGCTTATGTCTGGAGATCCTTGCTTCAAAACGTAAGACCTTTTGACTTCACGGATCTCTTCTTCCTTAAAATCTGATTGTCATTTCAATTTAAACAAGGAAATATTGACACGTCTGTTTTGTGTAAATGAATTCAAATACAGCCTCTTCCTCACATTGAAGAGCCTCCCTCTGACCACAGAGGAAAAGGTTTTACGTCACATCCTGTTTGACACCAAACTCAGATCTTGACATGTAACACCCACACACATATGAAGCTTTATTACCCCTCTGAAATCTTATCTGTCATATCTGAGATTTAAATGAACTTCACCCACACATTACTCCACCTAACCCCCAGTCATCAGCTGATATGTGATCAGCTCCTTCCAGAGAATGAACACTCACCCCTTCAAGAGCTGGAAGTAGGGCAGTTTGTCATAAAGGGTGTGATGAAACATCAATATCCTGGCGGAGCCGGCACCATGTGGAAACAGTCAGCTTTGTTCAACTGACACAGAATCCTTTTTATTTTATTTACTCTTCCCACACCCTGTTGGTGTCACAACACAAGTGTTGTTGCCTTGGAGATGTGTAACATCCTAACTCAAGCATGTCCCAGTCATTCTTCTTGAGCAGTGTTACTCACTGTGTGTGGAGGATTTGTTCAGATTGAGACATTTACTTTTCTACAGTTAAACTATCTTCTCCGGAGCAGAGGAGTGTGGTTTCCTGTATTCAAGTCTGCAGTACCGGATGTTGTTAAACGTCACTGCCATGTGGTTTTGACTTTCCTACATACATGAGTAACATGTAATTAGGTGAAAGCCTGTTGCAGTGGCTTTGTCTGATGCTTTTTTGTGTGTGTCTGTGTTTAAATATCTTCATATGAATTACAGTACACCTAAATGAATGTTTGATGACTGCTTCAGTCTCGAATAAATACTTTACTCAATTCTATTCTAGCAGCTCCTCTTTTCTTATCATCCCACTGTGACATTCTCAACCCTACACGTAGAGGATGTGGTAAGGTTAGACTCAACGATTCTGAGGACACCACATCTTAACACCATCTCTCTGTCTCTTGTCCCCTTAGGCCACCATCCACAGCCATGACTCTGGGAATCCCACATACTGAATTAGAGCATCTCCATGAGGACAGAAAGGGAGGCGACATGAATGTATCCCATTCACTTACTGGTATGTAGGCACAGATCTTAAAGTGTAGAGTTTTTACAATGGAAATATTTTAGTTTCCTCTACAGAATTCATAAGTCTTCTAAATAGATGTTTTAAATGTGGTGAAATGTTTTTTCAGCTTTTGTGCATGTATTTTATTTCCGTATAGAGACACCAGGAAAGTCCATATCAGTTTCAGAGGAGCTGGTAGCATACGGTCACTCCAGAACACCCAGCTATGCCAGTCAGCATTCCAAAATTTCAGGTGACAAAACACGGATATGTCTTTTTAACTTCCATCAGACAAAAACATCACGGTTACCTGTCATACAAATCAAAAGCACAACCTTAGTGTCCGTGTTCCTCTCCTGCTCTGTAGGCTACAGCTCAAATCACTCCAGTTTAACAAACCTCAGCCATCGTCGGAGTTCGTCAGCAGGTTCTGACTCCACCGGCATTGGCAGCATCCTGGAACCCGGAGATCAGCAGGGAGACAGAGGAGAGAGGGAGAGCAGGTCTACCCCCACCATCTCTGCAATCACACACCAAACTGCTGAACGCCCCTCCACCCCCGCTAAGATCCTAAGGTAATGCACACGTCACACATATGATAGTAAGAGTTAGAATTTATAGTTGTTAGACTTTTTATTGAACCGAAATAACAATTGAAATTAAAACCATTAAAATTTTTGTATATATTTTTTTTTATTTTATCCTCTTGTTTAATTTTGCTGGAACTACACGGTTGTTTAAATAAATCTACTGGACGTTAAGAAAGTTCCTTGAGTATGTTTCGCCTCTCATCCAAGAGAAGCAAAATATACTTCTTCAATTCTGGCGGTGGCTGATCTCTTCTCAGCTTCTTAACCCCCATGAGGTGTGGACAGTGCAGACTTTCTGAATGAGGGGGGTGGTCTGCGACATAATCTTTTGTCGATTTATAATCAGGTTGTTTTGAAACTCCCCAAAAGAACTATGAATAGCACTGACCACACCTCACAGGGTTAAGAAGCTGAGACAAGACCAACCAGCACCAGAACTGAAGAAGCCTCTTGGATGAAAGGTGAAACATTTTCAAGAAACTTTAACTGCAGTGGATTGATTTAAACCGCTTTGGATAACCATAACCTGGATAAATGAGAACCTTCAAAGACATTTTGCTGGAACATATTTTTCTGCTGGTTTTGACCTTTGTTTCAACAAACCTTAGGATCAGACTCTAATCTTTTGTCTGGCCCACCAAAGATATGGACTTGTACCTTTCAGTTCTATACCTTGTGCATATTTGTGTAACATTTCACACCATTCCTCTGTGTTCAGACATCCGTTGAAGCAGAACTCAATGGAGAATCAGCTGAAGAGAGTCGACGCCACCAGGGTGGATGCTGACGACATAGTAGAGAAAATCCTGCAGACCCAAGATTTCAGCCACTGCTTCTTAGACTCCAGTGCGGAGGGTGTGTCCAGCTAATCTGTAATTTATCTAACCCTAACCCTACCATTCTGAAGATGGGATTAAATTACTTTGGAGTGTTATAATTCATAAACAAAACATGCACAAACAAATGATGACCTTGTATGAATGATTATTCACTTTGGATACTTAGACTTTTACACATTAACATGTAATTCATTACAGATTACAAGGCTTTCTTGTTTAATCATGTCTTTAAATTTGGTATTCAGTTATAATTTTCCTACGTCATCCTATAATTTCTGATTCATTTTTATAGATTGTTTAGTAATGAGCCAATTACAGTCACTGACTGTAAACCGTCTGTTTGTTCCTTTCTAATGAGTATTTGTGTGTCTCCTGCTGTAGAGGAGGGGCTGAGCTTGTTCGTCGGTCCTGGTGGGAGCACAGCCCTTGGAAGCCAACACACGAGGTGGGTGTGATTATGTAACGGCACGTTGTGGCCACCACAACAAGCAGTTTGGATAATTCGGATTATTAAGCACATGACGGGCTTCCAGTGTGTCATATTTCACATGAAGGCACTTTCACTTCCACAACACAGTGTCAGTTCTGCATATAAAAGAATGCTTACCGCTGGTGTATGTGGTGACTTTCCGGACTTCCTTCCTGGTAACTCATTGTGACATTCTCTTTCAGGGTTGCAGCTGGGCCCTTTGAGCAGGTGGTGATCAAGCGTTGAACACTGGGCAGCACGCGTCTGTCATAGAGGGTGCCGTATTACACTGGTGTGGAAGGTCATAGGACTGAGAAGTGGCAATGCCATCAGGACTTCACTCCTGGGTGTTTAATTACTTTGATGCGGTTTCTGCGGCTGACCTACAGTTTCTGTTGATCAGGAGCGAACCCCAGTGGTCAGGAAGTGGAAGTTGAAGCCACTACCTGGGAGCATTTTGGTGACAGCTGGTATACTGTCATATACAAACGTAATTCTAAAAATATTGTTCACACATCTTTGGATATTATTTTGATTAACTGAAGTGTGCTCTTACCTGGTAATGGTTATTTAGGTATGTATTGCTGCAACTGACAATTACATCATCATCATCCTTGCCCATAATAAGGAACAGGGGTTACTATGACTGTACTTTTAAATTCCTTATGCATAATGTTGTATGCCACTGCAGACAAACACCTCTGTTCACCAGGTTGTGGAAGAGACTGCATTCATAACACCATTAAGTTTTCAACGTTTGATGCCTTTGGTTTGATATCTTTGTCTTGTTCGTATGTGAATACATGACTGTTATCTTTCAAAAGTGATCGGTTCATTTTTACCACTGATTTTCTAAATGTGCCAAATATAATACAGTTTACAATAACTGACAGTTAGGAATTCATTTATGTAGTCCGTAAACAAAGTTAAACTGTACGAAAGGTCAGAATGATTTGAAGATGTTAAAATGTCAGATGTTTTTAAGAAAGAAAAATTATATTGTATTTAATGCAAATAAAAAGTACATTTAAAAGGTACACTCTGGATAAGCTCAAGCAGTCTTTTTTGCGTTTTACTTGTCCTATAGCAAAAGGAGTATGGAGTAAAAAACAAGATACTAACATATTGCATAATCCAACCATCAATCTACAATGAGGAATTATCAAAATCATCATCTCTGAGCCCCTTCCTGTTTGTAGTAGTGATGGATAGGCTGACAGATGAAATTAGACTGGAATCCCCATGGACTCCGATGTTCACAGATGACATTGTGATCTGTAGTGAAAGCAGGGAGCAGGTGGAGGAACATTTAGAAAGGTAGAACATAATATCTGCATAAATGAGAAGAGTGGAGAATGACGAGTGAGACTACAGGAAAAAGAAATGGCAAAGGTGGAGGACTTTAAGATAGGATGAGATAAACCTTTATTTGTGTCACAGTGGGGAAATTTAAACGATGGCAGCAGCAGAGAAGAGGGGTTCAGTCAAACATACATACATACAGATAGATATACATATTAATAATTTACAGCCACCAATATACAATTTACAACCTACAAACTACACTGGTCATCCAGATTGTGCGAGTAATTGTGTGTTGTCGACTGGGAGCAGTGCTGGTTTTACAGTCAGACAACCGTAGGAAGGAAAGACCTGCGATAGAGTTCCTTCACGCATTTTGGGTAAAGGAACTCTATCGCTGAAAGAGCAATACTTGGGGTTAACAGTCCAGA
This sequence comes from Antennarius maculatus, assembly GCA_013358685.1. Taxonomy (NCBI): domain Eukaryota; kingdom Metazoa; phylum Chordata; class Actinopteri; order Lophiiformes; family Antennariidae; genus Antennarius; species Antennarius maculatus. The sequence goes on along the minus strand of CM023619.1, from coordinate 8,357,581 downwards.
GCAGTGGTGAGTGTGGTAAGGAGGTGAGGAAACGGATCCAAGCAGGCTGGGACGGGTGGAGGAAAGTGTCAGGTGTCTTATGTGACAGAGTCTGCTAGAATGAAGGGAAAATCTTTCCTAATTTTCAGACAGTGGTGAGGCTATCCTTTTGTGTTTCGTCTCATACTTTGTGCTGTACTGTCTGATGTCTGTGTTGTACTGCTGTACTGCCTGTGTTGTCCTGCCTGTGTTGTCCTGCCTGTGTTGTACTGCCTGTTGTACTGTCTGTGTTGTACTGCCTGTGTTACTGCCTGCTTACAGTGGGTCAGAGAGGACTGCAATTTCATCTGTGCTGTATGTTATGCATATATGGTACACTTGACAATAAAGCTGACTTTGACTTTGAGGCCAGCCATGATGGACGGATTAGAGAGTGCTGCTGAAAAGAAGACAGGAAGGTGATCTGGAGGTGGTGAAAATGAAGATGTTGAGGTTTTCTCTAGGAGTGATCAGGTAGGATAGGATCAGAAATGAGTTCATCAGAGCAATAGCCAAAGGTATGTTTTGGAGACAAAGTCAGAGAGAGCAGACTTTGATGGTTTGGACGCATCCAGAGGAGAGATGGTGAGTATATTGGTAAAAGGGTGTTGAGGATAGAGCTATCAGGCAGGTAGCTCCAGAGGAAGACCAAAGAGAAGGATGTAGAGAGGGAAGACGTGAGAACAGTTGGTGTTAGAGGAGAATGAAGACTGCCTGACATGGAAAGGGGTGACACGCTGTGGCGACCCCTAGTGGACTAAACCGAAAGGAACGGAAGAAGACGTGCTTTTATTTTGTAAGCCACCAACGTGATGACGTCACGTATTTACCGCAGGACGCACACTGCACCACTTACGTTACGGTTCCGCTTCCACCTTGCAGCTGTACTTCAGCTACAACGACGGCGGGAAGTTGTTATCATCAATTTTATCACAAGCCAGCAAGGCCAAAACGGACAAAATTGTTAACGACTGAAATTTCATTAATTAACATTAATGGATTTGTAAGCAGAATTACAGTTACCGTGTCCAACTTTAGCGGCGTGGGGTTCGGCTAACATGGCTAACATCGGAAACCAGCTAGGAACACAGGCCGTTAACAAGCCTGCGCCAGGAAAACATGGAAATGTTTTGCCCCTGTGGGGCAACGAAAAGACTATGAACCTCAATCCAATGATTCTTACTAATGTGTTGTCGTCGCCGTATTTCAAAGTTCAGCTCTACGAATTAAAGACATACCATGAAGTTGTGGACGAAATCTACTTCAAGGTAAAATTAGCAAATGCTAAACCGCATGCTAGTTGTGTGCATGTCAAGCTAGTTCCAGTGTGGTCTCAGGACACCGCTGTCGTTAAATAACATCTGGAGTCGGAAATATAGCCGCTTATGTTCTCTAACTTAGAATATGCCAAACGCCATGTTTATATTTTTTACGTTAACAGTTAGCTAAATCATCAAGGAACAAAGGTCCATATGATGACGTTAGTTTATTATGAATACCAATTCTTGGTACCATTACGCCACGTTGACTGACAGTCTAACTATAGCTTACGTTTATTCCGTCCGGACTGCGTTGATTTATTTTATATTTGTCGTTTATTTCTGCGTGTGTAAAGTGAAACATCTGCTCTCTGTGTGGCTACAGGTGACTCACGTCGAACCTTGGGAGAAAGGAAGCAGGAAGACCGCAGGCCAGACTGGAATGTGCGGAGGGGTAAGTGAGAAGTACGTGCTTTTTATATTTCCCGCCCCCCCTTCATATTTTCTAGTCAAAGATGAGTTGATATGGTTTACATCTTTTACCAAAATATTTTTCACAAGTACTTGGAATGTTATACTGAATTTATGGAGTGCTGTTTTTCCAAATATCAGTCCTGAATATGGTAGCTTTAAATAATGTTGAATGGTGTGTTTTACAGTAGTTTTCCACTTCCTGTAGGTGCGTGGAGTTGGGACTGGTGGGATTGTGTCCACTGCCTTCTGTCTGCTGTACAAACTTTTTACTCTCAAGCTGACTCGCAAACAGCTGATGGGACTGATCACACACACTGACTCTCCTTACATCAGAGCACTTGGCTTCATGTATATAAGGTATAACTCAATTTGTGAGTTTGTCTAGTTTAAAGTTGAACATTTTTATAATAAAAACTGTATGGTCCCTACAACTGAATGTCAGTTTGTAAATTGTAGGATACTGCACCATGATTGTCTGACAGAAATTGTCCTTTTTGTGCTGTTTTTTTTTTTTTTTTTGTCCCATCTCAGATACACTCAGCCCCCGGCAGATTTGATAGAATGGTACGACGGCTTCCTGGATGATGACGAGGTATGTCACATCGGGTAATAATTTCATGTTTTTTTTCCCCTCTCCATTAAATAAACAGTCACACAGCCCATGTTAAAAGCTGTCCACCTTTCCCACCCTGTGATGCTCATAGCTGATTTTTCACCTTTGCCTTCATTTGGCTTAATTATCCAAAGTTTTTGTCCTCTAAACCCGATTAGCTAGGTTACTTGTTCACTGCTCTGCTGCTGAATTGTTGAATCAGGGTAAGTACTGCATTTGATGCTGGGTAAATCTTTCAGTCATTATAGTTTAATGGCATGTTCTTTGTTTTAGACAAGCTTTTATCAGGACTTGTTGCACAAAACTAAATTTGGGATTAGTAATTGAGGCATTTATGGAAATGCCACTCAGAAAGACACATGCTGTAGTACCTGCGATATGTACATGTGATCTGTGGCATAAATCCTCATATAACTAAAACATAATTTGATCCCAGGCTGTGCAACCAGGCCTCTTTTTGATTTTTTTCTTGCATTATATTTGAATTGATATGAAATCCTTCCCAACTGGTTAATACCCCTGTTTTTTTCTTTAGATGCCCATTGTGCAGCAAGTGAATTGGATATTTATCTCAGCACTGTTGGTTTGTGTGTGTGAGTGCAAAGCAGCTGTTCTCTACCTTTGTTAAGTTAACAGTTCTTCACCTGGTACGCACTTACTGCCTGCTCCAACCTGTGTTTACACTGTGGGTAATACTCTTACTCCCACATTCCCTAAATATGTCATTGATGTGGGTTTTACCGTTATGATAACCCCGACTTTGTTCCTAATGCTCACATTGTAAACACAGACATCAGGAACTGGCAGACAGCTTAGATGAGGCAAACGTATTTGTAATATTTTAAGTTTTCTCAACTTGGACTATCATTGTAAAGTCAGACACATTTGCTTAACATGAGAGATTAAGCTAGATGAGCAGAGGTGAATGTTCAGTACTTGGTCATCACGTATTGCTTTTTTAATTTGAGGCAAGACTGAAAAATTAATATTTCTGTGCCACCTCACTGTCTGTACTTATTGTGTTTTTCTATGGCAATTTTTTGCGTTTTTTTGATTCTAGGAGCTCGACGTGAAGGCAGGAGGTGGCTGTGTGATGACAGTTGGAGAGATGCTTCGCTCCTTCCTGACCAAACTGGAATGGTTCTCCACACTGTTCCCTCGTATTCCAGTGCCTGTGCAGAAGAACATTGACCAGCAGATGAAGGCGAGGCCTCGGATAGTTGCGCCGAAGGAGCCACAGGAAGAGGAAGCTGCAGGCGGAGAAGCAGGGAGGCAAGGGGACCGTCGGCGCTCAAGGTAATAGTCTTAGCCTGGAAGTTTTCTGACCTTTAGGGACAGATGTATGTTTTCTAGTCTTTTATGTGTGAGTCTTCCCTTTGAATCCACTGGATGACTTCATTGCAATAAGTTATTTGCTTGAAGTTCATCCTGTCTTTTTTTTTTCCCAGGACACCCAGACGGACACCGAGCCCCCGGAGGTCACCCAAACGATCAAGGAGCAGGAGCCACCACCGCGAGAAAGACCGGCACGGCCCCAGCTTCGATCGAGAGCTAGAGAGGGAGCGTGACCGCCAGAGGAAGGAGAGGGAGGGCAGGGATCGGGACAGGGACAGAGAGAGACCTGAACGAGGGGACAGGGAGAGACGACGGTCCCGCAGCCCAGATAGAAACCAGGACCGACGAGACCGTAAAAGAAGTCTCAGCGGCAGCCGAGACCGAAAGAGCGAACGCAGAGACAAAGAGAGAGATGGCGGGGATGACAAGAACAGGAGGAAAGACAGGGAGCACCACAAAGATAGAGGAACAGAAACGGAAAGATCCAGGGATAAAAAGAGCAGGGGAGAGTCTAACGACAGAAGGCATAAAGACGACAGGGAAAGGCACAGGGAGGAGAGGAAGGGTAAAAGGTCGAGTCGAAGTAGAAGCAGGGAGAGGAGGCACAAAAGCGGGGGAGAGGAGAAGAGCAGGAAAAGAGAGCGCAGCCACAGCAGAGATAGAGAGCGGGAGCGAGATGGAGAAAAGAGCTCTCACAAACGGAGTCGTAGCAAAGAGAGGAGCCATCATCAGCGGGAGTCGAGCAACGACCACAGTAAACACAGCGAACGCAGAAGGAGTCCGAGCATCGAGTAACTGCTGCATTGTTAATTCTTCTGTGTTTTCCTTCTTCCCTCGACCTTTTGTCAGGTCTGTCACTTGTGCTAAAGATAGGAAACGTCACATCAGACATCTGGAGCTCTCGTCTTTGGCCGGTGTAATGTTGCTCTGTGTTTGTTTTCCTGTCTTTTTTCACTCCCTGTTAGACAGATTATTAGTGTTCACTTAAAATTGCAGAAGTTGTGAAATTTGCATTTTAATTTGTTAAGGTTTATTCTGTCCCGGCCCAGTAGTGGGTTTGTACATAATGTTTGTTAGGCTGTCTACACACGAGAATTGGTCCGAATCGCCTGTCTGCTCAAAGCACATCGTATAATTTCTGTAATTCATTCAAAAAAAAAATTTTTTCCATGTTTTAAAAGCTCAAACATTTACTTTTACAATTTTGAGTAATATTACTGAAGATATTTGTGTGATTTCTTTGCATTTCAGCTTCTTAGTTTACTGTATTAAATATGATTTGAAGGGTTACAACTGAAGTTCCATTGACTGTATAATTTGAGTCACCGTCGATCCATGGTGACTCAAGCTGACACAAAGCATTCTTGTCCGTGATCGTGTGTAGACGGACTGTTTTAAATGTCTGGAGGACAGGCTGCAAAGGGTGACTGGTGTCACACACCCTGCTCTGATGCATTTTGTTTTCTAATAAAACACTTTTACAGACAATGGGTTATTCTTGGTTTGAAAGAGAAGGCCGTTCTAAAGACACAAGTTTCTTTAGAAGGAAAAATCACTGACGTGAAACGGTAAGAGTGCGAACAACATTGGTTGTAGTTTTATTAGAATGCAAATTTAAATACACCTTTAGAACTTAAGGACGATTCTCTGGACACCCAAAGCACTTCCTGGTATATTACCTTTATTATAACTAATATATAATTTACATTAATGGATAAAGTGATGAACAAAGCCCCAGAAATAAGATATTACCTCAACCAACAGGAGATGTAAGATGCACTTTAATGTTGCACGGAATATAAAAACATTGGCTATAAATGCAATGATGTGGAAGATATGTTTCCCAGTGTTACACCATCAAATATTGTAAAACTCAGCAGACATGAAAATGCTAGAACATATTTTTCAGGTCTTAAGGTTGTTCTACGAGTCATTGAGAAAATGTTTCCCAAAGTTGCCACTTTTGGCCAACCTCCAGAAAGAACTCATTACACCGGGATTCTTGTGACTGTTACTGCTTCACTTTCTCCAGCCGCATTTGCGGCTCTGATCTCCAGGGTAGTGACAGTAATGCCGGCCAGATTGCAGAAAAGAAATGTAGTGTAGCATAATTGTATTGGACCATCGTACACCGTGTATGTGGTGGCGAATACAGATGATTGCCATGCCACTGTGGAAGAGATGTCATCACCGACGTACGACACTCCAGCTGGTGGGCAAGGAGCTAGGGGAGGAGAAAAGAGAGTTACTTCCAATATCTGACACCTCAGTCCTGACGCACCAAACCAGGACCCAGGATCTGTCCACAAAATGTCTGTTTTGTTCATGTGGTCTACAAAAATGTGTGACATCAGTTTTTATAAACTATTATGCCATAGTTGGCTTCAGACTTTATCCAGGGAGTAGTGGCACAAACACACACAAATTGGAGCAAAGAACCAGAAAGACAAAGCCACACCCACTTCGAAAAGGGGCGTGGTTAGGCTGAGTTCACATGTGTTCTAAACCCCAGGCACAAACACAGAAGATATGGGCTGCTGTGTGAACATTAATGAAGAAAAAATGAACTCAAATGATTTTAGCAAATGGGTGCAATATAGAAAAGAGTGAAAAATTTAAGGGGGTCTGAATACTTTCCATAGTAACTATAATTAATAATGAATACAGTGAACTGGTTCTGTGAACACCTTTAAACCCTTAAAACACAATTGTTCTACTGGAACCTCCAACCAGGAATCTGATGTAAAAGTCTGAACAGCAACATGGGTTGGGTCTACCTGTAGTTCCAGTGACGGGAACAGATGGAATGCTGGTGCCAGCAGCATTTCTGCTGTCCACTGTAGCGCTGTAGGTCGAACCACAAGGTAGTGGCATTTCAAAGAATGTCATTTCTGTGTTGTAGGAAGAGAGGTCAAAGAGGGCCTGGGGATCACCCAGCAGCGATCCAGTCAAATGCAGCCTGTACTTGGTGTCATTACAGGCGTTCTCTGTCCATTCGAAACGCAGATCCTGGACCTCCGACTGCATTGGAAACAGCTGCACCCCAGTAATGTCTGGAGGACAGGGAGCTAAAGAAGACAGGTGATGTTTTAATGTGTTTTTCTGCTTCAGTGCAAATATGGTAAAGCGGTTGAGAACAGTCAACTACAATACCTGCTCCAACCTGCACCGGCTCGCTGTGCGAGCTGTTGCAGACTCCATCGGAAGCCTGGACAGAGAAGTTGTATGTTTTCCCGCAATCAAGTCCCTCGATAGTACACGAATCATATGAGCTGTAACAATACAGCATGTCTCCATATCCATCCTGGGCATAACCATAATAATAGTATGCAGTGTAATATCCAAGTGTCCATGTCAGAAGGGCAGACTGATAATCACAGCTGTGTGTAACTGAGAGACCATCAGGCGGGCAGGGACCTGACCAGAAATAATGACATCATAGATGTAGTTTCATCATGTCGAATTAACATCTAGATGGTATTCTTTGTTTTTTCATGTAAGTACATATACCTGTGTACATAGTGACATTTTCACTGGCCATGCTGGAGCAGTTCTCGTGGCTAGCCATCACATACACTGTATACTGCATCTCACAGTACAGGTCTGATATACTACAGTTACTGTCAGTGGTATTGCAGGTATGCACATGTCCGTATTCATCCACAGCAACGACATGGTAGCTTTCAGCTACAGGAGAAGGCGTCCAGGACACCAGCGCACTGTTCTCACAGGAAGTATTCACCATCACATTTGAGGGTGGACATGGCTCTGAGAGATGAAGACAATCAATAATAATGGATTAGATTTGGAAAGTGCTTTTCCAGACACTCAAAGGCATTTTTAGAGTGGATCCATTATTAATTCACTCCTCATTCATACTTGCGATGGTAAACTACATATATAGCCACAGCTGCCCTGGGGCAGACTGACGGAGACATGGCAGCCAATCCGCACCAACGGCGTCTCAGACCACCACTGGGACAATCACACACCTTCACAAACCAGTGAGTCCCTCACTGAAGGCAAGGAGGGTAAAGTGTCTTGTACAAGGACACAACGATAAATGATTGGGGAGTGGGAATCGAACGATTCTACGATCATTTGACGACCCGCTCTACTGACTGAGCCACTGCTGCCCCAGTCAAATTATGTTTTAAATAAACACAGAGTTACACTGAAAGACATTTGCTTTAATTAATGGTTTATCTTTTCAAGTAGTCAAATGAGGCAATTTCAGAAGTTTAGGAGAGGAAAAACTACTTTCAGCTCAAATGTGCAACAAAGACAAGGCATCACTCAAAGTCCAAACCTTTGACTCAGCTGCTTATTGTTAGTTATTGGAATCTACGTGGACAAAAGCTATCTTTCAAGCAGTTTCTTGACAGCTATCAAGAAACTGCTTGAAAGCAGTGGGTGTAGCTTATCTAGGAAAAGGTGATCTTGATTTAATGAAATCTGAACAGGAGACGATGGCAAACGTTAGACCAATTATGTTATTTAAACTTTGACCTTTAATGTTTTTGTGTCAGGAATGAAATCTTGAATGAAAGAACTTCCTCTGTAAGGTGGCTGGTTTCAGCCTTAAGGGCAGGTTGAGAAGCTTGGAACACCTCCTTCTTTTTTCCAGCCTTTATCCTCACTGGAGTCACATAAGCCAAAATGCACTGGGAGCCACTTGTTTGAACAGATTCTGAAAAGATATGTATATAACAGAAAGCAAAAAGACAAATCTTTGTACCCATGCTTAGTTTGTATGGTGGACTTCTCATATTGCTGCACTGGTCTGATGAAGATGAAACCATGATGGTGTAATGGTGATCGCATTGTGCTCCTTGGAGGTAGCAGCCGGTAGTGATGTTGTTGCAGGATAGGTACGTATGGTCCCTGGACTCTGCGGTGGCAGTGTACATAGCGTCTCCATTGCTACCCTCCATCAGATCCCATGTGACCAAAATGGAGGAACTGTGGCACAGAGGTACCGCCGTGATACCAGCAAGGGAGCAGGGGGCTAGAGGACAGACACAGTTGGTAAAATCGTTTTATACTCTGAGTTGGGTGTTCTGATCGATTGGGTTTATTCTTTAATCTGTTACCTGTCTCCAAGTCAATGGTGGCACTAGGTGGACTCTCACACATGCTATTTTTAGCAATAACGCTGAAGTTATAAAGCACGCCACATGCCAGATCCTCCACCTCGCAGGTAGTGTTGGAAGAGGTGGTGCAGTTGACCGTATAGTCTCCACCTTCACCGAACACGCAGTAGCTCTCCGCCCCAGCAGTGGCATTCCACGATATAGAGGCAGCGTTGGTCACACAGTCCAGAGTACCATTGATTCCCTTGGGCTGGCAGGGAGCTATAAAGGAGAAATGGGAACTTTAATTGTTATAGGGTTGTTTTATGTGAGAACTGATGTCTTTCAAGACTCCATACCTGACTTGATGCTGTGGGTCTGACTGCGATGACTACGGCAGGTATCTCTGACGGAGGTGACATGAACGCTGAGTGTGTTTCCACAGGACACGTTCATGATGGATAATTCAGTGCTCGTAATGTTAAAGGACTCGCTGGTTCCGGCGTTGTCTGTCATTACTGAGACCAAAAAGTGGTCTGCTTTTCCAGGGGCTTCCCAAGACACCATCACATCGTTTGACCAACAGCTGATCTCAGCACTCACATTCAGAGGCGGACACGGGGCTGTCAATAAGAAGCTGTGGTTACTCGGTTGGAAATACGAAGCTGACTGTGTGTTACAGTCAGTCGGTGTTTCTTCTCTTTACCTGAGTTGAACATGAGATCCATACTGGGGACACTTGAGCAGTTGTCGTCCATGGCAACTACCTGAACAGCATAGCAGTTTCCACATGTAAGATTGTCGAGCCTACAGTAGAGGTCGGAGCTGTAGCAGCTGACATTGCTGTGATTGCTGTGGGCGGTCACTAAATACTCTACAGAACCCGGACTGGCAGACCATGACACCCGAGCGGTGTTATTGGTACAGTCCATCATCACGGAGACATCACTGGGAGCACATGGTGCTGCAAGGACGTGGGAGACATCACAACATCAAAATCAAACAGAATGAGCTTGTTTTTTTCCCCACCATGGTTAACCTGTTAATTACCTGATTGGATGGACACAGTGCTGCTAACTTGGCTGTAACAGCCCTGACTGTAAGCTGTTACAGTAAAGTTATACATCTCTCCACAGTCCAGTTCAGTACACTGACAGGTGGAGCCTGGACAGACACACTGCTGCATCTGCCCTCCTGATGCCATGACAGCACTCGCTGTGTACATTTCAACATCATACATTTCCTTCCAGGTCAGGACTGCAGTTCTGGAGCCACACTGCAAAGAAACAGCGACCCCTCCAGGAGGACAAGGACCTAAGGAGTGTGGAAAGTACAGGGTTAAATCATGGTCCGTAAAACACGCTATTTCTAACTGTTAACATTCATCTCACGCGTGGTGAAGTTGGTGTGCATTGGCACAGTAAGGCTGCACTGGTCATTGCTGGCGGTGAGGCTCAGGTTGTAGGTCTGTCCGCAGCTTAATCCCACCACTTGACAGCTGTACTGCTGAGTTGTACAGAGAGTTTGAAGACTTCCGTTGACCATGACTGTCACGGAAAAGTTTGTTGGTCCATAAGTGCTACTCCACGAAACAAGGGCAGCGCCGTCGGCATTACAGTCAACCTCCACCTCTATATTTATGGGCAGACATGGAGCTGAGAGGAAAGAAGATGATATCGTTTATGGGAAGCAAAAAAATACAATAAAGGATGTAAATGACATTTTAAATCTGTACCAGATGTAAGATAGATCGCCACGCTGTCAGAGCTATTGTAGTGCTGCCCCACGGCCTTGACCCAGACGCTGTACACCGTGTCACACATCAGGCCTGAGACGACGCACTGGGTGTCTCCCTCCGTTGCACAGGAAAAGTAATACCCATACTCGTAGATTAAGTAGGCAACATAACCTACAGCCAAGTCGCTCTGCTGCCAGGAAACTGTAGCAGTAAGTTGTTCACATGCTATAGTGGCCTGAACGTTGGTTGGCGGGCACGGCTCTGATTGAAAACACATATAAACATGAGAATGTTTAACCACTCAAAAATTTTTGCACACTTCTTCCTGATTTGAAGACAAACCTGTCATAAGGAAATAAGGTTCTGAAATCGCTGTGTTGTTGCAGGCCAGGTTTCGTGCCATGACGGTCACGTTGTATATTTGACCACACTGCAGCTCATGCAGGTAGCATTTGGTGTTGGTGCTGTTACAGGAAGCCATCATGCCCTGGTACGTCACAGCCTGGACAGAGTATGAGCTGGCACCCCTTGATGGCCCCCACATCACATGGGCAGTGCCCATGTTGTAGTTGACAGACAGATTCATGGGGGTGCAGGGCTCTGGAGGGAGAAGGAATTCACAATAGATGCTCTTTGCTGTCGCTTCTGCATCACTTCATCTCACACAACCTAAATGATGACACGCTGTACCTGTTTGGAGATACATTGCCATTTTAGCAGTGCTGTTGCAGGTGTCTCCCATAGCTGTCACAGAGACATTGTATTCCTCTCCACACTGCAGGGAGCTGAACTCACAGATGGTGAGGGTGGTGGTGGTGCAGCTGGCGTTCTGGCCTGATGAAGCTGTGAGCTCAGTGACGTAGGACCAAGCTCCCATGTTGGGTTGCCAGGATACGGTAGCGGAGTTGGCCTCGCAGTCCATCTTGGCTTGGATGCCGCTCGTCTCACATGGTCCTGAATTGTTCAGGTCAGTAGCATTAATTCTGTATTACACGCAAATAACTCACAAACACGAACGTATATTAATGTTATAAGCCCCTTAATGCTAAATCTTATTAAAACAATATCCTGTTGAACTGAGAAAGTTTTGGTTTCCTTCTTCTGGCATTTTGTAAGACTTGAAAATCTTGACAATGACTAAAATAAGTTGCTTTGAAACAGTAAAGACACTCATGGTCCCTAGTGGATGAACAACAGTGACCCTCATAATTTACTCAAACACCTACAAAGAGCTCATATTTTGGTGTTGGCTTGTTTGCAGGATCACACAAAAATCCCTTGTTAGATTTTGATGAGTGTTCATGGAAGAGTTGGACACATGAAAAGGATTAAATTTTGGAATACAACAATGGAGCCAACTTTTCTCAATTTTCCCATAAGCATTTTTTTACACATCAACAAAATGTAGGTAGGTTCTCAGTTATCCAGGTCAACAACCTGATGGATAAACTTGAATTTGGATGGAAGGGTAATCCTTGTGTCGATATGGGGATCATAAAATTTTGGAGCAGATCTAGATAAAGGAGAAACCATGAATTTCTAACATACTGAGTTTTTTTTGGAATCATTTTTATCAATTACACATAACCCACCCCACTGATTCTAATGACACTTGAACAATATGCGATACGGGGTGTGTCTGTACCTGACATCAGAGTGATGACAGTGCTGTCAGAGCTGTTGTACTTATATCCCAGTGCCTTGACCCAGATGCTGTACACTGTGTCACACATCAGACCCGAGACAACACACTGTGCGTCTATCTCTGTGGTACATGAAGCACCGTATCCATTCCCGTCGATTAAGTAGGCGACATAACCCACAGCCAAGTCGCTCTGCTGCCAGGACACTGTAGCGGTCAGCTCCTCACATGCTACACTGGCCTGAACGTTGGTTGGTGGGCACGGCTCTGAATGAAAACACATTTATATTTTAATACGATGCTGTATTTTCACACACATCTTTCCATCATTGGGTCCCTAACCTGTCATAAGGCAATGTGTTTCAGAGGTTGCACTGTAACAATCCATGTTGTGTGCAAGCACAGTCACGTTGTACATCTGACCACACTGCAGCCCATGCAGGTAGCATTTGGTGTTGGTGCTGTTACAGGAAGCCATCATGCCCTGGTACGTCACAGCCTGGACAGAGTATGAGCTGGCACCTCTTGATGGCCCCCACATCACCTTCGCAGTGCTGATGTTGTAGTAGACAGAGAGATTCATGGGGGTGCAGGGCGCTGGAGGGAGAGAAGCAACCCTTATAATCCACACTAACAATTTAATTGAGGTTATGTCAGTCCTGTTGCAGTGATGTGATGATGACTTAAGTCATTTCCTTTTATAAATCTGTGAAGATATTCTTCTCTTGTTGCAGATTAAGGAGTCAAGCTGTATAAAAACTATCTATGCTATATGACTTCAGTTACCCTCACCTGTAGTGAGCATGACAGGGGCGCTGGAAGGCCCTGGACAACCAGTATGAATCGCCTCCACAACAACAGAGTAATTGTGTCCACAGACCAGGTTGTTGAGGGTACAGTAGGACATTCCCATCGCGCTGCAAGAGGCATTGTTTCCATCCATGCAAGTTGCCTGGATGCTATAACCTGTGCTTGCAGCTGGTTCACTCCAGCTGACCAGAGCTGTACCTGTCGTGCAGTTCATTTCAGCTAACACATCGCTGGGGGGACAAGGAGCTGGAAACGATGAGAAGAAAAGCTGAAAGGATCGCTCAGAATGAGGATTCAAAAATAGATCAGTTCCATTCAATTCCAAGAAAATGTCAAATGGTCGGTCTAGGGAATATTTAGCTAACCTGTGAGCATCTCTATGGGGGTGCTCATCTCGCTCATGCACACATTATTGTGTCCCATCACGGTGAAGGTGTAGAGCTGACCACAGCTCAGGTCCGGGAGGGAGCAGCTGCTGTCGGCGGACTCACAGGTGGTGTTGATACCGGAAGCAGAGGTGGCTGTAACGGTGTAGTTCTGTGCTGCGCTGCTCTGCTTCCACTTCATTGTCACCATGTTGCTGCTGCAGTTCTGGTCCACGGAGGTGTTCTCAGGTTTACAAGGAGCTAGAGGACATTGGAAAAGGGTCAGATTTTCTGTTGTTACCGTGGTTTATTATTTTACCTTTACATCATACAAGTGAAAGAGCTGCACTGACCAGACTGAACTTTGTAGTCTGACCCGGCAATCCTTTCGCACTGAACAGAGGAGGAGGTGATGGCCACCTCGTAGATCTTGCCACACTGAAGGCCGTGGATGCAGCAGGAGGTGGATGTTGAGTTACAGTTGACTCTGTGTCCATCAGTGCTGATGGCCCAGGCGGTGTAGTTATCTGTGCTCGGGGTCTCCGCCCAACTCACATTCAACTTATTGGTGTTGCACTGTAGCTCGGCAAAGATGTCTTCAGGGAGACACGGAGCTTTTGGAGAGAGTTTGATTGTAGATGAGAGCACAAACTGGAATGTACAGCATATCCAGCTAGAAAGTAGGTCGTGTTGAAATGTTAGGAAATGAGTAACGAGCTTTCGAGAATGAGGACGGCTGAAAATGCATCCTGGAGCCATGAAGAGTCAAGGCCGTGATCTACAATAAGTTGTCTTGTTTTTCATATATCTGTAGATATCGGGTCTGAAACAGGTGGGTTTCTTTGCCTGTATCATTCTACTTTTGCATGAAAGACAGATAGTTAGATAACATCATGATCCTGGGTTTTGATTATATTTCCTGTTTTATTTTGAAAGTTATTTTTTGCTCTACACTTCATGTTTTTGTCTCATTTTCCTACCTATAGATAGTTTTTGGTATGCACCTTCTCTTGTCCTCTTTGTATTTAGTCTCTATAGTTCTTTCCTCCTTTATTGATTCCATATTTGGCCTTTCTGTAATTGGACATTGTTTTATTCTTAGACTCAGTTATCACCATTTCTTTTAAGCTTTGTTTTCCTGTGCAGTTTAAATGTTTGGTTTATTAAATATAGATTTAAGGAGTCAAATCTCACCAGAGTCAAAATGAATTTCGGCATAATGGGTGCTGTTGCAGCTTTCTGTGGAAGCTGCCAGTCTAGCGGAGTAGGACCGGCCACAGTGAAGCGTCACACAGCAAGAGGTGTCATTGGAGGAGCAGGACGCCACATGGCCATGTTCTCCTGTTACCTCAACGATGTAGAAGCCTACGCCGCTCACCTCAGCCCAGGAGAAATTCCCTTTGTTTGTCCCACAGTCAACCTGAACATTGAAGTTGGTTGGCTGACAAGGGGCTGAGGAAAGAGGAAACGATTTAGATTATGATGTATTTAATCTGTAAACCTGACAGCTCTTTCGTAACACATCCCACCTGTGCTTATTTCTATGGGCAGACCGTAACTGCTCCGGCAATCTCCGTCCATTGCTGCAATGCTGAAAGCATATTTCTGTCCACACAGCAGGTTGGTCATCATGTATGACGTATTAGTGGTCGTGTGCATGTAAGGAGGCAGCATGCTGCCTATCATCTCTGATCGTAAAGAGTAGGTGGTCCCGGACCTGGTGCTCTGGTCCCATGTGAGGGTCAGTGTGTTGTTTTCGCAGGACATTTGACCTGTCAAGTTAGTGGCTGAACACGACCCTATGGTAGGAAGAAAATAAAAAGAAAGGTGAGTCTCTGGACCATCCCTGCAGGTATACTCAAATATTTTCTCTAATCCGTGCAGGTAAATTTAACTAAAGGTCTTCTTCTAGTTTTGTCTCACCTGTTCTCAGCTCCACGGCTGAGCTTGACTCGCTCCAGCAGCCACGGTCCACAGTGACAACAGTAACATTGTAGGTTTCACTACAGTGGAGGTCAGTGAAATTACATGAGTTGGAGTAGTTGGCACTGCAAGTGTGAGTGTGGCCATCCTCTGCTGTTGCTATAGCTATAAACATGTCAGCCCCTGTTACGTTGGACCACAAGACGGTGTTGTCCTGACACGCTGGAGACACGGTGACATTACCGGGAGCACAGAGACCTGGAATGGATAGGAGAGAAAAGGGTTTGATGTCGTCTGATGAGATGAAGTACAAGGTGAACAATCCACATCTAACTGAGCCCCTCAGCACCTGCTCTAAAGACATGAACCGCACTCTCCTCTCCTGCACATGTCTCAGAGTACGGTATGACCGTGACCCTGTAGGTGTCACCACAGTGGATGTCAGGAACCAGGCAATGGGTGGAGTTGGTTTGGCAGTGGTGTGTGTGTCCATCCTGGGCCACTAGTGTCACATTGTAGTGAGTAGTGCCATAGCTTTTTAGCCATGAGACCAGGACAGTGTGATTCATACAGATTAGTGTGGTGTTAACGTCCTGCGGGGCACAAGGGACTGAAAAACACAAAAAGTCAAAATGACAAACTGGTTAGTCAAATGAAGCAGTATACCGTTTGGCTTTTTTGGCTAATATGCCGGGATAATTTTAGTCCACGTTTTAAAAGAAAATCGTAGAAATGTCTGTTATCAAAAAATAGCTTGATTAAAATTAAACCTCCATTTGACACCTGGTAGATTTTTAACATGTAAATTATACATTTATCCTGATCTTAAGTCAAAGAGAATAAACTATAACTATAATCTGTACCCTATATTGTTGCTCCACCCACCCTTGTTATCTCATACCAATCAAAATGATTTTTTCATCTAGATGACATTTTGTTGAGAAGTCATTATTATATTAACCATATCTACATCAGAATGTCAAAAATTAGATGTTCTCCTGGTCTTCCTTTCAACATTAATTTGATTTAATTTTAGAAAAGGTCTGAAGGAGTCATCAATCCTCTATCGACCAATCAGCGTTCATTAACAGAATGCTAGTGTTTTGTTGACAAAAAGAGCCTTTTTTATACTGTATTGTATAAAAAAAGGTCAAGAACTTTGTTATGCTTTCATTTCACATCCATACTTATTGTAATATTTTCATTAACTAAAAGAATAATGTGAAAATAACTGTTTTAGCTCTTTAGGTCCATTCACTCTCATTCATTGATTAATGTAGTCGCAGTAGGACACAAGCCAGTGTTCTATTGTGCCGGTCCCAAGCCCGGATAAATACAGAGGGTTGCGTCAGGAAGGGAATCTGGCATAAAACTTTTGCCAAATCAAAGATGCAAATCAAACCTATGACTTCCATACCAGATCAGTCGAGGCCCGGGTAAACAACGACCGCCATTGGTGCTCTTGACCTACGGGGTGCCGGTGGAAATTGGACTACTGTTGGTCGAAGAAGGAGAGAAGGAAAGTGTGTTCGTAGGAAGAGAGAGAAGAGGAATGCCAAGACTGAGGACTGAGAGTAGGGACGTTGAATGTTGGAACTATGACAGGAAAAGATAGAGAGTTGGTTGACATGATGCAGAGGAGGAAGACATACTGTGTGTCTAGGAGACCCGATGGAAAGGTAGCAGGGTTCAAGTTCTATCATGGTGTAGATAGGAAAAGAAATGGAGTAGGAGTTATCTTGAAAGAGGAGTTTGTTAGAAATGTCCTAGAGGTAAAAAAGAGTGTCAAAAGCTAGAAATCGAAGGTGTGATGTTCAGTGTTTTTAGTGGGTATGCTCCACAGGTAAGATGTGAGCTGGAGGAGAAGGAGAAATTCTGGTTGGACTTTGATGAAGTTATGCAGAGCATACCTAGAAGTGAGAGAGTTGTCATTGGTGCAGACTTCAATGGACATGTTGGTGCAGGAAACAGAAGTGGTGAGGTGAATGGCAGGTTTGGTATCCAGGAGAGGAATGCAGAAGGACAGATGGTAGTTGACTTTGCAAAAAGGATGGAAATGGCTATAGTGAATACTTTCTTCCAGAAGAGGCAGGAACATAGGGTGACCTATAAGAGTGGAGGTAGGAGCACACACAAAGACTACATCTTGTGTAGACGGTGTAATCTGAAGGAGATCAGTGACTGCAAAGTAGTGGTAGGAGAGAGTGTAGCCAAACAGCATAGGATGGTGGTGTGTAGGATGACTCTGGTGGTGAGGAAGATGAAGAGGGAAAAGGCAGAGCAGAGGACAAAATGGTGGAAGCTGAAAAAGGAAGAGTATATCATGACTTTTAGGAAGGAGTTAAGAGAGGCTCTGGGTGGTCAGGAGGTGCTTCCAAATGACTGGACAACTACAGCTAATGTGATCACGGAGACAGGTAGGAGAGTACTTGGTGTGTCATCTGGAAGGAAAGTAGATAAGGAGACTTGGTGGTGGAATGAGGAGGTACAGGAGTGTATACAAAGAAAGAGGTTAGCTAAGAAGAAGTGGGACACTGAGAGGACTGAGGAGAGTAGACAGGACTACAGGGAGATGCAACGTAAGGTAAAGGTAGAGGTAGCAAAGGCCAAACAAGGGGCTTATGATGACTTGTATGCTATGTTGGACAGTAAGGAGGGAGAGACTGATCTATACAGGTTGGCAAGACAGAGAGACAGAGATGGGAAGGACGTGCAGCAGGTTAGGGTGATTAAGGATAGGGATGGAAGTGTATTGACAGGTGCCAGCAGCGTGATGGGAAGATGGAAAGAGTACTTTGAAGAGTTGACGAACAAGGAAAATGAGAGAGAACAAAGACTAGAAGAGGTGACTGTTGTGGACCAGGGAGTAGCAAAGATTAGTCAGGATGAAGAGAGGAGGGCATTGAAGAGGATGAAGAGTGGAAAGGCAGTCGGCCCTGATGATATACTTGTAGAGGTATGGAAGTGTCTAGGAGAGGTGGGAGTAGAGTTTCTGACTGGGTTGTTCAAGAGGATCTTGGGTAGTAAGAAGATGCCTGAGGAATGGAGGAGAAGTGTGCTGGTGCCCATTTTTAAGAACAAGGGAGGTGTGCAGAGTTGTGGCAAGTACAGAGGAATAAAGCTGATGAGACATACAATGAAGTCTTAGGAAAGATTAGTGGAAGCTAGACTGAGGGCAGAAAGAAAGAAAGAAAGAAAGAAAGAAAGAAAGAAAGAAAGAAAGAAAGAAAGTATACTTTATTTATCCCCAGGGGAAATTACATTATCACTCAGGTGTGTTAGTTTTTCACAATCAATGTGTACAGGCCCCTGAAACAACCACAGCACACAAGGGGGCCTGTAAGCATGCAGTTAGTACACAACATCAAACTTTATATGGGGAGGCAGAGTGACGGGCAGCAACTTTCGGAGTGCGCCCCAATTGAGCATCTTGTAGCGGGGACGGCGCCTTGCTTAGGGACGCCTCGGCAGTGGCTGGGAGTGTGAGCTGACGCCTCCCACCGTCAGCTCACAATCTGGGAATGTCCTGGCGGGAGTGGGAATCGATCCACCAATGGCTGGGCGATCTGTCTTCGGGACATCTGCTCTATTGCTGAGCCACTGCCGCCCCAAGAAGTGAGCATTTGTGAGCAGTGGTATGGTTTCATGCCAAAAAAGAGCACTACAGATGCAGTATTTGCTTTGAGTATGTTGATAGAGAAGTACAGAGAAGGCCAAACGGAGCTGCATTGTTTTTGTGGATCTGGAGAACACTTAAGACAGGGTGCCCTGACAGGAACTGTGGCATTGTATGAGGAAGTCTGGAGTGGCAGAGAAGTATGTGAGAGCGGTGCAGGACATGTATGAGGACTGTAAGACAGTGGTGAGGTGTGCTGTAGGTGTGACGGAGGAGTTCAAGGTGGAGGTGGGACTGCATCAGGGATAAATTCTGAGCCCCTTCTTGTTTGCTATAGTGATGGACAGGCTGACAGACAAGGTTAGACAGGAATCTCCATGGACTATGATGTTTGCAGATGACATTGTGATCTGCAGTGAGAGCAGGGAACAGGTGGAGGAGAAGCTAGAGGAGTGGAGGTTTGTTCTGGAAAGGACAAACCTCCACATGTGTGTGATGTGTGTGAAGGAGAGGGACCCAAGTGGAAGAGTGAGGTTACAGGAAGAAGAGATCAAGAAGGTGGAGGATTTAAAGTACTTAGGGTCAACAGTCCAGAGCAATGGAGAGTGTGGAAAAGAGGTGAAGAAGCGTGTACAGCTAAAATGAAAGGAAAGGTGTATAAAACTGTGGTGAGACTAGCAACTTTGTTTGGCCTCGAGACAGTGTCCCTGAAGAAAAGACAGGAGACAGAGCTGGAGGTACCAGAGATGAAGATGCTGAGGTTCTCTTTGGGAGTGACCAGGAAGGATAGGATCAGGAATGAGTACATCAGAGGGACAGCATCTTAGAGGTTTTGGAGATAAAGTCAAAGAGGCCAGACTGAGATGGTTTGGACATGTCCAGATATATTGGTAGAAGGATGCTGAGTTTTGAACTACCAGGCAGGAGGCCTAAAGGAAGACCAAAGGGGAGGTTTATGGATGTAGGTAGTGAAAGAGGACATGAAGGTAGCTGGTTCTGAGAGAAGAGGATGCAGAAGACAGGGTTAGATGGAGGCAACTGATTCGCTGTGGGGACCCCTGAAGGGAAAAGCCAAAAGGAAAAGAAGAAGACTCTCATTCATTGATGATTCCTATGAGAGCACTCTGTGGGTGAACTGCAGCCAAATTTAACTCAATGGATGTAAAAAAGTATGAACAGGCTGTTTGCAGAAGGACTATGGCTCTTATTTCCAGTATCTCTATGAAAAGAACGATGGTATTATTTCATTTCATATGAGTTCTGGAGCCACACTTCAAAGAAACAGCGACCCCTCCAGGAGGACAAGGACCAAGGACCAAACAGAACGTGCTTGTTTTTTCCCCCACCATGGTTAACCTGTTAATTACCTGATTGGATGGACACAGTGCTGCTAACTTGGCTGTAACAGCCCTGACTGTAAGCTGTTACAGTAAAGTTATACATCTCTCCACAGTCCAGTTCAGTACACTGACAGGTGGAGCCTGGACAGACACACTGCTGCATCTGCCCTCCTGATGCCATGACAGCACTTGCTGTGTACATTTCAACATCATACATTTCCTCCCAGGTCAGGACTGCAGTTCTGGAGCCACACTGCAAAGAAACAGCGACCCCTCCAGGAGGACAAGGACCTAAGGAGTGTGGAAAGTACAGGGGTAAATCATAGTCCCGTAAAACACGCAATTTGTAACTGTTAACATTCATCTCACGCGTGGTGAAGTTGGTGTGCATTGGCACAGTAAGGCTGCACTGGTCATTGCTGGCGGTGAGGCTCAGGTTGTAGGTCTGTCCGCAGCTTAATCCCACCACTTGACAGCTGTACTGCTGAGTTGTACAGAGAGTTTGAAGACTTCCGTTGACCATGGCTGTCACGGAAAAGTTTGTTGGTCCATAAGTGCTACTCCACGAAACAAGGGCAGCGCCGTCAGCATTACAGTCAACCTCCACCTCTATATTTACGGGCAGACATGGAGCTGAGAGGAAAGAAGATGATATTGTTTATGGGAAGCAAAAAAAATACAATAAAGGATGTAAATGACACTTTATATCTGTACCAGATGTAAGATAGATCACCACGCTGTCAGAGCTATTGTAGTGCTGCCCCACGGCCTTGACCCAGACGCTGTACACCGTGTCACACATCAGGCCTGAGACGATGCACTGGGTGTCTCCCTCCGTTGCACAGGAAAAGTAATACCCATACTCGTAGATTAAGTAGGCAACATAACCTACAGCCAAGTCGCTCTGCTGCCAGGAAACTGTAGCAGTAAGTTGTTCACATGCTATAGTGGCCTGAACGTTGGTTGGCGGGCACGGCTCTGATTAAAAACACATATAAACATGAGAATGTTTAACCACTCAAAAATTTTTGCACACTTCTTCCTGATTTGAAGACAAACCTGTCATAAGGAAATAAGGTTCTGAAATCGCTGTGTTGTTGCAGGCCCGGTTTCGTGCCATGACGGTCACGTTGTACATCTGACCACACTGCAGCCCATGCAGGTAGCATTTGGTGTTGGTGCTGTTACAGGAAGCCATCATGCCCTGGTACGTCACAGCCTGGACAGAGTATGAGCTGGCACCTCTTGATGGCCCCCACATCACCTTCGCAGTGCTGATGTTGTAGTAGACAGAGAGATTCATGGGGGTGCAGGGCTCTGGAGGGAGAGAAGCAACCCTTATAATCCACACTAACAATTTAATTGAGGTTATGTCAGTCCTGTTGCAGTGATGTGATGATGACTTAAGTCATTTCCTTTTATAAATCTGTGAAGATATTCTTCTCTTGTTGCAGATTAAGGAGTCAAGCTGTATAAAAACTATCTATGCTATATGACTTCAGTTACCCTCACCTGTAGTGAGCATGACAGGGGCGCTGGAAGGCCCTGGACAACCAGTATGAATCGCCTCCACAACAACAGAGTAATTGTGTCCACAGACCAGGTTGTTGAGGGTACAGTAGGACATTCCCATCGCGCTGCAAGAGGCATTGTTTCCATCCATGCAAGTTGCCTGGATGCTATAACCTGTGCTTGCAGCTGGTTCACTCCAGCTGACCAGAGCTGTACCTGTCGTGCAGTTCATTTCAGCTAACACATCGCTGGGGGGACAAGGAGCTGGAAACGATGAGAAGAAAAGCTGAAAGGATCGCCCAGAATGAGGATTCAAAAATAGATCAGTTCCATTCAATTCCAAGAAAATGTCAAATGGTCGGTCTAGGGAATATTTAGCTAACCTGTGAGCATCTCTATGGGGGTGCTCATCTCGCTCATGCACACATTATTGTGTCCCATCACGGTGAAGGTGTAGAGCTGACCACAGCTCAGGTCCGGGAGGGAGCAGCTGCTGTCGGCGGACTCACAGGTGGTGTTGATACCGGAAGCAGAGGTGGCTGTAACGGTGTAGTTCTGTGCTGCGCTGCTCTGCTTCCACTTCATTGTCACCATGTTGCTGCTGCAGTTCTGGTCCACGGAGGTGTTCTCAGGTTTACAAGGAGCTAGAGGACATTGGAAAAGGGTCAGATTTTCTGTTGTTACCGTGGTTTATTATTTTACCTTTACATCATACAAGTGAAAGAGCTGCACTGACCAGACTGAACTTTGTAGTCTGACCCGGCAATCCTTTCGCACTGAACAGAGGAGGAGGTGATGGCCACCTCGTAGATCTTGCCACACTGAAGGCCGTGGATGCAGCAGGAGGTGGATGTTGAGTTACAGTTGACTCTGTGTCCATCAGTGCTGATGGCCCAGGCGGTGTAGTTATCTGTGCTCGGGGTCTCCGCCCAACTCACATTCAACTTATTGGTGTTGCACTGTAGCTCGGCAAAGATGTCTTCAGGGAGACACGGAGCTTTTGGAGAGAGTTTGATTGTAGATGAGAGCACAAACTGGAATGTACAGCATATCCAGCTAGAAAGTAGGTCGTGTTGAAATATTAGGAAATGAGTAACGAGCTTTCGAGAATGAGGACGGCTGAAAATGCATCCTGGAGCCATGAAGAGTCAAGGCCGTGATCTACAATAAGTTGTCTTGTTTTTCATATATCTGTAGATATCGGGTCTGAAACAGGTGGGTTTCTTTGCCTGTATCATTCTACTTTTGCATGAAAGACAGATAGTTAGATAACATCATGATCCTGGGTTTTGATTATATTTCCTGTTTTATTTTGAAAGTTATTTTTTGCTCTACACTTCATGTTTTTGTCTCATTTTCCTACCTATAGATAGTTTTTGGTATGCACCTTCTCTTGTCCTCTTTGTATTTAGTCTCTATAGTTCTTTCCTCCTTTATTGATTCCATATTTGGCCTTTCTGTAATTGGACATTGTTTTATTCTTAGACTTTCAGTTATCACCATTTCTTTTAAGCTTTGTTTTCCTGTGCAGTTTAAATGTTTGGTTTATTAAATATAGATTTAAGGAGTCAAATCTCACCAGAGTCAAAATGAATTTCGGCATAATGGGTGCTGTTGCAGCTTTCTGTGGAAGCTGCCAGTCTAGCGGAGTAGGACCGGCCACAGTGAAGCGTCACACAGCAAGAGGTGTCATTGGAGGAGCAGGACGCCACATGGCCATGTTCTCCTGTTACCTCAACGATGTAGAAGCCTACCCCGCTCACCTCAGCCCAGGAGAAATTCCCTTTGTTTGTCCCACAGTCAACCTGAACATTGAAGTTGGTTGGCTGACAAGGGGCTGAGGAAAGAGGAAACGATTTAGATTATGATGTATTTAATCTGTAAACCTGACAGCTCTTTCGTAACACATCCCACCTGTGCTTATTTCTATGGGCAGACCGTAACTGCTCCGGCAATCTCCATCCATTGCTGCGATACTGAAAGCATATCTCTGTCCACACAGCAGGTTGGTCATCATGTATGACGTATTAGTGGTCATGTGCATGTAAGGAGGCAGCATGCTGCCTATCATCTCTGATCGTAAAGAGTAGGTGGTCCCAGAGTCGGTGCTCTGGTCCCATGTGAGGGTCAGTGTGTTGTTTTCGCAGGACATTTGACCTGTCAAGTTAGTGGCTGAACACGACCCTATGGTAGGAAGAAAATGAAAAGCAAGGTGAGTCTCTGCACCATCCCTGCAGGTATACTCAAATATTTTCTCTAATCCGTGCAGGTAAATTTAACCAAAGGTCTTCTTCTAGTTTTGTCTCACCTGTTCTCAGCTCCACGGCTGAGCTTGGCTCGCTCCAGCAGCCACGGTCCACAGTGACAACAGTAACATTGTAGGTTTCACTACAGTGGAGGTCAGTGAAATTACATGAGTTGGAGTAGTTGGCACTGCAAGTGTGAGTGTGGCCATCCTCTGCTGTTGCTATAGCTATAAACATGTCAGCCCCTGTTACGTTGGACCACAAGACGGTGTTGTCCTGACACGCTGGAGACACGGTGACATTACTGGGAGCACAGAGACCTGGAATGGATAGGAGAGAAAAGGGTTTGATGTCCTCTGATGAGATGAAGTACAAGGTGAACAATCCACATCTAACTGAGCCCCTCAGCACCTGCTCTAAAGACATGAACCGCACTCTCCTCTCCTGCACATGTCTCAGAGTACGGCATGACCATGACCCTGTAGGTGTCACCACAGTGGATGTCAGGAACCAGGCAATGGGTGGAGTTGGTTTGGCAGTGGTGTGTGTGTCCATCCTGGGCCACTAGTGTCACATTGTAGTGAGTAGCGCCATAGCTTTTTAGCCATGAGACCAGGACAGTGTGATTCATGCAGATTAGTGTGGTGTTAACGTCCTGCGGGGCACAAGGGACTGAAAAACACAAAAAGTCAAAATGACAAACTGGTTAGTCAAATGAAGGAGTATACCGTTTGGCTTTTTTGGCTAATATGCCGGAATAATTTTAGTCCACGTTTTAAAAGAAAATCGTAGAAATGTCTGTTATCAAAAAATAGCTTGATTAAAATTAAAACTCTATTTGACACCTGGTAGATTATAAACATGTAAATTATATATTTATCTTGATCTTAAGTCAAAGAGAATAAACTATAACTATAATTTATACACATTATCTTTGCTCGACCCACCCCTGTTCTCTCAGACCAATCAAAATGATTTTTTCATCTAGATGACATTTTGTTGAGAAGTCATTATTATATTAACCATATCTACATCAGAATGTCAAAAAACAGATGTTTTCCTGGTCCTCCTTTCAACATTAATTTGATTTAATTTCAGAAAAGTTAACAAGGAGTCATGAATCCTCTATCGACCAATCAGCATTCATTAACAGAATGCTAGTGTTTTGTTGACAAAAAGAGCCTTTTTTATACTGTATTGTATAAAAAAGGTCAAGAACTTTTTTGTTCTTTCATTTCACATCCATACTTATTGTAATATTTTCATTAACTAAAAGAATAATGTGAAAATAACTGTTTTAGCTCTTTAGGTCCATTCACTCTCATTCATTGATGATTCCTATGAAAGCGATCTGTGGGTGAACTGCAGCCGAATTTAACTCATTGGATGTAAAAAGTATGAACAGGCTGTTTGTAGAAGGGCTATGGCTCTTATTTCCAGTATCTCAGTGAAAAGATTAATGGGATCATTTAGAATGTTTTTGGATTTGCAAGGAAAAAATAGACAGAAGATTTACCTGTGTGGAAATATTCACAGACACCTGGGGTGCTGTTGCACTGTGGCCCCTGAGCCTGAATGGTTATATTCAAATGCAATCCACAAGGTAGGTCTTGGAGCGTACAGCTGGTGTTTGTAGTCTGGCAGCCATCCTGATAACCTTCTCCTGCTACCTCAGTCAGGAAGCTTAGGCGTCCAACAGGGTCGGTCCAGCTGAACATTAATGTGCTGTTGCTGCATGTATATTGCTTAGATTTGATGGTAGGAGGACAGGGAGCTGCAGAGAAAGCAGACATCAGGAGAAAAATTCTCCACATTGGTCATTAATGCTCTCCGTGCAGACACTCACCTGTGGTGATGTTGGTGCCTGGGCTTGGTGCACTTTTGCATTGGCTCCCCTGAGCGGTTACTGTGGCGCTGTAGGTTTCACTACACTGGAGATCATGAAGGGTGCACGTGGGCATGCCGGAGCTGCATGAAACTGTGTGTCCATTAGTGGATGTGGCATTTACCAAATAACCCATGGCCTTGGCCATTGGCATCCAAGACACAATGGAAGAATTGGCGCCACAAACCAGGGAGCTGGTCTGGATCATAGGTGAGCAGGGAGCTTAGAGGGAGACATAAAGGAGGTTTCTTTTTGTTTGTAAATGTATAACTCTCTAACAAGCTTAAGTCTGATGACTTATCCTCTCTTCTACCTGTCATCAGGACTGTGCTGGCGTTCCCAGTGCTGTTACAGGTGGCATCCTCAGCAATCACAGTCAGGTTGTAATATTTTCCACACTGCAACTGATCAAGGTCACATGAAGTCATGTAGCTCCTACAGGAAGTGTAATGTTGTGAGCCGTCCTCTCGAGCGACCACGGTGTAGGCCAAAGCTCCAGCAGCCGGTTCCCAGGATACAGTGGCCTTGTCTGAACCACAGTGGAGGACACTGGTGACGTTGACAGGGTCACATGGTCCTGGTGTGACATGAAGAAATGAGAGTTGTGTCACATGGAGCGTTTAGTCAGAACAAGACATTTCTATAAAATGGGCCTAACTATTTCAACACAACCTGTCATTGTTGTGGTTTGACTGGGTAAGCTGGTGCAGAGGCTATCCTGGGATGTCACCGTGACGTTGTACTGACTGGCACACTGGAGGTCAGAGACGGAACACGAGAGGTTGTACGAGGAGCAGGATTTCGCAAAACCATCAGAGTTCATCACCATCACTGTGTAGGAGGTAGCTCCAAGAGTGGCATTCCAGAAGACTCTCAGAGAGTTCATGCCACAGTCTGTCTCTGCTCCTATATACAGAGGGGAGCAGGGACCTGCAGGAAGATGTGAGTGGGAAAGCAATAAATCAACAAGGTGTTCAAATTTTATGGATGTCATTATCCTGTCATGATCTTTTTTACCTGTCTGAACCATCTCTGGCTTGCTATACGCTGTACTGCAGCTGCCAGTGGAAGCTTTGACATACACATCATACTTCATTCCACACTGAAGACTGATGTTACAGCTGGTCTGACTCGTGTAGCAGCTGACTGAACTCTCATTTCCAGACAGTGGCATAGCAATTGCGCTGTAGTTTAGGGGCATAGCAGAAGAGACTTCCCAGCTGACTGTCAAAAGATTGGTGCCACATGACAGGTTTGTGCTGATGTTCACCGGAGCACAGGGTACTAATGGGAATAGAATATTATGGGAATTAGTCACGAGCATAGGTATTTAAATACATGTATGTGTGCATTTTTAGATGCAAGCAATGGCAGATATACTTTAAGCAAATAAAGCAAAAGAACCTCATTAAATATTACAGTGTTTTTGTTTGCGTGTGTCCTTGCGTCTTTGACACACATTTTATGACATGGTCGCACGATCATTAGACAATGTGCGTCCCTGGGACGCAAGCTTTAAATGCACTTCCATTCAACAAAAATATTCACAATTTTTCCATTTCTCCACTTAAATTTCAAACCCTGAAATCGCCATTACGTTTCCATTCATGCGAATTTCTTGCATGAGTTTCTCGTCACGAGAGTCACCTGCGTGATTCTGCCTTATTAAAATTGACCAAACGGCAACACAATGGCTGCGCATTTAACACGCTGCAGTGAGAGCGATGAGTTAGTTATTCCCTGTTAGGTTCTGTTGGGTTTCTGTCTGTTAAAGCGCTTTGAAATGTCTGCAAATGTGATTAAGTATTATACAAATAAAGGTTGATTGATTGATTGATTGATTGATTGATTGATTGATTGATTGATTGATTGATTGATTGATTGATTGATTACTGTAATTGATTATCACCGTGCCTCCGAAAATGATGCAAAAGTTGGAGAAAAAGCAAGTGACAACAAGTGCTTTCTTGAATAAAAAACAATCGAAGGCTACAAAAGAAAAAGAGACAGATATTACTGAAATTTGTATGGAGAAGGCTGTCAGCTTGGTGCAGTGTCCACAGGCGAATACAGTTTATGAAGGCAAAGAAAACTATTGAGTGAAAAGCAAAAGTGAAACAAAAACTGTAACACAACTCTAACAAAAAATGTTTTATAAATGACTACCAGGCTTTAACATTTTGATAAAAATAATTTACTCTTTTCTTTTTAACTTAAACAGTTATGACATCCTTATTAATAAAATTATTAAAATTAACAGTTTGTTTGTTTTTTATATTGTACAATTGGCAAAAGTCAGTCCTTGCGTACGCTTCTACCGTATATTCTGGGTTTTTTTGGGGGATGCATAAACCTCATGTTGGGATTCACAATTTTTCTTGAAGTGCATCCCAGGGATGCACTACTTTCTTGAGGTAAAATGAACTCTGGATATTGGTATTTATTGCACCAATTAAAGAAGTTGTGAACCGCTAAACTGAAGCGTAACCTTTCTCTCATTACCTTCGTCTTGTCTGTAGGAGGCACTGTATTCGCTAACACATGTGCCATCAGTGGCATTCACAACAATGTCATATGGCTGACCACAGACCAGGTCCATCAGAGTGCAGTTGGTGCTGGTGCTCATGCAGGTGAGAGTCTGTCCATTGCTGGTGGCTGTCAGAGCATAGCTCATTGCATTGGCACTGTGAGCCCAGAACACCTGAGCAGAGCTGATGCTGCACATCAGCTGGCTGGACACATTATAGGGAGGACATGGCTCTGGAGAACATGTAGAATATTAACCACTGTTGGTAAATGAACTACTGCTGACATTAATGGAGGCACTTTTGTTGTTACCTGTGAACAAATAGGTGGTGTCACTCAGTCCACCTGTACAATTTTCATCGGCTCCTGAAACACCAATGGTGTAAACCTCCCCGCACTGGAGTCCAGGGAGACTGCAAGAGGTTTCATTGGTCATACATTCTGACCTGTGTCCTCCGTTGCTCATAGCAACTGCAGTGTAGTATTTGGCACTGTTACTGGGCAACCACGTCACAGGGACAGGATCTGGGGCACATGTGTGCATGACTGTGACATTGGTGGGAGGACACGGCACTGAATGGAGATAAAAGTTAGAAATTTAGTCCTGGAACTCTAAATATATCCCAAATGATGATAGAACTGTGGGTCTTACAAGTTTGCACAGTGACCTCTGTGCTCGGCAGACTGAAGCACATCCCAGTGACGGAGGAGATGGTCACCTTGTAGGAGCTTCCACACATTAACCCCCCTGTGGTGCAGTTAGTCTCCGTGGAGTTGCAGTACAGATGCTGATCCATTCCTTTGTAGATGTAGGCGATATAGTTCTCTGCAGGAACTGGGATGTCCCAGGTGACCGTCAGCTCACCAGTAATACAAGTCACACTGGTACTTACATTCTCTGGACCACAAGGCACTGAGGAAAGAGGAATCGTGATTACTTCCAAACAGTATTCGTCCAGACAGGAAACGTTCACCCCTCCTCATTCACTACCTGAGTCCATGCTGATAGGCGATGACATGGACACACACTCTCCATCGTCATAGCTGACGGTGACTGAGTATGTCATTCCACAGGGCAGAGAAGAGATTGTACAGTTGTTGACTGTGTTGCTGGTGCAGTAGAGCTGTGCCCCCATCTGATCCCTTAGGGTTGCTGTGTAGAGCCCCATGGGCTGATGGTCCTGCCAGGTAATCACAGCGTTGTTGTCATCACAATTTCTGAGTGCCATCACATTGGGTGGAGGACAGGAAGCTGATGGATAGACAGAGGAGTTAATCTATTAGAAGTGGATTGATGTTCTAAAATGAGTTCCTAATTACACAATGTAACCCAAACTTCCTTCCTACCTGTCATAAAAGCAACATCCTTGCTGACAGTGCTGTTGCACATCAGATTTGTGCCAATAATGGTGGCGTTGTAATATTGCCCACACCTCAGGCCTTCAATCAAGCAACTAGTTGTCCTTGAACTACAGCTGTGTGAGTTTCCATTTGCATCCCGAGCATTTGCCACATAGAATACGACACCAATGCTTGCAGTCCAGTTAACTAATGCAGAATCTTGTCTGCAGTCGATTGATACTGATAGATTTTTTGGAGTGCAGGGAACTAGAGGAATGAGAAGTTGGGTTCAAGACCAGAAACATTAAATATATTCCTGTCACAAACTATGACTTCACACATCACAAATGTCTCTTAAAACACCAACTATGTACCAGTCTGAGCAGCCGGTCCCAGTACTCTGCTGGTGCAGTTGTCAT
The DNA here is from genome assembly GCA_013358685.1 of Antennarius maculatus. Taxonomy (NCBI): domain Eukaryota; kingdom Metazoa; phylum Chordata; class Actinopteri; order Lophiiformes; family Antennariidae; genus Antennarius; species Antennarius maculatus. Next base: position 8,327,447 of record CM023619.1, on the reverse strand, counting down.
TGGAGGCGACAAGCCACACACTGAGGTGTTCACCACATGGTATTCCATCCAGATCACAGCTGTTATTGGTGGAGTTACAGGTGTATATTTCTCCGGTGTTGCCTTGTGCTTCCGCAATGTAGAAATCTGCTCCGGCAGCAGAGTCCCAGGTCGCACTTAACCTGTCGGAGTGACATCCGCTTCCCGTCCTTATGTTTGTTGGCAAACAAGGAGCTGAAGAGAGAATAAGAATTTCAGATTAAAAAGGCTTTCTCTCACCACACATTCAGCATTCCTTGTTACTGTTGTGTCATTGTTGCTCATGGGGGATTGTAGAATAAAGAATCAGTCCAGACCTACACTTCCTGGAAAGTCTCTTGATGCAACTTTTATTTTGATTTGGCAAAATATAATTAAATGTGATTCTACTTGATTTGAAGATATTATAGTTGGGATACATTATTTAATGCTATTTAACTGGCACTCAAACAGAAAAAAAATTGTAGTTATTGTCATTGAAGTTTTAGCAGCTGGACATTAATTAGATGGAAGGAACATGTGATTAACTGGAGCAGTCTGGATCATTACTATGCTTCTAATAACCCTACTTATTGTATTTTTGTCTTTGGTTTTTTCAAGACTGATGATGCAACCTTATTGATTATATTATATGTTAAAAACCATATAAAGATTTCTTTCCTGCCCCGGTTGTAAAGGAAACAAATGAAATCCACCTTACCGGTGTGGATGGTGTCAGATTGGCTGACTGCACTGTTACAGCTGCTGACGGCATAGACGGTGTAGCTGTAGGACTGACCGCAGCCCGCATTACTGAAGAAACACATGCTATCTGCTGTCATGCACTCGGTCACACTGCCGGTGTTGTCCATAGCCTTCGCCACGTAGAAGAAGGTGTTGTTGGTTGGCTCCCATGTAAAGATGATCACATTGCTTGAGCACTCATGAATGGTGCGAAGATTTGCAGGAGCGCATGGGACTGTGGGAATGAGACAAGGAATTAGGCACTGAATCACAACCAATAGAGAGGGAATATAAATCTTTGGAAGCACCGAAGGTATCTATTATCTTGTACAAAAGTTTAAGTGTTCATTACCTGAAATGATTTGAAAATTTACAAATATTGAAGAAAGGTGAGATTTTATAGCACCTGTTTTTTGCAGTTGCTGGTTCTTTGGGGTAAACTGTTACATTAGATTATTTCCAAGTCTCCTTCACCTTTTCCCTGATCTAGACTGGCAGGATAACCCACCTTTGAGATAACCCCCTAATTTTAGTGGACAGTAAAGATGAGTGTGAGAAATGAGTATAAGACACCAGTGGGAGGAACCTCAGCAGTTTCCCACAATGAAATCCATGGGGAGGGATTGTGTTAATGGGACAGGGAGAGGTAAAACACAAAGGTGTCAGTGAAAACCATAGAATAAGTGTTTAGGCCACGTTTTTCATCCACCTGTCTCAAACAAGGACGATGTGTTTGAAGTGCTCTCGCAGTCGTCGGAGATGGCGGTGACATAGACTTGGTAATTCTCCCCACATTTGAGCATGCTGATTTGGCAGCTGGTGGAGTTTGACATACAGCTGAGGGATGCGCCTGTGGTATCGGTAGCCGTTGCCCGGTACATATTGGCCCCAAAAACCAAATTCCACATTACTGCCACCGTGCTGGTGGAGCAGCTGTAGTCCACAGAGATGGTCGTCACCGGGTTTATGGCTGGAAAATGCATTAGAAAATGAGAGCAGATAATGCAATTAGTCTAAACAGTTCATCCTCTCCTTCTGGTCAGTTCCATGTTTTATCAACTTGACCAAATGTGGAAGAACATAAGTGAACATAAGTGAAATTAACTTGCACAAAAAGCTCAAGTTAAAGTTAAGATATGTAAAATCTGACTTGTCTGTACTTAATGGAGTACTTACTGGACGTAATGTGCGAAACATTAGAGGACTCTCCAGGAATTGAGAAGACGTTGAGGGATGATACTCCCACCACGTAGGTGGAGCAGGGCTCCAGATTACTGATATCCAGGGATGTGTCTGAAGTGTCTGTTATCACCGGGGGGTTTGTGTGATCGCTGTCTGTCACAGTCACTCTATAAACCAGAACTTTGCTCACAGGGTCCCATGAAACATGGGCTGTGCTCTTTCCAGTCTTTATGAGAGTCACACCAGTGGGTGGCTGCACCACTTCCAGGAGAAAATACAGATGTTAAACATCATTTCATTTAACCTCAGATTAAAAATCGATCAGTTTTATTCTTATCTAATTGTTTTGGAAAATAATCTATTAAATAACCATCACTTACACGTCACAATAAACTTTGTAAGACTTCTGGCACCTCTTCCAGCGGCGTTGGAGGAGTAAAGGTAACAGGAGTAGGTTGTGGACGGACTCAGGCCTTCTACTTGTCCACTCAGGGTTGTGAAAGTCTGGTTAGTTATTTTGGGGGGAAAACTAAACAACTCCTCCATAAATAAGATGTAGCTGTCCGCCCCTGTGACGCCAGACCACTCAAATCTTACAGATGTACTGGAAATGGCTTTGGCAAAGGTGATCTGAGATGTAGCGGGCACTGTAAGGACAACAGTATTCAGCAAAGGATTCACTGGTTTCTAGAACTGGTTAGTTTTTAGAATGTGTGCTTACCAGTTATAGTTTCTACAACATCTGTACACACGGCGATGGAGCCCACAAAGACCTTCAATGTGACTGTATAGCGATGTCCAGCTCTTAACCCCTGAACCAGCCTTTGTGTGCTGGGCGGTGACACCATCACCACCAGTGGAGAGGTAGTGGTGGAGTTCACAACTCTAAGGTCCAGCACATAAGACATTGCCCCAGCATAACTGGTCCAAGATACACTCAGTGTTGGTGCAGAAGGAGACATCACTGACACAATATCACATCCTGAAAAAACATAGATGAGGGATTTGGTTTGCTTCTACGCTCTAAGGAAATTTGAGGCTTCCTGTCTGGAGCACTTAATCATAATGAAAGCATTAAACAAAAGAAGTATTTAAACCTTCTTGTACTATCAACTTAACACTGTATGAGATTAGATGCAGTACAATAGTAATTTGCATCACAAAATCAATATAGGCCTATTACTGAATGTCATCTGTAAGCAAGTTGAATTATCCATTTAGGAATATTATTTTCTACATTGAAAATAACAAAAAGCTATCATTCATTTCATATATATCATTCATTCATTTTCTATACCCGCTTCTTCCGCCGTCACAGATAGCAGGGTTTCTGGAGCCTACCCCAGCCAACTGGGGCTGTGAGGCAGGGTACACTCCAGGCACGATGCCAATGCACCGCGGAGCCACATGTAGACAGACAAACACGCACCCAATCGCCTGCAGTGCAGGTTTTCAGAGGTGGGAGGAAGCCGGAGAGCTCAGAGAGAGCCAACGCAGACACGGGGAGAACATTCAAACTTGGCCCAGAGCGGGACTCGAACCAGGAAACCTCCATGCTGTGTGACGACAGCACTACCCACAGCGCCACCATGATGCCCAAGCTGTTTATAGTTTGACCAAATTTAACCTCATTTGGGGTAAAATGAGGTTAAATGTGTAAATCTATATCAAGTTCATATAGATTTACACATGTGCCTCAATAATATTCCTAATAATATCAATACAGTAATCCCACAATTTTTCGCGCTACAACTTGAAGCAAGATGCACGGCTTCATTACATCGCAGATTTTTAGTAGGTAGTCACGTGATACCATACGCGCATGCTATTGGTTGACAGAATCCGTGTGTGCACTGTGTTTCGAGACTCATGTTTCTTCCTGCAACTTTTCTTTAATACAAAAGTGTTTTATACAGTCTACAAGAGTGGGTGGAAACGTTAATACAGATATTAGGTGGTTTAATGTCAGTGTGGGGAGGGTTCACAAATGTTTATCGTATATAATAAAATAAATATTTTGGTCACTGAATTGTGGAATTTTGTTTTTCGGAGGTGGTTGTAGAACGCATTAACCGTGAGTAACGAGGGATTACTGTATTCATCAATTAAAATTATTACATTTGAAAAAAAATATAAAGGTAATATCTGTGCTAAAAAACAATGTTTTTCTCTACTCAAGTGATAGGAATTGGAGAACAAATGAAAAAGAAATGCCCTGAAATGATTGCAGTGGACCTCTGGTGGTGGTAGTATTGTCTCTGCAGCTATTATCATTAATCAGTCAATCAGTAAAGCCTATAATATAATATTTCCTGATGCAATAAAATAAAATAAAATAAAATAAAATAAAATAAAATAAAATAAAATAAAATAAAATAAAATAAAATATAACATGATATAATATAAATATAAACACAAATATGAATATATATTAAAGATAGGAAAGTAAAGCCGAACAAAGAAAACTCACCTGTGGCCAAAGCATGTTGTATCTACAAAAACACAAAGTTAGTTTGAACTGTTACAAAATGCAAACTTTGTAAAATTAAAAGGAAACTGTATTTAATAACTTTATTTACCTGTATGACAGACAAAAGGATAACTGCTGAAAAACACGTCTTATCCATTGTTAGAATCAGAGTACGTTACATCCATAGGTGGGTCCAGAAACTCGTCTGAAATCTTTGCAGGCTGAGCTCCATAGATCAACTTCGTGGGAACCAATCAGGATGTTCTAAACGAGGACAGGTAGATGCCTGTGGGCTCGCCGTCATTATGAGAAGGTCTGTTACGTGGAGGTGGGGGCCTTCTCCATCCAACACATTAATTTTAATCTGCATTTCCTCTCTGTTCCCGGAATATATCAGCCTTCTTTAATCATGATGATCTGTGGAATTCACATATTTATTGTTTGACTTAGCGGTCAAGGTGGACATTTGATTACAAATTGCTTCTCTTGGAGTCCATATAGATTTGATCTTATTGACGTAAGTCAGGTAATAGGATCTCCTTTGTATGTACTACTGAGTAACTGAAGAGTGACAGGCTATCATTGCATCCTTCCTGGATTTATGTCATTGTTGTAAATGCTCTGTCATTAACGTATAATGTGGGAGTTAGATTAAGAAATAAATATCCTGTGAGTGTTATCCTGTCAATGTTTTATTTTTAATTTGTTTTGTATTGACTTGTACTCCTGTTAATTTATTAAAGCTTTTATAATAAATCTGAATATTTTTTCACTGATGACAGAAATATACAAAATAATATACAAATATAATCATGTGTGTGTGAGTGTGTTATTTGGGATGAGATTTTTCTTTATCTAAAGATGCATCCAGTGTTAAATGACAATCTATTATTAGATGTGAGTTTTTACAGTTGTTTTCAAAGTTTCGCAATGCCGTAATTTCATTGCTATAAGAAAGTATGAAACACACAACTTCAGTGAATTGTCATTCATTCATTGTCATGTACCACCGCTGTATCCGAAGTAGCGGGTCACGGGGAGCTGGAGCCTAACTCAGCTGGCATAGGGCGCAAGGCGGGGGACACTCCGGGCACGACGCCAGTGCACCACGGAGCCACATACAAAGACATACAAACACACAAACACACACTCACGCCTACGGGCAATTTGGAACGGCCAATCAACCTGAAGCGCATGCTTTTGGAGGTGGGAGAAAGCCGGAGAACCCACGCAGACACAGGGAGAGTATGCGAACTCCGCACAGAGCGTGAGTCGAACCCGGACCCGCCGTGTTGTGAGGTGACAGCACTAACCACTGCACCACCGTGCCGCCTCGGTGCCACCGTGCCGCCTCGGTGAACTGTATTAAAGAGTATTAACTTTAAACTGATTAAACTGTTGATGAATGCAGTGATTCACCTCTTATGTTCTCTAATATCTGTTGAGTTGTATTCTCAACTTCCAATAGTCAGAATAATCAATAAACAGAAACATGTAATAAATTCTGCTGCATGTGAAGCAGAAATCAAAGATGTGTAACAAAGATATTTTATATCTATTACATTACATATGTAAGATACTTCAGTGCTTTGTAGACACAGAGATATTGAAGCTTTAATACCAGTAAATACTGTATGTGTGACTACAGGGAATTTCCTGTTCATGATATAACAGTATCTTGTTCTTAGCTTGTGTATTCTGCTGCGGGGAGTGTCGTCAATGAATATCACAATGGATCAACACCTCTATCTCTTTCCACAGTTCCTCTCGTGTGTGTCTTCAGTCTGACATGTCCCATTGTGAGACGTATTCGCCTGGTCGTCCAGCAGCTTGTCTTTGCCACATTGTATGGCAGGTCGAGTCATAGGAGCAAACTCTTCCTCCATCCCAGGAATGGAGGAAGAGTGTTCTCATGTCCATTTCTAGGGTGATATGCAGAGTTGAGTTAATTATAAAGGGATAAAGTTGATGAGTCACACAAAGAAGTTGTGGGAACAAGTCGTAGAGGCTAGACTTAGGACAGAAGTGAGTCTCAACAGTATGGTTTCATGCCTAGGAAGAGTCCGACAGATCCATTATATTCCTTGAGGATGTTGATGGAGAAATACAGAGAAGGTCAGAAGCAGCTACAGTACATTCTGTCTTTGTAGATCTAGAGAAAGCCTATGACAGGAGGATGCAGAAAATAGGCTGAACAAGCTGGAAGGAGAAGAAGAAGAAGAAACTATTTTATTTATTTCTGAATTTGACCACAGGAGTGAAGCCACAATGTTCTTTATATCATTTTGGTAAATCACAATTTGATGACTGAATCATTAATCTTTATGGGTATAAGGTGTATTTGTACTGCTGTCTGTCCTTGTTCCAAGACGATGCTTTAGATATTTAAATATAAGAAACAAACAAACAAACATACAAACAAACAAATAAAAAATATGTTCCTCTCTGAGATATAAAGCAGAACATTATTGATTTATGCCAAGTTTATATGCCTTTTCTACTCTTTACAAATAGTACTCTGATTATTTTGACACTAATTTATTACATATTGCTCTTCACTGCTTTTATTTAAATGTGAATTTAATGATTTTTAAGAATCAAATCATTTGTTGACATTTCGCTCGGACAGTTTCTGGTCACATATGTAGCTTTTAAAATCAGAGCGTCACGTATTTCAGAAGGAAAATATTTATTTATCTAAATATTATTTTCAGAGTGCTGAGTGTAACTCATGTACTCCTGAACAAAGCTTCTCTACGTCACAAAGAAAGCCAACACTAAACGATGAGGTGAAATCGATGTGTTTTATTGTTGTCGTCCATCAGCTGACAGAAGTCCAATGACAGTAGAGGTAATGTTGAATCTCCCTGCAGCTATCTGAGCAGACATTTCATCCACTGGACTTGCTCTGCCTGTCTTCAGGCTAATGAGATGGAATTCCTCCTGCCCCACTTCTGATCCACTTCTGGGTCACCGATCCCCCGGCTTCACACCCCGGAGACAAGTCAAAAAGCCGCCATGTGGAGGTCCTCTATTTGGGGAAGTCCTAAGATCATTCTTTAAGTCCATTTTGTCTTTAAACATATTTCAAATTGTTTATTTATTGTTTTTAGTAGACACAGCTAGGTTAAAAGGAGGAATTTTAGAGCAGGTAGTAAAAACATGCAGTGTGTTGTAAGACAAGTATTTTATACTAAATATAAGAACATTTTTCAAATGCATCAGACAAACACTCCAATTTAAAACCCCTCCAAAGTATGTTTCATGTAAATTCAATATTTATGCTTGTGTTTGGAATATATTTAGTGCAAATGTATCTAGCGAGCATTCGTAACAATAGGACAGCAATATTCCTAAACAAATAATAGTTCATGTGGACAATTTTGTTCTTCACAGTTGCTGTTGATTTGGATGGAGGGCGGTGATGACGGCTGTTCACTGTGGAGGTGGGAGAAATGAGAAAGAGAGGCATTATCAACTGGGAGTGAGAGGACAAACTGGTTATCCCCTCATCATCATTGTCATTTCAGCACTTTTGTTCTCAATAAATGGTTGTTTTGAGAAAACTTTGTGAAACTGTATATGCAAAATGAAGGAGAATGCAATGTTGTCATGCCAAGTAAGGTGCTATTAAATGTCCATCATCTTCCATATCCTTCCATCTTTCCTTTCAATATTTGCCTGTATTGTTGCACCAGTGCACTGCAGACAATCGGCCTGTTTTACCTTCAAGGTAAAATACTGAAAGCGCCTTTCGTCAGTTCACAGATGTACTAATGTAAAGGACAGCATGTTCTTGTTCTCAGCTTGTCACATGAGTCTGAAGACAGTTGGTTCTGCTTTGGAGGGAGTCTGATGACAATGAACTTACTGCAGTTAATAGAGGCTTCGTCTCCCGCGCATCACTAGAAAAAAAAGAAGGGATTTCAATCAGAAAATCAGTTCCTGTTGGATGCTTCGATAAAGGTGCCTCTTTGTTTTCTTGCCAAAATGATCAACTCAGCACCACGCTAATAAAATAATAATAATAATAATAATAATAATAATAATAATAATAATAATAATAATAATAATAATAATAATAATAATAATAATAATAATAATAATAATAAAGACTACAGTTAGCAACTGATAGCTTAGTATAAGGACTGGAAACAGTTCTAACGAAACTCTTTGGTGTATGCAGATGAATGTTTTTCACCAGGTTTCCTGGTAAGAGGATACTCACCCATCGAATTACCAAGTGAGCAGGAAACTGAGGATGTGACGAGAAGCATTGCATTAATTTGTAATTAATTATTAAGTAGACAGAAATGTTAATAACAGTGCTATGACATGAATCTTTTGTTCCTTCATGACTCACTTGAGTAGTTCCTGCTGTTACAGAAGCTGACTTCTTCCCCGTTGTGTTTCACCGGCGCCACTACGACTTGGAAGATGTCTCCGCAGTATGCATTCTGGACATCACAGTACCTGTAGCCTGCAGAGGCAGTGCAGGAGTGGTTGGAGCCTTTTCCGTACAGATGGACTGTGTGGTTGTGGGTCTGTGGGCCCAGAGGACGCCACTGTGCCCTGAGCGAGTTGTTGGCACGGCGAAGGATCTTTACGCCTGTTGGACAGCAAGGACCTACAAGAAGACAGTTTGAACAGCTGGGTTTGTCTGTCTGTCTGCAAGAATACAGGAAATGGGAAAAACATCGGAAACCAACGTCTATGTGTGACAATTTTACACTTGAATGATAAAACTAAGGAAAAAAACAATTTAGATATTTATAATGACTTCCTGTAGGATATTTTGGTAAAAGTGTGTGTGTGTGTGTGTGTGTGTGTGTGTGTTTGTGTGTGTGTGCGTGCGTGCGTCTCACTGGATGAGAATCCCTTGTAGTGACACTCTGACTTGTGTCCCGTGCTGCTGATTGCTTCCATGCTGATGCTGTAGTTGGTGCCACAGGTGATGCATCCCATCAGGCAGTGGTTGTCCGTGGTGTGGCACTTTGCATGTCCGTGTGAAGACGTCAGGCTGGTGACGTAGGAGCGAGCCGTGCTGCTGTGCGACCAGGTCACGTTACTCACAGCCTGGGTGACTTGAGACACGTTCACTTGTTCGGGGCAGCAAGGGCCTGCGGTAAAAGGGTCGTGAAGAGGTCAGAGGTCAGTGCTGCAGTGCGTGAAAGTCAAAGTTAAATTTATACCCTATTTATACTCTATTTAAACAATATTCACTTTATTGCAACATGAGGACAAGGCAGCAAAATATTATTTTTGAATACAAGTAGCATTTAACTCGCTTAATTTAAGCTAGTACAGTGGTTCTTAACCTGGGTTCAATGAGTTGGTCTCAGGGGTTCGGCGAAGATGGAGGTCAGGACAAAACACCCGACAAATCGTGTCGGGTCAGGTGTTTTGTCAGCAAAAACACCCAATGTGTCGGCAGAAACATCCGATACTGCCATGTCACGTACACGAATCACTGTGTACGTTTGACATTGTGTCAATTCGTGATGACACGCCCCCCTTACCCATCATTGGCTGCAGGTGATCACGTGACGCTACATCGATTGGCCTACCTGTGCTACAGGGGATTTTGCGCACTCAGTAGTCGATTTATGCCTGTCATGATGGTACGTCACCTGATTACTTTCTTAATATTTTAGTTCATAGTAACTATGTTGAGCAAAAAAAGAAAGTGGTCGGACGAATATGTGCAACGTGAATTTACATGTACTGTATAACGGAACGTGATGGGAGTCAGCGTTCTGCATGATTTGTAATGTCAAGTTAGCAACTCTAGTGTCACACTGGCAAAAATAAAAGAACACTTCCTTAAGCCGCATGGAAAACAAAGGAAACAGACTTTGCTGTGAAAATGAAATCAGAGTAGCACTTGCCAAGGTGAAGCCACTCGTATCTGAACTGGTCTCTCAATAACAACAGCAGAAGTCACAAAGATTTGCAGGTAGGTCATTTCATGTGAGTTCATGCACTGTCTTGGTTTTGTTCTTTGAAAAAGGTAACATTAGTGCACAATTCATTAAATACACCAGTAAAACATATGCAGTATTTTCTGCACTATAAGGCGCACCTAAAAGCCTTTAATTTTCTCAGTTTCTTATAATCCAATGTGCTTTATAAATGAAAAAAGTTTTAAAATACACCGTTCATTGAAGATGAGTTCTCAGGTGCGTTTAATAATCCAGTGCGCTTTATAATCCAGTGCGCCTTATGTATGAAATTTTTTTTTCATACGTGCGGAAAATACTGTGCTTATGTCTTAAATTTGAAGAAAAATTTTTTTTAAAATTATTGAAGGAGGGTTCGGTGAGTGAGCCTATGAAACCGGCAGGGTTCAGTACCTCCAACAAGGTTAAAACCACTGAGCTAGTAGCATGCATTCATACTTTTTGCAAGAGGCCAAAGGAATTCAAAAACTGCATAACCTTTTCAGATTTCAGTTTTTGAGAAATCTTGAGCCTGAAAACACATTTGAGAGAAATCTCTATAATGTTTCCAAAAGATTGGTGAGAAAATTCCATGGATTTGATGTAATTTGAGACAACATGGCCAGAATTCTGTCCATAAGAAAAATATGGTGCTTCCATATTTAGTGTTGTTTCTGTGTTTTTTTTATGGCTAAATTAAGACGATCATTAAAAACTATTAAAGACACAAACCACCTCAACAAACCTGCCTATCAATAAACCTTCATCTTGAAATATTCCTACCTGTTTCCAAAGTTTTACTGAATCCAGGTAGGCTGCTTCCCACAGTGGTGGAGGCCACGGCCATGACCTCATAGGTTGAGCCGCAGGGCAGATGAGTGAGGTTACAGGAACTGCCTCTGGTGTGGCAGCTGTGTATGCCGTCGCGTCCGGTGGCAGTGACGGTATAATCGGTGTTGTTGGTGTTGGGGGTGCTGAAGGCGACTCTGCACATGGAGTCGTTGGTCAGCTGCAAGTCCAGGATCTCTGGAGCACACGGAGCTATGGCAGGATGGAGAGGAAATCATTTCACACCAAAAATGCATCCTTTAATTAGGTGGTGAGAAATATTCCATTTATATTTTTGGGAACTATGATGGAAGAGAACAGAAATGGTGATTTCCTAAGACGTTGACCCATTGTCTTGTTTTGAATCCCCTGCCCTCCCCTTGTTTGTGTGGGTATCTGTGACGTGAAATAAACCCTAACTGCTGCATCACTACCTGTCTCGTGCGTGCTTGATCCGCAGGTGCGGTTGCATCCGCTTAATTCACTGCAAGGTGTGACGGTGACAGAATACACAGTGTTACACTTCAGATCCGAGAGTGCGCACACTGATGACGTGTCGTTACAGTGAATGACATTGTCGGTCTGCGCCGCTGTCGTCTGGTACAAATCGGCCCCTTTGACCGGCGGCCACTTGACCTCCAGGGTCTCCGTCGACACGAGGTGGACGGCAACATCCTGTGGGCAACAAGGAACTGCACCGGAGTGGAAATGCAAATTAGGCGAGAATAGTAATCATCTTTGAGATAGTATTAAAAAAAATGCAAATAATGCAAATATATTAAAAAGTAGAAATAACTACCGATGCAGTAAACCAAGCTTGACAATAAATAACGTGGCTAAACTGCCACTATGCACTAGGAAATGTTAAATCCGTTAACCAAAACATGTACTGGTGGTTGTACTAAACTGGTGGTGTAGTTGTGGACACGGTGTGAATGGCTGGAGCCGGCCTGGTTGTGGGGAAAGACCGAGGCGTAGTAGGTGCAGCCGCATTTGCAGACAAACTGGCACTTGGTTTCGGTGGTGTTGCAAGACTTCTCCGTTCCGTCGTCCATCTTCCAGTAAGTCTTGTAGAAATCTGCCAGCTCCACCGGGTTCCATTCCACAGTGCAATTGCCTGGTATCGCCTCCTTCACCTGGATATGGTCCGGCAGACATGGATCTGTCAGAGAAAGGAAATCGTTAGCTTAGCTTAGCTTGTACAGTATCGCCCTCATTTATAAGGTGCACTGGACTATAGGGCGCACCTTCAATGAATGGCTTATTTCAAATAGTTTTCATATAAAAGGTGCACTGGATTATAAAGCACATCTGATTATAAGCCGCACCTTCAATGAATGGTCTGTTTCAAATAGTTTTCATATAAAAGGCGCACTGGATTATAAGGCGCACTTTAGGTTTTTGAGAAAATTAAAGGCTTTTAGGTGCACCTTATAGTGTGGAAAATACTGTAATACCATGGATGTGCCCAAAATGGGGGGAAAAAAACCAGAATTGTGTTTTCATGGTGGATTATTTTTTTAAACATCGAAGCCTTTCTTGACTGGATTAACACCTCCGAAGTGATTCTAAACCCAGGCTTTCTGTGGGAATACTTACATGTGAGGTAACCTTTTGGGTCTGACTCATTGCTGGCACCACCTTTGTTGTAGGCTATGACCGTGATGGAGTGGTTCTGACCACACTCCACAGAGGTGATGAGACAGTGGTTTTGACCATCTGATATACAACTTTGCCCGTTAGTTGATCGAGCCTCATATCGTTCGGCTCCCTGCACCGATGTCCAGTAGACGCGCATCTGCTCAGTCCGACCTTGACTGATCTCAATGTAGGTCACATCTGGGACAGGAGGACCTGGAAATCAAACCAGAAGGAAATGAGACAGAAAACCTGCTGAGCTGCTGTTTGTTGGGTCAAACTAATTATTACTCTCCGTACGTGTGATCTGACAGACGGTGGTGTCATCTCCAGTTCGACCCTGAGGATCCATGGACATGGCCTGGATGCAGTAGTTGACCCCTGCTTCAAGGTCATCGAAGGTCACCGTGGTGTCAGTGGTGTTCAGCTTGTGGCGGTTGCTGGAGCCCTCGCGAATGATGCAGAGCAGGTAGAGGTCGGCGTGCTCCACCGGGGTCCATGTGGCACGGATGGTGCCGTTGGCTGGGGAGGTGGTGTTCAACTCAGGTGGTGGCACCACTGCAGATATGTGAGGGCAGAGGTTATAAAGGCCAACAAGAACTAGTTAACACTCATAAATGCATGGATTCCTATCTTTTTTTGTCAGACATGTGAAATGGAAACAGTTTCTGTGTTATTATGTTACGTTCTGTTGTCCTATGGGAGGAGGGGGCGGCGGCTCGGTTCTCATGGTTTTGTTTTTCATGTTATGAGAATAAAACAGTGAAAGGGCATGGATCCTGTTCCCGTCTTATGAGTATGAGACTCTGAGACAATGGGCTGAGAAATGAAACGCCGTTATGTCTAGTGGAGTGAGATGGCAAGCTATTGTCTGACAGAAACAACAACAAGGCTGCATTTCACCCTTCATTCACAGGTTGAGTAAACTGCTTCTATCTGCAGTATCAAAAGGTGAAAGTGGACAGAAAAGCCCCGTATTATTTGCCGTTATGAATATCTATTACTGATCCTCATGGGGAAACATCACATATTTTTTTATTAGTTTTTTTTAGATCAGTTTGAATCTTCTGCATCTGTTTGAAAAGCTGAAGCATGGGTGTGAAGTTCTGGTATGAGACGTTACTTCCCGTACCCGTCTTGACTTCGATGTGGAGCGATGGCTGGCTCCGCCCCCCAGAGTTGACAGACATGACGCTCAGCCTGTAGTCGGTGTAGGACTTGAGCTCCACCACAGTACCCGGGGAGCTGCTCACCACACTCTCAGAGAAGAAGTCGCCAGTCTCCGACTCTGCCCTCAGGATGTAGCTGGTTGCCCCGGAAACCTCTGTGAACTCCACAGTGATGCTGTCCGACTGTTTGGAATAGGCCTGTTCAATGCTGGGGATTTCAGGAGCTGGAGAAGACATGATAAAAATCTCAGACAGACGGATAAAAAGCTTTTGAATATTTTTCTTAATTTAAGATAAAATAAAACACAAAAAGGCACGTCATCATGGGACCTTTTGTTGTTGAAAAAAAAGGAAATGTCTGCTTCTCATTTTATATGAGTATTTTATTCTGTTACACAAAACACATTATCATAGATCTAAGTAAGAGCTGTTTGATTTTTATTTTATCATTATATTTTGATTTTATTGTTAAATCTGCTCCAAAAATGTTGTGGAAAGGTAATTTCTTTCCAAATAGAGATAATCACATCATCTGGACTTTGTTATAACATTATGCATGCTTCAGTTCTAGCCAATTTTAACTCATAGCTGCTCTGTTTTACATTTAGAGAAGAAATATATTTTACAGTCAACAATGTAAAGGTCTGGATACTAGTCTCTGTTCACATTAAAGTCTGAAAAATGTCAAGAGATCTCACAAATAAGGGCTGCATTAATTGTTTTTCCAGTTTAGTTATTTAAGCTTCTCAAAAGATAGATTAAAGTTCCCAATTTGCCCAAATTTATGGATTTAAATCAAGATCAAGATCCAATTATTGTCATTGTATCGTACCATTATGTTCGATCAAAAAAGGAAATTGTATCGTAGCAGTGGATTAATAAATAGATAACTTACAAATTAAAATAAGGACATAATAAAATATATGAGTTAAAACGGCCTCTGCCTGGTGAAACTGATTCCACCTTAATGCATGACAGCCAATCACCCAACAGCAGGGTCCTCTGTGCTTCCGTGTAAAAATGCACTCAGTTTTTTTGATAATTTTAATTTTTTAATTTTTTAAAAATTTTATATACTGATTTTAATCCCCGCAGGGAAATTAGTGGCTTTGACTCTAGGCTTTGACTTTTATGTGCTCCTTGTGGTCTTTCACCTGTTGTCTCCTCCATCTCTGCACTGCTGAGGACGTTGAATGCGTTATCCATGGCCTCCAGCTGCAAGGTGTACACCGTGTTGGGGGACAGCGAGTTGATGGAGCCCATCACCGTGTTGCCACCAAACTGGGCGAAGGCCGATGGTTCTGGGGAGTTCTTAGGTGTCGCTGTGATCTTGTAGGAACTGGCGCCGGCTTGGATGTCCCACTGGACCGTCACACTTTTAGATGTGACCGCAAACACTGTAAAACCGCTGTCTAGAGGAGGGAAACAGCAATGGGAGGCATTCAATCTACCCTGGAATAAAATTCCTGATGACAATAAAGCTTGCTTTTCCACAGCAACAGTTAATATTTATGGAAAAGGCATTTCAAGTTTAAAAAATGTTGAAATGTTTAATAAAGAGTATGATTTACCATTTTGAGCAGCACAAATCTGAAAATGACAAAATACAGTTACGTTAAAAAGATAATGAATGAAACAAAGGAATAGCCTGATGGTAAATGACAGGATATACAGGCCGAGGGTAGCGAGCTGTCGGTATTTGAGGTTACATCCTGAGGCAAATTATGGCCTGTATCATATTCTCGGAGCATATGAGGCAGCAGGCTGCACATTAGCTTCACTCAACGCAGATTTCAGGCCTGGTCAGTGCAGGTATTTCTTTCAGGAGGGAATGAATTTGTCTATTGAGGTAAGGTTGGGCATGCCACACGCTCTTGTTGAAAGCAGTGACACTCAAAAGAGCCTGTGTTCATGCATTTCTCTCTTTACGCGGATAATCAAAATCTGTATTAAATGGTGCCACTACTGTACAGTGCTGATGTAAAAATAATTTTTCTTGTGAGCGTTAATTTGAAATATTAAGAGACAGTCCTTGTAGACTGAGATTGTGATCTCTCACCTCTGTGAAGGTCAGGAAAATCAAAAGGATCAGCATCCTCAGCGGTGTCGTTCCCCTCGGCGTTTTCCTGCCCAGCCACTGCCTGGAGGCGAGATGCATGATGTCGTTTCTCTAAATGACTTCAGGGAAGTTGCTCAGGCTTAAATTTGACTTTTTTTCCCCTCTCTCCCTCCCTCATGACAGGTGCTTTATTGTTTCAGCAAATACCAAAGAGCTCAAAGGCCGTAACTCCTCCCCTCAGGGGTGTCCGGGCAGCCTATCAGACTGGAAGGAAGCTCACCTTTGATAGATGAGGATGCAGATAAAAACTGTGGCATTGCTGCCAGGTTTTTAAATTTTCATTTTTTACAGCCCCATCTTTAAAATGAACAAAATGTGTCTTGATATATAATCTAAAATAATGTTTTACATATAAAGACACTTCCCTATCATCCATGTTGGAAAACATCCAGCCTGGCGGGCTCATATAAAGGATAACTTGATACAGGGATTGACCTCATTCCGTTGTCTCAGGGAGGATGTTTTACAGTTAGTTAACAATTTTTTTTCCCTGTGACAGTTGAGCCTTTTTCTTAAATTAGCTTGTCATTTGGTGGAAAAATGCCAAAAATGAGTGTTTGAGTTGATTAGATATCCCAGGATTCCTCAGTTGGCTAATCCAAGTCGATGCAAACTCACTGGAATGCACATGAGCTCAAACCCGGTTATATAATACACACACTGGGATGGCTGTGATATCATACACCGTCCTCTGCTACAGTGAATTTCATTGTAGGTGCACCACCTCATGTACAAAAATATTGTCACTGGCACCCCACCCAGGCCTCATCGGGTGTGTCAGGTGTGTGTTAAGAAGACAGTCTGGGAGGATCCCTAAGGACCGGCTGTGTCCGCTTTTGTGCATAAAGGCCAAAAGAAGAACCTGATTGAATTCT
This sequence comes from Antennarius maculatus, assembly GCA_013358685.1. NCBI lineage: Eukaryota > Metazoa > Chordata > Actinopteri > Lophiiformes > Antennariidae > Antennarius > Antennarius maculatus. The sequence continues at coordinate 8,310,486 of CM023619.1, read as the reverse complement.
GCTTCAGACAAACACAAGATAAGATCTGCTTTCAAAAAGCTGTGGAGGATGAGGAGCGAGTGTCAGATTCCCACAGTCCGCAACTTGTTTACAGGTAGCGCTCCAGCGCTGTTCATCACATTCAACTCCAAGTTAAGATGGCGTGCGAGATAAACCATTCTGATCATCATCTTGCTCAGATGATCTCCTCTGGTAACCGAAACTAAAATGTCTCCTCATCACATGGTTCCTCTGCAGGAGACGAGAGACATAATTCACAGTTCTCATTCTGTTTTACGTCTATCTAATATTTATCTCAGGGATGATAATTATAATAATGATTCTAATAATGAGAAGATTGGGACATTCTGGAATAAATAAATTAACCTTTATTTTATTCCAGATCTATACTCCTTCATCACGTCAATCCGTGACACAAAACTACCTTCAATCAAATCCTAGCATCAAGACTTCCTACCTATGAATTCATCTTACCGTACGAATAAAAATGCAATCAAACCTTAAATACAGACCATAAATTCTAACTAGTACAGACGTCATTGACATGTGGAGGAGCAGTTATCAATGATGTTCTACTTTAATGAGTTTTAGTTTTTCTAATCATAATAAATGTTTATTTTCATGCCAATGACAGACCTGTCTCAGATCAGGAGCTGAATACTGAAATTTTGACAATTTTGATCCACTGGTATATTCATGTCCTGTTATGTGCTGGGGTCTCATCTGGGGTGTACCCTGCCTTTTGCCCGCATCCGGCTGGGACAGGCTCCAGCAGACCAGTGACCAGCAAGGCGGATAAGCGGCTGTAGAAAAAAAAAATGCTAAAAGTGATTGTTATTTCCCAATGTGCTGCACACATTGAATTGACGCATCATATTTCAGATGCCCTGGATGAGACGACACTTGCTTTGCTGTAACCCATCTGCCCTTTTGATGGCCTAGTGATTAGACAACACCCAGAACCTCAGCTGCTTTTTGAACAATCAGAAGGAGCAGCAATGTCATCTAGACTCATCCTCCTTCCTGATACCCCCTTAAGTAAAAAACCACACAACAAAACCAGAACATAGCCCGGCACCAACGGGCGATGGCGGCGACACAGCAACAGAAACTAGGTAAGGAGACACTTCCACAGCAGCAGCCACGGGCTAACATTAGCATATTAGCAAAAAAAAGGCAAAAGCTGATACCTATTCAAATTGAAGGTGGAGAGGGATTTTCTTGGAAGGTAATATTACTAATCTGACCCAGTTTGATCAGATTTAGATTCATCTCCTCAGCCTGTGGCGACCGGTGTGTATTGGTGGTTTTGTCAGGCAGGTCAAATAAAAAAACAAAACATGAGGATTAGGTGACACCAGCGCAGCGACATGGAACAAAAGATGTTTATTGATTTTTTAGCTTCTTGATTTGTTGCAAACGGATACGACTATGAGAATGATGTTGTCCCCCCCCAACTAAAGGTCACGTCTGGTTTATACATGCTGCTCTTGTCCAGGAATGCAAGCATTACAATAACATCCACCAGAGTCTAAACCAATATTGGCCTCTTTTGTATTTATTCTCAGTTTTGAGATGCTGGTGACGAAATAACATGTTGTCCATTAATAAAATTATTTAAATAAAATTTCTTTTATATAAAATTGAAAATACAGTTTTTACACTTTTGTTGTGACTTTTCCATGTCTTATAAATATGCAGTGTTGTGTGATAACACTAAAAGGAGTTACTCCCCACAGAATGAACATGAGCATCTGATTTCAGAGTAAACTGATCCACAATCTGTTTTTACACGGTGTGGTGTTTCCTGCCCCCCAGCGGCTGCATGCTTTGCTCCTTCCTGTGGAGCTGAGCCTTGACCAGGTCTGCTGACAGCGTCTTCGCCATACGGGCCGTGGTCCTCTTCATGCCGTACGCCACCTCAATCGCCTGGTCCAGGGCTCTGCTCAGGCGTTCCTCCTGGATAACAGTAGTGTGGCAGTAATGTTGTTATGGCAACAACAAACTGATGTGAAATGACATATTGGTCAGTAGTGGACATCACCTTGGTGCCTCTGTGTCTCCCTGTCCTGGTGGAAGCCCTCGTGGGTCCTGATGCCAAATACGCCGTCCTTTGAAAGAAGACATTGGTGGGCAAGAGCGCCGAGTCGGACTGGGTGGAGCGCTTCCTGCCATGAAATGTAGACTGAGACAATGGCTCCCTCACTTTGTAGCTGCAGAGGACAGAGCAGAATGATATCCACCTGATTTAAGGGTGTAAGTAAGGTAAATGTTATTTTGTTTGTAGCTTTTTAGATCCAATATTTGATTTCCTGACTTCAGGTGCTACTGAAGCTGAACATTCATCTATGCTATAGTACTTAGGAGCTAAAGTACCAGAAACGACCACTGAATTTGGAGAGAAAAGGTCTTCCTACTGGTGAAGTCACTACACAAAAAAAGTTGGTCGAGCTTGGATGATGAAATCAGTGGTTTGACTTTTTCTATATTCATCAAGTAATAGAAAGAGACTTGATCCACTTTACTGACGTGATGTCAGCCTGAGGGTTGAACATCTCCAGCATTTGATGTGACAATGAGAGCAGGTGGACCAGTGTTAGCAGAGGACAGACGGTGTGTTCAAGTGATTCTTCATAGCCGTTGGTTTACCTGGCAGGGAGGCTGCTGGAGGAGGCAAAGTCGACCTGGAGGAGAGGCCTCTGAGGGGAGAAGAGAGGCCACTTTGACCCGGAAGGAAAACTGTCTATGATCTCTGCTGATACAGGAACATGAGAAACACAACACTGAAAAGTTATACGAGAATACTGTACTGCACAAATATACAGCTTGTGTGTGTATGTGTGTGTGTGTGTGTGTGTGTGTGTGTGTGTGTGTGTGTGTGTGTGTGTGTGTGTGCTGGTCACATTAGAATATCATGAAACAGTTTATTTCTGTAATTCCATTCAAAAAGTGAAACTTTAATATATGTCCTGTTATGAATAATATTTATTCATCACATACAGACTGATATAGTTCAGATGTTTAATTTATGCCATAACCTTTTCATTGAACTATTTACATTTCGTGAAGCGGTGATGTATTGTAATCGTCAGTGTTTGTGTGTTTGTTCGTCTGTCCGTCCACCAAATATCTTCACAACCGTTGCAGATAGAACGTTGAAAGAAAAAGCACATTACTCGGGCAGCGAAGGGGATGAAAATGAGATGATGACCTTGACCTTGAGAAAACTAGGTCAAGGTCAAATTTAAACTTTCGTACATTTTTTGCACATATCTCAGGAACCGGATAAGATAGAAAGACGAAACAAAAGGTGTTATATTCAGGGAAGCAAGGGGATGAAAATTAGAGCACAACCTTGACCTTGAAAAACTAGGTCAAGGTCAAATTTTCACTTATATACCTTTTTAGGTACACATCTCTCAAACCTGATGAGATATAATCACAAAACAAAAAGCAACATTTTTAGGAAGCCAAGGGCACAAAAATGTGTAGGTCACGTGTTCTTCTTTTCTGGACACAAAATCCCCATACTGTCTATTTAATAGATTTAAAAAATAAATACAAATACCATCAGACCTCATCTAGAGCTATGACCAACTGACCTCTGTTGGATCCCACTGCCCAGTGAGGGTCATGTTGAATAGCAGCTGTTGCCCTGCCACCTAGAGGCGTTTTATGGAACTGCAACGCCGCCTCCTCACTAGCAGATTCGTCACTGTTAGTGCCTGAAGATCAAAAAACGTAGTGGAAGAAAAATCACACTTTCTTCAACTGTGGCCCAGTCACTTTTTTGTGTGCTTCTATTCATTTTGCCTTTAATTTTCATGTACTTCTATCTTTCTTATGTGGAAACTGTTATTTGCTATTCTAAACTTGTTCATCTACAACCGTGATGAGCTGCTGTGAGCTGCTGGCTGCTTTAAATACCATGTAGACAAACTTCAACTGTGACTTAGTGTTTTCTGGTTATGGGATACCTTTGCTCTTGCTGGGTTCCAGATCTGATGAGATCCAGTCCTCTATCCTCACCTGACAGGAACTGAGACGTCTCACATTCTGTTGGTTATTCGACAGATTCCTCACACTGGAGTTAAAATAAAAAAGGTTGTAATAATATATTATATTTTCATGATGTGTTTCCCATGTAATGTTACATACAATACTGACATTTTTGTTATAATGTTTAGGTAATACCCCACCCAACACACCAGCACCCCACCTGCTGCAGGTAGATCTTTGGTGGCTCTGTGTTCTGGTTTTAGACCTACGCTCCAGATGATCTCGCCTGTATTTGGAGGTCAGATAGTCCATCTTCAGTGAGAGGTGAGGTAGCTGGACCAACCCCTCCTCCAGGTCTGATCTAAGCTTGGATACCTCAGACTGTAAGGCCAGGATTGCCTCACTGAAAGCAAAGGTTTGTCGTTGAGATGTCTGCTTTTCAGCAGTGCATGATGGACACTGGCTGCTCCTCAGCACCTACTGACCTATTACAAGAGCAGGAGTGCAGAGGGCTTTTCTCTGCATGCATGGCAGTGTTAAGCGTAGCTTCAGATATGTGGTGGTGGAGATGGGCGGTTGTAGTCTTTTCAGATTCTGTTTGAATTCAGGTGGAGAAGGGTTCCAGCATATCAGTTTTCCACATGATTGATGATAAGAATAAGATTGATGATAAGAAATGTTTTCTCACCCTTTAGTCTGACTGAAAATTTCTTATCGGCGCTCTGTGCCCACTGCTGCACTTCCACCGATGCATCACAGGATTGTGTTTCGACAGAAGGGTGGGTACTGGTCCACCGTCGGCTGGTCAGGCTGGCAGGATGGACCGTTGTCTGCAGATGGGAGTCCTCACTGTCTGAGCTACTAAAAGCTTCATTCTGGTACTGCACGCTGCAGGAGGAAGGTCAAAGCTTATGTTATTCTCAAATTAGTCCCAATCCACAAAAGTTCATTTTTATATGTGGTCCTATATAGCTGGAGCTTTTCATACATTTTTACCTTTCTGTGAGCTGATCTGGTTGAAATTGTTCAGACGCAGATTGATTCAAGTAAAAACTCCCAAATCCACTGTCTGTCTCTGGACTCACAATCCTCTGCAGCCCAGGAAACCCAACATCAGTCCAAAACACCAGTGTGACATAGACAGCATCATCACAACCGTTACAGTATGTGTGACTGACCTGTAATACAGATGAGGTGTTGAGAGGAGGCTCTGAGAAGCTGTGGGTGTCTGAGTCTCTGGGTGCATCAGAAGAAGAGGAGACCTCCACAGCCAAACTGGCACTGTCTCCCACACAACACTCACCCACCGGGTTCAGGACACTCTCCGGGGTGCTACAACTGCTGCAGCAACAGAGTGAGATACTAAGACGGATATAAAAACCACAACAGAGAGTTATTCAGTTACTACCTGTCAGGCTTCCACTGGCTCTGCCTGGAGGACGACCTAACTCCACTCAAGAAATCTAAAATGTTATCTCTATGATCTCCGGCGCTCCTCTTCTCTTCGGCCTCAGCTGTGTGGATGTTCTGTTCCTCCGGAGAACCCTGTGTTCTCCTGCAACGAGTCCACATAGAAAACCTGCACTCAGAGACCCAAACACTGGAATCTAACACCGACACCTGAAACACGATCAGCTCCGCAATGCGAGCACAAACACAATGGAGCGCTGCTGAGAGCATCTCTGCCCTAATTTGCCTCAATATAATTTTTTTTTCCCTTATCGATTATACAGAATTATTACATTTTTAAATTTCAGAAGTACCTTGGCAGGTGTGCAGTAGTTTTCAGTAAAGAGTCAGATGTCATGAGTTCATCACTTTCCTTTAACCCTCTTTCTCTGTGAATCTCACTTTCTTCCACCAGTTCCTGGTGCCCCCATTTCTCCGTTTGAAAACCCGCGGTGGAAAAAGCTGCACTCGGCCCCTGAAAACAGAGACCTGGTCAGATCATGTGGGGTGATCTTAAACTCACGGGCCTGATCTCATGCTACGGCGCAGGCAGGGTTTAAATGCTACATACTGGCCTCCAATGTACACCTGTAGTGGATCATGTGAAGAGATGCTAACACTTTAGCCACACACAACCACCTTTCAACATAGAAGAAATGTTTGAAGTGTAAATACATCCCGACCAGCAATGCTCGGATCATTGTTCACTTGATTACCTCATGCAGGGAGGGTGGAGGCGAGGGCGGTGGCAGGCACAGAGGACTAGGCTTCATGTCCAGCGTCTCTTTCATGGGGGTGGGGGTGGAGGACGCGTGGGGTGGAGAGATCTGCTCACACACGTTTTTGTCTATCATCTCCTTTATGTCCTCAATGTGCATCCCTATTCTGAATATGTCTCCTTCCACAAGTCTACACACACGCACACACACACACACACACACACACACGCACATTTCAGATATACCCTGGCAGGATGCATTAGCATGTCACTGACACAGGTGCAACAGCAGCGTCTGCTTAACCTGTCTGGGTCAAACGTTCCAGTGTTCCTGCAGAGGCCCATGTAGTTTTGCATCTCCAGAGCTCGATGCTCCTCCTTCTTACTGATGTATTTCCTTTCCATCTGGTCTTGAGCCTCCATGATACCCCTCAGCATCTGATGACAGATAGATTTTAAAAAAGGGGGGACCTACCTGCTCTAACAAAGTTAAACAAAACTTACCGTCTGCTGTTCTGCTGTGCTTAACGACATGCTGCTGATGCTCAATCTGAATTCTTCCACCTGAACAGAGTATGGTTTATAAACTATTTTAGATGTGATTCATCGTGATCACATCTTACACAAATCCTCACCATCTGCATGAACTGGACGATGATGCCCCTCAGCTCAGCAGTCATTCGTTCTCCATCACTGGAACCCTCCTCAGCCTCTCTGGGGTTCACCTCTTTAATGCTACCGTGGAGGGTGGTCGTTCCTTTTCCACCAGAGTGTTATGAAAAACAAATAATTTGTTATTCTGAACAAAATTTGTTCAAAAATGTGACACTCAAAGGGAAAAAAAATATGTTGGACAGTAGGTATTGTTTTTCATTTAATTAAAATGCTCTAAAAGCAAATAAAAGATGTTTGTGCGTCTATAATAAAGTCATCTGACACCATTTGTTTCTATGGAGACCATTGCACTGTACTTGCAGGTAGTGATGCGAGGCGCTGGTCGGTCATCATATCAGATGTTGGACACAAAAGCTCACCTGCTGGGGGAAGGTGAGGGCTAAAGGATCCAAGATGGTTCCCCTCAGCTGCAGGAAGGTTTTGCTGATCATCCTCTTTACACTCTAAATACACAGTCAGGTCTGAGCAGGGATGAGCCTGTGGAGACAAATCCAGACATTCACAGCTTATACGGAAAATATGATTTGAAATAATAGCAATAATTCAGCATTTACATCACTTCCTGGTCTCACTTGATCTGCAAAGCTATCCGTCTTAGCATATTTGGTCAAAAAATTTATCACATTCATCCTGAATTAATATGTTAGCCCCACATCCTCTGAACAACCATTATTCGTTATTTAACTAAATGTGATGATAGAAGTGCAAAGTGAACATTTCCTACCAGAGCTGCAGGAGTCTTGACCTCGCTGTTGAAGATGTAGGGTGTTTCTGATGGCTGGATAGAGTCCTCCAGGACTTTGCTGATGAGGTCTAACATGCCTGGAGAAGACTGGGTTCGGTGCATGGAGACGGGACCGTGAGGAGCATGTCTAGCTGGTCCACATGGAGCTCTGGGAATTTTTACCTTGGGCGCAACTTTTGAGAAGTCAGGGAGAGGGTAATGGACTTGGCCTTGGCCATATTTCATCTCACTGAGGGACCTTGTGTGTAAAAGCTGGGATCTCTGAACCGGATCGTCCTCTCCAGTCTTTTCCTGCTCTGATGCATCTCCAACGCCATCAGAGGTGGATGTGACGCCGTCAGCAGCAGCAGAGGTGACATGATCATTGTTCTCTTCCTTCTCTCTGTCTGAAGTTACATTTTTAGATGCAGTATCGATCGTCTCCTCGGTCCTACCCGAGCAGGAAATCAATTTGGACTCAGAATAACACGCGATTTTATCTGTCGTGTCACTATTATTATTTTTGCTTCTGTGCATTGGAGCCCAGCTGGTAACAGTGTCATCGATGCTCTCCAGCAGGGATACTTCTGGAAGGGTCTCTGCCTCGATCAGCCAGTCCAACCGTAGCAACTCCTCCTGGGAGAAGTGTTGCAACAGCAGCTGGTTGATGTCTGCAGGACACGATGAGGCAACATCACCAGGCTTTGAAACATTTAACCTGCTTTCCTGTTTTGTATTGCTGCTAGTTACTGGCATCTGAGGACCAATTTCTCCATCTCTTGTACTACAGTCATGTAAACCAGGAGAACCAGGACTTGCATGAATGGTTTCTTTTCCATCTGAACTGGTGCCCTCAGAGCTAGGAGTCTGGTTGAGGGATGGGGTCCCAAGGTCACCATCGTAAGGAAGATCATCCTGATCTTCATCGCTGGTGTTCTGCTCCAAGTCCAGGTGGTTTAAGGGAGACTCCTCCGGTGCGGTCTCCAGTCTGGGAGCAGACTCATGTGGCGGGCTGCTCTTAGTTTCTACTACCTTCTCACTCCGACTGCTGCCGATACTTTCCTCTGAGGAGGAGACGTCTAAGGATGACAACTCTGCACTTCCTACAATCATAGAACGTCACAAATACCAAATGAGGAGGTTGATAAGGAGGTCGCATACATCTACACTGTGTTCAAGACACATTAGAAATTGGGAAGATGTATATTTGACGTGATTATGGTGTCCCCCTTTCTGATTGATTGATGTCCAATCGTTCAGTTAACATTATTGATCTGTTGTGAATGTTTTGATGGTGTACAATTTACAGAACATATAAACTTAATAGTCTTTAGATGCAGTAGGTAATTGTTTCTGTTTATGTATGTTTATATATACAACTAAAATATACTGGTAAATGCAGTACTGTATGTGATAACTCTAGCCAATACCTTTGTGATGCTAGTTTTCATCTATTTCTGTCTCATACTCTGTGTAGTAATGAGATAAATTGATAAGTAAATTCCTTGTCTGCACTCATAATGGCTACATAGGATTAGTCTGTCAACACGGTGCAGAGCTGGAATCAGACACATATACACAAGTGACAAGCACTCAAAACAAATGACTTGCCACTGAGATGGATGCTGGCTTCGGAGGCAACAGACTCTTCCTGGGTCAGATGCAAGGCTAAAGAACTCTCCAAATCACTCAAGTGGAGACTTTCATCCTCACTCAGATCTACAAAGATCGTCTGCTGAATGCACTTTTCCCAGAGCAGAGTGCGCTTGTCCTCTCCCTGAATTTCATCGTCTGAGTCCTCCACTTCTCCCTCCATCGACGCGTTGTCCTTGACAGCAGCAGTTAGCCTCTCCTCACATCTTGTGTTGAGACGAGGGGTGACAGAGGAGCACAGAGCACCTGTTCATCACTTAGCAACGCAACTTGTCAGGAGACAACATTGGATCAAAATGTAAAGGGCTGTCAATTATTTAAGGTTCAATACATTGTGTGGGCAGATGTGACACAAGTTTAGAATTCTAAGATAAATTAAATTTAGTATCAGTCTTCAGCATCTACCAAAAGAAAAAGTAACTGATGAAGTGGATTCATTTTCAGTTTTTGATAACAGAAAGTAATGTTTGATTACTTTTTAATCCACAATGTCAGATCAAATCAGTAAATACTGCTAGGGAGTTTCTTTATTTCTGGATTTTATACAGTACTCATAACTACGTGTTTTTGCATGGAACGTTATTTGCTCTGTCATCTTTTTTTTTTAGGATGTGTTATTTTTGCCAGCGTTTCTTTGGTTGTTTTAAAAAGACAAATTATGGTCTTTTCATGACATTGATAGAGTTAGGTATATGAAGGAGAACTTATTAAATTTTATAAGGATCTGGTTAAAACGATCACGGATTTAAATACAAAAAACCCCTGCAATCATTGTGCTATAATGTGTTTCAACTCATTAAGCATAAATTACTTTGTGTATTTTGGTCAAACTTTGATGAAGGGAAGGAAATGAAGTCAAATTCTGTTACTTTTTTAATAAGCCAACTACTCAACAAACATAATAAGGTTCAGAGTATATGCTAATGTAAATATTTTACTTTAGATTGATATCTCTGTGGTTTAAAATGTACAGGTAGTTCAGTTTGTGCTGGGCTGCTGCAGCAGCTGAGAAGTCTAATGATGAGAAATTATTCCAAGTTTAATGAAAGTTTTGACAAAACTTAAACAACCAGCCATACAATGACAGCAAATATAAATATGAACTACATTTTGTTGCCAAACGGCAGCAACGGTGTAAATGACAAATGGCATAACACAATGCAAAATTAATAAAGTACAATAGAGAAGGCATTCATAAAAAGCAAAATAAGAACCGATTACAGAGTGACAGAATAAAACAGAATAAAACAGAGTCTTCTGACTCTACTGTAATGTGAATAGATGTCATGCTGTGCTGTTAACTTACTCGGGTAACGAACTGGACATTCAGCAGAATCATCATCAGTTTCTTGATGAACCCACACCGAGTAGGAGCCGTCCTGTCTATTTCTTTCTAGGCATGTGCTTCACATATGGACGGCTTTGGTCTCCGTGGTCTCATCAATAATGTATCCCACTGCGATGCGCTGGACGTCCGGCCGCTGAGCTGGCGTCTGGTTGCTGGGCAACAACGGTGAACTCTCCATAAAACGTCTCCTGCAACCAGTACGGACAGTTTTGGACACACCAATACATGACGTATGCGACATAAATTTTTTATTTATATATATTTTTTTAGATTTGGAGAAATTAACTTGACATGCTATCTTGTTCTTTTACTCATTTTGAAAGCAAAATTGTTTCAATTTTTTTTTCTTCACTAAATCTGACGGCTAAACGACCAGACACGTCACTTCTTTTCTATTCAAATCTATTGGTCCAATGACTGTTATTGTGGGCGTGGTCATCTTTGAATGTTGTCCTCTGACTGGCTGCCTGGCGAAAACACAGGCGAGCGCTGCCCCAGGGCTTTTCTTCTTTCCACGAAGTTAAATCGAACTTTTGTAAAAAGTAACACGAGAATGTAGAACTAGGTTAGACAGTCAGCAGTTTAAATTACAAACGCCTGTTTTATTTTTTGAAACTTTTATCATATTTGTTAGAACGTAAAGGAGAAGAACGCTCACCATTTTTCGAACTGGATCGTCTAACGTAAGTTTACCACCTAGCATGCTGGTATGCTAATCTTAAACTGGCCGTGATAACTGCTGTGGAATCAGACAGGAGTGAATTCGCTGCCCCAGCTTGGAGCTACTAGCATGTGTTAATCGTCCTGACAGTTCCAGCCGGAAGAATTGTTTGGTTTTTCTTTCAAGCTTCGTCGTGGAAGATGAATTCTGTCTGATTGGAGCTCGTGCTGACAGGAGTGCCTCTGATCAATAACAGAAATTGATTTGGTACTGATCAGCAGGCATTTGAATGACCAGTGTTTTTGACTATGTCAAAAACACTGGTCATTCTAGTGATATAGTCAAACTAGTGATATAGTGACAGGGTACTATCACCAATATCTACTATAATCACCCTGATTAACAATCAATTTACCTGTGTAAAGTAATCCATGTTGTGTGGTGGAAAAACTGCATCCAAATCTACAATTATGACAAATCATTATTTCATCAATGATTCACATACTACCAATAAATAACACATGATTTATTACTGTTAAGGATGTGTAAAAAGAATCAGGTGTTATTTCGTTTGTCTTTAGTCAGATTCAAGTAAAGTGAGCTCATTATCTTAACGACAAATGACGTTTGTCACACCCTTGGTGCAGTTTTTTTAAACAATAAGTGACATTAGAGGAGGTTTACATGTAGTTTCTGAAATTTAATTTCAAGTGCTGGGAATGATTGTTGATTGAGATTGACATTGGAAACTGTTGTATTTAGTTTTCCCTATTATTGTATAATATACATACTTGGTTTATATTATATAGCGTTCATGTTTGATGAAGTGGCAAATTGTGTGTGTGTGTGTGTGTGTGTTAAACAGAGTGCTAAATCAAGTATTTTGTGCACCTTATATGGTATATCAATCATTACAAAGTGCAAATGATAGATTTCTTCATCTTTCACAACAAAGTAAACAAATCATTCATGATCATTCACCGTTCTCTGCAGGCTTTCCAGATATCCTGTTCCTGTGAGGAAGAGCTACCGGTCAGTAACCCCGTACTTATGTGCTTGTTTCTTCCTTTTGTTTTGGTGCTGCTTTCTGCTGACTCAGTGCCATGCTCACTCCTGCTTCCAAATTTAGGTTTTTCTCTCAGTGACTGTTTCCATTTTAGTGCATCAATAGGATGTAAGCTCAGAGAAAATAGCCTGTTATTACCAGTCAGCCTCTTGATTTGTTTGATGTGTTTTAAGTCATGAATCACTTCTTCTTACTGACTCATCGCTGCAGCTGCGTGAGCAGAAACGGCCTCTGTCCATCAGACTCAGTTGACCCAGACATTATCAATGACGATTGGATTCATTAGCCACCTTTAGCAGACATATTTCACGTGTTTTATGTAACGTTAACAATAACACTTTAGTTACAGGTGCCAACCTCATTGTTCCTGTGTTTGATACCAAAGATAAATTAAGGAAAGAAAAAAGCTAAAAAAGTATTTATTTTTGTGTTGTTTTCCTTATTTTACTCAGCTGTTTGCACTTAATGCTACACAGTGAAACAATTGTTTGTTGCTACAAGCAAATTTAATAAAGGTTTAATGAATTGTCATCGTACTGGTCATTTTTTTTCTAGTTAGCATATACCTTAAACAGTTTAAGCTGAAAACTGATGGTTACATTAGAGCAGCGTCACGCTGGTACGATAAGGTGAATGATTTCATTTAATTTACGTGTGATCTGATTAGTTGACTAATCGAAAAAATAAACGGTGATTAGTCGACTATCAAACTAATCATTTGTGGCAGCACTAGTTGGTCAGGAATGAGGCTGTACAAACTACCAGGGACACGTCAGAGAACTGTTAGAATAACTGGACAGATTCTGAAAGTCCTCCGATGTTCACATACGAGCAAACCAGCGTACAAATCAGTATCTAAACTGAGTCCCCTCATTCTGAGTTTCTTTCTGTGTCGAGTCTTTCTGATGTGGGAAAGTTTAAATGGCATTAATCTTATTTGAAAGAGGTATTCCAAATTCAACAGGAATTGATTGTCATTGTTTGCTGCAATTGATCAAATCGAAGTCAAACAGTTTGCAAACAAGCCCCCTGTTTCTGAATGTGGGTGTCTGATGGGTTAAACTTGGGGGACAAATGGGTGTGGCCGGTATGACCTCATGGAGAAATGAGGTAATGCTCGACTCTCCTCTTTACTCGGTACATTATGTACTATTCTTGTAGCTTGACTATCGCTGTACTTTCCTGTGGTGGAAGCTGCATTCAGGTTCATCTGTTCCTTTGCAGGGGGGTGTTCCTCCTTTTACTTAGCGACACTTTTCTCCGAGAGATCATGCAACAAGTTGCTGGTCGCTCTTTCTTTCCAGTGACGACCTCTGGTTTGCTTTCCCATTGCTTGAGCATAGCGCTGAGACGAGCTGCCCTCGTAGAACGCCTGTGCTGAACTGACCCCATCCATTAGCTCCCACCCTGCACTCTCTCTCTCTCTCTCTCACCCCCACCTTCCCCCCCTCAACTTATGCATGCTGCTGTTTGGTTGGTGTTGCCATGGCACCATGTGGCCAGAATGAGGCTTCACACACAGCATCTTGTGTTCTCTTCACAGAGGGCAGCTGAGGAGATTGAGGTGCAGTGACGCAAAACACACACTATACCAAAGCAGCCGTGTGGATTTCCACTCAGGACTCTCCTGTCAGACACTCATGGGGTTACCTTCCTCTGTCAACGTCCAGCAAAGGGACAGTCGTAGCGTTCACCGCATTGGGTGATCTGGGGTAGTTTTTTTGTTTTTAACGTTGTCTACCCTCGCCTCGCGTCCGAATCCCTGGGACCAAATCTTTTTTTCTTACTTGTTGACCCCTGTTTTTAAACGCAACCATTTTTTTGGGAACAAGACTGGGATTTTCCCTCATATTATGCACGTCAATGGATACCGGTGGTTCAGTGATTAGCACGCGAGCAGAGGAGCAGTCCCTCCATGTCCGCTACAGGTAGGACTCTCTCAGTTGAGATGTGGGTTTAGAGTGGACTGACTGGCTCCCTTTTTCATTTCCTGCTAACATTTGGTTTAGAAGGAATGTCAGTCGAATCATTTGCTGTCAGATGAAACGTCAAAAATCTTGTGTCATTTTGTGTAAAAAGTACAGTATTTTCCGTACTATAAAGCGCACCCAAAAGCCTTTAATTTTCTCAAAAACCGACGGTGCGCCTTATAATCCAGTGCGCCTTAAATGTAAAAAGTTTTAAAATAGGTCTTTCATTGAAGGTGCCCCTTATAGTGCAGAAAATATTGTAATGCATGATCTGAAATGTGGAAATGAAAATTGAGGGATAAGTTGGGGGTCCCTGTAGACCTTCAGGTGAGTTGTGCAGAAATGCATCTGCCAGCTGTCCCTGCATTCCCAGTAAAGCACCAGGTGTGACCCGCCAGATCTCCTCCCCTTCAATATTTAACAAGCCCTGAAAAATTCATCACCGCTGGCGTTGTCTTTGTTTTTTGTTTTTTATTGCTGTGTGTGTGTCCGGTTTGTTTGCAGAGGGTCGCCCGCTCATCTGCTGACGGGACGGTTCTGGTCAATGACTTGATTCCATTAGACGACACTACAGACTCAGCTCGTGTCTCGTAAAGCCTCTCAGCCCTCACCTGAGGGTGTAATCTGTCGGCTGCTGTAATCTCAGGCGACCAGGTCAGAAGAGAGAGCTTGAAAGAAAGGAAAGCAGATTAGCTTTGAAAATGCTGAATGTGCACTTTGCTCGCTGTTCTGCATTGTGAGTTAGTACTTGGAACAACGTCACACGCGTCACACTCTTTGGGGATTTTTTCCAATGCGCTGCGCTAGGAAACCTGGATGACATCAGAGAAGAGGTGGCGTTGATGTCACAGAAAAAGGAAGGGCTTTTTTTTTAACCTTTATTCAGACTGATTTGCGTTTTTTTTTTTACCACAAACCCCCGGGTTGTTTCTGACTTGTCTTCATGCTCCGGCTGCAGCCTGGAGGTTTTTCTAAAGGAAACCTCGGTAGATGCCTCTCAGATGTTCCGTGTGCTGTTGTTGTAAAATGCCAAAATCAAGAAGGTAGGCTAGTGTCTGTTGCAGCTCCACTGCTCAAGGGTGTATTGTTAACTTTGGAGTCAACAGCGAGTGCGTTTTCTAATTTCAGGCTGAAGACCTCTGATTACGCGAGCTTTATCCGCTGCTCAGAAAATCCTGTTTGCTTTTGTTTGCAAATTATAGCTGACCAGAATGACGAAACAAACGACTTTGTTGAGTGTTTTTGTGCTGTTTAAGTAGCTCGCCACAGATCAGGAGCAGATTGCATCTTTAAACGTGTGTTTGTGGGTCAGTTCTTGAGAGCTTGGCTGGGTGGAGACGGAAAGCTCGAGATAAACAAACCAGATAGCCTTTGTGTGGAGCTGATCTCTTCTCATCAATGGTTTCCTGAAAGCTGTCTGTCTCTTTTTGTGTCAGTTGTTGCTTTGCACTAATAAAACACCTTTTAAAGACAATCCATGTGCAGATTGTCTGACGCTCCTCTCGCCTGGCCTTAAAATGCCAGAATCTAACCTTTTTTTCTACAATCATGAGATAATTTGCTTGTTTCGCCCCACATTAAAGAACATCTTTACACTTTTTGAATTTATTTCTTCCATTAGATGTACCTATACGAACGACGGACCTCATTTACTTTATTGTCAACTAAGAAAACATCTTTCACAAGCTGTATCCTCAAAAATAAGTTCATTTAAATGATACAGTCTTAAGAACCAGCTCATAAATGTCATAGAAGCCTTCTTAAAATCATCCCTGCATAAATTTATACCATTTAATTTTCACGTCAGTGGGAAACCCAGTGGAAACCAGTGCCTGCTTAAAAGGAGCTGATCTAAAACCCAGTGGAAAGATTAAAAATCATGTCTTAACCCACTCAGCTAATAAACAGGAGAAACCACAGCTCAGATTGTTAAAGGGACCCTCAGAACTCTCTGGGGCCTGTCCAAAGGATGTGAGGTTGACCACAACAAGCACTCCCCCGTCTGAGCCATTGTTCTCGCTGTAGGTGGAAGGAAGTCACTGAATGACGTTTCCTGTGCTTAGACAGACATTTTATTCCTGGTTGTGAAGGGAGTCCGGTCAGTCGGCAGCAGGATTCAGACACACAAGATCTCTTTTTCTCCCGCTTTGTCGTTATTTGGACTCCAAACAGACACCAGAAACACTGATCTGGCTTCTGTCTGCGTAGGATGGAGGTGTCCTGCCTGGAGCTGGCGTTGGAGGGCGAGCGTCTCTGTAAGGTGGGCGATTACAGAGCGGGGGTCTCCTTCTTTGAAGCTGCCATCCAGGTAGGCACAGAGGACCTGCAGGTTCTCAGCGCCATCTACAGTCAGCTGGGAAACGCCTACTTCCACCTCCATGACTACGCCAAGGCGCTGGAGTTCCACCGGCACGACCTCACCTTGACCAGGTTGATCTGCGCTGGAAGGCCCCTCACAGATATTGTTATATTTGTCGTTACTAACGTGGTGTGTGTTGTGCAGGACGATCGGCGACCTGTTGGGAGAAGCCAAAGCCAGTGGAAACCTTGGCAACACTTTAAAAGTGCTCGGGCGTTTTGAGGAGGCTGTGGTTTGCTGTCAAAGACACCTGGAAATAGCGAGAGACGTTAACGACAAGGTGAGGTGGAGAGATTCTGAACCCAAACAGTGATCGTCTGCACAGAGAAACGTTTTGTATCGGACATCAGCATTCAATACCGACATAGTTCTCCTGCATTTGTGTCAGCTGGGTCAAGCACGCGCTCTCTACAACTTCGGGAATGTGTACCACGCCAAAGGCAAGAGCATCTGCTGGAGCGGCGCCGAGCCCGGAGACTTCCCAGAAGAGGTGATGATGGCGCTGAGGAAAGCTGCCGAGTACTACGAGTAAGTAGCGCGACAATTTGTCGATACGCTGTCCTCCTGATCAAACATATCAAGTTTGACCGTTTGTGTGTTTTCAGGGAAAATCTGGCGATAGTGAAGGAGCTCGGTGACCGCGCCGCTCAGGGACGAACCTACGGCAACCTGGGCAACACGCACTACTTGCTGGGAAACTTTCGCAAAGCCGTGGCTTCTCACGAGCAGGTGACACTTCATAACGACTACACGTTCCTCAGATAAGATGCATAAATTGTCTAACTGCAGTTGTGCTAAAAGAAATGCGTGGCTTTATCTCTGTCTCTGTGCAGCGATTGCTCATAGCCAAGGAATTTGGCGACCGTGCAGCAGAGAGACGGGCTTACTGCAACCTGGGGAACGCCTATATCTTCTTGGGGGAATTTGAAGTGGCGGCGGAGCATTACAAGTATGACCCAAACAGAAGAATGGAAGATTTTTTTTTTTTTAAATGATGTCCCATCTCTCTATTATTTTGACAAAAAAGTTTTGAAATGTATCTTTAAAATGTCTTTTTCTTAATGATGAAGCTTAAGCACCAGTCATTTAAAAAAAATCTCTTGTGAGCAGCTCAAAGCATCTTGTTAGCAGATGTAGATTTTTCGAATTCCGAGGAGGGAGATTCTTCTGACCCTGAAACGCTCTGGTGTTCCCCAGGAGGACGCTACAGCTGGCGCGGCAGCTGAAGGATCGGGCGGTGGAAGCCCAGGCCTGCTACAGCCTGGGAAACACCTACACACTCCTCCAGGATTATGAGCGGGCCATCGACTACCACCTCAAACACCTCATCATAGCCCAGGACCTCAATGACAGGTACACACACACACACACACACACACACACACTCACCCACACACACACACACACACTGTGGTTCCACTGTGCCCCCCCTGCATGTGTTGAAATGTGAGTTTGGATGCAGGATCGGGGAGGGCCGTGCATGCTGGAGTCTGGGAAATGCCCACACTGCACTGGGGAACCACGATCAGGCGATGCACTTTGCCGAGAAACACCTGGAAATCTGCAAAGAGGTAAAAATCAAAGGTTTAAGTTTTCCTTTGCCGCATGTTTGTTCTCACCTCTTTATTTGATTTAAGGGAGATCTCATTCTGAGCAGTTTAACGTCAGCAGGGAAGGAATTCCTCTCTAAATGTTTTGTTGTCGTAGACCGGAGACAGGAGCGGGGAGCTGACGGCACGCATGAACGTTTCCGATCTCCAGGTGGTCCTGGGTCTGAGTTACAGCACCAACAACTCCACACTGTCAGAGAATAAAGAAATAGATTACAACCTCCACGGTACGCCGATCTCACCATTTACTGGTCAGATACCGTCACCTTTTGACACTGTAGTCTAACATTTTTGTGTTTTAGGAGCGAGGCCCAGGATGAGTAGAAGACACAGCATGGAGAACCTGGAGCTGATGAAACTCACCCCCGACAAGATGAATGTAAGAACTTCTCCTCACGGGTCACCAGTGAGAGACGTACAGAATATCCCAGAGTGATAAGAGTAATGTAAGTTAATTAACCTCCTCGGTCCTTCCTGTGTTTCAAAGGGGCAGAAGAGGAACGTCGACATTCTGAACAAACAGTCCAAACCGTCGCTGGCTAAGAGCTCCTCCAAGCTGTTCTTCGTCAGCCGTCTGCGGGGCAAAAAGTACAAGACTGGTGGCACTAGTAAGGTCCTCCAGGACACCAGCAACACCCTGGACTCCAGCCAGACGGCCACTCAGGGGCCTCAGAAGGTAGAGCGCCAGGGGTATCCGACTGGTGGCATTTAGTCCCCGACGGGCTTGTTCTGTATTCATTTGACCATTTGTGTTCTTAACTAGCGACTCAGTCCAGACATGCTCGGGGACGAGGGCTTCTTCGACCTCCTGAGCCGTTTCCAGAGCAACCGAATGGATGACCAGCGCTGTTCAATACAAGATAAAGGCAGCAGGTTATCGCTGAACAGCGGCCCGGAATCGCCTCCCAGAGCCATCAGGAAATGTAAGTCAGAACTTACCAGGTTTTAAACTAAGTAGATTTTTAAAACTAACTACCTCACCCACAAGGTTTTAAACAAACAAGGTTCTAAACTAGGTTTGGAACTAACAAGGTTTTGAACTAAATAGTTTTATAGCTAACTAACCCACTAGATTTAAACAAATTAGGTTCTAATCTAACTAGGTTTTAAACTTGCTAAGTTTTGAATGAACTAACTAACTAGCTTTTGAACTAACTGACTAACTACATTTTAAACAAACTAGATTTTAAAACTAACTAACTACCCCACAAGGTTTTAAACAAACTAGGCTCTAAACTAGGTTTGCAACTAACTAGGTTTTAAACTAACTAGTTTTTTTAACTACTTAATCCACTAGGTTTTGAACAAATTAGGTTCTAATCTAATTAGGTTTTGAACTAACAATGTTTTGAATTATTATTTAACAAACAGTGTATTTGTTATTATTTAATTATTACTTTTTAAGTTTTTTTGTTTACACAGTATGTTTTCACTTTTACACCAATCCTGCTTTATGTGCTTTTAATTGCCCCTTGGGGACAAATAAATTAAATTTTGAAAAATCCCACAATGAACTTCCTTTTCACAGTAAAACATGACTGATTTGTCTCTGTGTCTTTCTGCAGCGGTATCAGAGTCCGCCAACGTGTCCGGAGCCCAAGCCCGGCGTCTGGAGGAGTCTTCGGCGCCAGGGGGGAGCCTACCCGGCCTCAGGCTCAATCAGAACAGCAGCCAAGCCGTCCTCAACCACCTGATGGCCAACGCCGACAGCGCCGAACCCGACGACGAATTCTTCGACATGCTCGTCAAGTGCCAGGTAGCTAACGCCAACAAATGCACCGTGTGTGAAGAGAGAGGCCTGACGCCGACGGAGCTCACAAATGTTCTTTCTTTCGCTCCGACAGGGGTCCCGTTTGGATGACCAACGCTGCGCCCCTCCCCCTCCTCCCATCCGAGGACCCACCGTACCGGATGAGGACTTTTTCAGCCTCATCATGCGTTCTCAGGCCAAACGAATGGACGAGCAACGCGTCACCTTGCCTTCTGCGTCCAACGCTGCAGCCCGACCCGGCTCCAGCTAAGCTAGAGACTAAAGGGACACAGGTTGACCTTCAGGCTCGTGTCTCGTTACTTGTGTCCTCTGGGACTAAACTAAAGCACTGTCAGCATTAAATGTAGTTTGGAAGATATCTCTAATCAACAAGGACTTGTTTCACATAAAGTAGCACGACGCTAACAAATGGTCATCAGGGACATTTTGTTTTTTCAATGTTTTCATGGATTTCATTTATTTTCTGTGTATTTTTTAATACACAATACAGTTCTGTGTGTATTTATTGTACTTTTGATGACTTTGTTTTTTGTTGACTGCCGTCCCCCCCGCTGTGGAGCAATGTGGTTCAACTCACCGTCTTTGAGTCAGCGTGGACAGACAAGCACACTACATGTTTTTGTTTATATTGGAAGGGTTTTTATTTTTTGATTACCTAGAACAAAATAAATGGTGTTTTAAGCTAACTGGTAAAACAATGATTTTAACCCATGTACAGCCCTTTATTCTCTTTTGTACCAAATGTTTTAAAGATGTTAGAGGAATGAAGCCTTGTTCATGTATCCTCCTGGCTCAGAGTTTGTAATGTGAACTGTTTATTTTGAACAAAATACAAACAACGAACAAATTGTGTAAAAGACAATTTATTGAACATACCATCAGTCAGACTCAAGTTAGCTTGAATTAATTTAAATCACTTTTAAAAACAAGAATAAGAGGGGCTTCATACGAGAACCGCTAGCATTTCAATAATATACCAACAAATCAGATTACAAACAGAAACACAACATAAATAAATACATCTAAGTACGTATTAGTTTGGCCTTGTTTGTTAAAACCATATGTGCTATATATTAACATATAAACCTAAATATGCATCTCTGTAAATTAAGATTAGGAGACAAAGTAAAAAAAAAGAAAAACAAAGTGCATTTTTAAAATAAAAAAATAAAATGCTCATGCCCCAAATACTGGTTCTAAATAAAGGTCAGCATCCATTCATCCAGTCAGGTTCCGTTGTGCATAAATTCCACCTTTCTGGGCAAACACTGCCACCTACTGTTCGACCAATGCAGCAGCAGATGAACCAAAGCTATGCAACACAGTAACCCAGAACAAATGCCACAAATTACAGTTCTTATTTCCCTTTAACTTTATAACCTGTCATTGCAAGCAAGCCATCACGGGACACTGTAACAGCTCCAGAGCAGAAACACTGACGTTTAGATCGAAAACTAATGCACAAGCTACTGCTAATGCTATGGATACAGTAACTGTACAGACATCGGGGGGGAGGGTCCGACGCAGAGCCGAGCTGATCGGCCAATCCTCCACCAGATTCTGACGGTATATATTTTACTTCCTAAAGTCAACTCTTTCCTGAACACAAGCAGCATTACACCAGCTGTATGAAAGCAAAATGCTAGAGAAGGAATGCAGGATTTTAAAAATGGTCTAAAAGAATTTGATCTGAATTTTTTTTTTTTTTTTACATTTTTGGTATGGAAACACAAGAAAGGCACCATCAGAAAACCTCGACAGCTCCTCAGCGAGTGAACGAGACATGCAGCAACAGGCTGGTATGCGTAAGCAGTATATTGTATGTATATGCATGATGGGACCTTGGTCCTAAATGTACCATCGTAACATGTGGGAAGAGGTCTAGTGATGAATGATCTAGTGTTGAATCCCCGGAGGTCAACAATCGGAAAGCGTGTGTGTGGTTAAAAAGAAATGTGTGCTTTTGATGAGTCGCAGGTTTGTATCCAGATGGTTTTCTACAGACAGGAGAGAGAACGGCTCGCTCACCATATCCAGTGTTTTAGAGGAGTGTGTGTGTGTCTGTGTCATGGGTTGTGCGTCCAGAGTGTGACGGTGCGATCGGCGGAGGACGAGAGGAAGGACAGGTCGTTGGTGTGCCATCGACATTGGATCACCTTGTCGCCGTGTTCGCCGACCACCGTCTGAGGCAGCTGCTTGGTCAGGTCGCCTAGAAACACACACACACACACACACACACACACACACACACACACACACACACACACACACATACACAAGGAGGAGTGTTTGCTCAGTAATGTTCAACACCAGGGTGCGATCGGTGGAGAATGAGAATAGCAGCGCAGGCAGCCAGCACCCTTCTGTAAAATACGCATGAAAAGACTGGAAAATGTTTTTTCAATCCGGTTTTGATCAAATCCGAGTCGACTCTGTAACGTCTCGAGTGTTTGATGAGTCGTCCGTACCTTGCAGGTTGGTCACCATGACCTTGGTGTCGTAGGAGCCCGTGAGCAGGTAGTGTGCTCCCGGGGAGAACCTGACAGATCGCACGTCGCTGCTGTGCGGCCGGTACACCTGGACGATCCGTCCTCCTCTGATGTCGTACAGCATGCAGGCGCTGTCTTCCTGCCCCGTTGCCAAGAGACGGGCACTGGGATCCACTGCTACCGAGGCCACGGGACTGCCTGCAGGAAACAAATGTAGAAAAACAGTAGATTTGTCAAAACAAACATAAAAACATGATACCGTGATGAAAAGAATCTTTTTTTTTTTCTATGGAGGTGAAACGACATATACCTGAACCGTGGAACACAGTTCCCACCACCCTGACACAGCTGGGCACCCTGAGGTCCCAGAATCGCACCGTCTTGTCTTGAGAGCCAGAGGCGATCATCCAGCCCCCCCATGTGTACAGGGACAGAATGTGACCTGTACACGGATGAGACGCAGGTTGCATTAAAACACTCTCCGCTTGTCATTTAGCGTTCAGGAGGGGGCGCATACACGGCTAAATTCGTCCGTGCACCTGTGTGTCCGCTGAGCGCGTGCAGACCCTGACCCCTCTGACAGTCGGTGGTGTAGATGTTACAGTCTCCAGCTCCGGCACTGATCAAGATGGCCCCTCCGCTCTCGGGGCCCTCCATGAAGGCCAGGTCTCTGATGGTGCCGTCGTGCATGCTGAACTCCAGGTCCGGCCCTGAAGCACAGACAGAAGAAAACCCACTGGTGACTGCGAGATGCTGATGATAAAGGGCTGACACAACGAAGCGGGACTCGCGCGGTCACCTGTGGCGTTGCACGTCTCGGCGCTGAAAGGCAGGACTTTGACATATTTGTCGTTGGAGCCTGTGGCCAGCAGGTTCCCACAGTGGCTCCAGGCCACACAGTAGATGGAGCCTTTGTGGTGCTTGTTCCTCTTGAAGCGGATGGTTGGCTGCTTGAGTGGAGTGGAACCACTGCAGACAGGAAGAGAAGAGAGAGAGAGAGAGAGGAGTCAGGGCGGTGATCAGAAAACTCATCGGGTCATTGGAAGGGCACACAAATCAGTAAGTTACCTCAGGTCTAACGTTTCCGGATAAGCGCAGACTCGTAGAGTTTTGGAGTTGGACCCCACGGCGTAGAGCGCTCCAGACGGGTGAAACGCCACGGCGCGGACAGCCTGCGTGTCCTCCAGAGTCTGCACCGGGACAAACAGCTTTTTCTGCTTGTCGCCCTGCAAAAACGTGTCACAGATTACGTATAATTAGCCGTCTAATCTACTGTGATCTCAACCCTACGAAATCCTTACGGTTGTGATGCTTGCATGACATCAATAATCTACAATCTGCTTAATCTGATCAGAATTACGCGGCGTCACCTCACGCCGTGACGTACACCAGAGTGAGCTCGAGTCGACGGAATCAGATCGGTGGCGTTCAGCGTGATGTCAGACTGAGAACTCGTTCTTGTTGAAGTCGACTTCCTTTGCAGAATGTTTCAGATTAAAGCGTGAGTACGTACCTCTTTCCCTCTGGACAGGGACACCGGAGAGTCGCTTTGTCCACCTGCTTTCAGTTTCTGATCACTGCAAGAAAAACATTAAACAGTTATTGTTGAATTCAACTCAGAAACCACCTCCATAAAAAACAATAAAAATAAAACTCAGTGCCTCTGGTTGACGACGGGGGACTCATCTGGAGGCAGGACTGTGTGACCCCCCACGGTGCGTTGTGGGGTGCTGCTGAGCACCCCTCCCCCCCAGGTCCTGGTCTGCTCCGGAGTCACAGATGGGGGGTTGTTATTGTGCTCCGAGGCTGTGGCGTTCTCGTTTCCGTTACACTGCTGGGTCAGAGTCTTCACCTCCTCCCCTAAATTTTCCATTCCCACATTGAGCTCCTCCAGCTTCTGGATAGACCTGAGGAGCGCGCACACACACACACACACACACACACACACACACACACACACACACACACACACACACACACACACACACACACACACACACACACACACACACACACACACACACACACTTAATCAAATTTCATACATTCTGTTTTGATCGCTTTCTTACTTTCTATAAATTTCTTTTTTACAGACTTTCAGCAGTGTGAAGGGAATTAATGAGGTAATTATTCTCTGTTCCCTGAATTATGCAGAGGTTAGACACAGGGAGACATGGGGGGAGGGGGAACTCTCTGGGGGGGGGGGTTTAAGAGAAACAGCTGATGTTCTGCTGACAGTAAAAATGATAAATGTCATCAGCTTAGGGTTAGGGAGTGTCGACTCAATGTGTGTAAAGGTAACACACACACACACACACACACACACACATGATTTGACGTGGAAGACCGTCACAGATGGTTCAGTCTAAACTGGTTATGGGGGGAGGGGTGTGTCGTGATGGGAAGAGCCACCTGGACCTCATAACTATTAACAACAGCTGATCCCTTTATTCTGTGTTGAAATGGAAAAACTGGGCAATAATGAGTGAAAATAATTCACGCAAACATGGTTCCCTCCCGGTGTCGGTACCTGTTGAGGAACTTCTCCGTGAGGCTGTGCTGCATACTGCTGGGTGGGGGCTCCTGTTGGACCCCGCCCTCCAGTAGCATCTGCTGGTACATCTGCCTCTGCTGTTGCTTCTGCTCCAGGTGCTGCTGCACACGCAGGCGGTGGCGATAGAACTCCTCGTACTTCTCTGTGGAGTCACGGAGCTGAGGATCCAACAAGACCGGATTAAGGTGACAGAAGACACTCTGCTCTGAACGATTTTGATAGTAAAGCTCGACTTGTGTTATCAGTCGCCTCCAGTGACAAAAAAAATTGATTTTTCCTCTTAATCTGAATTAGCAGGTTGAGATGAGTAAATGATTTGATCTGATGGATAATCTAGGCCCAGCATCAGGATTAGGACCAAGAGTCCTGGCTGGACCCTTGGTCCTAATCCTGTGAAACCTGCCCGGTTCTCCTGTAAGGTGAGCTCAGCTCATGTCAAACAGTCTTTGTATTTGGAATTGAGTCTTTAGTGTCACATTTTGATGATGTAGCTCGTCAAACAACGTGTCTTTACACACACACACACACACACACACACACACACACACACACACACACACACACACACACACACACACACACACACACACACACACACAAAACAAACACACACATACATCATCCAATTCCAACAGGAACAACGGTTTATGTTACCAATGAATAATAAATCACAAACAAACCAAATCAAGGTTAACGTTCTTTTTTTAAAAAGTTCCATTCAAGCGGAAACATCGCTCTGAGACAGCTTCCGAGCACTAACTCACACCTACAGACGGTGACTCATGAGAACTGACATTTATAACCCCTTCAGTGTCACAGACGCCTATCGAAACAGGAAACCTTTCCACAGACGGGTCAAACAGAAGCGCCCGCTTCTATTTGACGTCTAACGGCTCTACCTCATTCCTGTCGGCGGCGCCCGGTGATGGTGCATCCTCCCCTGGAGCGGAGGCGGGGCGGAGGTTCTGCGCTCCCGGTGAACTCATCATTTTATCCACAGGTGTGTCTGTCCTGGATCTACACAGAAAAAAGAGAGGAAAGAAATCAGAAGAGTCAAAACATCCGCAGGGGGGCTTCTGCCTCCAGGCTAAATTCTTACGTTTCTGGGGATTCCTCAAAGATGCTGTGGCAGTCGGTGCTCTCCATCATGAGACTCCGGCTCAGGCTCTGCCCTCCCGCTCCGGGGTAGTGGAAGTTAGCAAAGGAGTGGGACATGGGAGCGGCGCCTTTACCTGGCGCCACCTCGGCAGCGCTCGCTCTCTTATCCTGACCGGACAGCCCATAAGACAAGCCGTCCAACGCTGGGTTCAAGGAGCGCGACATGTAGGTGTCGGCGGACTGGGGGCGGCGCAGCGGGGAGGAGGGGTAAGGAGACAGTTTGCTGATGAGCGGGGTGAGGAGGTCAGCGTAGCCCGTCTTGGCGGGTTTGACCAAGCGGTCCACGTGGATGTTGAGCTGCTTCTGTTCGAAGGCGCAGGAGAAGACGCTGTGGGAGAGATTCTGCATCCAGGACAGCAGAGACAGGTCCAGGTCGTCGCAGCCGTTCCCGCAGAGCATGTCCACCCCCAGGAGGACCTCGCTCTCTGTGATCTCCTCGCCCGTCGCCTTGCTCTGCGCGATCATAAATAATGACAGCTCCAGCGTGCCGGCAGGTGGACACACAAACAGTGTTTATATTTGATTGTAGCGTGTTAAAACCTGGCAGAACTCCACGCAGCACTCGTACAGGACTCCCTTCAGGAGCAGCTGGAAGAGTCGGTCGCCGCTGGCCTTGAATCCAGCTTCGCTCAGCTTCCTGTCTGCGGGGATGAACTCTGCCACCATCGTGCAGGCCTCCTCAAAGCAATGCACCCTGGCCGTGCTGGGGTTCCAGTCCTGAAGGACATCAGCAGCGGAATAAGAACAGGAAATTGGATTTTACACTGATTAAATATTTCAAATTCAGTGCACTTTCAAAAGTCTCGCCTTGAATTCGGCGTGATTGGTGAGGCGAGGCAGCGTGAGGAGCAGACACAGTTTGCTGTAGTCGTCTTTAGAGGGACAGAATTCCTCCAGGACGTGAAGACACTTGACTGCTTCCTGCATCGTGTACTCCAGCTGGGAAAAACACACGAAAATACATCTCAGACAGGCGGACGTGGACGAGTCAGAAAGAAAAACAAGGTTGTGTTTGGAGGAGCTTTATCTCCAGCAGCACATCAGAGGATTAAATGACTCCTAAATGTCAGTGAGACTGAAAAACAACCTTCAAATGCCAGTTTGCACAAGAAATCAGACAATTTATTCATGAGCATCTGGAACAGCATGGATTTACAAAGAATTAGATGTGATTCAGGTTTATCATCAATGAGCCTGATTTAAAAGCAAAAAAACCCCAAACCCTTCCTTAAACGATAATAATAAAAAGATCATATGCCGTCCTTGCAGGGGAGGCATAAAAACAGTTTGTTTCACTGCTTGTCTTTGAGATTCACCCCTCGTGTTTATCGCCATGACAACCAGTCAATAAGCTCTGTTACTAAGTCTATTCCTTAAGCAGAAAAATGCAAAGCTGTGTCATGGTGGAGGTGAAGAAAGCAATACAAGAAAGCAGGGAATCAATCACTCCATCAATCGATCATATTTAGAGACTTACATGCTGCGGCTCATCCTCTGCTGACATGGCATTATTCACACACAGCGCCTCCAGAAATTTCTGCTTGAGGATGATGTAACGAAACCTAAGGGGGAAACGGTCGGCGTTAGAAACCGACGCCAAAAGAAACCACGAAGGTGTCGATGCTGCTCCCATGTGAAGGTGCTCGTACCTTTTCCTGTCAAACTTATCCATGCACTCCAGAGGCTGAATGAACTGCAAGACTTCATCCCATTGGCCATCAAGCACCAGTTGTCTTTAGGAAAAGAGATCATGTTTAACACGCATGTAACAAATCAAATCATGCCCAGTGGTCAGCGTCCAGACCACACAGGCGTGACTCCATCTACCTGAGGAAGAGCATGTCGTCGGAGTACAGCCCGTTGATGACGCCGCTCTCCTTCTCCAGAGCCAACATGCTGATATGCAGCTTCCTGGAGTTCAGGAAATCCAGGATCACCTTGATGATCTCCACCTCCTTCACATTTATGGTTTCTTCCACGGTCATGGTGACGGCGGCCTGCCAACGTAAAAAAAAAAGAAAGAAAAAAGAAGGACAATACCAACGTTACGTCATGACTGTTTTTAGTTTTAAAAGATCACAAGCCCTCCGGGGTAGCTGAAGAACATCTTCATGAAATGACAGCAATAACTAGAATTTATCAGCAATTAGCAGCAGTAATTTGACCTAATTTTGTCATTAAGAACTAATGAATCCTGTTCAACTCATGTTTCACAGGTTTTTTTTACATCCCGCTTCAAAGCGATGATGTAATTGTAATTGTCAGCGTTTGTGTGTTCGTCCGTTAGTCCACCAAATATCTTCAAAACCGTTGCAGACAGAAAGATGAAACAAAAAGCTCCTTACTCAGGCAGCAAAGGGGATGAAAATGAGATGATGATCTTGACCTTGAGAAAACTCGTTCAAAGTCAAATTTCAACTTTTGTACACTCAGGAACTGGATAAGATAGAAAGACGAGGGAGAAGGCCAGTGTGAGTAAGACCATAGATCAAAGCTAGTGCTTTGATCAATGAAAGTAGGTCAGAGCACTAGCTTTGATCTTTGACCTATGCAAGTAGGTCAGGGTAAAAATTTTAATTCAGGGGTGTCACGGGATGTTGCAGTCTGTTCTCATTAAGAACTAATGAATCCCTTCAACTCATGTTTCACATGTTCTGTTTTGTTTTTAATTTCCGGCTCTGGGGAAGGAGTCAGACTTTTCTTATCAGAGGAGGAGAGCAGAGGAAGGATAAGATACATCAGTCAGTCATCATATGATGGTAAAGTACAAACAGTAAGTTAACTCCACAGGAAACACACACACACACACACACACACACACACACACACACCTTGACGAGTGGGGAGAATAAATAACACTGTCACGGCAGTCAATAGCGACGAACGGGTCTACGGTTCCCCACCTGGGCGGATGCGGTCCAGCAATTAGTCTGTACCGGAGAGCAATAGCTGGTAAACGAGCATCGAGCTAAGCTAGGCGGGGACGTTAAGAGAGCTAATAACGCGACACAGCCGCCAGTCCCGCGGATTAGGAGCTTATGCTGGCCGTTAGTTTTGCATGGCTACCGGATTTACCGGATTACAACATGAACAACACGCAGTTACCGCCACGGTTCATACAAATCGGGCTAATTTAACTAATGGTTGGAGCGGAAAAAAGGGGGGACTGGGTAGCTAGCCGGGCCGACGGGAGAGAGGCAACATCCGCTAGTTAGCTGCGCGACTGGGATGCGGCGCGGCGGATCCCCGCACCGCCTCTTACCCTGACGCTACTCCCGCATGAACACGCAGTTTCCCTCCGCTGGTGTTTCCGTTTAGTTGACAGACGCTGTTATGACGCAGCAGTTCGGTTTCGTCGGGACCGGGTTTTTCCTCCCCTGTCGGTTCCTTCTACCAGTCCGCTGCCTGCTGGATGCTCCTCCGCTGCGGTCCGCCGCGCCTCCGCCTGCCGCCCGTCTGCCGCCTGAGGGAGCGCCGCCTCCGCCTCCCCTCCTCCGGACGAGCGACGATCAGCAAAATAATCCAAAGAATTAGAAATATAAGCAAACGATTAACCAATCAATTCGATTCTGTAACATACTGTATCTCTAAGCAGATTTTGATTAAATTCTATTGTGCTTTGGATGTGACTGTATTTTACTTTCTTTTACATGTTGCCATACAGTTTAAAAAACATCGTGGAATATTCACAGTATGGATGCCCTGTTTTCTTGACTAATTAGATAATTATCTCACAATACAGAAAATAGTTTCCTGAATTAAGGAAGTAACGATTTCAGTCCTTCAGAAAGTGTTTTTCGAAAAAGGATCTCAAAAATATATTGAAGTTGCCTCTGTTGAAATTGTTAACAGACTGATGGGGGAAAGGCAGTGAGTTATATTCTCCTGCATTAAATACCTGAGGGATAAAATGATCGCAGCACGTGTAGAAAACTATTGTTTGGACATTTGAAGTTGAAAAATTACCAAGTTCCCATAAATAAGTTCCCATATTTCAAACAGTGTACGGTAAGATCACTAGATGTCTATTGATGGCATTAGTTTCAGCCTGTATGGCAGAAGCAATTATATTTACCTCCTGCTTATTCATTCAGGACGTTATTATTTTCACACAATCAAGACCAGGATGTGACATGAACTACTGTTGATGACTGGCATTTTAATAAGCTCAAGGGAATAGAAAAAAAACCAACAACAAACAGTTGAATGCATTTAATAAATTGAACATAAAATGAATTCTGAGTTGTATAACATGAGTGTCTCATTATACTTAATGGCTTCCATACCATACCACAATAAAACCTCATCTATGCTTGACAAACCTCGACTCATCGGCTGCACTTTGCTTCCTTCAGCTGCACTCCTTCATTAGTGCACATCTCCAACAGTTGGATGTCATTACAAAAAATAGTTCTGTATGCCAAAATATATATGTACAGTGTCAACACATAGCAGACAGAACACATGGAAAAAGTAAACATAAGGTAACACACATGACAGTCCTGGTGTGGAAACCAGTCTGGGTGGGATCTTGTAGTTTGATCTCTGATGAGTTCATTTATTTACATTGTGGGAATTCAAGATGTAACAGTTAAGACAATGTGCATGTTAACGTGGAATGTTTAATTCCAACACGATCAATATGACTATTTAAAATGACTTAAATTGCACAGACTGATGTGGGATTTCCATTTATCCTACTACTGATGATAGTCTTTTTTTACTGATCACACTTTTTGCATTAGTAACACAATGAAAGGCCCCAAAACGACAACATACTGATACGCACGCTCGAAAAGTTAGAAAAGCTACGACACAGATAGATCTGCCATCACATACAAATTAAATGCACATACAGTATGTCTCTGAATAAAATATCAGACGCCTTTCAAAAGATGTTCAAAGTATTATCATATGAAATAAATTAAAAGTCTATTGCAGGTGAGTCCTACAATTGTCAGGTGGTACTCCATTTGCACAGAAATGTCATCATCATCACATCCAAAGGTGTTTAAATCAATGCACTGGACTTGTAGAGATTTCCTTGGAAGAAGAAACTTTCTACAAGTCAAGCAGATTGATTTAAACACCTTTGGATATTTTCCTCACTATTCTTGGCACTTCATTTGACACGTATGAGTCTATCAGTCATATGTAAAACAAATAAAATGCCTGTAAGCTGCTAAACTCTGAAAAAAAACGCTGCCTTGAACTGATCACAGATCAGACAGGCCATCCTTTAAACAACCCTGGATTTAAAGGTGAGTGGAACAATCCATCTCCAGATCCGTGAGTACAACAAATTCTCCTGCATCACAACAGACTTTTTTTTCAACAGGCGATGACAAAATGACACCAAACACTCACAGCGGCTCCATTTCACACAAAACAAGCATAAGGCCACACATGATCAACTTATAGAGACCAAATAACCTCTTTCAGAGGCGAGACATTCACGGCTTCAGTGGTGCAACGAGGTAAGGCATCGGTTCACCTCTTATTTTTTTTGGCACATGAGAACATTGATACACATGCTGACAAGTGCACACTTGTACCCCATTAAAGCAGTCCAAAGTGTAACAACACCGTCTGTGAGGCCTTTGTGTGTTCTACATTCCAGTTGTGAGTTCTTACAGTGGGAAAAAGTGTCCTTTTAATCATACAGTAAAATTCTTCTGAACTGTCCTGATGTGCGCTCGCCATCTGGCATCACTTTGGCTTTACTTTTTTGGGCGTCCCCTGCTTCTTCGTTTGCCACAGATGACTGGCGATGGTGATGGCGTCCACACTTGCAGACATGGTTTTGGCTGGGATCTGGCTGAACTGCTTCCTGTCTGAGTTGTACTTGTACAAGCCCTCGATCATTTTGGTGGTGATGTTCTTCGGACCGATGCCAGCCAGTCTGGTGATGTCGTCTGTCTCTGGGCAGTATGTGTACACAGACCTGAACTGGCATCCAGAGTCACGGAACAACACCAGGAAGCTATTGGCTTCAGATTTCTCCATTTCCTGCACAGAGAAAATTTAATATTTAGTGCTGAATGTTATTTAATGTGGGAATATAAAAGCATATGACTAAACATACATCAAGTATCTTGTTCTTCTGCCCTTCATTGACTTTTCCAGCGAGGCAGCAGTGAGCCAGGGCATTCTGGATGATGTGCTTGTTGGACTTGGCACTCGGCTCCTTGTATAGTTTTGGTCCTGTGTGGAGAAAACACATGCATGAGACTGAAAAAAAAAAAAAGCATATACCTGTAATTCTTTATTAGAAGGGTGCAGATATGTCTTGTACCTGTGTACTCAGTGTTGGAGGGGGTGGATGAGGTGGTGGAATCATTTTCCCAATCCTTGTCTCCGTTTCGACTACCAGTCGATGGACATGAGGAAAAACCTTCTGCAGAGTCTGGCCTGGAGATGATCACATTAAAACCGATGAATGAAAACACACACAAAATGTAACGTTAAAGCATGGTGGTTTAAATGGACAGGCACACGGATGTACTACAACAAGATCAGATGCAAGCGCTGCCTGTTGTCTCGCATCACATCAGTCTGATGAAGCTGGGCGTTGCAGGACGCAGAGGCTTGTTCAGCCGAGCGAAGCAGTGCCTCTCTGCTGTCATTACAGCCACGATGAGAGATGAGCACGAGCAAACGGCAAAGACGGTGGTGAAATTCAGAAGAGCCAACACAGAGAAGAGAGCGAAGAGCACAACGATACAAAAGAAAGAACTGAAGCAGAAATATCTCAGCGACATGGATGGAATAAAATGAGGCAGTGAAATATGTTTTTTCTGCATTTCCCTGCTGACTGTCAGAAGAAAATCGAATGAATGCAAGATGAAGTTTACATGGAGGCTCATGTGCGGAGTTATGGGATCATTACAAACCTTCCCTTTCTTTCTTTAGGAGAGCTCAGAAAGAACGGGACATGGGCAGAAGCTACTTTATTGGCCCTGAGGTATTGCAGACAAAATAAGAAGCAGGAAGAGAGGCATAAAGAAGAATCAAGAGGAGGAGCGCAAGAACAAACCTTCATGATCTCAATACATCGTGTTATATAAAAGAGACTAAACTCCACAAGCGGATGGCAGTATTTTAAAAAAGTTTTGGATGTTGTGGTTTTATATCAACTTAAAGAACTTGGATTAAAGAAAAGAAGAATTATTTACACTTAGAGTTAACTAAATATCACTCAGAAAGCTGCAGCTCACTTTCCTCATTATGTCATTCTCAAGACATGGATTCCCTATCCTGCCTCATGTCAGTCACACCCTCAAAGCTAGCAGCTTTCTAGCTAGCAGCTTTAATTCAGTTTCTGAATTATAAGACATAAACAATATATTTTCTATAGAATAGAACACAGCACATTTTAAACTTCTGTTTCAGTCATAAAATACTATGTGATGAAAACTGTAGCCTCACTATGAAGTACTCTTATAGGTACTGAGGATCCCAGTACGTCCCCACACGTAATTCTTCAAATCAAATCTGTGATGTGTCAAACAGTCAGACTCCAAGCAGAGGCTGGGTCTTACATGTTGCTCTTCCTGCTGTTTGGATGCTCTTTGTCGTGGTCGGCCAGATTAAGGGACGCCAAAGACGCACTTGATACAGAAAAGCCTCGAGGACGCACCCCTGCAATGCACCAAACAGGACATGGTCAGGAGGGATCCGTGGCGACCACACAGTGGGCGTGAAATTTGTACGTTGCTCACCTGTGGCTCTCACAGGGGGGGTGCACGACTCTAACACGTCCCTGTGGATGGACTTGGGCCGTGGTTTCTTCTTGAGGCTTCCAGATCGGGGCTTGATGACCTCATCCATGTCCACCATCAGCTTCAGCTGCTTCTTCCTCAAATACTCGTTCCTGATGTATTCCCTCCGTGCCTTGTCTTCATCCTTTTTCTGCTGCTCCTCCTCAGCTTTCAACCTGGAGGAGGAGATCCACGTCAAGATTTATTGTATCCCTGCAGACAAACGTTACAAGCTGCTGTATGTTGCTAGAACTGGATAACAGACAGGTAGAAATAGCTGCACAGACCGTGCAGCTTCCTTCTTCTGCTCCTGGTCCTGCTCCTGCTGCTGCTTCCGCTCCTGTGCTTCCTTCTCTCTCCTCAACCTTTTCTCCAGCAGAGCAGCTTTCTTTACTGCCATGTCCTCTTCCCCTTTCACATCATCCTGATGTTTATTGGGTGGGAAACACAAAGCAACGTCAGGTTATGTAAAAATATCCCGAGTCCATCTTAATTTCACTCATAGTCAGCAGCAGTAATGAACTGATGATGTGAATGAGATATTTAACATGACCGATACCTTCTTTATACAGAAGGGCTTTTATAAAAGGTTTTTAAACACAGTTTCTTGTGTGAAATAAACATGTAGCCTGTTTAGACCATGACCAACACGATGACTTTTGTAGATTAGTTTTGAGCAATTGTGGTAAATGTTGAGAAACACTCTGACAACGTTAAAGAAAGAGGGTAAAAACTAACGTAACAAAATTAAACGGGTTCTATCGTTTCACCATTCTGCAGTCAACCTTGCAACCAGGCAATCAACCAAGCAACAAACCACCCACCCTCCCATTCCACCAATCAAACATTAATGATTATACGGACTGACGACAGTAAAATGTTTTATGTGACACATTATTGTATTAAACCTTCTATAGCTCAGGTTCACCTTGAAGAAGAATCCACAGCACATCTTTTGATCCTCCCCACAAGTGTCTCCTACCGTCTCTCCCTCCATCTCCCCCTCCCTGGTTATTACATGACCATCAGGTGGCGGTGCTAGAGGCTTCAGCCTAGACAGAGGCACCTCCACCAGGTCTCTTCTGTCTGGGGAGTCTGTCTTTACCCAGCTGGCTTTGGGCCCTTGGATCTCAGCCACCGGTTGGCACAACACCTCTGATGACCTTCCTTTCTTTGTGTCACCCATCAATTGAGTCTGCTCTGCCTGTGTTCTTTCCTCCTCTTCCTCGTTTCCTTTCTCAGTGGCTGTCTGTTTAGAAGGCTGAGGAGTGCCAGCACTCTCCTTCACCACCGTGTCTTCTTTTGGGTTTTCTGTGTTGTCCTTCGCCACTTGAATCTTGCTCGCCGCTGAGCCGTCATCATGGCCCAAGTAGTCAAACGAGCTGAGCTGGGTTTGGCTTGAGGTGAACCGCCTTAGTCTGGGTAGACTGTCCACTGAGGTGGGGGTGTTGAGCATTCGACTGAAAGGCGTCACTTTTAGATCAGTCGGCCTCGGCGTCCGAGGAGTCCTGGCATGGAAAGAGGCTGGCCGCCGCTTGATGCCGGAAGGGGAATGTTTGGGAGCACGGGAGGAGCCGGAAGAAGACAGGATGGGGGATAAAGATCCAACCGATCCTCGACCCGATCCCCGACCTGTTACGCTGCTGCTACGCAACTCACGGAGCTGCCTGTAGCGGAAAAGTGACAGGAGGCAGTGTGAGTGTTTTCAGGGATGATGGTAGGATGATGTTTTTTTTCATATATCATAATGATACCTGTGTGGAGACGGAGCAGGAGGAGGAATGACCCAGGCTTGTTGCTGCTGCTCCCTCATGGCCATGATCTTCTCCTGTTGCTGGGACAAACGCTGCATCTCCGTCTGCAGGAAGCCCAACGACGTGTTCAGTCTCTCGATGGAGCGGGTGTAGTCTGCTAAGTTGATCTCTCCTGGGGTCACACCTGTATCATCACATGAAAAACATCACCTACAATTCCTAAGCATTGCATAAAACACATGTTAAAGAAATCATCATCCTCCTCCTGGCATCATCCAGCTGGTCTTATGGTCGAACTGCCTTTACTTGCCTCCACCCTCCTCACAAGGGGATTTGGGCGCTGCTCCGTCTGGTTTGCACCTCTCTGTCCGCTCCATGCTGCCCTGGTTTGTTTCCTTGGAGGGCGTGAGTGGTTCTGCAGAAGGTGGTTCTCCTGCTCCTGACGTGGGGCTGATGGGACCGGTGACTCCTTTTCGTCTCACTACATTCAGAAAGGCAGTCCTGCCCATCTTCTGACGATGACGGGTGAAAGCAGCTTCCACCTGATGCGTGAAAAGAAACACATCGTGTAAGGAGGAAACCAATATAATACATAATGTTTGGGTTTTTTTTATATCTGTTTACCTTCTTCTTCTGGGCTTCAATGGCTCTCCGTTTCTCCTCCAGCTTCATCCTCAGTTGAATCATCTCTGAGGCTATCAAGCTAGAGGGGTCTCGGAGGGAAGGTGTGACTGGAGAACGAGGTGTGATTGGCAGAGGAGGTGTGGAGATCTAGAAACACAAAGATCATTCACATTGACTCCAAATTGTTTTTCTACAAAAAGTTCAAATCATATGGAAGAAGGAGGGATATAAAAGAAAACCAACCTGAGAAGAGACGTTTTTTGTCAGGTGTGTATAAGGAACATTTAGATCTGAACTGTCTGGTGTGGTTCCTCCACTGCTCCTTCCCTCCAGCTTCCTGAATTTCTGTTCTGCAAAGCTTGTCATCCGGACCACACCCCCTCCAGAACCCGCAGAGGACGAGGCAGGGCTGGCTGTGTGGGACCTGGGGATTGTGGGTGCTGAGCTGGGACAGGGGCTACTCCTTTCACCACCATCTCCCCACTCACCATCCTGGTTTGAATTACCAGCCCCCTTAGGTCCATCATCTCTACTTCGTTCCCTCGTCTGCCGGTCAGACAGAGGGCAGGATCGGGTCATAGCCTCGCAATCTGGGTCCATATCTGAATAGTCTCTCAGAGAGGACGAGTCCTCATCCAAGCTCTGGATGTCCTCTGTCCTCACATGGATACCGGTGTCAAATTCGTCAGTGGACACAGAGTTTGGGTCGACGTCATTAAGCCGAGCCTTAGCTGAAGCCGGGTCATCTCCTTTGCCCTGGGCCCCTGGGGGGTCTGGAGGCTCCGCTCCATGAAGAAAAAACCCACTGTCTCCATCCCCCAAGCCCAGGCTAGCGTGGGGCCTTTCAGTGTCGTGGATAATCTTTAGGGCCTCCTCAATGCTCGGAGGAGTTGACGGGCTGATGGGGCCACTCTGGTTGCCATGGTGATTGTTTGGGCTGTGGTTGCCATCTGTGAAGAATCCATTGGAGTACCTAGTGACAGTATATTTAAAGAGTCATTAAAAAGCTCAAGGAGTCTAGTGTTTAAAGGTTATACCACGAGGCGTCTCTGGGCATCA
Organism: Antennarius maculatus; assembly: GCA_013358685.1. Classification (NCBI taxonomy): domain Eukaryota; kingdom Metazoa; phylum Chordata; class Actinopteri; order Lophiiformes; family Antennariidae; genus Antennarius; species Antennarius maculatus. Next base: position 8,273,085 of record CM023619.1, on the reverse strand, counting down.
CCTGCTTTGGTTCTTGACGGAGAACGTGTTGCTCCTCCCCAGGGGTCTGTGGGATGTAAAGTCCTCGTCCTCCTCCCGTATGTGTCTGCTCTGTCCGTTTACACTGACAGGCAGGAGGGAGGGAGGACACTTGCTGTCCCCTCGAGGAGCAAAGTGAACTTTGAACCCGAGGTCGTCGCTGCTGGCGGAGCGGGTTATTCCTGAGAAGGAGGGAGCTTCACAGGGAGGCACAATAGGGTCTCCATCCAGAGGGATCTCAAAGGAGATTCCCTGAGAGGACGAACTAAGGAAATTAGGTAAAGATATAGTTAATAGACAATCAAACTTTTCGGGGTCAGCAAAAGCCATCTTCTCTTGTAGGACAACAGTAGGGTTTAGGTACCAACCGCTTTTCTTTGGGCCATGTCCCAGGGTTGCCATCCACATAAGACATGGAGTTGGACCTCTTTATTTGTCCTTCTGCAGACACAGGCAAGACTGAGTTACTTTCTGAATGTCACCAGTCAGTAACTTCTGTCTACCTTTTCTTTTATTCTGCATTAGAGTTATCCTACACATATTTATTATAAGGGGCACAAATGAGAGCAAGAGGTGCTGCATGGCTGTAAATCAGCCACTAGAGGGCGTCTGGTTTTAAATCAAATATCCACACATTCTTCCACAGCTCTGTTCTCAGGTTGATACCTAACTTTAACAATCATGTCTACACTACAAGCACCAAAAAAGAAATTCATAGTATGAGAAAATTGAGAAATACAGGTATTGCTCGTCCTACATTTCCAGTTGGTTCCAGGAGATACAGCATAAGTCGAAAAAAGACGTAAGTCGAATCAACTAGGCTGAACCAAAAATAACTATTTCCAGTTCTGCACTGTACTTTATTTAGGAATGCATTTTCAATAATATATGGTTAATATTAATCTATATTAAGCTTAGAAACAAATAAATGTTATTTTTTAATACATTATAGTAAAGAAAAAAAATCAAATTTTATTAATACAATTTGGTGACGTTTACCATACATCACAGACACTTTATTTATGAAAGAATGATAAACTAAAATCCTTTTAGAAGGTTATTAAACAAACACAGGAATTAGAATTAGTTATAAATCAAGTAAAATAATGTAAACTTGATAAACATGATTTTTATTTTTCCTTTTTTTTTTTTTTTGAAAACCGATGTATAATTGAGAACAACGTAATTCGTAAGCCGAGGTTCACCTGTATGAAGGACAGAGCAGATACTAACCCTCTGCAGGGACGCTGTCTGGGCTCTCAGGTCTGTCTGCATATCCTTGTTTGACTGGACTGGACACAGGAGCCATTTTTCTACTGGATGATACTGTGGAAGGAAACATGCAATAAATGTTCAATATTCACCTGCAACCTTTATATATTTATTGAGCATGTCGAACAATACAGTTCTGGTATTTCTGGTGTTAGTATGAGGTCATCGTACCGTTTGGATCGAAGACTCTGGGCTGCACAAATGAAGGTTTTACCACTTCAAACCACCAGAAAAGCTCAGCCATAAACACCAGGTAATTACTCTGTAAGACCACATACACACCCACACCCACACACACACACACACACACGTACACAAACACACACACATTAATTCCTGTACAGTAGTACATAGAGATATGAGCTGCTCGACATACAATTTTTTTGAGATACAAGCCACCTCTCTGTCCATATTTCTGTTTGACATACGAGCAAAATCCAAGATGCGAGCTATGCTTCGGGACACCACCTCTAGTTGGTGGATGGATACAAAATCAGCTGGGACCAGATCTCATTCTTTCCCATTTTTGGCAGATGGATACATCAGCTAAGACCGCATCGCATTCTTTCCCACGTTGTTGGACGGATAAAACGTCAGCTGACACCGTATCTTGTTCTTTCCCACATGTTGGCAGACGGATACATCAGCTGAGACTGGATCTCATTCTCTTTCACGGAATAAAGATGTCGCTCGTGTGTTCTCATGACTTTTCATACTCAATTACTGTTTACGTGACATATAATTGTATTGGGCCTCTGCAAAGTATTCATGTTTATTGGTTCATCAAAACAGGCTTTTTTTTCATAATATAGGGCGTTTTGGGCTTCTACAAGCCTGGAATGGATTAAACCAATTTAGATGGGGAAATGTTGTTTGACTTACGGGCTAAGTCATGTTACGGATTAAACTTATCTTGTGGTTTTAATGTACTTGGTATTACTATAATAAGCACATCTGTCCCTTTGCAGTCAGGACTCTAGATGATTCACAATATTATTCACCTGTTTGACAGATCAGTGAGGTCATGGGCAGCCGGCTGTTGCTAAGTAACAGCATGAGAAATGTGTGTGCATTTGTGTCAAGAACAGGATAGGTTTCATTGTCTGAGTGCTCTAATCTCACAGCCATACTCTATATAGGAAGTTTCTGGGTTGCGTTTAAACTTGTCATGATGCACAGAGCAGCAAGGCTGAGGCGAATATTAAAGCTAAATGCTTTCATGTTAGAGACAGAGAGTCTCTGGAGGCTAGTAAACTTTTGTTTAATACACAGACACACCAGATTAAATGTCTGAATATCGTCTAGCTGGGTGAGACTTTGAGACTTTGTTTTCTATAAACAGGAATGGTTGACAGAAAATTAAAATTTCCCATCGTGCTGTCTGACAGGCAAACGGCAACTCAAATTTCAGTCACAGTTGACGCATGCAGGTGTTGTGTCTGTTTTTGTTTCAATACAAATACTGCATAAAGTAGAGAAATTGTAAAAATCATGCACATGCTTGAGCAGGCTATAGCTGTCCTCTGCTGTGTGTGAGGACACACAGAGTACTACAAGTACCAGCGACTGCAGTTAGACAGCAAACTGGACTGGCCGTCCAACATGGACTGTATCTACAGGAAGGAGCAGAATAGGATGTGCTTCCTAAGGAGACTGGCCTCCTTCAGCATCTGCTCTCAGCATCTGCTCTTGCATGTTCTACCAGTCCATAGTAACCAGTGTGCTGTCATACGCCATTGAGTGTTGGGTTGGTGGTACCAGGAAAGTGATGTGGAACGCCTTAACAGACTGATCCACAGAACGGGTTCAGTGGCTGGACAGAGCCTGGACTTTGTGGAGACAGTTCTGAAAAGTAGGACCATGTCCAAATTCAGGGCTATCATGAGGAACACCAGCCAACCCCTACACACCACCTTCTCCCAGCAGAGGCTCCCAGCTCCTTCACTGGCAGACTGCTGTCACACAGCTCCTCCACAGAGGCTGAGGTCCTCCTTTGTGCCCCACAATGAATCATTCAGGAGGAGGGGGTGGAGGTGAAGATGTCGGGGATGAATGGGGGGGGAGATAGCTTGTGCTACAGTGTGGTGGAACCAGGGTGTTCATGATGTAATTGGGACAATGATGTGTCTGACAATGTAAGAGGGAAGTGTCTTGACCACCATGTGGGCTCCTGCTGAACTCTTCTTTTCTACTTTTTGTCTGTCTGTCTATCTTTCCGTCCATCCGTCCGAACTCAGTCAGTCTTAGCAAACGTCATGCTAAAGCCTACACGGACACACACTAGTTAACATTCATTGGCCAGCGGGTCTGTGGTCAACTGGCAGTGTTCCAGTCAGTCTCTCTAATTGCTCCTCATGACGATTGCTCTCTCTCTCCTCCTTTCTTTTGCGTTCTTGTCCAACTGCAGAACAATACAGTCAACACACAGTCTCTATAAACAATGAAGTAACAGAGGGAGGACGACAAAAGTGAGTGTGAAAAACATCTGTTGTGTGGCTATGGAGAATGGAAAGACCAGGTCAGCCCGGACTGTGACTTGAATCCAAATGTTTCTACCCACGCACACAATTTTACCCACACAGTCTCTGCTGCCTCTAATGTCTGCACGACACGGAAATGCTCTGAAATCTGCCATCGTGACCAAGTGAATCTACGGCTGTGCCGAGTCTGTTTGTTGTCTGCTCAATTCAGAAGGGATGTGGACTGAGGGGCGAACAAGAGCAGAGATAGGGTGAGGACTCCTTGGAGGAAAATCTGTCTTGGCTGGGAGAGACGGAGGGATATTAGGCCTGCAGTGTCTGCTCTGGAAAAGCACACACACTGGCTTCCTCACACACATTCACTAGGAAAGTTTTCGTCACATGACTCTACCCTAGCCTTCTTTGGAATTCCCAGCACAGACTTTACTCATCACTGAAACACTTTCTCCTTCACGGTTAAGTCGATTCAATCCATGAAAAAACAGCAGCATCCATCCATCCATCCAACATGCATTTAAACGCCTCCCTACCTTTATGGATGCGTGTGCATAGAGCATGTCCTCCAGGCTGAAGTGGCAGCAGTGGTTCAGATTGTTCCTGCAGAACTCCTGCACCAGCTGGAGATTGTACAGACTATCAGCCAAAGACATGGTCTCCTTGAGGCAGATATCTGCTCCGCCAGGGGAGGGGTTCGCACACGAGGGGAGGTGCAATAGCAAAGGCCAAGCAGGAAGGCGAGGAAAAGATAAGAAATAGTTCATGTTCAAAAAAAGAACAGTTGAGAGGAAAATTACTCACCTTCTCCTCCAGTGTATGAGCCACAATTTTAACCACCAAAAAACCTTGACACAATTTCTCCATTTCCAATTTCTGATTCCTTTAAACTGAATCATCAGGATTTGAAACTCATGACGCTGGTGTTGGGATGTCCATGTACGTGTACATATTTGATGACATCAGACCAAACAAACAAACATGATGTCATGGAGTCTAACATCTGGCCCAGAAAGTCCAACATCTGGCCCACATGTGTGTGAGCTCTCTGCAAACTACATTCAATCCCATGAGCCTCAAAGCTGTTTATCTTTGAAAAAGCAGCTCCTCTAACGGTTCTCTGCGACACGCCCCTTGTGACCAATCACAGCCCAGCCAAAAGACTTTTTAGAAATGAGAAGAAACAAGTCTTTCTTTCTCTTTGTGTCTTACTCAGTCATTATGTCCACCTTGAAAACACTCTAGTCTCACATTACTGACAAAATTAAACAGCATTTGTATTTTACATGGAACCACAGGAAGTCCATACAGGATCTCTTGTCTTTTTTAGAGTTATAATTTAAGACCATTCTGTTTGAAACTATAACACATTTCCCACCATGTAAGCATTCCTTGCTACTTGAAAGGTTGTGTTTTCACCGGCGTACATTTATTTGATTGGTGGTTTGTTAGCAGGATTATGCAAAAATTTAATGAATGGATTTCCAGAAAACTTTAAGGATGGGTCCTGGGACAGTCACAATGGTTTGCTCATTATATAACCTATATTCCTATTTCTACCCATGTATAACTGAAATGATTTTGGCCTACTTTTTTTTTTTTGGGAAGAATTACATTTAAAAGTGGGTGTGGTCAGTGAGCTCATGTGGGTGTGGTCTCACCTTCCAGCCTGATGACCTGTGAGCAGTAGAAGTGCAGCAGGACGGTCAGAGCACAGCCGTCTGTGTTGTCCTTCAGCAAGTTCTCCACCAGGGGGAGCGATGGAGCGCTTCTCTGTAGGGAAAGCTCTTTCCTGTAGCGAGCCTAAAACCATGGCAACAGCACAAAGACATCATCAACACTACATGTGGATACTTATGCAGATGCTGCATGAATCAGAGCCAAATGACAATCACAACAACTGATTCTTTAGAATTTCTAGTAAACATATCGCCCTTAAATAATTTCATTAGGGATTTTAAAATGGGTCAAGCATTTCATTACCGGCGACTGCTCTATGTGACTGTTGCTCACATGATGATTAAAGCCTTAATGGATTAATTCTCTGAAACACGATTCCGGCAGATAAGTGGACTGACAGTGAATAGGTGATTGCGATCTGTAGAGCTACGATGCTATCACAGCTAAAGTCAAAGTCATCCTACAGAAAACAGCCTGTTCATGGAACCACTATCACTCCTTCATTGACGTCACCATTCTGTATAAAACTTTCAGAGGTTTGATGAAGAGTTGTTGTTGTATCGCTGATAAAGTGAGTGTAGCAAAACATCTGCTAGCAGTTAGCGGCTAACTGGTGCTGTTCTGTCCATGCAAATAAATAAAGCCAAATAGGGAAGGGTCTATGTTTTTCTTCTCTATGTTGTATTGAAGGGAACCCCTTAAATATGCGGATCAGAACATGCAATCATTTCTTCTTCCGTTTTCTTTATGCATCCAATTAATAATTGATTCATGTCTAACTTCTTCACACGCGAACACAAACAATAACACACAGGAAGACAAAAAAAAAAAACCTCAGCAGTCATAAGACCGGAGTCAAATATTTTTCACACGGTTGCAGAATGGATTAGATTTACTGAGGAGTGTCTTGTGTTCATCCATCAGGGAGTGTGTTTGCAGAGACTTATGTGTGTGTGCATGTGTTAAATTATCTTCTCAAGTGTGTCTTAAAATACACTGAACAGACTTCTGTTGAAAAGGAGGTGTGTGTGATGAAACACAGAGGAGGAAACCAGCTGACTGTTCTTCACACTCTTCTCCCGAAGATTTACCACATTGAAGCTAGTTAACACTCATTCTAAGCTAGCTAACGAGCTAGTCAACATGACTCAAGGCTAGATTAGCTTTATTTACTGATCCCTTCATGTTTCTGATTGCATGGTTCCTAGTCGACACTGTCAGACGGATCGGTTTTGTACTGAGATTCATGAACCCCTCCAGATGATTCCTATGAAGTTTGGTAACCCTCAAACTTTTCACCATCAGGTCCAATCTACCATCCAATACTAATCAAATTCTCACCTTAGCTGTACTTTCACTTTGGCTCTAACGCAGAAAATTGTAGCTTTCTTAAAATGGTTTACCGCCATGTTTTACATCCCCATCTGAGCTTGTTGTCACAGTGTTAGCATTTAGCTCAGAGCTTTCCTCTGACCAAGTTAACAGTATTGCTAGTATGGCTGACTCCAGATAAGATAACACACCAGTTAGCTGACGGTATCTTTAATTCTGTGGCAGTAACAATTATTTTTTATATTTTAATGCCTGTTTATCTCTGTGTTAGAAATGTACTGTAGGAAGTTGCACCAACTCCCATTTTGCCACAGAGCAACAATGTTAATTTTTCCATCTTTTAACTGTCACCTTGGCGGCATCACAAACACAAACCCGTAGCGAAGATTGCGACCTGATAAGGCTTTGTACTAAAGCTTAATGCCCAAGGTGAAGAGGGTGGTAACTGACTGCCCCATTTGCCCCACTGGACTAACTCGTTGTGTCATTTCGACCTTACATGACTGCAGCAATAGAACATTGTCTATCTGTCACAGGCTCTTTTTCTACAGCTGACAAAGTTCCCCGGTGTCATTTTTCCCAATCCTCCCTTCTCTCCTCATTTTTCTGTCACACTTTATCCTCTCATCCTCCAGCCCACGTCTTTCTTTGTCTCGTCTGCCAGCAGTGTTGTGACTCTCGCCAGCCTTTCTCTGCAGCTGGTTTGAGACTGACCTTATCTGTTCCTCTGGTTTGCATGGTTCAGTGTCGACGAGCTACGCTGCTGGATATGTGGTCACATATCATGTAGAAATAACCAAAATAAAGAACCTAAGTATGAGATGCACAACTTTAAAAGTCATGTGTGAAATTTCAAATAAATTCTATAAAGGGTTTTGTAAACTTTTGAGGCCTCGTGTTAGGACCTACATGGTGTATCTATTTACTGACAGACCACAGCTTATTTATCTCCCCAGTATAGACCCTCTGCTGTTCCCAGTAGCAACAAAACTCATGGAAGTCGCTGCACCATGAGATAGTAAAATTAAACTAAATCTTGGTTTAATACTCTAGGTTGAAAAGTTGTGTGTGTGTTTGTGTTTTTACTTTCTGAGCGACTGCATTTCCCTCCTGGATCGAAGCTTCCCTCAGCTTTCTTTCTCGGATGAGGATGTTCCTCAGGTGTTCATTTACCTGGAGAGGGAGAGGAAGACAAAGAGAGTTAGAGAGAGTGAGTGTGTGTGTGTGTGTGTGTGTGTGTGTGTGTGTGTGTGTGTGTGTGTGTGAGAGAGAGAGAGAGAGAGACAGAGAGATAGAGAGAGTGAGCGAGAGAGAGAGAGAGAGAGAGAGAGAGAGAGAGAGAGAGAGAGAGAGAGAGAGAGATAGAGATGACGGTCAAATTTCACCACACTGAAGACTGAATGGTGAGTCTGTGCTGGAGAAAGGAGAGACTTTAATGAGAGGACGAAAGACCTCAAACATCAGAAGAAAACTTTTCTCCACAGTCGACTGGAACCTTTCCTCTCAATGAAAGCATCACTTCAAACAATTACAGCTCTTCTGATTAAAAGCTGCACAAACAGTGATGTAATATTTCAACCTCAGGGGCTGCATCAAACAAAAACAACCATGCATCTGAGCAGGTTTACGTCTGCCAGACATTCAATGGATGTGGGTGGGGTCTATTATTAGAGGCTCAATGACGTTGTGTATGTACCTTGTTGATCCAGGTGATGATTGCGTCCTCAGTGTCGTAAGGAAGGTCCTGGATGTGTCCATCGCTGTACGGGGGTTCGGCAGAGGAGCATCTGTTGATGCAGAACATCACCCTCTCCACGCTCACCATCTCCACGGTGTACGCCATCATCAGCGTATCAATGAGCGCCAGGTGCGAATTCTGTGGAGATACTGGCTTTTAATCGTTCATTCCTTCCCTCACAAGTCAGACTGCAAAATTTTAAATGTCATTTCACTTTCACCCAGCAAATAGAACCAGCTACTGTGAAGCAAAATAAAGTGAGATGGGAGCAATGCGTAACAAAAGTCAGTCTACTCTTAAGATAAAGTAATCCCTCGTTACTCGCGGTTAATGCATTCCAGGACCTCCCGCAAAAAAAACTAAATTCCGTGACATAGCTACTATTTATTTTATCATTTAGGGTAATTGAAACGTTCATGAACCCTCTCCATGATATTAGACCACCTTATATCTGTTATTACCTTTTACCACACCCTTAAAGATAGTTTAAAGCACTTTTAAGAATTTCTTTAATGTCAGCCAATAGCATGCATGTACTGTATCACGTGACTACCTACTAAAAATCTGAAATGTAGTGAAGCTGGGGATCTTGAAGAGTGAATAAGCGAGGGATTACTGTAATCCAGAAAGTGGCTTAAATGCTTTTGACCAGGTGTAGCAGGTTGATTCAAATTACATCCATCAAGCTCAGAACTCCAGAAATGGTAAGGCACCCGAGAACATGCTGACTCCAACCAATGAAGTTTTGAGGACAACAGGAAGTTGCTGGGACTTTTTCCTGACCAAACTTTCTGTCTCCTTGTCACTCCTATGGCCTAATCCCGGGTTTACCAGCCATCGACACCTACACAAAGCCTGACATTCTCCTGACCTTTCTAGTCTCGTACCAGACCGGCCAGACCTGCCCTTCCCTTTCCTGTCACACCACAGGTCCACTCAAAAACATCAGTGTTCACACACGTCATGCAACTTACTCATTGCTTACCCCAGCGTCAATGTGCGAGTTCAACCTAACTGAACAAACAAGGTCACATGCTCCCTAATGCAGAAGCAGGCACAAACATGCATTCAGGCCTTGTGGGAGCTCCTACTGTCAGGCACAGGCCTCTATTCATAACCGCAGAGCCTTATGTAATAGCCAGCATGACCAAACTGTTCCCAAAGGAACCAACAGCCTACCCAGAGAACCGGCTACCGCTACGTCATCACCGCATGTTCTACTGCTGGCCTCAACACAAAACGTGGCTATTAGAAAAACATAGGAATCATAGCACAGACACTCAGCCGTCACCTGACATCAACAAATTTACCTGCTGATTCTTTATCATTTAATCAGATTTGATTCATTAATAAGAAAAACCAAACCAGCACCTGCAGCTAGTTACTCATCTGAGTATACAAACTGTTTGCTGACTGTTTATACCACAAGAACAAAGCTGTTGATGCATGGGTCTGATACTGAACTGTCTGTGGAATAGTCTGGTAACTGTTTTTGGAGTCTTGCAACTTCAGGATATTGTCAGATATTTGGCATTTCATGCATTCTCCTCTGGTTAACAGCTGGACCAAAGGTATCCTATGTTGTTTCTCCAACTGCTGCTATGCACCACCAGTGACAATCTGAACTACTGCATGCAAAGAAATTCATCTTTATTACCCCAAACTGCATGAAAAATAACGAGTAAAGACATGAAAATTGTGATTTTCATGAAGTGTGCATTTATAACAAACCAAACCAGACAAGCTACTTTATTTAGCTGCAAAGGCATTATTGCCTCATTTGCTTGTTCAACAAGTGAAGGTCAAGTTCCTGTTCTAAGCTAAACATCTTGATAGTTAAATGACCCTGAAGACTTTGAGTCTTTTAATGTGATTGGTTGGGTAGAGAATGGAATGCAGCCCTACGAAGCCACATGAAAGTGTCAACAGTAGACCGGTCCCAAGCTCGGATAAATGCAGAGGGTTGTGTCTGGAAGGGCATCTGGTATAAAACTTTGTCGAACAAATATGAGCGTTCGTCTAAAGATTTCCAAATTAAACTTAAATTTGCGATTTGTGTGTGTGTGTGTGTGTGTGTGTGTGTGTGTGTGTGTGTGTGTGTGTGTGTGTGTGTGTGTGTGTGTGTGTGTGTGTGTGTGTGTGTGCACCTGACTGACAGAAGAAGCTTTCACATCTAGACTGTTCTCACATCCAGTACTGTTGACACTACAACATGGAATTAAGCATGTCCTGTCCAATATCTCTTGACAAAGACCTTCAGGATAAGTGTGTGTGTGTGTGTGTGTGTGTGTGTGTGTGTGTGTGTGTGTGTGTGTGTGTGTGTGTGTGTGTGTGTGTGTGTGTGTGTGTGTGTGTGTGTGTACGCGTGCATGCGTGTGTCTGTGTGCAGACAAGTTAAAAGCCCTCTCCGGTGACAGACCTTATATGGCTGTGGAAATGCCACAGACTGGTCATAAAGAGCTGCAGCGCACTCATGCACATTTTATAACAGCAGTCATCCTCACTGGTGTGTGTGGCCGCACGAGTGTGTGTTAATAAGAATTGTAAATCTGAGTGAACAGGTAATAAAAGTCACAAGGATGTGTGTGTGTGTGCGCGGCACTAGTGTTTTTAGTGTGCATCTTCACACGTGCATGTCTGGCCTGAGGGTTTACAACCCATCATACAAATTGGCGGTAAAAACTCTCTGTTTCATTCTCTCACGCATCCAGAAAATATGACAGCAACATCCAGCACAAAGCTTTTCCACCAAGGGACACGCCCCTCTGCAGAAAGATTCAATTACCGCCACAGTATCGTGTTAGCATGTGCAAGAGCTACGAGTGAAAGGTGTGTGTGTGCGTGTGTGTGTGTGTGGGGGGTTGTACGACGACTCTGGTTTGTGCACGAGACAGGCTTTGATTCAGACAACCCCCACACCACCACCACCTTCTGTGCAGCAATAGTGCAAATTCACAGCTTCCCACCTCCTCCTCCTCCACACACACTCAAACCTCCCCTCACTCCCGATAAATGCCGGACCTTTTCCACTTCTTTCTCTGCCAAAGACACAATCCTGCACCCCTTTCTCTCCCCTCTTCCCAAATTTTCCATAACTTCCTCATGTCTCTGGTTTCCATTTGTCCTCTCCCAGTTTTCTACGCTCACCCTTTCCTCTCTTGCTCTACGTTCCTGCTTCTTTCTGCATGATATCCATATGGCAGCTTTTGACTACAACCCTCTCCACCCCACCCCCACCCCCCCCCTTTTTTTCTCTATCCATCCAGACAGATCCAGCCTTGCTCCACCTGCTCATCCCTCAAATGAGTTATTCCTCTGCTGCACAGACTTTGGAAAACCATGAGGTCATCATTTTCTCTGCAGATACACCCTAACCTAAAACGTAGCGTGACTGAAATTAACCTGCTGAGTCCACACACACACACACACACACACACACACACACACGCATACACACACACACACACTGCTTGTCTGAGCCATTAATTAACTTCAGAAGGGCACAGAGCATCATTATGGATGGACAGGTTAACAAATTCCCCAGATGTGTGTTACGCTGATGAAGGTCACGGCGCCGACGGGCTACAGACTCCATTTATCTGCCATTGCTCTCCGGCTCCTACTAGACAGAAGCGAAGATGCAAAAAGAAGTCCATGACAGGGATTGAGAGATGGAGGCAGAGCATGAAAGACGAATAAAGAAACCGTAGGACAGAGGGTGAGACAGAACGAGAGTCGGGGAGGGAGGGAGGGATGGAGCATGCACTGCAATGCAGACACCTTTTGGCGTCAGCAAAAGCACCCGGTCTCCATCCATGTGTGTGTTAGCGGCGTGTGTGACGATCCTCTCAAACTGAGCAAACAAATGGATTTGACAAACTGAGATAAATTGTTTATTAATGGTGAACTGAGAAACAAAATGAGCTTTCGTGAAAATCCTGTTGATCATCAACTGAATGTCTGTTGGACTAAAAAAACACCAATAAAACATGTTCTTTTGGACTGGATTCATTTTTAGACATATTTCCTCTATTTCAAAGATGGCTATTCATCTTTTTTGAGGGGGACAATTCCCTAAATATCCTGTTTGGTCAGGTTTGACTGATTTTTCATCATAAAAAAGAAGAACTCTTCCTCTCCAGAAACAATCTGTTCATATCCTCCACTCACCATTTGTATGGGCGTGCTGGTGAGGTCTCTCTCGGTGACCAGCCGGTCTTGGTCGGTGACATAAAGGCCTTTCTGAGCCAGGGCCTGGATGACGGCGTTGTGTCCCAGCAAAGGTTTGACGGCATCGCTGCGAAGGATCAGGCTCCCTGCCCGGCAGTAGAGCTCTGCAGACTGGAGCAGGCAGACCACCAGGGGCTTCAGGTGTTCCTGGTTGTACTGGTCCCGGTACAGAGGCTCGGCCAGCTCCTCTGGGACAGCATCTGAGGACAGAGAGAGAGAACAGACGGTTGAAAAGGGTTCTAAAACACCAACTGTCAGTAGGGAAGCTATGGAAGCAATAAAGAATCTACACTATTAATCTTTCTACATTCTGCTGCTTCTATTGTTGTTGCTATGGTTTCACTACAGTCACTACGTGGCGATATCGAGATGAAAGCTTCTTGCACAACCCAGAAAAATGGAGAATGCCACAAAACCACCTGAGCATCACGGTTAAAGAAAAAACGAGCACATTTTCACTTACAGTTGAATAATTTAACTTTTAAAGCTAATAAAAAAACATTTCTGAATTTGTTGACCCTACACTAACAAGAAAGACAGTGAATATTTTCATCACTATAAACACAAAATTTGTACTGCCGAGTTGCCACCATGAAACTAATGAAATCAAACTAGTGAATAACTGAATATTTCTCCACATTAAATATCTCTCCACATTAAAACTCTAAGAAATATGCACGTGTTCAGTATAATTGCCATAGTAAGACCAAAAGTAGCCCACTGATGTGTGGAAGGATTTTCAATATATTTATGTTCAATATGTTTTCAGTTTTACACTTTACAGACGATTCCTGAGCACTCATCTGAAAACCATCAGCACACAGAGACCAACGTTATTATCATCACTCCTTGTGTAACATGCTGCAGCATAAAGACGGGGTTGCTTATTTACGGTTATTGATCTAGGAAGTTTCAATCTGTAAATATTTGTCTGCTGTTACTGAGAAGAATACCTTAATTACTGCCATGAAATTCAGAGATCATTAAGGTGGCTTTTAGAAGCAAAGATAAATACTTCCATGACAGCAAAATCACAAAGCAGAGATGCTAAACACGGGGAGTGAGGACACCTTGTTTTAAATCCAGATGTCATAAATCTACCAAAACAGAAACACAAACAGAAGTGTTTTATTCGGTGCAAAATGAATTTTACACCTCCCAATCTTCATAGGTCTTTTCACACCATGAATCTTGCTCACAGGTACAAATCAACTTGATTTATTTATTGACTGGAGGTAATCAAACACTTTTCCAGACCGTCTTTCCCCATGTGAACCTGTGCATAAATCTACGCCGTCTGTTTACAAAGCAGTAAATTTCATCTGATGAAAACAGCTGCACACACGGCGGCATTACCACTCTGTTGTTGTGACTCATCGATCTATCATTCAGCGATATATGTATTACATCGCTGTCCTACATGTGTGACTTCATTCGTTCCCACCTGTAGGAGTGTGTATTTTATTCTACCTCAGTTTGACTGTGTATGACAAGCGTGTGGGGTCATTTCCTGTCTGAGTCATATGGATGAAACAAAGAATTTTATCTTAAAGGTACAGCTTTCAGCCGCCTGTTCTTCAATCCCAAATTACAACCCTGTACCAGCAGTAGAGGAGGATAATAAAATCAAACTTTAAACTTCAGGCGCAGAAAAACCCATTAAACGTGTGATGAAACCTCAGCAGTTTTCCACTGGCTGTGGTAAATGAAACCCCCCTCGTCCTCCGTAACGGGTGATGAAAAGAGGTATTTAAAGCAACAGGCAGATGCTCAACCACATAAGCATGTACTGAATAACAAACTCTCCTGTGTCTAGTCACAACTATTAAATCAATCTAATGCTTGACGATGATGGAGAAGTACGTCAGCGATTTGGCCGCTGAGACGACGAATTTCCTAACAAAGACAAAAGATTTCCCCTCAGATACTTTTCCTTTACACGTGAAAAGTGTTGTTGACCTTAAAAGCTTCAATTTTAATAAAATCACTTATCAAAGATCAGGAGGCTACAATAGCACAGACAGCAAATTTTTCTGGAGTCGATGAAAATCTGCCCCGTCAACTAAAACCCTCTCCTTTGTGTTAGCTATCAAAGAGGAAACTGACGGGAAGTAGCTGCCACAGGAAGTCCAGGCATGGACAAGACTGCTCCCCATGAGACCTCCAGGATCAGAGCTTAGCATGCACAATATCACGGACAGCACAGTCCATCTTTACGAGCTGCTCTTGTTGGAATCATCCTGATATCTACGTTTCCACGTTTTGTGGCCAAAAATGACTGAGAATCTAAAGAAACTGTAACGCTGCGGGTCAGGAAACCAAAACAATGAGCTGAAAAGAGCTAAAATATCTTTAGTTTATTACAACAACAAAAAAAGTTACTAAAATACAAGCTATAAAAACTCAATTGAAGGGAAATGTGGGTTAATAACAGTGGGATTATCTATATGTGCAGTTCCAGATTGTAAATATTTGTAAGTACAGAACAATCTGCAGTGTAATAACCTTCTGGGTGGATTCTGTACAACCAGCGACATGTAAGCAAAACCTCACTACACACTCCTGTATAATGTAAATACACCAACTATATGAACATAAACATTAAACTAACCCGCGAGATTCATTTTTGAATGCTGACATGTTGTTCCATTTAAGTCTTCCTGTCTTGCCCAATGACTCACAGACTGGAGAGGCTGGGATCAAACCACCAACAACCAATCCTCTTTCTGCATCTATCCATGTGTTGGGTATCTAATTTTGCCCCACCTACCCTTTGGGTTTCCTTTGGTTTTGAGATCAACAACAATCTCCCTGAAGAGAAGAAGAGAAACAAAGTATAGACTAGACGAGGTCTCAGAGGAACCACTGATGGACTCCGTCAACACCAGCATCACCATCAGGGTCTCCAAGATTAAACGTATCTACGAACTGTTTGGTTTTACTTTCTCCAAAGACGAAATGATGTATGTAACTACATCTGGACAGCTTGAGAAGCAGTGCATGAAACAACACATTCATCACTGATGTATTTGGTGAGTTGGGTGATGGTTTTCTTCTACTGTTTGCCGCCCAGTCTTGGATTGCCCCTAGACCAGAGAGGATGCTCTGCCTGAAGTAAGACAGAGTATAACTGTCCTCATATAACTTTATATACCCTCACCAGCCTTAAGATGTAATTCTAGGTATAGGCAGAGGACCTCCATCGGATGGCCTGAGGGACCTGATTGGGTTCTATAAAGTCAGCAGGTCAGAGATGGACTGAGGAACCAACCCACTTAGACCTTTATAGACATCTAATGGCACTTTGAAGGCGATTGTGTATTGAACTGGGAGCCAGCAAAGTGATTAGGTTAGCCTAACCCTGTAGAGGAACACATGAACCAGATTCACAGTTTTCCTTCCCCCCACAGTCAAAAGTGATAATTCTACTTCAACGTTTCACGTGATTGGTCCTCTCTGAAGTGCTGGCACAAACTTCTAACTGATGAGAAAGTTGTTCCATCTGAGCATCGTTGCTCATCTGAACTAGGCCAAGCAGGGCTCAGAGGACTGCTTATGAATTGGGCCACAGTTCTCCAGCTAAAACCGTGTCACCAGAGGGATGAAAAAAAAACAAAAAACAGCAGCAGCCACGGGTCTTGTTGATCTATAAGTGTCTTCCTCACATGCTGCTAGTCTCTAACTTGTACTTCATGCTCCCCCCCTCACTCTGTTGAATCAATGGGAGAGAACCATCAGTCTGATTCCAGGTTTGACCCGGGTGCTGCAGATAAAACTTTCATCAGAGGCTGAGTTCTCCGGAGGGAACGGGTTGGAAGGACTCTTGGCGAGGCCAGGCTGCCGGAGCAGCTCCCAAACCACATTGAGAAAAGAGACCAGAGATCGGAAAATATCATAAAAAATGATATTTTATGGAGACACATGCCAAATATTCCCTGTTGTTAGCTGCAGAAATACGAGGATGTGCTTTTCCTTAGTGACAGAGGATTGAACAAATGTGGAGCTTAAACTGACAACTGTTTGAAAAAAAACCTTTTATGACTTTTTACAGGCAGATGGACAGACAAATGGAGCAACAATTTGATTGGATGTTAGATGTGCATGTCAGCACTTTTCTTAGATTGTGTTCTCTCATTCTCTGCTGGAATGTTTGCATGCTGAGTGTTTGCACACTTCAGAAAACACTCTCAGACCTCGATGACAGACCAATTAACTGACAAAGGACTGATAAAGCCTGCAGTTTCTTATGTGTGACAATCAGCCATGTAGCGGTTCAGACTGATCAGGCTACATCATGGGTTTCTGCAGCAGCAAGTAGTAAGCATTAGCGGCACAACAGGTTGAATCATTGAGACATGAGTGGCGAGGTCAGGAGGTTGACCTTTGAACTCCGGTTAGAGACTGTCAGGTAAAAACACTCGACTTATACAGTGTGGCACTCCAACTCCAACTGCATAAAAGTTGCTCTCACCTAACCTCTTGACCTGTGGAACAGTCCAATCAGGTGTTGTTGAAGATCCGCATCTATCCTAGTCTTTTGTTGTCCTGACATGTTGCTTACATAAAATTCAGCATATAAGCACAAATTCCCTAAAAACCAGTGAAGCTGATGAACTATAACTTTGTATTTGTGTTGTTCTGTGTGATTGTGGACATCTTTAGAGTTCCAAATGTTATGGAGTCAAGTTTCTCTTTCTAATTACAGTGTGGGGACATTGGCAACCGCTTTAGATGGGTAACTTTCTGTTCCATGTTGCCCAACTCAACGTCGGTCAGTTTACCTCACTCCACTCTGATTTTTACAATATTTCCCTCTGATCTAATCCAGAGATTGAGAAGGATTCGGAGGCGCCACCTACCCGAGCCGAACGCCTTGGCCACCAGCCACGTCAGGCTGCAGGATATCTTGGCCCTGGTGAAGTCGTAGTGGTCGAAGCTCTTGATGGCAGGGACGATGAAGGTCCGTCTGGTGCCTCTGTCATCATCCGCATCTCCCATCGTGAGCGGTCTATGTACTGCAGCTGGAGGATCTGTCAGGCTCAGGAACTCCTCCTGACTGCGGATGACATCCCATCCAGAGGAATTCACTGCAGCAACGGCCTTGATGACTGGAGAGCACGATTCAAGAAAAAGGGGCGCTCCTCCTAGATGAGCGTCATCCTCCAGTCTCAGTACAGATTCCTGACCGCACAGTTTAGGAACGGGATTGAAGGACAATCCCCGACGTTTTTATCCTCAGACCGGCCGACATGACGGAGCTGCTAGGCGGCGGAGGATGGTCCGACACCGGCGGACGGTTTCACACGTCAACTAACGGCGGTGTTCGGTCTATGTTCTCCCTCCCTTCTCTGTCTCCCTCTCTCCCTCTCCCTCTCTCTCTCGCGGCTTCTCTGCGCTTTTCCTGCCGCACCGATCGGAAGACGGAGCGTAGTGCGCATGCGCGTTCCACCCACCCTGATCTGTTCTGTCTGGTAAAGAACTACAAACCGGGGGTGGAGTTCAGAATTTTGTCATGTTCTTACCTAGGACTGGAAAATACATTAATAAAAAAACAAGACAGAAAAAACTCCGTTATGCTATTTCCGGTGGATCCTTTTTTTTTGTCGCGAATATTTTGTGATCTTTTAGTTTTCCAATATATTTCACTGCAAACTTACACAGATTTGAAGTATAAGCGGAAGAGAATGGATGAATGGATAGTGCATAATTAATTTTATTACTGACTTTCTGAATCTTCTAAAATTGAGACCTTTTTTAAAGCTGCATTATCACATTATAGCAACTAAAACAAATGTCAGATACACACACTGTAAAAAGTATAAGTATTTTCACTTATCTTTTATAAAGTGTTTAGAAGGCTTATTAGATCTGATTATTCACTTCAACAGTATCAGTAATGAATATCACATTCGGTCTATTTGTAAAAAAGACATTCGAGAATGTATTTTTTTAATTATATTTCTTTAAAAACTTACACATTAGAATATTATATGTATATGTTATATATTAATAACACTTACAGATTACTGATTGTAATTCTATTATCTACTTCATTATCAAGACGAGAAATATGATGATGATGATGATGATGATGATGATGATGATGATGATGATGATGATGATGATGATGATGATGATGATGATGATGATGATGATGATGATGATGATGATGATGATAATGATGATGATGATACTGGCTCCTGGCCTGGCTACACTAAATCACATCAGTTCATATGTCCTTTACTTTAACTTCAAGCATTTTTTGTAGGACCATAGAGTGTTTCACTGCAGGATGTTTTTTCTACTGTTTCTGCAGACACTCAAGCACAGAACTGGAATATTACTTTTTTCATTCATTAAAGGCGGATAATGTAGTTATGGAGTAGATGGAAACCAAGGACACGTTTTTTGCAGCAACATGCACAAAAGGACATCATGCGTCATTCTCTGTGTGGATAAAATAATTAACTGTGCCAGGATGAAAAGTCATCACCTTGGTTTGCTTTGCAGTATAAGATCCAAATGGATATTCGTGAAAGCCAGTTGGAGGGTTGTCAATGTGCCAGATAAGAACTTATTTTACTTTCCATAATACAGTATTGCAATTAGATCGATCAGCATGGATGTGGGTTGGACAAAAAAAGAACAAGAACAAGATCAAGACAAAGCGGTGTCTCCATCCATCTATTTTCCATTTATTCCATTAATTTATAATTGCTAGAATCACAATGTCCTTCATTTTTATGATGCACAACTTTGAGTGTTTGGCCTTGCTGGAAAGATGTGTTTTCTGTCAAGGTTTTCGAGACTTGAAAACTATTTTAAAGAATATCCAAATATCCACACACACACAAACACTATAAAAAAATTCACAGACATGAAAAGGAACATATTTTGATGTAATTCAACTGTTTTTTAGGAAGTTCATCTCACTGTTTTTCTCCTTTGCAGTCTGAACAGTTAAGCGACCCCTCTCAGAGTTAGGGTTTTGTTAGGCTCACTAAACATCAGAAACATGTGCCTATACAAAAAAAAAAAATCTTTACAACAGTTTAATAATTTATTGGCAACTAGTAATCTATACAACTCTGCACTAAGAACTTGCTGCTTTCTATCCTTTTTATAAAAGAAAAGAATGCTATAAACTTTGTTCACGTAAACTGAGCTTTGCTTTTTACTATTGTGACACCAAATTGGATCATTTATCCCTCAGAAGAACTATGCAACATCTCTGCACTCTGCATTTCAGCAGATGAACAATGGAGACAAATTAGGTGTTATGAGGAGCCTGTAGAAGTGTTGCTCTCTTGTTCCTAAAGTGAGTTCATACGGTTCATGAGATCAGGGAGCACATACCACGCATCGGTCATTAGATGGCAGTCTTCTGCTAAATATTCACCCCACTGCTTCTCAAATGACATAACATTAAATTGCTCTTGTGATGATTTGAATTTCCCCCAACAGGTTTGAAAACAATTTACAATATGTGCAAGTATTTTAGTGTTCAGGCCTTGACGCATCGTCTCTATGAACAGACCGATGACAGGACATGTCAGTTTGCTCTCCTCCAATAAGCTATTTTTTTTTTAACTTTGCTCCTCCTCTTTACAAACTGAAGCTTCTTTGTTTTCACCTCCTCCCACTGTCATCTGAGAGTCATTGCCAATCATAATGTACTTGGCGTTCTCGATGTGAATGTTTGGGAGTTGCTGCCACCAAGGCCTGCCGTCCCCACCTACCTGTTCCGATGGTACACCTGGACCAAGAAGAAGTTTCTGTGTCATTAAAAGCATGAGGCTCTCCTTCTCCAACAACTGAGCTGTTTCAGACTCTCTAATCAGCTGATTTCTGCGCTGCTGTAATCGCTCCTGCCTTCGTATCTGAAGTCTCATTCTTTGCTCCTCAGCCCAAATTTTCTTTTGACTCTTAATCCTTGCCAGAGACATACACTTTTGTACTCTCCTCTCAAAGTTCACGTTCTCTACCAGAGGAACTAATGTGCTCAAAACCAAAGGGATGCTGCTCTTGGGCATGCAGTTCTCCTGTGGCAGGAGCGGGATGACGGTGTTGTATTTGTGTTTCTTGTTCAGAGAGTTGACGAGGGCCGAGTCCATCTCCATGTTCAGCATGCGGGTGTTGAAGTTGCGGGTGAGCAGCAGCAGAGTGAAGGCGGTGTTGTTGATAGCGTCCTCCACGCACCTCAGGGTGCTCTTTCCAGGGATGGCGAAGTCATCGGAGAAAGTCGCACCTGGATAGCTGATGACCGTTTCCAGTCTTTCCCTCAGGATCTCAGCCATGTCAGAGTCTTCTGGTGCATGCAGGATAACAAATGAATAAAATATTTCCTCCTCTTCTTCTTCCCCACAATCGTCAGCGTCATTTGCAACATGCTTCTTTTGTGCCGTGTTTGTTGCGGCAGGCAGTGCAAAATTTGATTCTGTCGTTGTTCTTGAGGTTTGGGTTGGAGAGATAAGACTGTCTAACTTAATGCTCTCTGCGGCGAATGTTTCCTCCATCCTCGAGTGTTTCTTTTCATTGAACAAAGGAGGATGATTGGATTTAAACTGATGCTCCTCACATGTGTGGGGATGTGGAGGTGTATTTCTGGCTTTACATCCAACAGCGGAAGAGTTTGGATGGGATTTATCCGATGCTTCTGGAGTTCTCCTACCGTCTCGAAATGATGCTGCTGGGGGTGTACTTATCTCTAAATGAGTCGGGTATGAGATTGTCGAGGAGCTGGCCTCCAGGAAGCTGGGCAGACTGCAAGCGCTCTCTGAAAGATCCTGGGAAGAAGTCACTTTCAAAGTCGGACTTCTTTCATAAAGGTCGCTGTGAAGATCAAGGTAAGACCCCAACTTGAGATCCATGGAAGAATGCATCCACTCCACAAACTCAGGCCCACAGGTGACCTCAGCTTCCTCGCACAGTCTATAATACTCCACATTCTCATCGGCTCTCCTTTTTTGAGCGTTGCTGGAAAGAGCTCTCATATAGGCCAAATTTCTCAGCAGGGGATTACACAACCTTTGTTCCGACAAGACTCTGAAAATACGAGCCAAAGTCACTGAATTTTCCCATGTGAACTCTCGGAAATGACCACACTGAACAGCAAAATCCTCTAAGTTACCATCACTCATCTGACACTTTTCGGCCAGATGCTTTGCCACATAGTTATCCTTGATTGTATGGAGTTTGCTGAGACCCTGCGCCTGCCTCCGCAGGACTATCAAACACAAGGCATGTATGATGTTATCCTCAGGTGACTCCCTCAGTTGGAATGTCAGGCTTAACAGACGCTCATGAGGTGTTTGAACCAGTATTTCAAAGACATCTTTGAGTCCCACCCTCTCATTTTCTTGCACTCTCTGACTCATGTTGAGTTTTATTTGCTACTTAACCTCCAGCCAACAACAGACGATAGGATCACGTCTGATGTTCCAACATATCGTTCATCATTTCTTTAAAGGGTGACTCCAGGGAGGGCTGCAGAAGTTTATAGACATTCTTGCTTCTGTAGAGCAATTAAAATAATGAGCATCAGAAGAACAACAGAAGTTAAATAGTCTGCTTGTATGTTCACAACGCAACATGAGGATACTTTAGAGATTAAACTTTGTCCCACTACTCTACACATATTACAATAATATAAAATAAAATATTTAGGGAGGATTACTCACCAGTGTGGAGTCATTACCCTAAAATGAATCAGCGTGCTTGTAAGTCAAAACACGGAAGTAGCCCAAGTGTCTTTTCCACATCAGGTTGAAGGGCAAAAAACCACTCTGCTGATAACAGGAAGTCCCCGCACGCCTTTCAGACTGATCAGAAGACACCAGTGAACGTAGTGAGTCTTACGTTAAGTAGTGAGTCTTAACACTAACGTAACTTGTGGCAAAAAGTTCACCGGTTATCATGCCTGAGTTAGATGCAGGCCTCTGCCTGAATGAAAAATATGATGATGTCACAGAAAAAAAAGAGAGCCCACGAGGGACAAAAGAGAGAAGCAGGAAGAAGCACTCAAGGAGTTCTCCTCACGGATGAGTCAGATGAGAGACGTCTATGTAATGCAAATGTCTTTCTTCATGTGTAAATGGCGACACTTCTGCATCCTGAAATTCCTCACAACAAATTTGCAAAAGACGAAATAAATAGAACGATTGAACATCATGGTGAGTGTCAGAGCCTTTAGCTCCTCGTGCACCAGGGGTGAAGTGGAGAGAATTCTGGCTTTTCTCCCTTTCCGCTGAGAGGCAAGTGTATTTTAGTCCGTGGAGTAAACCTCTAACCCTATATTTACCAGGGGTGGGGTCACAGCCGGCGGAGTGCAAGCCAACATCAAATCCCTCAATGCAGCGCAGACAGAGAGCCTCTCTGTTCTTAGCATTGGGTAATATGCTTGTTGTGAGTCGACTTCTGAAGGATGACAGTGAGTCTGTAGGATGTGTGGTAGCGTTGGTATGTGCCTTTATATATGTGTGTATATATATATACATATATATATGTATATATGTATATATATATATATATATGTGTGTGTGTGTGTGTGCCTTTATAGAATACGTACATTAAGCGGTTAAGTCATATAGCACATGCCACAAGACCGCGGGCCTGTTGGTTTAAGCATAACCGTCCAGAGGCAACAGAGCAGTGACCTAAATACGGGACTGAAAATGTGGCTGATTGAGTTTTAAAAAAAAAAAATTTTTTTTTATTCCATGCTTTCTTTTATTATAATTAATACATATAAGAGTATAAGAGTAAATATTTATTAGCGATTGTGATGATCTGACAAAGAAAAGAGCTCGGCAGCATTCGGGATCCACTTCCTGAATCCACCATCACCACAAACATGGTTTTAGGTAGCTAAAGGGGTCCAGTTTCACAAGAGACAATATATTATTTTATGCTGGGTTCAGCCCTGAGGCCCATGTTCTAATAACACTAGCTACATTTAGAAGTATTTTCTGGTTAGCTTTTAAACAGATCTTTTTATTGGTTGAGGAAATCCTTAAGTCACTTTTGCATTGATTTCAATCCTGCTTACAGTCATGAAATGAAGGCATCCTTTGGGAAGCTGCTAGTTTTCAAGGGTCAGCATATTTAGTCAACAAGCCAAAGGACATCGGAGGTACAACCGAAAAAAAATTCTCATAAAATATGTTTTAACTAAGTCTGTAAATACAGTTTTGTACCCGAAACTGTGATGGCGGTATCCTTATAGCTGTTATAAAATCTAAGAAAACCTTTCAATGGACGCAAACGTAGTATTCATTTTTTTGTGCAGGAGGCATAGTCTCATTGTTATCAATGAAAATACAAACACATTTCATTGAGAGCGTCAACAAAAAAAGTGACAGCACGCTAACGTTACCAGAATCAGCTGGTTTAAAAGTTTTTAATCCAACATGGACAGGAGGTTAGCATTTTAGTGAAGGGAAATTTGGAGCTCTCTGCAGTAATTTTATACTTCACCTCTCATCATCGTTCTAACACGAAAAGTTTTAGTTTGGATTACATCATTTCAACATGGGGGGGCGGGGGGCTTGAAATAAATGAAAGAAGATCCGACCCCTCCCTGGTAACCTTTGTTCTGTCCCTAACAAGATATGATATATGCACATGATTTTTCTTGAACACTCACACACTACACACTCTGGTGTACCGCTGAAACACATGTGCGGACGTACACACACACACACGCACACGCACACGCACGCACACACACACACACACACACACACACACACGCACACAAACGCACACACACTCACAGAGAAAGAGAGAGAGGAAAATGCTCACACAAACACACTTGTGCACACAGCCTCGGGATCGTCCTCTGTCAGTTACGTAACGGGCTGCCAGACGTCCATCTTTATTGAGGTCAGGTCTTTCAACAAGAGACAGGCTCTCCCAGCAGCTGTGTGAGTCAGCCTGCCGGTAAATTTGCCTTCACCTCCTGGCAAAAGCATATAGTAAGATGTTCTGTCACTTCCTGGCTTCGTGCGACTTTAGCGACAAATGTATTCTGACCTTTTGCTTGTTTACTGGCTTGAATATTACCTTGTTTCCACACAAACAAATGAAACTTTCTGCATGTGTTTTATGGACATAAACTAAATGCACAGATGTGTGTGTCTGTCTTTGAGAGTATGGTTTCTGGCCGTGGGAGAGAGCCTTAGGGAGAGACGGAAGGGGTCACATATAAGAGGCTTTCGGGCAACCGAGTGAAAAGGAGGCCCTTTCTTGGACAGAGACTACGGATTAGGATGAAAGACGTATGAGTGGGGGGATGCTCCCTCTCTCCCTTTTTATCTATCTCACACGCTTGCTGCATTGCTCGCCCACATTCTGCATTATGTTTATTTAAAATGAGCAAAATACCAAGCCGGGCGCGGTGGAAGATGCGCAGATGGAGATACAAAGCCAAAAAGATAAGATGACGAGATAGAGAGGGAGCTAAATACGGAGTGAGACAGACCTTTGCTGATCGATGGCCTCTTTAGAATTCAGTCTGAGAGAGGCCACGCATCGCGCTGCTCCTTTCCCAGCCACCTGATTCGTCACACATGCTAAGAGAATTTAACACACCCGTTTCTGGCAGCCACATATATGCTCAACACACATGTACATGTGAAGACACAGACAGGAGGCTGTGTGCCCACAGTTTGGCCCCTGAATGAACCACCTGCACCGAAGCCTTCGCTTCACCCAGCAGGAGAAGTTTGCACTTTCCTGCACAGTTTTCCTGAAAACAAATATTCAACAGTGCATAAGATATCCGTAATACGGATTGCTGCAGCTTTTGCAGTCTGCATAGTCCAACTGAGTCCAGGAGGTGTATCAGAAAGAACAAAAATAACCCTGGTTGTCACACCGAGAGGAATTTGTGTTGTTGACAAAGCGCTACAACAGATCTGAGTCAATATGACAGTTAACTAGCATTAAATCAGGAGCAAAGGTAAATGAAGCGGGCCTGCGGACACGACAAGGGAGCGCAGTGTGGATGGGAAGATGTGTGTACTGTACCACACCGAACCATGCTTGGTTGAGCATGTAGGCCATGCCAACAACAATGCATAATACAGCCTCTGGTGATGGGACACACACACACACACAGACACGCACAAACACACACACTCGTTTCACATATACAGACACACACCCACAGACATACACTCACACAAGCGCACACGCAAACTCACACGCATGCACAGACATCGACGGCGATGGGGCATGGAGCAGTTTATGCTCATATCAAGACAAAGTCTTTAATCAGTGTGACAGCAAGGGCACTCGCCCCAAAGGAATAGCTAACTCCTGCCTCGCAAAAGCACATCCACAATAAATCAGGCGTGTTTGCATTTGCAAGAGAGGGGAGAGAACATTTGATATTTAACATCATTAATATGCTAAATGTATGACTGTGATTTGTTCCAGTTCAATGTCCAGAGTAGCATGTCCAAGAGTGGCATGATAACCGTAAGGAGAAATATGCAAGAATCAAGGCTCCGTGTATAATCTTCTCAGTTTGATAGATTGTTAAAAGGCAATTTACATATGGCTTTTAAATTAAAACAGCCACCAGTTTTATTTCTCAAAATAATAGAAAAAGACAAATTTTAAATGTCTTTTATTTATTTCTTTGCAGCTCAAGTACGTACTTTACCTTAGATCAAATTAATTTCTATTTACCTTGTTGTAATATTTTTCCTTTATTTCCTTGGTGATATATATTTATTTGCTTCTGGTAGGAAGAAGAAAAGGTTGATGCGCCTCTCACAATATCCTGTTAAATAATAATCTACAGCCAGAAAAAAGAAAACAGTGATTCTGGCTGAGTTCTGAGATATAACATCCTGAAAAATCACCATTTACTAAATTTACTCTTTAATATAGATTACATGTCCCTCCCTCTTCCTGACAAGAGACCCCCCCGCCTCCCCTCCAACACACACACACACACACACACACACACACACACACACACACACACACACACACACACACACACACACACACACGTAGCGGAGCATGTCACATACCATATGATTATAGAAATATTAATTAAGTTCAACAAAAAAATATTTTGCAATGTGTCAAAGCTCAGGATTTATGAGCTCATGCTGTTCGTAGTGTGAAACAGGCCCTTCGTCAAGGTCAGGTCTGTTTGGTCTGTTTACCAATGAAGTAGATGTTTGATTCTGATAGACAGATGAGCCGATGCACTAAATATCTAACGAAATAAGACACACTGACGTAAAAGATTTGCAGTTTTGCAGGTGGCCAGGAAACTACACTAGGATTCTTGTATTGTAACTGATTTCTTTTCCTCCTCTTCCTCTCTTTGTAGCATAAACCACGCTTTGCATTGTCCATGGCAGCAGCTGCTTGCCAATGTAAACTTTATCTGCAGCCACATTCTAGCCTAATGGTTAATAATAAGCATTCTAAATGTACTTTACACTTGATATCCTGCCTGACAGTGTCTCTGCTCCGTTGTATCTCACACCTAAAGTCACATGTCAGAAACTCTGTTTGCATCCTTGTGTAGCTGCCGTTCAGGGAACTGACTCACAGCTCTGCCTGAAAATACCCGATAAACATTTCTGACATGATAGACCTTCTTCAACCCTCCAATAGCCAGTCTGGATCAGTGGATCTGCATCCCTTCCAAATGACCACTGCACAACTAACATTGCCAGATGAAGCAGAAATTCACGCCGTTTCTATAATGAATCTAAAATTGGGTCAAAAATGGCCTCGATTCATGCAGTTCATATCACGTTTTAACATTTCTTTGCTCTGCTGTGGTTTTAACTTGATGTATTGCCTTGTTTTATTTGTTACGTATAGGATGGAACTCAGAGAGAAAGGTTGCTTCAGATTCAGAATTTTAAAATATCCGAGAAGAAAAGTAGAAAAGAGGTGAATGAAGGGGAACATAGAGCAAAAGAGGAGAGGGGAGGACTTTACAGCATCTGTGTAGATGAACAGAAATAAAGAATAAATGGACTCAGTCTGGTTGTAATTGATATTAGAATAACTGCCCATCCAAAAGTCAGTGCCCAAACCCCCATTTCACTTTTGTCTGTCTCCAAACCTTGCGGATGCTCTCCTCGTGTAGCAGATGCACAGAACCAAAGGATGTGAGGCATGAAAGCAATGGGAAAGTCATTACATATTCCAACCCCCCTCCGTTCACCATAATCACCACAATTAGCAGACATCTGCAGTGACTCCAAAGCTGAGAATGTATTCAGGCAATCAGAGCAGCTTCACAAACAACACTGACTGCAGCCCCCTCTGTGATGAGCCTCCTCCTGAAGGGAAGCATTCCATTAGAAACTCAGTGATTAATTGAGATCGAGAATTTGCTCCTGGCATCAAGCAAGAATGAATCCCGACAGGAGGCATCGACGATGGCGGAGCCGTGTGCAGGGTTGGTTGCGATGGTGTTGGCGGGGACTGCGCCATAGCGTTGATGATACGAGTTAAGATGTTCACACTGGTTCGCAATTAGCTGTGCGAGAACAATACAGCCATACAAAGAGTTTCTGACCCATCAAATAAACAAAACCTGCATGTGTCTAATGATAATCCACATTTTATAGGTCCTTATGTTTATTGGAGGCAGTTGTGGTGATCACAATTGGTAGAAATCCCCTGGACTCATTTGGAAATTCTTGATTTCTGTGTTTGTTGGACATGTTGTTGTTACTTTAGCTTGAAAACAATTGTGTGTAACTTTTTTTTAATGACAGGATTAATTTGACAGTTTGAAAAATATGCTTCTTGCTCAGTGCCAGATGAGAAGATTGTTATCTTTCTTATCTTTCTATCTGGGTTAATGTGAAGTAGAATACAGCTGTTTAGTTACAGCATAAGGGTGTAAAGCTATCATAGCTATAACTAATGTTGAACCACTCCTCGTTTGTTAATCATTTACAAATTGAAGACAGAAGTACAAAATTCAGTGGAATGAAAAAAACAACTTAATAATAAAGAAATTTTCACAAGATATTTAAAAGAAATTACAAAAAGAAAGACAAAAATGGTTGGTTGGCCGCTAATCTGGATTTTGGTACAAAGTTTAGACATTGGGACAAATTGATATCAAGATGTTTTTTGGGGTTGCGCTGGCCTGGACCCCAAAGTTAAATCCAGAAGTGATGGTTTTAAATTCAGATGGAGGATTGACTAACAGACTAACCCTAGGGAAATAATGAAGCTTTGAGATTTGAGGAAGAAGTTTGAATTAGAAACGAAAGTTTCTTGAG
This sequence comes from Antennarius maculatus, assembly GCA_013358685.1. NCBI lineage: Eukaryota > Metazoa > Chordata > Actinopteri > Lophiiformes > Antennariidae > Antennarius > Antennarius maculatus. The sequence goes on along the minus strand of CM023619.1, from coordinate 8,244,061 downwards.
ATCCAGACGAATTAGAGATAATTACAAAAAAAGAGATGAAACCAGAAAAGTCTGCAGAGAGCCACAACGTTCTGACTGAAACACATAAACGGAGCACCAAGAGAACAATTTCCACACCGAACCAGGGCCTTCAGAAACAGAAAGGAAACAATCCTGAAGGCATTCAATCCAAGTGGGAGAAGACTTACACACAGAAACAGCAGGAGGAACGTCTCAGCCAGTCATTCCTGGAAAAACAGAGACTTTGGCTGGAAGAATTTGGTTTGTTTGGGTTTTTTTTTTTTTGGTTTTTTTTTGAGGGGGGGCGTTATTTGAAAATAGAAAGATATTCAATCAGCAGTTCGGCTCTACCGTTAATATTGATTTGGTGCCCGCTGTCTTTTATTCTCTTTACATTTTTAAAAGAAAGTTTTGGTTGTAAAAAATAAAAAAATTGAACCACAGTTTTTATACTTGTGTACTTGTTGGATTATTTATGTTTCCTATTTGGAGGAGTTGCTGTCTTTAAACTTTCTGTACAAATTGATAACAAAAGTTTATATTCATAAACTACCTAGAAGGTATGCAACATCCATCCATCCATTCATCCATTCATCCATTCATCCATCCATCCATCCATCCATCCATCCATCCATCCATCCATCCATCTATTCATTGATTTTCTTCTTCGTGTTCCATAATTCAACCAAGATATCTCAGACATTCCTTTCTCCGCAGTTTTTCCAGTTTCTTCATGCAGATCCTGAGGCGTTCCCAGTCTAAATGAGATAAAGAATCCATCCAGTGGGTTCTGGGTTTATCCTGAGGTCTACCCCCAGTGGAACAAGCCTGGAAAACCTCAAAACAGAGACACCCAGGCAGCATCCTAAGCAGACGCCCAAACCAGTTCTCATGGCTCCCTCACTTCCCACATCCCAGATTTAGGGTGAACATGTATAAAACTGTGTAAAATATCACAAGACTGACCGTAAAATAAGGTGGCGCAGCGGGTAGCGCTGTCGCCTCACAGCGAGAAGGTTCTGGGTTCCAGTCCTTTCTGTGCAGGGTTTGCATGTTCTCCCCATGTCTGCGTGGGTTCTCTCCAGGTTCTCCGGCTTCCTCCCACCTCCAAAAACATGCACTTCAGGTAAACTGATCCATCCAAATTGCCTGTAGGTGTGAATGTGTGTGTGTGTGTGTGCGTGTGCGTGTGTGTGTGTGTGTGTGTGTGTGTGTGTGTGTGTGTGTGTGTGTGTGTGTGTGTGTGTGTGTGAGTGTGGTCGTTTGTTTCACATGTGGCTTTGCAGTGAACCGGCGTCACACTTGGGGTGTCCCCTCTCTCTCACCCGTAAGTCAGCTGGGATAGGCTCTAGAAACCTCCATGAACCACGGAAGAAGCAGATAAGAAGATGAATGAATGAATGAATGAATGAATGAATGAATGAATGAATGAATGAATGAATGAATGAATGAAAAACAGTGTCTGAACCTGTTGTAGAAAAGGAACGCAGGCGTGAAGAACTGCTTGGCTTAATGTGGGAGCTGAACGATGAGGAAGCTGGCACAGATGCAGCTCCACCAAACAATCACCAGCTAAGGAGGAAATAAACATTCTGGTCCTGGGAGGGAACCCCACCTCCTAGAAATACCCGACTGCAGAACCTTCAGGCAGACTCCAGGAGGTTTGACATAAAAGCACAGGATGGAGTTTAACGGCATGACAAACTTAATCCTACGAGGGATACAACAGTTGTGTTCCCTTGACAGTCAGTCATGTATTACTGGTAGCCATCATTCATATGTGCTTGGAGATCAGTTCTAAACTCTAGTAGGTTAATGTCCTGTTTAAACGGAATATGATCGAAGGAGGAAAACCAGCAGGAGGATTTTTAGTTCATAAAGGTTTTTCCACATCTATTTTTTGGTTACGTTTACATCTGATTTAAACGCTGCGATATCAGAGTTTTACCCCCCCCCCCCCAAAAAAAAAAAACAAGAAAAAAGAAAACAAAGAAATCAAACTATAGATTCATAATGTTTTCACATGATAGGAGTCACACAGATAAAGTCCCACATGGTAAGATTCGTGAAAGAGCTGTGATTGAAGCTGCGGCTAAATCTAGAGGAACGGGAGATTAGAGGCTTAGAGGAAATGGAGCCAAGGCTGTTGCTCTCATTTGGATGTTGGAAATTGACTGAATTCTGAATATCTGTAGGAGCTGGACTTCTGATAACATCGTTCCCGCCAAGTCAGAAAAATAAGCCTTCAAGTTTGCGCAGCAATCAGACGGTGTTGATCTTTGTTAAGAAATGAACAAACTGTCTCCACAGGTAAACCGGCGCAGGAGGGTCGACACCGGTGTGATCTTCCACTCGGTGCTCCCTTCCCTCCGGTGCGAGAGTCTGGGCCTGATGGACAGACAGCCCACCTTTTTTGCTGTGTGGAGAAATGTGTCCAATCACCATGGCTACCAGTCAGAGAAGAGCCCCCCTGCTGTGGTTATCAGGATTTCTCTGTGTGCGCGCACACCGGCTCAGCATGCAGGTTAACACAAGCCCGCATTATGGATGTGAAACTGCATGTGTTCACAGGGCCTGTAGGTCAAGGGTGATTTAGCATCATTATTACCTCCCAGCAGAAGGAGCGCTGGGTTTCTTCTGCTTGTTTTTTTTTTTTTTTTCTTTAAATTCTGAGCATCATCTCCAGAAAAAGCCCAAAATGGACCGCACCAGATTCCGCGGCCTCTCAAGTGCGAAGAGGAACACGAGAAAGCTTTGAGCGGTATTGATTCAGCCGAGTACTCTCTGAGCGAGTACAAGAGGATCTGAAGAGAGAATTATCCATGCACCATTTCCTCCCCTACTCCTGTGTGGAAAAATCTGCAGCTACAGCTTTCTCGTAGCCTACATACAGCAGAAACACACACACACACACACACACACACACACACACACACACACACATACACACACATACACACTGGATTAATTTGATGTTGAAAATTAAAGGCCTGTTTTATTATTTTTTTTAATAGTTGCTACATTCTGTCGGGCGGTTTATTTTATTTTTATTCTATCATTTTTTAAAAATTCCTTAAATAGGACAAACAAGAGAAATAATTGTCATAATTGGTGGGTTTTCTGCAGGTCAAATAGTATTTTCCTATAATAAACTGCCATTATGCAGCAACAGCAGCCCACAATAAGAACTTGGGAGTCATTTAAACACTATTAACCACCGCAGACACTTGAAGGTTTACATAAACGCTCCAGTTGGATTGTTTGTCCACATTGGAACCATGAACTGTGATGGATAAGTCCACCAATGAAATCTCTGAAACGCGAAGCATTGTCTGCATAAGCCTCCGTCCTCCTCCTCCTCCACCACCACCACCACCACCTCCTCCTCCGCTCCCCACCCGGTTTCTCCTGAATAATACACGACCTCCCCTCCGCTCGCTCCGCCGTCCAATGGTTGACGCTTATTTCATCAAGCTATCTCCTCCGAGCCAATCGCCGCGCTCCCGGTGATAAGCCGAACGCCCTCCCTCCTGTCCTCAGACTGTGGATCAGAAGCAGACGCTCAGTCTGTGGAGAGGAAGTGATGAGAGCGAAAATATCTTTAGAAGAAACCGCATCAGTCCGATCCGACCGGACGGTGAATTCCGCTGCTTTCCGGACAAGAGGTGGAGGAAAATGTAAGTATGTCCTCAAAAATCCACCAAACCCCGGTGCGCGTTCGTGTTAAATCCAGCGCAAACCGGCTCTCCGGTCAGATAGGAAACGATTCTTCTCTAATCTTATGAAATAATTTCAAGGATTTAATGATTTATTTATTTATTTTGCTGAATGTGCACAAGTGAAACTCCTAAACGTGACGCGAAGGTGGGAATGTGATCGGGATGCTTCGATCGAGGCGCGTTTGTCTAAATTCAGCACACGTGAGAGGTGTCAGCAGAAGGAAGGAAGGAAACCCGTCGTTGATCGGTCATTCTGCGTGAAGGTTCTGTGGTTTAAAAAAAAAAGAAAAAGAAAATAACGCAAAAATGGGATTGGAGATTGGAGATCTTTTTTTTTTATTATTTTATTTGCGCAAACTTTGGCATCGCCGCGCGTCGATGGAACAAGGTGTACAGACACGCCGGTTCCGTCGCTTGGAAAGTTTTGAACGACGCGTTCAATCAGTTAATAGACCCGTGGGGATCCTGGTGGGAGTCTCCCAAGCAGTCCAACTTTGATTCATTCCACTCGTCACTCTCCCGTTTTCTATGGGGCGAGCGCTGATAAATGGTGGCTATTATTTTTCAGCTAAGCAGCGCGCACTGGCTTTGTGCGGACCATCTGTCATTGCATCGACGTTACCGCAGCCCCGTCTGAACCGCATGAGTCGGTGTGAGTCTTGACACACCTGGGGGGGGGGGGGCGGGGAAGCGGAAAACCGAAACCGAGAGAAGATGATCGGGGAGCCACCACCCGTCTCTCCGCCGTGACTCATGACGCGATCCCGTTTCTCGCGGACCGGCGCGTAAACGCAGCCAGAAAAATAAAGACGCCGGAACAAACTAATTAAAACACGCTCAGTTTCCGTGTCGGGTTGCGGAGCATCTTGACTCATGCACGGATGTTTTTCTCGCTTTTTTTTTTTTTTTTTTTTTTTCATTCTTGGGATGTTTTTTGCGCATCCTGAATTCTGGGAAAAAGACTTCATTTATTTATTTATTTATTTATTTATTTATTTTTTGCGCTGTTTACTTCCTCCAAAAATATGGGCCTCTGGTGTATGGCTCACATCCCACCGCAGTTATCAGGGTGGACACTTTTTTTTTTTTAGAAGATGCATTCATACCAAATAAGCACTTCCTACTCGGTTCTGGCCCAACGTTTATCTCTCAATGGTTTTGATGCTCCAGGAAGGCAGTTTTCGCAGCAGAGGCCGGGAAAGCTGACGTGTTCAGTCTGACTAGTTTGCCTTGAGGTGAACAAGGCCTTCTCTATAAATTCTGCGGCCTCCTAGGAGGTCTAGACGTTTAGGATCGTTTCCACAGTGCCTGGGTTTATATTAGAAAGCATTTGCCAACAGGCGTTTAAGTGTACTCACATTTGTTCTACGTAATCTGGTGAGGAATATTATCAGAGATGAATGCTAATCTCCCGTGATGTCCTCGCTTAGGGTCGAGTTATAATTTACTTCGTGAAGAGGAAAAGCATCTACCTCACGCCGTAGAGCAACATCTGACAAGGCGTCTCTCCTGAAGGGCTTTAATTGCGTTTGGAGCTGCTCGGAGAGGTGAATGGATGGAGCCGTCTTCCTGCTATTGTCGTGTGCGCAGCCTGGCGGTCGGATTATCTCATCTCCTGCTGGAGATCATCATCGTTCCTACGTCGTTCGTTATCATATCTGATGTGATGGGAGCGGAGAAAGATTGCTGTTGGGTTTCTATACATGGATCAGTTTGAAATCAATAAAAACACAAGTGAATTTTGGTGAATGAGAATGTAACGTTAGAGTCCCGGTCTCACATCTCCCACGTCACGTGACTCCCAATAGACTCCCGGTTGTTTCCTTGCTGCTTTCAAACACACCAATGAGGAGGAGAAATGCCTCCTCGTGTTTTCCTCTTCAACTATTTTTTTTTGGGGTTTCTTTTTAATCCTAAAAATAGGAGCCTCAAACGTTTTTAAAGCATTTCAGTCGTGTTGTGGTTTCAAAGGAGAGCTGGATGGAATTCTTTCTTCTCCATCCACTGTGGACTTTGTGGCACATCCACGGATCCGCGACGGTGAACCTCACAGCAGCTGTTCGTCACACACACTGTGGAGTGGAGTTGGTGAAGTTAAAGGTTGAGTGAGTTCATAGCAGCGGGTGGGTGGGGGGTGTGGGAGGGGTTGGGGGGCTACCTCCATATGCGTGTGTTTCGGCTTCTCTGAAAGTGCAGTGTTGGGTAAATGGAAAAGGTTAGGGAGTGCAGCCCGCCTAAGGCACCGTGATATACTGCCTATGTAGATGAGTGGGCTGACCTCTGACCTCTCGTCTAGCCAAAGGCCCAGGTCTGCTTGAGGTCAAGCCAGGTGGCTTTCAGGAGCCTGTTGGTGCGTTCAGGAGCACATGACACTTGAACTCTCTTCACTCGGGGATCAAACGATGGCTTCGGGTTAATTAAGAAACTCTCGCAGCTCTCGTGTGACGTCGCCCGTGTTAAAGGTTACAGACCGGGACAGATTAAGAGTTTAGGGGAATTTAGAACATCTGCTCTGTCAGACTATTAGATCTGATCTCATTTTATGCTTAATAAAGTCGACTGCATCAGAAGTTCACGCTGGAGATGATGTATTATCTCAGATATAAGAGGCTCATTATGCAGCCGGGTGTCGGGAGACGTCCTCAGACGTCATTCCAGCCGTTTGTCGGGCAACAACAACAACAACAACAACAACAATGCACTAGTCTCAATTGTGTCACAACTGAGACAAGCAGACTGTCTCAATTCTGTCACAACTTGTTCTCTTATTGTATGGCCATGCAAGAAACTCCCCGTGGAAATTTTGGAATCTTTCTCATTGTTCCTAAAGGAAAAAAGGGGGCTTTCATATGGAAGTGGGGGAAACGCCAGGAAATGGCAGGCATTCTTTGTGAACTATTTGAAAATAAACTTGTGGGTTCTCGCTTGCCTCTCGACCGCAAAGCAAAAAATTAGGAATAAGAAGAGCGGATTACGGGGCTTAACAATCCCTCAAAGGTATTTCCACTTTCTTGCGTTTCCTGCTGCAATCTGTCTCAGAAGTATATTTTTCTTATTCAGCGTACTGGAGACACGCCATAAGCTAAAGAGCTTTTGTCTCAGGGCTTTTCACTCCGTACTCTGCAGTTTCCTGAATGGGCTGCATTCTTATTTTCTCCGTATTTGTCCTTATTTCGCCTTATCTTTCCCCACTGGTTTTAAAAGCCAACCTCTCCGCTTGAGCTCAGCTTTATGAGGTGTGACAGCGAGGTCTGGCTGAGGTGGGCCGCGACGACCGGGACCTAAATCTTAACATTCACCCGGCTGCGGTCAGGTTAAACTGACTTCACCCCCATACGGCGCCCCGTCGGAGCGGACCGGCCTTCCTTCTGCTGAGCTGGCACGAAGGTTCCCACTTGGGGAGGAAGGAGAAAGGGGTGGGGGGCAAACTGCCTTCCTTTAGTGCAGAGATTTTAATTGCGCACATTGCTGACTGTTAAATGAGGAGAAAAGAATAAAAGAAAAGTAAAAACAGGTGGTGATTTTTGGCGTCTCCATAATCAAAAATGTATTTTCCTGAAGTTTGGTACCCGGTGTTTAAAGTTCACCGCTGATTGCACCTTCCTCTTCTTCTACATTAAATAACAGGGTTTATTCTTAGCTGGTCAGTCTCCTACCTCAGATTAATGCTCACACCGCTGTTTCCTTTTTGCCCTTGTTGTTGTTCCCACCAGGCCGGTGGTAGTTCCCAGGTATTTGACCACTCTAGCGTAGCCAAGAGGGTGGCAGCTCTGTCCTCTGAGACAAAGGCAGCGTGCCTCAAGGAGAGGGATGAAAGGAAATGGGGCTGTGCAGACACTCCTTTTTACAATGGGAAACCTCCTCAGTTGGGTTGTAGAGCAAATAACCATCTTTTCTTTTTTTTTTTTAAATGAGTGCTGAGCTTGGGAGGGTGTCTCTATCTATCTGTGGGAGGAAGAGCAGCACTGGGAGGATATGTCTAGATTTGACTTTGGACATGAGAACCCTTCATGTCCTTGTGGAACAGGGTTTTGTTTTTGTTTCTTTTTTAGCACTGTCATTTTTTTCTTTCTTGCACAAGAAGGGAGCTGGAAATCGATGCCAGAGAAGCATAAAAGAAAACTTTTTTGTTGATGTTAATGATTCTAAATCGTTTCAATGTCACAAACAGGACCTAAAATAAAGATGTTATCAATTCTAATAGTCGTGGAAATAGTGAAAATAAATCTACTTGATGTAGTAAAAATGCATTAATATCAAGTGATAAAAATGTGATTTAACTTCTGACTTGCGTGTTTATTTTTGAAATCCCTCTTGTGCTCTCATAACTGAACACGTGTGCTGCTGAAGAGTTTAAGATCAGGAGCTCATTACATGCCTTTTAAAATATTTTTAACTGCTGAAATTTCATCAAGGAAAAAATATCTCGTTTTTGTGACTTTTTTAAAAAAAAAATTCAACGTCTGTGTTTGTAGACGCCTTGGATTCCACGCACTCGTGTATTTTCCGCGTCACCGCCTCTCATCTTTGTCTCCTCCGACCCACCGGAGCTCCGTCTAGTGTCATCATGTCGGGTGGTTGTCAGGAGGAGGGAGCAGAAGCCGCAGGAGTTTTTTATGGCTGCAGCTCCGGAGACAACCTGTTCTTAGGCACTTCTCTTCTGGCACTTTTTTTTTTTTTATGACATCATAAATTCCTCCATTTCCTCTGACCAGCCCTAGGTGGGTATAAAGGACATACCTGGCCAGTAATTGTCTGTCTGGCCCTCTCATCTGTCGGTCCCCTCCTACTGCTGGGGACTTCCTCTGCAGACGTTCAGACTGCCTGAAGATACGCAGGCTTCTCAGATCTGGACAGTAAAAGCTGCAGTTCATTCCATGAGGAAAATTTTTCTTCTCTTGGATTCTCTTTAGCTGCATCTTTCTTGGTCTTGTAGTCTGACGAGCATCCATCCGGTACCCTCATTGGTGACCTTTCTGCATCTGCGCTTCAGGTCGCAGACAATAGCGCCGTCTCACATCGGTTGATACCTTTTGTTTGTTGAAGTCCGCGGATGATGAGCCGCAAAGAAACGGATTAGACGAAGAATAAAAGGTCTTTTTTTTTTTTTTTTTGGAGGGAAAGGAGAAATCCTGAGGAACCTTAAAAGTTCAGCATTCATCTGATACTCGGTTGGGGTTCCTCAAGGAGGCTGGAACAATACTTGCACCAGCATGACTACATTCCTCGGGGTTAAAAAGGTCAAGGGTCATCGACGACCCCGCCCTGCCAATCAGACTCGGGGCGCTAACTCCGTGGCTTCTTTGTTTTTGGGTTGTGTCTTCACACTTGTTGAACAGACTGGACACCTTTGTGTTGCGGCGTGGCCTTTGCTCTCTAACGGACTCGATCATACGGATGTCGCTCGCTTCAATTTGGGTATTGATAATCCAGGATGACGCGTCTAACAACAAAGCCGCGCTTTGACGTTATTCCTCGGTAATATTTTTTGTTTTTCGACTTTTTCTCCAACACCCGCGTCAACATCTAACATCCCCGGCCAGATGTTTGTTAATCCCAGTTCCATACGTACCAAACGTGGGACAGCCCCCCCCCCACTCCCCCACCCCCTCCCAAAGCTGCTGAGCTGTAATTACCCATATTTCAATTTAAATGGCCACTTTCTCTAATCAACCCATAGGGGTCAAATATGACTTTGAGTTCACTGCAGGGGGCTCCAGGTCATATTTTTCCTCCATTATGAAAAATATTTGTTTGGTTCTTTTTTTTCTTTTTTTTTTTCCCAAAGTGAACATCAAATGAAGTCTGAAAGCTGCCATTAAAGTGGAGCACATACATGTGTAGGCACCGACTGGCGTGTGAGGCCCCTACAGGCAGACTGCAGGTCTGGTAGTCATTAGTACAGTACAGTATACACTGCAGTGGACATGCAGCTACATTAAAGCTGCGCCCACGGCCGCATTGGACCACCCTTGAGACATACCGCTGGCACTTCCTACCACCCCCCCCCTCCCCATCCTGACCTCACCCGCTCAGCCTTGAGGGAAGTGCGTTTTGGGATTTCCGGAGGATGCACCGGACATTAATTAATCTGCCGCTTAGAAAATGTCCCAGTAAAAACGAGAAAACGAGAGTAATTTCAAACATATATAAGGAGTGGACGGATTCCTCGACACAGTCCTGCCCCCCCCCCCCCCCCAACAGTTTTGTGTCTTCCATTTATCCGTAGGTGATGGCATCTCACCGAGAAGGGGCGGGGTTGGGTTATGCGAAGATGGCGACCGTCGGGTATCGCCATTAAAACATCTGTACGGAATCCGTAATTCGCCCGTCGCTTCCTTTTCGTCGCCATCGCTCGGCGACTTCTAAACCCCCTTGAATTTGATGCCGCTCGCTAAATCGGCTTACTGTAGAGGAGGGAGAGACGTAGCGCGGTTCCAAGCAAACGCCTATCCCGGCTGCAGCTGTGGTGGAGCTCCAAAGACGGGGATGCTTATTGTCAGGAACAAATGGAGGCCTTTCAGTTTTGTCGAGCAGCTGTCTCCACCCACTCCCCCCCCCCCCCAAAAAAACCCCCACTTTTGTCAGTTAAGTGGAGCGGCCTGCTCGGGCGCGAGCGAGCGAGCCACCACCAGAGGGTTGAGAAAAAATAAAGTGTGGGGTTTGTTTTCGGTTAGGGGGTGGGGGGGTGGGGGGGGTTCGGGATGGGGAGACTCGGCTGTTTGCCATATGATGTAATTATCTGTTATTTCCAAAGATTATCTCCCTCCATCAATGTAGGGTTTTAATTTGTGTGTATATGTGTGTGTGTGTGTGTGTGTGTGTCTGTGAGTGATTTGATCTCTGGTTCCTACCCCTGGTGTAACATTGAGACTCTGTGGCCTATAACTTGCCCCCCCCCACCAGCACCACAACTCCCATACCCCAACCCCCATTTAAGCTGGGTTAGTTATGATTCCCCCACTCTCCATCCCTCCGCTCGCCGTGTTTTCTTTCGCTCTCTCAGAGTCTCTCAACACAAAAGAAATATTCAGCTGTAGAGAGAGGGGGGGGGTGTCCCTCAGAGGGCACGACATTGAACTGGGGGGGTTAAGAACAGGATTAAGAAGAAATGGCTGGCTGACACTGGGGTTGCCATGGCAAAGCCCTCTTTTTCCTCTCCCTCGACCTGCTGCCTATTTTTCATTTTGTGTGTGTGTGTGTGTGTGTGTGTGTGTGTGTGTGTGTGTGTGATGGAGTTGGGGAGATGTAATATGGATTATGATTTTAGTCTCTTATCTGAGCCAGTTTTCTTCACCCTGAGAAATAAAGACATTTCAGGTTCACATGGTGGAAAAAAGCAAACGGATAAATCCTAATATTCTGTTTAGTTATTTAAATGGTTGTAAATATTGGACTTTATTATTTGATTTGCCTTTCTATTATCGTAGAGATTTTTTTTTTTTTTTGTAGATTTATATTCATGTCATGAAAGAATGCAAAGGCAGTAACTGACATAACCCGCCGTGCCCCCCAGACAAAACGCAAATTGTCTATTTTATAACCTCCTGAATTACAGCGGCGGCGACTTGATGCATCGCTCATTCATAGTGGGCAGCAGGTTGTCGTGGCAGCCGGACGTTTGACGTCAGCGGGCTAATAGATGCAGCACCGGTCTGCTCGGTGACATCAGCACCCCGACCCGCCGTCAGGTCTGACAAATGACTGCAGAGCTGTATTCACCAGCCTGACGTCAGCTCCCAGTCCGCCCAGCAGCGCCGGGACACTGGCAGCAGTCACCCCCCCACCACAGTCGTGGCCTTTCTACGACAATCAGAGCTCACATCCCGCCGGCCGGAGTATGAAAGTCGTTATTCCATGAGAATCAAGGCCTCAGTCGTCCGATTCTAGTGGAATCCATCCATTCTGATTGTTTTTCGTTGACAAATCGATGAAAACTGAGGTGATCAAAATTTAATCTGTGCAAATTTGTGAACGTTTTGCGGTTAATTGCGATGTTTTTTAATTGTCGAGCATCTGCGACTTCTGAATTCGTTTCGATGCTGCGACCACAGCGACATCCGTTTGTCTCCGTTATGCTCGAGTAACAGAAATTCTGAAAACCTGCTCAAAGGGATCCAAGAATAGTTGCATGACCAGATTCTACAAAAGGAAATTGAGAAATGTGTAATTTTAGGTGACTATTTGAAGACGAGACAACTTCCTGCTGACAGCAATCCTCTTCATCTGTGTTTCAGATGCAGTTACAGCCAAGTTTTGAGCTGAAGATGAAAGCCCTGTAGTTCCTCTGAATAATGAGGTGGTGGTAATGCAATAAAGAGCATCCCGACGCAACGTGTTCCAGATTAAACGTGTGGCCTTCGCAGCCTTTTTTTTTTTTTTGGCCTGTGGATGGTGAACTCCGTCCGCTGCTGTCCCGCGTCGTTTTTCTGTTTGAGCCACATCCTGGACTCTCATCTCCATGTCTGCCCTCCCCCTCCTCATCCTTCTCTCTCTCTCTCTCCCCCCCATCCGCCTTGCCTGTCACGCCGGTGGCCGCTGTCCCGCCTGCCTCGGTGAACATTCAACGCTGTCGGTGAGTTTGGTATGGATCACATAAAAACCATCGACCGTTGACTGTGCCCCGCGGCTCGCGCCGACGTCAGGAACGAGCAAGAATGAACAAAAGGGCGAGTGGGCGCATGCAAATCTCACAGATGAAGACACGCACGCACACACACACACACACACACACACACGGAAGTGACTGTTTCCACTGTACCCAAAGACTAAAGGTCACAATCAACATTCATTGCTGTCGCTGGGTTGGACTGTGTAGAAAAGCTCACTGAACAATGAGTGCAACTGTGGCCCAGATCTGCCCGACTCGTGTCTCAGCCAATCAGCCGACCGGATGTGAAACATTCTTTCTTTATTTATATGCTTCTTGTTTTCCACTTCTATTTTCTCCCCCCCCCCACCCCCAGCACCGGGAGGAAAGAGAGAAAGAGCGAGAGAGAAGCACAAAATAGACTTCTGGCTGCTCGCTTGTCCTCATCCTCCTCTCTTCTCCTCTAATTGGCGGTTATGTGTGCAGCAAGGGGGAAGGAAGCGGAGTGAATGTGTAATCATTTGGAGTCTCTTCTCCTTCAGATGTTTCATCCCTTTCTTTTTTGTTTGTCTAATTATACGCTGAGCCCAGTCGACTTGTTAACCGAGCGTCTGCGCCGGCAAGAATGAACAAGTGACAAAGAGAGAGGGAGGACAAGGGGAGACGAAAAGAAGGTGGAAAGATTGTAACACCTGCAAAATTATCCCGTTTTAAAGCATCTTGATATTCTTCCCCGGTACTGCTCGCAAATGTTCCAGCACATGTTCCGGAACGTAGAAGGATGTTGTTCATCCTCCTGAGCGAGCTTGTCTCATTATCTGAGTTTCAGGAAACTGTGTTTCTAACAAGACCTGTCGGCTGATTCCTCGCTGCAATATGTTATTTTCCTTGTGCGCTAGCTCAGGCTGAGCTGTTTGCCCGTGAGACAGCTCAGCATCGTAACCTTGTCTTTCTTTAGATAATCTGGGAATAACAGGGAACCTGTGTCCTCTATCTTTAACCAATGACGACACACATCTGACAAGCGAACATGTTTTTAAACTGCTGAAGTGTGCATCTTCTTATAATCGGATGGTTATAGCAGATTGACACTTCGGATTAAACCGTTCAAAGTTCACGTCACAATGGTTAAAATTCAGATATTGTTTTTAATCAGGTCAGGTTTTGAACATGACAGAAAGCCGATCTGATCCTTAGTTCTGTTTCATTAAAGATGCTAAAAACCTGATTGAGCTTAAATTAACTCAACAAATCAATTAAGGTTGCAGCAGTTCCATAAAACTCAATTCTAGGTCAGCCAGCTGGAAAAATTTTAGATGGTCCAGTTAGCTAAGATAATGGTCAGGATACACTATTTTGAAAGAGCCCAAGAAGTTGAAAGTGTATCTCATGGGTTCACTGTGGAAAACGGTAGTGATGTAAAAGAGCAGCACTGTGTGGAAAATTTAAACGGACATATAAAGTAAAATATCATCCACAAAAAAAAAATGCGAGTAGCAGATCATATGAAATAATTAATTTGGGGTACCTGAGGTGCTCGTCAGATATCCTGTGTACTGAAGGTGAGTCCTCAAGTCTCTCCTGAGGTTTTTTAGAACGCATCACATCTCTTGATGTGTCCTGTCACGAGCTTTATTCTGTCAAAATTAAATGTGACCCCTAAAGATGAATAAATATTTTTAATTTTGTATAATGTCTCTGTGTGTTTGACTTGTACTGAGTAATAGCCGTTATTGCAAAAAACTTGAATGACATTTCATGTCCTGTAATTCTAAATGTTTGATGTTACAAACCCTGTAATTAAATGCAACAGAGTCCATGCTTCCACTTGTCTTTGTTGACACACTTTTATTTATTTCATTTTGTGTAGCATTTAATTTTCTAAGTGAGTGCAGTTATTTAGTCCATGTAACACAACAGACAGCTGAGGCTTAGCCTGACAGTTAGCCTGTACCAGACTAGGCTAATTTCCAAGCGCATGTTTCCATAGTAACAGCTTCTATGGTGAACCTGCATTATGGAACAAATTCAATTTATTTTTTATATTTTTAAATATTTCACCAGTTGTATTTTTAAAAAAACTTGAAAAACATGATGAAGTCTGGACTTGGGATCACCACTGAGCCAGAGCTGATCATTGATCATCGAACTGTGAACGTGTGAATCATGACAAAGCAATTTAAGACTGAGTCCTAAAGGTACCCGACATGCAGATAATGAATATGCATGATTTAGAGTTGCATGAATTAGAGCAACACAACTGGACAAGTTGTTAATGCAGTTCTACAGGGATGTGTTTGTGCAGGTCAGTAACACCTGCAATTAGTCCGTCCATTTTACACAGGGTATGATTTAGCTTTCAACTAAGTGGCAGGAGTCTAATTTACTTCATTCAGCCTGATGACGCTATTTACTGTCACACAACCTATTGGAGTTTCAAACAGGCGACTACAGCATGCTTACGTCCTTGTGACGCTTCCAAAGAACTGTGACATATCCCTGACAACTCTCCTCTGAGTAGACTGTAGAACTTTGGATCTGTCAGGTTCTTTCTTCTGGGCCCAGACTCTGCTTATGAATTTAAGCAAATCTGGCTCTGACCAAATCTGTATGAAATTATATTGCGGGTATGTTAGCATGATATCATACCTCAGACAAACTACATGGACACATTCCAGGCAGAGCTGCCTTAAACAGACATTGGTCGTCCTGAACACGGTGCCAGATTCAATCTAGTGTCAAAGCACTTCACAAAACTGGACAAATGATTCAAACACTTCATGTCTTCAGTGAAGTGATCTTCTATTTTACAGCCATGACATGTCCTCTTACAATACAGTCATTCTCCTGTGACCTAATGATTCGTGTAGAGACTCACCTTGATCTAATAGCGTTTACATGGAAACTAATTTTCTTTTTCCGTCATTTGTCTTCCATCAGACCACTGCTACTCTGTTCACATTAATTCACCCCGCCATGATGATTGTTGGCATTATTTTGGGTCATAACAAAGCCAGGGCCTTAAACTTATACCCTCTGATATATCTGGCAAAATTAAGTGTATTTAAATACAAGGTGAAATCTGTCTAAAATGGGCAGGTGGTCTTCTGCAGAAAGCCCACATGACTTTTATACCTCCCAAAAACGTGACAGTTTCCACGTTGGAGTACTTTACTATCTATATTTTAAGTAAGCAAGAATAATATTAGGTAAATTACCAGATGATGGATACAAAAAATTTATGAAGGTCAAATATGTTGGCATTTCAGAATGAATATATTACTTGTTATTCACAGTATATCTTTTTACTGTAATATTTCTTTGACAAAATCAGAAGTGAAGAGTCCTAATTTATCTTACTTGTACACCATTTAACTCGCCAGTAATTGATAGCATGTGCTCTCCAGCCATGCTGGACGTAGTCATAAAAGAAACGTGATGATTAAGTCAGTGACAAACGGAACAGATCTGTGGATATTGTGACCAGAAATTTATCATTGCACTTAAAATTTACATTTCGACACATTTCTAGTACCATTCAATAAGCACATTTCTCTTCTGTTTAATACGTAATTTAAATGGAGGTTTAAAAAGTCATTTCATCAAACAAATCAATGTTAATGTGTTAAGTCAGCTAAAATTAATTTATTTAACCCACAACAATAATAATAATGTATTACTGTCCCTGGCGCTCTGCTTTGTTGAGGTTCATTTATTCATTTGAAGCTAAAGCTGCTAACAAGCTACAGTTTTCTTACAATAGTATGGATGAGTGATTAGAGAACGTATCATGGAACCATCGTGCTAGAAGATACCATAAAACTGCTTTGTACTTTATTTTTCCTTACATGGGAAGTCTGTCCTCAAATTAAAGAACTATACGATTTGACCTGAGGCTACTGATGAGCTACAGCTCCCCATGTTCTAAAGAAAAGATCTCATAAATGCACTTCAATGAAACCACAAGGATAGAATTACAGTTAAACCAAGTATGATGGTTGTCAGCAAACCAAAGCAAAGGAACAGGCCTGTGTCACACTGGTTAGCTCGTTAGATTGCTCGCTGGGAAAATGAGCAGTTTGATATGACAGGCCGTACCCTATGCCAAATGAAATTCTTTTTAAAAGAAAGACCAGTGCAGTATCAGAAATTCAGGTTAAATTTAAAGTAAAGTTACAGTCAGAAAGAATATTGGATCAATAATTTAAATCAAAGTAATACGTCAGTGGAACATTGAAAGTCTAAACACACTAAAGGTTTTCATCTGCATCATACCGGATTCTACTATCACCATTTCTTTGTGAATTCATGAACAAACTGAAGTATGGCACATTTAAAAATATCAATTCAAAATGAGAATTGGTAAAAAATAAAAATGAAAAATACAAATCAATTGGTGACTTTAAAATGCACTTTAAATGCATTAGTATTCCACTCTGACTTTTTTTTTTTATAGCTGTATGTACAGCCATCCCTCTCGCCTCAGTGTCTGTATTATTCATAGAAAAGCACTCTGTCCAGTGGAAGCGATGCAGTCGTGAAGGTGTCTCCATCCATTCGGGATGGATTCCTGCAACAGCAGGGAAAAGAAAGAAACCACCCTCATGTTTTTTGTTTGTTCAGCATTGCTGTTGCAGGTAAATATTTCTAAGAGCTATTTCTAGGAGATATTTACTTAACATCCCTGCAGCGTTCAAGTATTTGCAAATACTTCATAGTTATACTCTTCACTAATTTAGTTTCAGAAGCCTTTGCCCAGGTGTTTCAGTGTTATTAATATCATCTTGCAAAGTGGAAAACTAGACTGTAGTTTGAGGGTTGGATTGACTTCATAAATTTTGACTGAGATAGCTTTTGCAAAGTGAAATAAAATTGTAATTATTATTTAACGTGTGAAGAGCTGAGTTAAAGGAGTGGAGAGAGGAGGATAGAATGATTGCTGAGCTAACTGCTCCACTGCCCATCAGAGTTCAGTTACATAGGAAGAAAAATCAACAATTTTCTAAACCTCTACTACAATTTTTAGCCTTGTCTTGACAATGCCCGTCAGGCTGCGTGATGACGTCGTCGCCACAGACAGCCCTGATCAAAGTCAAAGAGGAGTTTCTGAGTCCTTGTTTCACTTCCTCTGAAGGGACATCGTCTCCATCTAGTGCTCGAAGACTTTTCTTGCAGACTATGTGCAGACATGCTGCAATTTGTGTTTTTATCGCTGTAGTTAGCTTACCTGTAATTAAATTAGTCTCTTTTTATGTAAGAGGCTCCTCGTGTATCATCTTGTAACAAAACCTGCCAAAATAAAGTTGACAGGTGGGGCGAATAAGAGGTATTTTATTTTGGAAGGGATAAAAATCAGCTTCCTGTCCCATCTCAAAGCTGCAGTCTTCTCACACAGAAGGATGCAAGGAGACGACGAATTGTTAATATTTGAGCTGCAAATGTTTGATACTCAGGTTTTAGTTTTTATCAAATGTTTTAAGGTTTCCCTGATTTTACTGTTTTATTGTCTAATCAATCAATAAATGCATTTAAAGGACCTTGTCTCTGTAGAGACAGTGTTTAAAAGAGGAAATAACAAACTTATGGCAAAAGAAAAGTTGAATTCATGAATAGTAAAAACGTCGCTAATGAATTTAATTCCCTCAGAGGTGTCATCCCTTCACGTTTGTCCTTCAAATTTTTTCTTAAGATTGTTTGATTGACTTTTGGTCGTTACTGAACTGTTTCAGACAAAGCCATTAAATTTAAACTTAAAGCTTAAGAGTCAATATTAAGTCAGAGTTGATACCCAAAATATAACACACATGGAAATGAGTGACTTCCATAATGCATTGTAACAAGCAGACAAATAATAAGTTGTATTCTAAGTTGTATTCTAATGACAGTGAAGCCATTTCCTAAGGGGAAATTTGAACTGAAGTATTGTTAAATGCTATAAACACCACGATCTTCAAAGTAGCTGAAGCAGGATTAGAGCAGTCAGTTGAATACAAACATTACAGGTGGAAATTCCTGTTCTAATACCGTGTCTAATTCTATTGAGTTCCTCCTGCTGGCATTACATGACTTGATCTACAGGGCAGTTAGCTATTTCCCAGATATTGATTACAGAACATAAAATTTCCAAGCTGGAATTTCTGGCTGCGATAAAATCAACAAGGAAGTTGAGATAAAATGAAGTTGATATGTTGTTGAACGAATAGAGGCTTGATTCTATTAAGACACCTGTCACCAACTCATGTTATAATTATCTTTATTTAGAAAGCCACAAAACCATTTAGCTTTGAATTAAAAATAACAACACGTGCAAATAGAATGGCACATGATGCAAAACACAAAATACAAAAAGTAATGCTGACCACATGCAATAACTCACAAACATTTCACATTGAATAATTCAGTTTTTGTTGCAGTTTAGCACCAACGTCTCCTCAAAATGCCACACCATTAGTTCAGCGTCTGTGTGGTGTTGTTGTGAATCTTCTGCGCCTCCGTCCTGTATTAAGAAATCATCACATTTAGTGGTAGTCTTGTGAGAAACAGGGTTATACCATTTATCATTTATGTTGCGTGTTTCAAAAAGGCCTACCTTAAGCGGTTGACGTAATCTATCACCCACTTCAGAGCGGGATTGGTGCAGGCTTTACCTTCTGTTGTGTGAAATCTATATAGATTAAAACAGACATTAAACATGTATACACACGCCTAATGTAACATTTCATGGTGTATGAACATAATTTCATTGATACCCACATGATGGCATTGATGGGGCACATGGTTTTGACGGTCTGGACTGAAAACCCTTTGATTTTACCAAATGGTATTATGCTTTTACGGTTCATGTAGCTTCGACAACATCTTCGATATGCTGTGAAATATGAGAAAAGTTCATCTGATTAAATACAAAAATGAAAGAAGAGCTGGAGACTGACATGAGAGAGGAAACCTACCAGCCGACGTGTTGTTGACCAGGAGACAGAAGCTGAGGAGCGTGATCGCCATCGCTGTGACTCTGAGTGACACCATATCTTCCTCTCTGTTGGCAGCAGTGTCTCTGAGCTTGACTGTTCGACCTGTCCTCAGGTGGAGTCAGAGAGGCTGTGTTGATGAGCTCTCGATCGCAGCCCCTTTATACTCCTCAGAGAACAGGAAACCTCCACTTGGAAAAGATGAAGTTACAGCAGCATAGAAAATTCCCCCTCAATTTCCCCAGTGAAAGAAAAGAGAGAGATAGGGGTAAAGTAGCATTATATCACCCATATACAATACACACTAATCTTTTTGTCATTCACATGTGAATGAGACAAAGTGCCGATTATTTATTTTAGGTATGAAGAAAGCAAACTAAATAGAATGGGAACTGTGATAATCCTGAAATAGACGTAACACACCTTAATATAACAAGACGAGGCAACATCGGAATTTACATTTATTTATAAAATACTAATATTGTCAATGTTAGAATATTTAACCAACCGATTACTCCAAATCAATTTGATGAGTAAGGCATTTCACACAATTCGCCATGCACTGACCTTCTGTGGGCTGCACAAGTAGGTTATTTTGAGGTTGGAATGTGGTTCTTTTCTGGGCCAGAGGAACACTTAGAACGCTCATAAGAACCCTGCTTCAGAGGAAGAAGCAACGTGGGGAGCATTAAAAGAGGTCATGGTATACTTAATGTCTATTTATGCCTGCATAATATGCTTTCCACCCAAACCACACCACGGTTGCAGCATTCAGCTCCCAGTCTGTTTCCTGCCACACTTTTTTTATTATTAAATTTCAGCGTAGACATTGTGTCTGCTGTAAAGAAACAGCGCCCATACGTACAAGACAGAGTTATTGGTCACTGAACTTGACCTTTTTGGGGGGCTAAAATCTGCTATAACTGATTTAATTGATTAAAACGAGCCAGCTCAATACCTACTCATACAAAGGTGTTTTTTTTTGTGGAAACCCTGTGATGAGTCTCTTTACAGGACAAATGTGACTTTTTTTGTTCTGTTCAGCTCAAACTGGCCTGTATTAGAGAGCACATCACCAGGACCTAAAGCTGAAACAACTTCCAGGGATTCTATCATCGTCACTTTAATTACATTTATTACATTAGTCATTACATTTTTTATTTAAATATGCACTTCTTATAGTCTAAGTATGAAACATCATAAAAATGTTGCCTTTATAAAGTTGATCTCAGTGTCAGCCATGCTATGAGTGAAAAACCAATCTTTATCATGTGATACAACTTCTGATACAGATCCCATCCATTCTTTAAGATCTGGAGCAGATATACTGAAGATCATGCAGGTAGCCATGACAACCACCAGCTTTAATCACTGTGAAATATGTCATTAAATGTCATTAAATATAACATTGAGTATAGAAAGTTTGAGAGTTATAGGATATAAAATGTGCTTCAAATAACTCGTGCCCTTCTTCTTCTTTATAATGCACTGATTTTTAAATTGTATTTCTTTTTATTTATTGGTTTTTAGTATTTTTGAAGCACTTTTAGCACTTTCATCTATTGTAAAATTGTAAAATGTTTGAGTGTGATTAAAGTGTTTTTGCAAAAATAAAAAAAATCTTCTTCTTCTTTTTCTTCTTGTAACATATCTGACATGTGTAAATGTTACCCTAGGGGTGGCAACTGATGAAATTGTAAATCAGTATAGTAGTCCAAAAACTATAGCTATTCAAAAGCTGCAGCAGCGTTCCTTCATTGCTTCATAAAGCATGGTACAATGCAGAAACAGGGAAGCAGGAGGGGAGGGGGAGGGGGGGGGGGGGGGGAGGGCAAACGGCGGGAGGGGGGGAGAGCAGAAAGGGCGCAGAGAGGGGTAGAGACAAGACAGCGAGCGAGCGAGCGAGCGAGCGAGCGAGCGAGCGAGCGAGCGAGCGAGCGAGCGAGCGAGCGAGCGAGCGAGCGAGCCAGCCAGCCAGCCAGCCAGCCAGCCAGCCAGCCAGCCAGCCAGCCAGCCAGCCAGCCATCCATCCATCCATCCATCCATCCATCCATCCATCCATCCATCCATCCATCCATCCATCCATCCATCCATCCCATCCATCCATCCATCTATCTATCTATTTATCTATCTATCAACATACCTACCTACTCTATCTATCTATCTATCTATCTATCTATCTATCTATCTATCTATCTATCTATCTATCTATCTATCTATCTATCTACATATAGTATATACATTATGATGTAATAATGACTTTACATATTTGTATTACATTGTTATTACAATGTGATTTTTGTTTGGTTGCTGATTTTGTTGTTTTGTTTTTGTTATTAATTTATTCATTATTCTTTAGTGTTTGCAGTTAAAGCAACTAAAGTACTCATGAATACTGTGAATACTCAGATACATTTACCATTTATGTTTCAACACTGCTTCTGGAATACGGTTGTTCAAAACCCAGCACTGACAGCATCTGAATGCTGTCAGTGTGGGATCGTCATGCCACGATCTTCTAGGAAAGGCAAGTAGCACACGCGTCCTGATTGCTGCTATCGGGCTGTGGAGGAGGCGGTTTGTGCCACTGTGGGGAGTGAAAGTGTTTGTCAACCTTCCCATTTGACCCAAATACATTTGAGCGCTGGTATTTCCAGCTTCTCTGTCTGTGGGTCATTATTTTCCTACTGGTTGAGTGTTTAAATATCACTGCCAGAAGAACCATGATCAGACCATCCTGTCTGAGAATCCAGATTGAAACCTTGATTTGTTGTTGGGGAGAAGCTGTGACTGGATGGCAAAGCTCATTGGGTGTGTCTTCATTATGCTCGTGCTGCTGGCAGCGCTGAGTGAATGCAGTAAGTACAAACACTACACATAGAATGTATTTGTTTTGTATTGTGTATTATTTTTCTGTATCGACTATTTTTCCATTGAATTGTCTCCTTAACTGTTGCCCTTTCTGACTGTTTTGTCACGCCTCTTCTCTCAAGGCCTCACTTGCTGCACACAGTACCATGAAAGTCCAGTCCCAGTGAGATTCCTGAAATACTACAGGGTCCAGAGGGACACAGATTACTGCAACATCAATGCAGTGATGTAAGAAATTACATTTAACGTATGCTCATGTCAGATTTGCTAGCTTCAGACACGTTGACCTCTTTTTTTTGTCTTCACAGTTTCATGACAGTGAAAAATAAAATTTTGTGTGCGAATCCTGCCAGAAAGTGGGTGCAAAGATCCATGTTATTGGTTCCACAGTAAGTTAAATTTACAAACAAACACATATAGTGAATTTAGAAGCAACATGTGAATTAAACTATATTTTTCCTTTTTGTTTTTCCCAGTAGAAAACTCTGAGCAGGAACATCCCCTGAGGAAAACAACTTAAAGACACACAGAATCCATTTAATGTTAAATATGTTAAAGTTTAAAAATGAACTTTGTATCTTTCTTGTTGCTTGAGTAAATGTTTGGGCTTGTGCATATTTTCTCTACATATTCCTGTATGATTTTTAATGACAAAGAAGGAACACATAGCATATGGTAATAAACGACATCAGACACATTCTGGAGAATTTATAAGTCCTGTATGCATGTGTGAAAGTCATTTTTAAAATAAACTCTGCCAATAAATGCACTACTTCTCTTTTTTTTTTAACTTTTTATTAATTTTTTTAAACATGAATAAAAAAAAAAAAAAAAAAGTAATAAAAATAATAAAATAAAATGCAATGCACAAAATATTCCTGGGTATTTGACAAAACTTCATCAAAACAACTTTGAGTTCTATTGTTCACCCCTTACTTGTTTCTATAACAAACAAGTAAGGGGTGAACACATAAAGTCCTCCAACTAAAATATTATCAACAACAACAACAACAACAACAACAACAACAACAACAACAATCAAAATAACAACAAAAAACGTGGTCTCTGCAGTTCACCATCTGGCCGGTAGGGGGTGGGAGTGTTGAACAGGCAGGAAGGATTCTCTTCATCACTGAGCAGCTGGAGGTTCCACCGGAAGAGGCTACACAGCTTCTGTCACCCAGATCAAATTCCCACGTTATTTATGTATTTATTTTTTTATTTTAACTTTTAGTTCATACAGGATTTTAATTCGGGTTGATAAAATCTCGCTGTGAATGTCGAGCTGCTGCTGTGACAAGATGAAGAGATACGGAGATGCTGGATGTGTGCATTACCGGCTAGTTTAAGCTAACGGTTAGCCGCAGTGTTGCTAACGGGTAGAAAGGTAAGACGCTGACTGAGGGAAGACAGACGCGCAGTCTCTTCTTTAACTTCTAGCATTGCAGATTAATGTTAGAACTATTCATTAAATAAAGGTAAAGCTGATGTGGTTAAGCAAATGTTTTTATGTAACACATTTCATGCAGAAGACAATTCAAGCAACATACAGTAAGCAGTATATTAAAAAAAATCTTTAGAGCAGGAGGTAACAAAACAAAAACAAAATGCAACATGTATTTGTACTTATCAAGTATGCCCTCACCCTCAATCATATAATACATTAATATCTGTATATTATAACATATATTTGATTACATTTCATTCTATTGTGAACATTCAAAAAATGCAAGAAATAAAATTAATCCAAATGTAAAAACAACAATAAAGGCTACACAGTCATTATGTAGTAACCAATCAGATGAATCCTCAACCACCCTTCATTCATCTGCAGGATTCTGGTGATATTTGCGCCACCAGAAAAATACAAACCATAATTTTTGAACATTATTTTCAGGTGTAGCACATGTGTGAAAGTTACAATGAGGCGGTGAGGACGGTCTCAACTGGTTGACCCTGCGGGTGAGGTCCAGGTGGGAAAGCAGCTGGAGGCATGAAGGATGAGGATGAGTGTGGAGGCGAGTCTCTGTTCCAGGACCGGGACTTCCCCTCCGAGAACTCCTCCCTGTTCTGTGACCGCTCCACCCCCATTGCCAGGATGCAGGGACACATCACATGGCGACGCCCACAGGTAAGACCCAGTGGGGAAGTACCGCTGTAAATTCCTTGCGTTTAGTTTTGTCATAGGTTTTTATGCTGTAGTTAAAAAACATCAGACTGCGGCTTGTAACCAACTTATGTGCGTCACCTGTTTTTGGTCTTTATTGTTGTGTAATCTGACTAAGTGAGTACGATGTACAAAAACTCCAAGACACCTTAACCTTCATTTTAAAGACTCCAGGCTCAAGCTGTGGTGAATGATATCTGCTCAGAGCAGCATTTAATGACAGCTTTCAGGTTTCAGACTGAAAAAGAAATCCCAGTAATTACACGTTGTCTGTAATACTCTTAGCTCAACTTGCTGCCTCTTTCACTCCTTCAGGAGATCTGCCAGTCACCAATTCTCTTCCCTGACAACAGCACCCTGGCTCATGCAAAGCAGGGTTTATTGGGAGACTGCTGGTTTCTCTGTGCCTGTTCCTTCCTGCTCAAGAACAAACATCTGCTGAACAAGGTAGAGCAGCAAGTGGTTAGAACGATGGGGCTTTTCTCGTGACTTTGTGGAACTCATTGTTTTGCCCATCCATGACCTGTTTACCAGAAGTGAATCACTGTGATAGTTTTAGCATCACTCCGGTGTTCCTCTTAGTACTTTCAAGTACCTGCTTCATTTTAGGTCTCTTCATGTTTACTTTCAGGTGTAGATGTCGTGACTTTGCTTCTTAATAAAGGCCTAGAAGTAATATGCAAGAATATTATTGTGACTGTTTTTGTGGAAGTAACTTACCAGAAGTTTGTTAGCTCACACTGCTGTTCTGATTCTGTACTGTGTGACACTCTGCAGCTGTTTCCTCTGGACCAGCCTGAGTGGGGTGACAGAAGGTACAGGGGTGCCTTTAAATTTAGATTTTGGCAGCTGGGACACTGGACAGACGTGTCCATTGATGACCGCCTGCCCTGCATCAACTCCACCCTCTGCTTCTCACGCTGCCACTCCCCCACAGCCTTCTGGGTAGCCCTGTTGGAGAAGGCTTATGCCAAGTAAAGTAAATCTACTTGGAATTTTAATTTAACAGGGATTTACTTGAGTGTATTTAGGTGTTTTATTTTGTTAATGTCCGGGTCGTTATTGTAAATGAGAATTGGTTCTCATTGGTTCTGGTGAAACGTTCCTCCCTTCCCTCTATTCGCTCAAGGCTACATGGTTCATATGAGCGTCTGTGGGCGGGGCAGGTGTCCGAGGCCCTGGTGGATTTGACCGGGGGGCTTGCGGAGCACTGGAGCGTGGGAGAATTCGGGTCAGTGGAGGAGCAGAGACCAGAAATGGACAGCGACCAGGTCAGGAAGAGACAGCTGGACCTGAGCCTTCTTGACCCGGTGAAAGACTCCTGTGCAATCAGCTGCTCCAGTCACACCAGCACCGGTGAGTGGGGGGAAAAAAAATCTGTTTTTGCAGAAACAAATGCTTTTGGTCTTCTATCACATCATCTGATGACTTTTGTGATCTTTGTAGGTGCTGCTGAGTTGGGTCAGCATCACGCACTGACTGTCATGGAGTGGTTGGATGTGAAGACGTTGTCAGGAAGAAAAGTACTCCTCCTCAGGATCAGAAACCCCTGGGGAAGATGCTGTTCTGGAGGCGCCTGGATAGGGAGGTAAAGGGACGAATATTTATTTTGATGCTCCAAACAGTAACTTGACACTAGTTAGGGATTACAGTTGTAGCCACATAGAACATATTGTGCCCAATTTTTTTGATTCATGTGCACTTGTAAAGTCCTGGAAGCGCAGGGAGTTCAGTCTGTGTTCCCTCTGTTTGTCAGCGGTGGTGCTGGTTGGAGATCTGTCGACCCAGTTTCTGCTTTGGACCTACAGTCCAAGTTGGCTGAAGGAGAGTTCTGGTTGGATGAAACAGAATTTTTGTCACAATTTGATGATGTCACAGTAGGTTACCCAATTAGTGATGAGGGGCACCTGAAGAGCATCTATACTGGTAATAAAAGAAAGTTTGAGGGTTACATTCTCTGACTGTGTCCTCCATGGCCATCTCCTCACCCCTGACAACTCTGCCCTCCAACAGGAAACCCGCTGACACACAACCATCACCTGTCCGGCAGGTGGATTAAAGGGCACTCTGCTGGCGGAAGCCGAAACAGCAGCAGCTATGGCAGCAACCCGAAGTTTTGGCTCAAAGTTTGTGAAAGAGGCGAGGTCCTGGTGTCTTTGCTACAGTATAGAAAATGGAGAAACACTAAGAACTATGTACAAATACCTCTGACAGATAGCGAGAACACAAAGCACCAGCACTACCAAGCTATCGCTCTACACATGTGGAAGGTTTGTGTCATCATTTGTAGGAAAAAAAACCTTAATTCTTACGTGTTGTCAGTTTGTTCATTGGGTTTTTCTGTCACTAGGTGGAGAAGAAGCGTTTCAATCTAAGCCGCAAGTTGAACAAACCTCCTTGTGCTTCTACTCACTGCCACGCCTATGAGAGGGAGGTGGTCCTCCACGGTCAACTGGACCCTGGGTACTACCTGCTGGTCCCCAGCATCTATCAGCCGGGAGCTGAGGCCCACTTCCTTATCAGGGTTTTTTCTTCCTGTTCCATATCCCTGAGGTAAGGACCAACTAATGAATGCAGAAACCAAATCTACTGGTCTGGTCTGTGTAAAAAATTAAGCATCCAGGGTATGTTTCCTTTTTAAGATAAAATTTGATCTTGGATATCTGAGGTTCCCAGCTCAGGAATTTGTTGACACTTAAGGATTCATTCATTCATTCATTCATTCATTTTGAAGACAAAATGATCTTAATCATCTTGTCTTCAGCTGCTGATCTGAAGTCCCTCAAAAAAGAAACAGCAACTAAACAGTGAAACAGGAATTTATTCACACTTAAGGATTCATTCATTCATCCATCCATCCATCCATCCATCCATCCATCCATCCATCCATTCATTCATTCATTCATTCATTTATTCACTCATTCATTTTGACGACAAAACGATCTCAATCATCTTGTCTTCAGCTGCTAATCTGTCCCTCAAAGAAAGAAACAGCAATTAAACAGTGACACCTGCTGGTCACACTAAAAACATGATTAAATACGCTTGATAAACTTTTACACTTACACGCATTTACAAAATTGGATATTCCTACTTCTGTTTGTTACATCAGAAAAAGTGTTACGTTTCTGAGTTCCTGACTTAACAATGTCGGTTTTCTCCTGCAGTGCAATAAAAAGCCCAGTGCCTTCACTGCCTTGGAGAGTAGATGGAGAGTGGGAGACCAGTTCCTTCCAGGGTTCCTGGGTGGAAGGAAGAACGGCAGGAGGAAGCAGGAACTTCCAGTCTCACTGGCAGAACCCGTACTTCCCTTTTACAGTGTTTGATGACACAGCAGTGATGTCAGTTAACGTCAGGGTTACCCTACATCAGAGCCGACCTGACTCTGATCTGCTCCCTATTGGGTTCCACATTTATAAGGTCAGTGAAAGTTCCTGTGTCAGGTAGAGCAACAGCCAGTTACTGAGCTGCTGCCTTTTGTACTTTAATCATCTGTATTTTCATGTTTTAATGGTTAAAAGTTGAATTTAGTTTTAATGAATATTTGAATAAGTTTGTGTTGAGTGTACTTACTTTAAGCAATACAGTGTTTTCCACGCTATAATGCGCACTGGACTATAAGGCGCACCCTCACTTAATGGCCTATTTTAAAGCTTTTTCATATATAAGGCCCACTGGATTATAAGGCACACTGTCGGGTTTTGAGAAAATTACAGGCTTTTGGTTGCGCCATTTAGTGTGGAAAATATTGTACATGTAATTTGACAATTTTTGAGCCTTTTATGTTTGCTATATATGCAGTCCAAAGAAGGAGAACCAGAGTCAACATTGGGCGGATCTGAGGATCCGGTGGCCAGTTGTGTCCCTCACTGCTACACCCAGGATGTCAGTCTGGCCTGCTGTCTCCCCCCTGGAGCGTACACCATAGTGCCATCTACCTATCAGCCTGACAGCTCAGGAAACTTCACCCTGAGCCTGGCTCGCAGAATACACAGGTTGTCTTTCCTAAATGTTGTTCCACAGCTAATAGTAGTAGCTTCAGGTGTCTCTTTGACAGAATTAATAATCCACGTGTACCTCTTTCAGGAAAGTGGTGAAAAGCCAGGAGAATCTGGGAAGAGCGATTCAAGAGGTCAGTCAGCTGTATAATAAATAGTGGTGAGCCACTCACATCATTTAGTGTATGCAGCTTGAGGAGTTCAGGTTGTAATACTTAAGGTCTTTCTTATTATTTCCGTTTTATGTCATTCTAACTTGAATATCTTTGTACTATTTGCCAGACAAAATAACTTTTTTTACTGTATTACCATTATATAAGCCATTTTATCACACTAATTAGATGACAGTTTTATTGCAAAACTTAATCCTTATTGATTAAAATTATTCATGATAACATAATAATTAAACACATTAGATTTTGCCATTAAAATCTACGATTGCGGTCAGAACACGAAAACACTGAATAATCACTGTCCTGCTTTTCTGTCTCTCTGGGCGGCAGATCTCTCACATCTCTGTGATGCAAAGCTAGTTCTCTGGGACCGTTGCTGCTCTGTTGACACCCCCTCACCTCCCTATGCCTCTTGGCCGAAGATGAAAGAGCCAGTCTTCGCATCCACCCTCACCACGGAGGCTGCGCGTATTTGTGTGTGTGTGTGTGTGTGTGTGTGTGTGTGTGTGTGTGTGTGTGTGTGTGCCACCAGTAGCCAGAGAAGACAGGCGAGCAGTTTTATTGGGAATGTGTGTGTCGGAAATGCCCAAATACCCTTTTATCTTGAACTGCTGAGGCTCAGGGCTGATGGGCATCCACACAATGATCAGCGATGAGGACTTCAGAGGTTGTCGGTGGGCTGGGCTGCTAATGAAGTATGACGGGGCCGGCCGGTGTAAACAAACAGCCGCCACAGAAGAAGGCCGACGCTGCTTTTTGCTCATTCACTCACTGGTGCGCCTGCCGGCCCGAAACAAAGGGCCCTCTCATGAAAGTCCTCACAGAGGCACATGGGGCAAGAGGATGGTCTCCGACATTAGAGCCTACCACACCACACCAAACTGTGCCATGCACCATCCTTCACTCCGCTCCTTACATATTCTTTCTTGTCTTGAGTCGTCCATCACCAAACCTGCTCAACATCCGGTGAAGTCAGGGTGAATTTAAAAGAAGTTTCCTTCATTCGTGCCTCTGACCTATCTGCCCCCGGGGCTCCTTTTGTGTCCAGAGTCCATCCACACAGCCCTGACCTGAACAGAGCCACGGTTTGAAGTTTCTGAAAGAACAGATGACAAGCGGGACGGTTGGAAGAGATGAAACAAGGAACGCGGCACATCAGAGGATGCCGGCTCGTATGAAGAAGCTGCCAGTACTTTTTCTTTCTGTTCTGTAGGGGCTGCGTATGTGTGGTGTTGTGTGTGTCAGCCCTGTTCACACCAATATGTGTGTTGTGTGTCAGGCCAGCAGGGTTTCTGAGTCTGAGCCAGTGTTAACAGACTTTTACACAGCATCGATTAAAGAAGCGATGCACTCTCTATGTTTGGGATTCATCTGTAAGGTTTGATGAATAAAATGTTCAAACATAACTACGTCCCGTATTCTATGTGTGTGCGGTTACATAAGTTGTGATTAAATGATTAAATGTGAGTTAAATGTTAAAAATGAAGAAAGCTACTGGAGGAAGTATGAGTTTTACTCCCCACTGTGTGTTAGATTAATTGAAAAATATACTGTATGCTAAGATACTACATACATTTTACAAAAATATAACACAAAATGAAACTTGTACTGATTACTGCAGTCTGAATAATTCTAACCTTGATGATAAACATCTCCAGGACTTTGTAGGTTAGCTGCATTGACCTGCTACTGACATGATGCAGATCCTGACACCTACTTGTGACAGAAGAAGAAATTTCTCCATTCTAATGCAATGAATTTCTGGTTTTCTCTAAATCCCACCGGACATTTCTTTTGGGATTCATATCATCAAGCGACTCTTCTCTAGAATGAATCCATGCCTTGGTCCAGGTCTGATGGGGATCATTGACCCTTAGGGAATACCCAGTGTCTCCCAAGCTTCAGCTTCCTCACAGATGGTGAATTTTGTGTTAAATTGTTTATACAATATTTTATTTTGAGATATTTAATTTATTTCGTAATTTGATAAATGGATATTTTAGCATGCCTGATCGTTATACTGGGGTTGAATAATTCCTCCAGCTGTTGGCCACCTCCGAGCTCGACACCGATCGTTTCCATGCGCGTACATGTGCAGTGCGCGCCGCCGTTCCTGCGGAATTCAGGAGGCTGTGGACGGACTCCGAAAGGTTTGCTACTAGAAAATAATGAACAACAAATTTGACGCGTGAGTAATCCAAACTTTCTGTGGACTATCTGCTGCAGAACGGGCTCCCCGCCGCGACTACAAATTTCACGGGGAAGTCCAACGTTAATCATGAAAGCGTGTGAAAAAGAGGTGTGTCAGCTGGAATGGCCTTACATGCTCAGTTTGTGCTTATAAACCCCACATGAGACCTAGTTTAACGCAAACAGGTATAGTTTAAACCAAAGGAAACTGCTGCAAGTATGAATGTATTTCCGAATGGAGAAGCTGCTATTGCTAGCCACAGATTAGCGTGGCGCAAAGGCGGTTAGGCCTTGAATCATCGGTGTGGTAGTTGTCGTGACGCTGTGAAAGGTGCTCACAGCCCCGCCTTCAACCGGGCTCTAAAGGGGCTGCTAACTTGGGAGCACAGAGCTAATTATATCGTAGACTGGTAGTGCTCAAAGTAGTTTGCATTGACTTGTTACGTTTGTACAATTAACCTTTTGTGTGTATGTTTTTAAGCAGAGGAAACTGTTTATTAACTTAGCTAGCTGAAACAATTTGAAGAAGTACGAGTTATTAACGCAGCTAGCTAAAATAAATGCAGGAATTACGTTTTAACGAGGTGTCTAGCTAAAAATAAACTCTGGAGTTTCCTTTTATTGATGTGGTCAGAAAATGCAAATTATAGTTGATCAACTTGGCCAAAATAAAAGTAAGAAATACGTGTGAGTAATGTAGCTCGCTACAGGAATTTCAGGAACTACAGATTACTAGCTAGGTTAAACAAATATAATGATTGTCTGTGTAACAGCTGTTCAGAAGATTGATCAAATTATAGAGATTGTAGTTTTTATTTAGTTTCTTTTCTGCATTGAAAGTCACTCTTCAATTATATCAAAATCCTGAATGAAAAATAAATGTCTTATCAACATATAAACACCAAAGAATGGGCACGTCAAGATAGATTATCACAATGTGCATTTAGATTGCAGATTATAATCCAGGTCTGTTTGTAGAGCATGGGTGCTATTCCGATTGTTCAGGTTTAAGTGATGCACTCATGAGTTAAATTGTACTGTATTTTCTACACTATAAGGCGCACTGGACTATAAGACGCACCTTCAATGAATGACCTATTTTAAACCTTTTTCACATATAAGGCACACTGGATTATAAAGCACACTGTTGGTTTTTGAGAAAATTAAAGGCTTATAGGTACGTTTTATAGTGTGGAAAATACTGTAATTCAGTGTGCCTTATGTATGAAAAAGCTTTAAAATAGGTCTTTCATTGAAGATGAGTTCTCAGCTCTCAGCTGTAACCTCAATCCCCACGCTGTTGCCTATCTGGTCAGCAGCCCAGAAAGAATACACAAGTCTAAGCTGTGCTACCTTCCACCCACAGTTACTTGCTTCTACAGTAGTAGTTATAGTATTTTCTATTCTATGTGTCTTGTAATGCGGTGCGCCTTATTCTGGTGAAAACAGTTTTAAAATAGGCCATTCATTGAAGGTCTGCCTTATAATCAGATGCGCCTTATAGTGCAGAAAATACTGCACTTAACCTTACCCCTAGTTGCATGACTTAGACTTTTCTGTTTTGCTGCCCGTGTTACCATCAAATACAGTCTAAAAGATGACGACAGTGGAGACCACGACCAGGACTCACCGAAAGACAGTGAGAAGGAGAAAACTGAAGAGGAGGAAAAGGAGCAGAGCATCTCTAAGAAGAAGGTGTGCTTCAGTTCCTCTGTGACTCATACAAGTTTGTATTTGAGCTGACTCGGTGTCTTCTCTTCTGAAGATGGTGGTGCCAGGAGTGGGAGAGCACCCCCTTCAATACAACTACACCTTCTGGTATTCCAGGCGCACCCCTGGGAGACCAGCAAGTACCCAGAGCTACGAACAGAACATTAAGCAGATTGGCAGCTTTGCCTCAGTATGTTGAACCTCAAGACTTCTTTGGCGAGAACACACAGTAGATGGAACCTCATCTAGACAGACAAACTTATTTCCCCACTTTGATTTAAACATTTCTTTTCTTTCACAAGGTAGAACAGTTTTGGCGTTTCTATAGTCACATGATCCGGCCAGGTGAACTGACAGGTCATAGTGACTTCCACCTCTTCAAGGAGGGGATTAAACCCATGTGGGAGGTGGGTACTCATTCTTCAAACAAAAAGTTTTTAGATGAAAGGATATTTCTGAAATCTTGCCTGTGTCATTTTCAGGATGATGCCAACAAGATGGGTGGAAAGTGGATCATCCGTCTGAGGAAAGGCCTTGCATCTCGATGCTGGGAGAACCTGATTCTGGCAATGCTTGGGGAGCAGTTCATGGTCGGAGAAGAGATATGCGGGGCTGTAGTGTCAGTACGTTTCCAGGTAAAAAAAACAAAACAATCACAGACATGTCTGTGTCACACACTGCCTACCTCAGTGTTCTCAGACATGCAAACTTTGCGTCTCGTCTCCAGGAGGACATCATCTCCATTTGGAACAAAACCGCTAGCGACCAGGCGACCACCGCCCGCATCAGAGACACCCTACGCAGAGTCCTCAACCTTCCTCCCAACACCATCATGGAGTACAAGACTCACACAGACAGCATTAAGTATGTATGTCTCTCCATTTAATTATTTTCTTTTCAACCTATTTTTTTCTGTCTCTCTCACTCTCTCACACACACACACACACACACACACACACGCGCAGACTAAATTTGATGGTACTTGCTTCACCAGCTTTTATACGTAAATGAATGCAGTATTTAAGTTTTCCATGATTAACGATGTACAATTTATTGCCTTTTATTGTTTGTACTGCATCATAAACATACAAACATTTCACAAGCTTCCACACACAGTTTTCAACACAAAATAATCTGCTGATGAAGAAATGGAAAAACAAAAACTACAGGTGGTCCTCAACCTACGAACACGTTTGTTTCCGAGAGGCCATTTGTAAGCTAAACTGTTTGAGTCGTTTAGTTAAATTTTAATCTATAATCACCATTTGAGGCCATTTAAATGTCATTACTTATTGAAATAATAAAGTTGTATTCCCTAAGACATACCAGAAACGATAATAGAGCATGCAAACACATAAATGAAATAACATACTGTAGTACCATAATGTTCTTTTACATCTCTACCTCTGCTCAATGAATTTCATCCTCTGGGGTGTAGAAACTAAGCCAAGCTTTAATCCGCTGACTTATTCCACTTCACTTCCGTGAATGATGCACTGATGCACTTCCTGATAAACAAAAGTCCAACACTCAACTTAAAGATTGATTACTCCGTTTTATTTCCATTAAGTTTAACTCGACCAATAATTAACATCAGATGGCAAAATTTTCAGAGTTCAGCATTAACGTCCGTTAATGCTTCTGGGACAGAGCCCTAACCTGACCAACATTGGTCCCAACATTCAGCTCCTACAGGGGGACGACCCCCGCATCATGCCTGTAAGTCCGCTGGGATAAACTCCAGCAACCCCCGTGACCCGTGAAATCAGAAGAAGCAGATAAATAGACGAAGAAGCAGGACAACTTAGTCAATAATTTTAAATAAATATGAAATGACAGACAAGCTGTGACAGAATTTTCTTACAGGTAACTTAATAGTGTTCATAATTTTCACCTTGACCCAATTTGGAACTGCGGTATTCGGATATGGTGGTGTGCGGATGTTCGTATCTTGAGGACTACCTGTAATGATTTTCTTGTGCTTTCATTATAACATTCCCAGCAATAAAGCAAATGTGAACAGATTGTTTGTTTTACTGTTGAATGGTGAAGTGCTGCATTACCCCTTTGTTCACAGAGCCTGGGAAGACTTCCATGGTCTGGTGAATGCTAGCAGTGGACGTTAGCCCGTCACACAGAGAACCTCTGCCAGAGTAAGAGTCATTCCTAGAGTTGATCTCTCTGATGTACTCTGTACCATTCTAATGTGTGTTTCCATTTGTGCAATGCAGGTGTGTGTATATGTGATGTGTTTGAGGATGAATAGCCCAGGAAAGGATTCTCTACATGGATTGGGACTATGTAATATGAAGACAGGGACAGAAGCGGGAATCATTCTTTCATTGTATCAGATTGGAAATGAACGAGTGGATTGGAAGGAGCCTGTCGGCGGAACTCTGAATAGTAGAGCTGAAGAGAGAAATACGCGTTATTTTCAATCGACCAGAGAAGAAGAGGACTTCATTTCACACACAACACAAGGTGTAACATCTTTTGACTTGCCACCAGAGGGAGGCTATGTGACTGGTGTTTGCTGAGCTGTTCTTCAAGCTGGTAACAAGTGTACTTGACAAAGTCCAACAAAACCATTCTCTTATAATAGTAGATCTGATTTTATTGCTTAACATAACACTTTTTGCTGTTAAGTTAAGTTTGTGTTAATCTCTTTTATTGGAACTCAAACAGGGTTAGATGTTATTTTATTACAGTGTTGTATTTTAACTACGATTCCTCTGGTGGTTTTGAGAATGGTTACCTTTACTGTGGACAATAGATTTGTAAATACAGTCTGCTTCAAGATCATTGACATGAGTCTGTTGCGATTCTCCATCTTTTGTCCTGGAAGTTGAATCCCCAAGTATGACGATGATCCTGTGCTGGCCAGTGGCTTGTTTGACTGGCATCTTAAGAAAGGACTGCCAAGCTGCCTAAATCACTGTGCCTGGCCTTGAGCCCGACCCGCTCCAGTTCTCCCTCATGTCTCTTGTCTGTTATCCCAGCTTTAAAGAACCCAGAGGGTGGGCTCTGCTTTAATGTCCTCAGCAAAGAACAAAGGCGGATGGAGTCCCAAAGCACTGACCTTCCCTTCTTTTCTATTTTATAGCAAAGGAAATGAAACTGGACCCTTCGTCAGGGTCTATTACAGTTTTTATTAATTCATGTGGAGCTGTTTTTATTTTTATTTTTTTGAAATATCAAGAAAGAGCCTATTGTTTGATGGAAAACTGCCATGCTGCCCATGTTTGGTGGTGTGATCATGGGGCAGGAAAAAAAAAACAGTTGAGAAGCACTTGGTTTCACACCTGATGAATAATAGCAATAAATGTCAAATATGCATCTGCAGCTGAAACTGTTTCAGTGTCTTTTTATTTCCACTTTCAATCTGAGTCATTTTAATTTCAGACCGACTTTACTGTTATTTAAAAACAAGAGGTTTGATAGCTAAGTCAACCCTCCCCTCTCCATAAAATGTGGACCAGTTAGCAGTGCCTGATGCCTCAAGATTGGCCGGTAGATTGATCAGCTCATTTCAAAGAACATGTGATTCTGTAAAGAGAACAATGACATGTCGGGTTAGTGAGGCTTACAGGCCTTTCACAGCAGGTATGTTCTGCACTATAAGGCGCACCTTCAATGAATAGCATATCTTAAAACCCTTACATATATAGGGAGCACTGGCTGTATAAGGCGCACTGTCGGTTTTTGAGAAAATTGCAGGCTTTTCGGTGTGCCTCATAGTGCAGAAAATTCTGTATATGTCATGAGAAGCACAAGTGTTACTAATTCCATTACATACTGTAGAGCTAGATAGGCGTAAAGGTACTATATAAATAGATTCCACTTGAATTCATCTTGATTTTTATGGTTCCACCTGTGATTTTCGCAACTATCTTGTATCGTCAAGTTATATTACACATTTTTTTCTTACCAATAAAAACGTAGCTGCCAGCAGCAGCAGTTTAGTGTGTGATTCCATGGTCACTGGCACTTGAAGAATAAAAAGATTTAATAATGTGGAATTAAGTAGAGATTTGTAAAGATGTCATAAATCAGGTTTCCTGTGCTCAACTCACCATCTAACCCAAAATATTCATGATCCATATTATGGTCGTTGTTGAAGCCGGGCCACTTCTTCCATATTGAGCCCAATTTCTTACCGATGTTGGAGACAATCTGTGTGAGATTGAAAGTTCAGGAGACTGAAGGGAACACGTTTGTGGACATTCTTGTTTTGTTTGGTGTTTTTTACGTATAATTACCTGGAACTCCTGGTTGGAGAAGCAGCGACATGGGCAGCAGGAGCCCTGGATTCTGACTGCAGGTACTCCGTCTGCACCACATACTTCCAGGAGAGGGGTGAACATGCTCCACCTGAACACAACAAACACACATCAGTGTTACACATACTCTTACAGACGCATCCAACTTGAATTGCATCCATCCAATTTGAATTGAAAATATTTATTCAAATAGACAGCTGGTAGACCAAAACGTCTGCTTGCTCAGTTTTGCTTCCAGAAAATTCAAAACCCTCCCAGGTTTAGACAACAGGTCATCTGAACAGCACAGTAAAGGTATTCAAATTATTTAATTGGAGAAAGCAAACTATTCAGCTTATTGCCCTACCTCTGACATACGGTGCCGATGAGTTGTTTTTGTGGCATGTAGGTTCTCATCTCCATCAGGCAGCAGCCAAAGCAGCAGGCATCCACCCTGAAAGGCTTTTCAAAATAAAAGACCTGATGGCCCTGACAGTCAAAGACTTCCAAGGAACACGCTCTGGCTGGACCGCAACACTGGAGGCAGACACAAGAGCTCTCTGATGGGATGGAGAGAATGATCTAACTTGATCTGGGATGTGGGTGGGATAGATGTAAGTAAAGGAATCAGTACCTTCCACAGCCACAAAAAGTGGCGACCTGCTGCCTCCTGCAATGATGCTGTAGATCCGCCTAGCAACACACTGTGGACCTACAATAATACACCATTATTATTTGATAAAAACTGCCACTCTTACACCAAGTTCTCCTCACCTTGCAGCTCTGGTCTCGCCATGATATACATTCGATCGACTGTTTCCAGCATGGAGCTGAGGTGTGATGGCACTGCTCCTCCAGGATGCTGCTCCTCCACCTCTGGCGTGGTCACCATCCCCTGTGGCGCCACGTCCTCTATCCTCCTCATGGAAACCTGACCCGACAGCTTGTCATCTGATGCCCAGTCAGGTGACACGTGGCACCGACAGGAGGACCCACAGCGGTTTTTGAAAGCTCTGACAATAGTCTGGATGTGCTTCTCTCGTTCCAGTCGGTCAAAGGGAAGCGGCTGATTGGTCACCACTGACATGATGTGAAACTGGAAATGTACGTGAATCTGAGCAATAATTACACGACAACAGCAAACAGATGTGCTACAGAAAAGACCCAGGTCACTGTGAAAATACCAGGCTGGTTTTTTTTAAATATGACTCTCAGTAACTAGTTCTGTCAATTTGCTGTTATGTCAGTCTCAGCAGAGTCATCAGCCACCACCGTCAGTAAGTGGTGGAGACTTGCCAAGAGACTAATTAACACTTATCTTCTACAGTAAACCCTTATCTTTATTGATTTATCCCTCCCGATTGACATATAGTTTTTCTGGCTATAACAGCAGAAAAAGTATTTTTCTACAACAGATGTCTGATTTGATCCCATGGGGAACTCTTATTGTATCACACCTCAGAGAAGATATATATAGACAAAGAAACCTAAACATTTTACAAGTTTAGAGGTTCATTCTGTAATCCTACTAAAGTTAATAAAATTAGCATGGACACAGACAGGTTTTTAAAAAAAGACCTTTTCCTTCTGTTTGAAAGTTGAATTTTGATAGGTCTCAGTTTAAGAATCATTGAACCGAATATCTTAAAAGCAATTCATATGAGTTCAGAACAGCAAATAAACAACCTTAGAATCAAACCGAATAGACCTAAATGTCATTTTTTCTATGAAATTAATGCTTAAAAAATCTTCAAAGAGTCTGAGATAACTTGAAATTTCAGATTCAGTTCAAGAAAAACGATTGTCTGTCATGGTTCCCTCTTTGCAGCTGCAACGTACAGTACAGTACATTACTGCACAACAGACGTGATAATAGCATGAGCATGAAGTGAAATAGTGTAAATATGGCAAATAGTAGACTAGAATGTTAAAAATCTGTCACTCACCCTGGGTAGACCTGCAGCTGCCTAAAAACTGCTGATCTTTACTGTTAGAAGGAAGAGGCATCTATGAGTCATCGTCATCAGGGGAGATGAAGACCGTCTTGACGCCTCCATATAACTGTGGGAATATTGGCATGTGTGTTGGTGTTTGGAGAGACACCCCTGCTCTTGGATCTGTCACCCCCCTGAGTCTGTCTCCATCCCAACCGGGCGGATCTGCCTTTTGTTGCTTCAGAAAGGCATCACTGAGCCATGTAATTAAAATCCTGCTTCTGGAGGTGTGTGTATGTTTGTGTGTGTGTGTGTGTGTGTGTGTGTGTGTGTGTGTGTGTGTGTGTGTGTGTGTGTGTGTGTGTGTGTGTGTGTGTGTGTGTGTGTGTGTGTGAGAAGGTTCATTTTATTTCTGTTTTGGGTGTTATCCTGGAGGATCGCTCCCCACTCTGTAAAAAATAATAGCTCTAATAACATTTCTAATAACTCCTTCATTTTAATGAACTGAAGCTTCACAAAAAGGAGCTGACATTTTGTTTACACAGCTTTTTATTTTCAATTTCTGGAAACACATTTATTTTTATGAGTTTTTGCACATGTAAATTATTGGAGTTAATGAACTTAAACCATTTAAGTAACTTAAATATACTGTATGTAATTATATGAACAAAACCAAAACTCAGGTCAATTCCACTGAATTTAATTTCTATGCAGGAACGTTTCAAGAAGACTTTATTGTTCTTGAATTTGATCAAAGTTGATACCAGTGGACAGTAAAGCTGAAACATTTCTTGAACAGCAGAACTTCACTGTTTTGAAGGGAACACATTCCCAACCTCACAGTCAGTGACAGCTGGAATCGCTATGTGTCATCGTGGACCAGGTGTAGCAGATCTTTCATCTTAAACAAGCCTTTTTGTGTCTTCAAACCTGTATTACTGAATGAAGACAAACAACTGTTTCTTCTCCATCTTCTCTGCATCCCCATGTTGGAGACAAAGTGCTGACAGATGTTGTCAGACTTCCACTTTGGTCAAAAGGATGAATTTCCTGCATTCACCCGGAGCTGTCAGTTACAGTCGGATCGGTTAGGTTAATCAATGGAGGGAGATACTTCTTGGGATCCCCGGGGAAAGGTGAGTTTGGAGGCTGGTTGAAGTGGCCCATCAAGAAGATCCCGATTGTACCGACAAAAAACACGGACGCCATGATAATAAAGCAAACCCTGTCGATGACCCGAGCGACCCGGAACCACTCCTCGTTCTCCTGGGGTTGAGAAGACAAAAAGAGAGGAGATGACCATCGAGGTTGATTTGAACCAGAGAGGATAAGCGTACGTTCAGATGTGGAACTCACATTTTGGAAGTTGTTCTGTTGTCTTGTGGTTTCAGCTATGTGTTTACAGGAAGCCACACACTTGTTCAGCTCTGGGGAGGCCTTTGCCAGATTAGCACTTAGCTGCTCAGCTGTCCCTCCCTCCAGTCCATCGTCTGAGAACAAATATTTGTGATTATAGGGCAAACCCACTTTGAACACATGGACTCTAACCTGAATACTCACGCAGCTTCTCCAGCACGGATTTCATCAATCCGTTCCTTTCCTTAAGTCTGGAAAACATGAGCTCAGACCGAGCTGTTTTCATCACGTATTCTTCCGCCTTGGAGATGAGGGTCACTGAACTGCGGCGTCGACTGGGGACCAGGAAAAAGCCATTGCCACCTGTACCTCGAGTTTCACCATTTCTAGGTTCTACAGTGTCGTTCGGGGTCCAAGGTTGCATTTGCATCCTCAGCAGCCGAGGCAGGATGTTGAGGAGGATCTGAGGGGGGAAACGGGGGCCAGAGGGTAATCCAGTGGCAAATAGACCGTCAAGCATTAAGCTGATGCCACGCTCTCACCTTTCGGACTTTGTCTGTCATTATGTGAGTGTTGGGGGTTCTCAGGGAGACGTTGAGGACTATTACACAGTTCATCACCACCATTGTGGTCACTGACATTGCAAACATCAAATACCTGCGGATAAAAATTTATAAATCTGCTTTTTTTTAAATAAGATCAGTAGCAGATTGGACTGAAATCTTACAGCAATCACAGGAACGTACTTGCCAATGAGAGGCACTGCTTTTGAAGTCTCTGGAACCTTCTTAGCGATGAGAAAGAGGAATACGGTCTGGCCCAGGAGAGTGAAAATAGACATGGTACACTTCTGGCCCCCGGCTGCAGAACTCAAACCAATATTCAGTCAGAGTGGTGAAGTCTTATCTTGAGGACAGTAACAACTGATTGTATCTTTCTTTGGATCTATGTCTCTGTCTTGTCAACCTCATAAAGATCTGGAAAAAGACTTTAAAAGTTCCAAAAGCACATGGACTGTTTTAAGATTATTTATTTTAGAAATTTTGTCAGAGGATTGGACAAGACTTTGACGAGGTTCATGCAACAGAGATATGACTACCCATGAGTATCCTCTTAGAATCTTAAAGTGAGGAGAAAGACCTTTGGCAGGTAAGTAGTAAACGAGGAGGCAGAGGGAGGAGAAGAGCACGCAGGGGGAGATGATGTTGATGATGTAGAAGAGAGGCTTTCTCTGGATGATGAGGAAGAAGACCACCTCCTGGTACCCCAGCTCATCTTTAGTGTACTCACTGTTGACCACCTTCTTTGCCGGTCGGTGTCTAATGACCCACTCTCCATTTTCTACAACACCAACAACAAAATGACTTTTAATTCAATCTGTTTTGATTGTACAAGCAAATTTAGATAATAATGGAGATCAAAATGTTGGTCTACCAGTGAAAGCCTCTGGGTCAATATCCACCCACTCTAAGGTGTGGTTGTCTTCTACTTTGAGGACCAGTTCAATCTCATTGGCGCTGTAGGTCTGGGATCTGGATACAGGGAGAGGAGCTACATAAACACAACCCTGAGGTGCTTTACACTAATAATGTAGAGTACTTTATATATACTACAACAGAAAGTCTATAGTTGTTGGCATAGTTACTGACCGAAAGACCATGGTGCAGTTCTGCCAGTCAAAGGGAAAGTAGTTGACGGTGATGGGACAAGCGCTGCGGTAGATGGCAGGAGGCAGCCAGTACACACAGCCATTAGGAGACACCAACGCGTTGCAGTAAAGTGCAACCTCGAACTGTCCATCCACACTGTGCACAGGTTAAAGCTGATGTACAGGTGCTTTCACAGTCTGACACTGATGCAACGTTTCTGCATTACTCTCATTTATATTTGCACAACAATCAAGGTAAAGATTAAACTAATGCTACAAAGCCCTCATAGTCTCTCTCTGTGTAAAATGAAAACAAATTCTTCACACGAATAACTGCCAAACATCCATGTTACTTTAATTGTAAAAAGGTCCCACATATTTAATAATGGACTTTTAAAACAGTGTGATTGTAATGGTTAACTCATCACTTACCTGGACGTAATTAACATTAATTTACTCCCCTGAACTATCACATACAGTACTTCACATGCTCTTCTGGCAAAACACCTGATGCTGTGTCTGATTAAACATATTTTTAACAGAAGAAGTCAACATGATCTAAAAGTCTCATTTTATAATAGTGAATGTGAAATAAAAAAAGTATTGTAAAATGAAAGCAGAACGCCAGATGTCTATTTTCCTTTTTTCTCATTGCTTCTTGTATATTAGATAGTGCTACAGCTAACAGTGGCTTAAGACTAAACTACTATGATCCTTTCTTTAGGCCAAAACCTTTTTACTGTAAAAATACTAAGTCACAAGTAAAACTCCGTGACCTTCCAACTTCTGCCCCGTCTTTGGAGCTGAAATTGACTCACTTGTTCTCCAGCACGATATCTGGCAACCAGATGCTCTTGGACGGGACCCGTAGCTGAGAGGTGATGTTCCCGTATCGGGCTACCCTGGGGGGCTGATCCCATCTGAGTCGGTAGTCGCACCATTCCTGTACACGGAAATATCATAAGCAATAACTGCAGAGCCGCTGAAGTATCCAGCAGATGAGGTGTGTATAAAGTTACCAGTTGAATCCAGACGCATGTTGTCAGCGCCTCCTCCTTTTCATTCTAAAAAGTCATGTTCATAGTGACATCAATTCACAGGCCCATTCAAGCACTCACATTAAAGCTCACAACCCTGGACTGACCTTGACTCACCAGAGAGATGAGGTTGGTGAGCGTCATCTTGATGTCAACCCGAATGATGTCGCCGCTCTTCTCCATGGGGCGGACCTTCTTGTCGTAGCCCGCCATCAAATCCTGAAAAAGTTCCCCTTCGAGATTGACTGCTGATGCTTCAGAGGAACCACACACACACGCATACACACACACACACACACACACACACACACACACACACACACACACACACACACACACACACACACACACACACACACACACACACACACACACACACACACACACACACACACACACAAATGCAGATTATTAGAAAACTAGATGGTTGAGGTATGAATTAACAGCATTTAAGAGACTTCATAAGATGCAGTGGCATTATGGGATGTGTAGGATCCACTGTGTATTAGAAA
Source organism: Antennarius maculatus (assembly GCA_013358685.1). Classification (NCBI taxonomy): domain Eukaryota; kingdom Metazoa; phylum Chordata; class Actinopteri; order Lophiiformes; family Antennariidae; genus Antennarius; species Antennarius maculatus. The sequence goes on along the minus strand of CM023619.1, from coordinate 8,200,929 downwards.
GTGATCAGATCAGATCTGTTCAGACATCATTAAATCATCATGTGGGCTGCTGTCTCATATCGTCCTGTTGGCGATGCAGCTTTCCATTATAGAAGTATGAGCAATGGAGATTCCTTAGTCTGAACTTGAAAAACTTGTCATGTGACATCATAAAGCCAACATTTTATTCCACTATCTGCTGAATGAAGCTGTAGTAAAACCTCAAACAGATCTAAACCTTTGAATACAGTTCATTCACACATGCTCATTCTTAATTTCCTCCTGTCTGAGGCTTTCCATTCAGTTATCAGCTGTTATCACCAGCTGATCTCATCTCATCCAGTCGCACAGACACCCCATCATTGTCAGTGCATCATCTTTCTGCTGTCTTTAAATGTGAGTCTCATTTCTGTAGTTCTTCCATGTTTCCAATTCATGCATCCGCCACCTCCCCATCACCGTCCTGTCTTCATGATTTGCCAACTCAATTTTTTATTATCTTCATCAGGGTCATCAGCCGCCACCACCACCTGTGTCTGGTGAAGGGGGAATATATATTTTGCTGCTGCTCTGGACAGACGACAGACTTTCTGACACCAGAAGCCTTTTGAATAGACATTGCCACATCTTATCTGATCCAATAAACTATAAACTATTGTTCTTTGTCTATATCCTCTCTGTGTTCGGTGGTTTTTATATGTAATCTAGATATGTCAAAGCAGGCAGTCTGAATGAGAGAAACAAGATGTCTCAGCTTCAAAATAATTAATTCTAACAATTTCTTTAAAAATATGTCATTTTTTAAGTCCCTTAACAATATGCGGTAAATAAAATACTAGAGGAGATGTTATATTGAGAAATCTTCCATATGTAATGAATAGAAGGCCTTCTGTTTAGTTTGAAAGAATTTTCACATTTATATGATTTACAGGAAAATCTATAAACTCGTCCTTTTCTCTTAGTATTTCATATTGCTCGTTATGTAACCTGATTATGTGACTGTACAAACTCTTGTCACTCAAAAGAAACTAAAGACGCTCAATCATTTCCACAAAGTGTCTCAGGTTGATGTAGTAGCGTTCCTACCTGTGGTCAAACTCATCAACAGCCTGATGAACAAAGAGAAACAAGGTCCAAAATCCATCAGTGTGAGTTTCTGCTCCCAGACAAAGCTGCAGTCACTAATCTGATACGCATGGACATGACCTGATGGAGGCTGTGTGTGTGTGTGTGTGTGTGTGTGTGTGTGTGTGTGTGTGTGTGTGTGTGTGTGTGTGTGTGTGTGTGTGCGTGCGTGCGTGTGTGTGTGTGCTCTATATACTTCCCAGCAAAAAGAAAGGACTCAAGCCAATGGGAGGGTTTAGGGGTTAGGGGAATGGTGTTGGGGGTTGTTGGGGGAGTTGAAGGATGGTTAGGGTTAAATGCAGGAGTATTTTCAGTACTGCATAGCCAGCTGTCACAGGTCACACACACACACACACACACAGACACACACACACACACACACACACACACACACACACACACACACACACACACACACACACACACACACACACACACACACACAGACCGGCAATATGACACCCTCATAGTTTGGGCATTGTACTCCAGGCTGTAAACCACCGTATCACACACTGTATTAAAATTTGTTTTCAGTTCAGCGATCTATTATTCTTCATCTTGGTGAGCAAAATTATGTAAATCTAGCCATGCGTGATCAGTGCTAAACTTTTTTTTCCACCAGAAGCCGGAATTACAGATGTCTCCAGTAAAAGATCACAGATGAGACAACACAAGGAAAAAGGGTGTGTTTTTATCTGTACAACAGAACAGCTGATGACTCCGGTCCAGCACAGTCTCCTGCATGATGGACCAGGCTGTGTGGAGGTGTGTCAGGGTTCGGCACGTGTGTATGTGTGTGTGCATGTGTGTGTTTGCGGGTGTGTTTACTCAGCTGTTCCACTCACATCCCTCTGTATCCCAGTTTTAGCTCTTGGCCTTAGTTACTTGGGTTTGTTTGAGCTTGTTCAGAGGCTCAGACTCAACGGCCAGTCTTTTCCTCGGACAATACAATCTGATAAAGGTCAGCTCATCTGATGTGTCCGGTTACAATTCCCAACCCTGAAAATAAGGAGCAAACACACGGAGGAGGTGGGAGTTACTGGTTACCACGGCACAGCAGCTGCCATGCTGCTGGGAATAAACACCCCTAAAGGGTCAGAGATCAAGCTGGGGTCTTCAGAGCAACCAATCATCATCAAAACCCAGCCTGAACAGAATGTGTTCAGCACACTTTGAAAATGTACCAAAAATTAGCAGTTTTTTTAAATAACATTCTCCACAACATGCTATATGAACCATCATAAGAATTTTATTTATTTATATATGGCTAAATAGTTATATGATTTATATAGTTATGTATACTTTACTTTATACTTTTCTTTGCTCGGAGTGCCCCCCGCCTCTCGCCTGCAAGTCAGCTGGGATAGGCTCCAGCAACCCCCGTGACCCGCAATAAGCGGAACAAGCAGTAGACAATAAATGAATGAATGAACATATATACTTTTTTTTTTTTTTACAAAAATACAAATGCTTTGCTCCATACAAATAAATACTATAAGGTAAGAATATGGATAATATTTACAGACTGTGCTTCACAGGAGGATCAATCTTTGCAAAAGGCAATGAGAATAACTTATTTTTACACACTCATAACTTAGATCAGACTGCAATCATGCAAGAAATCCTGGCGGCATGGCAGATGGACTGTTATGGAACTCATACATTCATGCTCATATTTTCATCTGAGGTCAAACTCAGGCTCTCACACAAGGAAATAAAGGAACATAATTAATTTCACAGGAGCCAGAAGTCAATCTGTGAGTTGTGTGCATTTTCTGTGTCCCGTGACGAGGCATTTCTCTTTGAGTTTTTGTGGTGTCATCTTTCCTTTGAGTCTTTTCTGACGTGTTTTAAGTTTTTTTTAACGCTTCCAGTGCCAAAGCGATGATCCTTGGAACACTACGGTAGAAGGACTCGTTCTCCAGGCCCATCAGGCTGTAGAAAGTCAGAGATCGTCCCCCCACTACAGCTCTGATCCGCGCCTTGTAGAGCCCACGATCATTCTTGGAGCTCAGATCGACCAGCACCTGAACAAAAGTGAGTGAATCAGTCCCCATGTTAAAACTATTCTTCATTTGGTTTTCATTTCTTCATTTCTCCCTGTTCAGTTCATTTCTTCATTTCTCCCTGTTAGATGAAAAATTACCTCTTGGAAGTTCATGTGTAAGCTCTTGCTTGGCACCCTTAAGATCCAGCTGTACGAGTCTCTGACTTGGCTGACTTGTTGCGAAGACTCTCTCACTCTAGGGCAAACTGCAAGAGAGCGTTTCGTTAGAGAAATAACATCAAAACATATGGAAGTATGGCACAGATGGATTACTTGGGCATGACACATACTTTTCCCAGTAGTTTCAGGTATCTGCCTTTTGCGAAGAAGGCTCCTGTATTTCCTACGAAGACTTAAAGCAGGCGAATATTGTTTGGGGACAGAGGTCGTCTCTGTGTGAGCACCCTCAGTGACCGGCAAAATCATCTTTGTTCTTTCTCCATTGTCACTAAAAGAAAAATCCTCAGAGGTGATTCTCCATGTTAGTTCACTAGAAGTGTCTCCAGTGGGTGAGGGTTCACTTTGTAGTGCTTCTGTTGCAGCTCCATTCGGTGTCTCCAACTTCTGAATTTCATCCACTAGGACTCTTAGTAGCGACCAAGGATGCCGGGATCCCTGGGAGGAGGACGAAGAGGAAGGGAAGGAGGAGGAGGAGGCTTGTGGTGCTGCTTCAGTGGAAGACACAGGAAGCCTCTTTGGAGACTCCCCCTGCAAGTCGAATGAATCCAGGTGCAGGATGGGAGGAGGCGCTCTGAAGTCCAGTTTGGATCGCAGAGCTGAGATCACAGTTTGATATTCGCTCTTGAGCTGATGCATTGAAGAGTCTTTTGCCTGGTGTGAATAGAGCTGGATGTTAAGTCTAGCTTCGAGTGTCTTCATTTACATGACCGACATCCTACATAGTCAGTCAGAGACCAGAGCCTACCTGTGAGAAAATGTTGGAGATGTCTGATTCATCAGTCTGTTTGTTTTCATCTTCAGCCATGTTCCAAAGATGCTTTTCCCAGTCATCCAAAGAGGGTCCCAACCCTCTGAATACTGCTGGAGGGATTGGAGAAGGATGCCGGTCTCTTGGTGCCAAACCTCCACCTAACTGATCTAACAATGACCAACAACATTGTGTCTTAGCATGACAACACACCTGAGAAAGATGAGTGTTTGCACCATTATAGAAACCTTACACAGGTTGAATTGGAATTACATAGTTACCTTTAATCTGTGTGAGACCATGGCTCAGGCCTAAATCTCTCCTTTGTCTGGTGTGAGTCAAAGCCGTGCTGTAGATATGTTCCACCAACTGAGGCAGCGTCTGGGTGAAGAAGGTCAAATCCACTTTGTCTCTGATGTAGTCTTCGGCCCTCTGGAGCAAGTCCAGCAGGGTCTGCAGGAACGAATGCAGCTCTGTTAGGAAGAGAGTGATCAGAATCCTCCATGGCATGACCTCAGAGCTCCATGATGAGGAGATTTAGTTTTTGTTCTCCATCCCTCAAGCTTAGATTTTGATTGAGAGCACTCACGGCATTTCTTGAAGCGGGTGAGGCATTTGTCTTCAGCCATCCAGCTGCAAGAGCTGGTGGATTGGCCTGGGGGGCAAGTCAGGGTGTAGAAGTGACACAGTGAACTGAATTCAGACTTCTGCTCCTCCTCTGTCATTTCTGTTGTCTTTAGGAGCTCCAGACATGTCGGCTCCCTGTTTCCAATCGACTCTAAAAACGACATGATGTTCATGTTCAGGTGCATGAAGTACATCTTTTCATCTGTGTCTGTGATGTTTTAACTTACTTTGTATCTCATCCTGAATCCAGTCAGAGAATGCAGACACCCGTGTGTAGACTCCAGGTTTCCCCTTGTTCCCACAACCGTCTCCCCAGGAGGTGATGCCGTAGAGCTGGAACCGACCTGACATTTGGTCCTGGTAAATCAGTGGGCCTCCAGAATCCCCCTTAAGTTGACAGAACATCCCCATAAAGTTAATAATAAAGGACTAAATATTCCAGGTGTGTCTCTAAATTTAGATGCATAATGAGGAAGAAATCCTTTACAGGTATGTAAATGAATACTATTCCCACCTTACAGGAGTCTATCCCTCCGGAGAGATAGCCAGCACACAGCATAGTATTGGTGACCACGTCTTTTCCGAGGGCCTGCTTACAGGTGCTCTGAGGGAGCAGTGGTACCCTGGCCTCCATCACGACATCAGCAAATGGGCCATCTACAGAGAACCACATGCACCAAAGTGTATTAGAAATTTTTCTAAGTCCAGAAATTTAAATGAATCCACAGCAGCAGGTTAAAGAAAGACTCAAGGGAAACTATGCTATAAATATATTTGAAGTGAAATCCATGTCAGTTATTGCCTACTCACTGAGATACAGGGAGCCCCAACCGGCCACCAGACATGAACTGCCAGTCGGAGGTTCTGTGCCTGAAGGGAGACACACCGGGGTGACACGGTTGGTTAGGATCACCGGGGAAGTCAGCTCCACCAGGGCTATATCGTTGTTAAACGTCTTTACATTGAACTACAGGAAGGAAGGGGAGAAGGTTCGGATTAAACCAAGACGAAAAACCAATCCAACTGATTTGATTTATTTCAATACTTTGAATCTTACCTTAGGATGGGGGATGATGCGGTTGACTTTAAGAAGCTGCTCATCGGGATCAGCTTTGGTGGTGTCAAAATCCCCGACCACGGCCGTCCAGTCGCTCTCACTGTGGCTGCTGCATGTCAGAGCAATAAGACAAACTGGAAATGAGAGGACAGAAAAGATCTGGAATCCTATAGACAAATCAAAAACCCTGTTAGAGTTGTAGAACACTGAGATTCAAACTCACCCCATGAAACAATGAGCAGCTGTGACCACCCAGGAGCTGTCCACCAGAACCCCTCCACACATCAGGTCGCCATTCAGCTGGAGGTTCACCAACCAGGGCCAACTGCCTGGAGGAGCAGGAGAGCCGCCCACAATCCGATAGCCGGGTTGTGAGACATTCTGCATGGCGGAGGACCTTTGACCACATACTGCTGCTTGGACAGAGAAATGTTGAGCTGAAGACAATGAAGACATCTCTGAAGGATGATTTGTGAGAATGCACCAGTACTTCTTCAACAACACACTCGTCCTTACCCTGTGCACGCGTCTGTGTCGCAGGTTCAAGGTTCTGCATGGTGTTAAGGAGGCTGCACTGAAGGACTCGGGCGCTGCAACTCTCACCCATGATCCTGATGCAGGTTTCCTTGTCCAGGTCGTCATGAGGGCAGCGATGCTGATAGTAGGCGCAGGCCTGACTCAGAGCCCAACTCCTCTCCCCTTCATCCTGAAGCTTCTGGACCTTACTGATGACATCACAGCTAGGTTCTGATAAGGCACCAGCAGGAGACGCTGGTGGGCAAGGAGATATAGTAGTTAGAGGAAATATTTATTGGTAATACAGGACAATACAGGACAATGTGCCTCTAGATGTTCAAGAAGAAACATGTTTAACTCACAACAGGACCCAGTCAGCTGCCCACAATCCTGAAATAAACAGGGAACGCACCCCCGGCAGCCTGCTTCAGCCCGACTCCTCTCGAAAGATGCCCGATCAAGAGCAGATAGGGCGCTGGTCATAGCCGCCTCAAGGACCATGGTTCCACGATCAGACAGTGCTTCAGGAAAGAACGTCAAGAAGACGTGAGACGAGTTCGGTAGGAAGAAGAGATACGCTGAGATACACAAAAACGAATCAGTCAGACATACCGACCCAGATGCACATTACTACATCTGTTCAGATCAAGCACCATGAGGGCAGACTGAATCATCTTGTCTAAGGAATAGCTGTGTTCATGTTGGATTTTTCAGAACAAGATCATAATTAGGGAAAGCTAGCAGATGAACAACGTGATGGTGGGACCTCTGCAGACCCACATCAATCAGGCCGCAAACCCGGTAGTACCAGAAGACCCTTCTTTGTTGCATCACAGGACAACAACATTGCCGACTGAACACTTAATTAGTAGCTGAGCTGGGAGAGGCCGGCGGAGCAGGAACGGGCCATAGGGCCACTGGCTGGCGGCTGGGACCCCGAGTCCCTTGTTCTAACACTTCAAACACTGCCATCACCAGCCGTTCGTTTGAAGCTCTGCTCTACCCTGTGCTTCATCCAGAGAGGGCCAGAGGTCCCTCCCCATCCTGCTCTTTAGCAAGACTATGAAAATCTCTCTGCAGCAGCGTCCAAAAATGGTGCCAAAATAGGCAAAAAACGAAATTAAAAGCTAATACTCAGTTTGTCAGGCAGAATGTTGAATTGCATGGTGGTGTAAAATATCCTGAATGACGGTAGTAAAAGACACTTACTTTTAAAATATGTACCATGCACTACATCTAATAATAATAGTGGCAGCTGTATCCCTGTATGATTGTGTGATTGTACTGGAATATCTTATTGTAACCGTCTTGTTGTAGCTTTTTCCAAAATAAATTTACCCGAAAGTTAGAAAAGTAATGTAGTCCGTCAATAGAATTACCTTTGAGTGCAGTCTGGGGCATCCTGTACACCTCTCGACTCGTCGGGGCTCCCAACAAACAGTCGAGTCCCATGAATAGCAGCAACGAGATCAGCAGCAACATAATGTCAGAACATTAGACAACCTCTCCAAAGCAGCAATAAGAGATGTCCAGGTAGCAAGGAGGAAGAGGAGGTGATGAAGATGAGTCCAGATCCCTGTTGTCTGGCTGCACTCTGGGGTTGCTAACTGTCTCCCTCCTCCTGACTCTTCGGACTCTCTCCCACACTGTGGTGCAGGACATCTGTCTGTAAGTTTACTTAGAGGAACAATAGATGCCTGGAGTGGACCCCCATATATATAGAGTCCCCCAGGCGAAAACCACTAAGAGGTGGAGGGGGGAGGAAAGAGCGAGGGAGAGGGAGGAGGGAGAGATGCTCCCATGGCCAATGCAAAATAGATGAATTCATTAAGACTGTGACAGCAAATTGGGCGCAACTTGCCAAAGTTGGACATCACAAAGAGATTTGGTTCTATGAAAGGAGGCAGAGGGAGGGAGAGACATGCAGATAGGGAGGGGGTAAAAAAGGGAAGCTGGAGCGATTGGCTGGGCGACAAGGAAGGGGGTGTTGTTTGAATTAATTAATGGCAGAGGGAGAAAATGATGAAGATAAGGATATGGGCTGATGTGGGGCTGGAGTATAGGAATGTAGAGCTAGAGCGACGACCATTCGCAGCATGAGCCGAGCCGGTAGGGATGGACATGGGTGAGTATGAGAGGGAGGGAAGTGTCTGCCATTCTGCCTGCCCCTCAAAGGGGGCATTGTCCCGGGCTTCTCTCTGAGGATGCCCACATCAAACCTTCGCTTGGCTGCCGTCGCCATTGATCACTTACACTCTTTTATCCCCCCAATTAAAATATTGTCAGTTCACATCACTTTTGTCTTTCTCTGCTGAGAAAGTGTGTGTGTGTGTGTGTGTGTGTGTGTGTGTGTGTGTGTGTGTGTGTGTGTGTGTGTGTGTGTGTGTGTGTGTGTATGTGTGTGTGCGTGCGTGCATGCGTGCGTGCGTGTGTGTGTGTGTGTCTTGCCCCAACTCCATGCACCATGGCAGCACAGTGGGCCTGAGATCTGAGCCCGGGCTCAGGCGGAGCAGAGCGGGAACAGCATGGGACAAACGGGCGGCACTCTTTCATTCTGTCCCTCCTTCAGTCCGTTTCCCTTTGATGTCCTCTGATTAATGTGCCTTCACTCCTCCTTTATCTATCCATAAAGTCTAGAGTCCCCTATTTTCTCCGTTTCTCTCACTTTAATCAGCAATGTTGGATTTTAGCTAGTCTTCAAATAGTGTCGGTAAGTTGGCCATGCCTGATACCAACTGCTAACTGCTTTCTAAGTCTTCTGGTGTGAAACACAGGAATAACACCTCATCAAAATGTTGCTGCTCTTTCCTGCTTCTCCACTATGCCTTCACACAGATAGATAGATAGATAGATAGATAGATAGATAGATAGATAGATAGATAGATAGATAGATAGATAGATAGATAGATAGATAGATAGATAGACAGACAGACAGACAGACAGACAGACAGACAGACAGACAGACAGACAGACAGACAGACAGACAGACAGACAGACAGACAGACAGACAGACAGACAGACAGACAGACAGATAGATAGATAGATAGATGTGTGTTTCATTGCTGTAATCACATCTGCAGCATTGGGTTTACACAGGACGTCAGAGTTAAATAAAAGTGGACAGACAGGTCTTCTAATGTGGGTTCTTCCCATTTTCCTCCAACAGTTCATTCATTCATTCATTCTCATTACCCATTACCCAGTTGCTGGAGCCTATCCCGGCAGACTGGGTGTGTGAGGCAGGGTACACTCCGGGCGTGACGCCAGTGCACCACAGAGCCACATGGAAAACAGACAAACATGCACACACACATTCACACCTATAATTTTAGAACTGGCCACCGTGCCACCCTCCTCCCAACAGCTGAAAAACATGAAATACGTATGACTTAGTTCATGGCCAATGATTCCTGCTCAAGTTCTCTTAGATCTTCAGGAGGAGACCAGCTGGGTTTACCCAGAGACAAAACCAATTGTGGTGCAACAAATATCAAAGTCATGAGCAGGATCTCTGGTGGTGCTCTGTGTCTTTAATTAATATGTTTTTCAAAACTCTGTCATTTTGAAATGATGGTAGAGACATGTTTATTCCAGGCCTCTCTGATTGTCAGGACTTTGTTGTGTTTGTATGAAACAGTTGTGATAGCATGATTTAGCAGTGAGAGATGAAGCACAGGGCACAAATTATCATCCTCAATGCCAGATTATGTTGACAGCTTTCACAGTGAGGGAGATTTTAAAATGATCCAAGTTGATTTGTTTTTCAGTTTTAGTCTCAGGTTATCTATATGTTGTTGTTAATGTTAATTTTAAATGTTGTAGAAAACAATATTTCGCAGATGCCTGTGCTGCTGATATTTATGAGAATCATCAGAGCTCTGGTCCGCTTCGTCAGGTTGCATTAAAAAAACACACAATGCTCAAATCACACCACAATGAGAACCTCAACAACAACTGAATAACACCCAGGTATTGTGTTTGGTTATGAAACTATTTGTTCCATTGTCTCGAGTAGAAAACAATTGAAATCTAGGTCAGTAGGGTACGCAAGAGAGAAGAGTTTCCCAATACTTCCACACAGACACACATGAAGCCTGTGACAATAAAAAGGAAGGGTCTGTATCGGGTTACTATTAGACAGGGTGTTAATTAGATCTATAATGACCTCAACACTCACTTTAACCACCATTAAATACTCATTCATGAAATATCCACTTTGCTTAAACGGATGATGAGGTTGAATAAGTTTTTGGTAATTTTTTTGTTACTATTATTGTGAATTGAATGCCAGCAACACATACAAAAGAGGGACAATGGGGGGATTCACCACTCTGCCCTTCTAATGATCCGTAAGGTAGTCACGTAAATATAGTTGCGATATATGACATTTTATTACAGGCATTATTTAACATGGTAGAGTCTGGGCTTAAATACTTGAATATGCTGTATCTGTATAACATGTCAGTGGTACGAACATTAAAAGACCACATAGGGGCGCTGTATCACATAGATGGGAATTAGTGGCGCAAACAGTCAGTCAGTCATCTTCTCAACCCGCTTAATCCGTTTACGCAGGTCGCGAGGGAGCCGGTGCCTATCCTGGCAGTCTCAGGGCGGGGAACACTCCGGGCACGACGCCAGTGTACCACACAGAGACAAACAATCAATCACCTACGGTCAATTTGGGACCGGCCAATCAACCTGAAGCGCATGCTTTTGGAGGTGGGAGGAAGCCGGAGAACCCGGAGAGAACCCACGGGGAGAGCATGCGAACTCCGCACAGAGCGGGACTCGAACCCGTGTCCGCAGTGTTGCGAGGCGACAGCGCAACCCACTGCGTTGATATATATATATATATATATATATATATATATATATATATATATATATATATATATATATATATATATATATATATATATATATATATATATATATATATATATATATATATATATATATATATATATATATATATATATATATATATATTTCATCAAATATATATATACACACACACACAGACAATTTGCCACTTCATCAAAAAATATATATATATATATATGTGTGTGTGTGTGTGTGTGTGTGTATAGGTATATACACATAGATATATGTACATACACACACACACATGCTAATTTTTGCAGTGTTCAGCTCAATTATTCAACTTTATATTTCATTTCTAAACTATTTTTATCATCTCGTTTAGATACATTTTTATTTACATGATTGCTTCAAAATTTGTTAGTTTTTTTTTTATCATATTTGTACCATATTATTTATACCATTTAATACCATTTTTAGTATACTAGTTCTACCATTTAATACTATTTAATCTGTTTTTGTAGATTTTAATTTTAATTATGCACTGCTTATTTAAGTTATTTTAATAGTTCATATAGTTCTTGTTTTTTCTTTTTACGTACTTCGGTGTTTCAGTTCATTTAAAACAAATGAAAAAAGGGTTTGATATGTTTATTGAAAATAGATTATATTTAGCCTTATTTTATTACTTTTAGTAGGCCTATTACATTCAATTTCCTAATTAGAATATGTCAATTAAAATATTAAGTAAATCAATCCTAGCCACACTTGTAGGTGAATCACCATTTCAGATTATGAACCTATAGTAGGAAGACTTGATGACGTTTGCCAAATGTTAGTAGTAAGATTTTTTTAGCCATTTGTCAGCCTCTATGATATTTATCATTGTGGATTACAATCTGCTGACAAGAAGTTCCCACTCTGAATTTTACAAGTGCATTTGTAATAACAAGCGCTGTCGTCTCACAATACGGCGGGTCCGGCTTCGAGTCCCGCTGTGTGTGGAGTTTGCATGTTCTCCCCGTGTCTGCATGGGTTCTCTCCGGGTTCTCCGGCTTCCTCCCACCTCCAAAAGCATGTGCTTCAGGTTGATTGGCTGGTCCCAAATTGCCTGTAGGAGTGAGTGTGTGTGTGCATGGTTGTCTGTCTTTGTGTGTGGCTCCGCGGTGCACTGGCGTCGTGCCCGGAGTGTCCCCCTCCTCACGCCCTATGCCAGCTGGGATAGGCTCCAGCTCCCCATGACCCGCTGCGGGTCATTGAATAAGGCACTCCAGAAACATGTTTTGCTTAGGGCCCCTTGGAGGCTTGGGCCCTGTCCCTGAGTTCTCCTCCTGGTAACATGGCCGGATCTCCTCTCTGGGTTTTTGTCCTCCTTGTCATGACTCAAAACTCATGAAATAGGTGAGAGTTGGAACGTAGACTGACCAGTAAATCAAGAGCTTCGTTTATCTATTCAGTTCCTTCTCCACCACGACAGACCTACACAATTACCGCCTCACTGCAGAAGATGCACTGATCCATCTCCCCATCTCACTTTCCATCCTTCCCTCACTCGGGAACGAGACCCCAAGATACTTACACAACTCCTCCACTTGGGAAAAAGGCTCCTCACCGACTGAGGGCAGACCACTTTTTTTTATTTCGAATTTGCTCTAATTGAAATTTGTGTTAATAAATAAAGCTTTTAATGTACAATGTAGTGATAAAACATCTTCTCGCTATTTTCTTTCTTTGACAAATAGACCTTCATTGTGCTTTTTTAAATAAAAACAGAACATAAAAATTAGAGCCGTTAGTTCCACTGTTCTCACCTACCCACTGTCTGCTGTTGTCTAACTGACCTGTTGGAAGAGACAGAACACATCACCCTCCCTCCTCACAGGCCGAGCCATTAGCTATGAATTATGGTGCTGCTACCATCACAGCCAATTGTCTGGATGTAGAGCAGACTCTGCCTCGCTTATCGCCGTGTGCTGTAGCTGAACAGAAGGTTCCGGAGCAGGGTTTGTGATCAGTTCTGAGGTGCAGGTCAGAACAGGTAAGCACATGACATTTCACTTTCACTGCATGCTGGTGATTGATCAAGCTAGTGCCATTTCCAGCTCTGCAGAAATGTACTTTACAAAATGTGCATATTACACTAAAACTAAATGTAACCTAGTTACCAAGCTTTTCATTGTATGTGCATTCATTTACACATATATGGTATGTTCTTTTCGGGACTGTGCTTGGACTATATCACTATATTTTGCTGAAATCTATTTTATTTTACAGGGAAACTATTAGATTTTGTTTTTTGGAAATAGCAGGAGAGAGACAGAGAGAGAGAGAGAGAGAGAGAGAGAGAGAGAGAGAGAGAGAGAGCGAGAGAGAGAGAGAGAGAGAGGAGAGGAGAGGGAGGGGAGAGAGATAGAGACAGAGAGAAGAAGAGATCTCTCTCTCTCGCTCTCTCTCTCTCTCTCTCTCTCTCTCTCTCTCTCTCTCTCTCTCTCTCTCTCTCTCTCTCTCTCTCTCTCTCTCTCTCTCTCTCTCTCTCTCTCTCTCGTGCCTTCATTTGTTTCCAGTAGTTGTATGACTGGGGAACTGGTGCACAGCTGTGATGGTGGTGTGATGCAGACACTGGACACAGAGTCAAACTAGCAGACGCTGCGTTCAGCAGCATAGTGAGTGTTCCTATTTGACTTGCTATCTGGAGGTTTTAACTGACATCAGCGTACTGCAGTGTAGCAGCAGACAGAAGCATCATTTATTCCTCAGACCACATTGCCTTTAACAACTTATCCCAAACTGAGCAACTGAAAGCTGCAGTATTTTAGCAGATGCCTGCGTTTGAGTGTCAGACAGAACTTCACAAGGTTAGTATGTGCATGTGTTTGTATCATTCATTGTGTTCCATATGCTCATACTGTAATTAAAACACACACACACACACACACACACACACACACACACACACACACACACACACACACACACCTGCAGCCATAATGAGTAATGAAGTCCTTATCTTTCTCTCCCGGCGATAAAAGCTGGACACGCCATCTGTCGGGTTTATTCCTCGGACTCCAGGCAGCCTGTAATTTGTATCTGACAGCATCAGTTTGCTCCACTTTAACAAACCAGGCTTTTATTTGTCTGTAATGATCTGAGAGCACAGTAGCCACATGGACGCTGTTGATCTTGTTAGAAAGGTTGATGTGAAAAGACCATTTACCTAACCAGCAGCACACGCACACACACACACACACACACACACACACACACACACACACACACACACACACACACACACACACACACACACACACACACACACACACACACACCTGCTGCGCTTATTAAACATCATAAACACACAAATGGAAAAAGAATTATGACATAAAGGAAACTGGGATAAATTACTGGTTTGTTACCAAACTCCAGTTACTTTAAAAAACAACAGAATATAATTTACATGTTCATAACATCCAGCTCTCCATCAGTGGACAGCGCAGCTAGCTGAACCAACAAGAGGACATCAGTTCATGTGTATATGCATAGGGGCTAGCTGCATGTGTTATTGCATGTGTTAGTCATGATGGGCAGTGTAGTAGGTGCTGACCTGTTAATGATTGATCGAGCCTCTCACACCAAAACTATTACAGTTGGTTGCTAAGAACCCAAACCCAATAGCCTGGTTACCTTCTGAGGATCAGATATGCGGCTGATAAATGTCTGCATGCATGCAAACATAAAAATGTGACACCAACGGCCGAGTTTGATTCTATTTATCAGAATACAGAGGGGGAAAAAATTCTTACTTGCAAAAATTACTGTACTGTGATTGCATTGTGGATGGAAAATTAGAGAATTTAAATGCACACTCACATATTGTTCCTGCTGCCTGCTCAGGCTGTTTCATCAGTCTGTACACCTGTGTTCTTATGAAACCAGCAAAGTAGAGGTTTGTTGCTGCTCTGGGACGATGGTGGGACTGAGGAACTGCTCCACATGGGAACCGCTGTTGCTCAAGGCCTCCTGCATCAAGTCATGTGCCAATGGCTGCTCCTTGGGAATCACTGCACACCTTACCTATGCTAACGCTGACATGGAGTCTGTGGAAGGTAAGTAGTGGAATTGTGTACGCTTATGGGTAATCATAGAAACTGTATTTTGAGATATTTCATCAAATCAAGCTTGTAGCCAGCTCATTATCATCTTAATTGTTTCCATGTTTATCAAGAGCAGGGTTGTGCAGTTTTGAAATTGAAAGGGGAAAAGCTATTCCTTTTTTTTGTAATTATTTTAAGATCGCAAAAATGAACTGTGAACTGAAAACAGTAGAGAGACAAGGATTGAACCTTGAGGAACACCACAGATAACTTCAACAATCTCAAACCTTAGAAGAAGATCAGTCTTTTGCATCAACAAAGCTTGTGTTAGAAATGTGTGACCGTTGTAAAAGTTATCAAAAGCTGAATTGGAATCTTATAGGACAAGCATACACCACACCTGTTAGAATTAAGCCACCAGTTCTTAATGAGGACAGCCTTATAATAACTATTGGGGGAAATTCAGAAACATTCTTAAATGTGATTTTTATAAGTAGAAAATAAAAGATATATTTAATAATAAAATATATATTTAATAATGCAGCTAGTTTCATTAGGGAAACATTTTTGTCCCATTTGTTTAAAGGCAGCTGAGTCTTGGTTGTTTGCAAAGTAAATAAGAAACTTGGGAATAAGAATATAATAATAGACATCTTTATCTTTTTAAAACACATTTTGTTATGCAGTTTTCTTAATGTAAAGTCTGTGTTTTCTGGTCATTTAGGGGTGTTTGTGTACCCCCTCGGAGAAAAGGAGGTTGTGGTGGGCTTTGAGGCTGTGATAGCAGGCCGGTTGGTGGGGGTCCAGCTCCAGAGCCGAGGGAAACTGAAGGACATCTGTTTGGACTGCTGCAATGGTTCGAGCCTGGATGGCCACTGTGGGAACGGGCAGGACTGGGGTTACTGTGGCGGCTCTGGTCTTGATATGCAATGCAACAACGGTGAGGAGGGAGGGATGTTGGAAAAGGAAGAGACGTTGCATCTCATAAAACCCTTTTGATACTCCCTGTATTTTTTTAAATTAAAATAACAACTTGCTCTGAAACGTGAATCACTTGTAGCTGTTACTGAACCACAGCTGTGACGATGTCTGCCTGAATACAAATACAGTATATGTAGCAGTGAATATGTCCTGTTTTAGCCTCACTGAGTGTGTGAAGGACAGACCAGGGAGGCGAGTGGGTCTGGCCGCCTGCCTAATGGCGTTTACTGAGTGCAAACATAGATCAACTTGAGGAGTATTTTAGTGGAAACAGCGGTATCATGTTCATGCAGTGATCTTCCTATCGCAGCCACTACACACAGATTAGTGCATTCTGTAGATTTGTGACTACATGTAGGCGACACTGAAGTTTTTTTATTTTAAAGGATTATTATTGTCATAATGTTCTTTATAGATTTAAAGAAAGGACTTTATCTATTAGTAACAGACTTTAACAAATTAAAGGTAATCATTGTGTGTGTTTTCTCCATAATGTCATTATGTCTATTTGGAAAATGAGGATGGGACAAAAAAATAATTTAGGTAGGAATGAAACAGCCACCCAGACCAGATTTAGTCATTCAGCAACTGTTCTGGAAATATATTTTAATTTTTTCATGATATGAGACTCTGTTACTTCAGGGCATCTCATTCTGGACGAAGACCTCGAGAGAACCACTTTTATTGTGGGCACAGGTGTCATCGGACCCATGGACATAGTGTCCATTATCATAAGCACCACACTGGAACTCCCCACCTTAGAAAATGGAGCGATCCGCATTGTGTACCCTACCCTGCTGACCCCAATTGTCTCTGGTCAGATGACTTCCAGCAAGAGCGAAAACGGAGGGAAATGTGAAGAACATGGGTAATGAGCTGACCTGACTAGCTAAGCTAACGTTGTACTTTACATTAAACGCAGTGGGATGACTGCTGGAAACTCTTCTCTTCAGGCCCACCAGCTGTTTTGGTGCCACCTCAGGAAAACAAGACAGAGCCCTAGACACCTATCAGCTGTGTGCCCACGCCATTTTCACCAGCCCGGCTGCAAACCTGGCACCTTACGAGCTTAACTTCCAGCTGCTAGTCAGAGGGGCCTGCCTCCTGGCTGGTACAGCCTGTCATCATCACTTATCTTTAATTCAGCAGGAAATGAATTTGCAAAAGTAAATCCTTACTTTTAATTTTTATTGATTTCACTTTTTCCCAAACTGATTTGCAGGCCTGGAGAGCCCAACTCATGCTCTGAGGGCAGATGCCGACCCCAGTGCCCAGAGTGCCTCTGCTACCTACATCACCCTGGCTCAGGAGCATCCATACGACAGACACATAGAGATCTTTTTACACCTCAGCGGTGAGAAACTCAAAGCGTTCTTTCCTCCTTCCATACTCTGTCATTTGCTGACGTTCGATTGAATCTTCCTCTGCAGAACCTCACAGTCCTTTGGTCATATTAGAGAAAGGTCGGCTCTCGTTCAGCCAATATGGAGAGCAGATCTGCTCCCGCCGAGATTTCCTTCGCTGCACTCGCAAAGATGGAGAACCAGAGAGGAAGGTCGGTGGTCACTCAGGCCTGCTTTAACGCCTATCTTTACCGCCTGAGTTGACAGTTACCTTCCACTACCGCTGTAGCTGGAGTTTGTGAGGAAGCGATACCACAAAGACATCCTGAGCAGCCCCGTCCTGATGCTCAACTTCTGCCCCAACTTGTTGAGTGAACCTCTGGAGCTGTACAGAGCCACCAGGGAGCTGCTCTTCCTTGTGGATCGCAGCAGCAGCAACATTCGTCGTGTGAAGGTTAGCCAACATAAATGAATCAGTGGTTCTGAATTGCTGATTTAGTGACAGATGTTATTCTGACCTTATCCCGTCTGTCCCATCTTGTTTCTACAGGAAGCCATGGTGGTGGCGCTGAAGAGCCTCCCATCTGGCACCAAGCTCAACATCGTGGGCTTCAGCACCACCATCAAGCCACTTTTCTCCTCCAGCAAGCTCTGCACTGATGTTAGCCCTTGCTAAAACTATTAACTATTTAAATTTGTCTTTTTTCCCTCTTCGGTGAAGCAAGTCATATGTAGTTCTTCATGATTAACCACGGCTGCCTGTCGGTGCCAAACAACACGAAGGGCATTTGGATCGTGTTTCCTGAAAGCAGGTGTTTTCCAACCACATTGGATGATTAGTCCTATTTCAACTACTCTCTAATTGGGCAACAGGTCGGTTCCTTGGGTTGCCTTAGTAGCAGAGTATCAGGTTTTATCCCGATCAGCGAGGACAAACAGTCCTTGAACATACTCCCGGCCATATGGTGACCTTTCACGCTTTTTTAGCTGAGGCTGGAGATGTCCTTCCATCCCCTCGCCTGTCAGGCGTGTTTGTCCACAGTGATTTTAAAGCAGGTGCTAATGTAGGTCTGTTTGCTATGGCTTCAGTAGAGACACACTGATTCCTTTCTCCACCATGTTCACAGAGTAACTGTGGCATCTGATATCAAACAGATGCACTAGGGCAAAGGACAGGTGAACCTCGATGCTTGTCTCCAACATCTCACAGCGTCTTTCTTGTTTTGCTTCTCTGTGCCTCACACAGGCCACACTCATGCAATCATATGAGTATGTGCAGAGGATGAGAGCCGACATGCGGGGCACCAACCTGCTGGGGGCGCTCTCCTGGGTATACCAACAGCCCATGCAACGCTCATACCCTCGACAGGTCTTCATCATCACAGATGGACCCATCAACAATGTGGCCAAAGTGCTAGAGATGACTCGCAGAAACATATGCGCCGGCAGGTACTGGATCCAAACTTCTGACTGAAAGACAGACAGAGCAGATATGAATTCAAACAACTAGTTAGAAATTTATTCTCATGCTGGTGCATGGTGGATCATTAAATGACAAACTAGGGATGAAGGGAGGATGGAGTGCAGGCGGAGGGAAGGTGATCAATGTGACTGTCGGAGCGGAGACACAAGACACAATGAGACCAAAACGTGAAAGAAAAAATGTGGCTGCTGTGGTATTTTTCAGTCCTGCACAGTAATCCTGTTAAGTGCTCTCCTCTGCAGTCGGAGTCACGCCCCTCTGGTTTCCACAGGCCTTCAGGAAAAGCACAATAACTCCATTTATCTCTCATTAGTATTCTCCTGCTGGAGTGACTTTCTCCACTGTATTTTAGCTGTCCCTCATGCCATGCACGTCTGTTGTCTCATAATTTGAATTTACGTCTGCTGATGTAGGTAGTGCTAAAAACATCAAAGCGGTCAGGCCTGCTGTTTTCTAAAGACGGCACCCCGGAAACAAGTCTTTTCAATTATTCTGTCCTATTTTACTTTCAACCCTTCAATTAGTCAAATGGACTGTGATCGCTCTGAGCATCCAAATCACAGATCTGTCTGTTTGATGACTGCAATTACTCTTTTAATGCCATACAAACACAAAAGTGTCTGTGTGCCATTACGGTCAGACAAAATGATGCATCAAAAAAACAAAAACAAAAAAAACATCACTGTACTGTATTTAATCCTTACACATTAATGAGTCCATTATCATCCTTTCTTTTCAGTAGAAGATGTGATAGATCATATAATGCATGAACTGCATCCTCCCTACAGATGCTTCGGCTTGGGGCTTGGTCCCAGAGCCTGCAGGAGACTCCTGCAGGGCGTTGCCACGCTGACAGGAGGGACGACTGAGTTCCTGGATGACGAGGAGAGACTGCAGCCAAAGGTCAGTCACACCAGACTTCCACCTAGTGGAGGAGATATGAACTGCAGGGCATTTATACACACTGACATAAAAATATAGTTTTAACCCTTAGATAAAGTTTTGAGGTACTTGATCTTCATCACTATATTTCAAAGGGATTTTTTTTACTTTGTAATTTAATGTGACAGCTGTACACTGAAGTTGTTTAACATTTTTTGTCCATAAAAATAACCATTTTTGAGGATTTAGCCAGGAGCTCTCAAGCTTTGTGTCTAGGTGGAGACTCTTGTTTAAGATCTTTTGGGATTTCTGGAAGAAACAAACAAAAAAAACCCCACTGTTTTCTCATATTTTTGATGCTGGTCTTCTTTTCCTTTCGGCTTTTCTCTTCATGGATTGCCACAGTGATTTAGTTGCCTCCATCTAACCCTTTCTTCTGCATCCTCTTCTCTCACACCAACTACCTTTCATGTCCTCTTTCACTACATCCATAAACCTCCTCTTTGGTCTTCCTCTAGGCCTCCTGCCTGGCAGTTCAAAACTCAGCGTCCTTCTACCAATATATTCACTATCTCTCCTCTGGACATGTCCAAACCATCTCAGTCTGGTCTCTCTGACTTTATCTCCAAAACCTCTAACATGTGCTGTCCCTCTGATGTACTCATTCCTGATCCTATCCTTCCTGGTCACTCCCAGAAAGAACCTCAGCATCTTCATCTGTGCTACCTTCAGCTCTGTCTCCTGTCTTTTCCTCAGTGACACTGTCTCTAGACCAAACAACATCGCTGGTCTCACCACAGTTTTGTACACCTTTCCTTTCATTTTAGCTGAAACTCTTCTATCACACATCACACCTGACACTTTTCTCCACCCATTCCATCCTGCCTGTACACGCTTCTTCACCTCTTTCCCACACTCTCCATTGCTCTGGACCGGTGACCCTAAGTACTTAAAATCCTCCACCTTCTTGATCTCTTCTCCCTGTAACTTCACTCTTTCACTTGGGTCCCTCTCATTCACACACGTACTCTGTCTTGCTGCGGCTAACCTTCATTCCTTTCCTTTCCAGGACAAACCTCCACCTCTCTAGCTTCTCCTCCACCTCTTCCCTGCTCTCACTACTGATCACAGTGTCATCTGCAAACATCATAGTCCATGGAGATTCCTGTCTAACCTCGTCTGTCAGCCTGTCCATCACCATAGCGAACAAGAAGGGGCTCGGAGCTGATCCCTGATGCAGTCCCACCTCCACCTTGAACTCCTCTGTCACACCTACAGCACACCTCACCACTGTCTTACAGTCCTCATACATTTCCTGCACCGCTCCAACATACTTCTCTGACACTCTGCTCACAAATGGTCACTTCTGCCCTTAGTCTAGCTTCTACCACTCTTTCCCATAACTTCATTGTATATTTTTGATGCTGGTAAAGTAAAGATATAAATTCATCTGAAAATGTTTTAGTTTTAATAATTAAGGTTGGACTAAGCTGCTTCAGTGCAAGTTACTGGGAATAGATTTGTACTTAAATATAGGTAAAGGATTGTGTATTGGATCTTCAATAATTGGATACTCGTTAGTCCTAAAGTAAATTTAAAGAGCAGAATTTATAAAGGTTATCATGAATCTTCCTCCTCAGTTAATCAAGTCTTTGAAAAAGGCCTTTGAGCCAGTGCTGACTGATGTTCGGATTGACTGGTACCTGCCGGAAAACACAGAAGCTTTTCTTTCACCCAATGAAATCCCTCCGCTCTACTCTGGGAACTGTTTGATTGGATACTGCACCCTTTACGACATGACGTATTTCAAAGAGAAAAAAACAGAGGTATTGTATATGTGAGTCCACTGATTGAACATCTGTCGATGGGTTTGTAAATGACAGCAGACTTGATCTATCTGATTTGCAGTCTCAAGAACAGGGCGGTAAAACCACCCAGCGTGGCTCGACTGGTTCTGTTTTTGGCCAATCGAATGATGAGCTCTCGCCTCCTGCCTCCGAGTTAATGCCTGTAGTGATGAGTGCAGATGGCAACGACTTGGAAGAGGCACTGAAGGAAATCTCCAGAGAGATCTCGTCTGAGTTCTCCTGTGCCAGAGACACGGAGCCCAGCACTGGCCCAGGTCTACTGCTCACCAATGGAACTACAAGTCAAATCAACCTCACGTCAGTGCTAAATATTACCTTCTGTCTGCCCAAGGTGTGGAGCTGGACTGGTCCAGTGATGTGAGGAGGAGGATCCAGGAGAGCTCCTATATCCAGGAGCAGTATGTCCTCACCCGCTGCTCCCTGAGTAGCGAGCAGAGCCTCCAAACTCAGTCCCACTTACACATTAATGCCTCGTCCCATTCCGACTCTGCAGGCAGGGTCTTTCTGCCCGACCCTCACTCTTCCGGTTCGGTGCTGGATACTGGGTCTTTACCCCAAGGCCTTGAGAAGATGCCTCCTCTGGAGCACAGATCATCTCTGTCTCGCTGGGCGGACTCCGAATGGCAGCAAAACCTCTCAGCAGAAAGCTCGAACGTGTCAGAAAAGGTAAGATGGAGTGTAAAACATAGATGCCAAAAAATGATCCCTCCACTGGTTTTCCAATGGTTTTCCTTGTTTTTGAATCAGACTGGGAATCTTCACGGCAGCGAGGAGCCTCATAGGAGACACAAAGCTCTGGTCCGCTCAACCATGGCGGCGCGGAGTTTCTCCTCCCCCCAGGGTGAGCTGGAGATGCATCGCCTGAGGAGAGCTTTGGAGAGGGTCTCCTTCGACCAAACGCTGGGAGGGAGGTTGGAGGAGAGTGATGGGGAGACGACGGCCCCCTCTGGAGGGACGCTGTCACACAGGAGCCTCACAGACTCTAGTGAGCTTTAGTCTGAAGAATACCAGGATAATCTGTCCTATTTGGCCTCAAACTCACTCCAAACTCTGCCTTTCCAACTCTGACCCTCAGATGGACTCATGTTCCCTGCCTCTCCTATGGACTGGGACAGCTTCGTGGACCCGGAGTGCCTCTTCACTGCCATCCCAGCAGAGGATCCACCACCGGGTCAGTGCCGTTCACTCATTCACGGCCTGCTGGGGGGCAGACCCATGTCTTGGGAAGTCACCGTGGACTTGGGACATCTCTGGACCCCCGAGAGCCAGGAGTCACCAGAGGGAGACGGATGTGAGGAAGCAGGAAGAGAAGAGAGAAAAGAAGGGGAGCCATGGGAGGAGATCATTCACCAGCTGACTGCCCGCTCTGTCATCAGGGACTTTGAGAAGATGGGAGAGAAGGAGAGTGACCTTGGACACAGTGAGGCTTGACTACATCGTGTTCATGCCACTGATCAATTTATCTGAAACAGTATTGATTACTCACTGTTATTGTTCCCCAGGCTCTGCTAAACGCTACCGTATGAAGGCCATCCAGACCAGTAAGCACTGTAACATCATCTGCATGTACACAGCCTTCACTACAACGGACAGAGACCCAAACAAAGGTTTACCAGACAGTGTGGATGTCCAGAAAACAGGTGCAGCCTGCTGACAGCTCACACACACTGTTATGACACAGCTTTATGTGTGTGTGTGTGTGTGTGTGTGTGCTTGGTGAAGAAAACCCAACACCATTACAGCGGAGGAAAAACTCCCTGCAAACACTGTATTAATGACAGTATTACAGTTAATGTACATGCAGAAATGAAAGCACCACTGCCACCTACTGTAGTAGATTTGCTATTATGCTTTATTCCATTATGTCAATGAAAAAGCAAAGAGATGGCAGATGTTAGCATTAACTCTATGGGATAGAATGTATTGAACCCTGTTGAATTATGGGACCTGTAGGACTCCATCTGGAATGAAAAACAGGTTTTATTAGTTATTATATTGCTAAGAAGCAGTGCTATCTTCTCACCATTACACACATCTATTCTTCCTGTGTGTAACCAGATATATCACACATACCTGGTCAGGGGCCAATATTTCTTTTCATGGGAACTAGTGCACAGTTTTGTCAAAAACCATATACTCTAACATTCAAAATACAGTATTCAGTTCTCATTATTGAGAACTGCACCCAGTTATATTAACTGGGATGTCATTTAAAACATTATTTTACCTGTTTGTTTGTTTTTTTGTGCAGCAAAAGCTCCATGGAAGGAAATGTCTTGTGAAGGATTTCTTGGAATGAATCCAAACCTATTAAATGTGTGTATATCATCTTATAGGGATGCATTTGGGGTCCAAGCAGTGCGCCCCGGCTAGCGGCTGCAGACAGAGCGCGTCTTCTGTCGGTCTGGGCCGACAGCGCACCAGCAGGGACAGCGAGGAGATGGAGGATACCTGGAACCCCGCAGGTAGACAGACTGAATTATACCAGCACCCATTCCTGTCGTCAAGACTTTAGGTCATCAACAATTTTTGTATCTCTCAGACAGAGATGACACCCCTGCCTCCCCCTGTAGCCTTACATCCTGGGATTCTAGTAAGTACTGCTGTTGTCCTGATCAGTGACAACACTGAGGTGTCATATTAGTCTCCATGTTAGAGGCACCTGACCAGACAGCAAGAGGTGAGTCTGTGTGTAGGGAACGAAACTTCCTCACCTGTTAACCCAGGTTTAAAGTTGTCTTCTTCAACCTCACTTACAATAGAGGCATCTGTGGTTATTTTTGTGATGCTTTCCTGTTGTAAAGATTGTTTAAACCAGAAAACATACTTTTTCTTCCATGGACAGGAAAACTACTAAAACCCAGTTCCACCTGGACAAACATTATAACTTGTTGAGTCTACATTATGCTAAGCTGATTGTGACCTTTGCTTTTTAATTGCTGTGTCACCCCTGTCTCAGGTGGAGGGGTTAGTGGGTCAGCCTTGGTCACTCCAGGTACCTCCTGCACTCGTTCACAGAGATCTATAGAAAGCAAGTCAGTGGAGAGCTTCTTTGGCACCAGGTGAGCCTTGAATGCTTAAATAACTAGAATAAAAGTTCTCTACAAGCATTTATATTAATTATTTAATTCAACCATTAAGAGATATTTTCTTTCAATATTCCAGATTCCCACTGGGCAGACTCAGGTCCTCTATCTCATCAGGAAAGCAGGTTCCGCTGAAGTCCCACTGTCTGTCTGCAGAGACTGAGAAACCTCTGGAAGCTGAAGCTCTGGACTACCTGCCCCTGGTGAGCTACACCTCTAGTTATCTTCACACAAGCGCACAAACACATTTATTGATTGAATCTATATTATGCCTCATCAGGTGCGACTACAGTTGGCATCCGGAGCTTTTCTGTTGACGGAAATCTACGCCGACTGCATCCAGATCCCCCTGGACCGCCTGAAGAGGGCTTCGCCCTACAGTCTCCACCGTCGCAGCCTCAGCCCACCCTTCCGCTGCACATCTCCCAGCGCTCCATCTTTATCGACCTCTACTAAGCCTCCTGGTGTTTCTGCCACTCATGTCACTTTCTCCCCTTCTTCCTGCTCCTTCACCAAACCAACAGCACCTCCTTTCCACCACACCTCGGACGACACTCCCCTGATGCTGGAGGCACGACATCGCCGGAGACACCTGTCTGACCGAGACCCATTCACTGCAGTCCCCGACCCCCCGAGCTCTGAGGATGGCTCTGTTGAGCTGCCCATTGGTCTCTCTCCAAGCCAGAGTCACGGTCAGGCAGACAGCGGTCGCGGATCAGAGACAGATGTGTGCGAGGGCTCGTCCGGAGATCCAGCTGACCTCCCGGGGAGCAGCCAGTTGGCTCAAGAGGACCTGGAGGGATCGAGCTGGGCCACCGCCGTCGCTCTGGCCTGGCTCGAGCACCGCTGCGCTGGATACTTCATGGAGTGGGAACTGGTGGCAGCAAAAGCAGACTTCTGGCTGCGCTGCCAGGAGCTGCCCGAGGGAGTGGACCTGGCAGGGCTGAAGGGATCTGCCAGGCAGCTGTTCCTCCTGCTGCGCCACTGGGACGAGAACATTAAACTGAACATGCTGTGTTACAACCCCAATAACATGTAAGACAACGACCTCCAAGAAATCACAACCACTAGTCCATTAACTCATCCACATGTTGCTAAATGCAGCATCCTAGAAAGCAACATCTTGATGAAAAACATGCATGATCAGTGGAAACCGTAACCCAGTGATTCATTCTAATCTTAAGTTGCATGTGAAATATTTTACTTTACCGAGTGGCCTTTTAATATAGACACGCTTTATGCAATCACAAGGATGCCTCAACCATCCGAACGGCTGTTTGTCGTCGGTGTCACGCATTAGTTCACCAAATGTAGATGATTTTGGATGCCAAGATGATTACTTTAAAAGTTATCAACATACTACTTTGGATAATGACATAATTGTTAATGAAAAAAAAAAAACTAAATAAAAGTTGAAATTGGTTAAGTGTTGTGAAATATGTATTCAGAAAAACAGACAGCATGAACGGTAAGCGGCATCTTTTTTAATATAAAATGTCAAACTTATGCTGCTTCTACTTCATATGTTTCACATTAAATGTTTTTTTGTGCTTATGAGCGCTATAAGGATGAACAATAATTGTCTAGAACTTTTATGCGTTTGTGTAACATTACACAACTACTAGAAGTTATAACACAGGAGCTATTATACAACATGGATCTGATGTAAAATCACCACGATATTCTTCAACATGCTGCCTTCTTAAGATCACTTGTGCACAAATATCAGTTTCTGATAAGAGAAGCAAACTTTTAAAAATGACTATGACATTTGAAATAGTAGCAAGCAGCAGTTTTAACTTAATACATAGAAATCAACACATCAAGTGTTTTCAGCACAGCGTCAACATTCACATTTTCCTCCTTTCAATTATTTATCTGACAATGAAACCTGAGAATCTACATTTCCTTTCTCTTCTGACCGCTTCACCTGAACGCCATTTCACCGTGTGGACGCCTGGTGTGCAGGCCATACCCACAGGACGATCGGACGACTCCTTATGAAACAGCCCTCCCCTGTGGCCTCCCTCTGCGCCGGTGTTGTGAGGGTCAAAGAGAGGAGGAGGATGGAGGCAGTTCACTGAGCTACATACGAAGTCTGGCTTTGGCTCACTTGCGTTTGTCTTTGATAGGCGTGTCTTCTTGTCTTTCTGCACAGTCTGAGGGTGGAGGCGTAGCCAACCACAGACAGAGGAGGATGATCAGGTGACAGACATGTAGGGCGGCTGAGCTGCCGTTAGTAGACGGATAGGTGTTCCACGAAAGCTCGATCAGACCCAGGATCAGCACCCTGAACACGGGGAGGAAACAACACAGCATTAACACGTGAAGGAGTCAAACAACCAGTTCACACACTCAGATGCTCCTCCCACCTGAGCAGGTGTGCTAGCTTCTTGACTCCTCCTGTCCAGAGCAGGTAAGGCAACGTGTGGAAGTACCAGACGTAGAACTGGTAGTGTAAAGAGCGGCTGAAGCACATGCCAATGAAGTTAGAGGTGAACAGAATCAGCACAATCTGTGATCGTCTGTTAAGGTCTGGATACATCAGTCAGTAAACACCAAGTGAGTCATTTATTTACTCTATTTGACACCTAGCAGTGGAAGCAATCGTGTTGCTGATATTCTAACAGCTTCATTGGATATGATCCACAGGGAGTTTCTGAGCAGGGGTTATCCTCTTGCTGGGCTCCTTGAGTAGCTCAAAGACGCCCTCTGCAGGCCTGGAAGAGAGAAAATTAATGAATAACAAAATAAATACGAAATACAGTAATCCCTCGTTACTCACAGTTAATGTGTTCCTGGACCACTCACAAAAAATGAAATTCCGCAATATAGCGAAGAACTATTTATTTTATTAATTACAGTAATTTAAACATTTATGGACCCTCTCCATACTGATATTAAACCACCTAATATATGTATTACCTTTCTCCACACCCTTATAGACTATTTAAAGCACATTTGTATCAAAGAAAAGTGTTTCTTTAATACATGGAAGTATGCTGCGTTCCGTGAGTCTCGGAATGCAGTGCACTTCCGGATGCTGTCAGCCAACAGAATGCGCATACAGTATCATGTGACTACCTACTAAAAATATGCGATGTAGTGAAGCTGTACATCTTGAAGTGCAAACACTCGAGGGATTACTGTGAAACATAATTCCTCCCCTGGACACAATGAAGTATGCTGGAAATCTGAAAAAGTCAGAAGCTCTTCAACGGGTAATTTACAAGATATAATTTGACAACCAGTGACTAAATCTTTTTTAAGATGACATAAATAATACACTTACATTGATATGAAAATGAAATGTGTGTGTTTGTGTGTATATATATTAGTTTTCAGTGGTATAAAAACAAATGTTGTAGATGTTTTATGTCACAATAAAAGTTATATCTTCCGAAACTTTTTGTACCTTTCCCATCTCTTTGTTTTTCCTTATGACAGCTTATAGTAATCCCTTTATTTGTAATGCAGTTCAAGAAAGACTGCAAGCACACACTGTCGCCAACAATGCATAAGAATGAATTCTTGCTTCTGAATTAATTATACAACCCTCATGCTTCAGCTACAAATCAGGAAACCGTTCATCAGGATCAATGACATCAATCACAGACTGGACAATCCTACCCCCTTCATTTATTCCTCAGAGAGCAACCCCAGCCGTCACGCTCACCTTTTCCAACGGCGGAGAACGAAGAGCAGCAGAGCAAACAGGTGGGCAGCCAGCAGGAGTAAGTGGAAGTACCGATTCAGGAAGAGCCATTCTGGTAAGAAGCGCCAGTTTACTGTCCACTTGAACATAAACTGACGGCCAAGATCAAACGCCCGGCTCAAATAACCAACAGGATTCTCTAGGAGGAAAGGCAGACCCAGCAAAATCTGCAACATTGAGATGCATTTATTAAGAACTAATAAATAATAAACAACATTAAAGAATACTCGTGTAAAAAGTGCTTCGTTTCACATCATGAGCAACATTTTACCTGTATGGCTGCACACAATGAAAGCTTAGGGATTGTCCCAATGAGCCCGAACTCAGACAGGAGGAGGAAAAGAAGCCCGGGAGCAAAAAGCAGCACATTCATTTTAACAGACACTGCTAAACTGTCAAAAAGAGAAGAAGAATGAGTTGTAATCTTTAACAGCAAGACAAAGAAAATATACGATACACTGGTCAACACAGAAAGCCAATACTTGTAATGCAGCACTGTGATGCTAAAAAGAGTCCACACTTGCCTGTAAATGCTGCAGCCCAGAGTCCAGCGTCCGTCCATGAAGAGATTTACAGCTGCAAACAGCAGCATCATGGCCACCGGGTCATTAAAGAGACGCAGCACAAAGATGGAGTGGATGCGATAAGACGCACAGCACACAAAGAAGAACACGTAGGGAGGAACCTGGGGGAAAAAAAATCAGATACAAATATGGCAGCACAGGAAAATTACTTTGAAGTAAACTCTTTAACATTTACACAGTTCAGACCAATACCAACATCACTGATTCAAGACAAAATTCTGCGACAATTTTGTTTGTCACATATGTGGGGAAAAACAATCTTGGTCAGCATTTCATTTAGTGTTGCACGGCGGTAAATTCTATAATGTAGCATAATAACTGAGGCTTTTCATTGCACGGACCAACCTTCTTAGTGTAGTAGTATATTCTAAATACAAGCAACAATGTGATGAGGTAGAAAGCAGCAAAAATGTACTGTCCCAGACGGACGTTCACCCCGTGGCTGGTGATGTAGTAGAGAGCTGTGAAGATGTAGACAAAGCCAGCCGGGTACCTGCAATGAGAAGACACTCCTTTATCCCAATCTGGAAACTTCATCCAACAACGGGATGAGTAGACTCACGTCCCAAAAAGAAATATGGCACTCACACCAAAGGTCCGGTGTCTCCTTTAAGCTGGGTGTAGTCGTAGGTTCCATTGATGACTCCCTCCACTTCATCCATGTAGGCTTTCCAGTCTATCTCAGTATCTGCAGTAAGGATTGTAAAGAAATCATCAGCCATCACTAGCTTTAGTTTGATACTGTAATGAAATCAGTACACAGACACAAAACTGATGCCTTCAATGACCCTTTATTTTCAGCAGACAGCAAATATTTGAAAAACTTTAAGAGCTGCAGCTTAAAAATTGCGATTATTTTCATTTTTTAAATGTGGCACATTTACATACAAGAAACATGGATGGTGAAACGGAGTGGAGAATGTCATGTGTGATTTAGATGCTAACGGTATATTAGAAGTCTTTAAAACAAGACGGATCAACTCTTAAATATGTGCAACAAATATCAAATCTCTGAAACTTTAACGAATTATTGGCTAAAAAAAATTAACTGTTTAGCTTCATCAAGTTTTGGAGAATAAAAGTGACCGTAAATAACACATGTCGCGGCAGTGGGACGGGTGATTGTGTGCTCATGACAGCAGTAAATTCCCTCTGACAGGTGGCTGGGCTTACGAGTGCGCCTGCTAACGCTAGCTACTTAGCCCCCAGATACTGTCAAAGAACGGTGAAACACAATAGCATGCTAACTAGCCGAGCAGCTACTTACATGCTACTTTTTGTATGACCCACACATTGATTCCGATCTCCAAAAACCACAAAACTGAAACTACTAGTAACGTATAATCCGTCTCGAACAAGACTAAATGTTTATCCTGCCACAGTGTCTGAACTTTGCCCCAGAGTGGGGACGGGGAACCCGCAGACTTCTTCCTAACACCCCCTGCCATGTCGGAGGAAGAGCGACGTGGAGAGAAGTCGCAATGGGCATGCGCGACTGGGCGTCACGTGACATTGCAATGGCCTCCTTACGTCACGTGACCGACAACCCTGCGTAATCGAAGATGTCAGACGCTTCCTTTGAGAGAGTTCTTTATCTGACAGGTATCTGAAACAACTGTACTTTTTATCGTTTATCATTCGTGACACTGGAGGTTTACGTAAACCGACGTGTTGGTGACGTGTTTAGCCGATGCTAAGTGGTGAAACAACTTATAGAGGTCCTCGTAATGTCAGTATGCTAACGGTTAATTGAGGCTAGCTACTATTTTTAACTTAATAATGAAACTGGAATTCGCTCACGGCTTTAGTCATATTGCTGCAGTTTTTTCTTGCATCATAAAAAAATTAGCGACAATTACCCGAAGCTAAAGAGGTACGTCAGACGTGTTTATAATGCATATGTCACGATCCTTGATTTATTACTCCACTCATTTGTATGTCAGAGTGAAATGAAGATGAGTGTTACTTGTGGTTCTATAGTGAAAAGAGACCATTAATTGTGTATTGTGTGCTTCATCAGGTCTGGTCATCAGGCAGTGACCGGATACCCCAAAGGAATGGAGGGGTTTCCTGTGAAGGTCTCAGAGGCAGTTTGTCTTGGGGCTAGCTTTGCCATTTCAGGAATCTGCTACTACCTCTATGTGAAAAGTCGGGCAGCAATAAACCATCTCAATGTAAGTGTGAATAATATGCAATCACTACAGTATACAATTTTACAAAGACCCATTCGGTTTTTTCCCTTATACTATAGTCTAGTTTCTATTTTGTTGTCTAAAATATGAAAATTAACAGGATTACAGTATTTTACACACTATAAGATGCACTGGACTAGAAAACTGTAATTTGTGACAGTTTCTCTGTGCTTGGTGTTATTTTATACAAATTTCAAGTCTTTTTTTTCGAATACCACAAATACAAAAAGTCGGTGTCTTGTTGTCAGGATGCCCCACGCTTCTCCATAGATGGGAAACTCAAGGACATTTTGAAAGTTACTCCTGGAGAACGTCTACAGTACGTTGTCATTGAAGGTAATCAGGATCTCAATGTTTGTGGTGCCAACAGGACCATCCGTGCCTCATATTATCTTATAATTTTCATGTATGTGTCTAACAACCTGTAGGAATTGTGCAACCAGTGGGTAAGCCTCTGATGAGTCACTTTCAAAGAGAAATTGTTGGAGTGTTGCAGAAATTCAAGTTGAGAGAACACAGGCTGGTGTGGAACAGCTTCACACAAACATGGTAAGAACGCTATCAAACGAGTTGAGTGCACCACTATAATACCAGATATGGTTTTATTTATTTATTTACCAATATTTGACTGATTGATTCACATAGAGTCAGGAAGCAAAGAGAAAGAAAAGGCTGTGATGTTGAGCAAATGTTGTCAAGTCCATTTTTTATTACACAAGGAGTACCTGCAGTGGCCTCTCTCCGAAAGTATCCTATTGCTGCACACGGCTTGTAAATAGCATACCTGTTTGAATTCAATCTTGAACCTTTTGGCTGTCTGGATTTATTATATGGTCAAAGTAGAAAACAAATCCGATGCCAGCCTCTCTAAAATCAGGTACATATGATTGATGAGGCACTTATCTGCAAGGCAAAGATAATCTGCCATAAAGGTTTAAAGAGACTTGTCTTGAGTCAGAATTTGGAAGGATGTGATATCCTATATATGTTGTGCCAAGTTAATCAACTGAAGGGAACACCAGTTTTTACACTAACTATATTTATGTAGTTATGTGACACAGAGACAACCTTAAAGATCCAGTGAATTTGTCTTGTATGTTGTCTTTATTTATGTGTTTCCTTCCTCTATGCAATGCAGGTTGGACAATGAACGAGTCTTGCATGAAAGGGTGAATACAGTGCCGTTTGGTTTAGTTGGGTCTGATGAGACCACAGTCAGAGTCCTGTGCCCCCTGCAGGCCTCTGGAGAGCACTTGGAAATGACCCACGAGAAGTTCCACCAGGTCAATTACGGCTTGGGCGACATCGTAGGACAGTATCTCAGTGGGGTGAAGCTTAAAGGACAACTGGAGACTGAAGAAATGCTCAAAGTCAGTTCTTGACTATTAGACAATGGTTGTGTAAATAATACTTTTTTTGTTATGCATCATGTTACACCTGTCTTTCCTTTTATTCTCCAGGTGGGCACAGCTCTCACAGGCATAGGTGAGCTGATACTGGACTCTGACGGCTCTCTGTTCCTTCAACCCTCCTCTAATGGTTCAGAGTATTTCTTGAGCATCGTGGACTTTGACACCCTGCGGGGAGAGCAGGAGAGCAAGGCTGTCGGGTGGAAGGTCCTGTCCATTGTGTTTGCATTGGCGGGGGCAGCGGTATTCCTCTGGGTAGGAAGACGTTTCTACTACCAACTTAAAGTTCGCTGGGAGCAGGACCGGGAGAGGAGAGAATTTGAGAGATTGCAGGGTGAAGTCCCGAGAGCTTCCGGGCGGGGCCTCGGGGCAGAGGAGCACGTAGATAACGTCT
Organism: Antennarius maculatus; assembly: GCA_013358685.1. NCBI lineage: Eukaryota > Metazoa > Chordata > Actinopteri > Lophiiformes > Antennariidae > Antennarius > Antennarius maculatus. The sequence goes on along the minus strand of CM023619.1, from coordinate 8,167,798 downwards.
GCGTGATTTGTCTCGATCAGCCACGCGACTGCATCCTGTTGGACTGTGGACATGTGTGCTGCTGCTACAGATGCTACCAGGCCCTGCGACACCGCCGGTGTCCCATATGCAGGCAGAACATTAGCAGGGTGATGCCTCTATACCACGTCTGATGCACCCATGTGACCTCAGCGGAACTTCCCCACCATAAAAAAAAACGGCCCATTTGGTGGGTAAGCTTTACGACCTGCTGCACAGTGGCAACACTGAGTATTTCATTACTGTAAAAACTAGTGAGGTTTTTTTTAAAGATCGTGCTATATATGCTAATAAGTTAATTCTAAGAATGGCACTTCAGATTTTCATCAAGGTCACTTCATCTGCAGTTGTACATGGGAAATACGAGGAAATTAAATGATCATAAAAAGCCTCCGAGATTTTATTTTCTTACATATTTGTTCTGTGCCTTACTCTGTGATGTCTGAGGTCACTGTTCAAGTGTTTGTGTGACTTAACTGTTGTTTGAGCCACTCTCAGTCACATGTTGATGACGTGAGTTTTGGTGCCCATGTGAGAAACTTTTTCAATAAAGCCCGAGTCTATTGATTCGTTTGTGTTTTGCTTACTGTCAAATGATTAAAGTTCAGTAAAGCAGCATCTATAAACGTGTAAAGGTCTGTGAAGACACATGTGATTCAGCTTTAGGCTCATTGTGACTGCATGTTCGTATTGTATATGAGTCAAGAATCTCTGAATAATGCACAGATCCACTTACACTCAGGAAAGTTGTCCACGTCTGAATAGATGCACCTTTTGCAGAACTCTGCAAATGCTTTCAATGCATGATGTTTTATTCTTCCACAGGCTTATTAACTGAACTGCACCTGGTGTCTGAATAGACTCCTGTGTAGTGAGTCATCAAACTTTCTATTTCTGTCATCTCTAACAAGCACTAAAAATATGCATGGAAAAGCAGATAGATGAAAAGCCACCTTCAGAGATTTTTCTTAGCAGTAGCACAGAAGAGGAACAAATAATAAGCATGTGTGTATTGGAGAGTTTTAGAAGGTGAAGAGTGGGGTGTTGGGCATGAGTTGGGTGGGAAGGGGGGGTAAAAAAGGAGCAGGTGGGAAACACAGGATACTGTAAATCTTCTGTGGTGGTCATGAGGGTTGACTTTGACAGATTCTTCACGACTTCTTTCAGCATAAGAGCAGCTGTGGCTCATGGGGAACAGACTACTATTACTGGAGTACCCCAAGACCTCCAAGAGCAAGGGGGGGAAATAACTAACATTTGATAGGTTCATTCCAGTTTCAATACCTGCAAAAAAATAATGAAAACAATCTCATATAAACCCTAAAAGTAAATTATATAGTATATTTTTATTGGGTGAAAAACAGATTTTTTTTCTCAATCAACACCTTTTTTTATTGTCCCTGAAGCACTATTTAGACCCGTTTCTTTGTAATGATGTTAAAACCCCTCTGCCACTAGGTGTCCACCTTTCCTCATCAAGCAGAAAAGAGTGGATGGTTTCCAAGTCATATGCAATTAATGTATGCTCTGATATCCTGATGGATCCCTTCTGATAGCTGACAAACAGTTCAGATGATATGATTGTTCTCTAATTGACTGTGCGTCATGGGTGTAGAGTCTGATTTGTGAGGATGAGGGTGCAGACAGTGGAAGTTGAGTTGAGAAAACCTCCTCCCTGGTCACACATTTAATGGTACCATTAGTTTGGCTAAAAAATTATCACAACTTAATATGAATGAATCATGTTTGAAATGACTATATAATGTTGGTATGTAGACTGAACGCATCTCAGATACTTGATGGAAAACACGTAATGGGTTACAATCATTCATGATCCCCAGAAAATATACTCTACTGCTGGTGGTCACTAGACATTTATTTTAGAATTAGCTCAAAAACTTGAACTACGGTTCTCAGACAATGAAGAAAAAGGATTTTTAGTGAACCTTTGATTTTTCTTCCAGCACATCTACTATTTGTGTTTTTGAGTAAAATGTTTCAGTGACTGTTAGATGGGTTTCTATTAAAAATACATTCATGATGACAGGTTTGCCGATGACTCATTATTTAGCCCCTTGATCAGGACATTTTAAACTTGTTTTACGATCAAACACCGACAAAATGATTTCACCATTCACATTACAAATTAGTTGATATTATCATGCTAACACACCAAGCTAAAATGGGGAAGATAGTTAACATTAAAAGAATTTCTTTATTTAAAAATAAAAAAAATGGAAAAATCTTTTAAATCTGGCTAACCCTGACTTTGTGTGCTTGTGCTTGTGAGTGAGCGGTGTTGGGTGTTGGGATCCTCATTACCTTCAGCATCAGCAGACAGACAGCAGGACGAATGAAAAGGATGCGGCATCTCAGGAGAGAGAGCCTTCACAGCATGCAGCAGCCAATGTTGCCATTTACCACTGTCACCCATCTGCTTTGGGTAAGCAGTGAGACGTGGGCTGAGTGACCTACTTTCTAACAGTAGTGTGACTGCAATGTTTCTGTTGTTATCGACACACCGCAGGGATGATAAAAAACCCACACTGGTCAGATAAAGATTTCTCTTGCTTCTGTGCTCCTTCAGTTTGCGTTTCTGCAAACCAAATTTTTTTCATCCAAGTTTTTAAATACAAAGAGAGACAAGGACAAATTCTAAAGAATCTCTAGGCCACATGTGATCAGTGTCTAAAAATTTGACCAAATCCTCTAAATTAAACGTTAAAGGGCACTCAAAGAGTAGGCCATTGTTAACCAAATAAAAAAGGTTATATATCGAGTTGCAAAAACAGTATTTCTTTCCGGTATTGGAAATCTTTTGATTCAAAAGTGAAAATATTCTAATTATTATAATTTAAAAAAGGTATTAACGGGTGGCTAACTGCGTCATCCTGTGGTGATAGTACTAGTGCGAAGATCAGATAATATAATCTATCCAGGGTGATGTGCATGTTAAAAACAAACGAGGAAATATAATTACTAGCAGACAGTAGCACTCACTTAACTCTTCTTCATTTTTCATTATTTGTAATACTATTATTATTATTATTAGTATTAGTAATAGTAATAGTAATTGGATTCTTGTTGGGGGTCTATTAGTAGATAACATTTTCAGGTCAAGACTGCCGACAATATTTGAAAATGAATGAACCAATCAGAACAGAAGAATAAGATGATTGGAGGTGTAATTGGCCAATCACCATCAACTGTGTGTGACTGTAGCTGAGAAAAAACAGTTGAACTAGTAAAGCCTGCAGTAGTACAATCACTGGTGTCAGTGAAGTCATAATTGGACTAGTTTGTTACTGAAGGTAAAGCCTTCAGGTCTTTCCAATCTGAAAAGAGGAATAATCTGATTGGAGGTTTGATTGGCCAATCAACATCAGCTGTGTGTAGCTGTATCCGAGGTACGAATATGCTGACTCATTAAGTCAGATTATGGGAAAGCCCCCAAATGGATCCGAATAAACCTGATTCAAAAGTCACAGATTAGATTATTCAAAAGAGCACTCTCTCAAACTTCCTCAACGTGGAAATATGTCATCTGTTTGGATGAAATAAAAAAACAAAACAAAAATAGTTCTTTCCTCCGGAATGTCCAGGTCCAAATGAAAATGGAATACTTATGAGGCAGCAGACAGAATTAGACTTCATGATGAGTCCAGTAGGAAAACATGGAGTTTTGGATTGGTCCTTTGATAACGACCCACCCACCCATCTACTCACACACACACACACGCACACGCACGCACACACACACACACACACACACACACACACACACACACACACACACACACACACACACACACACACACACACTTTTATCTACACCTGCTGCACTCATTAAACATATTAAACATGCAAATGGAAAAAGAGACTGCAACGTCCCACAACAACCCTGAATTCAAAATTTTACCCTGACCTACTTTCATAATGGTTGCAGTAATGAAACCTATATTGTACTATTGAATATTTGGCTTTTCACCAAAAATGAAGGTCATCACATTTTTGTGTCTCTGGCTTCCTGAAAATGTTTCTTTTTTGTTTTGTGATTATATCTCATCAGGTTTCAGGGATGTGTACCTTAAAAGGTATAAAAGTGAAAATTCGACCTTGACCTAGTTTTTCAAGGTCAAGGTTGTGCTCTAATTTTCATCCCCTTGCCTCCCTGAATATAACACCTTTTGTTTCGTCTTTCTATCTTATCCGATTCCGGAGATGTGTGCAAAAAAAATGTACAAAAGTTGAAACTTGACCTTGACCTACTTTTCTCAAGATCACGGTCATCATCTCATTTTCATCCCCTTTGTCGCCCGAGTAATGTGTTTTTCCTTTCATCTTTCTATCTGCAACGGTTGTGAAGATATTTGGTGGATGAACGAACACACAAACCTTGACAATTACAATTACAATACATCACTGCTTCACGGGACGTAATAATGACATAAAGGAAACTGGGATAAATTACTGGTGTGTTACCAAACTCGTTACTTTAATAAAACAACAGAATATAATCTACATGCCCATAATATCCAGACACACAGCCTAAGGGTGAGTGTCCTTGTCAGATATGTCTGACTCATTAATGAATGATGCTCTCTGATTCAGAAGCCAAGATGGAGACAGAGGACACAGAGAAGTGGTTCCTGCATTAATGGGGGTCCAATTTCATGTAATAGGAACTACATCATTAGGACAAGGACTACAAGACAAGAACATGAGCTTCCTCTCCGTAACTGTGAACATGGAGCAGTACCTGGTACTGTGTGGGATGGCAGGATGGATTTCTCCTCACTGTCTCCAAAGCTTTGAGAAACCCCTGCATGAATCAGCTGCTCCACTTGTTCACAGCTGGAAGACTCATTTTATTGAGAAGCGGGAGTTTTGTGAGTCATCCCTGGGGAATTACATTCAGTTACAGAGGCAGATTCAGAATGTTTTGTGTAACATTGATTCACTGACTGTGGATCAGTGTTAGGGAATTATTGTGTGTGCAGGAATGAAAATGTTTCTTGGGTTGAACCTGCATATAAAGAGGCTTCTTGCATGAATTCTTTGTGATTTAGAAAACCCTTGCTTCAGTTTGACTCGAGCTGTTCCATCGCTGTTCCCAGCTGGTTGTTTTCACGCAGGCTGATTGCTAAAACATAAGAACGTCGCTTCAATGGAAAGGTTATTGGTGGTTAACAGACAGGTCTGCTGGCCCAAGGCCTTAAAACAGGTTTAGTCCAATAATAACCTTTCGGTCCGTTTTCCTTTTTTATTTCTTTTTATGGGGCACCATATGCTGTGAGAACAGTGGGCTTTTAAAAAGGCTGCAATGAACAGTAAACAGGACAGAATGATGTCGGTGCAAATGCAGCTTAGGTATAAATTACACAGATGGACAGATGGATGGATGGATGGATGGATGATTGGGTGGATAGATAGATAGATAGATAGATAGATAGATAGATAGATAGATAGATAGATAGATAGATAGATAGATAGATAGATAGATAGATAGATAGATAGATAGATAGATAGATAGATAGATAGATAGATAGATAGATAGATAGATAGATAGATAGATAGATAGATAGATAGATAGATAGATAGATAGATAGATAGATAGATAGATAGATAGATAGATAGATAGATAGATAGATAGATAGATAGATAGATAGATAGATTCAACTTGTTTTTAGGGTGATTGAATGTTGGGTGTAATGTTCTCTACTGTGTGTAATTGTAATTTCTTAAGTAACTAAAGAAAGTGTAAAAACAAACAAAAAAACAAAGAAGACTTGCAAACAGCCTGAATTTTGAAGGTTCTTTAGTTTTGGGCCTCAGTGGTGCAATTTCATGTCTCGTCTGTTGGTGGCACTGTCGGTCCTCTGCCATCCGTAGTGCCTTACCACACACACACACACACACACACACACACACACACACACACACACACACACACACACACACACACACACACACACACACACACACACACACACACACACACACACCCGGATGGATGACTTCACCGTTCTGCTTGGGTTTCCTTTATGATCCCGGGATCTCCCAGTTCCATCACCAGACATCAGCCAGCAACACAAGCGAACACATCTCTCTCCTCACACACACGCACACACCCACACACACACACACCGCGTCTCTCTCTCTCCCTGCAGCTGCAAACACACCCAGAGTCCGGTGAGAGACCCACAGCACCGGACCCCCAGCACTGGCCCTCCGGATCCACACCAGTCAGGACTGCTCCCCGGGACGGATCGCTGCAGCTTTGGCAAAAAAACAAAAACAAAAACCGGATCTGTACCGACAGAGGCAGATTTCATCTGGTTTCTAATCCGCGCTGGTGAAGCTCCCTCTTCGTGCCACAATGTCCGAGGTGTTGCCATACAACGAGGGGAAAATGAGCGGCTACGGGACGGATAGCGAGGTCAGCCAGATGTCCTTCAGCTGCGGACTGCAGGACACAAGCGCCTTTTTCGCCGCGTCGCAGGCGAAGAGACCCCCGAAGCTCGGTCAGATCGGCAGAGCCAAGCGAGGTAAAACGTCCAGATTACGACGTGACCGATCGGAATTATTCATGCGATGCACAATGAGCAAAAATATATGAACATTACGAGCATGCGATGAATTTTAGATTTGCAGCGCGTCTTCTTTAAATCGTTTGCGCGCCGTCGACATTTAAACTGTTGACATGAATGTAGAGAAATGATCATCGGGAGGGGGTGGGACACACCCCGCATTCAATTCACACAATAGGGATAATCTTTAATTCTAATTCATCAAAATGCGCAAAGTCGTGCCTGAATTATTTAATTAATGAAACGCATCAATTCATTCACCTCTCTTCTCCCCGCAGTGGTCATCGAGGACGACCGAATAGACGAGGTCCTGAAGGGGATGACGGACAAGTCTTCACCCGGCGTTTAAAACGAGATCGACGCCCTGCAGACTTTTTTAATTTTGATCACCGATTTGAAGCACTTGTCGGCTGTGCATGTTCGAGGATTGCAGGAGAAAAGAACGATGGCACGAAGCGAAGGCTGGGATGACGACAAAGGGACAACGGGCGGAAAATGGAGAAAGGCAAAAGACGGATGAGGAAAAGACAGATAAAGAGAGATGAAGAAAGAAAGGAAGGGAGAAAGAAAAGAAGGAAGAAAGAAAGAGAAAGAGACTGAAAAAAGACCCAAGATTTATCGTGGGGATTTGCTGGTAATTCTCCAAACGAATCCCGATTTTAACTACTGCTGCGCAGCGAGATGTTGGCGGCTCTGTATCTCCACCTCTGCTGACTTTATGATGGATGAACTTGTCATTACTTCACCACCATCTATTTTATTTTTTTTTCCCCCTTCCAACAGCGCTGTACCAACAAAGCCCCTGCGAATGGAGACTGAAGCTAAAATCCCAGCCCTATTATCAATAAGTTGTACAGTAGCTCGGCTTAGCTCTCAGATGTCCTCCCCCATCTCCTCCCTATACTCCCCCTCCTCCTCTTCCTCCTCCTCCTCCTGCAGGCTTTGCTGTGTTGATTCCCTCAGCGGCGGTGCATTCACGGGAGCTGTCCGTTCAGCACCGCTCCGATGCATTCCTGTTGCTGCTATAACGCTTTTCTTAGAAACAGACCAACCAAACTTTGGAGTCTGCTAGAAGAGACCTATTGTATGTACAAACATATATCAGAGGATGGTGCAATGTTAATATTTTAATGTAATAGAATCCCGTTTGTATTATTATTATTATTTTTATTTTTTTTTAATTTGGCCCTTGAAGACAATTAGGCCGCAGTTTAAAACCAAATCACAAGATTCTTTCTTCCTGCACCAACAATTCATGGATAAGGTGCAGCTTTCCACCTTCATGTAGCTGATTTTCCACCGGCACATATCTTTTAATGTGTTTTTCTCTTTTATTTTGCATTTTTAATCTAGAGAGGCCAGCAGATATGTGCACATTATAGTAAATATTTGAAATAACAGTCATGAAATTGATGGGAAAAAAAACAAACAATTTGGTTCTTTTGATTGAGTAATAATTTTTTCTGTGTTTGGTCCTCTATGATTTTTTTTTTCTCCATCTATTTGCATGAACTTTCACTCTGGTGCCAATAAAGGTGCCACTACTCTTACCCTGGCACGCTTCTTTTTAACAAAAGTCATATTTGTATTTTTATATCTAAATATTTGTTATTTAAATGATATGCTAGTCTATCATCTTACAGTTCATCAACAAAAAGATTTCTACTTCAGAGAGGATATACAGAAGGAGACTAGGCTTCACACAGAGGAGGCAAATAGAAGATTTTTGGTGGACCGGTCTCGTTCTATATCAGACGTTGGACATTTTTTAAAGACTAACTGAATGTGTCTGGGGTTTTTGCACACATCAATGTTAAATTATTATTAAGAAATCGTATACTGTGACTTGAGCTTTGTTGATGAATTTGTTAGAAAATGGCAGTTTTAGAGTACATTGCACTGTTTACGAGTATCCTCAAATAACAAGTTGTTATTTGACTGGTTTTGGACATTACAGTTTTTGTTTTTTAATTCTGTTTATTTTGTACCATCATTTAAAGAAACTGGATATGGTTTGTTGTGCATGAAACCTTAATATTTTCAATAATGAAACATTGTTTTATGAAGCAAAAAAGCAACAAAAATGTCATGACATTCTGAGAATGAGTCATTGTATATTATGATGCCATTTTCACTGTATTTGGTGAATAAATAAATGGTGAAAGAAGCCATTAATGTGATTCTCTGGTTTGACTTTTATCCCATAACACATTAAATAAATAGAAGATTATATACAGTGGTGAAGCCAGCCATGATGGATGGATTAAAGACAGTGAAAAGAAGACTGGACGCTGAGCTGGTTCTCTCTAGGAGTGATCAGGTTGGATAGGATCAGAGATGAGAGGAATAGCCAAGGTGAGATGTGTTGGAGACCAAGTTAGAAAGAGCAGACTTGGATGGTTTGCTCTCTCTTTGAAAGTAAGTACAATAATATAAACTAGGACGGGACATCATCTAACCTCAGGGACTAATAGAAACACACTTCAGATTTTTTTAAACATCTGAACATACAGTCAACTGCAGCATTTGAAAGCAAAAATCCACTCATTTCTCTGCAGCCTTTGGAATCAGTAGCCATTACCTCAGTGACTGTAAATACTGATCCTTAATTAAAGAGTGGGGAAGGAGCAGCAATCCATCTGTTAAGCTGTTAAACAGCTCTACGCTGCCCTGCTCTAGAGAATCAATTAAACCACAGGCCCCGAGGCGGCCACAGCTGGCTGCGCCATCATCTGTCAGAGCCGACAGTGACCTCATACAGTACAGTCTATAGCAGGAAGCACATTGGCTGACCTCGGATTTCAACATGTGCTGGATGATTAGCAGCGGTGAGCGTCCTTTAGGCCCTTCGGATGCAGCCTGTGCTGTAGGCGTAGGAGGGACCGTCCCCACACAAGACCTGTGGGGTTCATATGCAAATCATTAGGAGACGTTATTGTGTTATAGTTTCGGTTCTTCGTTCATTTTTGTCAGCCGGTCAAATTCATGTCAAAGCAGAAGTAACTCCAGCCGATGGAAAGTGGACCTGAAGACGTTTTTGCATTATATTCTGGGGTTATTTTCAACTAGATTCCACCTGGTCTCAATGGCAATAAATGGTATAAACATCCGATTTAGATGTTGAACACACAACCTTGTTTGAATATACTGAAGATTAGCGTCACAGCCTTTTGTAATCCTATTTGTGTGTTTCTTTTTGTGGATACATTCATTAATCAAAGTGTGTTTTTTCGTACCCTAATTAGACATATATCACGTCGAGTGATCTTTGAGATTAAATTAAACCTCGGAACTGCCATTGATAACAACACCGACACTATTCACTGCCTTCTATTCAAGCTGCAGGGTTTTCCAGGAAACCACATTTGTGAACAAATTTGGAAAAACCTCTACAGTATCAGGACGCGTCTGGAAAGCCGACTCTTACATCACTCTGAACTGCACTTCACTCTAATAACATTACATCAACAAAGCATCAGCAGTGCAGCAAACACATTCCTATCAGTGAGTTTATTGACTGCTCTGCAAACATCAGCTCTGCACTGAATGAACACATAATGATATTGATTATGTTGTTGTTGTGGATGCTGTGTGTGGGTGAGTGTCTGTCCGGAACCATGGACAATTACACAGTAATTTGCAGCCCATGGTCGGAACCAGAAGGCCATATATGGGCAAAGCTCTGTCATGAGTGGAACACTTTATTGTTACATTAATTTAGACTATGATCTCATTGCGGACAAAGTCCATGTATGTTTGTTATTAATGAGTGATAACTTGGAACGATGATAATAAAAGGTTATTTTTTTCCGTTTTATAATTCATTCTAAGTTCTGTGTTTGTCCTAGTGTCTAAGCAACTTGTCACACTGCTTTAACTTGTGCAAATGTTACCACTGGATTATTTCAGTTCACTTGTGACATTCGTATAGGTAATACAAACCCATAGATGTACGTATCAAATGAAAGACATGCTTTCCAAACTAACCAGCGAATTCACTCCTCGCTAAACATACATTGAGTTGTACAGTAGGTCATTTTCAACCGGTTTATAAGATGTACCTGTACATTTAGCTTCGTCTCATGTAAAAACACTTGGCTACCTCTCACCAGTGATTGAGTTTCTTGTGAAACTTGGAGTATAAATCTGCAAAGTTTTGGTTTTACACCCATGTAGCCTAGCTGGAACACATTCAGGCTGAAGGAACCCTTCTGTTGTCAGTTTTTGTGTTCAGCTAAGCTAAAGTCAGGACAACAAAGAGCATTACACTTACATTAGACTTGTGTTTTGTCAAAAGAAATTTCTGTTATTTTCATCATTAAACTTTGATGAGATTATTTTTAAAGCGACAAAGCAGTGGTGTTTTGATGATACGATCTTGCGTTAGTCAAGCTCCATCTGAACCAGTTCCACCAGTTCAGTGCATGTTTAATGTTGTATAGCAACATCATGTCAGCCAGACATCATCAAACATCCTGAAGAATGCAGTTTAAATAGTTTAAGTGGATCTTAAAAGTTCATAAATACATTTCTATATGTACCTGGTAGCAGTTGTATTTAAAAATAATCCTCTACTTTCTACTTCAGGATGCCTGGAATACCTTAGGCTGCAAGTAATGTGGGACTGTTGTCAGTTTAGAAATAAATTCATCATGTTGCAGGTTTCAGGGCCAGAGGTCAGGAAACTGTTAGCCGGAGCTGTAGATGGATTTATTTTTTATTCGATTCTTACTGTAGTTATTGTGTTTATTATGGCTCCTGTGCACTGACCTGACAGACGGGCCAGGAGTGAAGGCCACACAGGGGTCGACGTTGATCTGCTTGGACAGGCCTCACTAATGGATGGCCAGTGTGTAAAGACTGGAAAAACATTGATCACAGACACACACAGAAATGCTGCAGCATCCACACATGCAGCAGACCATAAACCACCATTGTACTGTTCAATCTGTTGATATCTCACACATACATGACCACACAGAGATAAGAGCGCCTCTCGTTTCTATAGGTTCAAACAGAGTGTGTGGTAAGACAGAGAGCTTTGATCTGATTCCACTTTTGCTCCATCCTGAGTGGATGTCCATTAATATTCCTCCTCCAGTTACATAAGCTGGCCATAGAGTATATTATGCCATTATGTTACCCCGAGAGAGCTGGGCAGATACACACCACTGTTGAGGGCAGCTGGGCTTTTGCCTGGTTATTACCTCTATCCCATCTTCGCTGGTCTACAGAGAGTTTTAGTTTATTTTAGCACAGAAAGGTCTCACAGTTTAGGTCAAATTTAGGTTATAAAAATTCGGGACTCAGACCCAGTCAAAGTTTGTTGAGAAACAAAACACAAATTCACGTGAATTTGATAAATTTGAATTATGTATTTAACAAGAACGAGACAAATACTAGTAAATTCTAATATAACTTTAATAATAATTAAAAGATCAAAATAAACACGATCTTGTGTAGAAGAAATGTGTTTTTCATCCTGTTCTATAATTGATATATTTTCCAATAAGGGGCTTTCGGTGTATCAAGTTGAGAACAATTGATTAATTAAAACAAAACAAACTAAAACAAACATAACCCAAAGAAATCTTATTACAAAAAACAACATAATACGTACATAATTCTGATTTGTCTGTCTAAGATTGAATAGATGTGCTTCAAAAACAGTCCTCAATCTTTCAGAATAAGAAGAATCTTTCTTAAGAATAAGTATAAGTTGTTGTCATGGAAATACAAAAATTAAATATTTAAATATAGTAGATGGCACCATCAAAGTTTGTCTTAGATATCAATGGACAGATGATGTGTTTTAAAGCTACGCTCCAGAAAACCACCCAAAGTAGCACCATGAGAATATTTTTCTTCAAAACAAGAAAATCAAAAATGTTCAAACTACCAAAGAAACCAAACATAAACACTACTGCTTTAGTTTGATGTGTCAGCCAAATTCTGTGAAAACATATGACTTCCGAGTTATGCCCCAAACAAATAGTGTTAACAGATGGACGACAATGAAACGTTCAATATCACCTCTGTCCAGTCAACTCATTTCACAAGTTGTGTTCTGATTGCTTTCTACAGTAACTCCCTACTGAAAGTTAACCTGGCAGTAATACCTCTCAACCTTTGTCAGTCAGTCATGTGACCCAAAGCAAATTGTTTTCACTTTTTTAGGCTATTCATGCTCCATGCTCTGAGTTCAACTTACCTGTGAGTTTATTTGAAGTTTAAATATCGATGCATTCATTAATTTTATTGCCAGAGAAACTGTTAGTAAAATTAATTTTTTTAAAAATTCCAATTACTTCGCTGACTTTTTGACATGCGTTGAGAGCGACATGCATACGCGGGATCACTCAGGGCCAATCAAAGAAAGAGGTGGTGGAGAAAGAGTGATGGAGCCTAAAAGAGTGAGAAAGAAAAAGAAAGGCATTGAGCATGAAGTAGATTAGTGTTGCTGCTGCCCTTGGGCAACAGAGCACAGAGGACAATTAGCAGAGGGAGAGAAAATTCTGGCTCTGATTCCTCACAGGCTCATAAATACTCCGCGCTCTATATTAAATCATGGCCCCAGACACCTGAATGACTCAGGTAATCAGCCGAAGAAACAAAGAACCGCACGTAAGGCTTTGTGTTTAAGGGAAAATAATGACTAAATCTCTCCCCTGCTCTCTCCTGTGCCCGACTCTGCGGTTATATAACCCAAGTCCAGTCAAGTTAAATCTCACAGTCGGGGGATTCTATTACTGCACATCAGTCAGTCTGATGAAAGCAGCAGAAAAAATCAAATATAAAATGTATGCAAATTATTTTATATTCATATTGTGACATAGCAGAAATGGAGGTACGCAAAAAAAACCCAACAAAAAAAACAACAACAAAAAAACCAAGGGGAATGTCGAATCCATCAAACTGTTTTTGATATTCTGGTGCTGCAGCGAGGCCGTCTGCACCCCTAAGTCTCCATCGTCAATATCAAACTCACTACCACTTACATAAACACCCTGCTATCATTCATCCTGCCAGACTGAATAGGTGCCAGGCTGTTTTAAGCCTGCTGTTAAAGATAGCTGGGCATTGCACCCAATGGTTACCATGCACACCAGATAATAGTCAACGGGTTTCACGGAGAGACAATGCATGAGTCTGAGGCAGGGCGGTTCCAGATGCAGATTGAAAAGGAGACCATTTACTGTCTGATGGTGAGACGTTTCAATATAATCAATATCCGTATTTAGCAAATATATAGCGCCATGCTGCTGCTGTAGTTTCCGCCTCACACTTCATTCGTCATACAGAATTGACTGTTATGAAGTTTTTATTTTTAAACACAAATGTTTCTGGGGATGACGATACGTTCTATTTAAAAGAGCCACAATGGAGAATCAGACGCCTTAAAATCCAGATGACGGCACAAAATATTCAACGCTGATCTATTTTTCTTCAAACAGGGCTTTCACATTCCTATTTATATGAAATTCACTAGAATGTCTCTGATCTCAGCTTCATATCAGGGGCAGTCCAACATTTCCACACATTTCACTAATGTGATTCTGACTTGGATAAAGATCAGTGAATTGTCCAGTCCTGGTTATTTTTATTTCCATTGAACTAGAATTATTTTTTCAATATACTTGCAAGGTCTTTAAAAGACTGTCCCTCACAATGATGAAGAAACAGGAAAAGTGATCTAGAATCTGGATCCGTACCTGAAAGCATCTCAAACTGTACATCAACAGCTGAGGTTCGATGTGTCTTTTCAGCCGACTTACTAGCTAGAAAAACAAAATCTGTTTTTGATGATCTGTGACTCAAATGAAGGCCTCAAATTTCTGACGGTAGGTCTTGCCGTCATCGTCATAACAGACATGTGTTTCATTAGCTTGAAGCTGCAACGCCGCAATGTTGCAGTAGCAGAAAATGCAAAAAAGGGAAGCAAAGCCGAGAGTCACGTGAAAAATCACACAGCTCCTTCTCATGTCTTAAAAATAGGTGGTAATTAGAGTTCGGTGGCAAATTATAAATAAATGATTTCTACTTCATCACTGCAGTTTCCCCTCCAGTAACCAGTCGTCCTGCCTGTCTGCCTGTCTCCTGACTCCCTGTCTCCCATTCTGGGCTATAATTAAGCAGCGCAAGGCTGGAGATTCATCTCATGTTTCCTTAACAAATAATACACGTGTACGTCCGTGAACATGTGCCCACTGACGTGTCTAACAGGCGTGTCAACAACAGCCACGACAGGAGGGGAGGCACTGACATATCAATACACTCTAACTGTGACTTTACATGCAGGCCGGTGCCGCCGCTGGTCACCGTCTAGACGTGACACTTTGCCAACTGTCCAGCATTGGCTGGCTTCTACCACAATACCCTTGAATGTTTCTGATTTATAGTCAGACAAGAAAGCTGAGGACACAAGGTTGAAAAATAGCTTTAATAAAGATAAAAGTTTGTATTATGAAGTATTTTAAAGCATAAACTGAGAATAGCAGCTGCAAATGTTGATATTTGCAAGCACGCAGACAGTGCAAACCAATGCTAACGTCACGTCGCTAAAACCAAAAGATCCAAACCCAGAAAACAGATAAAAACGGTGCAATTTGTTCAAATGAAATTGCAGGGCAAAAGTGAAATAAATCAGAGGTAACAGGAGGTTTGGTGAGGATGTCACAGTAAAAAGGTTCTAAAACTCTATCAGTAAATATATACTACTGAGATTCCTTCAAATGGTTGTCATAAGTCAATTCTAGACAGGAAGTCGTCTGCCGTCTTATCTTCTGGTAGGGTAACGATATCCGGTGGGTATTCGTTCCTCTCTGTTTGCTGTTTCTCCAGAGCTGCATCCTCTGAGCTGAGCTCCTCCCCTTTGGTCATTACATACACATAATATTCAAACCCCCCATCATAACTATACGTCTTAATGGACCAGCTGTACTCCGTGTGAGCGTAGAGGCGTTTCCTTATGAAGGGGCTGGCAAAGGTGATGGAGACAAATCGCCCACCGGGCTTCAGGCAACGACTCACCTGGAAACAGAACAGAGAGGAGTTTTAGATGAATTTAACAACAAGGATTAACACCGTTATGATCCAGGAATCAGTACCAACAATCTCTGTCAAGTCGAAGCATCCCTCCAATCAGACACGTGCAGTCGGTGAGGCCGTGAGGCAGGGAAAACCTAATGCACCGAGCTGCTCAGCCAAGCAGAATCACAACACGATGTGATAGCATGAAAACTGTGGAGGTCCCTGTGTGTGAATAATTGTTGCTCCGGGTGTGTCAACACTCCGGCGTGTAGATCCTGCATGTAAGATGCACACGTGCATCACGATAGTCACGGCTGCATGAAAACCGGCACTAAAAGGAATGTAGAAATACACGTAGAGTAAGGAAGGGAGTTTCCGTGGAGACATGACTCCGTGGAAGTGAAAGGACGGAATCTGCATCTGCAATTTCTGCATTTCTTATAACATACACGTTAACAAGATTGCGTCTTTTACACATCTTATCCAAGGTGCACCTTTATTGGACTTCTAGAAATGTTATAAAAGGATGATTGGAAGTTATTTGTTGGTCAAAAAACACGGCTACATTGAAAACTAGGTGGGGATGAAATGATTTTCAGTATTTAAGGCTTCACATAAAAATACGGCTGACTATGAGCGAAACAAAACTCCAATGTCAACTCCATGTATGAAATAAATGAGCTCTTAAACACTAACAGCAGTGAATAGCAGCAGTTAGCCCCATATGGCTGTGAATTAGTAAATTATCAGTTCCAAGATGTTAACTTCAGACATATTTCAGAGCCGTAATATTGTGTGACTTTACACCTCTTTTGCTCATTCATGTGCACTGATCTGGTTGCACATATTTGATGTGTCACAGCAGTAAAAACGCAGATGGAATTCATAAACATTCATCAATCATTCATAACACTTCCTTGTTTCCTGGTGTGACAAAAACTTGTCCCGTGCAACCAGCGAGTGAAGGAACGTTTGCAACAATTTTAAAACTTCAAATACCAAACTGATGTGTTTTAAATGGGAAAGAATTACAGAGAATTGTGGCCAGAGAGCAAAAAAACAAAATAAAAAACCCATCAACTGAAGAAGATCCACGAGAAGCAATCTCTGGTTATTAGTGAGCTTTGAGTTAGGACTGTGTGAATCTCAAAATGTTAAACGTGCAGACAACAACCACGCATATATCTACTGTTTCATGAGTTCAGCGAACCAAATATAAACATGCTACTTCATTATTCATGCTGGATTCTGTAGATGAAGTATGCACACTATAGCGACAAGTTGCTGCATGTTCTCCTGGGTTTGGACGATCTCACGTGTGGTTGTCATGAATGCTGGGATGTTAATGCCGTGCAGCCATGAAAGCGCAGTAGAACCGTCCCGTGTTGTAATGCGCTGTGGGGGGGGGGGGGAGTGGGGGGTGGGGGGCACACTTTGGCTCGTCCCAATGTCTTTGGAGAGAAGTGCTGCTTTGAGTTGAGCACGTGTGTCCTAATCTTCTCACATGATTCATCTCCACCAGCAAGCAGTCCGAACATGAATTATTCACTTTTCACGGATGGAAAGTGAGTGGACGGGTGAAACGGTGGTTGGATATGGGAGAAAACGAGGGATGTGATGTACAGAAATGAGGTAAAGATGAGGCTGTAGAGATGGTCACATGTCTTCACTGAATGCAAGCTGGCAAGGGCCAGGAATGGTTGGGATTTCCTCTTGTTTCTAAAGCTGGAGAACCAGTTTCACAAGAACTGAACATCTTTTGTGTAGAAAGAAGATGGTGAACTGTTGAAACAGGTGGGAATCCTTTCTCACCTCTTCCTTTCACTTTGTTGGGTGACAGTTGTTTACTTATTTAGACATCCATTCGGTGCTATAGAGGTAGCGACAGCAAAATACCCGAAACAAAAACGTTTCGGGTATTCAAACCGAATTCAATGATGGTGCATGAGGCTTTATTATTCATGCTAACTCATAGTCTTTCTGGGGCAGAGCACTATATCACACTATATATACAGATATATACACTATATCTGACTCAGCTGACCAGATTAAATTCGCCACACGGTGTGTTGAGCTCGTCTGATGACACATCCTCACACATGATGGTTCTGAAGCCTCACATCGGAGGTGTTGTCATCGGTACTGATGCCTCTTTGATAACAGCTTCGGGTCCTGCCATGCAGGTGTCGTTTACTTCCTTGTTGTCGCCAGACAAAAGATGTTTTTTCTAGTTCTAGACAGCGCGATCACTCCTCCATTCAACCTGTCTCTCTGGTTTTCTATTACTTCTGTCACGAGGGTTAGGGGAAAACCCTGTGACACTTTTGGAGCGGACATGCATGAAAGGGTGGATCCAGGAAGTTAAATAAAATATTAAGGAAACATGATGCACATCTGCTCCAAAAGTGTCACAGGGTTTTTCCCTAACCTTCATGACGGAAGTAATAAAACCAGATTTTGAACTATATTTTGTGCCATTATGAAGCCAAAAATGATTAAAAAAATGATCCAGATGATCCACTGCCCAAAAGCACAATAAGATGACCCCCCCCCCCCAGCGCGTCTTCCTCACTTCATACCTGCAGCCATTATTGACGACATTGACATGTATAGGTGGACATCTTTATGTAACTCCAGAGCTTTATGTCGTCTGGCATCATTGCAACTCGTCACGATGCAGCAAACATCTCAGGCGTAACCATGACTACACTTGGAGGGAAGCTTGAAGAGTAAATTCCGTTTTTTT
Source organism: Antennarius maculatus (assembly GCA_013358685.1). Taxonomy (NCBI): domain Eukaryota; kingdom Metazoa; phylum Chordata; class Actinopteri; order Lophiiformes; family Antennariidae; genus Antennarius; species Antennarius maculatus. Next base: position 8,149,414 of record CM023619.1, on the reverse strand, counting down.
TTGTGAACAATTCAAGACGACGATTGACCGAGACTCTCACACTCGTGCGTGAGAGTGCATGGACGCATTCACTGGAATCCTCACGAGGAAGAGGATTATGCATCAAAAGTAGTGAGTCATACACATTCTGTATGTTTCAGCTGCAGCTCCGTCAAAGCGGTGGTATTACCACGAGCTGAAGGAGAAACGGCGGCAGCTCGGCTCAGATATCAGCACCTAAAGGTGGCATGTATGCATCGACGGGCGAATGAGAGCTCTTACACCCAAACACTGGAGTGACCCCCTGTCACCCCTGACCCAAATCCACTTCACATGCGTAAGCTGATCCCAAGAGAGCTCCTCCAAAGAGGACAGAGGAATCCACTCTCAGCAGTCCTCTTCAGCACTCAGTCTTCTCTGATTAGATACCTGAACGCTCCTCTCTCATGGCCTCCCCTTCATTATTTAGTGCGGAGGTGGAAGCTTGTGACCTGACCTGTCTTGAGTGCACAAGGAAGTAACATGAGACCCGTCGTGGGGGAGCCGACATCCCCACGAGGAAATCCAGGGTATCCCTCGTATTCAGATGTTTTCTGGTGTTGTAATATCATCACTCCTGTCAAGTCAAGGAATTGTTTTCCCTTTTTCAACCACTTCCCAGGATATAATGCTTATCTGAAGTGATAAGCGGTTAACCACTGTAGCTACTGAGGGATTCTTCCTGTAGATAGAACTCACCCGTTGTACAGTTCTATTGAAGTTCTATTCTTTTTTCCTCACATCTGTGAGATTCAAGTTTTTCAGCCATCCAGGATCAAATGGCTTCATCCCCATCTCCATCATCATCAAACCGCTATTCAATCACTGATGACATCTTCTCCAGGAGCGTGTTAGCGCTCCCGGTATATAATCCCAGTATATCCTTAAATATTGGATAGTTTATTTCCCAGCAAAAAAACAAAACAAAACAAAAAAACAACAACACTGATATTGAAAAAAACATTTAAAAGGCAAAAAGTCAAAATGTCCCACACACACTCTCTGGGTTTATGGTGAACGATTATTAAATTACTGTCTAACCTGTCTAACCTGATGCAGTGTTTTCTAAATTTTCATCTATGGGGCAATCAATATTTAGAGTACCTATCAGAGATTTAGTGTGGGCCTTGCTGCAATCACCCCACTGAGAATTCCACTGATGGACAGGACCCAAAACATCCTTTTTATTGGACAGACAAATACATGATTTGAAATAAATTTTAACTATTGAGTCAAAGGAAGTCCCTGTCTGATCATACTGAATGAAAAAGAAGATAAGTTGTCCAAGAAAATTGGTATTAATTCTCTCTTTCTCCAGGTGTGCATCTTCTCTTTCTCCTATATTATTTGCTTTGTTTTCTTGTCTTCCCTGGACAGCAGTAATTCCCCTCCTTTGTTATCTTCACACCTGTCTGGGCCCCAGCTTCCCTACAGATCCTGTACATGAGATAACTGACGCTCTCTGACGGTCAGATGGGGACAGGGTGTCGTCTTTTACGGTGGTTTCAGTCTGTTGGAGCTTCGTGTTACATAATGCGGCTTCATCTGATATTGGAAATGTGCATCTGTGGCTCCTGAGACAGTAAGGCAGGGGTGTCAAACTCCTTTTCACCGAGGGCCACATCAGCATAAAGGCTGTAATCAATGGGCCAGATGTAACTAATAAATGTAACTAAATATAATGTAAAATTAATGTAACTACTCATTAATGTTAAATAACTCTGAATTTATCACTTATTCAAGTTACAAAAATTACAGTCAGACAGAAAAAATATGTTTGTTGCTCTGTTATAACATAAATCCTTTTAATTTGTCAGGTTATGAAACCCACAGAACCCCATCACTTATGAATCAAACTATGGGCTTAATTACTGCATTGTGGGAAATGTAGTTTTTGGTCAAAGCACACTTTTGACCTATTTATTTTTAGACAGTCTGACCTTTTATGCTCTCGAGGGCGGCCCACATTTGGCCCTTGAGTTTTGACACATGTGCAGTCACAATACTTTTTTTATGGTGTCAATATTGATTTGTTAGATTATCGACTCCATTCCCCTCGGTATTGTCTTTTCTGCGGTCATTATGGGACAGCAGTCGGTGGTCTGGAGTCAGCTGTGCTTCTCAGAAATCAGTTACTGTTTGTTCGGATCTGGTGATGGAGGCTTTAGTAATGGGAATGATTAGAAGCAGAGGTGGATCCTCCTGTACGCTCCCCTCACTGTGTGAGGATGAGGCAACAGAGAGACAATGTCATATCTCTGGGACCACATTCTACTGTCTCCTGAAGCCTAAAGCCTGTAATAATTGCCACAAAAATTTAGTTTTTGGAAAATACGCTCTTAACGGAACATTCTGACAAATTTAGCCACCCCCCACCCCCCAAATAAAAACATAACTTGGCTTATATGAGATTTAATTTGTATAGCTTTTGCTAAATCCAGATTTTTTTGCATGGGAAATGTCGATACATTCTGTCTGATTGTATACATGATGTTTTTTGGGTTTGGATGATGTAGATGTACAAGTCTGTAAATTCTGAAAAGCCAAGTGCATCATATTTGGCTTTAAAGGGTTAAAAGATATTGTATGAACACACCGATACACACCCACCAAACAACACGTGAACTGGGGCAGAGAGGAAAGCAGCGAGGAGGTGTGTGTTCTTATGTCTCGGTCACATTTCAAAAAATATTTCGGAATTTCACTCCCATCTTGTCAGCGTTTGTTTACTGGTCTTTGTGTCCCTGCAAGCCTCCCCCCCTACCACCTCACACACACACAAAAAGAAGGTGCCCCCCACCCCCACTCCCTGAAGGCATGCGCATTCAAAATCAATTGCCTCTCTTCCCTTCCGTTTCACCTCACCCGCAGCCTGCAGCCAAGCATGTGGATGGAAAAAACCTGTAAACGTCTCGAGGAAAAAACTGAAATGAAGAGGGAGTGGGTGAGAGGAACATGGAGAAAAGGAGGGATGGTGAAAGAATATTGATGGGGGGGGGGGTATCTTAACATTGGTCTCCTAACAAAGAAAATCTGCTCCTCAATCCAGGGGTGCAACAGCCTGCTTGGTTTCCTCACCAAGCCTGTTTTACACCTCTCGTCTTTCTCTGAGCTAGAACCAAAATTTGTGTGTATAAGAGAGGAAAAACGTTCACTGGGAGAAAGAATCTGCAGGAAAAGCATCAGGGAGATGTCCTAAAGGGAAAAATAAAAATCGAAATCCAAAAATATTTCCTAAGAAGAGATTCCTCCATATGCACATTAAAGACAATAAACATCCATGATATCGATTAATGTGTTTACAGTAACAAAACTGAAGTTATTATTATTGGGCCGAAGCATCTTAGAGATGATTCCTCTAACATTGCAATTCACTTAGATGGCATTGCTCTATCTTCCACCAACGAAGTCAGGAACTTGGGAGTGATTTTTGATCAAGATCTGTCCTTTGATTCTCATATCAAGTCTGTATCCTGGACAGTCTTCTTTCACTTGCGAAATATTGCTAAAGTTAGAAATTTCTTATCCTTTAAAGACGCAGAGAAAATCATTCATGCCTTTGTTACTTCTAGATTGGATTACTGCAATTCCTTATTATCGGGCTGTTCTATCTCCTCTATTAGGACTCTACAGTTAGTTCAGAATGCAGCTGCCTGCTTACTGACTCCATCTGGGAGGAGAGAGCACATCTCTCCTGTCCTAGCGTCACTTCATTGGCTCCCAATTAATTATAGAATACAATTCTAAGTCCTCATGATCACATTTAAGGATCTCCACTGTAAGACTCTGTCTTACACTGAAGATCTTATTGAAGTGTATCACCCCCCCATGGCCCTTCGATCCGAGGATGCAGGATTTCTGGCGACCCGTCGGGTTTTTAAGAGTAGAACAGGAGGCAGAAGCTTCAGCTATCTGGCCCCTCTACTCTGGAACTATCTCCCAGCTTCGGTCCGGGGGGCAGACTCCCTTAGCTTATTTAAGAGTAGACTAAAAACCCTCCTCTTTGATAGAGCCTGCAATTGAAATAACACCCCCCCCCACACACACACACACACACTAGATATGCTGCTATAGGCCTAGGCTGCTGAGGGTATTTTTCTCCGTCTCTCCCGTTAAAGAGAGATACTCTGGAGCTTCTGTCACTTCTTTCTTTATCTTTCTATGCTCCTAGAATTTATTATTACTGTCAAATCACACTCTTTGTCTGCACAGTACTGCCGCTGTCTCCGTGCCTCTGTTCCACAGGTGGAGAACACGGATGGAAGACAGGATATCCAAAGGCCTGGAAATCCCGCCCCCAATTCAGCGACAGCGCACTATGGACATGAAACTCAAACTGGCCTATCTGCCACTCTCTCACTCTCTGTCTCTCTCTCTGTCTCTTTTACTTGACCGATCTCTGTCCCCAGTGTATTTCTCTTTCCCAACCAACAGGTCAAGGTGGATGACCGCCCTCCAGAGCCTGGGTCCTGCCCGGAGTTTCTTCCTCAATGAGGGAGTTTTTCCCCGCCACCGTCGCTTATGCTTACTCTGGAGGGCATTGTTGGCTTTCTGTGTGTAAAGCACTTTGAAATGTCTTCAGATGTGATTGAGTGCTATATAAATAAAAGTTGATTTACACATGCACATATATATGTATACACACACACACACACACACACACACACACACACACACACACACACACACACACACACACACACACACACACACACACACATCTGTGGAAAAGATAATTGCCCCAAGGGAATTATTAAAGGATGTTTCTTCATCTTCATCCCCACCCCTTTCCTTCGAATTCACCACCAACCCACCCAGCTCACACCCCCAAGTCCACCAGCCCACCCACGGCTTGGATAAATTATACATCTTTTCAACGAAATTAAAAATAAACAACTCTTTTTTTGTGCTGAAATGAAGATACAAAAACGATCGACTCCGACTCAAAAATGGAAATTTACAGACTTGGTTCTCGATATTATTGTGAGCGTGAGTTGTGTGGGCTTTCTGAGGCTCCGGCCACCACGGGAAGACAGCAACATCCTGGCTTTCAAGTAGGCGCATCCCTCCCTCACATCCCATGTTGTCATGGCAACAAAAGTTTTGGCGCTGGTCACGGCAAATGTATGTAGGTCAGAACGGGACACCTCTCAAAAAAACAAACACCGGGCGGCGGAGGAGCAAAATTCCTGCCTTCGTTTATGCAAAGAGAGTGACAGAAAGTTTTGGTAACGAGCAGCGAGGATGGAAGGAACACAAAACTACAGTGAACGTTTACAGCGGCGACAAACATCAACGTTTCACCAGGATCCGTCTGCAGTCAATCTGTCAGTCAGTCTGCAGACAGACGGATTGTGGGGGATTGGGGGGCGGCATGCCAACGCGTTTGAGACATAATATTCCTGCGTGTGTGCGTGTGCCTCTCTGTGTGCATGTCTGTGTGTGTATGTGTGTGTGTGTGTGTGTGGCACAGTCTGCGTAAGCATGTTGGGCCCCCGGCTAATCCATCAGTATCTTCCTTTCAGTCGCCACATGGCAACCCAGCACCACCGGCTAAAATTAAAACCTCCCTCTCTTTCATTTTCTTCAAAAATAAACACCTGTTTTTTTTTAATCTCTCTCCTTCTTTTGTATCTCACCCTTCTCGATCCCCCCCCCCCCCGCCTCCTCTTTCTATCTGCCTTCTGTTTTCCATCAGGGAAGGGAGAGAGGTTGGCTTTAATTACTGAACCACTTTTCTCACCAGGGGAGGAAGACAGAGACTGACTCAGACACCCACATCCGCCCACTGTCATGCTCCCAGCATCACTGCAATGTCTCTCTCTCTCTGTGTGTGTGTGTGTGTGTGTGTGTGTGTTTTCAATTTTGCAAAACAGTCTTGGGTTACCAATAATCAAAAAATTCAAAGCATCATTCCTAATGTAAATATGATTCCTAATGTAAATATGATTCCTAATGTAAATATGATTCCTAATGTAAATATGATAACGGTGGGAAGAGTTTGGATTACAAACAAAAAACATAACCCCCCCCATAATTGGGTTACTACTTTCTCCCTACATAGGCGCTAATGTTTTACTACTTCACATGATGAGTTTTGAACCATAACCAGCTGCTGCATATTAAAAAGCTTGGACGGAAAATCAGCATCAATTCCTGACATCCTGCACAATCATTACACTCCTGCTTACTGCAGACGTTAACTGTCACATTAATACACCCATGCATCAGGTGCAAACGTAAAATCAACACTTCCTATTTCCTTCAATGGAATATTTCCCTGTAGAGGAGAGGAGTTTGAACACTGGAGCGCTGGATGGCTATCTTGCTACATCCTGAGACAGACAGAGAGGGAAGTAAAATGGGCCAGTGTGTCTAGAGGTTGAAGTCATCTCCCCCCCCCCGGGATGAGAAAGGGGGACAGGACGGTCGGGTGGAGGTCCCCCAGCACACTGACACAGTCCGGTCTCTTCACTGGGCCAGGAACACACAGAACACCTCTCTAAAAGGCCTCTCAGCTCATTCCAAATCATCTCTGAGGAAGATCTTGTCACTCCAACTTAAATTCAAACCATCATCTGACTGATGTTTGCAGACCCCTTATCCTACTGTAGGTCAACTTTACACAGATTTGGTGTCTAGTTAGTTCCCCTCTTAGCACGGTGTGGGTGTGTATAGACTGGATTTAACTGCCATATACACCCCCCGCTACCATGGGACAATGTGTTCCGTTTTCTGTTTTCAATGAACATTCGGGGCTCTTCTCCAGAGGGTCGTTGCTGCGTCTGTTGGCGTTGTATCCTCACCAACATTGTAAACTGCTGAACTTCTTCAGTAAACCTTTGTTCGGAATACAGTTTGTCTCATCATTGATGATACACCTCTCAACCGAGCTAAAGAACCGAAAAGGGTTTCGTTCAGAGTAAAACACACGCAGTACAAAGACTTTTGTGACATCCTCTACCAATCAGCAGAGCCTTTAACCAACAGGAGTCATTAAAACTCCTGTGTGAGGGTGCACACGGTACTTTTGATTTGCCATTTATTTTCTTCACAGTAATTATTAATCTATCCAGCTGAGTTTTTAGGGCGCTTCCTGCACCATATCAGGCCGTAACGCTGGCTGAGAGGATTTTTTGATTTCACAGTGACCTACAAAGCCATAGAAATCAAGAGGTTCCACAATGCTAAAAAAAAACCCCACATCGTAAATACAACAATTTAAAGGTGCTCTGTGTCAGTAAAGCTGTTGTGGTGCGATGTAAGGCACTTGGCATCCAGCCGATGGGGGAGGTCCGTGAGGAGATGCTGCCCTGAGGCGAAAAGTATTTACTGCAGGACTCTGAAAGAGAGTCTGCTCCACGCCGACAAGTTGCTAATGGCTCTTTTCGTGAAGTCAAAACAGTTTAACACACCTTGTGTCACTGTCACGTCTGGGTTTGGGGCCGTGATTTCCCACGAGCGATATCTCTAGGTTGGCCTCATTCTGGCATCACGTTAAATACAATGAAAACGGGCTGTTGACATAGATGCTTCACCCTCAAGTGGTGTTTTTTTTGTTGAGCCCATACCAGAAGAATCCAATCGTCATGTTCTGTCTCTCAATTTGTCTTTGCACGTTTGTTTCATCGGCTAGTTCACTATATCACAAAATACCCCCATGAAGGGTGGATTTGGACTTGTTCTATAACACTACTTCTTGAATCCCACAGTGGGACATCGCCTTTCAAACTGAGAAACATAAGGGATTTGAGCAGCTGTTTTCCCATCTCCACCTTGTTTTTGGCCACTTATCCTCAAGGAAAGATAGAGAGAGGCCTTTTTCTTCAGAATGGGTAACGCCCAAACCACAATTGTTTCCAGTGTCTGATTATGTTTTGGGTTCTGCTAGTCATGCTTGGGTTCTGCTAGTGCCTTGCTAGGATTTAGTTGCATGCATTAGTCCGCTGAAGTAACCTAGTTTTTCTTTTTTATTTACTGCAGTTGTTTGTGCAGAAAATAAATACCACAGACAATCACACATGGAAAATCCGCATCACTTCAACATTTGGCCTATTTTTAGGTGATAACTGATCCTGCAGGGATTTGTGTACACCAGGCACAGATAAACAGTTAGTGTTTCACATGTTTCATGCATACAGCTGTTGACACTTCTAGTATTGACAATGTTGACCGACGACCAACCGCTTTTTGGGTTAGTGGAGCTGCAGAGTTAAGAACACAATGTTTAAATAAATAAGATCCTTTGGAGGATGGTGTATGTGTGACCTTGATTGATTGATTGATGGCCTGCTGGAGGTGTTTTTCTTCCCTGCAGCTGGTTCCACCCGGTTGAACTGGTCGTCCACAGAGTGTCAGGTAGCAGTGAGTTTTGGAGTAGGACTGTGTGTCTGCGTGAACAGAGATGAAGCTGTAAAGGAACCCCCTGGCTGCTGCGCTGCAGGATCAGGACTGACTTCACCATAAAAAAGAACGAATCTGAAAGTATGAATTTATTCCGGTACTGACTCAAGATTGAGTCTCTGTATTTCGGTTTGGTAGAGGTATAGACTCTGACCTGTCTGGAAATGCTTTATCTCTAAAATCACGTTGGTTTGTGCAGATCAGCCAGTTTAGTCAGCCTGGCAGGTTCCCTCAGTAGGACATTCCGAGTTATAATAACTCATCTGGGAAATCAACGTGGAGATGTTAAGGAGGCTAATGTTGCTTTCCTCAATATTAAATTTTAATTCTTATACTAGAGGGGGAAGAATGAACTCCTGTAAACCGGCTTGGAAAATGCTGAAAACCCCCTTCAAGGTCAAAGCAAACAGAATATATGGAATAGTGTCAACAACACAACATAATCTTGATATAGTTTGTATTAGGATGTGTTACAAAAATCCAGAAGAGAGATCTAAATTAACGTCTTTATTTTCAATAAAGCCCAAATGAAAAAGACGTCATTTCCTGACTCAGGTTTATTTTGGGACACAACTGTGCTGTGGGGAAACCCTGAACTCTCCCATGAGTTTCTGCCTGAGAGACGCTAGACACTGATGATGCATCTGAAGCCTAAATACAGATGCTGGATTGTCAAACAACAACAACAAGAGTGATGAGCAAAGATGCTGCTGCTGCAGGATGATTGCTGCCATGAGTGTGGAAATGGATCAGTACAACGGTTTGTTACCGATGCCAATAAAGTTTCACCTCTGATAAATACAAACCAGATGGACCATTTAATTGAAAAAAATATATACATAAAAGTCACGCCTGGCTGTAAATAATAGCAGTAAGGCATTACGAGTTGTTAATAGGATCAAGTTGTTTTTAGGTTTTTAGGAAATGTCAAATTGAATTTTATAAGCAGCTTGTATTAAAAAGAAACATACATGTCACTTTTGCTGTTAGCGTGATTTGTATGGACAGTAATGACAAACAACATCAACAGCGTTTTTCCCACAGCTAATCCCACAGGGACCCAACAAATCCCTCTGCACCAGCATGAAAGGCAGTAATGCTGCACATCACATCCTGACACAACTCTTAAAATAAAACCCATCAATAGCTGACAAAGCGATGCCTCAGAAAATAAAACCTATTTTTATCTTCTTTGGCCAATCAGGGGAATAAAACCTGCTTTTGTTCAGCCCGAACATCACGTCCAACTGAGCAGACACTCAGCAGTGGCCTTACTTGTATATGGTGCTGGTGAATGATTGCTATTATTTGAGAGCTATTTTTGTGGCAGCAGTCGATCCTGCAGGCAGATTATGCAGCTTGTACACGGCCACGAACTAGTTTGACTGGAGCGTTAGACAGTGGGCTGAAGCTCGCCCAACAAGGTCCTCAGTCCTCTAATGAGAAGAGCTGCTTCTTCTGCTAAAACATGGAGAAACTTTTCATGCTGGACAAGCTTTAGTGCTTCACTTCTGCAATTTTGATGTGGTCTGAATAGAAGAATGACTCACATGTGTGAATTGGTCTGTTTAAGAAAACATGATGGTATTCAAATGCATACAAATCTAGTAACAGCAGATAGTAGCAGGATGGTATCGCCTCAGCAACAGGTATATCACTCAGTCATACTGTCTGCTTGACTGTCACTACTTATCTGTCAGATTGAGGATTGAACGGATGCTTGCTTTTTTGTTTTTTTTTTAAAGCATTTTGAAAAAAAAAAACAAACCCTAAAAATTCAACGCACCCAAAGGCTGTTGTTTTTCATAATGAAGCTCTGCAGCAACAATATGGCTACAAGCAGATGAGGATGCTCCCATCGGCAGCATATTCCCCATTTTCATCCAGTGGAGGTCAGAACAAACTGACCGCATACAGTCGTTCGCAAGAGTTCAGTGTACAGAGGAATTATTACTGCTCTGAAAAAAAACAAAAACACACACACACACACACATATATATATATATATATATATATATACACAGTATATACACTGTATATAAACTCCCATCTTGCACACATGAACAGCTCTGTTGTTATCTCTTTCTTCCCGTCTATTTTTAAATTGCAGTGACACAAAAGCCAAGCCCATTTATTTTTTGCCTTTTCTGTTGACTTGCATCATTTGGCAAGTGGTTCAGTTATTTCAAGCTGTTAGACAACTCTCTGTACACAAAGCAGAGGAGGACATAACAAAGATTCCATAGGAGGAGAGAGAAGTACAGGGGCAGAGAAGAAACATGTGACGGCTCAGATTCAGACACATGTGTGTTGTGGCTTGTAAATGTGATATATTGATGGACACAAAACATGAATTTAGAATGATTTAAAGCTTAAACCCCAGCATGCTCATATTTATTCACTAAGCTCCCTTTAATATATTTAGTTTGTTTAGATTTGAATATCTATTTATTCTCTATCAGAGCAAATTTGACATGCATGGCTGTACATATATACGGCACATATTATAGATTTTACAGCACAAAAGGTTACTAAAAAAAAACCACTTCAATTTTTGTAAGCAGCAGATGGACAAAACAAACTTTCCCTTACTGAAAACCTCTCACACGGAGATAGTGGGATGGGATGCACTGAGCACACTTAGTTGCCATGGCAACCTGTCGCTATGGAAACTAGGGCGGTGGAGATTTTGTTGCCGGAGAGGCAGAGGGAGGTGAGGACAGAAGGGATGAAGAGATGAAAAAAAAAAAAAAAAAACAGGGGGAAAGGAAAGAAAAACACCACAGAAGAGAGAAAGTACGGCGGAAGCACCGACACAATCCGCCGGTCACCACAACCAATATGCAAGAATCACACATGCGTCTCCTGATCGAACCGGCTGGTTTTATTCTACCGCATTAAGAGTGGGAATTTTAGGGAGAGATTCAAATGTTTTATAATGAACATGACCCCCCCCACAACAGGAATGAGTGGCGGGAGCTGCCACATGGACAGTCATCTCACACGTCTGTTGGCCATGTACAGCGAACATTACATAACCTTTTTTGGTGGCTAATGGCTGGCACCACATCCAAACGGTTACACGTGTTCCCTGTAGGTTCTGCTCTTCCCATCATTTTGAGGATCGCTTTGACTTTTAGACATTTTGACTCCTGTGCTAAATGTTTGAGGTCAGCAGAGGTGGAGAAACATAGACTCCCCGTCAGAAAATGACAAGTGTTTCTGCACGTCTTGATGTGTAAATCAGGTGTCGATTTACTGTTCCCAAATCACCTTTTTCAAGATGGCAGCCAATGCATTTACGTGGTCCAGTGTGCAGGATTCAGATGTAGAAATGGAAAAACACATTAAGGTTTTGTTGGAGTATTAGCAATTAAAAAAATGAATAAATAAATTTATCAGAAGTTTGTAATAACCAAATTGACAATAACAGTTTAAAGTATTATTTATACACCCCAAGTATAACACCAAATGCTACTTTTACAGTCTCCACACGATGCAAACATGATGCACATCAAGTCTCTCAGGAATCTTGGCCCATTCTTCACGGACTGATGCCTCCAGTTCTAGAAGATTCCAGGGTTCATGTGCTGTAACCACCTTCCTCAAATCCCACCCGACAAAACAAACATTATCTAGAATCTAGATAGAATCCGGTGTTGCTTTCCACATCCTTATTGGCCACCAAAGAAGAGAGTGAGACAGGGTGTGATCTAGTGGTTCGTAATTTGAAAACACAGTAGATGGTTTATGTCTCTAAATCCTCCGTACTGGCGCGTTAACATCTTAGTTCTTACTAAGTAAATAACTAGAAGGTACTTTCTGCTGACAGGTAAAGCCGAGCCTATCACACTCATTTGCCGAGTTCCGCATTACAGGCTGTTTCCCAGAAATTACAGACAGAAAACACTTCCAGTAATGTGTTGGTGTGCAAAGTCCGCCCTCTCCACATCTCTGTCTATCTCTCTAATCTCTCCCTCACTGAAGACGGGCTGCGGCACGCTGCCTCAGTCTGTTCAGCTGCCGTCACATAGAGAACCTCGGAGCATGTTGTTTACCGCTGCCAGTGACAAACAATATGGGCACCATCGTGAATACGCACACATTATAATACAAAGTTTTTGCTATGTTTCATGACAGGTAATTGTCAAAAAAAATAAAATAACAACAACTATTGTTATGAGAACGGTGTAACTGTGTCTGTAAGTCGTTGAGACGCTGCTATGTTTGGGATGTTTCTGGTGTGTAACCCTAGTTAACAGCATCATCAGTTCGAGACTATAAACATAGCAAACTAGTGTTGTGCATGTATTTTTTTTTACAAATATTGTTTATTCATTTGTTGCTATTCTTAGATTTTATCATCAGTTTTGGTCTTATAATTTAAACATGGGCCAGTTAGCTTACATTCCAGAAGAGAAACCTAAACTAAAACACCCAAATGTGTTTTTTCAATGTCTTTTTTTTTTTTTTTTTTTCTAAAAAGGACAGTATATCATGGAAGCAACTGAAAAGTGCATGGGAAAAAACAATGTTTTTCACTGCAGATGTCAACAGACATGAAATGTGTTTAATACCACAGCCTTCCATGATAACCACTGTCAGGGGGAAAGGAGGAGGCTTTATACGATTAGAGGGACAGGGATAGGGGGCCACCAAACATAAATGGGGAGAAACTTCCCCCATAGACTGGAAAAATTCCAGAAAACCTGTCAGAAAAATTCTTCCTGCTGAAAAAATATGAATTACGGACACAGTGTGATGAATCATTTCTCTTTAATACACACCGGTGTGGAGCGCAGCGTTTCGAGAAAGTTACTCTGCCAGTTGTAGCAGCATTTGGTCTCATGTACCCATTCAAACCCATCCCAACAACAGATTTACATTCTACACTCAGACATTTACCCCTGGCTTCCTGGAGGGGTTATCAAACATTATCACCTCCTGTGAAATGATCTTTTCAGGGTCAGTGACTTATCCTTTACTGTATGAACAACCCTCCTGTTAAAGCCATTGTAAATACATCAATATATGTACACTTATATGCTGATGATGTATTTGTGTGATACAATGACATGATTTACCGTCCATAGCAGTAAATTATTTTGAGGACAAACTGTTCTCTTTAGATACGCAATATAATTATGTAAGGAACAAACATACAGCAGTAAGAGAAGCAAGAATTTAAAATGTGTGATTAAACACTTAAAACCCAAGACAATATATTTATATTGCTTTTTATTTGCTAAGATGTGTTGAAATGAGTAATGGTTTGACACTGGTCCGCGCTAACAGCCTGCTGACAGATGCCAGCAGTAACTGTTGTGGATGCCTAAGTCACTGTCATGGAGTCATGCTTTTTCCAGCATGGGAGGCGTTGTTTAAAGGAACCTATGATTATCTGGAGGCTGTCAGGAAGCCATTCAGCACGAAGCTGCAGCTCCTCAGTCAATGGAAGTGGAAAGCAAAAAGATCTGCCTTCATGTCTGTAGGTGCAAACACAGGAGGACAAGTTTGTATGTCTATCTGTGTGTCATTGCTTTTTTATATACTGTGTGTGTGTGTGTGTGTGTGTGTGTGTGTGTGTGTGTGTGTGTGTGTCTTTAGCAGTAGTGACCAGCTGTTCATCACCGCTGGATGCTGCACATCTGGCGGCTGTATAGCCTGGAGTTGAGGGTTAGCGATGCAGCAAAGAAAAGCGGGATGGGAGAAAGACAAGGAACAAGAAAGAGAAAAGATTAACAGCAATGGGGATGAAGCAGAAGCCTTGAAATGATGAAAAGATGACGGATTTAGCTCCATCAAAAGAGATCACGACAAGATATCCGATGGGACACCTGGGAATGACCCCTGTTTGACAGACAGGGAAAGAAACAGGAATGATCTGAACCAGCAGACAATCAACCATAAGCTCATTAAGCCAGAGGGCAAAGACCAAGTCACTGGAAATCACTCTGCGTGAGCTTTTCCCGCACAGTTGGTTGACAACAATACGACGTCCTGTCTGACCTAGATCCGGTTGAGATAACGTGTCCACGTATGACATTTGGCTCGATTGTCGTCGGAGCTGCTGTGACAGAAACACATCACAACTGTATTGAGCAAAAAAATGTAATTGTAGAATAGAAAAGTTGCTGACTGATGTCTGGTTTGATGGCGATAAAAGGGAACACTGAAACATTTCAGATGAAAGGTTACATGCAAACTGTAAAAGGTTAACTATTGTTATCCTGATGGAGAAGCTACTGCACATCAGATATTGTGATTATACAATTCTGATAAATTAAGTAGATTTAGTTTATTGTTGCCCTGATGATACTACAACAGCTATGTTAGCCTGTTAGGTTATCCAGGAGGAGTAGCTGACACCTATAGTGGTGGAGAAGCTTGGTTGGTTATAGCCTTCTGTCCTTCTATTATCTATTCTCTTTCACTTCACAATATAGGATGTACTAAACTATTCAAATAAATTTAAAACATACCAAAAGAATATTCACGAATATCATATTCAAATAATTCTGGAACTCCTTGAACAGAATCTACATGAAAACAACTTCACAAAAAAATTTGCCCAAATTTCTGTTGAGAAAAGCAACACACTTGCATAACTACCAATCAGAAACCACATGAGCGTTCCTCATGGTTTCATAATTCTTCTTTCAGCAGAGCCAGAAAGACTCCACATCCGACAAGTGAAGGGGTTACACGATCCGTTTGTACCTGCAGGAAACAGGTTTATTTCTGTCGAGACGGTCAAGCCTCAAGAGCCCAAATCAGCACCTTTTAAAGCAACAAATAGCTGTTACCTTAGCTTTCTGCTCTTGTCCATTAGCTCAAAAGAGAGGAGGTCATTTTGTTTACTTGAGATGGAATCACCATTATGTTGTGTGGACCTCTGCCAACAGAGGAAAATCTCTCTCTTGCAAGTCCTCTGTGTGTTCGCTGTGGGACAGGAGTGTGGGAAGACAGAGGATCACAAGGCTCAGCATCGACCCAGGCCGGCTTTCAGTGGACAGTGAAAGGTTTGAGCAGATGAGAGGGAGCAAATTGAGTGTAGCAGAGGAGAGAAAGTGCAGGCTTGATTGATTTGCTGTGTGGAAGAGGGCTGTTTTCACAGTTGGCTGGGGCCTATCTATCCAGAAAAACCTCACACAGACACACAGTGGACGGATGCAAAAAACAAAAAACAAAAAACAAGATGATGCTTCTCAATTTCCCAGATATGAAAATGTAAATCTAATATGCATCAAAAATAAATCCCAGTTTACACTTTAACCTTCTTAAATAAGTGGATCTGAAAGAAAAGCACTTCTATGAATATAATCCTGGATGTTTGTTTGAGTCTCTAATCCCTTAATGTTGACTACATGACAGAATACACTTTACACAGTGTGTAATTAGAGATGAATATGATGCTGATGACTGACACGTAGACTGGAGGGAATTCAAAATGGACCTAGACTCTAAAACAGAAGTGATTCATTCAACAGGGGAACAAACAGACAAACACAATCCCCCCATCCCCCCACCCCCCCCCCCGACTTTGAAACGCCTTAATGAAAGAAAAGTGCCTGTATCGATTCTCCAGCATTCTAAGACTGTGATCGAAGAACAAAGGCAAAGATGGGGATGAAGGCAGATAGAAGGAGGAAGAGTACATCCTATCTAAAAAAAAACCTCCCAGACACTGCAGTTAACTGAGGATCAGTGCGCCAAATATATACGGTCAATAAAAACTTCAAAACCAAATTGAATTTGGGCTTTCTGTGCATAAATAATGTGCACTACTATAATTAATACAATTTCTGGGGTAAAAACAATCTAGTGTGTATGCAATGATCCTTTTTTTAATTTATTTACATTTGTTATTTAGTGTTCAAATCTTTTGTCTTGCTACAATGTGAGGTTTTATACCTGCTCTTGAGATTTATGTGAGCAGGTCCGTCAACTTTTTTGGTCCCGTTTGGGTATGTACTGCACTCAACAATAAAATATTTACAGGCCATGCATACAACAGCATTTTCAAACGTTTTCAAGGCATCATTTGGAAAAGGGTGCTTCGAGTTTTGCAAAGAGCCTTGTGTTGTTTTTAAGGTGTGCACAGTTTTTCCGCTCATCATCACCTTTTTTTTTTTCTCCCTTCTCATCTGAGCTCACCTGGATAAACAAAGATACAAGAAAATCTGATGTCCAGTAAAAAACACTCATTTTGTTCCTGAGTGTTTCTTTCTTCTTTCACATTTCTGACCACACCTCTGCCGAGAAACTCTCTCTCTCTCTTTCCCTCATTATCCTCATCCGTCGCCTCTTGTCTTCCTCACCCCTCTCTCCTATATTCTCCATTTCCAATTAATCATCTTCGTCCTTTAGGCATCCTTTGTTTCCATAGGAACAGCTCTCTGTGGTCGATATCAGTCACCAAGGTAACGGTGGGCTCTGTGTGTTTGTGTGCATGTGTGAGAATGCACGTGAACGCTGCGATGTGTTTACTTGATGTGGGCTTGCCCCCTTCGCGGCGGTACAGGTATGTTCAAACGCGTTTTTAACCGTTGTCTGTCAGACAAATTAAAAGATTCATTTCCCTCATGCATACATTTAAAACAGATTTCATTTCATATCACATCATTCCACCAGGCTGCTGCAGTCTGGAGTTGAATCTCACATCGGTAAAATCACATTTCACATCTCTCTCTCCTCACCACTATTCCCTGCAGATTATAATCTCCATCCTGTGAGAATAAAATCTGGAAACACAATTTTCCTTGCAGGAACACGGCAATCAACAGATTAAAAGATCAAGAACTACAGGATGGAGACACACTGCAACAAAACACACACTCCATCTTTGATCCCCCATCCTCACTGCTCCACGCATGCGCAGCCACAATCCTGATCGAGCCACGCTCCCTCTTCCTCACGTGTGTTCCACTGCTCTACTTTCCCTCTGCTGGAGCCGGAGAGGAGAGGGTTCATCAGGCCAGCCCCCCGCACACACCAACCACAGAGCACGGAATGCAGAAATATACACGGAGGCATGTAAACAGGGAAACATGCACAAAGACGACTGCAGGTGTACTAAGTCAAGCGTGCAGGAAGCGCACAGCAGCTTGGATCATGTAGGCACAAATACGTCAGCATGTATGGGTAGAAATAAGATGCAGAAGGGAAAGACTCACGAGGCTTACAGATAAACACAACCAGGGTGACATAAAAATATTATGGGAAGAAGAGAAGACGTGATGCAATTAAAGTTTTCAAAACAATTACTACCCTGGCTTTCTGCACCTCTTAACTTCTGAGTTATAATTCAAATTAGGCCATGCTGACACAAACAGTTTTAGAAAAATGTCATGTGACCTACATTTTCCCAGGATATTCTTATTTCTAAAGTCCATCTCCAATAGACGTCCATAAATCAGTTAAGGAATTTCGTCATATCACCAGACCTTGTCTGGTTGAACCTGATTTTTGAGTTATCCATTAAAAATAATCTAGTGGTCATTGTCATACATCTTCCATGTGTATAGCACTATTAGAAACTGCTAATATTGTATTGTGCATATAGTTTTATCTATTAGCTTATTAGCTAATTCCAAGGAAACATCATGTTTCCTGTTAACATCCTCCAAAGCATCATAGATTGTTTTCATAGATGTCTTTTGATTAATCCAAATTATTATCTTTCCTTAATGATTTTTCTTGAATTGACTAACAAACTTTAAAACTGATTAAAGATAAATTTAAATATTTGTTTTCATGAGAAGCCTAACTGCACTTATTCCAGCCTCTCTTTAACAAGAAGATGGGAGGGGGTGAGGCAGGAAGAGAGGATGCAGTGTAAGAAAGCGATAGATGGTAAAGTAGATTGGGTTAATCCATTTTGTCCGGATACAAAATGATCAAACAGCAATGAAAACATGTTGACAATACAACAGACACACATACATTTACACTGAGCACTACCATAAATATTGCTATGAAAAATAGAACTAAAGCTTGTGTGTGTGTGCGTAACTGTTTTGCCATCTATGTGAGTGTGTTGTGTGTGTGTCCTGAGATGACTGTTCCCCTAGGGCCAACTTCCTGGCAGGCATCCAGTCTTCCCAGTAATGGAGCAAGGGAGAACTCTCCACAGCGGGAGTCAAGGACAACCAATCAATAGTCCTTCTTACACAGAGATCATGCAACGCCACTGCGACACAGACCTGCTGTACACGGCCCGAGTTCTGCACTTAACAACGGCTGCATAATGTCGGCACAGTGTGTGCTTTCAGATGGTGCGCTGATGTTCTTCAAGCAGAAGACTGTTCAGGTGTAAAGAAACAGTGTCGCCACTACTGGGCGACATCTTTGATTTAGCTGCTAACTAGGACCAAATGATTTAAAAAAACAAGTGATATGTCTTAATTTAAGAAAGTCAAGTCAGTCAATTCAAATCAAAACTCAAAGCGAAGTTTTAGGCTATTTATTAAACACTGAAGATGGACACGTACGCCTTCATCATTTGCTCAGCATTCATTTTGTATTTATTTGAGCAGTACCGCTGGAATAGGTTGGAGGAATTGTAGCTGCAAATCAAGCAACGCCGAACAAATGAAACTGGAAGCAACAAAGAAGAGAAAAAAAAAAAACAAGTTTAGAAATTCCGTGTCTTCAGTTGTTGGTTATAAAACCAACATATTTTAAGAATGCATTTTAAAAATCAACATGTGTGACATGAAATTAGCTTCTAATTTCGCTTTGCTATGTCTTCCAGCTGTAGCTAAAACAACAGCATATCATTTTGTTTTGTTATGGGGAACAATGAATTCCTTAAGTGAATTCTTTAAGAAAAACAAGTGATGACCCTGCAATGGCCTGGCTTCTCATCCGGGGTGTTCCCCACCTGTCGCTCGGTACTGGCTGGGATGGGATCCAGCAGACTCCTGACCCGAAATAAGGGATAAGCAGCTGAAGACGAGACGATTGCAATCATCTGCTGTTCAAGAAAAATAAATGAATGAAAAACATTTGATTTAACCCTCTATAAACTATATATGACGGTAAAAAAAGAAGAACTGTACTCATGTTGACAACACAAGCCTGCATTCATCAATCCACAAACACATTTAGACACTGGTGGCAGAGGCTACGCTACCATGCTACCACTGGCTCACTTGGTGTGCTAAACATTCACACAGTCGTGCGCAAACCAATGCTACAACCATTAAGAGCGATTTGAGGCTCTGTATTGCGCTTAAGGCTCCAACACATAGACCATTGACCTTCAGATGAGTGGATGAGTCAGAGCTGCCAATATCTCTCCCATCTTAGCTGCTCGTCACTGACTCCTTATAGTCCAGAGGAGGACTGAGTAATATTCTAGCATACAAAGCTTCATGGTCAGACACCCACATACCAATTTAATAGCTCAGAGTACCCTATGACCCACCTAGAACCTTAGAAGGATGCAGGGTTACTTGTGATCACTCAAGTTTCTAAAAGTAGAACGGTACCCAGTCTTCAGCTATCAGGCTCCTCTCCTGTAGATCCATCATCCAGCTGTTGTTCAGGAGGAAAACACGTCTACATTTAGGACTAGACCTTAAAGCATAAAGCTTATAATTAAAGCTGGACTGTTACAGAGCTTCCCATAATGCTTTGAGCTCATCTTTCCTAGTCCTTCCCTACACAATCCATGATGCCAACAAGTCCTGGTTACTGACCATTATATAATTATTATTATAATTATCTTCATGCGGTGCACTGGCGTTGTGCCCAGAGTATACCCTGCATAACGCCCCAAGTCTGCTTGGATAGACTCCAGCAACCTCGCACCCATGACAGCAGAAGAAGCGGGTACTGAAGTTGAATCTGACTATTACTGAATTAGACATAGTTATTTTAGTAGTTAGTATTCTTTGTAGATGTACTGATGTTGCTGTACAGCTTCGTTGGGTCTCTGCATCATAAACATAGATGTCTAGACCGGTTTTTGGTGCGATCAGATAACCTTTATTGTGATTTGAAGTTTTGAAAAAAATTAAAATTAAGTGCCAGTTTTGTGATAAAACTGAATAACCCCTTGGGTTAGTAAAACCCTTTTAAAGTCACCCAAAAAAAGCTGCTCATCATTTCAGAAAAATCCTTTAGAGATCATTTTAAACTCTCACCTTTTTGGTTTGTCCTTCATCTGTGATACAAAATGACTTGACTTTAACTCAGAATATCTCCCCAACCACCTGTCTCTATACAGTATTACATTCTACACCTTGCATCACCAGCTACTTTCAGTAGCCTTGAGGAGAAAGAAAAGCTTCAGGGATGCTAATATTAAGATGACTCTGCACTTTGAGCACCAAGTGAAGGAGGAGAAAAAAAAACGACATCTTCGTGAGCATCACAAAACGTGTCCTGCACACGTTTACATTTATTCCTTTTAACAGGACAGGAAAAAAACATTTTTATATGACTAAAAACTAGCTCCTGTGAGCCCCAGCGCGACTCTTTACTTCTTCAAACAGGACTAAAGGTTAGCAATTAAAAGTGTTAGTCTGAGATGATATCCAACGAAAGAGTTTCCATAGCAACAGTAAGAGTGATTCACAGAGCATGTCAGGCTGTGAAATAAATTTCACACATCGGTGCACCGCGGCTTCTACTGTGAGATTTGGTTTGTGTGTGTTTGTGTATGTTAGGTGCAGAAATAAATCTGTGTTTCTTGTTGCACCTACTGTACCTTGATGCCGTGTGTGTCATGATTCATGGGGCACCTGATCCGTTTGTATGCTGCAGATTTTTACTTTTGTGCGTTTTGATATGACGATACTGACACATAAGTTTACGCCCTTTTATTTATTTATTTTTTGTTGAACATCACCAGGAAATGTCTTTGCTTTTACCTCAGTGCCATTGCTTTTGATGGGAAACACTACGAATCCAGATTTAGATTACAGCGAGTTCCACCTTCCTCCCTCTCCTCTGCTACCTTCCCAATGGTTTCACACTTGCACACAGCTCATTAGCTTTCTGTCAGTCTTGTTTTCTGTCTCCTGCTTCTTCTTTTTAAATTCAGTCTTTCTTTTTCTTCTCTTTTTCCTTCTTTTTTTTTTTTTGCATTTTGCATGAATTCAGCAAAAATGTCTTCAGTGATCTTTTTTTTAAGCACTCGGGCCATTTTTTTGTTCTTTGAAGGCCTTCTCTCTCCTTCTCTTTCTTTCTCATTTTTCTTTTTTTTACTTTCCACCACCAGCTTTCTCATCTCTACTAGTCTGTCACCATTTCATTCTTATGTGAGAAACTGAAATAAGCTATGAACCCACCTCCCACATTCGTGAAAAAAAAAACCAAAAAAAAAAACCACATACATAACACACATGCAAGGCACATGAATTGGAACTGTACCCACAAAAACACACCAGTGCTGAGGACTATCAACTTGTCTGTGATTACACACTTACATTTGGCTGTGGCGGAGACACAACATGAACACAATCACACATCGACATCCTCACACAGCCCCGAGTGTGGAGCAGGTGACAGAAACTAAAGCGGAAACAAGAGGAAAAAACGCTGTGAAAGGCTGATGCGAGAAGAAGAGATGGTGTGAAGCGAAGCAGGTGATGACGAGCGAGAGGATCTCAGCTCTCTTACGGCGACGGCTCTCAAACGAGACTGCTTCATGAGTTCAGCTTCACTTCTTCTGACAGGAAGTCAAATCCTCCCATCTGTCCCCCCAAACACACTGATCCTCCTCTCACACTCACATTCTCTCTGCTTGAGGAAAACAGCAGATTGTCTACTTTTGTGGTGAATATCCGTGTGTGTGTGTGTTTATTGTCAGCACTGTCCTTAAAACTTGCCCCATTTAGCACAGTCCATACGTTTGCTTTATTCTTGAGTCAAGCTTTCCCCTGGATTAAGGATGAGGAAAATATCCTTTGAATAATTCAATTAAAGGCAGTTTGCTGCACCGTAGCTTAGAATACATTGATGCGATGCAAATCACTTTTTGAAGGGACAGATATTTAACCGCTGATGTCCAGCACAGCGTTATACCAGTTAAAACTAAATCACTAAATCAAATGAGGAACTGGCATCAAATAAAGGCTTCAACACACTGCACAAAATGGAATGGCTCCCAATTGTCTGGTGCCTTAATGGGTCACACAGAAAGCAGAGCAATTTTTTTAGTGGGTGCAAAGTCATGATGGGAATGGTGTGAAGTCATGAAATTCAAATTTGGTTTGCGTGGGTTGAAAAATGTCAAATGAGCAAGAAATTGGTGAATTGGGATTCTTAAGACATCAGTATCTTAAATATATTTGTAAATACAGAAAGCATATTAACTAGAACTAATGAATTGGTGCTAAGTTCATGAATAAGTCAGACTGCTGTCAATATCGGTTGTGCTCCTATCCTATATGTCAATGTCAAATGTGGCGAATGGCTAAAACAGCGTTGTGGACGTACTGATACAACGCAGATTAGCACTGAGCAAGAGGATGAAAGGTACTCAGCACCATTCAAGTCACCTGAAGAACTGTGGGAAGTGCCACTAGTATGGATTTGTGGATAAAGTCATCATCATGCAGTCGATATATAAAAGCCCTTGTGCCTGGTACAACGGGTAAAGCACAGAGGATTAAATTGCACCAATGTACAACTTCCTCTGGCCTCACCTTGTCTGCACCTCGTTCACCATCTTTAGCATCCCGAGGGAGTGGATGAGATGAGACCGACCCAGAGGGTCCGGGAACCCACCTTAGTCCTTACAGTAAAATAAATAAAGTTGTGAATTTTTTCCTAAATTACAGTCCCAGTGCTTCACGTGGTGAAGCACTGGGACTGTAATTTAGGAAAAAATTAGAATTAAAATGAGGAGTATTTTGTGTCCTTTTTCTTTTTGGAAATCTAAGATTTTGCTTTCATGTTGATTTAGCATCAGTTACTGTTTTATGACATTGGTGTCATCTGGTCATCATCACATCTTAATCATGGAGACAAAGAAAAAAAGATCCATAAAAAACATCTTCTGTTGAATTTTTCATAAAAGAAAGGAACACTCAACTTGATAATAGCCGAGATCTAAACTGAGCCACATTTCATGCTGATGGGGGTTCAGTGCGTTACCTCTGTGAGCGCCTTGTGAATGGTAGCGGTGGTCTGTGAGGACAGGTTCCACGGAGACTTCTCTTCCACCATGATGGCGTCCAGCGTGCCTTTCTCGACGATGACGTCAAAAGAAGCGTCGGAGAAGGAGAGCTCCTGCAAGTCCATCTCGTGCCAGGTCATACCAGGGTAGTCCTTGTGCCTGGCACTCATCGCGTGGATGCACACTGAGGAGTAGTCTATGTTGGTGATGGAATGGTAGCCGGCGCTGTACATGTCGCCACTCATACTGCTGTTTCCACAACCTGAAGGAAAGGACAGAGATCTTTGAGGAAACTATTTTGTCTGTAATAGACATAAAGGGACACCGCTCCTGTGATTGATGGGAAAGGAGATTCTCCTAAAAGGGATCATAAAGAGGATATTGAGTTGAGATGACTGCTGGAACTCTGTCACTAGCATCAAACTTGTTGTAGCTTCCCAACTGGGTGACAGATGGATTAAAAGCCAAGGAATGAAAAAGCAAAGGGCAAAAGAAAAATTTAAGATGATGCAAGGCAAGACGAAAATAATCTACTGAATGCAGCATCTCACCTTTCGGATCAGATGACTCATAGATCTTATGGATGGAAGAGGAGGAGTGGGAGGAGTGGTGAAGACAGGCTACAGAAAGAAGGGTATTGAAGCAGTAGGAGGACAGGAGGGAGTCAAATCCACTACCTTGATGCACATATTGTGTTTCAGTAAAAGTTGAAGAGAAGTACAGTAATAATATCCTGTACTGAAGTTTGTGAGTGTGTGTGTGTGTGTGTGTGTGTGTGTGTGTGTACGCACACTAGAGAAGAGGGTAGGAAGTGTGACAGGTGAAGTTGTGATTTCCGACAGCTCGTTGGCATCGGCACCTCTGCTGCAAACACATGGCAGCTGCTTGTTATCACCTTACTGCTTTGACTAATTACCATCCTGCAAGAGCTTCGTATGCAAGAACGCGTGTCAGACAGTTGTTGCCCTCGTGCACAGAAACAACACATTAATAATCTCTTGCACGCCGGGGATAAGCTTCTATTGACACATACGTAGAACTGAAAAGGCCAAAGAGGAGCTACGTGACCGGATAGAGCGACCGGCCCACAGATGCATTAAAATGTAGGGCTGTGTGAAAGAGTTTGTTTGTTGGCTGAACCTGAGGTCTCTCCTTGTGATGTTGGCTTAAAAACAAGGAAATAAGTCGGGAGCGCTCAGTTGAATGTTTTCTTGATAGGTTGCGAGAACCCTGACGTACACTTCTTAATACAAGAAGAGTATGTCAGGGTTAAACTGGATCAGCTGGTTATTTTACATCATTTTAACTGTAGATTACATGAGTCATTCAAGTACCTGATTGGGGAAAATACATTTTGCACAGAGGAGGAAGCAACTTGACAAATAAGATCTATCTACCAGGAACAGCGATGAGTCTTTGAATCCAGAAACAGGATTTACTGGAACAGGTCCACACCGATGATGGTAAAATAAATGTGTTTCTAGAATTGTAGGAGATCATTCAAAACCCCATTATTACTATAAACTACAGAATGACAGTCGATTATTTTCTAGCCCTATGTGTTATCATCCTGTCATTACACATTTGGCTCCACCAGCTCTGTTATCACCACAACATAAACGTTCAGACATATTTATGTGAAAAATATTTGATATTTTTGTATCACAATGTATGAATTATTCTCTTGCCTGCACCTTCAGAGGGATATGTTGAATCTAGCTGGCTGCAAACAAACTGACAAGCAGACATGGTTGGGGACATAACACCCAATATAACTTTTCACTCCAGCTATTCACTTTAGAATTAAACTGAGGTTTGGTATCCTGATTAACGTCCAGAATTGGTGCTCTCTGGAGTGGATTCATGCCCTCTTGCACTGTGCTCTCCAATCTCCAAACATGCCAGACATTGTTTCCAAAGGGTTCCCCCTGCTGACATTGCTATGTATGTGTGTGTGTGTGTGTGTGTGTGTGCATGTGTGTGTTTTCTTTTTCCGTGCACTCAGCTCTGAGGACAGCATGTCACATGATGAATCATTCCTAGGTGTTGTCGTGACAGTTATAGTTGCCAGGCTGCAGCCAAGGGCACCATTCTCATTTTAGGTATCCCGCATCGGACGGCGGCCCCTCGCAACCTCTGACCTTTATACATACACACATGCTCCTCCTATTGGACAGGTGCACCACACATATGTAGCACGTGTTTATTTGATGAAGGGTTTTTTTTGTTTTTTTTTTCCACCAGCTTCACAAGAAGGAAACTAACAACCTCCTGAAAGCCAGAGAACACATCCTAACTGGATTATCCAGTGCAGCAGAGAGGGAAACTAAAGTTAGAGGTCCCATATCACCTCGTGGTGTGTGTGTGTGTGTGTGTGTGTGTGTGTGTGTGTGCAAGCACACAGTTTGTGATGGAAAATTTGAGTCCCGGTCATCATACCACTCATAACAAGTCTGTGAAAACAAACTGTGGTCTACATCCGCTCAGGACGTGTAAACTGTTTGTTACTTCAAGCATTTTGTTCGTCATGTTTGCCTCCTCGTGTTCATTTGTACATGAAATTCCACACAAAGGCTTTATTCAAAAATAGGAGAAGACATAAACCAGCTGTAAGAGCAGAGGGGAATGTTTGCCAAACATGGAGGCAGCCTCTTCTTGAGGACTAGGAGATACTCGGACGAGTGAAGGTATCTGATTGCGTGACCTCAAGACCCCTTTGATAATCAAGAAACAGCTCGACATATGACCCTCAGCTGCAGAAAAACACACGTTAATCAAAAAGAATAACAGATATGTTCTGAGCAGTAAAAACACGGTGCGGCGCCTCTATTTTCATAAAGAAGAACGTTGCAATACAAATCATGACATGCCACAAAATATCTTGGCTGCAGATTTGACCTTTGGGCTCTCAGATGACCCCCCAAACCACATAAACCATCCATGTTTGGTCAGATGGTGGAGGGTGGGGGGAAACCCTTCTTGTGAGTCACTGGTGTGAAATATCAAAGCTGCTATCTCTGAGACGAGTTGATTGCGGCAGTGGAAACTCCATGATGTCAGAGGCATGCTGGGTATTTATTCTCTTCCCAGACTGGTTTAGACACATTAAGGACGGGAGGCTGCAGCCGGTACCGATGACAGGTGATGTGCTCCAGTAACAAACACTGACCCCGACCACTTCCACACATCCTCCAGGCTCCAGATACATCGATCCAAGGCAACACTTTGGTTAAACTTCAACTTTTTCACATTCCATTCATTTGTTTTTCCATGTGATTGTGTGTGTGCATGTATTTAAAACCGATTTGAACAGTCATTCCGCGGTAAACTGGCGTTACGCCCGGAGTTTTCCCCATCTCACGCCCTAAGTCAGCTGGGATTGGCTCCAGCTACAGCAGATAAGACTGTGATAAGAAGATGAATGAATGAATGAATGAACTCTCATTAACAACTTTAAATACGAACCCAGAAGTCCCCAAAATACGCTGTTGAGGATAACCACACCCATTTCTTGAAGTGGGCGTGGCTTGAGCCGGCCAGTGCTCCCCTTCAGTTTAAGTGTAGGCAGAGCAAATTCTGGATGAGGTGCAAAGTCTACTATGATGTCACGGTTGGTCTCAAATCTGAAAGGAAGTAAGCTTTACAGGAAGTATCTTCTGATTGGAGGAAACAAAACAGAGACAGGATGATTTTTTTTTCCTCATGTCTTTTATTCTCAACCATGAAAAAGTTAGTCATACTATGTGACTAGGTGGCTACATTTTGGTGAATGTTTAGTGCTTGGGTTTGTGCTGGTTCATGTATGGCCATGGTGTGTTCCCAAAGACAGTCTAGGATTATTTAGGATTAGGATTACATATTGCCTGAACTGATTTGAATATGATGCAAATTTGATTTTTTTTTTTTTATGCATGCAAATGAAATTGTGATGATTGAGCAGATTTGTGTGCAGCGCGTGATGAAGTCGGTCATGTAAGGTGAGAGGAAGTGTGTGTGTGTGTGTGTGTGTGTGTGTGTGTGTGTGTGTGTGTGTGTGTGTGTGTGTGTGTGTGTGTGTGTGTGTGTGTGTGTGCATGGACCATGACGATGATGAGAGCAGACAGTGTCATTCTGGGCCTTGTTTAAACCAATTATCTCCTATTGTCTTCTCTCTAGGTTGTCCATTGTCAAACGATTAATCAAGCATTATCTTTCATATGACAAGCACTTGATAACATTTACATGCAGTCACAAACACACAAACACACACACACACATACACACACACACACGTGTCATTTATTTACTTTTTTAAGAACGTATTTAATGACAAAGCATCTGACAATCAAGCAAAGAAACCTCGCCGACAAATTGCACAAATTTCTACGAGTGGAAATTTGGGTAAAAAAATCTAGATGACCAATGGTTTTTGCCTTTTCTGCCACTTTAATTTTAAAGTGAAAAGCTAGGGAAAGATAAGTGTGAAAACGAGGGAGATGACGGAGAAGAGGAGGAAGAAAACAAGCGAAGAAGAGGAGGAAGAGAGGTGTGACCACACACAGCTGAGGATCTCGCTCGATAGGCGCTGAATGGTTTCCTCTCATTCCTGTGTCTTTATATCAAGCACATCACTGGCTTCACATCTATAAAGAAAAAACGACAAGTCCATCTGAACACGACCTCACACTTGCTTTCGCCCCACAAGTAGATATTTCATTGCTTCCATCTTCAAGCGGTTTCAGATGCTCCTTAGGAGTTGCATCGGAGGATAAAGTTCTCTCAATAGCTCGTCTTCTCCAGACGATTCCTCCTCACAAGTCTCCACTTCCCTCCACTCACAAAGCGAGCCGGTTACATAACGGGGGTAAAGAGATAATTAGTGTCTGAATAATTGAACGTGTGCTGTGACTGTTGATGGAGTGTGAGCATATGTGTGTGCTGGGATGAGTGACGGAGGACATTTGGAAGGTGTCCATCGGAAGAATAAGCCTCTCTCCGCTGTGGCGCGGATCGTAAAGCATCTCTCAGATCCGAGGCGTCAAATAACACCTCGTAAATGGCATCGGTCATGGAGACGGTCATGTTTTCTTTGCTCTTTAGCCAAAGATCCAGACTGTTGTTACATCTATGTTTCAGAATAACTGTGTTTATAATGTCTCCTCTTGCTCAGTAACAATAGTTGTGGCCATTACTTGTACAACCTGACATTGTGTTGTCTTCTCCCTCTAGAATAAATATCTATACTATCACTTGCCTTTGTCAGGTCAGACGTAATGAGTTCCAGTGAAGTAGAGAAGCTCATCGGAGGCTGTTTGTTTGCACAGTTGCTTTAACAGCTGTGTCTGTCAACAGACGACCCCCCCCCCCCCCCCCCCCACACACACACACACACACACCCTTGATATTCGATACAGGCGTGCTGAGTCAGATGCACAGCTACCAATATTTACTTTTCCATAAATCTGCTCTAGCAAACACAAACTGTCCTCTTTGACTGACGAGCGTTTCAAGGAGGAGGGTCGTGATTCGGCTCAGTCACTGCAAAGCTAATCACGCTAACGGGTTTCAAAGACTGCATGCAGACATGACGGTCGGCCCCATCCAATGAAGATTCATCCAGTCGTGTGGAGAAAATGTGTGGGGGTTTCTCCAGATATTTCATTTCAAATGAGCACAAGGCAGATGTTAGAATGACTCCTCACCGCCTGGAAGACCTTCAGCTTCACCTTCTCTCCTGCATCTGTGTGTGTGTGTGTGTGTGTGTGTGTGTGTGTGTGTGTGTGTGAGGTTATCATTTAAAATAGAATTATTTGAAAAGATGTCAGCGTCCCACTGTGTGTGGCATTGGTGGTTAGCCCCACACATGCTGTGACAGAGAACACACATCCACCAATGCGCACATGCACGCACATACACACACACACACACACACACACACACACACACACACACACACACACACACAGTAGTGTAGAAGAGGAAAAGAAGGGAACAGCAGTATGAATATTTTCAATTAACCACCTGCCAGGAACACGTCTGTGGTAAAATTAGATGTCCGAAACAACACAGGTAGCCTCGGGATTTCAAGCACACGCACTCAATGTGAACCTTAATACACACACACACACACACATAAACATAACACACACGCTAACACGAAGGCACAAACTTGGCTGGTTAATTTTCTGCCTGGTTGGCAGACAAGTTTGGCAGTTCAAGGTGTCTGCGTCTGGATGTAAATGGACGTGTTGCCTGACCTTGGTGTGTTTATTCCGTACGGATCAGGTTTTACAGATGAGACCGCTGCAGCTGTAAGGATGACAAAGCATATGGATCCCCGCAGGAGACGCATTACGTCTCTCCCCCGCTGGGTAGTCCTGTGGTATTTTATCTGGTGCAGGCTCCTGAATCAGGGCCAGACCGTTCACCCGGTCATTTATTTACATCTGAACCAGCTCTGGCAACATATCAGTTGTCGGTACGCGCCAGCTGTAGTCATAGACCGTCCTGCTGGAAGCATCTGCTGCCTCATGGGGAATGAGAACCCAACCAGCTTGGACCGTTCGATGCACACACACACCATAACACACGTGATAGCCTGTTCTCGCTGACTCATGTTCACTTCCTGTTTGACAGGAACTGTGTGTTCTTCATCCACCAGAAAGAAAGAGTGGAGGAGGTGAGAAGAAGGACATGTGGAGAAGTAGGACAGTGTTGTGTTTGTGTTTGTGTCTACGACAAGGAGATTATGCAACCAGTATCTTCCATCCAAGCTTCATTTTAGTCAACTTTAACTTTTTTGGATAAAACACACACACCTGTCACTGGTGCTCAATCCACTGTGATGTCACTCACTCAGAGAAGAGGAAGTAGTTCTATGGTCAGGGGGAAGAAGAGCCACTCTGGTGATATCAGTTGCTCTGGGGCTACTTTCAGTGTGAGGAGGTGCCGCTGAGCTGAGGAGGAGGTCTAAATGACACTCAATTTGCAGGAAGCGAGCAGCCGAAAGATGAAGGGCAGGAGGTATGAAAGGAGATGGTTGGGATGTACAGTGGAAGGGGGGAAAGATGTGGAAGAAGAGCAGGCAGAGATAGATGCATCTGAAAAGGAGTAATTGGCAAGTGGGAGGATGAAGAGGGGAGAAGTGAAAGATGGAAGTGAACGGGTGAAATGTGGTATTCAGGGTCCGTCGCTGGCTCCGTGTTCTCCCCTCTGCTTTCACTATCAGGGATCTCTGCTGCAGAGGCGACTCCAACGACATGTCTCGCACTCTTTGTGTGATAAGGCAGCGCCAGGCTAAGCTGGCTCTGGGAACTATCCTGAACCAGTGAACGCTGCATCACAAAGGTGACAATGCAATATGGAAATGCTGTCTCCTATATCTTCTTCTTTTCCTTTGGGCTTGTCCTGTTAGGGGTCACCACAACGTGTCATCCTTTTCCATGTCAGCCAATCTTCTGCATCCAATCGCCCATACGTCTTCCCTGACTACATCTATTCTACTTCTCTTTTTTCTGCCTGGTAGCTCCATCCTCAACACCCTTTTACCAACATACTCACCATTTCTCCTCTGGACGTGTCCAAACCATCCAAGTCTGCTCTCTCTAACGTTGTCTCCAAAATGCCTCCTATATATCTGTGTTTATTAGCCTCGCAACAGCCGGAGGAGGAAATGAGAGCCATGCCTTCTGGTTGATGAGTGTGTGGTTATGTGTACTTTTGATTCTCGTCAAACCAAAGGCAGAGTGACTGGTGATTTTTATCAAAAAGTGGGAGGTTGCATTGCTATTCAAACTAAAATATAAGATACAGACACTGACTTTGAGTAGAAATATAGCTTATTACTCGTGAAATCATCTGTCCATGCTGAGAGGTTGTTTAACTTGGATGAATTTTTGAAGTTAGTTGATATACCTAAAAAAAATTTTAGGCTTAATAAGAAAACACAAAACAAAAACATTTCTAACTCTTTGGAAGTACAGATGTTGTAAAGCCAACATTTCAAAAAAGAAACCCTGGAAAGGTTTTTCACATGTAAGTATGAAAATATTGTGTGAAAATGTGGCTTGTAATAAAATGACAATAATGGGTCCCCAATTTACACTTTTTTAAATCTGTGCTCACTCTCACCTATCATGATGAACAGAGTCATGAACGTGTTGCTCATTAAAAATGTATGCAAATCAATTAAAAATTCACAGATCTTTCCATCTGGGCTGAAGATGTGGATTGACTAACTGACACCCTGTCACTGTCTACTAAATGCATAAACTATTTTAGCTCCAAGATGATAAGAATTCTACTTATAAAATGGTTTGTTTGCACATCAGCAGAGTAAAATGATACATGGTGATGATTGAGTCTGCAGAACAAACAGCTTCTTCCCTCCCCATCCCAACCTGGCCTCAACAGACGGTAAAACAAACATTACAGACACACAGAAGGGAGAAAACACAAAAATAACATTGGTGCAGATTAAAACCACTGGTAGCAGATGAACAGCCTTGACATAATAATTTTTATTTTTCTGCAGTCAATCATTCATTGAGTTACCAAGGCTCAGTGGTAAAATAAGCCAGCATGTGAAAATGCGAAAATATTGTCCCCGTTTCCCCACAAGGGGGTTAATCCTCCATGAGTCCTCCGACGACCTCTGCTCCAGGCCCAGGAGGACACCTGCAGTAAAGCACGGCACGACTGTCTAACGCCGGAGTTCAGGCTGCTGGGAGGTAGAATTTCAATGACAGGGACGGGGTGAGAATCTAAATGAATTATTGCACCTTTTAAGGAAATGATCAATGAGGAGTTGGAGGAAGGAGAAGTGAAGAAAGTCATAAAACACCAATGATTAAATAACCTTAAATGGTATTCATGAGTCAAACATAGATGCCTGATGATTTTGCTGTTATTAGAAAATGATTTCATCATCTGCAACAAATTTCGCAGTCGCCACAGTTAATGACAATTCTTCTACATTAATCATAGATTTATGTAAATTTAAGAACCAATCTGAGTCGGCCTACAAGCGGGACAAACATTAAGTGACAGTTTCCTAATCCTTGTTGACATTAATTTATATTTGAGAACTGAATAAAGACGATATGTCAATAGCTGCTTCGCATCGACATTGAGATTTCTGTAAGTATGTTCTCATTCAGCATTTTATGCACAAAATGTTGGTCAGGAGCAACAAAAATCCAGGTGTTGATCTGGTTCTCTCTGTATTCATCTGCTTTTGTGTCCATGGCTGTAGCTAGGTCGCTAACGTGGTTGAATGTAGACGCAAACAAATGTTCCAAAGATGTTGTCAGAGGAGAGACGACATCTGACACCCAAAGACATCGATGCTGGAAGCTGTCAAGTGCCCTTACCCATGATCCTTTTACTTACCACTTAACAGGAGTAACCCATTCCACAGAGCCTCTCCTTTTTTTTTAAGTCCTTAAAGTCATATAGCTGGAGCCCCAAATCATTTGGGAACATTGTAAATTCTCTTGGCCATCATTCATATTCATCCCACCCCTCATCCATGTTGAGCTACTGCCGAGAAATGCATTAGGAACGCGATTTGGAACTTAAGAAATGATCCAAATGGGAAGAGAGCAAGGCAGAGCCTGAGATGGGGAGGATATAAAGCTTGGCAAGGGTAAATTCTGCTGCCTAAAAGCGGTTACATCATTGTAGGTCAGCGAGGCAAAGAGTAATCATGATAGAGATGAGACGATGAGGCGATGAGAGGGGGGGAAGGAGAGATGGGAGGAGGGAGCAGTTAAACCAGATGCCAACTTCTGAAGATGAAAATGAGGCAGACAGACAGCAAAGCCTTCACGCTAATAGAAACACACCTCGCAGCCTCCTGCTTTACTGCCACCCTTCCTCTTTAGACCTCTCTCCTGTGCGTACAATGCAATCTGAGTAGAAGACTCCAGAAGAAAGGTGGTTGACTGGGATGAAACGCAAAAAAAAAATGGACTGAGTGCAAAAAGTGAAGCCAGAACGGAAACATGTAGACAATCAGACCAGAACAGAGAGCAGTGCTACACAGGAAGAAGAATCAGATAGTGATGTGAGGTATGAAAGCAGCTGCCATTGGTCGTGAGGAGCCTCTTTAAAAAAAATTTTAAAAAAGGAAGCAGCAGCAGTAGAAAAGGAGTCAGAGGAGAGAGTTAAGAAAAAGAAGTGCGAGCAAGAAGAGATAAAAAATGTGCCAAGCAATATTAAAGAATAAACTGACAAGATGGAAGACTAAATTGGACAGGGGGCGATGAATAAGGACACTCATTCATATTTTATGATTTGTTGTTACAGTATAAACACCCCAGAGAGTCACGCCATCAAACAGTCATGGACAGAGACTTCATTCCCTTTCAAGTAGCCTCATAAGTAGCACGCGGTCGCTTCTGTTATCCCATCATAATGCACGACACAGCATGCAAACGGGACCTGGGCTCTTTAAAGTAAGAGCTGTGTCTTGTTTCAGGGACTCAGAGACGCTTCATCGGCCGAGACCAACAGCCAATCAGAAGAGAGTGGAACAGCGTGCATCATAATACAGCAATCCCAGCCCAGTTGGGGTTTATGATTGGTGACCGAGTCCAAACATGCTTATTCTGTGTGTGTGTGTGTGTGTGTGTGTGTGTGTGTCATATTTAATCTGCATGAGAACACGAGGTCTGGAAAGATTCCTAACTGTGGGATTTCTGAAAATCTGCAGCTCCACACTTTTCTTGATTCCTCCAAATCTTCCCTCCTTCCATGAGCATAGCTCACATTGGTAAAAGCTCACGACCAGGGAAAATTCAAACTGTGGTGCTTTCAGTTTGGTGTACTGGAAAGAAAAAAAAAAAACATGTGACCTTTAACTGAGTGTGAAATCCACATCAGCCGAGTGGAAAAGCTCGTGATCAGCACACATGTGGAACAGCGGCTCGGACTGTCGGATTATGCAGGAACAGCAAAATGGAATTACAGATACGAGTGCGAAAATTCAGATGCACCGAAGCACGGCTGGCAACGACCTTCACTGAATCTGATTGGCTGGATTGGTCCAACATGGCACAACCAGTAATGGGTTCAACCCCAAACCTCCTCGATGACAAGAGGACACATCGGTGAAGTGGAGACGCCTCTCGGAGTCGGATGTGAGAAGAAATTCCGCTGTCAGGCTTTGTGTTTATTCAGTCGTTCATCTCCCCATAGAATCGGCGCACCGGCGTGTGACACGTCTGAGGTCCACGCTTGCTCTCCCACTCAGATCACACGTGGAGAGGAAAAACGAAACAGCACTTTCTTATTACAGTCCTAAAGTAATATTCCTGCATAACAATGTGTTTTAAATAAATATTGTCTTAGAGAGTGGGTCGCCATGGCAACAGGCAGGAGAACTGTCTGTGCAATGGTGGTTTGGGTTCGTGTCTCAGTGCTCTTACAGAACCAACTTGATTTAACGCTGCAGGACTGGAAGATTGTGTTGATGAACTGCGTTGCGATTCACAGACAACAGTCATTTCCTCTTCCTGCTTCTCCATTTTGGTCTGTGTGTCCATGATCCAGTGGATGGTCCCTGTTCTCAAGTGAAGTGAACTGACCATATGCTCCCTGATTCCCTGTACAGGCTAATATAGGCCAAGCATACATAAAGTTGTTTGTTACGCTCTGATGTCTGTATTTATGGCGTAATCCTCCATCCAAACTCCTCGCATGACTTTCGACGCTCATAACTGCATCGTTAAGCAGTGCGGTCCTGCTTCAAAGGCACAAGTAATGATGCGCTGAAAATGTCCTTGTTTCTTCTCCACGAAAAGCTGCAGGAAATAATAATAAATAATAGCACATAAAGGACGGAGTTCAATGCGATTTGATCGCGACGAGCAGCGAAGCCTACGGCCATCACCGCCCGACCCCTTCAATAGTCGTGTTCCACTCGAACGGGGAAAGTCAATACTTGTAGCACCAGTTAACAGTCTTTTATGCGCTGTCTGTCTCTATGTGACATCTAATTACAGAGGTAAGCCATAAAAGTCTTCAATATGAAATGTAGAAGTTTGACAGTTAATCACCCTTAACCTTTTGGACGGTTGTGATTTCCTTGTTTAGTCCGATTTTGAACCCAAGAAATAAAAGGTTTGAAATCCCATATTCATATTTAATACTCCTGGAATCGATTGTCATTTTTAATTATGGCATCATTAAAGACGTTGCTATGTTACTATTAATTCCTAGTTATAATGTTAGTCCATTTAGTTTGGTACATTATTGTTATTGAAAATCTTTTAAGGAACTCTTAAGACTGAAATATTTTCAGTCTTTGAAAGATAATATGATGCATTTCCTATGAAATATAAATAATACAGTAACAGGACACTGCCAACCCAGCAGCACATAAAGCAACTTGGGCCGGTGAAAGTGTGGGCAGCTCCCAACCAGCCAAACTTTCCTGAGTGGTTTCCACCATTAATCAATTCCCACACAAACACACACCTCATTTCGTTCTCTCTGTACTCTTTAACTTTTGTCACTGAAAGCTTTTATTTGCTTTCGGGTCAGTTCATCCGAGCGCCGCTCCCTGCAGTAATATATACAGACAAGGTGGAGAAGAGGGACACGGAGTAAATGTCTTTGGGAGAAAGCAGCAGAGGAATCTCAGAGCGTCGTTTGACATGGAGCATTTTGTTCTGCTGATGATAAGAGTTTGATTGGTGCATAAAGACTTCGTCCATCCATCGTCTTTGATTACTTAACCTTTGCTGCAGCGGGTATCCTAACAATCGTTGGGGCAACTGCACCTCCTGGACAGGAGGAGGAGGAAGTTGGATAATCTGGATGTAATCCAAAAAGGCATAGAGAGAACCCAGGAAGGCCCCTGGATTTGAACTCATTTAGGTGTAAACATGTTCACAAAATGCTAATTCCAATTACCCTAGTTTTAGTTATGCAATGACAAAACAAAGAGATGATTTGATTTTCAGAAGTTGCAACAAACCTGGAAATATGTATTAGATTCCATTGATAGGCAGGCATCAGCCTTGATGGAATAAAAGCCATAATGTAACCTGGATATAGATCAGATGCAGTGTCAGAGGCTGTGGGATGTCAACATCGCTCTCATCCTGCAGTATCAGAATAAGGAGAGGGACATCTTTTCGAACCGATCCAACACCCCTGAGTCCCTGTAACGATTAACTGTGCTGCAAGATGAAATTTGATAGCAAAAGGTACGTGACAAAAGAAGGACGCGGTGAAAACAAATCTTTGTAGGACCACAAACTGGGAAATGAATTAGAAAACCCTCCTACTGTGAATGAGGAATCCCTACAACAATGAAAGGCAACACCGAACACGATCCTCGACGTGGAAGACGTTCACAAACTCTCAGTCGTCACTTCACACAAACAGAGAACCTTTCAGACATCCGACAGGCTCTCGCTGGAAGATTAAGTTGATGAAAAGCGCTTTCCTTTAAACTTGTGGGAGGATGCTTTAATCCTAATTTGAAGCAGATAAAACTGCGATTCTCTTTTTTATTGTCTCTTCTTTTTTTTTTGTCTCTTTATTTACGTGTCTCTGTCAGGCGAGGGAGAACGCGAAAGGCAAATGGAAAAAGTTACGTAAGAATATTACAGCCGAAGCAAACGAACTCCGCTGTGCGTGACATGTCAGGAGTGAGAGATGAAGAGATGAGATGTGCAGACAGCCGTGGAGAAGACCAACGATTGAAGACAGGCACTGAGAAGAAGAGACGAGGCTTTAGTTCAGCTCGTAACGAGGAGACGGAGCGACAGACAGAACCGCAGACGCCGAGGACGGTCGGGAGCCCGTAGGCCGACGTGGAGACGCAGAGGTGGAGGTGCAGCATTACAAGCAGCATTATGTAAGACTGCTGAGCACCGCCTCACACAAAGTCAGCACTGTTGTAAAAATCCTATTGGATGCTCACCAGAAAGAAAAAAAGATGGTGTGTTTAATGACTTGCTGCAGTAATGGACTTACAGGGGTGGATGACGAGGGGGATGTGGAGACGGCAAAGCAAAGTTCTGATGGAAGTTAACGTGCTAACGTTGTAGAAACGAACAAACAGAGGACGGTGATGTTACGTATCCACGATGAAGGTCGCAGCTAGATTTCCAACGCTATAAACACACAGGCCTGTGTTTAAGTCTGAGACCAGTGGAAATATTCAGTGGACTTAGCAGCAAAATGCGTTTAAAGACAGTATTTACTTAGTTGATTGTGTAGTTGATGAGTAGCATCAGACAAACAGAGCAGAAGGGAAATGTGGAGTCGGTACAAAAAGCAACACGTTTCAAGGACATTCAGTCACATGATTTGTGATAAAGGTAAATTCTGTGATTAAAGCAGTTTTGCAAGAATGAAATTGTACATTGTACATTTTACTTTTTTTCCTCAGTGTGTTATTCAATATTAAAAGGTATGTGCAATGAGCTCATAAATATATATAAAAACCATAGATATTGTAAAACTATAAAACCATAAACGCTTCATATTATGCGCAGGGGGACAGACAGAGGGAAAATTAAAAGCAGCCAGTAGCAGTAAGCAGCTAATCCAAAGATTAATATCAACCAAAAATGTCGTCAAATCAGGGGAATGAAGTCCTTAAACCGTTGAGTGGAAGATAACATCAGCTGTTTTTGACTGTTTTGTCACCTTTGTGTTTTTAGGGCATGGTTCTTTGTGTGTGTGAGTGTGTGTGTGATGACACTAAGAGGTTTTAAGGCTAAAAAATGAAGAAAAGCATGAAATTAGATGGGGGTTTTTTTCATGTTGATTAAGTGTCTCTACTTCTCAAACAGAAGGCTTTGTGATTATGTGTGTTGTTTACTTAACAGACATGCCCTGGAAGTAACCAAATATCAGCACATTGAAAAAGAAAGGGTGTGGTGAGACGGTGAACAATAATCAGTGGTGAATAACAATTAACAGTATGAGACAAAAAAATATTTTCTGGCACACGTCTACAAAATGAAAATAGCCTGTAGGTGTTCAGAAAATGGATCGTCTTTCTCCTTTTCGAGAAATCCATGACTCAAATCCATGGGGCGTGTTGTGTCAACGAAAGTAAACCACAATATTATTTTCTACTAAGTGCATAAACTGTTTTAGCTCGAGGTACACGAGTCTGTCACAATCGTTACACAATCGCCTGATCGCAATTGTTCAAGGGAACCGCATTTCTTTTACATAGTCATTGAACAGTTTCTATTCATTAGCATGAAAACGCTAATGAATAGCGTCACATTCAATAGTGTCACATTTCCATTACATGCATGTCGTTTGACTGTTAATGACATCATCTGGGTGTGTTTATCCTAGTGGATCATTTAGAACCTCTGTGGCCACGTTTTTGTTTTTAAGCTAAATGAGAGAGGACAGCAAAAATGATTTGGATGAGCAAAAAAAAAAAAAAAAAAAAAAAAAAGACTCCAAGTCAACTGAGAGCATCACAAAGTCACTGGTGATGTGTTGAATGACACTGGAGAAACACCGTACCTGCTCCTCCAGACACTTCCCTCACAGACACCATCATATCCGTTGCACTTACTGACGTGACTGAAGTGTGTAACTCTGCGACACAGCAGTGGGATTGCAGCACTGGTACGTCACAGCGGAGAGTGAAATGCATCAGGACATCAGTGACGCACACACACACACCATGCCCTAACCTGGCTGACGGGGCTTTCCCTGCTATGTGATGATAGCTTAATAACACTCCTGACAACACAGAGCCCGTCTCTGAGCAACACTCTAAACTCATCTTCTCCTCCGCAGACATTTAGATGAAACCTTTTTAGATCCGATCGGATTAGATTTTCTTTTTTTCTTTTTTTTTTTCCTGTACAGGTTGGTGACCTTTCAGCACACACACGCGTGAGAATGTCTGATCGTTCACAAGCCTCAAAGACGTCCGGCTTCGTGTCCGGCTGTAGAATTTTAAGTGCTGCTGGTGCTGCAGTGGCAGTTTAATACAGGATGTCACCTTCAAAGCCTCGTCCGCTGTTGGACACAAGATGCTCAGCAGCGACAGATAGTTACTCACACATTTTGTGTTATAAGAGAGTGTATCTCAATAACTGTGCACCTCCGATGATGTAAATAAAGAGCGATGAAGCTCTTTGCAGACTCCTATCAGTCATTATGATGCCTTGCATGTTGATTTCTAGGACAGAGCTTGTCAGTTAGAGCTGTACAAGTCCACAGGAAGAGATTGTTTGTGCTGCGACACACAGTGACCGTCACAGCGAAAGGGAGATTGCCTCTTGGTATTCATGACAAGAGAGCCGTGTGCCTGCACACACTCCGATGACCGTCGCTTGAGCTCGGATTCACGCACAACGAGCACCAGGGATGACTCTTCACGGCCCTTGAGGGGCAGGTTTTGGCTGCAGATACACCTATCATCAGCTCCTCGTTCCTTCCTGTTCCTCCTCCTCCTCTCCACCGGTGGGGAGGAGGAAAGAGAAGAGACATGGGGGAGTGGAAGAGGTGAGGAAAAAGAGGAGGAAGGAAGGGTGTGTGTCGCAGGAGCGTGCGGTGCATATAGAAGAGGCTGTGTTAATGTCAATCAGTAATGTAATGTCAATCAGTAACCCTCAGACACACACACACACACACACGCACACACACAAGAGGATTATAAGCGTTCATTTTAAGAAGGATGACCCGCTGTTGTGACCCCTAATGGGACAAGAAGAGAGGAGGTTTTTTTTGTGTTTACAATAATGACAAAGAGAAATAATCAAATTTGTATACAGGTAGTCCTCAAGATACAAACTTTTGACTGATGATCATTCATAGATATGAACAACAAGCGTTCATTTTAAGAAGGATGACCCGCTGTTGTGACCCCTAATGGGACAAGAAGAGAGGAGGTTTTTATTGTGTTTACAATAATGACAAAGAGAAATAATCAAATTTGTATACAGGTAGTCCTCAAGATACAAAATTTTGACTGATGACCATTCATAGATATGAACAACAAGGCACCACCAAATCTGACTACTGTAGTTCCCCTTTCTGCCGCAACCGCTAGCAGCGTAACATTAACACCCCATAGATTAAGATTTCAAAATAACTCCGAAAATATCAGAATAAGTGAAATTTGCTCTGATGTCGAACTTCATATGGGATTTTTGTGTTTCCTGTTGCCTGTTTCCTGTTGTCACCTGCAGCGTTTGGCCCTTCTTTTATCCACATGTCAACTTCTCAGCAGGAAATGAACACATGATGTATTTATGTGCATGGAGACATTCAAGAACATTAAGACTGCTGACAATTCCGGTCAGGTTGAAAGTTAGTGAATGTGAATTATAGTCTTTCTGTAAGAAAACTCTTGCCACAACCTGCCTGTTATTTCATGTAATATTTGATTTACTGACAAGAGGAACTAAAGGATGTGGAACCAATGTTTTCGGGTTAGGTTTCTTACTACAGTAGTTTTCCTAGTTGATGTGAACAATTTGCCAAATTAACTGAGAAACTCAATGGAAAGGAAACACAATAATCAAGCATAAAGTGTCACATTGGACTCTTGATGACCAGGAAGTGCAACAGCGCGCCATTCACGTCAGTGCAGTGGAATACCTCAGTGGATTAAATCTTCCTCTCCAATCCCAAGGAAAAAATTCATTCAGCAGAGGTAGATATATAAAAGTTACATTTTGGTATGACACTATTTTATCTCATTTATGTGTTTTTATGTCCTGATATTTTTTCTGGTAAGTCTAAGGGATTAGTACTTTTGTTTTTAAAGTAGCAAAGACATTTAAATGACCTCAACTTGCAGTTATAGATTAAAATTGAATAAATACTGACTTACAAACAGTATCTCAGAGAAATGGCAGAGAAATACTTTTTAATGATTAATTTTATAGCTACAAACTAATACACACAACGTTTCACCATGATGGAAAGCACAAACGAGCAAGCATGAGTACCCATCACACCTAGTGATGGTAATGTGTTTCTATCAACATTCCAACAAAGAAGACTCATCTTTTAAAAAAAAAAAATTAAAAAAATCAGTAGCACTTCAACGCAGCACACATTTAATAAATCAGTCAGTCGGTCCAACTCACTGCCAGGCTTTAGAATCTGTTCTCTGGGCAACGGTGAGTAACAAACCCACAGTCTCTGCCCCTCCAACGGGCAAATTATTACCGTAAATGAGTGAGTCAAGAGAGAAAGTGTGTGTGTGTGAGAGTGTGTTTGTGTGTGTGTGTGTGTACTGTGTGTGTGTGAGCCCTCTCGCCAAGGGCAGTCAGTACCATTGAGAAGAGAGTCATTGATGAGAAAAAAGCCCCTTCATGACCAACAGCACACCTTTAGAACACACAGCCTGTGAATATAGGTGTGTGTGTGTGTGTGTGTGTGTGTGTGTGTGTGCGCGCGCGTGTGTGTGTAGTCTGCGCACACACACTTCTTCTGCGCTATGTTTATCAGGGCCAGGCCCATCGATCATCCTGGCCTGGTTGCCCGGGTAACCTTGTTATTATTCACAGCACGGAGCAAATGCTTGCAAAAGAAAGGTGTGCGTGCGTACGCGGGCTGTGTGTTTGTGTGTGTGAGTGTGTATGGAAGTGGAGATTCCCATTTGCATCCTTCCTGATCTGCATACTTATGAGAGTGGACACCACACATGCATACGTGTGGCACACACACACACACACACACACACACACACACACACACACACACACACACACACACACACACACACACACACACACACACACACACACGCAGAGGGCGATGGCCCTAAAGGGGCACAGAAAATGCAACACGGCTATTGTGCAACTAAAATTTCACATTCTGTCCTCACTTCTGTTCCCCACCAAAATGCCCCCCTCCTCCCTCCTCCTCTCCATCTCGCCCCTGTGATTTTCATTGAGCATCTTTCCTCCATTTTTCTCCGCTGCATTTCATTCAGCCGACACCCCTTATCTGCTCGCTCCCTCTCTTATTTTTCATTCACATTCTGCGGCTCTGAGCCTCATTCATAAACAGCACCACTCCTTACAGCGGCAAAAGCAGGAAGGAAGGGAGGGAGGGGAGAGGTGGGGTGGAGGGAGGGTTGCCCCTACTGACTTACTGACTGCTGCATGGTGAGGGCTCCCTTAAAACTGGAAGCAGCCAATCCGGATGCTGCGAGGAGAGGAAGGGCAGCGAGGAGAGACATGAAGGGAAGGCAGGGGAATTCATCCGCCTGAAACCGGTCTGCTTCACCTGCTGTGTCATTCATTCATTCATTCATTCATTCGTTCATTCATTCAATCATTCATTCATTTCTCTCCACAGCAATTCATTCATTCACCCTACCCTCTATTCACACATCAGCTCCTGCTGATACCTTTGACAAATTAAGTTTAATACTATGATAAGCATGGACAGAACATATACGTGTGTGTGTGTGTGTGTCTGTCTGTCTGTCTGTCTGTCTGTGTGTGTGTGTCATTTAAAAATGGCTCCATCACATGAAATCCCTCTGAACACCAACAAGGACACGCCCTCAGGTTACAGACAGACAGCTATTGTGTTTTCAGTATTCACTCTAACTGTGTAGGATTCACACAAAACGATCGGCGTCTGAGTGTATGTTGGACATGGTGTCATTCTGAGCACGCAGTGGAAGAAAGCATTACGTAATGTGGATTTTTGAAAAGTTACACCACCAGCTACTGGTCTGGCATGCATATTGCAGCACCTTAAGAGGTTTTTGTGGTTCTGTGCACCCAGAGATCATCACGTAAACTCCTACGGCCTTTGTATTCTCTCTCCCTTCAGTAATTTTTGTCTCAAAAGACTGCTGAATACAAAAACAACACCATGTTAAAAACTTTTTTTTTTTTATAAATGAAGTCTTACTTTCTACCTTGGAGATACTCATTATCACAAATCCTTTCTGCTCTACATAAGTCAGTCTGAGGCACACGCAATTTCTTCTTGATGAAGACGTAGGGAAACACACAAAAACAGTAAACTCCTTGAACATAAATAAGTTTGATAGCACCGACTCAAGTAACAGCAGGGAGGACAGACCTGATCCCAGCCTATCAGAGGACGAATCAATAAAGGGAAGGACCAGAGGGAACTGGCTGAGGCCTGTCTCCTGGTTTTATCATCCTGCCCTGTTCCTCATGGCTTTGCTACTGTTTTTGCTCTCTGCAAAGGGACATAAAAAGTGAAGCAGACACCAATAAGGTGCAAAAGGATGCAAAAGATCCATAAATCGTAGACTAAGAGCTACGGTGGATCTGATATGAGTTGGGTCCTCTGACAGCTGCTAACCAAATCTCTCACCACACCTCCATCCTGTCCTGACACTCTCTGTGGTGCCTTTCTAGAAGCATGTTGTGTGTGTGTGTGTGTGTGTGTGTGTGTGTGTGTGTGTGTGTGTGTGTGTGTGTGTGTGTGTGTGTGTGTGTGTGTGTGTGTCTGTGAACGTGTCTCTAATACTGTAAAAACTGGAAAGTGAGAGAATTGTCA
The DNA here is from genome assembly GCA_013358685.1 of Antennarius maculatus. Classification (NCBI taxonomy): domain Eukaryota; kingdom Metazoa; phylum Chordata; class Actinopteri; order Lophiiformes; family Antennariidae; genus Antennarius; species Antennarius maculatus. Next base: position 8,105,379 of record CM023619.1, on the reverse strand, counting down.
CCCCAGATCTTCCTGTTAACACCAAAAGATTTCAGATGATCATATGTTTAACACGTTGACTATCGCAATAAAGATGTAATAATAAATAATAAATCATGGAATATAACAAAGCTCAAACGGCGGCGCCGCCTCACAGCTAACCTGGAAACGTAGGATTTGTGAATGAGCAGCAGCTCACAATAATAACCCAGCAACAGTTAGCTGGACTCTCCTGGGATACGAGTGCAGCTCCCACAGCTCCCAGCGTTGGTTTAAACACCTCTGTCTCAGCTATATATAGGTAGAATGACTCCAGGCACAATGGTGGATGTCTCTGATTCCAACTAATGATAAGTGGGCCAGGGGAGGCGTGAGGGAGGAAATGGTAAATGCGCGAGGACCAAATGAGGAACCATCAGGAGATGACGGCAGGGAGGGTGACGGAGGTTTCTGGTGTGTAGTAATGTCTTTTATAAAAGGTAAAATGTCACCGTATGAAGTCACCAGCTAAACATAATTACACAACAGCTGAATGGAGTCACATTCATTCTTTTAATCATTCCTTGCTTACATCATTGTTAGGAGCCAAAAGAACTTGTGGAGTGACAGGACAGCGACATCAGAGGCCAGACAGAGAGCAGCACGGCACACTGAGGGTAAAATACACCTTACAGGTCCATCACACCCCTGCAGGTCACCCTATAGAATTAAACGTTCACTAACTATATCAGAGCTACTCAATGTTTTCATTGGCAGTTCAAATTTAAAATCAGTCTGGAATCTTTATACGAATAACAATAATCGATGAAAGCAAATAATTGCTTGAAAATGCAAGGAGAAAGTACAGATATTTATATTTAAGTGAATACACGTAAGTGATAGCAGATGCACCACTGCTACAGATAGAAGCACAATCCTCCATCCCTTCTGGAGAATGGCGCTGTCGCTATGCTAACACAAACATGGGGGTCAAGTGGAGAGTTGGGGGCTGCTGTGACTCACATCACCTCAGGTTTTCAGCTTATTTAAACAGTAATGAGCATTATTAGTCACCATAGTGGGTTCATAGTACACGTGCATTTTCACATGTGAGAAATAAGATGTTACTGAGCACTGAGTTAGCAGCTTCACACAGAAACAGATGTTATGGTGGTTGAAGTGGGTGTGTGCTGGTGCAGCTGCTGAACCAGGACAGGCTGTTATTAATGATTCTATCACTGGAGTAGATGACAAATAATAGTGTGTGTGTGTGTGTATTTTATATATATATATATATATATATATATATATATATATATATATTAGTTTTAAGAAGCATGTCATCTACTAATTACAGGGTTGGTTGTTCGATAGCTTCTATCGACATATTACACGTGGATTTTGAATGTTGCATTTCTGAGGAGATAAACCTCAGAGGAGCATTTTTAGTATATCTTATCAAGGATTTTATAGATAGATGTGAACTAATCCCATCTCATGCAAAACAATCAGCGTTCGAGCCACAAGTTGTTTCCATGATGAGGAGATATAACTTTGAAAAAGAGGTCATCAAGATGCATTCTCATTTTTATTACGAATAGAATCTAAATAGGCTCAGCTGGGCTCTTTTTGTTTTTAGTACTGTGACGCAGATCAGCAGTATAAGTGGTGAATCTGTTGGTCCCTATTTCCTCCTGCAGGACTGCTGCACCTGTGAGTTCTTATAGCAGCAGGAGGTATATGTGGAACCGGCCCAGAATAAACTACAAGGCCTACATTCATCACAACAAAGAGACGTCCAAAATTGTGGCTCGGCTTTGTGTTTTGGCACAGCAGTGGTGGCCTGCGGCCCACAGGGAGCAGCGATATCAGGCAATGCAAACATTAACTAAAGGCTGAATTTAACCTCTGGACGCAGCTAAATAAGTGCAAATAAATGATGTCATCAAAGAGCGTCACAAGAATGAAACAACGTGACAACCATGACGTTTTTGTTTCACCCAGGTGTTTTTACATAGATAAATGAAAAAGATTTTGATGATGATGCAGTTAGCTAAAAAAAACAAAACACATAATTTGGGCATGAATTAATATTTATGACAAGTTTAACTGTTTTTAGAAAAAAAAAAAACATGATCCACCTCTCAAAATAAAGTTGATAAGTGATCAAAAAAAAGTGGCAGTAATACTCAAACAATATTTGTTAATGATAGTTTAATTTTTAGATTAGAAAAAAAAAAAACTGCTGATATGCAGAACCGGATGATGATATAATTATTGTTCAGCATCTGGGGCAGCAAAAGAATAACAAAGGATGGTTCAAATGGGTTACTAGGGAGACGGTGAGTCAAAAGGGTGTGATGGGCTAGTCTCCAGAAGGTGGAGGTGGTTTGGGGGTGTCAGCAGACCGTACCTGTACAGCTAAACAGATGAGCAAACCTGAGAACTTGAATGCAATAACAGAAGAGAAAGATGCTAATTAGGATGCAGTGAAGTGTTCTCATCTATGCATCCCTCCCTCCTCTGTGTCCTTTTCTCTGCGCTATCTTAATGGAAATGACCTCTGTGTGATACAGCTGAGTGGTCCAAACCTGATTAGTTACTTACCTCACTTCCATCTCCTTTTCCTTTATCCACACACACGCACGCACGCACGCACGCACGCACGCACACACACACACACACACACACACACACACACACACACACACACAAACAAACAAAGTACTGTAGCTCCTCCGGCCTTTCTTAGACGTCTTCCCTCCTCTCCCTTCTCTTTGCCACGTTATGCCCCAGTCCCATCATAGTGACACTAATGTATTGTGTCATCTCACATGATCCGGTGGTGTCACACACTTGACAAGCAGGGATGGCCACAGGATGCTCAGAAACACGTCAGGCTCGAGCCGAGAGGCTAACGACCCACTTTTAAGGGCTCTTTGTGTCTTTACAAGCTGTGAGAGTTCACACATCTTTGCTGTGAGTTTCTCGATATAGATCATCTGTGCTTGTGTGTTGTTGAAGATATCAACACCTGCTGGCAACATCAAGTGGAGAGAGAGAGAGAGATATCCTCCAACAGGAGAGTAGAAAGCACATGATGAAGATCTTCATATCATACTCCTGAGCCCACTCACACCTCTGCTTTAGTGTGTGCACTAAAAAAATGAAGCTTAAGTCTATCAGTATCTGATTGTCAATGGTTCAAAAATTCCTGTCTTTACCAGTAATCTTCTACATGTAAAAAAAAATCTCCAAGTATAATAAAGACAAATAACTTCTGAAGACCTTGTCACTGTCCCTCTCCTTTTCAGACTTTAAGAATGTCCTAAAGCACTACTTTACACAAATACTGTATAATAAAAACCATGACAAACGCTAAGGGACACAAATGTTAGCGTGCATCAACAAAGATGGTTTTCAAAAAATACAGACCAACACAACCCTCTGGGTTTGTGTGCAGGTACAACAACAAAAGGCTTTTAAAAGCTGACATTTCAGCATTTGGCCATTTGCATGCTCGTAATAACAAAGACAATTATTTATTTAAGTATATTTTAATTGCCTGGAATTAGACTTCAACTAAATGCATCATTTCAAAAGTGTGCAACTTCAGCTCAGGAGAAAAAAAACATTTTTGGTCCTGATTTAAGTGATGCAATAATCACAGTGTCAAACAAATCATTTAACTCATATAATATAACTCAATATCTAATACGGAACAAACACATGTTCGTCCAGTGTTGAACAAGTGCAGAGAGAATCTTAAGTATTTGTGCTGTGATCACGTTTCCACCAGGTCTTTTCTCTCAAGCCAATGACTTCAGATTTCATTTAGTCTACGTGATGTTCACATTTCATACATATTTGTAGCAGCTTGTTTTAAAAAGCTGCAGGGCCTTTTAAAAATAGTTCCTGTAGGGAGTGCTGCATGTAAGACCTCACTGCTAATCGTGTATTTTTAGGGGAACAGTGACATCTGGTGGACATTTGTAGGAATTACACCCAGAGGACCAGATGCTGGAAATATTCGTCATAAATAAACCAGCAAGATCGACTTCACTGAGACATCAGAACCTCAGTGACAACCAACAAAATCAGAAGTTCCTAAAAAACATTGAATCACGTCACATTGTCAAAAAGATGAATGTCGGCAATTACTGCTTTATCAGTCTTCTGAATTTATTCTTTGATCAACTCCTTTTACATTCTGTGAAATTTATAACTTTTTAGCATTAGCATTAAATCTGTTTTGTACAAAATGTTCCTTTTTGAAAACCTCTCCAGTCACAAACAATTGTAAAAAAATGGGTTTAAGAAAATTTCCTCAAATTTAACCCATGACAAAATACAGTTCCTGACAGTCGTCATCCTAAACCTCATCCTTAACATCATGTCAGGAAACAGAGACAGCTCTTTGACTGATTTTAAGGTTTAATTATTTTAAGCCCTTCATGTTGCGAGCCTGGCCTTTGAATACATCTGAACTTCTGTCAATTAACAACAAGTGAACAGCCTTAGATCCTCAAACATGCTCACAGCGCCAGATTCAAACCTAAAGGTGACAGTGTCCTCAGCTGTTGGATAACCTGTCGAAAGAACTCCAACAAAATCAACATCTTCTTTTTAATTAATGCAGCAGACAAAGTTAACACTTAAGGGTTTCTGATAACCTGTTTTTGTGTTTGTTTTATTCAGCCAGGAATTTTTGTTTGAATTTCCAAGACGAGTATCCTGCTGAGTGTTTTTGCTGACTGGAGGGAAGATGTGTTTTCCCATAACCAGTCCGTCAGGAACAGAAAAATGTCATTCTTATTTTTATTATTATTATCCATTGTAGGAAGTATTATACCGCCGGTATTGAATATTTTCAGTCAAGACTCAGCTGTACATCATAGTGAATTTACAACCTGTGATTCAGCAGAATTGTTTTTCAGGGTACGGTGTAAAGGAACAAAGGCTTTCAAGAAAAAATGAAGTTAAGTCACTAACCTAGTACCAGAATATAGTCTTCTTTCTTGACATGGTTTTCCAAGAGGTACCGGAATTTGCAGAAGCTGCCAAACCAGTCGTATGTCTCCTCCGTCCTGTATCTGTCGTCCCAGTACTCAACATGTTTGTATCTGCTGTTGTTCTCTGGCAGGTAGTTCATGCTCTCTGTGACAGAGAAACTGAAGTTATACAGATATACAAACATTTTTTAATGTTTTACTTGTTGCTAATCCTGGACCAAAGCATATACAGCATTCATATTACTCATCCATGTTAGAAATTCAGCATTCATCACAGGCTGTAAAGCTGTAATTAATGAGCTAACATGTCAAAACAAGGAGAAATGTGCAGAACAAATGACTGCAGTTTCATTTTTAATCTTTTGTTTTTCTAAACCCATCTTTTATTGCTACCATATATAATAGTTCTGTTTATTAAAACACCTGGTCCTTTTTGTTTTTTTGTCTATTTCATCAATAATTATGTCTGTTTTCCAGGAGAAGATGAACTTTCCAAATCTGTCAAGTATTTACCATTCTTATGTAATCAAATACCTTAAACTGTGTGTCATAAAAACAAAAGGACAAAAATGGAATTGAATCTCCAACTTTCTTTTTATGAATTCTTGAAAAGTGCAGCTTGAAAATTCGCGAGAATGCAAAAAATCTGGTTCTAACTATTTTAAAACAACTCATACAATTTTACATTTCTGGAGCTCTGAGTCCAGGTTGCAGGTTGTTATATTTGTCAATAGCCAGGGTTTAGTTTTGGTTTTTTTAAATTATTTCAGCAGTGGTAGATTCTGAAACAGTTCCTGTCCCCCTGGATACAGAGGCCCACATGACACCCATCACATATCCAAGGTGTGATTTTGTGGCAGAGGGCACGTTTTCCTTCCCAACACTGGTTTTTTGTCTCTGCCCTCATTTTTGTTACGCCCCCTATAGCTGCTGTTCCCTCTCCCTGCACAGTGCTCAGTTATTACCGTAATGCACGTAATAGCACCTGAAAGTCCCGTTTCACAGCTTTCTGGGGCAATTTGAAGAAATAAAATTGCATCAAGTAGCGACGAGTTACGGTAAATTGAAATACACACGTGCTGCGGCATCACCGATGACCATCGTGGTCGTAAAAGGGTTAGTTGATTTTCACACTTTTATTCTTTCTGTTTTTATATCACCAGTTAATATTTATTTATTTTTTACCACTGACTAGTGTTAATTTAATTTATATAGTTTCATCTTTAAGCCAGTTAAAGAAGTCAATCTATAGAGGAATTATTGTTTACAACAGGGACGTACTGTACCTCGTTTTCTATCCCGGGTCTTCACGCAGAAGCGGAGCAAAAATATTTGAACTCATTCGCAGCTTTCTGTAACAAGTACGCTGCTCTCAAATCCACACTGGTGGTGGGCGGATCGATCCAAATATTGATACTATCGATACCAAGTCGGCATTGGATCGATAATAGCCTGGTTTCGCTCTTGTTTTTAGTGCTGCGGGTTCGGTAAAGAAGAACTAGTGGCTCGCCGGACTCGCCGCTCCTGTGTTGAGCAGAGCTGCAAACTTTGCACCTCCTCCCCTCTCCAGCGCTGTCACGTGACATAAAAAAAAAGATAATAAAACGTTTTCAATTTAATTATAATCGTTGCCCTATTCTGACCTGGTTTTTAACTATTTAATGATAAATAAGGAAATTTAATTAAAAAAAAAAACACTTAAGGTCATGAAAAGCCATTGAGATAAGTAGCGTCAACCGTAGTTATTGATAGGATATTTACTTGGTATGGGATCGATACTAAGAACAGCCCTAATCCACACTACTCAAAGTTGTCTTCTTTCAAATTCATCCACATCCATCTTCCTCCTGGTTCCGAACAACCTTCAAATGAGACGCAGAAGAACTGCTGCAAACAAAATCAATTTCTATTCCTCTGAGATAAAAGGAAGACTCCTTTGTTGGGTTTTAAATTTTTATGTGTAGGTCTAAGCAAGGTGTGCTTTCAGCTCTGCAGTAACACGTGTAGCACTGGAATGTGGAAAGTTTTTGTCATAACTTGATGACATTATTTTTAATGTCGTAAAAATGTTATTACAAAATAAGCCCCCACCAAGTTGAAACATGATGTTTTTTTCTGTTCATCCATTCTGTTTTGCTGTTAATATATTCTGTTGTCTCTGACAATTCCACAAATTTCGTTCAAAATCGTGTTTTCGATACATGACTATAAAACGATGCATTTTCTCACAAAATAAAGTTGACAAATGAACAATAGGAGAGTAACTTTTTCTTCCTTCGTTAATTTTCTCCCTTAACATTCATTTTGTGTCTTTTGCCTCGAAATTTGGAACAGAAATGGACCAAAAGACCAATCTGTATACGTGGAAGTGAATTTTACAGTATGTTCAGTTTGTTGACGGTCAAAATCGAGTCGGATGGGTCGGTGTGTACTTTCAAGCGTCCCCCAGCAGATGGCAGTATCACACTGTTTTACATTGGGACGCTGCTGACCTGCTACCAGGGGTCATCACATTTCATTTCCCTTCTGTGAAAAGTCATCTGCAGCGCATCTCTCTGGCAATCACGTGACAAAACCCTTTTCACCTGTTGATGACGTCAGTACGGTGACGTGCAGCCTATCTGCATCTCCTGCCTGCTCGTCTATGAACAGAGGCCCATGATTGGATCTACACCTGCAGTTCTGCCAATAGAGGGCAGCAGGAGGAGAGCTCCCTTACAGATCTTTTTAGAAAAGGAAGGTGTGCCACAGGGAGGGAGCCTGTCACAAGGTCTCACTGAGGTTTGTGCTTCATAGTTTAGATTTATATCATATAGAAGAAGAGGAATAACTATTCTTTAATAATCCCTGTAGGAAAATAATACAATTTAAAAAAAATAATATTAACAACGATAAACCAACACAAGTTGGACTGATTATCAAGTTTAGTGATGATGGATCACAAGGCAAAAAAAGATTTGGATCCTATGGTTCAAACCCTGAAATGGTTCCACTTGGTTTTGGGGTTCGATTGGGTTTGAAGCCTCTGATGTAAACGCTGCATCAAAATTATGTAACAGAATAAAAAGCATCAGTAGTGACGAGTGTGAAAGCTATAAATCAAGTCATACTGACGGTTTGATTGAACGAGAATCTGGTGGAAAGGCGGAGACCCCCCCCCACCCCCCCAGACCCCGGTTACTGGTTCTGGTGAGTTCTCCTCTGGAGATGCGGAGAATCACTCGCCACGGATTCCTCTGCATCCCAGATTCTACCACAGACCACGTGAGAGGAGCGTTCAATGACGGACCCCGACGGACCGGTTCTTCTCTGCCGGATCTCCTCCGGTGCTGACATGGACTCCCGGGCACCGCTTCATCTCAGCTCCCCGCAAACAGACGCAGATGCTGGGCGAGACTCTGCCCGGATGTAACCGCTGGTAGTTTTTTTTGTTTTTTTTTTCTCTCTCTCTTCTTCCACTGTTCACACACACTTTGGAGTGGGGGTGTATGGCTTGGCCGTGCATCAGCAGGGTGTGCTGCCTGTCTCGCTTCTGGAACCATCTGGACAAGTCGGACCTGTCCGTCCCGCTCACCATCCAGAACTACTCGGACATCACCGAGCAGGAGGTGCGAACCGTCTCCAGACCGGTCAGCGCGCCCGGGAATAAAGTCTCTGCGCCGGACGCGCCAGCGCCGGGGTCCAGGGGAAGAAAGGAGCCCAGCTACAAGCCCCGGGAGGACTACCACCCCCCAGGAGTTCCTTTCCCCAGCATCACCCAATACAAACAGGATTTCAAACCGTGGCCCATCCCCAGGAAGGACAACTTCCCTTGGATCAGTAACGGGAGCGGCAGGTCGGACAGTCCGGGGAACAGCTCTCACTGCCGGGGGAGGAGAGAAGAGCGCTACGGGGTGCAGAGATGGGGGGAGCAGCAGGAGATGGAAGAGAGGAAAACCAGCTCCTACAGGTGAGACTATATTACCTCTCAGCACCTGTCGCTGTCCTCTCACTACCAGGCAGGGGAAAGTGCTGATGCAGTGATTCTTGTCCTGTCGGATGGGGTTAGTTCTGCTTCACAGACTCCCAGATGGAGAGAGAGAAAGAGCACATCAATAATTCTCACACATTATTCCTATATGGGAAAGCTTAAATTATTGAGTTCCATTTATGCATTTTATTTTAAGGTATGTGAAGTTTGGGGGCATTCACAGGGAGATGAGAGAATATTTCAAGAGATCCAAAGAGGGATGTCAAATGGACTGTTTGGTAAAGATTAAGAGGGACTGAGAAGTTATAAAGAAAAGAAAGAAAGGGGAAGGAGAAGAAGATGCTATGTTGTTTGTGATCAGAGGTGGAATGAAAGAGAAAATCCAGGTGATTGAGTGTGAAAGTCTTGAGCAGCAGATAAAAAGGTCAAAATTAATGTAGAGGAGGTGAAGATCAATGGACTGAAGTGAAAGTTACCCTCCCAGTTGGTGAGATTTCTGGTATGATCTGGATAAAGAGGGGTGGGGGGTGGGGGGCTCCATGATGCGGCATTTTTCAAACACTTTTTCTAAAACATTTTCTTTAAGTTGTCTGGGAGAAATTCATAGAACGAGATGAAAGAAATCAGGAACATTTAACCCTCCACATCGTCTCACATGAATCCCTAGAAGAACAAACCTGATTAACGCCTCAAGGCTGTTCTATCTGTCTCCCTCCAGGCAAGAGTTCAAACCCTGGATAGGGGTGAGATCAGCTAAAAGTGTGAGGAGAAACCTTCCGGCTCCAGGGACAGAGGCCACCCATGTTTTGTGTGAGACCAGCTACCAGGCTGCCTACAGCGGGGAAGCCCAGAGGTCCACAGGGCCGGGAGAACCCATCATCCCGTCTGTACAGCCTCCGACCGGCCCTCAGATCGTCCCTACCGCTCTGAGGGCCAGCGGCACATCCAGCTCCTCTAGAGCAGCCAAAGGAGAGGTGAGCATTCAGCTGGCTTAGCCATGCAAAGCGGGTCACACAGCAGAACCGCCTGTCGGTCCAAAAGAAGAGCTCAGCTTTAAAGTCATCATCACTCATCACTCATCTCCCTGCTGTCCCGCTGCTGGTTGAGCATCTCAGAAACAGGATCCTGCATTGGGTCCCCACGCAGCACAAAGTGACCCAGCTGCTTAAAACGGGCCCGGTGCTGTTAAGTAACTCCGCTGGTGTCACATCATTACCCTGACCCGAATAGAGCCAGTGCTTTGTGGAAACAAAAAAAAAAAAGAAAGGCAAATATTCTAATGGTTGTTCTAATTTTGGATACAAAACCTGCAAAGAAATCTAGTCTACCAAAATACCCACAGAAGTACATTTCGATTAAACGAAATATTTTTATTTAGATTTTGGATTTAACTGAATTATTTAGATAATTGAATTGAAAATGAATGAGCGAATGAATGACGCATCCTGTAAAATCACCATCCGTGTTTCCATGGAAACACACAAAATTAAATTTGAATAATAATTTAATAATTTAATAATAGTTATTTAATATTTGAATTTACATCCGCTCTTTCATTTATGTGTCATGTTTGGAACTAGAACTTTGTAGTTTTCTGAATATGTTCCAGGAAAAATGACACTCACTTTATATTAAAAGAGTCATGTTTTCATTAAACAACAGCAGAAAAAAAAGTTTAAGATGTCAAAAGGTAAGGTTACGTATCACTACTAATATATATATATATATATTTTTTTAAAGTACTGGTTGTTCAGAGCTGTCCTGAATCATGCCTGACCCGTTGAGTTGCCGTTTTCATCTGCTCTATTAATAACACCGGCCCAGTTGTAGTGAGGGTTCACGGCCTGTTAAGGGATGCACTGCTGGCAGAATGTTCAGCTGCATCCAACGTGACACGCACAGAACAAGAGCATGCACACACACACACACACACACACACATACACACACACACACACACACACACACACACACACACACACACACACGCACACACACTTGTAGTTCTTAAAAACCACAAGCCAGCCTGGCACCTGATCAAGTTGATCTCATCTACTCTGGTCCACTCATTATTGACTCACCAGCACCCCCTCTTCACCCCCCCCCCCCTTACCCCCACTGCAGAGGTGTGCTGCCAGTCATTACACACCCCATTTCAGCCAGCATCACACCGGATAATGCTTTTTCTCTTTTGTTAGTTTGTCATGAGTCTCTCGCGAAATGAAGTCTGCTTCAGTTAAAAAGAAGAAATGACTTCATGATTAAGTCCCCACAGATAAGACTTCTAATAATGAAACGCCGAGCCATCAGAAGACAGAGATGTGATTTTCTCTCAGCGATTACAAAAAAATCCACCTGATGTCAGGTGAGAGAGACATTCATTCATTCATTCATTCATTATCTGCTGCTTCATCCGCCGTAGCCGCCCAGAGAGAGACATGTACAACAATAATAATAACAGCTATAGTAATAGATAGAGTTCAAAAAGTATTGATAATAATCACCAAAATTTTTTAAAATACATCAATAAATAAAACATCCATGTTATGTGCATTAGTGATGAATGTACACTAGTAATTAACGACATACTAACATGAATGCTTATAAAATAGTAAGCAATGGGTGAACATATTTTATTCCTTTTTTAAATATCTCATTAAAACTTCCTAAACTCACCCATCCTTCACCCCCCTCCCTTTGTTTCTACATTTCTAAAGCCAGGCTTTGCTTTCTTTCTCTCTTCCAGTTTTTCAATCAGCATTTTTTTTTTTACTTGGACTCGCTTCCCTTTTCCCACGCTGCCCCCCATCACAGAGGGGAGAGTCTTGTTCCAAATTGGCAGGGTGGAACAGGGAGGCGGGGGGCAGTGTTATGAAAGCAGTGGAAAGACAGAGAGGGGTTGAGGGAAGAGAGGAAAAGATGGGGCTTGAAATTTAGTCTGTGGTGGAAACAGAGAGAGAGATGTGAAGGAGGGACAGCGCCCACCTTTTGAGGGATTATCTATTTGTGCCACAGTCCTCTTTGATGCCAGTCTAATTTAGGAACAGCACACCTTTTGTGAGTGTGAGTGTGTGTGTGGTGCACTCACAGACCTGAACAAAGTGTACTTCCCTCACAGTCTAAGTGCTGCTGGGACAGAAATCTCTCCAAAGACCTTTGTGACCTGAAGGCTGCTCCCCCACCGCTGTCAAGCTGGTCTAATGATCGAGCCTCATTTCCATCTATGCATCCAATAATTTATGGACAGAATAGAACACAGGTGATTGTGTCCCAGATAGCAGCTGTCATCAGCAGGACCGAACAGCACAGGGAAAGCAGTCGCACAGCAGAGGATGTTAGCGCCGACAGCTGACCTGATGCTTCAGGACAGCACCGCCCAACCCGTCTCCTCTCATTTCACAGGTCCAGTCCATAGTCCCACCTCTGGTTTCAAGCTGCCGTTTACACCCCCCCCAACCCCTCATCTCTATCCTTTCTCTCAGGAACACCTGATGAAGACCAAACTCTCTCCGAACCCTTCCGCCATCTTTCAAAGTGGATCAGGGATCTTCAACATGTGACGAGATCGGTTTCACTTGTCAGAAATGATTTGTTCATTCGACTCAGCAGGTAGACGGAGAGGATCGCCCCCCCCCCCATGAGCCTCTGATGCTCCTTCTTCCCCCCCCCCCACCGCCTCAGACAAACTCGCATGCATCAGTAGTTTGAAGTTTGGTTTTGCTTTTCTAGATGTGCATGAAACTGGCTGCCATGTGTTTGTGTCATGAATTTATTTTGTTGCTCTCTTAGTGTTGGTAAAAGAAAAAATCTGCTTGATCATGTTATTTCCCCCAGTATTCAATCAGTTCTCTATTCAGAGAAAATACTTTTCAGTCTTTTATTTAATGAACTTAAAAAATAAAATTAGAATAGATTCTTAACACTTTCTATCAGATGTAACTGCTTTTTATCGTCTTCATCAACTTCTCCGGATTCTATGCCATCAACAAGAGACACGAAACAATTCATTTTTTCTTTATTTATTACAAGAATATTCATATTTTTTGGTTCACACCTAAAAGTGAAAAGACAATGTTTGTGTCTTCAAAACTAGTTTTGTTCCAACAGGCGTCACAAACACACTTCTCCCACTCGTCCTCACATTAACATAATGCAAAATGACACGGATCTGAAACATGACATCAGCCAATGGAAACGCACATGGGCAGAGTGAATGATCCGTGATAATGACCACCTGCTATCACCTGCTGCACGTCCTCACACACACACACACACACACAATGCTCGGAGGATTAAAAAAATAAAATTAAAGAGGAGTTGATATCCATCCCATTTTGTGTGTTACATTTAGGAACACGTCCTTCAGTCCTGGTATTTATAGGAGACTTTTTCATTGGTTCAGTAACAGATTTGTCGATTACAAAACAACAATCAGCCTTAAAACAGCAAAGCGCACGTCTGGTAATGGGGAAACACATCAGTCCATGTGTGTGACGACAGACTGGTTTCCACCGGACTTCACTTAGTTTGGAACCGGTCTCGTTTTCCATCTGTGGTTGGCCTCAGCGAGACGAGGAACCGAGGACCGATCATTTCCCCGAAGAGCAGCTCTGCTGTCTGGCAGGAAAAGCTTCATCATTCAAACACCATTGTTATGAGGTAAGTGAGGGCACGGCGGCCTTTCAAAAATCAAATCACACCCGACCCACGAAGCCGCTTCTGTCGATGCATCAGGACTGAACCGTTACGTCGTTCCTTGGGGAAGAGAAACATTTGTCGCTCTGCCGCTGAAAGCCAGTCGGGGAACCTGAGATGTGAGTCTCTTCCATCGTAACCGGACGCTCCACGCCGACCGGTCAGTCGTCGTTTGACAGGCAGCCCATGTGGGCGTTGGTGAGAAAGTCACAGGTGGGGATGCTGCTGACCGCCTGGTGGATGTTCATGATGCTGATCTCTCTGGGAACCCTGCAAACCAAAAGAAAAGCTGCTTGAAATGTAATGCCCAGCGGTGACTTTCTTTCACTGCTACTTAATGAGGAAAATCAAACCTAAGATTAAAGCAGAAGTTACTGGGTAACAAATCCCACCAAAAAAAAAAGCAGCTTTATGAGTTTGTCTAATAATTTGTGTCACAGAGTAGATCAATTACTAATAAAAAAAAATACTATTGTAATAAACATCAAGTGGCATATTGCAGCCATCTGCTGAATGTAAAACATTGCACTGGTGGTTGTTATTTAAAGTGCTGTTAATTTTGTACTTCAAAAATGTCCTGAAAACTATTATGGGATATCTGATAATGACATTGGGAAAAGGAACACAAAGCAGGCTGCATCCGTCCAAGAGCAGGAACAGAGGCTGACCTGTTCTGAGGGGATTTAGCAAAAGCCCCAGCCAGAGACTCTCTCAGGATGTCACTGGCAAATTGTTCAGTAGCCTGTAATGAGAACACACACACACACACACACATACACACACACTGCATCAGTGTACATTTAATACAGCCTCTATACGTGTGTTCATTATTTTAGTTATGGGATAGTTGAAGGAACGATGAAAGCCGTTCTTTTCTTTTCTTTAACTGACCTTAAGAATCATGGCTTCTACGACCGGAGCAAACAAATTCTTCTCCACCTCGACCGGTTGGAAGGTTATCCCAACCTGAGAGACAAGAAGAGGGGAAGAGGGGGGGTGTCATCAAATGAAAAAGTAGAGCAGCTTCCTTCAGTTCAACCTTCAGTGACTGAATGGATGTTGTTGTAATCTGGATTTATCAGTTCTTTCTGTATTATAGTTGAAAGCATAATTATTCACTCCCCACTGTATGTTAAGTTTACTAGAAAACTTTATCAGCTGTACAAGAAAATTCCATCCATCTGTGAGGAAGAGATACTCCAGAAAAACACCCACTCAAAGTCCACTGAGACATTCAAACTTTTCTTTTTTATGCAACAGCGAAGGAAGGGTTAACAGGAAGTTGAATGATCTTCAGCTGAATCACCCTGATGGACCTCAGAGAGGCTCCTGACCTGCTGAGCAGCTTCGTTGACAAACTGGGAAGAAATGCAGGGGCCGACGTAGAACTTGGGCTCAGTGTCTGCCTCTTGCTCCTCTTCCTTGACCTTCAGTTTGTGGCAGGGGGGGGTCACCGTGATGACGTCGACTATTTCGTCATCGGCCTCTTCCGGCTCGGTCTTCAGCAACGCTTGTATCTGCTCCAGGCGCAGCAGCAGCTCCTCGCAGCTGCTCAGGGTTGTTGGACATTCTGACGGATTCACACACACACACACACACACACACACACACACACACACACACACACACACACACACACACACACACACACACACACACACACACACACACACACACACACACACACGGCAGCGCAGAAACATCACAATCGGTCCTACAGCAGCTTCAGCTCTGACTTCATTTAAAACGACATGTGAAAACACAGATCGGCCAAAAATCCAAACATGAACTGCACACAGGCTCACCGGGCTCGTTGTCGATCTGTGCAAGGATGTCCTCTATGGACTCGTCCTCGTTTTTGCGTTGGGGCTCCAGGTCGGGTGGCGTGTACCCCCTCTGTCGGCACCACTGCACCACCTCTCTGGTCTTTGGGGGGGTGAGGGCCTGCAGGCGCGGCGACCGATCCAACACATCCTGGATAGCTCGCTTTACTGCCACCGCTCGCTGGAGCTACACAGAGAAGAACAAAGTCAAACTGAGCGTTAGTGCTTCGTTTTGTGCCTGAAGACACCTGAGGAGGCAAAATTCACACAGAAGAAACAAGAACCAATGCAAGCACAGACTACAACATCCCGAGACACCCCTGAATTCAAAATTTTACCCTGATCTACTTGCATAGGTCAAAGATCAAAGCTAGTGCTCTGACCTACTTTCAGAGAACAAAGCACTAGCTTTGATCTACGCTCTTACTCACACAGGCCTTCTCCCTTATCTTTCTATCTTATCTGGCTCCTGAGTGGACAAAAGATAAAATTTGACCTTGACCTACTTTTCTCAAGGTCAAGGTCATCATCTCATTTTTATCCCCTTTGCTGCCCGAGTAATGTGCTTTTTGTTTCATCTTTCTATCTGCAAAGGTTGCAAAGAATTTTGGTGGACTAACGGAGGGACGAACGAACGCTGACAATTACAATGCATCACCACTTTGAAGCGGGATGTAAAAAAAGGAAGAAAAAAAGTGTAGATTGCTCAAGATCTACACTGGTCTGGGGCTGGTCTAGAGAATACGAGCAGAGACAAGGAGGTAAAGACAGACAGGGAGACATGAGGCAAGCAAAAAGCTTGCTGAATCAGGGGTCGGGTGCGGAGCATCAAGACGGATCACACAGACAGCAAAGCTGCAAACAGCGCAGATCGAGATGAACGTCACAGACGCATTAATCCTGCAGACTGATGGGTAACCGCTGGCGTGTGCCGTCACTGTGGATTATTAATGAGGTTAAATTAAACCTGAAGGTGCGCAAGCAGGCTGCAGCGTTATCAGGTAGGACATCATCAGACACACAACAACAACAACAAACAAACAGTCACCTCTGATGCACGACGCTTGCCAATATTCCAGGAATAATACTGTTCTCTGGAAGCAGCGCAGAAGGGATGGGAGTCTTCAGCTAAACAAACACAAATAGATAAACAGCTTGATAAATATTTAATCTTGCTATGGTGATTTCTTTTGAAGATGACTGAATGGAGCGAAGGCTCACTTACTCTTATCCGGAACAATAAGAGGGAACTTTTTCACCACGGCGGTCAGCAGCTGCATCATGGTTTCTATGTGCTCAGAGCTAAAGAAGAGGATCAAAGGCATCAAGCGTACGCTCAGAAAACAGCCAATGCGAGGAGGAGGATGAGGACGTGTTCTCCATCCCCTCCATTACTACACTGGGAGTCATGAGGTCACCACAATTACAGTAGTTTCAGCACTATAAGGCGCACCTAATAGCCTTTGATTTTCTCAAAAACCGACCGTGCGCCTTATAATCCAGTGCGCCTTATATATGGAAAAAGTTTTACAATAGGTCATTCATCGAAGGTGCGCCTTATAGTGCAGAAAATACTGTAATTCTTTACAATAACTCACTTGATGAGTTCCTGTGCTGGATGATCTGCCCCTTGCTCCTGCTTAACCGCGGATATCACATGTGCCGATGGGGGGATGGGAACCATTACCGGGGGCGACGGCCCTGCTGTCGCAGCACCTGGTTCTGTCTTCACTGTAACAGCAGAAACACAAGTTCTCTCAACAAATCCGCGCCTTCCTCTTCGTTACCTCAACTCAAAGCGGACGTTGACGAGGAGTCAAATATTTGGTGTTCGGCGCCGAGAGGTTGAATTTTGGTTCGACGTGTGATTTTGTTTCCTTTACTGTCGAATGAACGAGGAGGTGGAGGGCTGGAAATATTACAGACTGATGAGAGGAGTGGGTGGGTGGAGCGAGGAGGAGCCCCTCTCACCTTGTGCCACAGGCAGGTCAAGGGAGGGGGACGCCTGACTGGCAGGACAAGGGGAGGCTCCAGCTCCAGCTGTGGTAGAGGAGGAGGAGGAGGAGGAAGAGGAGGCAGTGCTGGAGACTGGGCCTTTAGACACGACTACACAGAACAAACGATACACAAACACACACAGAATGCAGCAACGGCCCATTAGGCGACAGGCTAACGGCGAAAATGAACAAGATGAAAAATGGGAGGGGGGGGTGATTTAATACAGATGGAGGGAGATTTATGTTTGAGTGAGTCACACTGGCTTTCCTCCGCCCCCCCACCCCCCACCTTCACGTGCAGCGGACAAGGCTGATTGTTGTGCTGCAGGCATACCTTTCCCAACCGGCATGAGAATAGTCTGCCCCCCAGACCCGGTGCCGACCCCCAGCTGCTTGAGCTGGTTGGCGGGGATGGTGAGGACCGTCTGCTGGGAGCTGGACCCCCCGGAGTGGATTTTCAGCAGACCTGAAACCAGAACACGTTTTCCAGATAATCGATTTGTTCCAAGTTGTGGAACCTGTTGAAACGGTGTGACGCTCGTCTCTCTATACCTGACAGAGTGGCCCCCGTTTTCCCTCCTCCCGCCGCCACCCCGCTGACCAGCGAGGCCGCGGCCACCAACGACGTGCTACCACTTTTGGACGCGCCCACCCCTGCGTTCTTGGACACACTGACAACGGGCATGTTGGTGATGCCTTTGGCGGCGACGGCGACCACGGCTCCGGACGAACCCGCGGCGTTCTTTGTCATCGCGGCGGCGCTGCCAGCTCCCTTCACCAGAGTGGCCACCGCCATCTTTGACAGGTTGCCTCCGGCTGCAGCGCTGGCGCTCTTGGCTGCGCTGATCACCGCTGCTTGGTTGGCCGCCACCAGGAGAGAATGATGCTGAGAGGCGGACTTCCCAGCATCCCCAGCCTGGGGGAGGACAGATGAACAGCTGTCTGTCACCACACACAGAAACTCTCACCATGCTGTTTGCAGCTGTTAGCTTGTTTTTGCTCCTTTTCAAAGCAGGAAGATTCAAAGTGAAAACTATTATAACAACTAGCCTGTTGTTGATGTTGATGTGGTTGCTGGCTAGCTGCGGCGGCACTAATGGAGCTGGGGGAGGAGCTTGCAGCAGTGATGACGCCGCCAGTCATTCTCAACGTGGTCGTCCCCGGCTTGGACAAGTGACTCGCCGCTGCCGCCGTCACCGTCTTGACGGATCCATCCGTCAGCTTCACCTGAGCTCCTTGGGAACCGCCCACCACCTGCACGTAACCATGGAAACGTCTGTCAGACGCAACAACTTGTAGGGACACACTTATGAGCTTTCGTCCAATCCTGACCTGAGCCAGGATGGCCGCCTTCTGGCCGGCCGTCACCCGGATGGCCTGCTGGGTAACCGATGCTGGTGATGATGCTGAATGACCTGCCAAGCTGGATCCTCCCTGCTTGCCGGAACCCTGTGCTGGTTGGCCGACCAGAAAAGTGCCCTGGTGGAAAAGGAGAGGCCAGGGAGACATCCAACGTCACAAAACTCTGGACCAAGGTCAGGCCACCACATTTGGAAGAACAGTCAGGGATTAAAGAAGAGGTTCCGTTATAGCAGCAACACCAAAAACAGTAAATATGCCATAAAATATTCAATCGTGAGACTAGAATGAACTCTTATGACATTATTAAACACATACTGTCAAGTTAAAAATGAATTTTAAAAAAAGCCAAAAGCCACTCTGATATTCAGTTATCAAAAGGTGCTGGATCTCTGGTACAGAACATTCTGACCCACTTCAACCCTGATTGAAGCACTCTCTCACAATATGCAAGTATGACAAAGCTAAGCATGTACAATATGGTACATCTATTACATCGATCATTTCACGCCCTATTAGTCCTCCTCGAAATCCATTAAAAACGCTCTTCAGCATTAAAAACACCCCTAGCCTTTAAGACTGGTCATCATTAGGAAGCACAGCCTGGATCCTTCTTTAAACGTGGGTGGAAACCTGTGCTGATGGCTTCATTATAAAACGCTGCTGTAGGATCGATGCTGCTGAAACGATTCCAATTAATAGTATGATAAGCTCCAGAAACATGGAGGTCCTGCCATCCTGCATGTGAACTACTAGAAACTGTCCCTTCATGGTTGGGTTCTTCCGCTCATCACACATGGTTGTGTTACAACATGATTGTTGCTCTACCTACCTGTGGGGTCTGTTTAAGGATGTACGATGTGTAGGACAGGTTGGAAGGAAGGCTGCTTGAAGAGGAAGAGGACGAGGATGAGGAGGAAGACTGCGAGCTCCCAGCACCTGCTGTCGAACTGCTCTGGGACTGCTGACCTAAAATCACAGAGTCACATCAATCTCAGATCTGACAGACTGTCCTGTTATTCTTTATCCCACAGTTTATCGCCGAGGGGATGAGTATCCGTGATAAATTATGGGATGCTGCTCGATCTCATTCATCTCGATTCGATGAGGAGTTCGCTCTGAGGGGATTCTGGTAAGATAAACAGCAAAGAAAATAAATGACGAGGAATGACTCGCTGTCCAGAAGGTAAAAAGGCTTTCGAAAATCTGTAAGTCACTCCAGCAGTGGGTTTGACTTTTCCCTAAACTTTATAATGAGCCGTGAGCAAAAAACATTTTTCATACAGCCGCCTACAGCTTCAAGTGTGGAGGAAAATGTCGGGGTGAAATTGATTTGACTGAGACGCTGACCCCAGATGCTGAGTCACCTGCACGTTCGTGAATTCATTTAGTCCAAAAACCATTCCTGAAGCCACCAGACTCAAACGTCAACGCAAAAAGACCCGTGAGGAAAATGAAATGGCGTCATTAAAACCTTAAAAACACGGAAAAGTACATGCATGACATTTTGCGACCAGGGAGATGCCGAACTATTGTCAGGCTTAAAAATCCGGTCGTTTACAGCAAGCCCTCATCATCATCTTAATCTTCATCATGTCTTACTTGCACTGGTTGCTCTGAGGATGGCTCCCTGCGGGATGAGAAGCAGCTTGCCTTTCCCAGAGGGGTTTTTACTGTTGGTGGTCAGGTACAGCTTCGTTCCTGGAGGCAAGTTGGCCAGATTGGCCAGATTGTTGGCCGGCAGCTGAAGAGTAGCCATCACTAAAAGACACACACAGGAAAAAGGAACATAAGTGTGACACAAATCCATCTTAACACATAATAGTTAGGCATGTTCCTAGGATTAAATTGAATGTACTTTAATAAATCCTTCTCAGTACAATCTGATACTACAGCCTCTATGAGTTGATTTTGATGTGGAATTCAACAGTTAGAATTGTTGCAGACTAACCTATTAGTCACATGGGAACTGTGTGCAGGGGCTTTTGAAATTTGAGAATGAAATGAATCGCCCTGAGGCTGCACGAGGAGGAACATTACTGTTTCTGCTTTGCACTCTTGCTCGATCAATACTTCAGTGGAACTCATTTCACTTTTATTGCCGTTTTTATGTGATGCTCGACAGCAGAAAACGTCTTCCGCCCTCGGCTTTCTTATGCTTCGTGCCTCAGTCGAAAGATCATGAACAACGACGAGCGCGTGAAGCACAAAATAAAGTGGTGCCGAAGAACAAGAACAGCACATCAGAGCTACACAAAATTAAAAATGTTTATTCTGATGGTCAATTTATCATGAATCTGATATTTTTGGTGTACACCGCTTTTAATGAACAGAATATTGTCAACTGGCATGACATTCACATTTTACATTAAAAATTGTTTTAAAGGTGCTGCACAGCTACATGACGCTATGTCCGTGTGTGACCTCTGACCTCCACTCTTCCCACTTGAACCGCCAGCCGTCTTGGCGGGGGCTGGCTGAGCAGAAATGCCGGTGGCTCCGCTGACGATGGCTTTAGCGACTCCCTGAGCCAAAACCTGCTTCCCGGCCATCACCTTGGAGACAGAAGGGTTGCCCTTGGCAACCAAAATCTGTCCGCTGCTAATGGCGACTTGTTTGACTGTAGACTGGAGCGCTGAGCTAACAGGTATGCCCAACATCTAGAAATAAAGGTGGTTCCAGATGTAAAATCTGAATAACTTTTGACAACACACACACACACACACACACACACACACACACACACACACACACACACACACACACACACACACACACACACACACACACTGAATGTGCTGATGGGTAAGAGTGTGTGGGGATGCACATGAGACTGACTTTGCTAGTCGTGGCCCCAGTGGCCCCTCCTGACTGTTTCTGGGCCGACATGGATATCATGTGACCTCCCTTCACTGCGACAAACTGGTGTGCTGCCGTGTTGGCTGGCTGCTGCTGCTGGCTGGTTGCCGTGGAAACGACCTGCTGCTGCTGTGTTGGAACTTCTCCTGGCTCTTGCTTGATAATCACCTGCACACAAAAAAAAGTGTGTGCATGAAGTCAGGAATTCTAAAAGGTTGGCCACACTGCTTTGAAGCAACATAATCAAAATAACGCAGCCAGTATCACCGGTGGAAATGTCACTCGCTCAGACAATAAGTTTAGTCTATTGATCATTAATATTCTTTAAATTTTGCGGAAAAAAAAGGTGCGACAAGAGATTAGTCCCATAAAACATTTTTATTTTAATCTGCATCACCATCTATTCATCAAGAAAATGTTTTTCTATTCTTCCTTTGTCCTGCATGTAAGAGATTTCATATTTCATTCTGTGTGGATAATGATGGGATGATGAGCATGTTGGAGCGAGAGGATTATACAGCAGGGTATTCCCTCTGCAATGCCCTCCCTCCTGTTGTGTTGTCCCATTTAAAAACCTCACCAATGCTAAAGACAGCATGCTGTCTACTATTGAGGACATAGACCAAACAGGGACAGACCACATCTGTAATGATGGCAAATGGATCAGTAAAAAATGGCAACCCTTCAAACACTCTAAACTCACCTTCACCCCAGAGGAGAGGAAAGTGCCTGTGTGAATTTTGGGGGCTGGAGAACGTGTGCCTTGAGCAGCAGATTGTTTGGTAGAAGGACTGCCTGCAGAAAAAAATAAAAACAAACACGCAATAAGTCATGGTGGAAACGAATGAGAGGTCTGCAGTTCCTGAAATCTGCCACATAGGCATCAAGACGAAGGTGGAACGAGGTGACAGTTTCATACCAGTGTGACACAGTGGGTGTTGAAGATGCGGAATCTTTTGCCAGCTTAGCGTTTACTAAAATTTAAATGAGTGGTGAATCAACCACTGCAGCCACATCAGGGTCACTGTGCTTTGGTTCTCTGGCCTGCTGCGCATTTGTAGGGGAAGTGCGGAAGCAGCTGAGATGCTGAGAGCGAGTGAGTAATGCGTGGGGAAGAGCTTTAAAGTGGGACATGAACTGATGATGCTGATGAGAGCAGGAAAGTACAGAAATCCCTGTGATGAAAATTGACTTTACCCAGCAGTGGGTTTATCATTACAGATAATTGCACAACTTGTTCACTGGAAGTACACATAACAAAATCTGATGAGAGCAACTCAGTCACCATGGTAACCTCTCATCCAACAAACATTCTGCCAACTCAGCACACACCAAATTCAGACACTGCTTTTCAATTTCACTGCAGGTTCGCTTCCGATTTGTAGCAGCCTAGAGGAGAGAGGATGTGTACCTGCGGAGGCGGCGGATGAGGAAGCCATTCCGATCACCTGGCCTGGCTTGTCAACGATGACGTAAGGGTTGTTCAGCACTGACGAAGTGCTTTGCTTGTTGTGGGCAGACGAGGAGCTGGTGGGTGTACGAGGCAAAGGGGAGTGGCTTGGCGTGGAGATGGGGGACCCTGTGTGGAGAGAGGAATCTCATTAAAGACAATGTGCGAAACAATGTGAGGGTTAAACAACTCGGGGTTAAATCTGATCAAATGAGGGTTAAACCTGATCTGTCTGATGTCATAAAGTTACTGTATTCACAATGGCAATGTGCGAACAAAAATGATCCACTAGGGGGAGACATTTTACCTGAAACGATTTTGCAGCTCATGGTGATCGGCTGGAACGTTTTTCCAGGAGATTCAGCGGGACTTGGTGGCTGAAGCTGTGGGGCAATCTTACAGCTTGCCGTAATGGGCTGGAAGGCTGAGTTACCATGGGAACCCAAACTGATCCTGTCAGTGACTTTGGGTCGGGTTGGTGTGCGTTCACCAGCGCAGAGACTAGAGTTTTGGCCACCTGTAGATCTCCCCGTCTCTGCTTTAGTCAACCCTAGAAAGAAATAGGAGAGTGTATTTCTCTTACACACCCACTAAACCTCAGCTAGCATAAAGAGGCACATTACAGACATAAAAAAAAACTGTCCTGAATTACACTTTTAATTGAAGACAGGTTAAAATTACGACTGAAAACCCTGCTTGGGAGGAACAAATTGTAAGGTTTAATTGTTGTATACCTTTGTCTGCACAGGGATCATGTGAGTTGGGAGAGCTAAAATGTCCATAACTTTGAGTTTGGGAGGCGGTCAGCCCCGGGCTATCCGCTCTGTGGGTCACCTTGGAGGTAGAGGGCTGAGGGATATAGTCGTCCCCAAGAGAGTTCCTATGAAGTTCCACATCCACCACCTGGAACAAATATAGCTCATCACAAGTGGGTAAAGGCTTCAGATAAAAAGTCACTTCAGGAACATTAATAACTTACAGTTTCTGCCCCAAGCGTCTGCAGCCCTGTGTACGTTCTGTCCAGCTGTAGGTAAAGTGTTTGAGGTTAACATAAATGCTGTGTTTACGTTTTAAAGTCGATGTAGCGATGTGAACAACTGAGCTTTAATGGATGGAAGGTCCAAGAAATTACAGAATTTAGCTTGATTCTTCACTTCTGGTCCACATCATCTGGTACAAGACATTCAATGTGGATTATAATGACTAAATAAAAAGTCTCATTGAATTTATGATC
Source organism: Antennarius maculatus (assembly GCA_013358685.1). Lineage (NCBI taxonomy): Eukaryota > Metazoa > Chordata > Actinopteri > Lophiiformes > Antennariidae > Antennarius > Antennarius maculatus. Next base: position 8,081,023 of record CM023619.1, on the reverse strand, counting down.
CTTTATACACGAATGGAGGTCATAACAATAACACTTCCAACCTCGTGCATTTTGCTGTACTATTTATTCTAACTGTCGGGTTACCAGTTAAGACGTTTAGTGTTAATACTTTTTTATTTAGCATCAAGTGGAAACAATGCCATGTCTCAGACTGAAGAGGAAAAGCTCTTGAGAGATGATGTGGTCTCTGATCTAGTCTGACCTTCAGCTGGTGGATGATGTCAATGCGTTTGTTTCGAGGGTCTTTGAAGTGGATCTGGATCCTCACAGGAAACTCACCCCAACCCCGACGTGTCAAGTGGAAAGGAGGCTCACTGCGAAAGTCAGAACGTCAGACTCAAGTCAAACTAATGACTCGTCTCTCCCTCGCTCATAAATAAGAGGTAAGAAATGAAACAGTAAAATAAGGTAGATATTTGAAAATAGAAAATCCTGAGTGACATCACCCTCATGCAAATGCAGAGGAGAAAATCAACAGAAACATTTAATTTCCTCATAACAAAGTAAGAAAAAGTTTCCACTCTGGTTTCTGACTTTTTTGTTATTAATCACTTAAATTCCACAAATTAATTTTTTTCTCTTTATTTTAAGCTTGAGGTTCCAACCGTCAGACAAGGCCAAACCTACATGTTCCCTTGTCAGTAATCCTACCGCCAGACAGACAGACAAAACAGACAAATCCAATGCTGAACATTTCCTCTTTGATGGCAATAATAACCCAGTTGAAGAGCTGACACACCTAAGGGCTCGGGGTAAAGGTAAACTTCGTGCATCAATGTTTGTTTTTAATGCTTACACATCATGTATGATTTGGGTGTGTCCGCTATTAGTCATGTTGATGCAGAATAATAATCTGACTCATGCACTGAATGACTTCACAGACCCCACCTAATGAGGGCAAGGCCAGATCTTCTGCAAAATCCAGTATACATAAGCAGCAATGTTTACATTTCCTTTCTATTTCCTGCTCGGCAACACAGGATTTCACAAATATTAATTTCATTACACTGTAAACTGTAAAAGTTATCCTGAGTTTGACCACAAATTCCTCCTTACTTCCTGTAGTTTGGTATACCATGCAGATATCAAATAATAACTTAAGGATATACCGTAATAAGACTTCTGAAGCCAGATCTCACAGGAACAAACCAGAACTTCTTTGGTTGCCTGGGTGACCACTTAAAACATCATCTAAATGCATTTTTCAAGAACAATACAGACGCCCTGCCTGTTTCATAAAAAGTGTACAAGACCAATAAATGCTTACAAACGTATCTTTCTCACAAGTGTAGAAAAACACACACCTGACTTCTACCAGGTCATTGGGTTTATAGCTGGGATGTAAGAAGAACCAGACTTTCTTTACAAAGTGGTTAATGCTGGGTTCTCTCCTGGAGCCCCGGACATAAACCATCCATTTATGGGTTGACTGGTCATTTTCTTCCCGTTTATCTGGAGGAATGTACCTGAGGGTGAGAAACAACAACAACAAAAAAAAAATCCCATAAAAAACAGAACTACACAGACTTACATGAAAAATTATGACTCCATTTAGCCTTTCGAGAAATGTGGCATGCATGAGATTTGTGGGATTTGTCAATCAGCTTCCAGGACTAAACACGAGCTTTAAATTACACTGAACCAAACCATCCCAAGGAAGTTGTTTCCAGTCGTTTGGACCAACTCAAGCGTAAAGAAAATAAATTAACTTATAAGGATTTTCTAGCTGGATGAAGACTGGGCTGTGAATAACTGAACTACTACTCAAATCTTCAGTGCCGTTACGGACAAAAAGGCTAATTCAACCCAGATATTGGGCTTCAAATAAAAATACAAGGTAAAACTGAAAGAGGGACATACTTGTTTTAGGGAAGCATTAATTTCGATTAGATCAACAGATTGTCTTTTACAATAAGCCTTTAGTATAGAAAATTTTTTTTTCAGAAGCAGCTTCAGTCAAAAGTTTGCCACACTTGGATTCAACTGACTTTCTATGCTCCAAAAAGTGTTGCTGTATCATTCATTCACTCATTTTTTACCGCTTCATCGGCCGCAGCGGGTCACAGGGAGCTGGAGCCTAACTCAGCTGACATAGGGCGTGAGGCGGGGGACACTCCGAGCACAACGCCAGTGCACCGCGGAGCCACACAAAGACGGACAACCACGCGCACACACAACCACGCACACACCTACGGGCAATTTGGGACCGGCCAATCAACCTGAAGCGCATGCTTTTGGAGGTGGGAGGAAGCCGGAGAACCCGGAGAGAACCCACGCAGACACGGGGAGAGCATGCGAACTCCACACAGAGTGGGACTCGAACCCGGACCCGCTGTGTTGTGAGGCGACAGCGCAACCCACTGCACCACCAATCATTCAATATACTGCATTGTTGAGAAAAAGAAACTCCGCTGGAAACTATGTACCCAGAGCTTTGGTCCATTTAACTCATTAATAAGCAGATTATTTCTGAAAAGTTTACATAAAACTATGTGACTTCTATGTACTTAAGGAGATATTTCAATCTATAACAACATTACCTGAGATATAAGTACAAACTGCCACGTTATGATTGCATCGCTGTGGGTTTCAATCATTTCAACTTGTGGCTGGTTAAACTAAAAGAACGCTTATGTGTGATCTGAAATATAATCAAAAACGAATTTGTTGCATTTACTTCTATCATAATAAAGTCACATAGCCACCTGACGGACTCCCACCCTCTATACAACAGACTATGCTGGAGAGATGAGTGACTGAATACTTTGCTTAGTTTGATTACACACTTGGACACGTTCCCCACTACGATTGTCTTCTTTGCATAGAGTCTGGAGGCCTCGTTTCCAGTCGTGTGGTATGTCACCCTTTGCTCTGCTCCAATGGATGAAGGCACACCAAATGTATCCTAAGACAAAACAAAAAAGGATATTCATTTGTTTCAAGACTAAAACATGCCACGTTTACTGTAATAGATGCTTTACGTACAACAGATAATCCATAACCAATCACCTTTATCAAATGAACTCACTTTGCCTATATTGCGTCCAGGTCGGCGTTCCTGTCTGCTGCTGTCTTCCCTCCATGCACCCCCTCCATCCTTCTCGGATCCGTCTCCTTGCTGGGAGAGGGACTCGGACTCTGAATGGACTAGTGAAGGAGTCTCAGAGCCCTGGTTGAGGGGGGAGGAAGAACGTGATGGCGATTCCAGGAACCGGCGGACGGCTGGATGGTTCAGCACAGCGGGGTCACTCTTGGAAGCATGCTAGGACAGAAATGAATTTGTGGTTGCTACTACTGGAATACACCATTGCCTCTGAGCAGCAAACAACTGAGCCAGTGTGAATGTATTAGTTTACCTCTGGCAGCTTCGTCATCCCAGAATTGGCATAGTAATTGGCCACAATGCATGCCCTTAGTTTGTCCATCATCCTCCTGGCTTCATTGAGTCGCTGCAAAACAAGGAAGGAGGACAAAATGTTATGCTTTACACTTCATTTTCTGAATGCATTTCTTTTAAATATTACACACAAATCACAGGGAACTTCATACGCTGACAAGAAAAAAAAAGTCAAGATACCTGACTTATCACATCTATCTCATGCTCTTTGTTTTTCATCTCCAAAGAAAACTGCTGCCTGATGATGGTTTCGATCTTCTGCACAGCTGCTTCACGGGCTGAAAAGTAGAAAGAAGTGTAAACACATCACCAGAGTGCAGCTATTTATGAGCTGTCAGAACATGTAAAGGAGCTGCAGAAACTGTTTCTGGATGCAGAGCAGAAACTTACCATTATGTTCCACTGCTTTGTTTCTCTTACTATTTTGGACCAGTGCTATGTCCTCATAATCGGGATCATTGTCCTCTATTTTCCTTTTAATTCCGGACATGTCTGCCTGCAAAGAATAATGTATCAGAAAAATTAACAACAAAGCTGCTAACATGAGCTAATCACATCCATGCTGCTGTGAACATCGATTAGCCGCTAGCCGCAATTCAGCGAGCTAGTGCTAACTGCTCACTTGCGCTAGCTACCTAGCTAGTTATGCTAATATAGGCTAGCACAATATCTGTGTAGGTCTAGCATTTTTGAACGAAATATTCAACTAAGCTAATTTGAACGCAAACATATAATGCCGCTTCATCTGTTTGCGCCTCACGACTACCGTAATAAAAATATCAATACCTGCCGTCAGTGCAGCCGGTAGCATTGTGTCCCTGTTTGCTAATTTAGCTAGGAATAGCACACGTTTGCGAGATTCCGTCTATTTAAAATTCAAACTTACTTGAGTTCTTTGTGCTGCAGGAGTGATGTGTGTTTGCCAGGCTTGTGTTTAACTTCGGTCAGAGTACTTCCATAGTTTTAGGTTATATACATATTGTACATTTGATTTAGGTAAATGGCTAAATGTCGAGGTGGACAAGTTAGATAAATGGTGGCAGTTAGCCTTGCACTTCTGCCAAATGACCACCAGAGGCCAGTATTGAGCACTGAATCATTCTCACCTCTAAACCTCACGCCTATGGATTACTGTATTTACAAATGTTTGTTTGTGTATTTGTTTGTTTGTTTGTTTGTTTGTTTGTTGGTTGGTTTGTTGGTTTGTTTTCTTTGCCCACAAGATATTCCAACAGGTTCAAAGACATTTCACGCATCTGTGAAATTTTAAAGAATTCATATGTAGATGAAAAATAGATCTGGAGAGAAGGAAGAAGAAATACATTATAATATTTGTAATAATGGTTTAATTTGTCATAACTGAACCATTATGACCAATATAATTTTATTGATGAACTTACTGATGATCAACACATGATCCCAGATGATAGTAGTACAGTAAGTTTCCAGGGTCATGAAATTAGGTGACCTTACTTAATTTGTCATGAAGTAGGTCACAATGAAGCGACGTCAGCAAGGTGACATCACATTGCGCTATTCCTTTAGGGTAATGAATGACAATTTATTACTGTCATTGTTGTTTTCTTACATGTGTTCTTTCCATGTGTTTTATTTTTTGACACATGCTGACAGACTATAAAAAGAATGTCCCCACAAAGATTTCAGCACAAGCCTTTAGTCATTCTGTCCAAACATGTGCGTACACAAGAATGAAATGCCACGTTTTATCAACATTTAATTATTTAGCAATTGTGAGACAGGAATTAGAGACACCACCTCCCACAAGAACTCAAGGTATTTTAAGACTCTACATAATTTCTTGTTCCTTTCTGAGCACTTAGTGTTCATTTGTGACTCAGTGGAAATCCCAAGAGCAATCACGTCTGCACGACAGAGTACTGACAATCTGCCACTCACTTCCTTTAGGACAGCAGTTAACATACCTGTAGAACTACTTTTCCAACCAGATCAGTAGCTATTATAAACCATACTTACATCTATTTTACATATGAATGCTTGACAGCAAAGGCAGACTTCAACCAGGAATATCACATGACGAAGGAAGTTTCTGATGAGCCTGAAGTGGTCTGGTTTTCTGGTATAGTACTACTGTATTGTGTATCAGCATGTCAATTCAGCAAAAACTTGTGCAAATGTTATTATTGTCATATTATTACAACAAGTTAGTGAATTGTTAATTTTGAAAAGGTGTGTGTGCACTCATTGTTTTATGGTCTTCCGCCAATTTGCAAGATATTTATATAAAAGTGCCTCTTTTGACAAGACATATTTTTACTTAGTACGACTTGTGTATTTCTTTTCTGCTGTGGAGTAGGAATTTTTAAGAATTTGATCAGTTTGAAACGTGTAGTCCTAGCTTGAATGGTGTGTTTTCTTGTTTAACTCAATGCCTTTCGAAGACGTAAATACTATTTATAAAATACTAGATTACATCACTACATGCAGCAGATTGCAGAAAGACCAGTAAGACCTAACATTTTATTATTATTCTTGTCATTGGCTGTTTGATAGAATAGATGTGCCCATTTAAATCCAATTTAACTCATCATTTTAAAAAATGTAATACCTAAGTAATTCTTGAAAACCTTTCATACCTTTTTTTCTGACACAGGAAAGAAACATAAAGGGTAGAGAAAGAAAAACTTTATTGATGTTTCTCTTACACAAGACAGTCATTACAATCTAAGGTAGGCTAAAGTAGTTTCATAAAACCAAAGCTTTCTAACAGACAAAGAGGAGAATATGGTACTAAAATAGCAATCACACAGTAAAAAATTATATTAAAATAGGAAGATTTAATTACCCAATCACACTTTTAATAAGGCACAAGGGACATCATTAAAGTTCTTGACCCCATCAAACATGTAAGCACAATTTACCCACGGACTGCTTTCAACAAAGTCATCTTCGAGATTGAATCATATCCACTATGGCTTTTTTTCCTTTTTAGCTTCAGAAAATCAGCCTTTAACGCTCGACTCTTCAGAATTTAATTTGAGACATGCCATCTGGATTAAGGAATCAAGATACGACAGCAAAAAACAGTCCCACAAATCACCACAACAAACAAAACTGTCGTATCAGAGTAAATAACGTATGAAAGCCTCTATGTAGCTAATGTTAAAATCAATATAACAAAAAATTTTGAGTAAACACTCAGTGAAATCATTGACGCACGTCTCTCTCGTTATGTACTGCATATCATTCCTGCTGTCTTCCCGTCTCTCAGCCGCCTTTTGCTGGCCTCCTGAGTTATGTAGGTTACTTCTGTACCTAAAGGAGTGTGATTGGCCCTTGGGACGTTTTCCTCTCAGCCCAGTGTTACTGCTGACGCTAATTCGCACATCTTTTGAACAAAATACCTACATGTCATTTTTTGTTAAAAGTCACTGTTGGACAGTACGAAGCACGGGAACTTTAGCTTGAATCACCAGCTTGTTATGCTAAAATGAAAAGCATGAACTCTATTACTCAGTCCCATTCTCATCTTGTGGTACTTCTTGTTGACATTTGAAATAAGTGGACTGCTCACACTGTGGTGTTACCGATAGAACCACTAATCCAAACTACTTCACGTCCAACAGCAGCAGAGCAGAGATCGATTTGAAGGAAAAAGCGTTAAAAAATGGAGTGTAGTAACTTTGGAGACGGGTCGCGGATGCTGTACTGATGCTGCTGTTCAATCCCCAGCATCTGCAGCCCTATAGGGTCACAAGACAGAGTCAACTGCAGGCCGGTCCCAAACACTGACGATTACAATACATCACCGCTTTGAAGCGGGATGTAAGGAAAGTTCACCTAAAATGGACAAATGATGGCACGCTGTGGTGACCCCTAACGGAACAAGAAGAATGGAAGTTTTTAGTAACTTTGGAGAGAAGGTTATAACTTAAACTTGGACTGATCAATTAAAGAAGGGAGCCTTGTTTTGGATGCTGTTCCTGCTGCAATAGTGTTAACCATTTTTTTCCCCTCTCTTTAACTCTTTATGTCACAATATTAAATTTGCTTTTTTTCTCTGAACCATTTAGCCCGTTTCTTTGTTTAGCTTATGAATTTAGCAAAATTGAATTCATCAAAATGTCAGCAAATTTGGCACTGAAGTAGATCGGACAAACAGTTCACAAAATATTTGTCAGTCTCCAGACCAACTGTCGTTGCTTATAGTCAGATAACAACGCTATAGTCGGGACACCCGAGAGGCCTTTTGCCACATGAAAGCAAAGCATATTTACTGATACAGTAAAAAAAAAAAATTATAATTCTACATTTAACTAGATTCTGTCAAAGTGCACAATTGAGGCTCTCAGTTACAAAAAAAAAAACAAAAAAATAATCTCAATAGGCAACCATGATAGAAACATTTAAATACATTTAAAACATATCAAAGTTATATTCACAGCAATGGCTCTTTGGACATCTATAGTAATAATATGGTGACTTTTACTGACCATGAGCCAAATCATCCACAACTCCCATCATTCAGAATTTTAATGAGGTGTAGCACTGCTACACCTGACTGACTGTACACCCACACACACGCACACACAAACACACACGCACACACACACTCCTCAAGTTGTCTATGGAGTTACATCATGTATGTAAGTTCACAGGTGAGAGGAGTTGTCAGTTCGACGGATGTTTGTGGTAGTGCAACGCTTACACTAGAACTCTTTGATCCGTCTCCTTGGCTTCAACGTGTCAACTGGACAAGTCACGCACACACACATATATCTACATGCATTAACACACCAAAAACATGCACATCATTTAGAGCCGTCTTTGAGTTTGATCCACAAAGGCTTCTCACATCTACAAAACTACCTACAAACCCAGCACAGCAAAAACACTGACACAATAAAAGATGCTTATAATAAGAAACATTCAGTTATAAAAAAGAAAAACAAGTACAGCTTTAAATACAAACATTGAAGGTCATTAAATTAATAATAATAATAATAATAATAATAATAATAATAATGATAAAGCAGAATAAAACTTGAAAGGGAAGCGCACACAGGAAGTAGAACTCTGATATGTGGAAGGAGGAGAAAAAAAACAAATAAAGATTAAATAAAGATAAATGGTGAACTAATATTAGAAACAAAAAACTTTATCGCTCCACTGTGGGGCAGTGGGCTAGAGCAACCTCTACTTATGCAGAAATATTCTGTGGAAAAGCAGCTGATTGACTGACAACCACATCTTTATCAGGTTATTTTTAGTAGAAAGAGAAGGAGTACAATTTTTTTTTTAATAAAAAACAGAGAGAAGTACTTTTCCACTATGCTGCTGTGTGGGTGGAGCTTCAGAATCAGTTATAAAAATAAATTACAGTAATTGCGCTGACAGATCATTCACATTTCAGTTCATCCACTGAGGCACTGGTTCTCGGGTTATTTTGCAGTCAAAAGAACACAGTGATGGAAGGTTCACTCTCGAAATGATTATCAGCATAATTATGAATCATCAACTCTTAACTTTATCAGGAATTTTAGCCATTTTTACTACTAAATTAGACTGAATTCAAATTGTCAAAGCAAAAAATTATTTCTTTTGTTCATGCAACAAATAGTCATTCAAAATTATCGTTATCAGCATTCCTATTAAGTGCGGTTCTGTGTGAGTCACCACTCCACCAACTTGTGTTGTTATTACTGCTGGGCACATTTGTTAAATTCAGGAAAATAGAGGTCATCAGCATTATAAATCACCGGACAGTCCTACAAATGGCTTTAAGAGACAACAGCAGAAGAATCAGAGCGTGACAACGACTGCTACATGATGCTGTGGGAATATAAATTAGCTCAGTGGTAAAGTGAATTCTTAAACTATTACAAATGTGAATGATTGCATTTGTGCAATAAGAGCTTGAGTTCATGTGTTTTCCTGTGTGTGTGTGTGTGTTCTCTATGTTTGTTTATGGTCACTGCCTGTGGTACTTGTCGTTGTAGCGATGGATAGTGACGCAGCCGTGATAGGAGATTGGTCGAGGCATGGCTGCCACCCCCGTGATGATCCCCGTGGAGGGGTCGTAACACAGGATGGTGTCCGTCGCTTCACCGGTTTCCCCTCTGCCACCCAGGATGAAGACCTTCCCATTGCACACAGACATCCCACAGCTCTCCTGGAAAGAGACGGGAATTAACAATTCGCAACTTCGCGGGATACTGACTCCCCGTTTATTTGTTTTAAAGGAGCATTTCGCCCATTACCTGTTTGTTAAAGGTGTGTACCACGTGTATCCAGTAGTCTTGTGTGGGGTCATAGCAGAATATGGACTTGGTGAGACCCCCACACACATAGATCAGGTTGTTGAGGGACACTGCTGTGATGCATCGCTTAGCAATGGGGATGTTTGCCCGTAGCAACCAAGAATCCGTCTCTGGATCGTAGCACTGAACCTGCGACATGCAGTAACAGTCAGTTAATATGTGCTATAGGGTGGAAAAACACGAACAGGAAACGCTGACATGACTTCATGAGACTTGTGAGAATCGTTCTGTCAACCCCCGACCCCCCCCCACCGCTCAAATTTTTTAAAAACATAACTTCCTTCCAAACAGGGTAATGTCTGACCACACTTGAGCACGAACAACACAAGTATTGACTTTAACAGACAAGCAGCTTTTGGATCAATGTGAACAACCCCGATAGCAGACTCCTGGAGAGAAGAGGAGCCAGCATGACTCTACCCTCTGGGTCGTGTGAAGGTTCGGTTAGAGAAACACTGTTTGTTGTGGTAACTTTTATCACACTGATTCTCTATGTGTGGATGAATTCTGACATAAATACACACATTTCAGCTATCCAACGGAGGAAGGGAACAAGAATGGGAGATGACCGGCTTTGTGTTTCCTATATCATTACTTTACATCAGCAACTTGTGACAGAACACACTAAACAACTCAATTTCCATTCCTATGTGCTGAAACACGTGAACGGGGGGGGGGGGGTGGGGGTGTTTAAACATCTGTTTCTTACCTTGTCTGAGCAGGTGTCATCATCGGGTCCTCCTCCTATGACGAAGAGCTTTCCAGCACAGCTCGCCATGGCTGGAGAGCTGACAGCCTCCTTCAGGGGAGCCACGTCCGTCCAGCGGTTGGAGAAGGAGTCGTAACACTCCACGCTGCTCAGGCGGCTCTGACCGTCGTAACCACCTACAGCGTAGACCTGAGGGAGACACGGATAATAGTTTCTACGTCAGCGTTGAGAGACCCAGTCCATCAGAATTAGGAGAAAGATGACATATTCTGCACACACCAACACGTGCATCCTTGCTGGAAACAATGCATTTTTGTTCACCTTGAACAGCATTACTTCAACAATCGGTAAAAATTAAATCTTTAGCCACGAAATCTCTTTATAAACGGAGTTGTCACATTGTGTGATTTTGATCCGTTGAGTACCTCTGTAATCAGAAAGTGACATCAGCTGGCAGTTTGTGGCAGGATAATGATAAAATCTGAGCTACTAACAAAAACAAATCTCACAAGATGCAAAGTATAACAAGCAGAAAGATTGTGTTGAGGTAAAATATGAACACTTTGTTGTTAAACTATCTTCCTAGAGTGAAAATGAGTGGCAAAATCACAACATAATTAGGAATAAGAGAAACAAATTTATCATCAATAACTTTCTCTAAAATGAGGTCACATGTCAGGAATAGACATTGAACTGAAGGAGCTGGTTCGGAACAGGATGTACTTATCAGGCTGATCTTATCTAACAGAAAACCTCTAGACAACTCCTGTCACTGCTCGAAATCTGAAAAATTAACAAAGACTAAGAGACAGAGAAAAAGAGAGCAATGAAGGGAGAGGGGCAGTGGGACAGGAGAGATGCCAATGGAGCACGTGGATATTTGCATTCAATACCTGACATAAGTGAAAGCACAACTCCCATTTTTAGCAGAATTTAGTAGACAAAAAAAGGGAACCTTTTGGGAAATCTCTGGGAAAGTCTGTTTGTGTTTTTAGTGATCAATGCCAACCCACAGAGCGCTGAACACAGCTGTCACATTAATGCACAACACAGCCTATAAAACTGTGGGCATGTGAACCACCTGAGCTGTTTGTTGTCCTTCTCTGTGTTCCATGGTTAATAATTAGCTTTTAACAATTGTTGTTTTCCACTAATGATGTGAGAGAACATGGGAGAAGTGTGCTTCAGAGAGATAAAAATAACCACGTATTAAGTGAACATGTTATATCAACATAAAGGAATTTCTTTTTGGCAGCACAAGCTACGCTAATTTTATCACATAGATCCCTTTTCTGCAGGGATGCACTGAGCTTTTGGGGGGGGGATTTTTACATCCAAGTGCTATATCTAACTTTTCTGTGAAAATGTCTTCCATATTTTCCATAAAAACATGGACACTAAAGCAAAAACTGACAGTTGTAGGGGTGGAAGTGGGGGTCTCTCTCTTTTCTCTCACTTGATGAATATCTCCACATGTTTTGTACACACTGTGGAAGTTTTATGAATACCGTCAAATTCCCTGTTCTCTTGATGATGGCAACACACACTCTGTACCAAAATGAAGTATGTTGCCATCACAGAAACACTTGGCCAAACATGATTCATGGCTCCCGGTGGAGACAGTCACCAACAACCGTACAAACGCATTCTCAGATTGTTTTATGAGGATGGCCAAGACTTAAAACAGATGAATGATTAATTGTTCCTCAGTATGCAGGAGTGAGACGCAGTGACCGACAGGGAAACAAAGACAGTCTGAACCACCTCAGTGGAAAACAACAGGAGAATAGAGGAGAAAATGAGAGCCAGTGAGAAAGAGAGAGACGAGAGAGAGAGAGATGATGATAGACAAAAACATCCAACCAACTGCCACAACAGAGAGCAGATAACAACTGGTGACCTATTTATGCTTATACTCTGTGGAAAAAAGGGTTGATCCAACTGGAAACCACAGAATGCAGGACACTTGTACTTCTATTCTTGTTTTCATATTTAATTTCAATATAAATGGAAAAATCCTGACAAACAGATAACCAGCAGTAAGACAAGGATTAGGCTTTCTGTAGAGAGTAACTTATAGCATTTCATGAAAGTCACTTCATCTGTCCAGTCTGCAGAAGGAAGAAAATTATGCACGTGACAGATAAATAAGGATACAGTGAAAACAAGTTCAATAAACAGATTATGAAGGATAGGAAAGACCATAAGTAGCGGTGACCTTGACAAAAGTAATATCTTGTGTCAGCATCGTGTCTTGAGGTGTGGCAATGCACTTTTTACTTACAATCTCCAGTTAGATTGAACTACTGGGCTATTCCAACCAGTGTGGAAGTGATCCACACGTGTTATTAAATCATTACCAGCAGTGTCCAGATCCTGTTCTACCAGTCTGCACATGTTTTCTTTATTCGGATGAAAAACCTTATGACATTATTCCATGAAAATTCTCTCCAAGATCCAAAAGCTGAGGTAGTGTAATGTGATTAACAAAAGTTTACCGTACTCACTCCTCCTCTGGTGAGGACAAGGTTCATGAGTTCAGGTTTCACAAGGAACATGTGATTAACACAACTACACAGCTACAGTAACAAATAAATATATAATAGAACTATAGTAAGACAATAAAGAGGGTATATATGCAAATTCAAGAATATTTGATTCAACTGAATATGCAAAGTTTGAACCAGAGCAGGTGAGAGTCAGCAAGAACAAGCCGACACTATATTGTATATTACACATACACACGGTGTGTGTGTGTGTGTATAGTATATGTATATATGCTGGTTCACAACACACACATTTCTATTTAGAGCTTCAGTGTTTCACGTCAAATAGGAAGTAACTCATGAGAAGAGAAAAAATGAGTCAGGAGATCCTAAAAAGTCAGATACTGTGGGGTTTTTGACAAAATATTTCACTGTAATAAGAAACAAGCAACTGCAGATGAGTTCATTCACCTCCCAAGAGTCCCAACGAAACATTAAAACAAAAGACAAGAAAAACAGAAAGAAAAAAAACCCATGCCTTTATGGATTTATGGAGCGCATGAACTCCTGTGATTTATAGGAACAGAAAAGTACAGCAAGGAATGTGCTTTTTCCAGGAAAAGTTAAAATGTACAAGTTATTACTAAAAATATGATATAAGTCTTGTACTATATAGTGAAAAATGCGATAAATTATGCCTACATATGCAAGTCTGTGTTCAGGCTCCTCAATGGGTCTTAAAGCCTTGTAAGGCTAGTGCGATTAAGCAGAGGCAAACGAAACGTGATATGTACAAATGGATTAAGCTGATCCTTAACTTGGAAGTGTGAGAATCTGGAACGTATCCATCCATCTCCCACTGCCCTAAAAATAGGAAATCCATCAAGACTTCTAGTTGAGGCTGTAAAGTAATAACTCTAGAGGAGAAGCAGTGAATGAGAATTAAAGACCCTGAAGCTACTAACTCAATTTAAACCTTCAAACTTTATCACAGGGCGTTTCCAGACACCCATAGTCAACTTGTCAGTAAAGGAGATTCCTTTGTGCAGATGTGATGACTAATGAAGAATCCCTCAGATCTACAACTGAAAACACAGCGCCATCCAGCAATGATTAAACAAAACCTGTGTTTCAGATTTGTTTAGGCCTACAGGTAATATAGAGCGGTGGAACAAGATGTGTGACAGCCAATGACGTACTGCAAAAGCTCCGATGAGAATTCAGAGAACATTAAGGTCGGTTAATGCACAAAATATTCCCAAACTGTAAATGTACACCCTCTTGTACTTTATCTCTGGTAAGATAACAAAGCCAGTAACCATGCCACATGGATTTTTAAGTGGTGTGTTAGAAACCGTGGCACAGCAACAATGAAACACAGGTAGCCTCTGTGACATGCATCTCTTTAGGGGTGGTAGGATGGCAGTGGTGGCTCTGAGATCCCTGAAGGGTTCTGTAATGTTTATATCTTCAGGAAATGCTAGATTTAACTTGCTTGTTGCTATTTTGGCTTTACACTTCATTAAGTTGGTTGTTTAGTGCCGTCCTATCTATTGATGTATCTGATACAGAACTACAAATGACCACACACCCTGAAGAGGATTCATCCAGTGGTTTCCTCTTACCTTTCCCAGCAGGACGCCCATCTTGTGTCTCCAGCGGCCTTTGTTCAGAGAGGCCACTCGGATCCACAGGTTGAGCTGGGAGTTGTACATCCAAACGTCCCTGCTGTTGATACGGCCACCTAAAAATAACACGGGACAAACGTGTCACATATAGGCCAAACGTCAACATGATTGTTTGTGGGTTTTTTTTGTTTCCAAGATGGAAAAAGCAAAAAAGACCATCAAGATTATCAGTTTTTATTTTATTATTATATATGCCTTCATTTTTTAAATGATCTTCACGACGAACACATCCAGTTACTGGCAGTGATTTCAGTACGACTGGGCACCTCATCTGAAGTCTCAGGGCAAACACACACTGAAGGAAGTGGTGAAGGAGAATAACACCCATCCAGGCTACAGTGTGACCCAAACACATTTTTAAACAAGTCTGAACGTGTGTCCTTCTTCTCTTGGTGACAATAACCCCTACCAACATGCAACACAAACACCTGTCACAAGACTCTTCACAGGAAAATGCGCTAGCTTTTCAAAACAAACTGGGGAGGGCAAAAAAAGATCCAACGAAAGAGAGGTTAGCCAATCAAACACACTAGATAGAGGACAAATGTACAACATCCTAATAAATTACAGTACATGAATTTTGCAATAGCTATACTATTATTAGACTTTACAGCAAATGATTGCTGGTTATCCATCAACATTATCTTGGTGCATGTGTATCACAGAAACGACAAACACTCAAGCACATAAACAGAGAGGTCTACAACAATCTGTGTTATTTCACGCCACAACTTCAATTAATCACATCTTGGTGATATCAGTTAATACAACCCTGATTGTGAAAATTAAACAGCATGCCTCCCAAATCAGAGTTTTCTAATTAACAGCGGACAATGCATGCGTAATAGTTTCCATAAGCTGGTTTTGTCTGCAGTTTTAAATTTGTTTCTGGGTGTTTTTTTTGCACAGAACATAAATAAATGTATGCAGTTTTATGAAGCAATAAACGAGGCACTAAAAAAAAAATCCTGTAAGTCAAAACATGTTAAAAAAAAGAAAGAAAAAGAAATAGACTAAACAAGTTCTCAATATTGTATTTTATCCTTTTCATAAAAAACCATCCCCTTGAAAGGTAATCAAATTAAATGCATCTCTGGCAATAAAGATCTACCTTTTCTTTTATCTTGATGGTAATTTAATTTCAGCCATTTTAAATTGCTTCTTGGCACACAGACAAAAGAGGACGAGGAGAGGAAGTTAGTCACAGCACGTGACTGCGTGATGATCTGCTGGATTGTGAAAGAGACAGACAGTCTGTTGCCCTTAAGGGTTCTGTTTTTAATGATTAGCATAGAGGAAACATGTTGGTGGAGCTTCACCACTTCAAAGAAAGCTTTAAACCTAAACGTAGATAAATGAACAACTGGTTTCTGCATAGGATCATCTGAAAATTGGTTGGGTCCCATCAGCTCAGATGGGGACACTTTATTTCATGTAGTTATGTAAAGTACAGCCGTACATAATATATCTTGTCAGATCCAGTTGCGACAGAAATCATAATGACTGTAATCTGAAACATTCCTAAACCCAAAACATTCCAGTATGGTTGCTTTGGATTTGAGGCAGATTTCAATCCTCAACGGGTGTGAAAAAAGTCAGCAGTGGTCAAAGTCCATATTTCTGTAAAGAAGGTTTTGTATATTTACTTGAGCAATGTCCTGCTTAAAGCCACAGCTATCTGCAGCTGCGCTAAAGACCGGGGGCCTCTTCAGTATTTGAAGAAGATCCCAGTTTGAAGAAAGGAGCAGACAGACAAGCGGAATGGAGGAATGTGTGGGAATGTAATCAAGACCAAAATATACACAAGTACATGGGATTAAACCTGTCAACGCATATGGAGCAACAAAGAAAAACAATGAGGCAATGAGGATTGTGATATGCTGTAAAGGGAGCTGGTATTGTTTATGTGTGTGTACGAATCAGGGGAGGGAGGGGCGACTTTTCCAGGCTGCACGTGAGGTTGGACTGATAGTAAACACATGGGAGCTTTGCTGTAGGGAGAACATTTTTCTTATAGCTTTTCACATACATGCAAATTGAATCGCTCTATATTGATGGCTGTTTTTTTGCCATGTCTTGCTCGTACGAAGCATGTCTGAGCTTGAGCAGCGCTGGCAGGCACATTTAAACTTAATGCATACCCCTAGAAACAACTTCATAAACCTTGATGTTGTCAAAACTCAGTTAAGAGAAATGATTTCATACTAAGTTTATTGTTTCATCAGAGGCCCACCCTCATTTCCGGGGGGGGGGGGTGATCACTGGAAAAGCTGCAATTTAGTTCGATTTCAAAGAACACAAGTTTATCCTAGAATCAAAAAGGGACATCAGATCGTAGCATAAAGGAGATCCTAAAAAAACTGTTGAAACGATGCAAAAACGGTGGTGACCCAGATTATTGGCCACAGGAAATGAGAGGGACTGAGCTCGCCAATGAGGGATGTTTCAGCGCTGAGCAGAGAGAGTGCATCCAGATGTTACTCATTTTTTCCTTCAGCTCAAGCACAGGCTAAGGCTGTAAAAAAACAACAAGAGGCGAACATACACCGCAGGCTTTCCTGCCACTCTAGAGTTGGGGGTTTACATGCCAAGATATGCACACGTAGACACTTACAATACCTCTTAAGTGTATTCTCGCAATTTCTTTTTAGTTTTTGGATATGGACACTTTACAATCATTAAATAATTATAAAATGGATTTTTTTTTTTTTACAACAAAAGGATTGATATTGACTTACCAGACACCAGAATGTCATTGCGAAGGGCACAGACAGCATATTCTGATTTGGTAAACTCTGGCAGTTTGGCCAATGATTTCCACTCTCCTGTGACTGGATCATAGCATTCAGTGTAGGGCAGATTGAAGCCCCCAATTCTCTCGCAGCCCCCAACTACCACGATCACCTCAGTGTAACCGGTGGATCTGTGAAGACAAGAGAACAGGCAGAGGGTGCAACGCAGTTATTTTAGAGACTGATCTGAAAGAACAACAGCAACAGAAAAGAATAACATGCTAAAATTATAAGTCAGCTGTGTTTAGTTGTAGACAGATCCTATGAAGAAGTCTTAGGACACTACAACACATCAACACTGGGAGGGGTTTCTAATTACAGAAGGCCACATAAGTGCCAGGGAAGGAACAAAGTGGTGGTTTCCGCGGGAATACCACTACTTATCTTCAAGGCAAAGTGCAGTTTACAGCAAAGGTATCAATCTACGGTGAAGCAATAACACACTCCTGGACAGACTAGTTGGCTGTTCAACACATGCCATGGATATGAAAACATTTCCTTTTGGGAAGCTAATTTATGACGGCTTTGTTTCATAGTTGTGAGGTTTAAAATAATAATACCAAAGAAACACCACTAGTGGTTTTTCTGTGAAAGAATTCCAGTATATTTTGATCTTACTGTCAATTCAGATGTGGCACAAAACATGTTTCTTTCTACTTGTCCCACAATTCTTGGTCTGTTTAGTCTGTGATCGAGTGTAAGTAGAACACAGGTCGGAGAGCAGAGCGGTTTTGCAGGCTTGGATACATTCAAGAAACAATCTAGGCCCCCAGGAGTGATTTGGCTCTATGCGTGCGAGCCCGTGTGTGTGTGTGCATATACGTGTGTGTGTGTGTGTGTGTGTCTAAAACATGATTCTAATGATTTTCAAAGACAAACTAAGGCCTGCTATAGAGTCAGAAAGGGGTAAGCCAGGCGTCTGTTGTGAGCAGAAGTGGATTCAGCCCTCTAGGCAAACGACGGCAACAAGTACGGGAACTAACCGCCTGATTGGATAAGTGATATGAATGCATCTGCCTGGATACTGGTAAACTATACCTACAGCACCCATCACACCGCCTGAATAACCGACAGTTGCTTGGTTAGCAATTTAACCCTTGCAAACATATCTGACAAAACAAAAGCAGGTGCAGTATTGTTTGTTAGACGGCAGGCTGCCATATGGTCTCAGGAACCAATCCTTACTTTCCATCAAACATGACATACACCTAAACAATCCACTTTTCAAACACTTCAGAAAAAGAGATCGTTTGGTTCTAAAAAGGCACAACCAGAACAGGTGGCGACTCTCATAATTAAATCAGCAAGATGAGTTAAACTGCTGGTACAAGTCTGTTTGTTGATCTGAGCTGTTACCTTCATCATCAACTGTATTTCAAAATAGAGTTACAACACAGTTCTCAGTCAACCACTTATTAGTCTGTTCAGTATAATAACACTCCTAGTCTCTGTGTTGCTCACACCTTGACACACACAGACTAAAACAATGTTAGGAGGGAGCACCAGGCTTGTGGGTGGGTGGTAACCCCTCACTATTCATTGCGGGTTAAGTGATAAGATATCTGCTTCAGTAGGTGTTTTAATCTAACGAAAAACCAGTTACATCACACTAACTCTTTCATTTAGTCATGCTGTTGATAACATCTAGGTTTAACTTATCTTATTCTCAACAAGAAAGTCAATATTTTTCTTACCTGCGTGGACGAGTTCTGGGTGACATCATTTCATTTCCGAGTACATGGTAGCGTCTGGCCTCGTGGAGAAGTTGGTAACACTCCGGGGCGTTCTGGATGAGCTGGTCTCCCTCCACTGTCTGGACAAAGTAGTTGGGATGCAGAAGGGGCAGGCGCACATGGTGGAGAAGGGCCTTCAGCAAAGGCCTCCTGTGCTCCACGTTGTTGTACACCCATCGCATCACCGCCTCAAACACCACTTCCTCCTTACCAATGGCTAACTCATCACTTCCAATGTACTCCTCCAGCTCCTCTGTGTGGAGGTCGAGGAACTCCTCGTGCTGAGCCACCTCGGAGAAGTTAGCCAAGGCATAGATGCGGGAGCGATTGGCTAGCTGTTTAAGGGAATGGGCGTCTGCAAACCGCTGGATACCCAGGCAGTTGCATGGGTCCAGTTGGTCTTCAAGGAATTTTGCGCAGGCATCACGCAGCGTGCCGATCTGGAATAGACTGGAGGTTTCAAAGAGGAACTGGACATTCTCTGTGGTGATCTTGGCACGGCCGGTGTAAACGTAGGTGAGGAAGGAGTCCATCGCCTCAGCTTGGATGCCGTTGATCTCGACCAGCATCTCGCGACTCTCGCGGTGATCATTACAGAACATGGCTCTGAAGTAGGAAGAGCAGGCAGAGAGCACAGCGCGATGGCAGGGGAACTCGCATCCCTGGACACTGATCACAACGTCAGTAAAGAGGCGGGAGTCACGGAACTCATTGAAGACCTGCAGGATTCCCTCAGAGTGGGATGCGCCAGAACAAAAATCCAAGACCTCATGGCTGACCAAAGTTTTGGAGTCAACCTCAAACACCTTTGGAGAAAAACAACATATATATACATATATAACAAAATGTGACTTCAATCAAGTGAGACAAAAGCTACCAGACAAAAAAAAAACACAGCAATGTCTGTTTGATTGGCAGCACCTTGCGTTTGACAGCAGGTGAGCCTCTGATCCCAGAATCCTCCCTGTTCATCCTTCTGCCCAGAATCAACACCATGGCTGCAACCTTCAACGAATGCCTTCTCTAACGTCAAGTCAGTCTAAGGATGGAGTAGGAGACATGATATTGTTAAATTTTCCTCCATGGTATCGTCATACATCCTATTACAGGTGGAAGGGAATAGCAAAAAGGTTATCAATTCATTAAAAAGCAACATGTTTACTCAAGGACAAAATGAGAACATTTACTACAGCCAAACAGGACCTGTGGAGAGAAAATATGCAACCCTAACTAACCATTTTCTACAGCCCATAGGGTGGTGCTAAAATATCTTAAATTACAGTATAAGGAAAATAGTATTGGAAATTGAATCTGAGTTGAACGTGTAACTGTGTGATCCTACAGATCATCACTGCTGTGAAACAGTTGTGCCCTGCAGCGCAATGAAATACACGAGGTGGAAGATGACAAAGAGACAGGCGGGAGAAAGAGGTTGAGCAACGGCTGGAGCTCCAAGCTACACGTCAGTCAGGTTTGTTTTGAAACGGCGTGGGGGCAGGGTTCCAGCCAGACATCAGGAACATTGGATCAACAAGTGTAAAAAAAAAAGAAAAAAAAAAGAGTGCAACTGATTATCTGGGAAGATTCTATATTTTAGTCAAAGCTGGAATCATAACAACTTCCTCTTGAAAAAAAATGCTCAGCGCAAATAACCAAAATTCTCCATGGAGTAAAAACATACTGTATATCTTTATTCACAAGAATAAAAACTGTGTGTGTGTGTGTGTGTGTGTGTGTGTGTGTGTGTGTGTGTGTGTGTGTGTGTGTGTGTGTGTGTTGGGTAACCATTATCCAAGTTCTTCAAGATATTTAATCATGGGATCAGCTGCATTATCTATGGTCGTCAAGCTCTGTTAAAGTTTACAATGAGACTAGTTATCAAACAGAATGAGGTCATTTGTCTGTGGTTATTTTTAAACTTTGCTGCATGTTAAACCTGTTCACACGTGCACCTCCTCGAAGTCACAGACTAGAGGACAGGTTTGTCCAGAGGTGTCTGACGCACTTTTGATTGACTTAATGACAAATGTCTGTTAAGGATTAACAATAAGAAGAAACAATAACAAACAATATATGGGTCTGTTTATACTGTACTTATTTACATAACTTTACAGTATACAGCAGAAATACAGCAGAATTCAAGTTAATACAGGCGCATGACAACATTATACTATTATGATTTAAACGTCATTATGTATTATTATACTATTGTATATATAAAAAAAACAATTTTTTACTTTTGTCACATTTCTTTTGTTTACATAAAGTATGAAAGTAAATCTGGTAATAAGATCAACTAGCTGAACAGACGCAGTGTGCTTCGGTTCGGCAGACAAAAGAGAATGCCTCGTGACGACCGTTAACGACAGCTCGTGCCTCTGAAATGTAGCGCGTGCGGCACTCAAAATATAAATGCAAGCAAGACAAAAACTCTTAATTAACAACTCATGCTGACAAACGATAGCCGCTATCAGAGCTAGATAAATGTCGTTTACCTTACGTAGAGGTTTCCAGATGACGCTTCCTCTTTAGCGTTAAGTGAAGAAAAGCCAAAACTAACAAAGGAGTAAAATGAAAATTTAATGTGTATCGTTGAAAAAAAAAGATGACAAGTACTCTGTTTTTAGAAAAACATAATCTATTGAATTGTTAAAGGAAACAACGCGAAGTATTGTATAAGGACATTTTGATTTCCAGGTGATGACAAAAACAAAGGGC
Source organism: Antennarius maculatus (assembly GCA_013358685.1). Taxonomy (NCBI): domain Eukaryota; kingdom Metazoa; phylum Chordata; class Actinopteri; order Lophiiformes; family Antennariidae; genus Antennarius; species Antennarius maculatus. The sequence goes on along the minus strand of CM023619.1, from coordinate 8,059,201 downwards.
TCTCACTAGCTAACAGTAAACACAGAATCCATTTATAACTCCGTCAGGCGGAAAAAAAAATCCAGCCCTCAGCACCCACGCTGGTGGTGCTCCCGATGCATCATGGGAAACTGTGTTCAATTGAGCATTTTTTTTTCATATTTCTCCAATAGAAAACTACATTTCCCATAAGCCAGTGGCTCTCCACGTGGCCGTCCTTTGTTTGCAAACAAACCAAACTTCGGTGAAGTAAATGTTCTATCAACAGAGATGGCGATTGGCCAAAAAGCTAAAACCAGAAACCAGTTTTATGGAATTATTTTATGAGGATGATTGTAAAGACCGTACTCAATTCGAAATTAGTAACGAGAAATGTTTCGAAACACTCTTCACATCCGTGCAACACATCAACCTCACACAAATTAACGACATTTGATAAACCGGCATGCGTACGTGACAAGAAATACACACATTACTAATATGAAAAAATGAAAACATCGATAAATAGTGCGATTCGTTTTTTTTTTTCAGGTGAGGGTGAAGGAGGAGCTCAGATGGAACAACGGATGTCACAATTTCCTCTCCCCGCTGCAAAACATTTCCAAGAGCTACTGACCCAGCTACCTGGAAATATCTACCGTGTTATCGAAGAAACGGCGTGCCGTGTTCTTAAACCACGTGTGAAGGCAAGGCCAATAACAGGCAAGTATGTAACACAAGGAACATTGTTTTGATCTCCAGGTACTGTAATGCAAATCCATCACAAATGAAAACTTGTTACCTGATAAGGTGGTCAGGAAACATTACAACATAGTACGACATTGACGCAGGCACCCAACGACAAGTTTATATGGGTAGATTATTCTTAATATTTTTTATAAAGTAATAGTCTTATATTTAATTTCCTCAAAACAAAGTTGATATGTCATTCTTTCATGTAATTATCATTTAAAGTCCCCTTCCTTCTGTTATATTAATAATAATAATAATTGTAGAACATTGTTATCAAATGACTGTATATGTATATACTGCCTGAGTGACAATGTAATTTCCCCTTGTGGGATTAATAAAGTGTACTTCTGTCGACTTTTAATACTGTACCTCAAATTCAGGCTCCCCTCTGGGTACTCTGGCTTCCTCCCAACAACAAAAGAATGTTTGGACAAGTCCCTCTACAACACAATACTGTACATGACAATACATCAAGGAGTTTAAGCCATTTCCTTGCTCCTCCACATTCATTAAAGAAAACTGAATAACAATGTTTGTTGTATGTGGGGGAATTGTAAAATTTGTCTTTTATTTAAGATGTATGTTTTTTCAGGTTAATGTTCATATGAGTGACTGAAACCACTTTCTGCTGCCATGTTCCATATTGGTACTCTTTTCTTGGCTTCCTGCTCCTGTACTCCCACTGCCACCCAAAGTAAGCTGGAGGCATGCAGATCACAGTTCGGCTTCTTTTGAGAACATCTAACTTGAAATTACTTTTATCTGACTGCTGGTCCCTTATTGTCTCATCAATCTATGTCTCACTCAGTGAGTATAGCAGAGATCAGATCACAACACCTGCAGCCAAACAGAGTGGTCACTTGGTTGTCAAAAATTTATTCATGCTAAGTGTGCCACACGTCCAAATCGTGCATCTTTGCGTTCCAAGAAATGCATGCATCACATAATAAGCAGTTTGGACATGTAGGTTGAAAGACAGAAGGACAGATTCCCTGATTTATAGTTAGGTGTGTGGACAAATTGAGTCTCACGGGGAAAGTGCGCGCACACACACACACACACACACACAGATATTTAACATATTCAACCCTTTGTTGTTAAGATGCTGGACCAGTTAGAGATAACACACTGCAATATGTGTGTGAGAGAGAGAGAGAGAGAGAGAGAGAGAGAGTTAGAGAGTTAGAGAGTTAGAGAGAGAGAGATAGAGAGAGAGAGAGAGAGAGAGAGAGAGAGAGAGAGAGAGAGAGAGAGAGAGAGAGAGAGAGAGAGAGAGAGAGAGAGAGAGAGAGAGAGAGCGCTAGAGCTCTCCTGCTTGAGAGAGAGAGAGAGAGAGAGACTTGTGATGCTGTAATATCTAATTTACCACTACCCAGATTGCCTTCCTAAGTGATGGAAAGTTCCCTTTTTTCCTATCTGTCAGGTGTGTTTACAATTCTTCACAGCTATGATGGGAAAATGGAGTTATAAGTGCTTTGTAGCTACGGTCATAAAACTGTCAGGATCCAACACAGCTTTTACATTATATAATGATGCAGATACAGTACTTCATTACTGAGATGTACACTCAGTGAATGTGAGCTCAGTACGTGGTTGTACATGTAAAGTGGTTGGTGAACACTTAAGGGTAAAAAAAAACATTTTTTTTTGTGGTTTATGGTCTTTTTTGAGAGAAAATAAACATGAAATAAAAGATACTTCCAGCTCATTGGTTGTTACTGTTCATTGGTGGTGTCTGTTGTCATGTTACGTGTTGTTGAGTTTATGTCTGAAATAGTTGTTAAATTAACACAAAAATATAAAAAAATTAGTATTCCTGGTGAAAATAAAAACAAATCTGTCATATTTGGGTGGATTACTGCCGATGTAATCAACTACAGAGTGAAGTAAGATTTGTGAGAAGACAATTCAAAAGATATGCCAAATAAAAGAGGATTTAATGAGTAGGAACATTATATAAATCTTCAGTGTCTTTATGGAACTGTGATCAGAGAAAGTCTCTGCTGAAACAGCATTTGCATGAGACTGTCAGAAATCTCCCTGTACCTCAACCCATACAGGTATGGAGCGAAAGCCCTGGGCAGCAGCATGAAAACACACATATTGATAGTGCTGACCCACACACGAACATCTTGGTTTATGTCCTTTCTATGGAACAAGAAGAGTTCCAGGGTAAAGACAAATCCAGGGGTGAAATACAGCAGGAGCAGAAGGCCGTGAGCCAGTAGTGTAACCCGGGCCCTGGAGAAGCGGGTCTGCCAAATTCCCTGGATCCTCGTTACCATGTAGAGCCGGATGTAGCAGTAAAAGATGAGCACGGCACAGATGAGTGCCGCCACAAAAAAGTAGATGTGGATCTCGACCATCTGCTTGAGCTGAATGAAGCCGAGGGAAATGAGGACCAGACACACAGCCACCTTCTCTTGGGAGTCTTCCCTCTCCGTCATGATCACCAAAATGAAAGGATACACGGCTGCCAGTACCCACAACCCCGCCAGCACGCGATGTGTGCGTGCAGGGGAAAGGTAGATGTGGTAATGCAGAGGCCAGCGAACCGCCACGTAGGTGTCCACAACCATGAGGGTGACGGTGAGAATGGCACAGCAGTAGGCGGTGACAGTGACAGCTGTGATCAGCTGACAGACCAGCCAGGGGATCTGCAGCCTCACCGTGTTACAGATGATCGTGGCCAGGTTGAGGATGAGGAAGAGCATGTCTGCGGCAAGAGTGTTGGCCACTAGTAGGTAACGTGTTTCCTGACGCAAAGCGCGGGTCAGAAAAATACACAGCAGGATGAGAGGGTTGGCCAGCACCGTGACCAGAGTGATGACTGTGGTAGGGATGAAGAATAACTCCAAGTGCAGCCTTTGCAGGATGTCCATCCATTCATCGGTGAGGTTTGAGATGCGGACCGATGATGTCATTTCGTCTTTTGATGAAGACAGATGTTCTAAGGCGGTTGTGATACCTTATTTCACTGTTTCCTGTGAATACAAGCACAGTAAATATCAATTGGAATGAATTACTGTGAATGTAGAAAAATTCATAGTATAGACACAAGTGTAAAAAACAACCTCTGAGTTATCTTTAAAAAAAATGTCATTCTAGTTCTTCACATACTGCAATTTGTTGGGAACATTTCTGATGAATATTTTTTCCTGTATGTGTTTGACATAATAATGTAGATTAAACAGAAACACTTTATGTAAAAGTATATATAAACAGCATACGGTAAATATAAGTGTAAGACACATTACATTTAAAAATGGCACAGCTGGCTTGGTGTTACAGCATTGAGGAAAACAATCAATTTGTAAATTTTCGACTTCAGGATTTTAGCCAGATGAATCCAGAAAGTGAAAAAAACTATCATTTAAATCATACTGGGGTACAAATAGACAATTTATCGATCGACCAAAGGTACGTTTTCTTACCTGATGTTTGGAGCAGAGAAGACACCCCATGTAGCAGATCCGTTAGGCTTCACGATAATATAAATCAATGGGTGCGACTCATTTCAACTGGGGTCCTTATCAGAAGCATTTTGTTGACTCACAGATAACACAGGGTTGGAGGAAGCTCAAGCTACTTGGCCATCTCATAGTAACGGGGTGGAGCCTCCATCTTCTGCTGCTCCATCTGCTGTTATCTTTCATTGGTCGCTACCAATCGTGTTTTAAATTGAGAATAAATGTGAAAACTGCAGATTAAATTGGTTGAAGTTTAGTTCTTAGTATCACCACATTGGCATCTCGATAGACTGGTGTTCACTCAAAGTAATTTCCCTATGGGGATAAAAAAAGGATTATTATTAATTATTATTAATATTATTATTATTATGATTACTTATGTAAGTTAAAAATCAAAAGCCTTTGAGAATGTAAAAGGTTCACCAGGACAACTAATTTATTCTGACGTCACACTGATGTCAAATCTTGCCTGTCGACAAGGAGGTTTCAGTCCATCCAATCAGATGCCACTATGGAAGTAAAGCTGCTTGACTTCAAGCACAAATTGTTCCTGTGTGTTTAAGATAATCTTTCTTTAATGGTCACAAAGTTCAACAAATAAAACCATCAGATACGACAGGTCTTTTTTTTCACCTTTTAGCCCCTTATCTGTTGTCATTTCTTTCTCCTATTCCTGTATCCATTTTTTCCTGCAGTATCTTCATCTTCGCTGTCATCCTCTTCCTCATCACTGTCATATTCAATGCGGCCCTGCTGCTGCTCCTCCTCTTGACATTCCCTTGCTAACAATCTTTTAAAAACATCATACTCCTCTGCTGTAGCCTTGGCGACTTTGCTGAGGAAAGTGTCCTCACTGACGTTAAGGATGCTGTCCAGTTTGGGGTTGATGACGGTCGTCTGTCCTTTCTTGTCTGGGGTTTGGTAAAAACCCCTGCGCTCCAGAAAACAGTGTCGATGGCGCACAGTGTCCAGAGCGGAATCGAACAACCTGGACTTCACCATCTCACCCTGTTTTACACCCATTCGGAAGTAGACGTACTGTGGAGGTATGATTCAACACACATTATTAGCAACAAAATCAAATATTGACTTACATACTAGTTTTTAAACAAACACGTAACATTTACAGCAGCAGTACCAAGTCACCAGTTCAAATGATAAATATATTATATTTTACATCCAGCAATACGGTACATAAGATTATCAGTGGACTGAATGAGGGAAGACTACAGCAGCGTCTTTACACATCTCAGCTGGTCTAAAGGAAACAGTGGGTTTATGCTGGGAAAGTATCAAATTGACTCAAAAAAGACAAGTCTTCCCAGTGGAAAAACATAATCTGAATGTTATCATCCTGTCACAGTGCCAGGCTGATGTTATTATAAAGCGGTTTAACTGCCACAAATAATGGCCTTTTATCAGGCCACATAATATATATTGTTTGATCAAGTTTTGAGGAAGTACTGTAATTTAATGGGGCAGTCTACTGTGAGAACAAAGAAACAGCTGCCTGTCTCTAGATAACAAATGTACTGAACTACGATGCACTTCCTTGCAATTTGAATAAATTGGATCCCATTTTAATTTATTGACAAATGACTTACTATGACAAGTGCATGAAAAAATTCATGAAAGAGAATCGTAATTTCCAAGTAAAGACTATTATGCTTGTTTTATCCATCTTCAAAGATCAGCAGATAAGTGTCTGTTTTTTAGTCTGTTAAGCACTTGGTGCTCACCTGAAACTTGTACTCCAGCTCCTCCATGTTTTCTCCAACTACGCTTGGACTATCTCGGAGGATGAGCGTGATCTGCTGGGTAGTAAACAGACACTTCTCCCTGAGAAACATGACTGCATTCTTTACTGTCTTCACAGGCACAGTCAGGATCTTTGGGTAATATGCCACCATTCTCTGAAGGCTGCCTAAATATAGGAGAGGGGTGTAGGTAAAAACACGGTTTTAGCATTCAAAAGCAATACTGTAATTGAAGGTGCAGTATTAAAACCACCATCTCACCTTCAACTAAACCCAGTTTCCGCAGGTTGCTTATGCACTGCTTAAGTTGTGATTCCTTGACACTGTAAAGTTCAGGACATTTATCCAGTATTTTCATTACACTGGAAGGGTTGAAGCCCAAGTCAAACAGAGTTGTGAGAGTTGACAGAACTTGATTAGCATTATTTCTTTGTTTTAATTTAGACACAGCAGCATAAACACACTGAGCCTGTGTGTCTGTGAATCTCAAATCAACCAAAGCGCGCAAAGAGAACTCGGTCTCTGGCTTCCCGCAAAGAAGACCGAGCTCATGGTTCTGTCGCGTTGACTGCAGAACACTCTCACTGTCGGAGGAACACAATAACCGGCGCACAGGTTGTGGGTAGCATCTCCAAAACTGAAGTGGACGGAATACAGTGGATGAGGCATTTCTTACTGTCCACCAAAGAACCTGCAAGAAAAAATAATCAAGCTTAGAAAACAAGACAGCACTTTTGTGTGTGTTTTGTTTTTGAAAAGTGGCAAACAGTAAGAAAAGAAGAATTGACTTTGTGTATTAGATAAGAGAAAAATAAAGAAAAGCCATGATCGTAAAACAGTGATGCCATTAGCCATTAGCTAAATTAGCAAACGTGGTTAAACTGGACGTTAGTGAATTAGTTTTGCTTTTTTGTTTTACACGTAATGCTAAAGTATAATCAAATGCCTTAAAAAGTGTAAACATTGCAATAAGGGCACGTAAAATGTCACGTAACGTAACATTAAATCTTCACCTGACGATAAGCTACTCGGGTCCCCATGCTTGTCCGTTCCGTCAGGACAAACTTCCGTGTTTCCGCTTTGACATTGGATAAAGGTTCCGCTGCACTCCGCTTGGATGATAACCCATTGAAAAAAAATGACAAGTGACCACAGATTGATGGTATGGATGCTTTATTGAACAGAAGATAGAGCTTCTTAAAAACTAAATTAAAATTCATTTAATAAAATAGGAGGAAGAAGTAATGAAAATATAGTGAAAATTGACAGATATTTCCATAAGATTATGCCAAACTTTCAATCATCACTTTAGTATTTAAACTTATACTGACATTCAGTATTAACGAAGCTTTTCTCCTAATCTCGGCCATGTATCCACTTAGTATACATTCTGTTTTGTGAATCTACAGCTAGTTAGGTCAAGCAATGTTATGCACTACCATTTGATAATTATCAGTGTTTATTGATGATATAAATATGAAATGAACATAAAGCTACAATGTTTGCAAGACAAGCATTATTCTACAGCTCTGAAAAACAAGAGTACAGTAGATCACACTTCAATAATTACACTGATATAAAAAGTAAAGAGGAAGTAGATGGGGTAAAATATTTATTAATCTCTAAAAATAAATAAAACATTGTAAATATACTTACATCTTTTCATTTAAAACATTCTGGGCTAAAATCATAAACAAAGTAAAGAAAAATGCCTATCAATAAACTAATTCCCTTCAACTCAAAAGTAGCAAAGGCCTCTGTACTGTTTCTTGCAGAAATAACTCAAAGTTGTGATCCTTGTATGTTTTAAAACCTGAACCATTACTATTTGTTAGGACAACAGTATGTTTGATGATGCCTTAGGAGAAAGAAAATCTCCCCTTTCTTCATGCTTGTACATCTGATGGATGGGTGTTTTCTATTTCTTTAAATGTCGTTAATCTCCACAGAGGTACTTCTGAAGCTCTGCTTCCAGGGCCGCCTGTGACAACATGTCCTCCTCATCCTCCTCCTCCACCACCTCCTCCACCTTCTCCTCTTCCACCTTCTTCTCCTCCACCTTCTCCTTCTCCACCTTCTCCTCCTCCACCTTCTCCTCCTCCACCTTCTCCTTTTCCACCTTCTCCTCCTCCACCTTCTCCTTTTCCACCTTCTCCTCCTCCTCCTTCTCCTCCTCCACCTTCTCCTTCTCCTCCTCCTCCTTCTCCTTCTCCTCCTCCACCTTCTCCTTCTCCTCCTCCACCTTCTCCTCCTTATCATGATCATTACCATCAGGAAGAGTCTCATCATGCTGATCTGGAAACAAGGCTTCCCCAGGTATTTTTTCAGGACTGTACTGGTAAAGCGGTGAGTTTGCTAAAAATAGGAGAGTACATTCACTTTATTCTGTTTCCACATCTGAGACATCAGATTAAATGGGGGATAAATATCAATACAACATACTCACTAATGAGATGATTGTGTTTGAACATGTCAAATGAGATTATAAAATTGATTTAATCTGAAGTGGAGAACATGTCTGGCCTCTAATCCTAGAGCTCAGTACTCACATTCGCTCTGGGTTGGGGGGAACACCTCTGCCCAGCTGTACTCTGCAAGAGAAATTGGCTGACTGATCCAGGACTGCAGCAGCAGCTGGTCCAGAGTCATTCTCTGAGTGGGATCAGGGTGTAACAGGCTGCGTAACACTTCTTGCAGGTCTGAGAACACACAGAGAAGGTCCATGATCGTGAGAAAGAATCATCCTGTAAGACAGTCAACAACAACTATTTGTAGAAGGCAACAAAGAACAACTACGCACCTGGCGAGATGGGAAATGGGGGATTCATTTTGGCATCAAGGATCTCCTCCACACCACAGAAAGGGTTCTCGCTGAACAGCAGAGTGTAGAGCAACACACCAAGAGACCACATCTCCAGCTCTGGTCCCTCATAGCTACAACAGCAGCCCAACAAGGAGACCAACCATGATTAATACAAGCCTGTAGTTGACAGCATGGGAAAACATGGAAGGTCCTGGTGTAGAACTTTTCTCACTTCATAATCCACTTATCCTTGAAGAGTTACATAGTTTTAATTATTTGGTGAAGTTTAAAAAGGGACTGAAAGCGTCACACAGAACTGATAAATACTGTTCTGATCTATACCGGGGTGTCAAAGTTTTGGAAATGCAAGCAGTTTTTGCCCTTGACCTTAAACATAAATGACCACGATAATATGATTTCCCAGTTGTTGTTAAATATTTTTCTCAAGCATTATGTACATACGGATTTCCACGAAGCACCTCCGGGGAGCAATACTCTAGCGTGCCACAGAAATGGTGGAAGAGCTTCTTGGGGGCCATCAAGGCAGCAGAGCCAAAGTCAATCAGTCGAATGTGGAAACATTTGTCAATGATGATGTTCTCATCTTTTATGTCCCTGTGAAGGATGTTCTGAGACCTCAGATAGAAGACAGCGGCCACCAGCTAGGAACAGATACATGCTCCAGTAAAACACCTCACATCTTGAAGCTCATTCATCAGTCCTTTAGTTTCTCTGGTTGCATTGCAACCAAACATACCTGTCTGAAAATGTAGCTGGCCAGGGGCTCATCCAGCCTCGGCTGCATGTCTATGAACTCAAAAAGGTCCAGACCATCTCCATGTTTCTCCATCACCATTTGGAAGTATTTGCCATTCTCAAAAACCTCCAGCACCTGGTGATAACAACAGATATACCCAACAAACAAATTTATACCAGTATTGTAAGGGAAAACGTTTCCCCCACCGAGCCACCTACCTTTACTATGTTGTGGTGCTGCAAACGTGTAAGTATAGCAATCTCCTGACTGACTCTTCCCAGTTCAAGGTCATCTACCCAGCTCTCACTCACTATCTTGGACTTATTAATGAACTTCACAAACACCTGGAATACACAGAACAACAGCTGATATTTCTGCATACTGCTTTGGTCGTATTTCTTAATCTCTGAAAAGGATTTCTTACTTCTTCTCCGTTGGATCGTCGTACAGCCTTCCAGACAAAACCAAACGCTCCTTTACCCACAGAGTGAAGAGGTTTATATTCTTCATCAAACCGTCCTTCACAGGCTCGGGACTGTTCCAGGTCCATAGTGGAGCGTAACATCTCTCCAATCCTCTAAAGGGAGCAGGATACCAAAATACCAGTAAGTTGAAGACGGAGCAACCACGAAGAGCAAAAAAGAATCAACTAGACTTGCTGGTCAAAAATGTTTCACCTCTCAACCAAGACGATTCTTCAGGTCTGACTGAGTGGTAGAGTCCAGATACTTATACTCCAGTTGGAGAAGAAAACCACAAACGACCGAAAACACTGAGACAATAAGTTCCATTAAGAGTTGTTCTTATTCATGAGGGGGTCGTTGTCACCCACCCTATGTGGGCTGAACCAGGTGTTTGATCCTTAGGGTGGACCAGTTTTCTTCTCAGTTTGTTACCATCTTTGAAATATGTGGGAATCTTGTGATTTAAAATTCCCTTGAATTTTTCTGGAACACCAGTAAAGTAGGGGATGACGACAGGTTTCCATTTGTCCCCCCAGTCCTATTTGTTGTTATTTTTCTTGTTGGATTTGTTGGTCTTGACAGACGCCCAGTTGAGATAGCCACATGTCTCAAGAGCATTGCTGATATGTTTCTGCTCAGTTTTTGTGGGGATGTTTGGGGCCTGGTGGTTCAGGGTTCTGATAACCCCTAACTTGTGCTGTAGTGGGTGGTGTGAATCATGCAGATGATACTGGTCATTATGGGTGGGTTCTCTGTACGCCTCGATGTAACAACCAATCACACCTGAGTGCAGGTCATCAGAACAGCTCACATTAGGGTGGGTGGGACAACGACCCCCTCATGAATACCAGTGACTTGTATTCATGAAACCACCCAGACTCATTGTCTGGGTGGTTTCGGGCCTTTGTTTTGTGTTCCAACAAGAGTTTAAGTATCTGGATTTTCTCCAAAGCTGTTCAAATCAATCCACTGGACTTTAAGAAAAGTTTGTTGAAAAAGTTTCACCTCTCATCCAAGAGGCTCCTTCAGTTCTAGTGGTGGTTGGTCTTGTCCCAGCTTATTACTGTAAACCTGTGAGGTGTGGTCAGTGCTTCAAATTCCAACATCCAGGAAGAGGGACACTCATTACAAGATTCCAAAGTTCAGATTTTGGACAGGGAGTACTGATGGTTTGAGAGGAGTGAAAGAAGCCATCCCTGAACGGGGGTGGGGGGGGGGTGGGCTGCGACATCACCTTCACCTATTTACAATCAGGTCCTTTCGAAACTCCCTAAAAGAACGACTCATCAGATTATGTGGCGTCTCATGCTAATAACCCTCACTAGCAAACAAACTCGCATTTCAAAGACTCCCTTTGACACCCCCCCCCCAAACCGCTGTTGAGGAGCCATACGGGTCAACCATACAGGACTATGGTTGTTGGGATATGAATTGCACTAACCTCACAGGGTTAATAAGCTGGGACAAGACTAACCACCACAAGAACTGAAGAAGCCTCTTGGATGAGAGGTGAAACATCTTCAAGAAACTTTCTTGAAGTTCAGTGGATCGATTTAAACAGCTTTGGATAACCATGACCTGGATAAATGAGAATCTAAACAGATATCTGGTCTCTCTACCAGTCAGTCAGAACTGAAGAAGCCTTATCTTCAACCATCCTAGAGCAAGACCAGTTGATTCTCTCTTGTTAATCTTGATTTTCCTCGATCTGAATGTCTAAGAACCGACACAGACAGGCAGAACAACCGTTTCTAAAGTTTGATACATTACTACTTATGTATAATGACTTTGCTGCACCTCTCCAAGACTGATTTCTGAGTGGTTGTTCAACGAGCCATCCGTTTGCAACAGCGACCCCTGCTGGCCCAGCCTCCTCATCCACACACAGAACATGGAGCTTCCATTGTGGAGGTCAATCCTGTACACATCACACTGCACATCTGGAGACAATAAGCATCTGGTTGAGTACTCCCCCCTTATTTTGTATCATCATATTTATGGTTAGAGATATACGAACCTATTCTTGTGCCATCTCTGTGGTATGCACTTCCTTCAAATCGTCCCTCCAGAATTTGTGCAGCGTCTGACGACAGCGTGTGTCCATTCACCTTCTTCTTTTTAGGAGTAGATGTGGCAGGAATGTCTGTCATCGCCTCGATCTCGCTGTTTGTTTGCACACAGTATCCTTTGCTCTGTTCTTTAGGATCTGAAGGAGTCAATTTGTCCTGAATTACCCCGTCTTTTTCTACTCGCTGTTCACTTGAGTCACCCCTGACCTCTGCATCATGACTCCCAATCTCAACAGGTTCTGCTTCCTGGTCAGAGTCTACCATGCATGGAGAGGGTGTACGCAAGAGCTCTGCTGTATCAACAGACGAGTTTTGGTTATCGTCAATGCAAACTCTGCTACTGAGCAGCTCAATACTACTGCTCAGATCAAGGTCAGCCAGGACCCGAGTCACCAGATCTCCGTTGCTGTTAATGTCCAGGAAACAGCTGGCAGAATCCGTGATTTGTGCGGAGTGGGAGCCTTCTGTCTGGCCTGGATTAGAAATCCTGTAGTCCCCCAATGTTTCACAGATCCCGGAGGAAGACCTGTGGAAGTGAGTTCCAATAAAACTATAAAAAACAAACAAATAACAAAAAAACACCAACTATCAGTACTAGACTGGCAAGTCTTAACAAGATAAACACATCTGGAATTTCAAATAAGCTTGCACCATATCCAGGTCACTGAATATTCTGGTCTACTTCAGTGGTTATTTAACTGTAAATGATGGAGATGAAAATTTAGGTGGAATGGATATTTAGGAATTAATTTGCATATTTTAGGTAAACAAAAACGGACACAAGTAATCAAACAGAACAAATGAATCAAACAGTGGAAATATCCTTCAATACTGTGGAATCTTTTAGCCTTGGTTACTGACATAACAGATTAGTTTAAGAATCAATTAAACCACTTAATCAAATTCTACTATTAAAGTGAGTTACATCTTTTGATGCTAAAAACGTGCATGAATTCAGCTGCGACCTCCGCCATCACCTGCTCTCCAGTGAGATGACCTCAAAGCTGGAGGCTTGAAGGACAGACGCACATGAGCGGGGTTCAGCGTTCACTTGGAGAGAGGCGTCGCCCACCTCGCCAGCTGCACATCCGTTCTGAACAGGAGTGTCTAAACAGGGAAAACAATGAAGCAAAAGAAAACTCATCTGCAAATCTGAAATCCTGTCACTGAACAGGAAATCTTAACATGACACACAATGAGCACAACGTCGTTTAAGTTAGGAGGTAATAGTTTTGCTACCCGTTTCAATATGCGCTAAAGTTCTGCAAGGTTCATTTCAGAGCCGTGCTACGAATAAATTATTTAACTCCAATGCATTATTGTAAGTTACACATTACTCAGAATTCTACCTGGGATAATATTGATGGCAGGATGTCTGATTTCATCATCACTTCTGTTGAGCTGCTGGTCTTGGTTATAATTTGGAGATATGGTGGGAACCAGGCTGAAGGTGTCTTCTTCTGGGGAATCTATCAAAGCAAAAGTCTCGAGTAGAGCTTGAGTGCTGCCTGCATTGGTCAGCTGGCCGCTGCAGAGAACAACTTGGGCTGCCTCCTTCATCAGTTCTGCAGTGTCGTCGGCCCTGAGGAAACAGTAGATAGATTTTTAATTTATAACAGTTTAATAGTGTATTGTAATGCCAGTCATGGTCAAATAAGTTTGTAAAGATCATAATATGAATGAAAAAGACAATATGGTGGTGCAGAATTATCTCTTTAAAAGCTGCCAGTGTCTTTACAAGCCCTCATGTTGATGAATGTTCTCCTCAGGAGGGTGTAGAGCTGTCATGTTTAGCTTTAATGAGAGTTTATTAAGTCTTGCACTGAAGGCAATTAATCAATGATTAATGCATGCACTACATAACTGTTAGAGGAAGTTAATTATTGTTAATGGAATGCAATTATGATTCGCTGACACAAGAGAAGAGTCTATAAATTATAATAATACAGAGCGAATCTGTCTCCAATGCAGTTGGGACAGTAAAACAGTAAACAACGATTTGTAAATTATTGCAATCCCAGATTTAATCAAAAATAGCACAAAGCTGACAAATGAAATGTTAAAACAGAAAAATGTCCTTGTTTTTCAAAACTTTATCATTTAGAATTTGAACAATGCTTTTACAAAATGCCTGAAATCAGGGTTGTAAATAGGAGATTGAGTACAAAACAATCAGATGGGTTTTGCCAACAACGTCGCAGGGATTGCAACTCACTTAAGCAAGCGTGTGGAGGTGACAGCAGGAGCAGAAAGGGACAAAGCACTGCTCTGCTTGTCCAATGTGGTGCCAGTTCCAGTGAAGATCCTGGCTCTGCCTGTGGAGCTTCTTCCCAGGAGGTCATGATGCACCGTGACCATATCACCAGCCACCAGCGACGATGGATCTATCATGGACCAAAACAGATACGATTAAATCACCAGCAGACAACCAGGAGCATCGTCTTCTTCTGAGCACTGGATGACATAATAAAAGCACACTACAGGACTAAATTGAAAGAACAGCATATTGGCAATAATACTCATGATTTGATTTTACATTTCCCACAGCTTGAAGGCTGTGAACAGGAAGTAACATTTAACCATGTGATCGTCAGTGAGGTTGCAATTTAAATCCTGTTTACATTTTGACAAACTTGACAGTCTTCAATGACTGTCCAAATTAAATATTAGTAATTCTAATTTGCAATATATTAATGAACATACACTAATTAATAATTCCTATTTTCTGAACAGATCTTAAATGCAGTTATGTTCATAATAATAGCAGTGTGTCTAAAAATGTGAGTAAACCTCAATTCTTCACATAATTTTTATTTTAATGCACACAAATGCATTGGGGACACTCCATATTCTATTTCAAAGCAAAAAAAGTGGAAAAAGTCATTGAATATGATAATATTTTACAGAAAGTCAACAAATATAATGTTAAAAAAATAGCATGCTGAGTTCAATTAGTAACGTTATTGATTATGTGAAAAAAAATAGGTGTTACACAGGTGGCCCTTAGTTAAGGATCAAGGCAACTGATGCTGTATATGCTGGCTGTGCATTTGTCCTTGAAAAACAGAGTAAAATGGGTCGTTCAAGGCACTGTTCAGAAGAAGAACATTCTCTTAAGTTAATAAAAGAGGGGAAAACCTGTAAAGAAGTGCAAAAAATGATAGGTGTTCAACTAAAATGATATCAAATACTTTAAAATGGCAGCCAAATCCAGATGCTGTATGTTGAAAAGGAAATGCCCTTTCAACAAGACAATGACCCCAAACACACGTGCAAGAGAGCAAAGTCATGAAATCCAGACAAGCAGCATCCAACTAACGGAGTGACCAGCACAATCCCCAGACCTCAATCTCATAGAAAACTTGTTGGCTGACATAAAAAATACTGTTCATGATGCAAAACCGAGAAATGCAGAGGAATTGTGGAACTGAGAACAATTGCCGTGGGCTGGAATGCCTGTTGACCGGTGCCCGGAGTTGGTCGACTCCATGCACCACAAATGTGAAGCAGTTATCAGAAACTGTGGTTATGAAACTAAATATTAGTTTAAGATTCTCAGGAAAGTTGAATCTTCAAGCATTTCTTAGTTTCATGCAGTACATTGTTGAGTTTTAAAGAAAGATGCCAAAACTGCTATTCTTTTGTTGACTTTCAGTAAAATAATACCATATTCAATGACTTTCCACTTTTCTTGCTTTGAAATAGAATGTGAAGTCTCCCTAATGCATTTGTGTGCATTAAAATAAAAATTATTTGAAGAATTTTGAGATTTACTCACATTTTTAGACACACTGCTATTATTATGAACATAACTTTATGTGATGGTTTTCCAGTTCTGTAACTCTTCGCCATCTCAATTTCCTCACAAATACTCACCAGCTTTTTTTGAGATTACGGATGAAGCGGCACTTTTACAAGGCGCTGCTTGGGAGTCACAGAAGGAGTGGGTCTTTCTGTTGGAGTCAGACATCCATCCATAGAAACCAGGCATCAGAAAAGTGACATTCTGTGGATGACAAAGCAGTATCGACAGAAGTGAGTTAGTACGGTCATCACTCAGTGCTGCCTTGCTCAGCTGATCTTGTTGGTTAACCTTATTCAGCAGCTCGTCATTGCTGTAGCCAAACAGACTAAGAGACAAGTGGTTATTGATGCTGTGGACTGAGCCATCAGGGTGGAGCAGCAATAGGCTGCTAAGAGGAGCAAACACCCAGACTGTTCCAGAGTACTGCAGCACAGGGCTCACAGAGAGCACGTTGTTATCCTCTTTGACTTCTGCTGTTGTGACAAATAGGAGAGAAGCAGAATTACTTACTTTAAAAACATATATGTATAGTTTACACAATGATTTATTTTGAATACTGACCTGATTAAATGAAAAAAAAACCCAATTTTTTGGGGACATTCAAATAACTTTCTTCAGATTCCCTGAAAATCTGTCAGGGATTTTCGCTACCTTGTCTAGCTTTTTTCTTAACTTAAAAGACAGACAAGCGTGTATACGACAGGAAACTTTAAGTGTTTTAGACAGCAGTTTCTTTACAATATGGTTGTGCGTTTTGCTGCCTCTTTGCACCAGCATTGAGTTCCAGCCTCATCTTTAAGAATAACTTACCAAGTGAAGTCTCTATTTCACGAGGCTGCTCACAATCTTCAGGGTTTGAGCCTTCTGACTTGCACACACAGCAGGTGGGAGAAGAGTGTAACTGCTTGTTCTGTGCGTTTGACTGTTCAAGATTATCTGTTGGGCAGGTACAACTTGTCACACTGTTGTGGTGCTGGGGCCTCCCACTTACCACTACCCCTTGAAGTTTGACACACAGCGGGACCGGTGCACCATTTCTCTGCTTACCACACAATCTCTGAACCTTCAGCATCTGCACGCAAGAAGGAAAAGCAAAAATCAAAAGTTGACAGCCTGACAGAAAAATCTGAGTGGTAAACAGAAAGTAAACAGTAATAGAAACTTGAAAGCAAGGCTTAAGAATGGGATTCTTTTATCAGCTGAGTGAGACAATTTTTGGTTTTAATGTATGCTTACTTTGGGCAATGCATTACTGTGGAAAGGGATTTGTAAAGAAGGGATAATCTCAATAACAGACATTCCAGTTAACTCTCCGGGATGATGATATCCATGGAGGTGTGCAAAAGCCAAGTCACAGGTCAGAATGGTCCCCTAGAAATGTGTTGAAAAAAACTGGATTAATAGGTTAAAACAAACTGTAGCATATTAGCCGTTAGCATGAGAAACCGAATGAACATCAAACGTGTCACAACAGGAAACTCACTGGTTTGTTATTGATTGCTGCTCCCCACCAAGGAGGTCCTTCTATTGTAAACACTGCTTCACTATCATAATTGTGACACATGCTGAAGCTGAGCAGTTGTTACAGTTATTAAAACCATCTGTTTTTATTGTGTGACAAGTCAGAAAGGTTTTCTGTGAAACCATTATATTATATAATTCTACAGAACAATGACATTGTGTTGTAAACATCTTTTAAAAGACCAGAAAGACAGAACTGCCATCAATGGGTGTCAAACAGACAAAGAAAAATAACACACAATAAGGGTGGACTTACATCTTGAGAAAAGGCCAGAAAAGCTGATAACCTTTCGACGTGTTCCATCATGACAAGGCAGTGGTCTTCAAGTTTTGAAGGCCTGTGGGAACATACAGACACTGGCACCTCTCCAGATGATGTCAGGACATCCACCTAGACAAAAAGCAGCATACTAAAGACATAAATTTCCCCACTGTGGGACAATAAAGGATTATTATTATTATTATTATTATTATTAACCCTTTAAAAGAGATGCAGTCATCTTCCTATAATAATGGTACAAAGACCTTTGAGTAAAGAGGAGGTACAGGAAAATTTCATTTGAGCTTTTTAGTCAGCACATTTCATACCACTTTTCCAAACACAGTTGCAACACTTCCATCCACAAATGGAAAATCTTCTTCCAGTGCCTCGTCCAGGACCTGATTGGTTTTCTTCAGAACACTGGAAAGCTTTTTTCCAATCAACTCATTGGTGGCGCACTCAAACAGTTTGCTGGCCTGATCATTTGCTGACAAAATCTGAACAATCAAGATAAAACATACAAAATGTTTGTTCTATATATAGCCCTCTATGATCAGTTCTGTTTATATAAACTTGAAAATACAGTACCTCTCTTGTTTGATGGTTGACAGTGAGAATAACTTTGTTGGGGTTAATGGCAAATGGAGATGTCGACAGAAAAAAATCCCTGTAGATTATTTGATCTAACAAGCTTTCCTCCATCTCTGATACAGTGGAGAGATGTGGCAAGGTGACAGCAGGAACTTGGGGGGTAAGATGTGGGCTAGGAATATGGTAGTTTCTAGCTGCAGATGAAACGCAAATATCCAGACTTGCACCTGTGAACAGAGAGAAAAAACATCCCACCTTCACCATCAGGGCAGCAACTCACATGAACAAGATGCCAAACTTTATTAGTCTCAGAGATTAATTCTGATCCTTAAACCTTTTTACTGTTAACAAACAAAACAAAAACAACAACAACTGCTTCAAATGTCAGTAACACTCACCTCCCAATGATACAGGACAGCAGCGACGATACAGTGACAATATGCTCTTCTTATGCAATAGCCTCTGAGCACATGGATAGGATTTATTCAGGTCGAAATCATCCTCCAGCAGCTGGGTTGAGAGGTCAGGCACCACACAAATAGTGTCGCCTTTACCTCCGCAGCTTGGCCAAGTCTCAAAATCAGCCCCGGTCAACAGCGACATTGTTGTTGTTGGTGGAGCTAAGGTGGACCCATACAGTGCTAATCAATGCTTCGCTGCATTAGAACAAAACAGTGCAACTTGAAAAGTTTGCTTATGTTTTGTAACATTTACATCGGATTTGAAGACTAAAGAACTCACCGTAAGTCGACGGAAGAAACTGTAAATTATGTTTCTGTGATGTTGAACGAGCACGAACGACTCAGACAATGGGCACAGCACTCGTCGTTGACGCTTGCTAACATTAGTTGACAAGGTAACGTTATCTGGCTAACTAGGTTAGCCGTCTGCTAACGACAATACAACTACGACAAAATTCTTGAACGACTATATTACGGGTTGACGGTACAGCCGCGTTTTCACAACGCTGTCACGGTTTCAACCGAATACGTATGGAATTTAGGATTTTGAAGCTCCCATATCACTTTGGCTGTCTTACGTTTTTATAAATCGCGGGATTCAAGCGCCAGGCTCGTCGTTTCCAGGAAGTGCCCCACAACCAATCAAAATTCACGATTCTTAACGGGCCTACAGCATTGGATAATTTGCCGGAAATGCCCGCCTCTGTTTCTATGGCACCCAGAATGCAAGCGTGACGACTGAAACTATGGTTACGGTAAAGCTACATAAAAAACAAACAAAAAAAAAATCCCATATTTTTTAAATTTACATGTTAAATCATTTACGTTCACGAATTATTTATTTTTCAATGATGAAACAGGGCGATAATAATGAAGAACATTAACATCAGTATTTTAAATTCTTTCTTCTTTTACTTTCGGTTTAGCCCATTAGGGGTCGCCACAGCGTGTCATCCTTTTCCATGTCAGTCAATCGTCTGTATCCCTCTCTCTAACACCAACTGCCCTCATGTCTTCCCTCACTACATCCATCCACCTTTTCATGGGTCCTCCTCTTGCCCTCTTTCCTGGTAGCTCCATTCTCATCACCCTTTTACCTATGTACTCACAATCTCTTCGCTGGATGTGTCAAAACATCAAAGTCTGCTCTCTCTTAACTTTGTCTCCAAAACATAACTTTGGCTGTTCCTCTGATGAACTCATTTCTGATCCTATCCAACCTGATCACTCCTGGAGAGAACCTCAACATCTTCATTTCCACCACCACCAGATCATCTTCCTGTCTTTTCACTGTCTCTAATCCGACCATCATGGCTGGCCTCACCACTGTCTTATAAAAGTATGGAGGAGGCAGTGGCTCAGATGGTAGAGCAGGTCATCCAATGATCATAGGATTGTCGGTTTCAATCCTGCTCCCCCAGTCATCTGTTGTTGTGTCCTTGGGCAAGTCACGATAGTAAGGGCATTTGTTGGTGTGTGGTTGGAGAGGGCACTGTTACGGGCTTTGAGTGTCCTGAAAAGTGCTCTAATTCATTCTTATCGTCAGTATTTTAAATGACAAGTTTTAATTCAAACAAGAAATCTATTTCAGCTTTATTATTACAGTTTGTCAATGGCAAAATATAACAAGGCATCCATAACATTAATAGAAAATTACTATTGATCTTTAAACTATATCACAGAAGAATTATATGGTCTTTTTTATATACAAATCAGATGAATAGCACTAAATAAAATACAGATGAAATAAATACAGTTTTAACAAACTGAACATAGCAAAGAAAATCCCATTATGTAAAACTGTAATTTCAGGTAAAATGTGCAAGAATTGAATCTATTCCAGCTGAAAGGACTGCGGGGCTCGCATGTTATTTTGTTTTGTTTTGTTTTTGACTTAGACTCTTCATTAATAAAATATGCCCTTGGCGACCATCTCCCCAAATTTAACTGGACAAAGGTATTAGCCACAACACAGACTGAAATCAAATGAGTCACACATAACCGTTACTGACAGAAAGGCATGGTCCAAACAAAAAGGGCATAATAGAAAAGCACACTATGGTGTACTTTTGCATAAATGGAAAAGAAAGAAAACAGACAAGGAGATGAAAAGTCCATTCTGTCACAGCTGCTCCATTAGGAAAATATATAACAGTCAGTACAGATGTTTTGAAGATATATTTTACCTTAATTTTGCTGTCACGGCAACATTGTGTGCATAATGTCATTTTATGCAATGCAGTGGTTCATTATATTAATGTTTTTTTCTTATCGATTTACAGGCTAGTCCAATTCCATACATCATCACTTATTTATTTTTATTGCCAAATGTCAATGATAAGGAAGTTTTCTAGAACTCTGAGTGCATATTGATTCCACACCATCTTGCAACATGTATTTTTTGCACCGCTATGAGATTATGTGGATAAAAATAGAAGCTTCTAATATTGACACTGTTTTTCAGATAAGCATGATAATTCACTTGTTGGCCCATGCTAGTGTCAGTCATCTTGATCTGACCCTTACAGTCTCGTATTTCTTCTCAATCTAACGTTTTTCCAAATCAGCAGCATCAACGCAGTTTTAAAGGAGCAGAAGAGAATCATGTTCCACAAATCGTCTCAGTTGCTCTCTTCAGTAATTGTCTGCTATAGCTGTAGCATGCATGTTTTGTCAAGTATCTCACCATAACATTAATGAGTACTGGTTGATCTTTATACAGATGAAGAGCCAGGCAGAGCATTTTTTCACAGTCAAACATACACTCATACATCCAGACAAGCAAAGTTGGGCACACACTAACTGTGCCATGGCTGTGAGAATTGAGCTTTGACAAGCTTTTCGAGCTTAGTTCCGCAAAACAGGTTACATACTAATGGTGGTAGTCCTTTTTACTATGAGGACGATTTCCCAGTATGTGATCCACTTCTGAGGCAATGCCTGCTGTCATCTTTGGAATTACCTGCAGTTCACAGAGCAAAATATAGAACACATAATAAAGGCTGTTTGACCAGACAAAATACAGAAATTATTCAATGTAAAGAATGTGTGTTGAACCTGAATGGCTCCCAGGTTCTCAGTGAGCTGCCTTGGATTGGAGGATCCCAGCAGCACTGAGCTCACTCCCTCATTCCTCAGGCACCAAGCTTCAAAACAGGAATTGGAATAAACTTGATTTTATGCTATTATTTATTGAAAAGTACGTACATAAGGTGTTGAATTAGGTTTTGTTCAATATTTTCTTTGTTCACAGTTACATTTTGTGTCTTACCTATGGCTAGCTGTGGCAAAGTACACCCAAGCTTCTCTGCTATATGAGTCAGCTCCTTTAGCTTGGCTTGCTGTTTCCTCCCATCCTCACTCATTATTTTCTCCCTCAACCACTGATATGGCTAGAGGAGAAATAAATGAAAACTAGAATTATTTGTTGTAGTAATCAGTTGTATTTTTGCCATTGTCCTTGTGTGAGAAAAAACAAAAAACACTCAACATGTAGATATGGGTCAAGTGGTCAGGAGAATTTACACCTGTACCTTCATTGAGGCCCTGGAAGATTCTGGAACACCATTCTCATACTTCCCAGTGATGATTCCACAGGCCAAAGGGGACCAAGAGACCACACCAACACCTGGGAAAAAAACATAGATGACTGAGCAACATGATGCCAAATCCATCACAGCCATTAATCCATTTAAATAAAAACCCCGACTTGCCTATTTTATGGTAGAGTTCCGGCAGCTGAGTTTCCACTTTGTCACGCTGGAAGAAGTGATACTCTGCCTGCTCACACACTGGTGGAATCAGATTGAACTGTCTGGCCACAGAGTATGCTTCCTATGTGAATATCAAAATATTGAATATGAATGTGAAATACTGGTCAATATGTCCAAAGATTTCTTTCCTCATTGCTGCTTATCACATATTGTATTTCTTCATAAAGTAATAGCTTGATTTTGACTCCATAGAACCTCCTATGGTAAAAGGTGTACTCTTACCTAAAAAGTCAGGACATGGTGATTTTACTGATAAGCAGATAATATTTCGATGTAATCTAAATCATTACACGAGTGTTTCAGTACCTGTCAGTGATATTGGAACAGTCACCTTTAACTGCTGGTTTTTTTCTAACAAATATTTTACAAGATATTTACATTTTGGTTGCTCTGACGTGATAAATTAAACTGACCACTTGTTTGAAAAGGTTTACACTGTATGATGACAAGGATGAACAAGAATAAAAAGTTCCACACATTTTCCACTTAAGAAATAAAGGTTGTTTATTTATTTTTATTTTTTTTATGTGGCTTGCTTTAAACACTTTCCATTGCTCACCATAATTTCCATGGCAGACCACCGTGACGTCCCCCAGTACATGGACATCCCCTGGTTGATCACATGTGTCATTGCTCTCACTATCTCTGAAAAAATAAAAATATAAAAGAGAAATCAGTAAAAATTAATCACTTGTGTGTTGGTTCCCATTCATCCAGGTCATGGTTATCCAAAGCTGCTTAAATCAATCCACTGGAGTTTTAGAAAGTTCCTTGAAGACGTTTCACCTCTCATCCAAGAGGCTTCTTCAGTTCTGGCGCTGGTTGGTCTTGTCTCAGCTTCAGCTTCTTATTAAAGTGGACTTATTTCT
Source organism: Antennarius maculatus (assembly GCA_013358685.1). Taxonomy (NCBI): domain Eukaryota; kingdom Metazoa; phylum Chordata; class Actinopteri; order Lophiiformes; family Antennariidae; genus Antennarius; species Antennarius maculatus. Next base: position 8,035,888 of record CM023619.1, on the reverse strand, counting down.
TTCTTCTTCTTCTTAACCCTGCAAGGGTGTGCACAGTGCAATTCATATTCCAACAATCATTGTCAAGACCCGTTTGGCTCCCCAACAATGGTGAAACGATGATGAAACGTCTTCAAGGAACTTTTTTGAAGTCCAGTGGATTGATATAATCAACTTTGGATAACAACCAATCAATAATCAAACAGTGGATGACACCACAATTGAACTTACAGCTTGTAAGAAGGATTTTTAAAAAATGAAAATGAGTGCAAGAATTTTGAAAAGGCTTAGATGAAACTGACACCTTTAGAAATGCATGCAGCCTCTTTGTGAGAGGGGCTTGTGTATGTGCGAGCAGATATTCCTTGCTGGGGTTCATTCAAGTTAATGTGGCAAAACGCTGCAGGGTATTAGATGAAAAAATTCAGCCAAGCTTGGCAGAACATTGCTTGTGCAGTTGCACAAATCATACCAAGTCACAACTGTAGGGATTTAAGTCAACCACAATGGCCTTTAGTGGTTTGTTCATTCCTGGATGAGGATACAGCAAAAGAGAAATAGTGGGTGGAATGCTGCATTAGCAAAATAAATTTATTTTATTCGTATTACTTGATAAAAACTTTTAAGGGTTTTTTTCTCAAAGGAGATTTTTTTTTTAATAAATGGAGAATTCATCCAATAGGAAATGGAAATGTGTGCAAAATGCTCTAATTGCTGCAGAAAAGAACATCTAGTTGATAAAGCAATTTATGTTATTAGTCAGTAATTGCTTACTGGAGACAAAATATTGAGTAGGGAGGATGAAAATAAGAGTGAGGAAATGAGACCACAGCACATTCTGATTAAAAAAAGAAGGATTCTCTTTCATCAGTGGCTTTCCCTGGTGGGCAAAATGTGTTAAGAGAGCAAGTTAGCGAATGGCTGGCACAGGTGAGAGGCCGGAGGAATCACAGTACATCTGCTCAGAAAAGGCAGGAGTGGGGGATTTGAGGACAAGGAAAATCTGTGAACCACATAGAAACCTTTGAGCAACTATGACTCAGAAGAGTTCGTGAAGATACGAGTAAGTCGCAACACCAAGGCAAACTGGTGTCTACTGGCCAAACATTACAAGACTGCAGTGACTCATAACTTCTAAATAGATGCCGCATTGATTGTAGCACTCAGGTGAGATATCCAGCAAACGCCATTAATACCCCAGTTGGATGAAAACCAAATTCAGTTTTTGCTTTTGCGATTAAGTAGGGAAAGTTCTGGAAATGTACTGTAATAATATACCTAATAAATCTGATAGATATCTGAAGATGGCAATCTGTTAAGTCAAGTAAAGTACAGCCAACACAGTTTTGCTGAGGGTAAAACTGGAGAACTGACCGAAACTGCAATGCCTCAAGCAAATTAATTTATTCACATACTTTGTCACCACAGACAAAACAATGTGATAATTCCACAACCATTTGTATGTAAATGTGAAAGTGAAAATTTTGAATTGGGACCTAATTTGTCTGTTTCCTAAATAGGACTCTTTTAAATACTTTACCGACTCTGACTGTTTATTCCACTTTTAAACTATCAATTCACCTTGGATGGCTGCTGGGTGATGTTTCCTATGTGTGGAGGAGTGAGTGAATGGTCTCCTCCTTTTAGGGGCATGAACTCAGAGGCTGCAATTACTACTAGCATAAGAGTATGAGCTTGCAATGTAGCCACAAGAGGACAAATGTAGCCACAAGAGGACAAATGTAGCCACAAGAGGACACAAGCCAGTGTCTTATTGTGCCGGTCCCAAGCCCGGATAAATACAGAGGGTTGTATCATGAAGGGCATCTGGCGTAAGACTTTTGCCAAATCAAACATGCGAATGAAACCTATGACTTCCATACCGGATTGGTCGAGGCCCGCCATCGACCACCATCGGTGCTGTTGACCTACAGGGTGCCAGTGGAAATTGGACTACTGTTCGTCGAAGAAAGAGAGGAGGAAAGTGTGATCGTGGGAAGAGAGAGAAGAGGAACACCAAGAGTATAGGACTGAGAGTAGGGACGTTGAATGTTGGAACTATGACAGGAAAAGGTAGAGAGTTGGTTGACATGATGCAGAGGAGGAAGGTAGACATAGTGTGTGTCCAGGAGACCAGGTGGAAAGGTAGCAAGGCTAGAAGTTTAGGAGCACGGTTCAAGTTGTACTATCATGGAAGAGAAATGGAGTAGGAGTTATCTTGAAGGAGGAGTTTGTTAGGAATGTCCTGGAGGTAAACAGAGTCTCAGAAAGAGTGATGAGTTTGAAGCTAGAAATCGAAGGTGTGAAGTTCAACATTGTTAGTGGGAATGCTCCACAGGTAGGATGTGAGCTGGAGGAGAAGGAGAAATTCTGGTTGGACTTTGATGAAGTAATGCAGAGCATACCGAGAAGTGAGAGAGTTGTCATTGGAGTAGACTTCAATGGACATGTTGGTGCAGGAAACAGAGGTGATGAGGAGGTGATGGGCAGGTTTGGTATCCAGGAGAGGAACGCAGAAGGACAGATGGTGGTTGACTTTGCAAAAAGATTGGAAATGGCTATAGTGAATACTTTCTTCCAGAAGAGGCAGGAACATAGGGTGACCTACAACAGTGGTGGTAGGAGCACACAGGTAGACTACATCTTGTGTAGACGGTGTAACCTGAAGGAGATCAGTGACTGCAAAGTAGTGGTAAGTGAGAGTGTCGCCAAACAGCATAGGATGGTGGTGTGTAGGATGACTCTGGTAGTGAGGAATATGAAGAGGGCAAAGGCAGAGCAGAAGACGAAATGGTGGAAGCTAAAAAAGGAAGAGTGTTGCATGACCTTTAGGAAGGAGTTAAGACAGGCTCTGGGAGGTCAGGAGGTGCTTCCAGATGACTGGAAAACTACAGCTAATGTGATCAGGGAGACAGGTAGGAGAGTACTTGGTGTGTCATCTGGAAGGAAAGTAGATAAGGAGACTTGGTGGTGGAATGAGGAGGTACAGGAGTGTATACAGAGAAAGAGGTTAGCTAAGAAGAAGTGGGACACTGAGAGGACTGAGGAGAGTAGACAGGAGTACAGGGAGATGCAGCGTAAGGTGAAGGTAGAGGTAGCAAAGGCCAAACATGGAGCTTATGATGACTTGTATGCTAAGTTGGACAGTAAGGAGGGAGAGACTGATCTATACAGGTTGGCAAGACAGAGAGACAGAGATGGGAAGGACGTGCAGCAAGTCAGGGTGATTAAGGACAGGGACGGAAGTCAATTGAGAGGTGCCAGTAGTGTGATGGGAAGATGGAAAGAGTACTTTGAAGAGTTGGTGAAGGTTGAAAATGAGAGAGAACAAAGACTAGAAGAGGTGACTGTCGTGGACCAGGAAGTAGCAAAGATCAGTCAGGATGAAGTGAGGAGGGCACTGAAGAGGATGAAGAGTGGAAAGGCAGTCGGTCCTGATTCTATACCTGTAGAGGTTTGGAAGTGTCTAGGAGAGGTGGCAGTAGAGTTTCTGACTGGGTTGTTCAACAGAATCTTAGATAGTGAGAAGATGCCTGAGGAATGGAGGAGAAGTGTGCTTGTGCCCATTTTTAAGAACAAGGGAGACGTGCAGAGTTGTGGTAACTACAGAGGAATAAAGCTGATGAGCCATACAATGAAGTTATGGGAAAGAGTAGTGGAAGCTAGACTAAGGGCAGAAGTGAACATTTGAGAGCAGCAGTATGGTTTCATGCCAAAAAAGAGTACTACAGATGCAGTATTTGCTTTGAGGATGTTGATAGAGAAGTACAGAGAATCCAAACGGAGCTGCACTGTGTTTTTGTAGATCTGGAGAAAGCTTATGACAGGGTGCCCAGAGAGGAACTGTGGTATTGTCTGAGGAGGTCTGGAGTGGCAGAGAAGTATGTTAGAGCACTGCAGGACATGTATGAGGACTGCAAGACAGTGGTGAGGTGTGCTGTAGGTGTGATAGAGGAGTTCAAGGTGGAGGTGGGACTGCATCAGGGATCAGCTCTGAGTCCCTTCTTGTTTGCTATGGTGATGGACAGGCTGACAGACGAGGTTAGACAGGAATCTTCATGGACTATGATGTTTGCAGATGACATTGTGATCTGCAGTGAGAGCAGGGAAGAGGTGGAGGAGAAGCTAGAGAGGTGGAGGTTTGTCCTGGAAAGGAGAGGAATGAAGGTTAGCCGCAGCAAGACAGAATACATGTGTGTGAATGAGAGGGACCCAAGTGGAAGAGTGAGGTTACAGGGAGAAGAGATCAAGAAGGTGGAGGATTTTAAGTACTTAGGGTCAACAGTCCAGAGCAATGGAGAGTGCGGAAAAGAGGTGAAGAAGCGTGTGCAGGCAGGATGGAACGGGTGGAGAAAAGTGTCAGGTGTGATAGAAGAGTTTCAGCTAAAAGGAAAGGAAAGGTGTACAAAACTGTGGTGAGACCAGCGATGTTGTTTGGTCTAGAGACAGTGTCACTGAGAAAAAGACAGGAGACAAAGCTGGAGGTAGCAGAGATGAAGATGCTGAGTTTCTCTCTGGGAGTGACCAGGAAGGATAGGATCAGGAATGAGTACATTAGAGGGACAGCACATGTTAGAGGTTTTGGAGATAAAGTCAGAGAGGCCAGACTGAGATGGTTTGGACATGTCCAGAGGAGAGATAGTGAATATATTGGTAGAAGGATGCTGAGTTTTGAACTGCCAGGCAGGAGGCCTAGAGGAAGATCAAAGAGGAGGTTTATGGATGTAGTGAAAGAGGACATGAAGGTAGTTGGTGTGAGAGAAGAGGATGCAGAAGACAGGGTTAGATGGAGGCAACTGATTCGCTGTGGCCTGAAGGGAAAAGCCGAAAAGAAAAGAAGATAAGAGTATGAGCTTGCAGAGAGGCACAACGCAATGCAAAAGTTGGTCCGATAGTCAGGGAATTTGAACTTTTTATTGAGATAGGGTACATTATAAGGCATTGTGGTTTAAACCAGTGCGGAGTGGTAGTCACATAAGGTGTGGTGGTCATGACTAATTTATTCTGCATGTCTCACTCAGTTCACATGAGGGTAAAGCTGGATTTCCTACACCTTGAACTAGTCACCACATTTGTCCAGAACTAAGCACACAATCAATCCAGGAGTTCATCCAACGAATTTGGGGAAGGTTGAGAATGAGGCTGAAAGTGATATCCGAGAATTTGAAGGAATGTCCTGAGTGGGTAGCTTTGTGTTTGTGCTCAGAAAGCTTTAGCAGTAGCCTTTCAGTTCTCCAAGGAAAAAGTATTTTATTTAGGGGTTGTCATGAAGTCTATTTATTGATGCCATGTCTGCTATTTCTCCTTGGCCTGTGAATCTAATCCTTCATATGCCATGCACCACACATTTCAAATTCATTTGATGCAATTGATTCTATTTTCTTCATGTCGTTCTTTCAAATGAAAGATGACTGACTGAATAGCAATATTTAGAGACTTGGACAGTTTCTGCAGCCTGTAGTAAACTGATTACAACAGAATGGCATGGATGCTTCCGCTCTAGGCACTCAATTCACTCAACAACTCACATTTGCTACTAAATGAGCACTTTATGAAGGAAATTATTTGGCAGCAGGGAGAAGAAATCCAAACAGAGAGGTAGATAGAAAAACTTCTTTGCAAACTCATGACTATATATGATGTGAAGGGAACGCCAGACATGAAAGGATGAACTTGGATAGCGGTATTTGTGCTAAAAGTTGGAAAGCAGAATTTAAGTGTATACTGATTACAAAAAAAAAAGACAAAACAAGTCACCGATGATTTCAGGGGAGAAATGAGAGACACATAGTGGATGAGTGGACAGGAGAGGGAAAAAGTGATGCTAACAAAGGCAGACTGCAGCGATGACATCACAATTTTGTCCTCGAGGGGACACGTGTTGTCTCAGACAAAGTCAGAAGCAGTTAAAGTCACAAAATAACAACACACAGGACAGACAAATGATTCCACACACACCTTTTAGTTATCTAAGCTGGACACATGGAGTTAAAGCTGGTTTTTCTGTGTGGTTTTTCTGTATTGATCCTTTATTCTGTTTCACTTTCCAGGACCATGGAGATGAGAAACATTGTCTTACTTTTGATATGCTAAATAACCTGCAACATATAAATGTACAGGTCGTAGAAGGACACTGTTTTGTATGAGTCTCTCTCCACCAAGTTGTTAAAAGTGACAGTTTGTGGAGGATTTACTGCAGTGCCTTTGCTCTTTTGAAATAAAACAAAAGTGTTTAACACTGATTCACAAGTGTGACCGAGCTCCCTAATGAGAACAAAACACACTTGGTCTATCTATCTCAATATCTTTGTCTGTCTATTTTTTTTTGTTTCACACATCTGTTTGTCTTTCATCAACCTGTCATACGGTCAAATTAATCTGATTGGACTTCTCCAAGAAAGTTACCCAATTGGCAGAAACAGACTCTGAGACGTTTTTGACAGAGCCTGCTGAAAGATCTCCACAGGCGATGCTCCTACCAGTAACAGCAATGCCCCAGGAATGATAAGTATGACAGACTGGCTCACTGGAGGGATGGGGTGGGGGAACTGGAAAATATTTTATGTGCCCAGTGAGATTCCATACCCCCTGCCAATCCCTAAGTCAAACACATTCTCCTCCTTTGCACACCCAGTAGGAACTTTATGGAGATGATCTTGTATATGCTCTAAAGGTGATAGGTCAACAGAACTCTAATTTTATCCCAACCATCATAAGGGTTCCATTGGCACTCTGATAGTACCGATTGGACAGATAATCGTGATTATCTGTGAGGGCCAGGAAGGGCCAGGAACATACGATGAAGAAGTGGGAATCATTCAAAAGAAAGACATGGTAGCATGTCCATTCCCTTGGATGGCAAGAAGTGGGTGAAGCTCAGAGGTGCAGTGGAAACCAGTGAGACGGAAAGAAAAAGATGGGTGACAGGGATAGACTAAAATACAGGACGAGAGATGAGGTAGGATTATCAGTTGAGTAAAGATGTGTGTGTCGTATGCGTGCACATGCATTCGAGGGAGACACAGTTTTCAAACACAAGTCAAATCCCTGGTGTAATCCAAAGGTCACGAACAAAGTGAGGGACACAGCCAGTATTTCTCACCTTCTCATGCTACAGAACACCACGCATTGTCTCTGCCCCCGCACCCCTGCATCCCCCACCCCAAGAGTGTAGTCAACCATCACTCACCCTCCATCGGAGTGTTGCTGTCAGGCCGATTAGCAAAGACCACATCCACGTACTCAAGTTGCATCCTCTGGAGGGAGCCCTTTAAACCTGGAATGAGAGTTGTCATCACCGTTGAGCATATTTGCTGTAACAGATACAGATGTAGAATAAACACATCAATAAATATTATTTATTTCTGACAAGTTGGTTTAATGCACTTGGACTGAGGACTTATCAAAGCCCGCATGAGCATTAAATGTCACCTGTCTTCATACAAGTACATCCATTAATAACACTGGACCTGGGAGACTTTTTAAAATAACATCATATATTGGTGAATCAGCTATATGAGGACTTTCACTCAGGTTTTAGAACAAATCACAGTGTGGAGGCTCCACTGCTGAGAGTTACAAACTACCTTCTAATAGAATCAGATAAAGGTCTTTTTTTTTGTTTTATTTTTGTTAGACCTCAGTGTTGCGTTTGAAGCTCAAGATTATCGTATTCTTCTGAGGAGATGATGTGAACATTAAAAACTCGGCATTAAATTAGTTTAGATCTTATCAATCTGATAGATTTCAATTTGACCATGTAAATAATAAATCTTCAGAACCTCAGAGACTTAGTTGTCAAGTACCTCAAGTGTCTGTTCTGAGGCCAATATTGTTTAATCTTTGTATGTTACCATTAGGAAATGTTATCAGAAAACACAACATTAATTTTTGCTGCCACAATGACACTCAGTTATGTCAATTAAAGTCAACAAATCTGAACAATTGGTTAAGAGACATGCCTCAAGGACATTAAGTTTCATATGCTTCATAACTTCTTAATGCTAAGCATTGATTAAACGGAAGTTATTAATATTGATCCAAAACACATTAAAGACAAATTTTCTGATGGTGTAATTCATTTAGATAGTATTACTTTAACCTCTATGATGTCAGGAATTTGTTGGTTATTTTTGATTAGGACCTGTCCTTTAACTTCTATATTATGTCCTTGTCTAGGACAGCCTACTTTCATTTATGAAACATTGCTAAAAAAATAGAAACTTCTTATCCCTTAGAGATGCAGAAATAATTATTTGTGCCTTTGTTACTTCTAGATTAGATTACTGTAATTCTTTACTATCAGGTTGTTCAAATTCTTCTTTTATGATCCCTGCTGTTCGCTTACTAACTTGAACTTGGAGGAGAGAGAGCACGTCACTCCAGTCCTGGCATCCTTACATTGGCTTCCAATAAAATTTAGAATGTAATTCAAGATCCTCATGATCACATAAAAAGCTCTTCACCATGAGACCCAGTCTTACGTTGAAGATCACATTGAAATATATTAACCTCCCAGGGCTCTCTGCTCTGAGGATGCAGGACTTTTGGTAACCCGTCAGGTCTTTATGAGTACAACGGTTTCAGTTATCCGGATCCTTTACTCTTGAATGACCTTCCAGCCTTGGTCCGGGGGGCATTTACATTTATTATTACCGCCTTACGGACAACATTGAATCTACAAGTGCATGTGAGATACTGCCAATGTCTATGTGCTTCTCCTTGACAGGTGAAGAGCAAGTATAGAAGACAACAACCTAGGAGTCAGTGACTGCAGCCTGAAAGTCCTGGTCCCCACCTCAGTGGCTGGGTCTAAACTCCAGACAGCGACTCCATCTGGCCTATCTGCCACTCTGTCTCTTTATCTTGCCCTGTCCCTGTCTACATTCTATTTCTTTTCCACCCAACTGGTCAAGGCAGATGGATTCCCTTCAGAGTCTGGGTCCTGCCCAGAGTTTCTTCCTGATGAGGCAGTTTTTCCCCGCCACTGTTGCTTATGTTTGCTCTGGAAGATTCTGTTGGGTTTTTCTTTCTGAGAAAACACTTTGAAATGTTTGTTTATGCGATTAAGCACTTTACAAATAAAAGTTGATTAATTGATTGATTGATTGATTGATTGATTGATTGATTGATTGATTAGTCAGACATATTAACAAATACAGAAACTTGCCCCTTGACAATTTTGGACAGGAACTGAGTGGCTAGGGTCATAATCATTGTGTGCTCGAGACTCCCATCTCACTATTTATGGGACCCTGTCATGGAGTTAAGCTATAGGAATGACATTACAACAAATAAAAACTGTTCAAGCCTGCGATAACTGAGTTTTGGGCAAACACAACTTAAGGAGAACCTTAAAGCAATCAGAAACAGCATTGTATTCAGAGTTGTTGCTTTAGTTCTATTTTGCTTTCTAACAACTCCTGAGGAGAAAAACATATCTGGTTCTGAAGCGGCTAAACACTAACATATTCAGCAGCTAGTAATTTGCAGTCTAGCATGGAAGTATTGATATGACAATGCACTCCAAATGGAGATTACATTTTTATCTCCTTATATTTGAATCTAATCACTCATATACACTGCAAAACCAGTGGGTCCATTCTGCAGTTTTGATGAATCAAGAGTGGCTGCTTATAAATGGAATTTCATTTTTGAGTTCATAACGGCTCCATGGCAAGCGGAAGGACAGTGATTGTAAAGATAGGAGGTGTAGTTCACAATTAGATGATGCATATTTGCATATCATAGCAAGAAAGGGACAGATATAAGCAATAGCCCTAATTAAAGCCGCACTCCATTAAGCAGCTCAGTGAGTTGTGCCGCCGTATTCATCTAATAAGAACTGAATGCATGATTGGAATTAAACCACTTGCTGTATATATCGGGTTAAATTCTAGTTAGACATAATATTGATCCAGTGTGATGGTTTAAATCTGCAGTAATTACCCTGAATAAATGTAAAATATTTTCTTAAATTGTCATGTCTAGTAGTGAATTTAGCCTCACCATATTGCTCCTAGTGCCTGAATTAAAACCACTCATCAAAGCTGGGGAAAGACGCTAGATGCTTGATAGAGAACTATTTCTATTCTATTTCTATTCACCAATCTCTCTAGAGGCATGGTAATTGTGGCTGACCCACTTAAATTAATGACATTATTCAAGGTGTGTGTGTGTGTGTGTGTGTGTGTGTGTGTGTGTGTGTGTGTGTGTATGTGTGTGTGTATGTGTGTGTGTGTGATTCAAACAAAGACTTAAAGATACATTTCAGATTGAATCAGTGTCAATATGAGCTCAACAGCTACAGTCTGGTAAAAAGAAATCCTCTGCATCTGTGTGATCTGTTGTGGTTGTTCCATAAATGTCTGTTCTTTTGACAGGCGGTGAAACAACTCAAAGCTGTAAGCAGAGACGATCAAGAAAGTTAGCTGGAAGTGAAACTACACTTTGAGGAGCTGATAATGCAAGATAAGAAATTGTTGTGAGCAGATCGTTCCCCATTCAAACAGAGGGGGAAAAAAAACAAAGATGAGAACCTGAGCTGTCGCAAAGGCCAGTAGAGCAATAGAAAGAAAAGCAAAAGACATGCTTGTGCCCTTGAGTATGTGTGAGTGTGTATGACAGATTAGACCCAGAAGCCTGCTAATCCCAGATGCTATGGTCTCCCGGTAGTCATTCCGACTACTTATTCCTCTTCCGTCATCTGCACTCTCAAGAGCTCAGAAACTCCCATTACATGAATATTAGTCGAAGTCTTGCACCATCATCACTAGGACTTTGCACTGTCTCCCGGATTAGCCAGTTTATTGGCTAGAAGGGAAGCCTATTTTTGGAACCATGAAATATGTTGAACAAAAAAGACATTGTCAAGTTGCCTCGCAATTACTAATGCAATTATGTGTTCCGTTAAAAAGGCTAAAATTATGAAATGTAGATGTGGTTAAAAGGGTAAACAGTGCTGCTTGCAAAATAGACTGACATTTTTGTTCATCTGTGCTAATATCTGTTACTTATCTGTTACTGACACCCCATTATCGGATGTAAATGTCACTTCAGCTAATGGAATGACTCATGGTGTGGCTGGTGGTAGTATGGATAAATTTTGAACTCTTCTGTGGTGACACATCACATCCGTGAGACGGGGTAATACGCTGTCCAGCGGCTTGACAGATTGGCTTCATCCACCTTTCCCACTTTGCAGTTTCTGTCCTCCTTCATATTTTTCTGAGTGTATTCCTCTTGGCTTGTTACGGAACAAAACTGCAGAGGCCATAGTGAATGTTAATAACCTGTGAGAGAGCTGAGTCAGTATATAGGAGATGCTTTGAACTGTGGACCAGATGACCATCTGTTTGGGCACAGGGCTAGAAGTGGGCAGTGGTATCTGATACTAAGTAAGGCCATAAAGCCTAAAAATAGAAGCCTAATAGAGGCGAGGAGAGGGTATTTGAGGATACCCGAACAGTTGCAGCTCAGTGTAAAAAGAACACCCTCAAAGGTAATAAAACAGGAAAGGCAAAACATATGTCAAGGCTTGATGTGCCATAGATTCACACAACTCTAAAATGTGTCTGGGTGCACAATCAAATGAAGACACAGATGAAAGAGGAGGTGGGAGGGGGAGGAAAAGAGATAAAAGTGGGAGATTGCAGGGGAGCTGCGAGGCACTGAGTGATGGGATGATGTGAAGGACAAAGCAGAGGAATGGAAATCCACTCGTTACCTTCGATGATGTGTTTCCTGTTGAGGCCTCGCTCCGTCTCCGCTCTGCAGCAGGAGAGAAAGAAAAGTATGTCGAGGGCATCAACACAAATCTTGCGAACTGAATGAGATTATTGAAAAGCCGGCACAACAAACTACCTACTGATCACTGGAGAGAAAGAACGCCCACTTGACGCTCTGCAGTTACAGAACAAACTGAGCAGAGAGCAAACATGAGGCTTTTTGTCACCGTGTTCACCGTTTGCCGGCAACATCCCAGTTAACCATTATATCAATATTACTGGTGCTTTTTCTATGACCTTTACGCCTCTTTCCAGTCAAGCTCTGAAGAAGATTTAATGTGGACTGGAGGGACTGTGTGACATTTTGGATTTCATAATTAATACATTTTAAGCATATCCTTGCCTTGATGCTGGTGTACCTTGTAGTAAGGACAAATGGGAGAGGATTATTTCAGCTATATTAGTTGCTAACTCTGTCTTTATGATGTGGAGAGCCAAAAATGTGGGGTACTGTCAGTTCAGGAGAGCTGCTTCACTGAAAACTGGCTTATTCATTTATACATCATTGGTAGAAGAGGTGAGAGTCAAAAAATAAAACAGTCACCCAATACTGAAGTGAAGCTATGGCCTGTGAAACTAAAATACCTGCTTTGACAGGAGAATGACCTGTTTTAAAACAGTAATTTTCACGTCTTTTCTATTCCTGTATTTTCCTTCTTACCTTTCCGTCCTGCCCTCGTGTTTCTTTTTTTTTGCCTGCTGCTCATGTTTTCTTTATTTCATTTCACACTTTCTCTATTCACTTTCCTCCCTCGTGGAGTTTCAGCCTGTTTAGGGTTATAATAATGTCTTACAAACACACAGACATGCACTGTCTCTTTCGTACTGTCATGTCTTATTCCCTGTTGTGCAGGATGGTGATGCAGTGCAATGGAGAGTGAAGTGTGCAGATTTGTAGTGTGTGTTTGGGTGATGAGAAGCTCAACAGACGCCTCAGGCACCCTCACAGCTCACTCGGTGTGAGGTTAAGTAGATGTTCTCTAAATCCATACGCTGCTGAGGCTGTTTGGTACCTTAGTGATAGTCTGAAAGGATGAGTTTAAATTAAATTTACACAACATCACGTGGGCTCTGCCCTTCTTATCTACACCAGATAGTTATAATGAGGTCCAGGCAAACACACTGCAGTGCTTCTGTTCCCTCTGTATTGACTTGAAGGCTTTTAGAAACTATGTGACTAATGCCGCCTGAGATGCCATGGAACTGCTTCAGAAACACATTCATGCTGTTATTTTTTATCGTGCCTAAGGTTTTTCAAAAATATCAGATCCTTTGCCACATTCCACAGCGGAAGGCAAATGATTTAATGTCCGGCCTTTCAACTGGTGATCCATAAAGCACACATGTACAGAAGATACACACTTACTTTCCACCCCAGTAGAGCTTTGTGGTGATCACTAGGCTGGATCTCCTGAAAGATGACAAAAAGACACAAACCATAAAACACAGCTTTCACTCCATTTCCATAAAAATGAGTGTTAGCTGGCATGTCCATGTGTGCGTGATAGCAAGTGTGTACATACATGACAGTTTATAGTTTATGCATCATACTTAGGTTTACAGTGAAGAATTTCCTACTGCCTACTGGAGGGTGGACATGAGCTTATTTAGTATGAATGACAGAAGCTTCTTTTCTTTGAAGACTAACAAGGCAGCTCCCTGGCTATAAAATCCCCCATGCCTGAGCGATCAATAATTGAAATGGATCCAGAGTTGAGGTAAAGGCAACCAGAGTTGCTGGCATAACCTGTTGAGGAGGATGAAACACAGAGTCTATCACTGCAGTGTGGCAGCACATGCAGTATTAATGACTGGAACTGATATTCCTGTGGTGCAGATGCTCACCAGCATTTGTTAGCTGCCTCAGTTTGAGTGCTGATTGTTTTTACTTTTCTTCTAGACAATTCTTGGCTAGATAGAGAGCATTTCAGGTCTTTGTGTTTATTTATAATTGTACATCTGTGATTAGTGAGACAGATGTACCCTTAATTTGACATATAAATTGCTTGAAATCAGACATACACAAATATATCTAATGGCTCACATGCACTATATGGTTCAACTTGTTGTTGTATTCTACTCATGTTTGGACCAGGTGCCTTTATTCCAGTAAGACCTGCCAATGGGTGTGAATATGAATTCGTCTGGATGTATCGCAGTGACATTTGGGTTTCTCAAAGTTAAAATGCATTAACTTTCATCACCTTAATACTAAACCTTTAACTTGTCATTTACTTTGATTTCTGAACATGAAGCAAACTGACATCAGCGTTTAGCACAAGGCCTAAGAAGCTTAAAGCTTCAAAGAGATGACTGTACAGGCGTAGTCCTCTTTTGATTTGCTCAAAAGAGGACTTTCCTTTTCCTTCTGACATATGCTTTACTTTGCCTGTGATGAAACCTAACTGTTCAGATGTTGTCCAGAACAAGGAGATGTGTTGTGATGAGGATTTTTTAAGGAGGCGTTGCTTCACAACAAGAGGACAATTGTGTAATGCAACAGAAGTTGTGTCTCAATTCAAGATTCCTACGAAGGACACAGTTTACAAAAGCCAGGCGGCACTGAGCATCTTTACATGATACAGTCTGATGGCTAGAAGGAGATACAGTAAAAACTGTGGTGTAGGAGTGGCAGCGCTAAAACCAGCTGTAATGCTAGGAGCAGTTTTTAGGATTAGTATTAAAGGGTATTGAAATGCTTCAGTTGAACTCCTCATCTGCAGAGGGGGGGTTCGTTAGCGGGTGCTCTCTGCTTAGAAAAAAAAAAGTTCAATCACTCCTAATGAATGTTGGGAAAGGTTGGACTTCCCTATCTGAAGAGAAATGCAAATGCAGCCTTTGAATTGAGACACACTTCTACACTTCCCCCTACAGCCTCCTTAAACCTTTTTCCTTTCCCAACATCACAGTGATTCCAGGAAATCAAGGATTCCTCCTCAGAGAAATGGTTTTCCGAGTGGAGGAACTTGACAGGCTGAAAGTGCTGACCTTACATCTCCGACACCTTTGGGATAAATTATTCTATCAAAAGGAGGCCAGGGTTCATTGCCGAACATCAGTGCTGAACTCAGGACTACTATTGTTGCTGAAGAGAAGCTAACCCCTGCAGGCTTTCCAGACTTCTTTGGAATAGAACGCTAACCTTGGCTACATTTTTTTTTTGCCAGCACACATGGTCATGTAGCGTACACACACACACACACACACACACACACACACACACACACACATACACGCACACATACACGCACGCACACACACAGTTTCTAAAACTTATTCATGATGATGCATTTAGAGTTTTATGAAACTGTAATTCACCTCCAGCACTTTTTCTTGATGATGTTTCCCAGGATTATCTCTGCTCTGCAAAGACATCACACACAATGAGATGACGAGATTATATTTGAAGGTGCCAGAGTATTTAGGCGTGACTTTTATCTGACACACATCTATTGCCCGAATACCTGAATAAGAATGAGTACATAACAAAGGATAAATGTCTTGCATGTCTGAATTTAACCAGAAACCTTCAATTCAATGCAGCTGTAACGTGTTCCACATTACGCAGCGAGACAGCATCTTGGCCTATACTGCAGATTGGATTTGAACATTATAGGGAGCCTCCAGTGATGTATAATATTTTGTAAATGACTTTCGAGTCACAACTACCTTTCCTACTGCTTCTGCTCAGGGGATCAATGTTATTAATGCAGAAGAATTAGATGTATTTCACTCCTATATAATCTAAGCAGGACTCTCTCTTCATCACTCATAAATGACCTGCAGGTTATTGTGAGCGTACTTTCTGTCCAGTGAGGTATTTGTCTCCTGAACACTCTCTCTGACACTCACTTCTGGGTAACCTGACTTTTACAGTTGTCGTGCATCTCCTCTCACGGGTCCAGAAACGACCCAGTAACACTGTGTCGCCTAAACGCTCCCCTGAGTTAACAACCTGATTGATAGTGTTTGTCTGGGTCGATGTTTAGTAGCTTCTCTCAGGAGATCTGATGGTATTCTAGCTACAAGAAAGTTGCTGGTTTCCCTGTAGTTGGTTTTGAATTTGAGTCTTCTGCATTGCAGCTCAGTTTTAGACAGTGAATGTGTGTGAGGAGAGTGGATTATTGCCTTTAATGTGACCCTCTATGAGTAATTGTATTGGTTGAAGTGACATATGAAAACCATAATATGGAAATACTGCAGGGTTTATTTAGCTTAAACTGCAACACATGAATGTCAGTTTCGTCTGATAAATACAGGGTCTTCCAAAAAATGAACACACCCCTTAGCAACTCTATAACTAAATTGTACAAGGGTTTTTTTGCAAATTAAATGCATTGAAGCCAATGATGGCAGTCAGACTAAACTTAAGTAAAGAAGGGAAATTCATTTTAAAATGTTACTGTCTGTATGAAAATACTGTTCAACTGCAAATGTAATTTGGGAGGGAGTTTCAAACCACCATCACTTGAATTAGAGATGAGTTCGAAGCTGATGGAACTGTTCAGAACATCCACAAAAAGCGTTCTGGACGACCACAGACATTGATAAGCTCCACAAAGGAAGAAAGAGTCCTTGGAAGGTTTCAGCGAAAAAAGTCTGTGCAGCAAGCATGTTGTGAGGAAGGGACTACCTCCTAAATTGTCTCTGCACTTCAACTGCATTTTCGTACTTCCAGTGGAATTTTAGAACAAAGTCCAGTGCTGAGCAGGTGCTAGTAGTATGTCATATATGTCTGCCCTTGGTCTTGACCCTTCTATGTTGCGTATCTGCGTGTGGACCCATTATTTGGAGTATATCCTCAAATATCCTATATTCCTACTTGGTCCTTGTCTCAGCTGGTGAGTTTCAAGTGAGAATATGTTCTACTATCCCCTCAATAAATGCTGTGCCTGATGGCTCTTGTAGCATTTACCTTTTTATAAGTTCAGTAATGGGTAAATATTCTTGGGATAAAAACATGTATGTCTTCTAGGTTATTGGTGATTGTCTGTAATCATCCAACCAGTGTGGTGACACCAGATGGTCTTAAATTATAGAACTTAATTCTTCCCATCCTTATACCATTTTCCTTAACATTTTGTCCTATTGATAATATGTCTGACCTGACTAAGGCAATGGCTTCTGACCGTGCATCAGTTGACAAATTGGAGACATCACTCACTTCCCTCCGGAGTAGACTTCAGCTGTGTCAAACAGGTTGACTCCACTCTCATAGGCAATAGTCATCAGCTGCTCGGCCACCTGACACAGACGAGAAAACAAAAATCCCTTTTCTGTAGATTACATGACTAAATATTACCACAGGTACACAGAATAAAAGTCAAGTCACAAGAATTCCTTGAAGAAGCAGACGGAGAGTAAACCCGTGTGCTGCTGAGATGGATATTACCAGGAAAACTGTACAGGCTGCTTGTTGACTAACTGTGTTTACTGCTCTATGTATTTCACAGACTATTCTGACCTAGTTTCTGTTCTTGCATTTTATGCAGAGTCGTGCATGTGAATGCAAATTTTGTCACGATGACCCTTTTTACACTCAGCTCCTGTTCTGGTCTGGTGAGCTTGTTCGTACATCTGCACGTCTCGGTTATTCCCATCATCACCAGGCTGTGATGAGCCGACGCCTCTTAGGTGTTTTCTCCCCTTTCAAGGCCAGATAAAGGCTGCAGAAGAAGCGCTCTATTTCATAACTTGACAGTGAGGAATAAGCCTGGAACAACTTGGCCTTGGTAGAGCCAACAGGGATTTAACAACCAGCTGTGACTTGGGGAAACTGATACCAGACTGATAAATGCGTTCGACTCGCACCATTTTACATCCAGTCAAAGTAAATCGATCCCATTGGAACTCAGAACTGGGCGTTAGAAACAGTCACAGCTGCTAAGTAGCTGTAACTGCAGGGTCTTTGATTGTAAAAGACAGTGTTTTCTCATTAAATGTGATGGGTGAACGTTGGATCTGTCAGACGATCTTACCTCATCAGAGATCTGACCTCCAAATGTCACCCATGTGCCTGTTAAAAGAAAAATCAAAGTTAAAGCTGTGGCATTGCGGGAAGACTTTTGGCTTTGACACGTCCTAAAGCTGAAGCTGATATGTTAAAATAAAAGTCACTGGGTGAGTTTCGTCTGTTTAAACCTGTATAATTTATGTCGGTGCAGCAAACTCTTGAATGCAGAAAAAAAAACCCCAAAAGACAGTATAATGTATCGTTGAATGTCTTATGCAGAAAGGTTTACTCTGAATTATTTATAGAATTGATGAATAATGTGATTATATGGATATAAATAAAATAAAATCATCCATAATATCATGTATGCATGGACTGCAGATAGAAGTGGTCCCAGAGTCTCCTCTTCCTTCAAACAGCATTAGATGAATTCTTATTTTATATTCTCTAAATCCTCTGTTGTTTGCTGCTGTTGCATGTTACGTGTCATCACACACTAATACAAAATAATGCAGAGCCTGTTAGAAAAAGTCACCTTTTCCAGAAATGCAGCAGCACACTGGCAGAAGTGAAGCCTGGAGCTGGCAGCAGGCAAGTAAAAAAAAAATTCACATAGATAAAAATTGAAAACTATGCCAATTTTTAAGCCAATTTGTGTTTCTTGCGCCACAATGTGGAGGACAGGATTGCTAGAAGGTTCTCTTGCTTGGTGTGATTTTACAGTTCATTGTTTACTTTTTTGTTTGCCTGTCAAAGACTAAATTTCGTTTTTCGCATATCTGAGGCCATGGTCTTCTGATGGAAACCGGTGGCGTGATCCATCCAGGTTGGGGATGAGCTGTTGCCTCAAGAGAAGGAGGTTAAATATCTTGGGGCCTGTTATGTCAGAAGCATCTAGTTAGGATGCTTCCTTTTGGAGTTTTCCAGGCATGCCCAGGACACCCGGGGGACACCTGGTCTGGAAACACGTTGGGATCCCAAAATAAGTTGAAAAGTGTTGCAGGGAAGCCTAGAATCATTGCTTAGCGTCCTGCCGCCATGAGACTCTCTTGTCCGACGTTAGATGAGAGAGATGATAATATTCTAGTGTCTTTGTGGTTAATATGCAAAAGAGTCATAAAATGTGAAGCTAGGTAGCTAAGCATACAGAGTGGAAGCAGAGATCACTACCTCTGTTGATAAAATATTCATTAATTTATTATAATTTTGCACCTATCCACTCACAGAGGTATAAAACACAGATTTAAAAATACAGAGGTGTAAGAATTTTCCTGGAGTTGGCATCCAGAGAGTGAGAGCTCTGACAACAAATAACACAGATGCTTCCGTAAACAATAAAAACCTCAGCTAGATGTTTTTCACACGTTGCTTTTGTGCTGCTTTTTATGCAATATTTTAATTTCTGAGTTCTCTTATCTTTGGACTGGGAGCTTTTCTAGGATTTGAGAATTCTTAGAGGGGACCTTTTTTCTTCTGATAAAAAAAAGCTCTCATAGTCGCATAGTACAAGCTTTATATTTTATTGGCGAAGACTTGTTCATCATTCAAAGATAAAATTCAGACACGGATGATTAATGACCTCTGTCAGGTACATTTAAATGTTCTTCAGAATTTCTGAATTGTTGCATTTCTTTGTGAAGTAAATGATGGTGCAGTATACATAAATAAAGACGCGGTCAACTGACAAGCATACATTCAGTGTATATACACACTAGGTTTATATAAATAAGTAAGTATTGTGAAGATGAATGGGAGTGTTAATGCTCCACTGTGCACAGGGATATATGTATGATGATTGAGTTTGTTTGTGAGACCAGTACTATTGATTAAATATTAAGGGGGAAAACATGAACACTGCAAACATCTTTGTGTTGTCTCTAAATACTCACATATATATGAAAGATGCATGAGTTTCTCAGTGGGGTGAAATAAAATAATGGAATTGCTATATTGCTAGAACTTTTCTTGCCTTTATGTACAGAGTATTTTATGAAATCATCATGCATTTGCCTCTGATGCTAATTAAATGTACTCACCGAGCCCCAGACAGGAAACACGCAGCCCAGATTTCCCCAGGTTCCTGTGAAGACAAACAGATGATCATTACCAAAACCATTATTGTTCAGGCTCAAGATGTCATCAGTCAAATGTGATTGTAATTACACTACCGTGCTCTTTAATTCTGCTGTGGGCAAACAAAGATTTTCAAACCTAAACAAAGGCAAAATCCATATTGCTTTAGCACCATAACTTTAGAGACTGAGATGAAACAACACTCTGTAGATTCTCCATTGTGGAACTTACAATGCAGGCAAAAAATAATCTTTTGTAATTGCATGGGGTTTTTAATAATAGCTTAGCTTCTGAGGTGTGCTTGAGAGGAGGGTCGTTGAATGTGAGGGTCGCCATTATCTCGCCTGCGATCATGAAACCGCATCGAGAGATAACAGGGAGAGGTGGACCGATTTATTCCTTCATTATGGATCCCATATTTTCTGGAGGACGAAGAAAAATAACTGCAACAATCCCATTACCGCTTGTTTGGCGGCTGCTGAAAGTTTAGTTTAATACTTTATGTTAAGTGTTGCTCTTCTCCAACCTGCCATTCCTTTTCTTCTTTCTTTTCACACTTTGAGCCTCTGACATCCTCTTACATCAGGGAGCGCTTCCCCCCTTCCGGCGTTTTTACTGTTTTCTTCTCTATAGAAGCAGACAAGGATCCTCACTCATCCATGTAGGGTTGTGTCTTATCACTGTTATCACTTTTTGCATTTCTTGTGACAGCTCCTCACATATGCAGTCTGTTTCTATGCTTCTTTTATGCATTGCTTTTTCTAATTAACAGAGCAGTAGTACACTTCCCGATGTATGTCTCCTAGATAACAGTTCATTTGCAACCAGCTGATCTGCACCAATGTAGTACAGCGCTTTCATATCATTAACACCATGGAAGAAAAACTAAGACATCAGAGTTCTTGTCTCTCTCAACTTAACATGCCAACTGTGCGACATCTAGTTTTGCAATCTGTGCCGAATCAAGTCCAGCTGAGAGGAGAACCACAGGTGTCTCCTCGCAGTTCGATGTATGTGGACTGCAGCTGAAAGAAGTGGAAACGTGGGGCTTTGACGGCCCCCGCAATGGCAACAATGGTCATCTAATGGAAGGAATGATCTCGGAGCAAAGGCTGTGAAATTGAGACATATTCCTTGGATGAATGCTTCGAGGCCACGGCTCTATCGACACAGAAACAAATGTCGTTCGGTCTGTGAAATTGTGTTTTCTGCTGGCGGTTGCTGTCGTTTTCTCATTAGAACAAATGAGACCATTAAAAAAATGCCAGCAGTCGTGTTGTTGTGTTGCCTGACAGCTAAAGGGTCACACCTCATCAGGATGAAGGTGGACTAGTCTGGGCCTGTGCCAAGTAAATGTACCTTAAGCCAATTCAATTAGGTGTCCAACACAGGGAGGCATCAGTTAGAGTCCACGGCTCAGCCAGCCAGATCAAGTAGGAAAATATACATGAACAGTTGGTTCAGCGAAGGTCTGCATCCTTGGATTCTTTATAATAATGATGATGATGATGAACATGATGATGATAACAACGTGATAGAAGAAAACCAGGAGACTGATCTCTGTAGTCAGAAATGTGATGTGTTATTATCTGATATCTATGTCCCCCCCTTATTATTCACCATAGGGTGGTATCCATGAAACGTTGGGGGAGGGGCTTAAAAGGAGGTTTCAACTGTGATTGATTTGGAGTTATTAAGGGTAATGGGGGATGCTTGCTGCCACATAAATCAGCCTCTCAGTTGTTTTTTCATTATACTGCTGTTATGTTGAGAATAGTTCTTACCCGTCCGTCTTCATCTACAAATGAAGCTGGTTGTCCTCAGACTTCTGCTGACTTTGTGTATCAAGATCCTTCATGTGCTGAAATCTGCAGAGTTTGTGCTTTAAAGTGTTACGTGTCCATCTTAAATAGCTTCGCAAAATAAAGCTGACATCGAGCGAACACTGATGTGGTCTCTTGTATTGCCCACTGTATATTTTTGGGGGCAAGGAAACAACACCAACGGCCATTACAGATTATTAACCACACAGGCCGCTATAGTGCAGGAATAGATCTGCCTCGGACGTGTGTGCCAGGAGAGTTAGGCTGCAAAAGCAACTAATGATTTAGGGGGATAATAGCAGGTGATTTGCAGCGAAGGGAAGAAAGCATTGAGAAAAAAAATGGATGTGGTAATAATAGGGCTGTATGGATACAGAAGCACATAGTCATAAATATTATTCTCATTATCATATTATATTACCAATACAATTATAATTATACAATGGAATGGACAATGTCCCTATTCAAACACACACACATACGCAACTTTGCAAGAGAGAGTGTGGCTCAGTCCCTCATGGTTGGTTGGTGCCCAAAAGAAGCCTTGAAGTTAAATGACAAATGAATCATTTGAAGACGCCCCCTCACACAAACCTGTCACCATTTATGAACATCCTGCAAGCTGCTGCTCCTTGTTGCATTTCATATTATTATTGGATCACCATGTGAAATGGAAATATCACACCAACATCTGGCTGATTCAGTTCAAAGCTCAAAGGGAGTGCTATTGTGAGAGGATTTTTTTTTTCCCATGAAAAGCTTTTAGATGGTTCTTAAGTAAATGTCATGGGATTACTTATGGTATGTTTCCTGATAATAGATTGCTCAAATCAATATTTGTGAGCTCACCTTCTGGCTAAGGTTGTGAGTAAATAGATAAAACTCCACACTCACTGGGGATTAATGTAGATTTAACAAACCTACACAAACCAACCTTCATGGGTGAAGGGATTAGACAGCCACCTCCTCGGTTCCCACCGTTCTCCTGATGTCAACCATAATGTTCTCATCAAAACAACGAGAGAGAAAGACTGGTCATATGTTCTAAATTTAACAAGGTCAGGGCCTGCGTTGGTGGGAAGAAGCAGGGAAGTTAAATCAAGTGCTTTGGTGGGAATAAATGATTAAGAATTAAAGCTGCAGCAATCACAGGGGAAAGCACGGATAAAATACAGTTCAATTTTCACCAATAACAGAAGAAAAGATTGAAAGCATGCTGCAAAGACAGAGAAAAAGGAAGCGATGAGGACAGAAACTGGGAGATGCTGGAAACTGACTGGGGCTTACAGAAACACAAGTCCAAGCCCCAAGTGAAAGCAGATCAAACGCCCTCTACAGATAAAGTCTTCTACGTCACGCATAATGGGAAATAATAAATGACAGCTCATTCCCCCAGAGGCACATAGACGATGTGCATGTTTGTTTTTTGCGTGTGCGTGTGTGTTTGTGTTTGTGACTTAGAGCCAGAATTTGGAATTGGCTCCCTGCTGTGTTTTTCTAAAAGATATTTAGAAATCATGTGTGTAATTGTGGGTTATACAAAATGTATGGAGACTATTTTTTACCCCCAAAAGTCTAATTTAAGGAGAAAACACAAGTGACTGCAGACAAAACAATTCCACAGAGAGCTTTAGAAACGTGTAAAAAGATGATAGCGTGATACATCAATAATATGATATTGATAGAGAAAATGACTTGATTTTGAACTTATAATAATACTTATTGAGAAAGGCCCTGATGAATCCCACTGGCAAGGTTTATTCATAAATTTGTTATTATACAAAATGCGAACATTTTACAGTCGTGTAATTCATTTATGCAGCATTCCTTTGGTGTCATCGCTTCCAGTTATCTTCGTGTTTACATTCTGTTTACAGATTCCACTTTAAGGAGATAAAAGGAAAATTGCAAATGCAAGGCATTGCTATTAGAACCCCATTACCCTGACAGAAATCCATTCATACTGTGACCTTAAATTAAAGTGTGAAGCTCTCACAAATGCTGTAGGTTTTTACTTGCCGTATCGACATTGTCTGTTCAGGCTGCGAGGAGCTCCATACTTCAGAGCTCCTGCCTTCGAATTATAAATTCTGTTCTGATGATCAAAGACACCAATGCATTAAAAGATGTTGCAACATCATTTTCACTGAAGAGGGATGAAGAGTTTTGATGCATGAGGAAGAAACAAAACAGCAACTCGAGTTGGACACGCACTACCAAGCATTGTCTCTGGGCAAAAGCAGTGAGATGGGTTCCAATCATGCAAGCACTGTATGCGTGTTTGTACACACGCACCTGCATGAGCACACACAAAACGTTCAACTTCAAAACTACCACAAAACCCAGACCACAGTAAAAATAATTATATAACTTTTGATTCATCATGACAAGAGACTCTACAGCAGAATATGTTACCTTGTCAACATTAGTTATCAATGATAGCCGCAACAGTTATAGCATCTTTGCAGTGTTGGATGCTTTCATTATTATTAATTCCTTAAATAACCTGTAATTATTGGTACTTTGCATTTTCAAAGAATCGATAATAATAATAATAATTAAAATAATAATTCTATTCATTATATTATTCATCTGCTAACATTCTCAGCTGCAAGCCCCTCCATAGAATGCTGAAGATCAAAGGTCAATGAAGCAAATGGAACTACGTTGTCTGCAAAGAAATGTATGAACTATATGAACCCAGGGTGGTCTAAAATTTGTAGGACTGTACCTGAACAGAGGCAGAACCCATGGCTCTGATGTACTATTTTATAAAGGCCTTTTTAATGTAATTGATTGTGGGTTTGAGACGCAATAGGATTTAGTCTATGTCCACACTGGTATGTAGAATAACACCTGCATAACAAAAAGTGAACAGGAACCATGCTCTGCCAGCCATAACATTATGCATAATGATGCATTATAAAGTCTATGATGGCATAGTGGGATATCCAAAACTCTCTATGATGGGTTAAAGACTGGGAACAAAGTGAGTCTATTGCTGTCAGGAAATGACAATGAATGTGGCACATTGAAACAGTTCATACCGGAGCGGAATTGAAGAAAAAGCAGCTCCGGGTGAGTCAACAGACCGGGGACGACTTTCAGAGAATGTACAGCAAAAAAAAAAAAAAAAAACAACTCACGAAATACTGAAATGGGAGACATCTCAGAAATAAAAACGAGTGAAAGAAAAGGGAGGAGACCGAGAAGTGCAAACGCTGTCTGCTGTCATCTTTTTGCATAAAGGCACAAAGGATGAAGTTCTGGTGGAGGATGCTCTGATGCCCTCTGGCGGGGTGGGGGGAGTGGAGGGGGGGTGCATTCCAGAGGAGAGATGAGCCAGTGAAATTGCCTCAGACAGCCAACGCTATAAACAAATGGCGGGAATGGCGCAGGGCAGCACATGATACAACATGACAGGGAAGTTGGTAGTATTGATCTACACACAGGGTCCTGTAGATCACCCTTGATCTACAGGACCCTGTGCTTCTGGATGCACACAACTTCTACTGTGTCCTGAGATACCATGATGCTACAGAAAAAGATGATATATAACAAACATGAACCAAAGGCACTGTGAAAATTCCCAGTCCACAAGAGTTGGAAGATAAGGAACTGGTTTAACTTTCTGCCAACCAGAGAATAATCGAGCAAATGATAACACAGATTTTCACAGACTTGGAAAGAGCAAAACAAATACACAAACTCCACTGCAACTTTCATTGCCAAAGATTCAAGTTGGTACCCAGTAAGAAAAGTTGCAGGCTTCGCAGTCGGGATCCTTCCTGCCAGATGGAAGTGACCTGATTATGGTTATGACATACCGAATAGACAATCAGAGCTGATACTGGAGCCGGTGGTGATGACAAAACTAGTGTGTTGAATTCCCTAGGTGTAGCTACACAAACAGTTTGCTCTTAACAGCCAACAGTGAAGTCGCAAAAAAATGACACGAGTGTTTCTGCTCCAATTACGTGAGCCTCTATTAACTTTGAGCCTTGAAGTGCATAAAAATGCAGATTTCTCAGATATATCAAAAGATACTGTGGGTATTCCCTTCCAGACTACTTTATCATCAGAGTTCTTGATGGAACTGATTAAATGTATGACATGAAATAACAACAAAACACTTTCCAAGTGACAATAATGAACGGTTTGTCATTAGTAACTCCTGGGATCCGAGCAGAAGAAATCCGTCATTCTTTATCAGCCATTTAGATGAAACAAGAGAAAAGACAATCACTTCCACTAGAACTTTAATAGCCCACCAGTTTTAATTTGAGTTACTTCAAAGAGCAAAGGGTTTTTGATTAAGAGGTTCAAGCTACCAGCACAGCAGAGTCATCAATAAACAAAAGAATAACACTCACTTTGGGAGCTATTTAATGCAAACAAATCGGTCGTACAGTTTCCTCCGAAATTTTAATGCAGCTCAGATGTGTGTCAAATGAACCGTGTTTTCTGGCACAGAAAAACACAGCATGGCTGCATCATAGATTCCTCACGCTGTCAACACAGCTGTATGTGGGGGATTGCGTGCCTCTCTCCCCGCTGGACGCCAATAAGCCTGAATCCAAAAGAAACGACAGAAGGGATTTTTTTTTTTTTTGTTGCCCATCTGCAGTGCATTTCTGAGCCAGCCAAGCGTTCTTCCCTGAACCTCCTGAACTGTCAAAAGGCCTTCTGCTGCCGAATGCCCATTCTGACCTTTAATCCACACAACCGGGGTCTCCCAGCGGGAAGATAACCAAAAATAATCTACACCATTTGTGAAGTTGACGATGGCATGTGTTACATCACACATTTTGAAAAATGTGTTTGAATGCTGTTTGTGGGTGTTTTTTTTTTTTTTTCCTTTACGGTCAAAGAGATTCAGAAGGTTGCAACCAGGGGACACCAAAAGTGGAACCATGCTATATATAGATCACCATGACAACCAAAATGATGCGATTGGTGGTATTATTAGTGTATGCTTGCTCGCCCACTCTGCATCACCATCTCCTACTTCGACTTACTGTGCCTTCAGGTGTTCCCAGTATGAAGCATCACTGCACACACACATCCAATGCGCACACGCATACCCTCATACTTGTAATGAATTCCGCCTGTGACTGCACAAACAGAGATTCATGCACATTTTCAGCCTGATTAACGTAAAGAGAAATTTTGTCTGAACTCAAGAGAAGGAGATTCCCTCCAGTTAAGATATTTAGTTTGACATATTAGAGCCGGGGGGGATTGGAAAAGAAATAAGGCGGGGATATAATATGGAAAGAGAAAGGAGGAGAGAAACATAAGGAGGATGCGGCGGCAGATGAAGATTTCATCCAATATTTACCTCCCTGCGGTGAAAAAAAAAGAGGATTTTTGGATTTGCTGATGTCTTGGAAGAAGCTTTACTACTAATATCTTCCACCTGCTTTTTTGCAGGGTGCAACATGCACGAACAAATCCTCATGATGCAAACCAAAACACACAGTGGATAAGTTTAAGGAGCCATACATCTATACTGTAAGAGAAAACAGAAGCAGCCAACTAAGTTGGGAAAAAAACCAAAAGCTTAATTAAAGAACAGTTATAACAAAAGGAGTCAACAAGCTTTTTTGCTGCAAGACAGAATGAAGTTTCAGTGTTGTTATGGAAACGAGATGAGACTGTGTGATTAGATGATACTTATCACATTTAGCTGCAATCCAATCCGCTGAGATTCAATCTGTTGCTAATTGTCTCTTTTCTGCAAATTGACTCACATGTTTGAGTTTTGTCTCTAACTCGGCCCGTATTTATGCCGTTTTTGTTTTCTTCGCCATCTTTCTATCTCTTTCCATAATGTCTCCTATTCATCATACCCCTTGTCCCTCGAGATTCTGGTGCAGTAAACGATGATGTCACCCATCTCCGGAAGGTTAACGGTTTGAGGTGAAAGCTACTTTTTTGTCTCCTGGGTTTATTTAAATTAGTCGGCGTAGTTTACTTGGCCCAGGCTTCTTAAAGCTCCCACTCAGATCCACACGGAGGCTTAGCTTTGCTGTCGTACTTTGAGAATGTGTTGTATGGTCTGAGGAACGTACGATGCTCGACCGGCATATTAAACAAGGGAACATCTTATCAGAATATTCCTAATAATCCTGTTTCTGCTCCATGCCACTGAGCTTTTCTGTTTAGAAACAGCATTTAGTTCACTATTCCCATATTTTCCCTCATGTATGCATACTGCACTGCAGCATCACCTGTACTTTTATCATTTCTGCCACTATGAGCACTGCAAAGTTGAATTTTTTTTTTGGATTAGATTCAACTTTATTGCTATTGCACGTCATAGATAGAAAGCAACAAAATGAAGATCTGTCAAAATTTTAAACCAATGCACGCAATTTGCTTTTGATGCATTTTTCCATGTGCTCAAAGAATAACGTTTAATCTGTACAATAGTTTTTGCTCTATAAGGCGCACTGGACTATAAGGTGCCGCTTCAATAAATGGCCCATTGCAACACATTTCTTCATATATAACAAACACTAGATTATAAGGCGCATCTGATTATTAGACGTATCTGATGATAAGGCGCACCTTCAATGAATGGTCTATTTTAAAACTGTTTTCATATATAAGGCGTACTAGATTATAAGGCGCACAATCGGTTTTTGAGAAAACTAAAGGCTTTTAAGTGCACGGAAAATACTGTACTTCCTCATGACGAGATTTAAACTCCGATATTAGAAACTCTGAAGCTGCTTTGCCACACACACACACACACACACACACACACACACACACACACACACACACACACACTCACACACACACACACACACACACACACACACACACACACACACACACACAAACTAATTATGGAATAAGAACTATAACAACTAGAAGCATCAAGAAAATCTATTTCAACTGAACCAAAAGACACAGGCGCAGACACCAACCCACTCATCACCTGCCACTGCTCATATATCATCATTGCCTCCATCAGGGCTCTTTGCATTCAATCGTCTCACTCCTCTCTTTCTCCCACATTATATTATATTGTCATTCAAATTCATGCATTCCTTTTTCACTTTGCCTCTGCAAAGAGAGTATATGAAAGTAATTGTAGTAAGCACACCTCTAACTCCATCTCCATCGGTCTACATACCGGTACTTCATGCCGGTGAGCTTGGCGGTGGATTCTTTCAGGTTGTGGTGGTACCGGTGGGTGAAGGAGCCCAGGCTGCGAGCTATCAGAGCCACAGTGCGAAAGCGAGCCCGGGCCTGGCTGGTTGTGTTGGGACTGGAGGCGTTCTGCTTCTCACCGTTACGAGGGGCTTTCAGCCCGTGGTCCGTACACGCAAAGGACACCTGCATGACTGCTTAGAGCTTCTCTGAGACCAACAAAGCTGTAGTCGTACCTCTAAATTAGGTCTTTTTTCAGTCTAGGACACTCAGATGTTGTCTTTGCTGTCCATAAGTGAGCTGAAGGTGAAGCTGTCCACGCCAGTCCTGCCTGGCGTTGCTGAATCCCTTGTGGAAAACACAGATGGGAATGACGAGAGCAGGAGATTCATTTATTTCAGGAGAAAAACGTTAAGCTAATCATCCATTGGACAAAGCAGCAGGTCAGTCCTGGAGGAGGTGAGACGGGGAACCTGTGCGGGTCTGACTCCACCTGAAAACATGAGGGAGAGATGGAGGGAGAAGGATGAAGGAGGAGAGGAACTGAATGAATCTTGGAGAGCTACCCGACTGAGAAGAGCACTTCAGAGAGCGGTTTAAGAAGAACACATCCTGCTCAATGAGATAGAAATAATTTTTCCATTAAATTTATCAAGATTTAAAATAATTTATCTGCAACTTTTATATTTCTACGCAGCAGTTTCCCCTTTTCTTCCTTTTTTGAACATTTTTTTCCTTTTCCATTCCCTGACTTTATGCAATAAAAATTATTGTGTTTGCCTCTTTATAATGAATCCATTTCTGTTTCTGTAATGCCACTTTAAATGCGAGTCTCTTTAGGGTGTCTGGGAGGTTTTTGTCAGGCAGCCAGAAGTTGTGGGCGTCTGGGGAGTCGTTCCCGCCCTCCAACTGTGCCAAAGCCTTTTAGTCAAACAACTGGAGTGAGCAGAGTAACACTGCAGCACCACATTGTGCTTTTGGCACTCTGCACACACACACACACACACACACACGCACACACAGTCACAGACAGCTTCTTGCTCCTGTCACACATCTTGATAAAAATAAGGTCATGCTTTCACAGGACAGCAAACACTTGAAATAAACGCTGCACAGTTAGATATTCTCCAATGATTGGCTTCTTTTGCTTACAACGTCAACACACACACACACACACATCCAAATCTTTACTAATTCAATCGTTTTTACACACATTGAGTTTTCAGCGCTCTCTGGGGAACAAGGTCGAAGTAGGACGATATTCCTGACTTGACGTCTGCCCTGCTGCAACTTTTAGAGGAATCAAGTGATGTTACATGGCGAGCAGATGTCCCGCAAAGACCCACGTCCCCCACAGCAGCTGTAGTAGCGTCTCCAGTGTTGTCCTCACACCCGGCAAAACAGCCTTGTCCTGTCTCCAAAGTCGCTGGGCACAACAACACAGCTGCTGAGGTCCCTGGCTTTCCAAGAATGTCCTGTATGATGAAGGGACCCTGGAATGATAGCAGGCATGCAGAGAGGAGAGGAGGAGGAGAAAGGAGGATGCATGGTACCTCACTTCATGGAGAAGAGGACAGATGCAGTGAGGAGGCGAAGAGCAGCGCGTGTTGATCGGAGAGAGAGAGAGAGAGACAGAAAGAGATAGAGAGAGACAGAGAGAGTGGGAGAGAGAGAGGGACGCTGAATGAGGGGGAGAGACAGCATGGAGAGGCTGCTGGCATTGCTCTGACTTATTGGCTGAAAGAACTGCAGTGAATTTAACTGTGGTGAGAGAGAGAGAGAGAGAGAGAGAGAGAGAGGGGCATGTTCTGAATAGAAGTGACA
The DNA here is from genome assembly GCA_013358685.1 of Antennarius maculatus. Taxonomy (NCBI): domain Eukaryota; kingdom Metazoa; phylum Chordata; class Actinopteri; order Lophiiformes; family Antennariidae; genus Antennarius; species Antennarius maculatus. Next base: position 8,005,286 of record CM023619.1, on the reverse strand, counting down.
CGAGCCAGGTTGGTGTATGTGTGTTCATTTACCATTTACTTAAAGAAACCCACCCCAGGTGGAGCGGCTGAGGTTGACATTACATGTGAATTGATTCACACACACTCTTTATGTTTCCTGCTCCTCCCATCAAACCACATGAAAAAAGTAGCCTGATGTTTTACTCCAGGAGAAATAGTTCATTAGAGTCCGGAGGAGGAATGGAGGGAGGCTGACGTCTCGGAGCAGATGTTACTGTACGGGGAAGTAAAGCACAAACCAGCGCTCAGGCAGCGTGTCTTTTTTTTTCCTCCCCCACTCAACAGTGATGTGACAATGTGAGATTTCACGGTTCATTGAACATCCACAAACCTAGAGGCCAACATGGTTTTATTTATAGGCTTTGTGATTGCATTTGATAACAGCAGACACGTTTAAAGATCAGTTCACGGGGCTCCACGTGGTGAGGCCATGTCAGCAGGGTCTGTGCTACTATAACATTTTGGTGTTCAACCATCAGAGCTGTGACAACTATTGATCTGCTCGTTCAGGAGCTGATTTGGTCAGAATAAAAAAAACATAATTACTACAGCATCTCCTTAAATTGAAGTCTGAAAAGGTAAGGACGGGCATTTTCCCGACTATCCCTCTTGAATTGGTCGATAGCCAGAAAAGCCTTTCTCAAAATGCAGTTCAACATTATTGCATTCTGAGAAACAGGTAATATCTGGATGTGGTCGTTTTTAGGTTTACTTTCAAATATATTTTTTTCTTAACCTTAAATGCTTACTCCTCAGAGCAGGGACACTCTACTAGCAGTTGGAAGTAAATAAGAATAAGAAGAATAAGGCTTCATGGTCCTGGTGGAATTGTCAGTTATTGGCCCTTATTTCACTGTTTGGTGACACAAACTCTCAAATTTCAAAAGACATCATGAAACTCGACAACGCACTGCCTCTTCATGTGTGAAATCAGTTACCCTTGAGATCACATCTCCTTTCAGAAGAATTGAACAACAGCAACGTCGCCTCTGCTGTGCTCCCATTACTGCATCCTTTGCAGTCTTTGCCTGTCGGCAAAATCCTGTTTTGGCCCGATCGCGTTGCTGAGTGACGTTACGGAGAGTTATTGCACTGATGGACAAAGTGGCAAACATGCGTCTAGTGTCGAGGCTACAGCACCCTTCCTTTCTATCCCATTTAAAAGTATGTCAGTCAAAAAACATCAACTAGTTCTTACATTCCCAGCAGGAATCCCCTAAGGGCCACGAGGCCGACACCTCGAGGAAAACTGCTTCGTTTTAATTGCTCCAGGAAGAACCTATGATTGAGTTCTGGAACTTTGTTGCTGTAGCTATAGCACGTCTCTATAGGAAACGTGAGAATGCATATAAGGTTTTTGCTCAGGAGGCTAATAAACACCTGAAAATCTACACCTGCATTTCCCAAAATGTGGACCATCTGCCTGTGTCTCTCTAAAATACAGCATCTGTGATCCGGAGGAAATCATTCCTCACCTCTGGTGGCCTCTGCTATCTAAACAAAAATCTTTCACATTATTGCAGCTTTTTATTTTGCACATTTTCAGCAGCCGGTTAATAGTTTTTCTTGTCAGTATTAACTTCCAATGGAGAAAATAATAGAAAATAATAACAGAAACATTTCCAAGCTGTTTGTGAAGTCACCGCTGCAGCAGTTCCACAATGGACGCTCCATCAATTTGTTCTCAATTTCCTTATGGTCACATTTTTTTTTGTCCATCTATTATCGTCTTTCTCTAATCTGCCTCTCTCATTCCTCCCTTCTAAATCATCCTTTAGCACAGTGTTTCCTCCACGCTGCTGATTAGACCCGGGAGGGCAAGTCATTGAGATCCACGGCGCTTACAACACCACTGAGGAAGAACTCGCTGTTTAATCTGCCTTAATAGGCTGGCACTGACATATAATGGTCAGTTATGAGACGCGTAAATGTCATTCCAAGCCAGCAAACATGCATGAAATACAGAGAAAGAAGCAAACCAGGGGGGGAGAATGTGCATGTGAATATGGCTGGGAATGAAAGGTCATCATCATGAGCACTGAAACTGTCCATCACCGGCATCTTATAAACTTGTATTATTGTCATCATCAACACTCCATAACCATTATCCCCAGGACTTTCATTATGACATTGGCCGTTGTCACCATCAGCATCTTCAGACCAGCATCCTGTCACGACTTCTCATTGTGAAATGGCTGCACGCGCTGACATTGATGAATGCCGACATCTTCATTGTGACAGCCTCTACAGATGACTAGTGACCTTATGCACGCTCCCAGCAGGCATATGGCTTCATAGCAGGATATTGAACGATGGAAGGAAGTGAATGGGAACTGTTTACTGCTATTGGTAAGGTGCTGTGCAGTCTATGGATTCAATATTGATGCGGTTTTTATGTCCTGTTAGAATTTCAACCTGGGGATAAACAGTTTACTAGCTCACGCTGGACTTTTAGCCATAATGCATCAGTGTTATGAAACTGAATGGGCCTGAGGTAAGGGCTCTTCCTGCAGTTAAGGGGAGGAAATGACTCAATACACCATAACACACTGCATTAAAATGCCTTTTTAGGCATCACAGTCAAACACTGTGATGTGCAATACTGATGCAAAGTTGTGTGGAAATCAATTTATCATTTATGAGGTTATTATGCTGCAGCAGGTTACAGTCAGCGTGGAAAAGAAAAATGTTTTGACATTTCTGTGACACTTAAATGCTTTAAGCGGCAGGAACTCGCTCATCTGGTTCTGTCCAAAACAATGGATCTTCTTAACTGACATCACCAAAGTTTAATTTCGACACCTCCGTTGTATTATCTTTTCTTTCCTGCCCTCAGCTGTTCGTGATTATCTTCCTGTGTATTTAGTGCATGTCATTTGCCTCCTTCAGATGTCAGTTTCCTGTTCCTGGTGTTTGTGTTAGACAACTTTCATCTCTGAAATAGTTGAGTAACTCCTCTAAAATCCCAGGTTGGGTAACACATTTTTCACTCTTTTGCTGCATTGGATCATAATCACATTTTGTTGGTGTGTTGCTGCTCCTGCTTTGTCCACACAACTCAGCAGGCAGCCTATTCAATCCCTGTAAAGTGTATTATCTCAATGTCAGATATTCTTCAAAAAACTAGAATGACACCTGGAGGATTGGGTTCCAAAATGTTTGTGAAAATAGTTTTACAACTTTTAAAAAAGTAGGAAGAGACACCTTTAAGCATCCCACTGACTTGATTCATAACAGACAAGCCCCCTGCAGCTTCCAGAGTTTCCAGGTCTGCTATGATCCTTCCAACAAAACAAACCTTCCACCCAGCAGACACAAAAAAGAGAGAAATATCACAAATAATAATCCAACAGGAACACAGCCTTTCTAAAACAATTAACCAGTGTACTATTAGGTCCTGCGGCGCTGCATGCATGCATCCTTTATCAGAGCACAACGTCCTACCTGTAGACCATGATGGTGTTGGGCTTTACAGATGCATGAAAACCTTGCTGCCCTCGGGGTCTGCTGGTGTCAAAACTTCCTGGAAGACAGCTGGTGGGGCTCGAAGGACATAGCCTGGCTCCGGCCAGCTGCCTCTGCTGGATGGAACTGGGGCAGCGATCGAGCCTTGGCCCCCCTCTCGGCCTGGGAACTGGGATTTCACTGCAGACAGTCTTAACGTACATGTTGGTGTCAGCCTCGTCTGCCGCGGGGCGATGGGACACTTTTGTTTTGTTGACAAATCCTTTCAATATATTTAGTCATCCAGTGGAGAGAATCCAGCCGAAATACATCTCCATGTAAGCACAATGCAATGCTGATCATGTGGAACCGCAGAGGAGATCTGTGTTCAAGTTCTTGTCATGCCGTTGGCCAATGAAGTGTTTAGAAGTAGTAGTCTGACATGATTTTCACAGATGTGTCAAAGATCAAATGTGCACACGAGATAGGACAGACGGATCAACGTGCACATATACAGTATAATACGTATGATAATACATTACACGAGAAATAACACATAGGAGGGGCAAATGTCTTCGAAGGCCGCATGTGTGATATCAGATTTATTTTTAGATGATAAACACAGTTGAGAAACAAAAGAGGCTTTTGTTGGAGGCGGTAACTCCGGTGAGAGAATCCTGTTTGTCTGCGGGGCAAGCTGAACAAAGCAGAGGGGATATTTCGGCCCTGTCACTGACAAAAATACCCTCTTGATACAGCTGTTCTGCCCCCAGCCAATGGAAGTTGCAGCTAAGAGCCAAATTTGATCCAGCAACTATGTCTGCTGGTATAAACGCCTCACAGGAAGCGATTAAGCAACGTCCGAAGTGGAAAACACAAACAGAAGAGTTGGAGAGTAACAGAGTACGAGTAATCAGGATCTCTGGAGCAATTTCCGGGGTCAAGTCAGTGGGACGGGCTGAAAACCTTCCTTTTTAACAAAGCTTACAGGTAGGGCTGGCCTACAGGTATGCTGCTATAGATGAGACTGCTGGGGGAGATGCTGAGCCCTTCCACTCCTCCTACTCTTTCATACGTGGTCATCTACCAGTTTACTTGTCAATAATGACACCCCCAGGGAATTTTCTCATGACGGTTTAGGGAGCGACTCGCCTGGGATCATGATCAAATTCACCCATCCTGCCCAGCAACAAGTAGAGCAACAGGTGGCCTGGAATTCTGACCTTGATCACCATTTGGTTCCTGGGATCAATAGACTGCACCTACTTTTTCCATGACATGCTCATGGAAAGCTTAGTTCACATGTTTGAACATCATGGACATGGATGTGTTGATGCCTGACACAATTGTTGTGAAATCTATTACATTTATACCCAGCTCAGGGAAGGGGTTCCCTCACCTGTGGTTCCCTCAGAGGCTTCTTCTTTTTTCCATGTTTTTTTAAAATTTAGATTAAATGTGTGTCATTAGTTTCATGCAATAACCCTGCAATCAATCCAGATGACGATCCAGATCACAATCAAACTCTAATTATTCTTTGACCATCTTTTCAAACAATAAAACGTTATTTAAATCTGTCCATGACTTTTGGAGTCATCTTACTGACGGACAGACAAACCAGCCTGCTAAAACAAAACCTTCAAGCTGAAGGGTCTAAACACGACCCATCTCACAAACCAGGCTCTGTGCGGATGCCTCCTTCCTTGTTGGTCAGCAGCACCTGCCTGCCCTCTTGTGAATGCCGAGGATACAGCAGCCGGATCTGTAGCAGACATCAAGTTTGGCAGCATGGAGTCTCAGGAGTCTTTGAACAGTTTTTACTTTGCTCACCCAACAAAAGAATGGACAGCCTGCCAGAAACAGTACGCACACACACATACACACACGGGAACACACATCACTCATTCACAGGTCTACATGTGTGAGTGTATACTCTGGAAACGAAGATAAGATGTTACGTGAATGTGTGGGAGCTGAGAGCACCTCTGTGGATCTACTGCATCGTCCCACTCAGGCAGACGCAGAGCATTTATTCTATTTCAGTCTCCAGATATGTGAGGTCTTTCTTCGTTGTTCCCTCCAGGACCAGAGTGACTCATCCAACAATTGTACACAATCCGACTCCTGCAGGCGGCTGAGGCGACGCTGCCACAGATATCAAACCTACTAAATGGAAACCTTCACAGCCGATCATGTGCAAATATCTCGATCTCAAAGGTCCACATCACGACTGCCCGTTTGTGGGTTGCGGTTCTGCTGAAGTATTGCGTGTGGAGGCTCGTTGCTTTACTTCACATGAGGCCACCATTCAAATGGTTACTTATTAAAATGCTGATAAGAGTAGAAACCAAGGAAATGACAACGATCTTAACTGCATTTCCTCCTTTGTATGGAACATAAATTGGAGAGATGTGAAGAAAAATATGCAGATATCTCGATGCTGTGCAGATGAAATACAAAATTTCTAGAGACATTTTAACCAATTTTTGGAATCTGCTGCTCTATCCATCCATGCTGATGCCTAATATGAATATCAAGCATCAGCATGGATGCCTAATATTTGATCGCTTAATAATATGAAGTGATCAAATTATTTGGCTTTGTGAAGTAAGAAGCTTGCTCTTTCTTCTGCAGCCTCTAACCTCAGTGACCCTGTGGAAACATGACACAAGGTGAAAGAGGACTTTCCCACTTCCTCAGTTTCTCACATGGAAAAATCATTCTAGCATCGAGGGTCATACTGAGTTTGTGTCCTCAGCTGTCAGACTAGTTCCAAGTCCGTGTGGTTCAGTGGTTTAACAATAATAAATACATGAAGAGGGTGTTTTGTGTTTTACACAGATGAATCGAAGGTATCAGCAGTGACGGAAAATTAGACAATCTCTTCCAATGCAGCTGTTTCTTCTTAACGTTGACTGAATAAACAGATAAAGTGCTGTAATGGTAGTTGTGTCACAGGATACTGTTGGTTTCTTCACTCAGGTCAAATCACATGGAGGCTTTGTTCACTCTGTGTGTGTGTGTGTGTGTGTATGTGTGTGTGTTTTGTACTCAGGTTAAAAAGAATAAAGGCCATGCAACCTCAGACCATCACATGTACCATGCCCTCCAATGGAGGACATGCAGAAATCTTTTTATTTCTAAATTCTTAAGAGGAACTGTGTCAACATTTTATAGAGCTGAAGGGAAGTTACAACACAGGATGACACACACTTTTGGTCCATACACTCAAAAAAAGAAAAAAAAATCTGATTAAACTAAACCCTGATTCACTGGACACTTATTCAAAGTCTCTGTTCCTCAAATCCTGACCTTTTATCTATTACCTCTTTGTGCCACTACTGTTTCTGCCCCAGCCCTCCTGAACAGTGGGGCAGTTAGCAGTTAGCACTGTAGCTTCACATCCATCTGAGGAGCTGGGACTTTTCTGTGTGGAATTTGAATGTTCTCCTCATCTCTGCGTGGGTTTTCTCTGAGCTTTCTGGCTTCCTCCCACCACAAAAATAAAACATGCAACATAGATGGAATGGCGAATCAACATTAACTGTAGTCCTGAATGCAAATGTGAGTGTGATTGGTTCTGTCTTTGGACCTGTAAGGAACTGGGATCTTGTCCACAGTGAAACTTGCCTCTCGCCCAGTAACAGCTGGGATTGTCTAACCCAGCATTAGGATGATCTGTTACACAAATCGGATGAATTATAAATCAGAACTTTGTGAACCACGTTATTTAAACACCTTCAAAGGCGAGCCCAGCAGTATATGCAATGAGTATATCTACATGAGGGTCTATGTGGGTGTGTGAAAACAAGTACAAAAAGCAAATAGAAATGTAGCATTTTAGGAAAACCTCTGGTTCCAGAGATGCAGCGGCAGTTAGTAAATTTTAAATATTAAAAGGTATTATCACCTTTGACCTTGACAAAAACAACAACAATAACAACCCAAACAGTTGAACTGATTTATGTCCTGCAGGCATCGGAGCAATTATACATGAATAGAAAGTTGTAGATTATGTAACACAAGCACAAACCTGTTTATGTATCCTGCAAACAGACAGCAGTGTTATAAAGTATTACAGTATACGCCTTGGCTCCTATGTAAAAGTACTTTTTTTTTTTCTTGTCACATAATTAAAATGAAGAGCCATAGGAGCTGTGGCCAGTTAGCTCGGCTGGTTAGAGCGTGATGCTAATAACGCCAAGGTCACAGGTTCGATCCCTGTATGGGCCAACTTCTTTAGTGTGAATTTCCCAGTTTGGGATCATGAAAGAACACCTATCTATCTAGGAGCAGTGAGAGTGCAACAAAGAGTGCATTTGTACAGGGTCCACACAGAACCTTTATTGATCCCAGAGTACATTGCTTGGTCAATGAATCTGAGCCTTTAAAAGGGAGTTTCCTCTCTGGCAGCAAACATTCTATTGAAACTGGAATAGATAAGATTATTAATACTCTTTTTTTGATAATATCAGTAATTTCTAAGAAGATACAACCTAGTAAATAAGGTTTTACTCTGAGATGGAGAGATGAAGGAGATCCTGGAAAACATTAAAGAGGTTAAAAAAAATCCTCAAAACAATCTAGATAGATATAGATACTTTAATAATCCCGGAGGAAATTGCACATCTATGGATTTTTAATAGATAATAGTGTCACTCAGCCTCTCCTCTCAGTGCCTACCTTCAAGAAGAAGAGTCAGGAGTCGGACAGGAAGCCGAAACGCTACTGATGCTTGCTTCTGCTGACGTCCATTAAGACAGCATTAAAAGAAGATGTGCAAGCACAAGCTGTGACAAAATGTGTTGTGTCTCGACATCTGTTCTTCCTGGTTTGTGTTTCATGGAACAGAAAAATTCCTTACAAGGAACATTTAAATATATTACATATGCTACTCAACAAGAGGTAAGACACCACCTTTGGATGCGGTCACTGATTATGTCGTATTATTACATCCCAACATCCCACTTTAAAGCGGTGATGTATTGTAATTGTCAGTAGTTTGTGTGTTGGTCCGTTAGTCTGTCCGTTAGTCCACCAAATATCTTCGCAACCGCTGAGACAAAAAGCACATTACTCGGGCAGCAAATTGGATGAAAATGAGATGATGACCTTGAGAAAACTAGATCAAGGTCAAATTTTAACTTTTGTACACTGAGGAACTGGATAAGATAGAAAGACAAGGGAGAAGGCCAGTGTGAGACCATAGATCAAAGCTAGTGCTTTGATCTATGAAAGTAGGTCAGAGCACTAGATTTGATCTTTGACCTATGCAAGTAGGTCAGGGTAAAATTTTGAATTCAGGGGTGTCGCGGGATGTTGTAGTCTCTGACTGCATTGGTTCTAGTTTGAAACAGTCATTACCTTCAAAGAGTTTAACAGAGTGCTTGATGGAATTTACTTTTTCCTACTGTAGCCATTAGCAAAGCTAACCAGTTAACAAAACACCATCTTTGAATGTTTTTTTGAGTTAAAATATGTTAAAAAACCTGAATAAGTGAATGTCTGGCCCCTAATATTCAAATGAGCTTTACGTGTGACTCCTGTTACTGAAGGCTCACCTTTCAATTCTGCACAAATGAACTTAGTTAACGCTAAAGGTGAGAGCAAATCCCTTCATCTTTTATGCAAGGCCTGCGAGCGATGAATGACAGCCATGTGCTTACAGCCACACAGCTCCACACCACGACCCCCGTTGAAAAACAGAGTGGGGCATTACTGGGTTGGTTGAAGTAGACATTTCTTCACACGGGACCTTAATAGTGCGATCATGTCCCATGCAGGAATTTGGCCAATTTGAGGAGTGGCTTTCCAAATCCCAGTTTAGAGTATGTGTAGCTGATTGAACTTGGCTGCAGACACTAAATGGCCTCTCTGTGCTCGGTGGCACAGCCCAGAAATCATGCGGTGGCAGGAGGGGAAACGCTCCCCACAGCTAAACACACTCACTGGGAACCCTTACCGCGACCCAAACAGTCTTGAAAGAGAGGTTTTATGCTATGTAGTAAACATTTAAAGCTTGTACGACTTTGTAATGAAGTTAAACATGACAACGTTTGTTCACACCATACCTAGATATCAAAATGGGTCAAACATCGCAAATTTTTGCAGCTACCTTAGTCTCCTTGGAGTAAGGTCCAAGGTGACATTTCTAACTGTGTTATTAATGTGTTCCAATTCCAAACCTGAAGATGTTCATTTTGTATTTTTATAAAACAGAAAAATCCTTATAGGTGGAGTTGGCAGAAGAAAATAGTAGTTTTTAATATAAACCAATAAGTGATCCTCACTTTCAAAAAAAAACAACCTGACTCACTGACTTCCTGTCGCTGTGCTAAGATTATTTATGGGAATGAAACCCATGTCATTAACAGAGACAAGCACACAACAGTTACGTAAAACCAATTCTGTATTACAAGTGTTCTGAACCGACGAATGGATGGCAGAGTATTTATCCAAAGAGAGAATTATAACAATAGTAAATGAAAAAAAAAAAGTCACATCTTTAAAAAATATCTGGATAATACAGACATGGCTTCCATTCACTGAACCTAAACCCAAATAGTTACAGTTACTCTGATGTTGTTGGAATGAGTACCTTGAGCCTGGATAGGACCATGTAACAGCAGATCTGTCACTTCCTGACAGTAAAACATGAAGCGGCTATTAACACTTTGACACCAAATGAAACTAGAAGAACACTGAAAACTGCTAAAAAGTTCTGATTGCCATCAAGACGCACTGCAGAGGAGATAGGGCTCATCAGTTGGCACAGTCACGGGAGTTTTTTTCTTCGAAGGCACTTGACATGGGGTCATGGCGTTTCCCCCATGCAGCGACAGAAATGCACCACGGTCCTTGTTTTGTGCACCATGAGGAGGGAACACCGTCGGCTAAGTGCAAGTTCCATGATAAAACCACTTCCACCAGACTGGAGAGAGAAAGAGAGAGGGTGGGGGGGTGGGAGGGGGAGGGATGACATGTAGGCATAACAACACTCCACCACAGACCACAGCTTCAAATACAGTAATGGGTGGTGTCTGCGCCTCCTGGATCACACCGGACCATTTGGGGATTTAAATTCTACTCTGATCTGAGTAACCTGTGCAAGGCTTGAGTGGTGATAATACATTTGAGAGCGATTTTTAAGCACTTTTCCCCATAATCGGGACGATCCCAGCTCTGGCAAGGATTTGGCATTTCCCATCCACCCACCCCAAAAAGTCTAAATAATAAACAAATCACGCCCAACCCTCTTTCTCTCTCTCCCCAAGACAGATGGACCCAGCAAGCAAATAAAAGCAGAGAGGAATAACCAGAAATCAAGTGTCTCTTAGGTTTCACAATAACATTCCCACTGAGGCACATTTCCAGAGAAGTGTCATACACAAAGCTGTAAACCCCACCCCACCCCATCCCCATCCCTCCCCCCCAAGACATTCAAGTACTTGTCGTGTAAACACTTTTCCAGACTATAATACATAATCAATAGTTGTCGTTGATTCTGTGTGCGACAATAAGACAACAGCATAAGCAGATTGGCTCGTTTGGCGAGTAAGGAGCTCCAATTCTGAACTGTGATGATTGAATTGGTTGGTTTTTTTTTTTCAAATTTTACAGCAGGACACATGAACAGCACTGGTCTCCACTGCTGGGAACAGTTGAATAATTCATCTGTCTGACTATTTCTGCAAACAGTTCATCCACCGATCCTTTATTTTTGGCTGAAGTTTCCATAAACGGGCAGTTCCAGTCTTGGGCCAATGCTTTGCCTTCCCCGGATGACACCTCTCTCTCCCCCTCCAGGTCCACCTTGTTCCCCACCAGGATCATGGGAACCCTCTCGTATCTCTTCACACGGATGATCTGGTCCCTCATCGGCTTGATGTCCTGGAAGCTCTGCTGGTTCACCAGGCTGTAAACCAGAATGAAGCCCTGTCCGTTCTTGATGTACAGGTCGCGCATGGAGGCGAACTGCTCGGTGCCGGCCGTGTCCAGGATCTCCAGCACCGACGGGGACGAGTCCACCTCGATCTCCTTCCTGTAGAAATCCTCTATGGTCGGGTCGTACTTCTCAATGAAGGAACCCGTCACGAATTGGACCGTCAGAGCGGATTTGCCGACTCCACCCGACCCCAGCACAACCACTTTGTACTCCCTCATGGCTGTGGGGTGGGGGTGGGGGGGGCGATAATAATAATAAAAAAAGGGCAGACACCTCCTTCTTTTCCGCGATCGAAAAGACCAGCCAGCCCCCGGTGTTTACAAAACCCAACAGGCTGCTGAGAAGGCCGCCTTCTCGCTCGTATTGCGCACAAACCCCACGCCGGCTGATCCCGCTGTTCTGCTCCGTGACGGCCGCGGGGTGGAGATTCGACGACAGCGTCCGATCGTGGACGACATCAGCCCGTCGTGTTAAAATACATTTCGATCGCGCCAGTATTGTGCAACGGTCACCGAAAAAGCGTGATCGTGTCTGCGCTCTGGCAACGCGTTTCCTGCCCACATCCTCCGCGCGTCAAAAACCCCACGGCTCAGTTCCGTTTTCTTAAAGGAGCAGTCACCCGAAACCTCCCGGAGATCACGTGACCGCACAGAAACTGCAGACCTATGCATATCTGAGGCCCAGTCTGCGTGACCTCTGACCCGATCCGCACATGATGGTCACTGGCCTTATTCCTGAAGCCACTGAGGTTGTGATTAGTCCTGATGAGGTTGTCTCTTATGTCTTTAGATTTAGGCTTCACACCGCGTGGTCCAGTTGTCTTGTAATTCTATTTTTCCAATGAAGTAACTCCTGTTTTAAATTTTCCTGGTGCAACTTGATTTGCCTCACCTTTTGGAAGAAATTACCTCTCACCTACTATTTAGGTGCAACAAAAAATGCTGACCAGGAGCTAAAAGGTGACATGAAACTATGCCTGGCGTCTTCAGAAAAGTATCTCATACCTAAGATGATCCGAGTCGAGTCGAGCTGGTCCGACATACTGGAAACACACCTTTAAGTTCACCACTTCCTCCTTCCTCATGCTCTGAGGGAGCAAAGAGAAAGAATCCATCTTGGTAGAAATAGACTCTGCTTAATGTGAAATCATGCTGTATCCTATAAGTAGAACAAAACAATAAAACAGCAAAGAAGACAGAATACAGACATCAAATCACAGGACAGAGGCCGGAATTTTAAAGTTTTAGGGGTGTGCTTAAACACTACTGAAAGGGGTCTAAAAATTACTGAGGAGGAAAGTCTGATTATATCCTCCTGCAGAATGACTGTGAAACTTGCAGCAGTGATTTAAATCATCTGTCTGTTACTAGTTTAAGTCTAGCACTGAATATGTTTTTCAGTAAATGTGTAAAAAAAGCATTAAACTTGTAGAAAAATACCTCTTAAGATGTTAAAATACACTGTATTTTATTTATTATTGAAACATAACAACCATACAGCCAAATAAGATGCTTCAATATTTTAGATAATGCACACAGTCTGAAGAGAATTACCCAGAGCAGCAATCACTTTAATCTCAAACACATTTGGATTTATCATCTTTAATCTAGACTTGTAAAGCTGACCAATCTCTAGAGTTGTATTTCCATTTTTCAGCTGCAGTGCATCAATGCTACAAAAAAATGTAATAATACATCAATAACTGAATATGTGATGACCTGAAATGTCCTAATGTCACCCACACACCCGATCCACGCAGAGGCAGTGACCACATAAGTGTTGCATGAGCAAATCAAATATTGTTTTATTCAGATTTTTTTCATCCATACAACAAGAGTCAATGGCAGCAATCAAATATGTTGAACCAAATCTGAAGACAGAATAGTACATTATTGTGTGACAACTGTTAGCAAATACATAATTGATGGTTGCACTTACATGGAAAAAGCATAAAGCATACATGTGCCCTCAGCAGGGAAAATAAACCTTGGTTTGAGCCAGGAGGAGACCGAACAAATGGTTTGGAGGAAACGGTGCTTTGGTTCTTCAGCGATGACGGAGCAACCTCACGTCAGGAACATGTGGACCGGAGGCCGTTACATTCATTTCAAAGACTTAACTTGCCAAATATGCAATTGGTGTGGCGAGACTTTACCTGCTGAGCGCACAGCTGTGATCGTAAGAACGACTTGTGAGTCAGTCGACCGTAACGATATGGCTATGAGAGAGCATCCGGCGTGGATGAGTGCAACTACTTTATCATTCTCTGAATAACATGTTTTGGAAAATACATTTTCACACATAAGTAACATGACTTGATTTTGAAGTATTATTTCTCCCCGCTGTGGATGGCATTTATAATTTAAAAATATACTAAAGTACTATTGTATTCTGTAATCTGAATGTGTAATCTTTCTTTGTATACCTATGTGGATTCTTTTACTTGTCTCTACTTTTACATGCAGTCAAATCAAACTATAATAGAATACAACTTTTGGACAGTTTTATGTATTCACTGTATCATGGGAGCAGAAATACCGCACGACCAAGTCCCAACAAATGACATATAGACATTACTGGATGTCATCCTACAGGAGGGATGGAGTCAGAATGATGTGGGGACGTGAAATCCCCTGGCAACACTATCCACTGATAAAATAAGACAAAAAGCGCATAGCTTTCTCTGAATGCATTGGCCAAGAAACTAGTGCCCTTCTTTGCAAGCAATTTTTTTTTAGCTGGTCTTCTAATTTTAAGAATTTAAATTAATCTAGCAAAATTCCTTATAATTATAGATTTTTTTTTTATTCAAAATAATATCTCAATATGATACACATTTTTTTCTCTGTTCATTTGACTATATACAGAAGTGCAAAAAGTCAACCTTCGTCCATTAGGTTAGAACTCATCATCTGCAGCATTTCTGACTTCTCCACTGGAGAGAAGTCTTCACCTCAGTAATCTCACTATCCACCAAACATCCAAACACCCGTCAATCTCACTGCTCGTTTTGGCCTGACATTCAGGGCAAACTTAAGAAATATTCAAACAAAAGTACATATCTTTTTGAAATGGATACAGTAGAAAATAATTTTTACTCTAAAACATGAATCTATGTTGCAATACAATAGATCTTCAATGGTCTTGACATGTTATGAGGAAGATTATAAATTGGTTTAAAACATTTGTTTATGTCTACTAATTAGATGATGTTATTCCCTGTATCAAAAAAAGGATCCGACGCTTTAACATCAACTGAAAAAGACATCCAGCTAAATGAATGACTATTTAGAACTGAGTCAACACTCTATCATCGATATGGTTTGAAAAAGTTATGAATGTCGTACTACCTCAAAATCTACAACGGCTATATCAATATTGTCAAGTAATATATAGTAAGGCAAAACAAAGAAAAATCTACAACTACATACCTCAAATAGATTCAAATCCTTAAGTAGTAAGTTCAGTGAAATTAAGAGAGTATTTGTTACTTTTACACAGACAGAAAGAACAAAAATAATAGATCATAAGCGTCATGTGAAAGAATTATAAAACATCATTGGTGTCCTTTACCTGCATGGTGATTGAAAGTACATTTGATTGGGCTGAAACCCGTTAATCGTAATCTAAGGCTTTGTTAGGTACAATCGGTAAAGACACTACACACCTTTGTGAGAACAGAAAAAGGGATGTAATTGTAAAACACAGTGATGAATCAAAGACAATAACATATTCCTTAATTATCTGAGCCTTTAGAGCGATGCTTCTGTGACCATTAGTGAATATAAAAGAACAACCTGTGCTTAGTTTTGAAGAGTCGGTGAGAACCTTCATGTTTTGCTTTCGATACAAACACGTACCTGTGTTGTATGTCCTCAAAATGAAAGTTTGCCATAGATGGGATGTGAAATTATAACAAGGTGACCAGACAAGCAGTCATGTTGGTGGATATGCGGTTTAAATGACCTAATAGACCTTCGGGGTTTGCTGTTTTATATTCCCAATACGTGACTGAACAGTGTTTCTTGGACATATTTTCAAAGTCGCTCTTCTTTAAAAGAAGGGAAACAAAGCAACACAATGTCCACCGAAGCATGACTCTCTATTACTCCAAGCTTTTAGAGTCACTGGACTTGAGCAACAATTTAATTCCAACACACAAAAACAGCACTAAAAAGAGGTATGGAAAAAACGTTAGAGAAACCCATCATATCTGATTTAAAAGGACAAAAAAAGAACATCAAACTTTAAACATGTCAAGAACCCCAATTCTAAAACTGATTAATTAGAGAAATGAAAAAACAAAACAAAAACCAACCCAAAAGTAAAAAAAAAACCAAACAAGCAAAAAACTCACAATGGAGATTTTAAAAACAAAACAATACGAAAAGAAAAACTTTTACCTTCGGTAAACAAATAACACTGCTGAGATAAAACTCTGGTTTTAGCTGTATGTCCTTGATGGCACACGACATGGTAAGAAAAGCTAGCCTGGCTGTGCTTTCAAGGAACACAGGTATGTTGGTTTACCCAGAACATTCATATGTCCAAGACCCTCATATCAACATCTAGTTTCACTAGTAGCCATAAAAACACAATACTGTACATGCCTAATTCTTTTGGCAAAAAAAAAAAAAAAAAAATTCCTGTTAAAATCATTGTGCCTTTTCAATTTCATTTCAAATTCAAGGTGCACATTTGCATTTCACTTGTAAACTATGAAATATGGCTATTGATTAAACAAATAAAGCAGAACAAATAAGGAAAAAAAAAAAAAAAAAAAGAACGATCTTGGTCTACTAACGTACCAGCACTGGGTGTTGATTTAGCAACCATGCTCCTGACTTTGTGTGCATGCAGTAATGATTATAATTAAACAGAGTGCTATGATTTAGTCAGACACAAAGGTGTGATGTGAGTGTTTCCCCCAAGAGGGAAAGACACACTGACCCCCAGCGCCAAGATACCCTCCTCTCTCCGCTGGATGTCCAATCTGACGACAAATTCTGCTCGACACCGATATGTTGGAAGATGGCACGGATCACCGCCGTGGACCAGCTGGGAGATGGCAGACCTTCCTTTTCCTTTTGCTTGACATTCTGAAGGTTATATATGTAAAAGGCTGAACTCTTTTGGCTTGGACGGTGCCAGAACACATTCATTTGATCTGTAAAACATGAAAAATTTCACATTAATAGAAAAAGGAATTTCAGAAGTCGTTCTCTTTGCTATTACAAACCAGAGATAAAAAGATTCAAAGTAAAGTTAAACTAAATAGAGTGAATGTGACAATTTATACGTGACAATAGGAACTTACTGTTCTTGAGAGGAACTACATTTGAGTCAAGTACTTGTGACTACTCAGATGATCTGCAGATATTATGGGAATCTGGGGGGTGGGGAGACAGACAGAGATCAAAATGAGAATCCCTTACGGAGTAACATTCACAGCAGACATCTGACAACAATGATCGACACGTTCTAACCGCAAAAAGGATGAAGTTAATGAGACAGAAAAAAGCAATGTGGCTACAGTTGCGACAGAATTCATTATTATTATTAACAATCATAGTCAGCTCTGGATGGGAGGAAGTAGAAGAAGGCATTAAAAGGAAGGGAAAGATGAGGATGGTAAAGGGAAACCGTCAGTGATGTGGCTCCCCATGCAAATCTAAGTCCTCCATGTTGTTGACCTGCACATGTCAATAAAATGTAGAAAACTGGTCCAGAGTCTTCTCAAGTTGTGCAATGTGTATTTAACTGCTTACAAAATGCTTTCAACAGAAGTGAAATCAATATGTTACTAATCTCCTCACACACTGGAGTTTGGGACTCAAATGATGCATGTATTTTATTCAAACCCTAGCAAAAATGATAGAATCACCAGTCTCCAAGGAAGTTCATTCAGTTATTTAATTTAGTAGAAAAAAGCGATTTACAGACATGACACAAAACTGAAGCCATTTCAAATGGCAACTTTCTGGTAGTGTGATAGTCAGTAAGTTTCTTTTTTAGACTAAGCAGAGGGAAAAATTATGTAATCACTCAATTCTGAGGGAAAAATTACAGAATCATGCAAAACAAACAAAAGAACAGCATTGTTGCACTACCTCTGGCTTTTATAACAACTTGCAGTCTCTGAGGCATGGACTTAATGAGTGACAAACATTAGTCTTCATCGATCGGGCTCCAACTTTTTCTAATTGCTGTTGTCAGATCAGCTCTGCAGGTTGGAGCCTTGTCATGGACCATTTTCTTGATGAGATCCGGACGATTTGCAGGTCATGACATTGAAGTAATGTGTCTTTCTTCAAGGAATGTTTTCACAGTTTTAGCTCTCTGGCAAGATGTATTATCATCTTGAAAAATGATTTCATCATCCCCAGAATCAATTCAATTAATGGGATAAGGAAAGTGTCAAAAATGTCAATGTAAACTTGTGATTTTATTGAAGATGTGCCTTTATTTGATATGCAGCCCCGCATCATCAATGAAAGTGGAAATTTGCATTTTTTTTCTTCAGGCAATTGTCTTCATAAATCTCATTGGAATGGCACTGTACAAAAGTTCCAGCATCATCACCTTGCCCAATAAAGATTTGCGATTCGTCACTGAATATGACTTCCATCCACTCACAATTGCTTTTCCTTAGCCCACTGTAATCTTGTTACCTCCCACTTCAAAGCAGTGATGTATTGTAATTGTCAGTGTTTGTGTGTCCGTCCGTTAGTCCAACAAAATATCTTCGCAACCGTTGCAGATAGAAAGATGAAACAAAAAGCACATTACTCGGGCAGCAAAGGGGATAAAAATGAGATGATGACTTTGACTTTGAGAAAACTAGGTCATGGTCAAATATCAACTTTTGTACACTCAGGAACCGGATAAAATAGAAAGACGAGGGAGAAGGCCAGTGTAAGACCATAGATCAAAGCTAGTGCTTTGATCTATGAAAGTAGGTCAGGGTAAATTTTGAATTCAGGGGTGTCGCGGGATGTTGCAGTCTCTGACTGCCTTGGTTCTAGTTTGTTTTGCTGTGTATTTTCTGTTTACAAGACATTAATATTTAAGTTTTCTGTCTTGACGCTTTGATGTCTTCCTTGACCAACCAATATGCTTTTGAACAACCTTCCCATATAATTTCTACTTGGTCCAGATTTTAAACACAGCTGACTGTGAACAACCAACATCTTTTGCGATACTGCGTGATGATTTACCCTCTTTAAGAAGTCTGATAATCCTCTCCTTTGTTTCAGTTGACACATAGTTTGGAGCCATGATCTATGTCAGTCCACTTGGTGCAACAGCTCTTCAACTGCGGGCAAATGAGCAGATCTAATCTGATGCAGATGTTAGTTTTGGGAATGAAAATTTGAACGGTGATTCCATAATTTTTTCTTCACAATTAAATGATACTATAATTCTTTCCCTTTGCTTGGTCTAAAAAAGTAATTCTTTCTTTTAGTTTTTCCGTCCATTCATCCATTTTCTACACCCTTTTCTTTTGCCGTCATGGTGGCAGGGTGCAGGAGCCTATCCCAGCTGACTGGGAGAGTGAGACAAGGTACACTCTGGGCACGAGACCAGTGCACCATGGACTCACACATAGACAGACAACCACTCATTGGACGGTTTCACACCTACGGGCAATTTGAAACCGGCCAATTCAACTGAAGCGCATGTTTTTCGAGATGGGAGGAAACCGGAGAACCCAGAGAGAACTCACACAGAAATGGGGAGAACATGCAAACTCCGTATAGACTGGGACTTGAATCGGGAACCACTGTGCTGTGGAGCAACGACGATACCCACTGCGCCACCGTGTTGCCCACCTTTTAGTCAA
Source organism: Antennarius maculatus (assembly GCA_013358685.1). NCBI lineage: Eukaryota > Metazoa > Chordata > Actinopteri > Lophiiformes > Antennariidae > Antennarius > Antennarius maculatus. The sequence continues at coordinate 7,986,034 of CM023619.1, read as the reverse complement.
AAAGTTGCCATTTAAAATGAGTTTGGTTTTTTATCACGTCTGAGTTCTGCATTTTTTTCAACAAAATTAGACAACCAAATGAACACCCCATCCTTGATTCCATTATTTTTGCCAGGGGTTGTACACAAGGTATACGGTCAGGCTTTGTTTTATGTGCTTGAAGCAGCGGTGAATAAAAAGGAAAGAAAAAAAAAAAGCAAAGCACCAAAGGGCACAGATAGCAACCGTTGCACAAGCTTCATGAATCGCCCTAAAAATTGCATAAAAAAACAAAATAAAACTACCTCATACATACCAATTGCATGTATTCGTTGGTAGTCAACTTTGATAAGGAAGAGTCCTCAAAATGGGAAAGGACAAAAATTGAAGTTACAATGAGGACAAACATTTTATGCAGTACAGTTTGTTCTTTCAGAAAAGACAGAGCTGATTAAAGGAATGTGTATTGAAGTATATTGTTGGAGTTAAAATAGAAATGTGTCTGAAAACCTTTACAGGATGACACGTGAACACATGTTGGACTCAAGTGTAGGCCAACAAGAGGGAGTACCGCCTTCTACCAAACCCACCCATCACAGTATGACACAAGCATCCCCAGAGATAGATAGATAGATAGATAGATAGATAGATAGATAGATAGATAGATAGATAGATAGATAGATAGATAGATAGATAGATAGATAGATAGATAGATAGATAGATAGATAGATAGATAGATAGATAGATAGATAGATAGATAGATAGATAGATAGATAGATAGATAGATAGCTAGCTAGATAGATAGATAGATAGATAGATAGATAGATAGATAGATAGATAGATAGATAGATAGATAGATAGATAGATAGATAGATAGATAGATAGATAGATAGATAGATAGATAGATAGATAGATAGATGGCGGTGGAGGTGCAAACCTGATTGGTGGAGGCAGTTGCGAAGGGAACGCTTGTGGCAGATGTGGTGGCTGCAGACACAGTGGCCGGAGTACCACCGTGCATCATGGGAACTTTTTTGGAGGGAAAATCATGTAAGCAAATTTATACAAAGGGGCAGTGTAGCCACATTCACACCAGGAAAATGAAAAAAAGAGGGAGAGAGAGGGAAGCAGAGAGGGATTCCATTTAACCGGCTCCCATTCCTTAGCTCTGCCGTCACCTCTATGAGGCAATTTTAACAGCGTAGCCTTACAACAGCTCTCGTCCACTTTTTACATCATTAGCAATGACATAATTGATTCCCACCTTTTTTTTTTACACCAAATGCAAGCAAAATTTTGAAATATTCATAAATAAAGATGGAGCGATTTTAAGTCATATAAGGCAGAGAAAATCAGGAGAAGGTTAAAATGGGACTCCCTCAGTTTTTATTTCGTTTTAAAGGGTCCCAATAGGTGTAAGTTTAGACCAGCCAACAGCCAAGTTCAGTAAGAGCATGAGAATGAGAGCTATCAAGAAATATATAGTAGATGTAAACAAGGAGCAAAATAAAGTTACGTGTATGCATACTGTCAATAACAATAAGTCTCGTTCAGGTCATAAACAATATTAAAATGATGCAATGTTTGTCTTTCCTTTTGTGGACTCTTTCTTATGCGTCAAATTGAAATAATTTTCTTCACACAATCAAAACAATGACTCCCTGTGTAAAACACTGAATCCCAGTTCACATGGATCTCAATAGAAATCACATTAGACATGCTACACAGTACAATTTTACTGGACGTTTTGACTTTGATGATGTGCAAGTCACAAACATGATGTTATAGATTACAGGAGAAGGAAAGCTGGAACCTACCAACGCTGGCTGCAGGTGTCATGCACAATATTGAGCCTGCCCATCATGCAGTGCAACAGGAAGTGGATTGGATAGGGAGGAGAAATCAAAACAGCCCATCACAAGGTTTTCGTTAGAGTTATGGGAGAGATAAGGTGGAAAAAAAAGGTTAATATCTCTAGGACAAAGTCATCAATGATTTGATAAGGTGAAGTGGTGAACTCATGAGGAAGTCTGTTAATCAAATGAGAGAGTGAATGTGAAGTTTTGTCTGAAGTGCAATGCATGTGAATGAGTAATACAAAAGCAATAATGCAGTTATGATCGGAGCTATCCAGTTGGACATTGTTTACACTCTCTAGACAGAAATGAACAGAAGATCGTGTAAAGAAGCCAATCGGAAGTGTGAGATATTTTTAACCAACCCATCCAGCCCGTTCATCGCAGCCCAAGCCTGTGCCTCAGCAACCCATGGTTTATCATCAAAATACTAGCTGACACCTCACGGTCACGTGGGCAAGTAATGTGTTCCCTCTCCTACAAGCATCCACGGCCATGTGGAGCATTATTTAGGCAATTAGTTGGAAGATACAAATAGATTTCATCCCATTTATTACAATTAGCAGCCATGCAATGCCATATGAAGCATAATGCGCACACCCGTTGAAGCGATTTCAGCTGGGCGAGTTTGAGATCGTTTTGTCTTCAGTACTTCTAAACATCTTCTACTCAACTTTGAAGCTACTAGATGGTTGTTAAGTTTTCTGCCACTATAAACGTGTTGGACAACCGGTTTGCGCATCGGGATGTCTGCAGGGCTCCACCAGAGTTTCATCTGGCTTCACTTTGTCCAGTCAGTTTATCCACTTCTTAAGTCCCAATGCATGCGCTCTTGCTCCACCTCCCCGATGGAGAGTGTGAGATAGGTCGGCGTTACGACTGAAGCCTCCCCCTCCCCCCTCCCACACACACACACACCTGGCTGAGTGTTCCACCCCCAAACAAAACCCAGAATACCAGGTTTGTAATTTAGAAAAAAAAAAAAAACCCAGAATATTTTTACTCCTCTTTGATTACATTTTTATTTTATTTTTTCCTCTATTTCTGTCAACAGTTTTTCATGTTGATTTAGTCTCAGTTACTGTGTAATGACTTTGTTGTGACAGAAAAGGTCATCTTGAAACATCTGTCATCATATTCTCTGTTAAAATAAAACCAAGTTTGAGGTTCAAAACATTTGACCTTCAACAAATCACTGGGTCTTTTGAATACCTTTGTGAAGTCTCCGTAAATAACAAATAGTACAATAGCGCAACCAAACTACCCTGTTCTACAGTCTAGTACTCCGACTAACGCCAGCTAAGCAAGAGCCAGGTTAGACTGATCCAGGCATCCACTGGTCGGCTGCTTTTAGAGTCATACCTGATGGGAGGAAAGCAGCCTGCTGCTGAAACTGCATGCTGGCCAGGGCCTGTTGGTACTGGAGCATGCCGGTATTAAACATGGCAGAGGCCCCGTTGGCCTTTTCCAGGGCTGCCCGCTTGGGCAGGGGAGCCATGACACTAGGGGCGATGCCCTGCCCAGCCAGCAGGAGGGAGGTGAGTGAGGAGGAAAATAAAAAAAAAGATAGGGGTATGAAGAGAGAGAGGTGCGTGGAGAGAGGCAAAAACAACAACAACAAAAAAATAAAAAGAAAGAAAACAAAAAGGGTACATATGTTAGAGAACATCATATAAAAAGTATCACTTACATCCTTGTGTGTACAACAACAACAACAACAACAACATCAACAATATCATCATATCATCAGTAGCAAGCAAGCAGCAGTCTGACAAGTAATACACAAGCAGGAGCATGGTGCCTACTACAGCTACTGGCTAACAAGCAATCATATATCCTTTATTTCATCAGGAAGCTCTTTTGGATTATTATTATTATTATACTGTAATTGTCATCTTATAGCGCTGGCTAAATGCAACATAAACAAGCATTAACTATAAAAAGATAACGCTGTCAACAAGAGGTGGAAAAGGTAGGAAGCACAGAGAAAAGGGAGGCTGCACTGCTAGCTCCATGATAAACTGTGTAAGCCACGTTTAAGTGATGGTTCACTCTCAGACAAACGTCAAGAATGATCTCAGGCCAAGGGATTCTAGTCGGATAAAAAGCCCTCTCCCAGAGTCAACGTTTTCACCGTGGAATGCTAAGAGTGTGGGTTTGCTTCTTGGAATGAGGTCACTCTTGAGGTCAGAATGTCTGTGACAAGATCCGACGTCGGAGTGAACAATCGTTTGAACTGTATTCATCTGTTATGGTGGGATCAGTCTAGCTGTATGGTTTGTTCCTCTTAGCCCCACTCTTATCCATCTGACATGCACTAGTACCACATACATGCACACATTTGATTGAGCCGCTCCACGACACTGAACACTTAAGACGTCAGACATGTAAGCCATCCCACCGTTACAGAAGCGCTACTTCCCTAGCCCTAGCCCTGTGTTAGATATGCTGTAGGTGTTGAAATGGTTGTGGCTCCTTCATCCAATCATAAATTCCAAAAATTCCACATCAGAATCCCTGTTCGGGGGGTGGGGGGTGGGGGTGGGGGGCGTGGTTCTATTTCATGAAAGTCGTTTGGTTTTGGATGCAAAGTTAGCACATGAAAGCCACCATCATTTCAATACAGGCAGTAATGACAGATCAACAGGAGGAAAAAGACAGACATTGCACTGACAACAAAAATAGCGAGGTATCTTTGGTTAAAACACAGCTCTACGACAAAGCCACATGCCAAGCTAAAAGGTGAAAGGTCATAGTACCAGGTCAAAGGTTGCGTCGAGGGGTCGCTTCAGTGATTTGACAGCCGACTGAGTCTTAATTAGCAGGCAGCGAGCACATGATGGCAATGGGCCAATGGGGTTCAAGCGCATTAACATAAACCAGCAAGCAGAGGTGCATCATGGGGCAGCAGTGCAGTTTGGGTATAGGTGAGAAAAAACAAAAACAAATAAAAAACAAATCATTGGAATGCATAATACAAGGGGATAACAGGACTAAGGCATGCACAGTGTGGACGCTAGCTTTACTGCTACACAGTTAATGATCAATATTCAATGATAGCTATCGATCTAAATTAGTTACTGTCACACAAAGATGGATGAATATAGCGGTGAGAATATCGTTACTTCAAAGAGGGTCTCAGTTATTGCATCGGAAAAGAAAAGATACGGAAGCAAAAATTCACTGGTTTCTGTTTCACAGTGCAAATCATAGTCAGTCACATTACAATGATTCACGCTTTCAGTCTATCAGAGCAAGAAGGAAAGACTGCAATCGACAGAGTGGCTGCACTGCAACTAAGATGGTGTTGTTACCGGGAGTAAAACAAATCCTTTAACTTTTCAAGTAATGATAAAGGAAGAGAAGTGCCAGACAGGAAGGACAGAGACAATAGTGTCACAGAAAGATGTGTCCATGAGAGATAGTGAGAGAGAACTGACGTAGTTTTCTGAGGTCAGATAAACAAGGAACTGGGCAATTTTTTATTTTTATATACACACACACACACACACACACACACACACACACACACACACACACACACACACACACACACATATATATATATATAACAAGAATAAACTAAAATACAGAATAATGAATCACTGTCTAAGCCTTTCTTCATATCATCCTGCATCACTTTCATCCAAAAACAACTTTGCAGACCATTGAAATTTCACATAGCTTAAAGTGGACCTGAAACAGTTACATGAATCAAACCCGAGAGAGAACATGAGCAAGAGCCACAACACATTTTACACTTCACTCCTGCATGGATGAATTCATACTAGACAGCTTCCTCAAAATGGCCTGTAATAGGGATATGAATGTGGCCGTGCTTGAACGGACTGCTCACCATGGCTGCAGCGGCTGTGGCCTGGTTCACCTGGTGCTGGGTAGCTTTTATTTTGGCCTGCAGATGGGCCGGTGGATGGAAGTACTTGCACTTTTCCCTGGAGCACCGGCCCTTGATGTAGTCCATGCACACGGTGACGGTGTTGTCATTGGTGTCGATCATGGTGCTGTCGGCTGGGTGGGCGAAGCGGCAGTCGTTCTCCCCCCGGGAGCAGTTTCCTCTCTGATATTCCCGACATACCTGGAAAGGAGGGGAAAACAAGAAGTGACAAAAAAAAAAAAAAAAAAAGTGTAAATTCCTGTAAACAAAGCACAATTCCAGTTTTAGGTAGGATGTAGTGAAATAATCCTTTAATTTAACACTTTCCTTTCTAGAGGACTGACACATGAGAGTCTAAGATGATGTTCTTAAATCTGCAGATGAGGCACCAGAGGGCAGCACCTTCTTTCAAAGCAGAGGCAGTGTGATCATCGAGGGTTTCTTATCTTATATCCCCTCTGTTTCTCCGGTCTGTGCCATGATAAACGGCTGCTCCATAGAGATAGTAAAGGTAACAGTTGCATTTATAGTTCTCATTTCCCTGCGTCTACTTAAACGAGGAAACCGATTCCACAACAACTCCATCACGCTGCTTTGTGAGGACGTTCCTTATTTTTTTCAGTACTGTATTTTTGATTCTTTTCATTCTTGTGGAACCAAAAAATAAAAAATAAAAATGGGATATTGAGATATTCCCATATTTTCATTGCAGCACCTTTTATCTGGGGAAATAAGAGACCAAAGGCTGATTTTGTGTTTATACCACCAGTCACAAGAGACGAGGAAGACGCAACTATTTATCTGCTGACAGTAACATCCATAGATCTGCATGCAACGCTGCCAGGGGTTTTTCTTCCACACTCTCCTCCTGTGATGGTTCGCTGAAACCGAAATCATTACTGATAATAATAAATATACAATCATAAATATTCATGTTTAAGCGCTGACCATCTCCGGCAGATGTCTAATGGAGCTTTTCAGAAGCACAAAGTATGAAAATACTTGTGCCTAAATTAGACCAGGTGCATGAAGTGAGAGTGTGGTCATCAGAACGGTAAACAGCACTAAATTACAAAGCGACTCAAAGCATTCAATCTGATAAAATATTACAGTTTATGAACCTGTAATGACCTCGCTCTTATTTCCTTTAAATCGGTTTTTACTTTGCACAATGGTATCTGCTATTATTATAGCGCAGTTCAGGTTCAGAAATAGTTTATGGATAGTCATAAGCTTGTTAATCCACTTGGTAAAATAACACTTTACGGGCCCATTGTGGCAGCTAGTGGCTCAACTCCACGCTAAGAGAGAGAGAAGGGAACTCTCCTAGAGAGGAGTGGAATCTAGACTAGACAATGTGTCCTGTTAAGAATGAAAATCAGGTACTATTCATGCATTTGCACTTTACCTCAAGTCTGTCTGTTCTCAGCAGTTTCTGGGCTGCAGCAGCAGCAGCGTTGGGGACTTGGCTGACGGTGGGACTGGAGGCCATGAGGACGGGGGTGCTGGGCAGGATCTCTGGGGGCATCAGGCCTGGTGACACAGGGCTCAGGTAAGGATTAAAGGCAGCGGCTGCAGCTGCTGCTGCGCTGGCGTTGGTGGCCAGTCCTGGCGTCACCGAGAACATGGGCTGGACGAGAGCAAAATAAAAGCAAAGTGGTGACATGACTGTGGATGGCACAAGCAAATAAACCACAAACTGTGAGCTGGTATGGGAAAAGAGAGGCACTAATGGAAGACAGGTAAAAAAAGAGCCACACGGATAACGAAGGAGCTGCAGATGTGTGAGCCTTTTACACGTATGCCGTCTCACCGTGGGGCAGTAGCTGTGGTGTGTTCATACGTGTGTGTGTGTGTGTGTGTGTGTGTGTGTGTCCTCTCACCATAGGTGGTAGTTGTGTGCCAGGAATCATGGCGTTGGCAAGCTGCATCTGTTGTGCGAGCATGGCCATATTCTTCTGCTGGATCAGGTTGTTCCTGCCGTTGATCTCAAGCTGCGTCTTTAGGTGGGGAGGGGGGTGCAGGTACTTGCAGTTTTCCCTGGAACAACGGCCCTGAAAGGGGGAACGCAAAAGTGAGACGTGAGTTGGATTGAAGTTCGAAATCTATCCGGTGAACACTTTTGTCCAGACTTTGGCCCAAACTGAAATATCTGTGTGGTTAATACATGGATCAGTGAAACATCCGTGACATTTAGCTGACCTTTCCTCTGGGGCAACCATGAGTTGGGGTATTTGTGGCTTTAAGTGAAATGGCTCCACAGATATAGATCACTATACACAATCAGTGTGAACTGTGACAGCTGTGGTCCTTTCATTTCTCAGTTTGTCCAATACCTCTGTGCATCAGTTGTACTTTGAGCACAATGAGAATATATTCATAGACATGCCTGCTAAACATCCACACGCTGTCATTGTCTTTGTATGCACATTAGCATGCTGATGCTAAGTAGGAAAATCATTGTCTCACAGATTTGTTATGGGGTCTTAAACGCTACTCTTTCAATCCATGACATAAATAAATAATAATTGATATTTATAAAATGCACATTCATGAATCAAAAGACTGAAAAATGGGAGAAAACAAGATTTTTCTGCCGCAACATCCAAAATGGCGTAAACGCCGGAATTTATGGATATGTGGTCTCGATTTGATTGACTGTGAATGCCCCATCAAAGAATGCTACCTTGTTTATGGCGAGCTCAATATCAGGTCCGGCCTGAGTCACTAATTTTTAACAACTTGCTATTCCTGTCAGCCCAGCAGGCGCTATCCGTGTCGATGTGCGTTTGTGCATGTGCGTATCTGCCAACCCCAGGAGGTCTTGAGGTCCAGCTTAGCTTGGCTGCATGCCTGACTGAAGCTATAAATACCATCAACTCGTCTAAGCAACGTATATTGTGTCCGCAGTTATCCTGAGGTCACACATCACAGAGTCTGAATCATTATCTAAGATAGGGATCGCTTCGTGCCTTCTGATTGGAGTGAAACCAGTGCATCACACCCCATTCTCTGGTCATGGTACATTGACATTAATGTACATAAGTTTGGGTTGGGCTCACGTAGCAGGTGGCACGTATGTCTTGAGCAAACGTACAAAAGATGGCTGTTTGGGAAGGTCTTGTATTTGCTTTCAGTCTCAGTCACAGCTGAGCTGACTGTGGCAGGTTGTGCTTTCCTTCGATGACAGAGCTGCCCCCCCCCCCCCACTGGGATTCAGCTCTATACCCAGTCATGACTTCACTCTTCTTTCCCATCTCCTTTACTTTCACTGACACTGGAGCGCCAGACAGGTGCACTGTTAAAGGAGGGGGGATGCTTAAATGGTGGGGGTGGTGATGGTGGGGGGCGGGGGGGTAATCCACTCGTGTGGAGTTGCTTATCTCCAGGTCTCAATGGATTTCTTTTTAACAAATGATTCCAAGCGGTTTATGCAATATTCTTGCCATGTGTCACAATTTCTGTGACAATGTGCTATGTCAGACGGCGACACATTTATAACTGAGGACGTTGTATGTCAGGATATCTTGTCATGTCTTCTAAAGCTCAGTAAATGTCAAATAGTCTGAATAATTCAGAGGCTGTAATGTATGGCTGTAGATATGGATTAAAAATTTAGACTACAAGTTCACACAAGTACGCAACAAATACACTACAATACATTTAAAAATGACTTTGGGGGGACTGCTAACTGACTACAGATAATTCAACAGAAGGTAATATTTACAGCCTGATGATAAGTGTGTGCTTTAGCTGAGCTGGCATTCAGCGGAATTCTAACACTGACAACACTGAGAAGTGTGTGTGTGTGTGTGTGTGTGTGTGTGTGTGTGCACGCGTATGCGTGTGTGTAGTTGAAAGCAGGTTTAATAACCCTCATCCAGAGAGCAACAATGGTATGCGGCAAGGGCAGGGTGAGAATGTGCAAGGGATGGTGTGTGTTTGCATTACGTGAGTTGGAGTGTATGTGTAGAGGGATTTGGCATGGCGGATCATATTGAGCTTGCCCCATATGACCCCACCCGTCAAACCTCTGGAATCAGAGCTGCAGCAGCGCTAATTATGTTTTAGCTTTATGTCAAATCATGCAACGAAAAAAATTCTTTTTTTGTCTGATAGTAATGATAGAGTTCCAGAAAATGAAACATCAGGCTGCATGAGAGAGAGAGAGAGAAATCGTGTGTGTGTGTGTGTGTGTCAGAGACAGACAGAGGAAGAGAGGGGGGGGAGGAAGATTTGACTTGATTTTTAAAATCACATTTATTCATAAAAGCCAAATTACAAGGTGATCACGTTGACACAAAATCCAAAAGAGATTCACACAAAAAGTAATTCACACCTCAAAAACAAAAATGGTAGAATTTTCAACAGTACTGTGTGTTTCCTGAACAAAGAACACATCTAACTTTTTAACATTTAATAGACTATAAAACACAGGTTTAAAATAAAAAATCCAGACAAATTTCAAAAAACAACTAACCGTTCTCCACAGTCATGCTTTTTACTTTTGTCAGTAGTTTCAATCTAAAAACCTCTTTGCTCGTAAAAAACTGATTGGTCACTTCCTTCTGGATTTTTTAAATAAAAACGGACGCTATCCAGAAACATGTTGAGGTCAGAAAAGAAATTTTCTACTTTGGCCCTCGAAACTTTTGTGTCTTGCAGGATTTTTTCTTATTTTTTATCTTTTGCGAATCATATTTTTCTGTTACGGCTTTTTTCAAACTGTTGTCATTTTTGTTCTCAGATCTACTATCAGGAGGTGTCTCAGGTGTTTCTTTAGCAATTTTTCTTTGTTTTATTCATTCTTGTGCCAGTGAGTTTTCTTTTAGGAGCTATTTTTAATAATTCCTCATCCATCACAGAGAGAGAGTGAGAGAGAGAATGACTGAGACGGAAAGCGGACAGAGATCAGGTGACGGTGAAGAACTCTGTTCTTCTCACATCATGTGTGTGTGTGTGGCTGTTACTGTGACAGCAGCGGCCTTAAGGAGAAGCTAGAGACGGTGTCCACAGCAACCAAGCACCAGAAATTCCTGCCTTAACAACACAGTGATTTCCTGGAATCTCCCCCACCGCTGGCACATACAGGAATGCTTTGGAGCGACGGCTGCAGATACAGCAGATCCTGATACCCCAACAGCTAGAATATGGCCAGTCAGTGCCCCTCTTTGTCCCATGAGCTATATCTGTGTAGCAAATATAGCCATCGTCATCAAATATGATGATTGTCACAGGAGAAGAATGATCATCTTAAACATTTCTTGTTTTTCTTTGTCTCAATACTGATGCAGCGTTTGCCTCATTACAGCAATGACAAAGAGTTCAAATCACAGCTTTCGTGGCGCAGCGAGAAAATACCCGAAGAGAATGTAATTATCATAATTGCCAGATTCGTCACCTTTCCCTCCTTCGGCTAAAAATGAAGAAGAAAGCATCATCGGAATCAGACTTCAGGACCGCATCCAAGAGATGTTAAAAACAAGCTTTTCAGTCAATTTGCTCCAATGATGCTGATTTATCAAAGTGCCACAAATCAATGAAATCAAATGAATGAAATCAATCAGGTGCAATATTTCTCAGATACTACTTGTTGGTGCATAAAAAGGGTTACTCTTGATCAGTTTATCCAAGACAGAATACGGAATCAATAGAATACCGTTCAATTGATTCAAAGTTTGTTTTGGAAAATAAAAAAAAGTACTACAAATTGTAAAAGTACAACAAATACTGTACATGGCCAACCTCACAGTAAAATGAGAATTGTTGTTCGCCTCTTGTCCTGCAGAATAACAACAACGCCTCTTGGCTTCATATAAGTTCAGCCCAGAGTGTTTTTCTTTATTATTAGTTGAGGTGTTTTCTTGGTGAGGTCAGTCTTGCCAAGTGGAATACGGAAACAGCAATCACACAGGCTACTGTACAGCCTGATTAATGATAGGTTGGAATAAAGTGTCCCACCCTGATTGTTCTCTCTTTTGACTCACTCCTGAACACACGCCCTGCTTTTGTGACTCTGTTGGATTAAAAGAAACAATGAACCAATGTGTAAAGAATCCCGGGTGGGGCCGCATCCCATCCCATTGAAGAGACGAGATGAAGCATGGAGCAAGACGTGTTCATGCACACGTGTGTGAGAGAGGAAGGGTGAAACAGCACAAGCGAAGAGAAACTGGCCTCTTAATCATTATAATCATCATTATTATTAGATGATGTTTATTTAAATTAGATAGATACAGACTTTATTAATCCCGCAGGAAATTGCACGCTAAAACTATATTAGAATTATTTTATACCCTTATTTATCAACCGTCAGCTTTATTAACCATTTCAAAGTACTTTGCAATAATGAAATTTTTAATCGTGGTTCTGTGGTCAAATAGATCCGCCGAATGTGACAATGATCGGTTGGTGACCAGTTTAATTTAATATTTAATTTTTTTAATCCAATTTTTTTATTCATTCAACTGAAAACCAATCCTTCCAAAGAGGCCCACTGAGGTAAAATAATGTCCAAAGATTAAACTAGAATGAAAAATTGGTTCCTCTTTCCTGTTAAATGCCTCTTTCTGATCATTGCGTCAAACAAAATCTCAATTTCTTATGAACTTGAACTGTGGAAAAGACATTTACAGAAATTCTCAGGAATTAAGGAGTTGGAAAATAGTTTTTGTTACACTTCATAACAGCTACTGAACTGCACATCTGTTTAATGTCATTGACTTGACAAATATACAGTATACACACACACACACGCACAGTATATATCTTTCAGGTTAAACGTCTGCCGTGGTGACATTGGGCCTGGGGGGTTCTGGTGTGTATCGCTGATCGCTGCTCTGCATTCCACTGACTTCTGTTTAAACACACAGATGAGAGCCCTTTCTCCTCACACACGCTGTGAATGAAGCTTTGTTTAGCTGGACAGCAGCAGAGGCTCAAAGGGCCGGGCCCAGCGGTTGGTCTCTTTGTCTACTGTGCTCTCAGATATGACACAAAACATAAAACATATCCATAACAGACCATCCTACATGGTAAAGCGCTGTTGAGGGCAGTCGTTAGCATATTTACATTGCAGCACAGCAGACCACAAACGGAGAATATATGATATGGTGGTAAAGATAAAGACAATTTTATTTTTGGCCTCGCTTGTGTTCTGCAGCAATAGCATGGATTTTGAAAATGAAAAAGAGGTACTTTCCGGCATTTTTGCATCGCGCTGTAAACATGTGTTCACATCCTCAGGATTACATACGTGTGTCCCTGCAGGGAGTAGATGGACACAGTGATACACAGCAGCTTAGTGATCAGAGAGCTGATGTGATTAGTGGAGCTGATAGAGATGTGATGGGGGTGGTGTTAATCTATGATAACACTGTAGATGCAATATGCCCCCTGTGACGCATTACCACCGAACAATGACGAAGAGAAGAGGATTATGGGCTAGAAGCAGAGAGCGATGAGGTTAGTCAGATTGATGATGTTTGCAAGGACGGAAAATATCAGTAGGTTTTAAAGCTTTACTGTAAACTTTAAAGAAAATGCTGTACAAGATGATGAGCCTCGACTGACACACACACACACACACATATACACACACACACACACACACACACATGCACATACAGACTTGTGGGTGTTGGTTCTAAGAAATGCCCCAGGTCAGATGTCACGTACACATGGGCTCTGGATCCAAACTTAGACCTCTCTGTTTTCCTCTGACATGCTGCTGCCCACCACCACCACCGAGTCGTCTCCTATCTTGCCATCTCTTTTTACACAAACAGGGTTTTCTTTCATGTGACTTTCAGCATACTAGTTTTTCCTTTACAGTCCCTGTTTGATGCAGCAGTAACGAGGTTAGTGTCGTAACTTTCAATATAAGCAGTAACAGAACAATCACATACATATTGATTTGAGCAGCGGCGCATTATGAAAGTCACATGTTAGTACGTGAGGTGACAGGGGAACAGTCGTTTAATCATCTCTGAACTGCATGACGAATCGCCGTACAGAAATCACGAGGTTCCGGTACCAGCATGACGTCAATTCTGAAATGAGTGAGATGTGTGGCTGTTATCCTCACAGGTTGAAAATCAACGGCTGCAGTTTATCTTGATGAGCCGTTTAAAATCTGGAAAGATGATTAATCTGGTGACATGCGATACTCGTGGTAGATATCTAGCACCTTTGCTCTTCTCAGAATAGATATTTCCGGCTAAAGACCAACTACATCATTCACAAAGATATTTTTTATTCCCCATGTTAAAGATGTATTCACACTAACAATGTGAAACATTTAAAGATGCATCCTTTAGCATGGGGAATAGACAAATACTGCATTGATGGATGGCAGTTATGCAGATACAATTTTTGTTTTCATCTCTTCTGATTACAAGCAAAGCAAAACATTTCTTGAAATTTCAAACCAGAACATTATCTTCAGAGATATAAAATTGCTGCCACCATCAGATACACGTTGTTACAAATTTAATGTGTCGGTGTAAGAAATTATTTCCAAACAAACAAGCATGAAATATTCAAGGTCCCCCTCCATGGACAGAGAAAAATACTTATTGCGCCTCTACATTGCATGTAAAAGCACGCTAAAAATCTTCTGCAAAATAAATGCTTAAAACTCCAAATTTTTCTGATTGTCAAATATCAAAAGGCAACACACGGGGAGACAGGCACAAATAGATTTCCATGTAAAACAAATACTTCAGAGTTTTAAACCCTCATCTCAGACACACAATGAGCCTCAATTCAACTTGTAACCATGGAAACAGAAGAAATACAAATGATTCCTAAAGTAATAAGTCAAGCAATAACCACGAGTGCAGATGATTAAAACAGTTTAACAGATTTAATCTGGCACGTATAATGGTAATTTGATCCCCAAGTCTCTAATCCTATCAACAACTCTAATCCCACTGTTAACTGGCCTAATCCTGTTTCTGTGTGCAAGTATCTTCTAGGAATTAACGGGATACATTCACCATCCCTTTCTGTCTCCTTTACCACAGTGTCACAAGTGATTTTTGTCTTGTAATTATTAGAGTTTCTTCTCCTTTGAAAAGTAAAACAAATTCTGTCAGATGACGCTCTATCATAAAACAAGAAAATGCTATGGGTGGAATTATTCACACGGATTATTTTCTATTCCAGAAATCTTATTTAAAAGTTTCTTAAATTCATTAGCTCTTTAGTCATATTATTGTACTCACAACAAGCTGAACTCTACACAACCAACGTGAGTGCAGCTGTAACAAATGCCTGTAACTACAATTTAATCCAACAATTCAATCCAGTCCAGTCCATATATACATACGTACATATATACATACACACATACTATGCCAAGCATGCATTGCAGTATATCTGGGAGTGCAGACAGAGACTCCAGCAGTCTCTGTGTGTCACATGAAGCTAATTAGGCTAACACTAATTGGACTTCACATGGTGCCGCTGTGTCAGGTCACAGAAAAAGGACACATGATGGATCTCGACTATCCAGAACTGAGACATAATTTGCGAGGATACTGTGTCTGCTGCTGACTTTCCCTCTCCTATGAGTTTTTGCTAAATGTCACATCACAAAACCATAGAATATTGTTTTGATGTTAGAGATAAACGACCAGCTAAACTGCTGGCAACAGGCAGCGGCGGTATGAAAGGGTGTTGAGAGAGCGGTGCCTTTAGGTTCCTCACTCATGTCCCCTGTGGGAGGATGGATGAGTGCAGGATTGGATTTGTAAATGAAAGAGAGGAAAAAGCTGTATTTAAATTAGTTTCCCTCGCATTTCACTCAGACCCCATGCACTGATAGTAATTAAGAAAAAAGTCAGGTCGGTTATAAAATACATTAACACATGAAATTTAAAACTACAGTATTTTACATTTTTTTTATCTTGTTTTATCTTTAATTCTTCTTTCAGGACATTTTGAACTTACAATTCCTGAAATTTACATGATATTAAAGCAAATTTTTTATATTACTTATAATAAAAATTGCAGTACAGTATATTTATAAAGCAGTGCTTCTTAATTCAAATCGTTTTCTGACTGCATTGCAAACTGAATCACTGTTTTCTCTACTAATCTTATTTGTTAAATGAGTGTTGGAATGTCTGAATTAAATCTCTGAATTATCATCCCACCTGCTACGTGTCATATATTCTGTCCGTAAATATATGTATATTTAGCTTTCAGATCTCTGATCAATGGCAACATTTACAGTTTAATTGATCAGCATCCAGCCGTACATTTCTGCAGAACAGCCAATCTAATATTGTGGGTTTGAGCAATATGTGGTTGTACAGGGGTTACAAGTGATGAAGGCAGGAATATTTTCGAGCCGAGGAGTGAAGCAACCTATAAATTCTATATATAAATTCCTGTGTCATGAGTATTATATGGGTACCTATGCCAATGCAAAAGTAGATTGCATGAAACTTTTATATGCATATACAATGCAGGATGAGGTTTGATCCCAGTAAAACAAACTGAGTGACATCAACAGTACCCTTATATGAAATTTTACATTATTCAGTTGTGTCTTTACTGTCACTATTTGGGTGAGTGATGGAACAAACCAATCTTTGGGCTGTGTGATATATGGAATGTGTGTCTGTTGAACACAGGCAGAGCCGGCTTGAGAAGTCATCTTTGTATCAGTGGTGTCATGGAAGGGGTGGGGGGGTCGGCGGTGTGACTGAGAGACAGTGACGGCTGACACTGAGAAGAAAAGACAAGCTTTTGTGGCCGGTTTTCCGTCACATAAGCTCACAGAGAAGATGCACTGATCTGACAGCGAAGGAATGAATGGACTAAAGAATGTCTCTATGTGCATTTAGGCCTGGACCAATCCGGTCCAACCACAAAATCTCTCTAGGACGAAATCATGAACATCAAGAGACGCACCCCACTTATAAAATAGAAGCACCTGTAATGTGACTCAGCTATCATCTAGTGAAACCTGACCCACCAGAGAAAGTTGAGCACAGCCACACAGATGACAGCTTGTAAAAACTGAATCTCATGGGTGACTGAATAGTTGCCTGGTTAATTTTAAAGGAGAGAATTTTGATTGTGGATGCACCCGAAGACATCCCATTAAAAATCCAGTTAGGATGGAGACACCATGCATCGACTGCAGAGAGGAGGAACCTAGGTAGATTCCGAGCAACGTTTGTGATCACATGTGTGATGAACATCCTGAAAACAGCACACAGGTGTTCCCGTCCATTTTTTGCCATCAGGTGTTTTCTTTTGGGCGTGCACGTTTTAATAAGTGGCCAGTGAAATGTGAGGATTGCACACCCGTCTGTTGGGCAGATTAAAAGTCTATTTAAATTGTATCTGTGGGTGACACTGATCTGTTCAAACAATTTTATCTGTTATGTCCAGTACTGAAAACACAACAAATCTTTCTCAAAACATAAAAAAATATGGATTTGAATCAGGATTGGATAAAATAAATGTAATTAAATAGCTGTTTTGTGTCTTTGCAGTAGTTTTTATTAGCCTCTGCATGCACTCAACTTTTCAGCGCTGCACAGTTTTGTGACAGCGAATCCAAACACACATTAGCCTTCTGCACTCCAAATGACATGCCTGCACCCAATGAAAGCGCATGATGTGCTGGTTTCACCGCTTGGAGATTGGCTGGATAATTTGTTTGAAATCATAAAAACAGTGTCGACTAGCAACGCGGCTAATATCAATCCCACATGTGTGTCTGGCCAACCATCATTCAGTGTGTGTGTGTGTGTGTGTGTGTCTGTGTGTGTGAGTGTGTGTTTAAGTGCTGGCCATAAACATCATGTCAAAATATGCCAAATAAGGACAGTAAAATTAGAGGAAAGACAGATAGAGTCTCAGACAGCGATTGAGACTGAGGGAGATAAATGAGAGGTATTTACCCGCCCTCCGCTCGACAGGAATGTAATCTTGGCTCAGGATGGTGCGGTAACAAAAAAGGGATATGCTGCAACAGCTTGTGCACATACGACACACATGTGCACATTTGTGCCCTTTGTGTCATTTTTCTCAGAGCGCCGACATGACAGTGGGTGTGTCTGGCTGGCAGGTAGACAGGGTGCAAGAACTGCCTTGTATGCAAACATGTGTGTGTGTGTGTGTGTGTGTGTGTGTGTGTGTGCGTGTGCGTGCGTGCATGTGTGTGTTAAAGCAGGCCTCCATGTAAAAAGGTTAGCAGCACATTTTATGACATGGCGAATAAACAAGAAGCCACTGCTTCTCTTGGGTTCACACCAGGCTACAACTACCGTTGCCATAGCTCCTAAACTCACGCCGTCATACCAGGGGTGTAACATGAGCCATAGGGGCCAGGGATGGGTGTGGCCCGATGCAAATGAGGCAAAAACCAGACTGAACGGGAAATCAGGAAGAAGGAGCAACCAGAAGGGGGTGGAGGAGGAGAAGGAGCCAAAAGTGAGCTAATGAACAGTGAGCTCAGATAGAACGAGAACAGGACGGTACAGTATGGCCAGTTTACCGTTTGGGCTTGGCGGGGCAGCTGTGTGTAGATCTTTTAGTGTGTAGACTATTGTACTTCACTCATTCCAGCATCAACTAATGAGGCAAGCAGTACTTCCCTTGGTTCTGCAACCTGACCCGACTATTATACTCCAATCTGATTAGGAATGCTTTAGTGAAGCATTAACCGTCAAGGGATGAAAGTCGGTTATTTCCTTGACACATCACATACTGTGTGGTTAACCCTTTGTGTCAGATATGGTCCAGCTCAGCGACACACATTTTATATTGCACTCTTTCACAAGTCTCATCGTAAGTTAAGGAGCAGATATAAACATTTGGCTGTGAATGTGAATAACTTTCACAGATTTAGAATCCAGGCCTGTCAGTTTGGAAGTTATCATTAATGGACAAAAGCTACATAACAGCAGCCTTTAAATTAGGGAGTTCTTGCGGCCATTATCCTTTTCCAAATATTTACTCCGCTTTGTCACAGCTGAGATGTCTGTGCTGCACTGAGAAGATATACAGGCAGCAGGCACACACACACACACACACACACACACACACACACACACACACACACACACACACACACACACACACACACACACACACACACACACACACACATGCACGTGTCTTTCTTTTAACCTAGATAGTTCTGATTGATTATCTTGCCTGAGGGTCTACCTTTCAAATTTGACTAGTTCTACAAAAACCTATATATTTTTTACTGTTTTTGCTTTTGTGTGTGTGTGAGAAAGGAAGAGAGAGAGAGAGAGAGACTGTTCGGGTAAAATGTCTGGGTTTGGGTGTGACCTGCTCAACCATGCACTGGTGATCATGTGAGACCTGTTCTAATTATACACCTAAAGAAGAAGACTGTTTCTCTCATTGGCAGAAAGAGTGTGCACATGTGTCCATGAGGGCACTCTGTGTGCGTGTGCGTGTGCGTGTGTGTGTGTGTGTGTGTGTGTGTGGTGGGGGCTGGTTAGTGATGGAGAGTAATGTGGCTTCATGTAGCACATCTAAATTGAGAACTTGTCCTATTTTGCCCACTCAACCTCTATAAAAGTGAAGTAAGATGTTGTTTCAGGATTTCACGTCAAGCGGACAGTTGTAGGTTCAACCCCAGCTGCGTATCGAAACGTTCTTGGCAAGATGCTAAACCCCGAACAGTTTTTGATTGTGTGAATGGTTTAATAGACAATATCTCAGCATAACTTTTACAGTAAGCTCTGTTTGACGTTCCCCATCATTGCTGTGAATGGGTGTGAATGGGTGAAAAACACCACAAAGGTGTGTTGAGCGCTGAGGAGAGGAAAGCGCCATATTTAAGTCTATTTACCATCATCAGTGTGTGTGTGTGTGTGTTTTGTGAGTCCTCTCTTTCTTATGCTCTCTGTTTCATGCTTTCTCCTGTTGTTTCCACTGTGGGTTTTTAGAGACCTGCTCTGCTTTTCATTACCACTGGAAAAAAAAAAAGGGACATAGAGTTCATAAAAGTATCACCCATCACCCGAAACACGAGTCCAAGTGGAAAATGAGTCCAAACTACTAAAATAGCTCCCGTGGTTCTTTCAAAAGACTCTAAATTTCTCCCAGCTGAACTTTACATTAGTGTGAACGGCATTTTGAATGATACTGAGATCTTTTTCTGCCTGTAGATAAAAGCTCCACTGTATTGTCAAGAGTATTTAAAAAAACAACAACTGTACAGTCTTTCTCCACATAGCTTGTGCACCACAGACAAATACTGTAAATCTTACTCGGCTGCATCTCTCTGACAACTGTAGTAAATACTTTTCGAGATCATTCTTTCTCTTTTACGGTCTGTCCATTGCGAGATTTGCTATAAAATTCACACTGGCAGAGCTGCTGGATTCTTCCCACCAAGCTTGGTTAATCTGTGGTTTTGTTAAAAACCTGCAAAATCCTGCGATGGCTTGTTTTTCTTGTCTTGTTTGCCTTTTTGATAGAAAAGTTGCCACGCTTCCTGATATTTCCCGTAAACCAGGCCTAATAGATCAGGAGAGTGGGCAAATGACGGAGTCATTGCTTGGGATAGTTGCCACAACTCTGAAAATCGGACACAAAATGTGATTAACAAGAATGATTTAATTTAACTTGTTATTCTGACAACTACATGGACACGTGTGTAACACACAGGCGTAAGTGAATTGTGGGGAAACCTGGGAAGAATTCAGTTTAGGCTTAACAATGTTCTTCTGTCCACATCTGGCTGTAAATGCTGTTCTGGGAGTCGATTAACACACTCCGTCTTTTTTCCTAACCCTAACTCTGTTCATACATCACCAGTAATCACGAGCCACCCATGTCTGCAGGGGCAGAACGAAGACAGAAGTAAAAAAACACAGACAGTCAAATGTGTGTGTCAATGCTGGTAAGTTTGGGTTGAGATCCACCCCTCTCTGGAGATTTTGTGTTACGATAGACAGATTGTGAAATAGTGAGACAGAGAAAGAAAAGGATGTGTTTGCTTTTCTGCTTTCCTGCTGCCACCTAAAAATGGAAAATTACTGCATACGTTGCCCCACATCTGCCCCCAATGTTGCTCTAAAATACACACACAGGCATATAAAGACGAGCCTCTAACTACCCGTGGGCCTCTGCGCAGGAAGTGGTTTGACTGAGTGAGATGATGCTATCACCTCGTTCCTCTGTAGCAGTGGAAACGTGTTCTGCTCAGTGCATCCTATGAGTCTGCACATGTGACAGCCTATTCATATGCTATGCAGTGCACAAAATGGACCACAGCAATGCTTTTATCACTTGCAGGAAGACTCACAACAAGTAAACCTGTCTCTCAAATAAAATGTTTTTGAAATAACAAGAAAATGCCAGTCACAATTCTGCATATCCTCAACGCTGTGTTACAAATGTCTGACTTCTGCTTCTTGATTCTAAAAAATCGGCAGCCCCACCTCCTCTTTGCTGTGCCCTTTATCACATGTTGCAGTCACCTGACCAGAAATAGGTGGTGCCAGAGAGAAAGCACATGTCCTATCCAGATGGTACACTAGCGTGATGCAGAC
This sequence comes from Antennarius maculatus, assembly GCA_013358685.1. Classification (NCBI taxonomy): domain Eukaryota; kingdom Metazoa; phylum Chordata; class Actinopteri; order Lophiiformes; family Antennariidae; genus Antennarius; species Antennarius maculatus. Next base: position 7,964,744 of record CM023619.1, on the reverse strand, counting down.
TGCTGATAACTATTTCCAGTTTGTGGCTCAATATTTCCCACTAAACTGCCTACGAGACGAAAAACACTCTGATCTGTAACGTGAGCATACATTTTAAATGATAAGGTTAATAATTCATGTAGATTTATGATTTTCAAAGTCTTTATATCTGAAGATATAAACACCTTAAATCATCCTTCCTGGTTTCCTGAAGTGAACTGCAGTTCAGCGAGGTTTGAAAACACAAGTACATCCTCACTGCCCTGCGAGAAAAATGACCTTTTGGCCGCCATGACAACACTGACCTTGCGTGATATAAAGTATACTTTTAACCTTCTGTGATAAAGCTGATTGATGTTATGATCGACTCGATGTTGCTTTGTCTCTTGCATCAATCCTGAATAAATAGGTGGTTCTTGGTCGATACCTTTGCCATGATTGTTTGATGATGTTATGGAAAATAAAGATTTCGGAGATAAGTAACATGTGTTCTCATTTCTTACCTTGAGTGAGTCGAAGCAGGCGATGACACGTCCATTCTCCACTTGACAGCTCTTGGCCGGGTGGGCAAACTTACACTCCTGGTCGGAGCGTGAACATGTTCCCCTCTGGAACTCCCTACACACCTCGAGCGTAAGCCACTTTGTGTCACGGATGTGTGCCATGTTCAACGCCATGGCAACACGCTGGCAAAGAGGAATTCAAGCTGAAATCAACTCAAGCTCAACCTGACCTCTTGTGCTTCAGTCCACAAGTTAAAATTTCCTTAGTTTCTTTGTTTTTAAGTCTGCACTATTTGTGATTAACGATGAAATGAAACAAAATGAAGCTCTACTGACTGAGAGGACTGAGGACTGTTCCACAGTGAAACGTTGCAGGACGATGTATATCTGTGATTGTTTTTGAGTAATTGTCCTGATCAGTCAGCTAGTTTATATCCAGGAGACGACTTAGCCTAGCAACCAGGTTGCCGATCTTGACTTCTCTCTTCTCTCGCTGTTGCTCACGGTGTCATCTACAACATTCATGAGCCAAGGAGGCAAACAGATGGACAGGCAGGATCAAGAGCCCTCTGGTTTGGTGCAATGCAGCAGGCAACGAAGGTGATAGTCTGGGTGTAGCCCACTACAGGAAGGCTAAGGACACTGAAGACCACATGGAGGCTTAGAGGGTCGAAGGCAAAGGTTAAAGGCAAGGTGGGTGAGATGCTGTGTGAACCTTCTGATGTGTTGGATTGCTGCAGTACAGGTGGGCCAGCTGGTCAAGAGCAGTTGGCAGCAATAGTGGTGGGAGATGGGGGTCCTCAGGTGAGTAGAGCTGAGGCTGTAGCCTGGCTGTGAGGAGTGGATGGTGATGGCGGTGGACGGACGTGCAGGTCGGAGTGCAGCTTGAAGGAGGAGCCGATTGTCTTCCTTATATTCGAGTTACCGTGGTAGCAAGCGAGCGAGGCGGGGGGGGGGGGTTTGAGCTTCAGCTGTAGAAGCAGGTCAAAGCTGCAGCAGACATCAGGGAAGGCACTTGCTCTGGGGAGAAACAAATAGAAAGGAGTTAAACACTGAGCTAAATCGTGTTTTTTTTTTTTCATTTGCTTTGACAGAAGACTCGAACCGCCAGTATTCTGCTAACCATTGCAACCTTGGGAGAGAATAATATGTCATCATGTCAGAAATGTGGGGTTGTCTGCTTCAGCAAATAAAACTTCCGGTCCCCCTACGCTGCAACCACACGCGGTGTGCGCACACCCACCATTCCGCTCTGAATACAAATGCACAAAGCAGCCATTCACACCTTTCCACCTCTTTTGGTCAATGCTGGAAAGTCTGATCGAATCCTGTAACACTTACGGTCGAGTGCAGCAAAGCCAGCCATCGTGAGTGAGTGTGGAGGCGAAAGAAAGGAAGAGAGTGAAAGCAGAGGGGAAGTTGGGGCAGGCAGGGCATGAGGGAGAAGAGGTTAGTCATTTCCCTTCTTGCGAAGCGGTGTGAGGGTGAGGACCAATGAGAGTGAGCGGAGTTGCAGCAACATTCTGGGCTTAGCGCCAGGTGAGAGCAGGGGGAGGAGCAACGTGGAGGCTGACCTACCTGCTTTTAGAGGAAGAGAGAAGAGACAGACTAAACTGATCGCTCCGCTCACTGTTTTTCTGGCTACCCAAATTCTTACAAAGAAGAAGAAAAATCTCCTTGGAACATAATGACAGATAGATAAAGATGATGTGCATGAACTCAAGTTTTTCCACACAAAAAAGAACCAACACCATCACAGCGATACTGCAGTGACATCATACAGATGAATACGTGCAAGAACCCAATGTTTATTATGTCAGTTTTAAATTCACACCAGGAAAGGATAATGGATTATGTTTTTATAGTGCTTCTGTGATAGTGCCAAAGGTTTCTATTTTGGTTTAATCCATTGTACGTGGTTTGCTGGGGAACTTGACTGACTGGGCTCCCAGGGGCCCGTTCTGCTCTTATCGCACAGGCAGAGCAACTCGCCACACCCTAGTCTAGTAAAATTGTTTTTCCCAGAACAGCATGTGCACCTTCAGCAGCGCAACAAACTGCTGCTAACTTTACAGCACTGCAACACGCAATATCAGAGTTCTGCAGCGGTGCAGCCCAGGTCACAATGACCCAACACCGTGGACGTGTGTTACAGTTACAGAAACGGAGAGAGTGAAAGAGGAAAGTTCAAGTTTCACCTTGGATGACCCCTGCAATAGCAAAACTAGCATTACTGCTACAAATGACCTTTGGAGTGCATGCATGACTATCACACAACTGCCCTACCCCCCACGTGCACAGGCACACACAGCCACACATACACAGCTGATTAGCTTAGAATATTACTTGGAAAATATTCTAACTGGTCCAACAAATGTGGTTCCATTTTTTTCCTTTTCTGTTTACATTGGTAAGGTCAGTCAAATCTAATCATCTTGCATAACTGTGTTTGTCCTACGACCTGCAATTTGAAACAACACAAGGACTGGTCAGTATAAGCTGGGTTCAGTTAAGCTAGGATTGTCTCAGAACTCCATCTCAACTTGAAAATAGAGGTATCTGTTATACTTATTTTACTCCTGAAGTTGCCAGGGGCTGTCTTCATTCAAACTAGAGGGTTTGGTAGCATTATGTGTTAAAAGCTGACACCTCCTGTACTCTGTCTGGCTGTTTAATTGGTTTGTGTTGTTTCTATTAGCTGAACACGTATCAACAAGAGGAAGGCAATGTCATATACTGTGTGCCAGTGCCCGAGTGATAACGAGCGCTCATTATGATCTATCATGTCTGGATGCAGACGTTGTTCCCCTATTGATTCCTTCATGTCTATGGTCTTTCTTGTCAGTATGCCACTCCCTCTATCTAATTCCAATTTAACTAGCAGTGCCCTTTCTCCGCCAGACATCCATTTCATAACTGTTTAATATGATCTACTTGTCTGTTATAACCACAGAATTTGTACTGCTTTTAACAAGCGGTTCCTTCTCTGCTTTGGCCCCCTGTTCACCCTGTCCTACCCGACTCCAGTCACACCTCTGCCTTTGTGCCCTCACTGCGACTGTCTTGCCTATGTGCTCTTCCATCATCCTCAGCAGCACTCCCAAAGACACCAAGGTCTCACAAAGCTGGTGCAAGGTCAGACGCTCTGAAGGAAGGGAAGATGGGGAAGATGGTGAAAGAGTGACAGAGAGAGAGAGAGAAAGAGAGAGAGAGAGGGAGAGTGTGTTTCCTAGCATGTTTTAGGACACATGGTTGAAACATGACATGGTTGCCAGAAAAGGAAGGGCACCTTCTGAATCAGATGTCCATATCCCAAACAAAACAAAGGCCTGTCTTTTACTTTCTCCTGGTCATGGAAAGAAGAACATGTCCAAACCAGGATTAACCTACACTGGAAGCACAAACTATACATGATACCTGACAATGTTCTGCATGGTGGAAAGTGATGGATGGCGCACAAACAAGCTGTGCAGCTTTCTTGAACACACAGAGGTGTTTTGTTATTCAAGCACGTCTTGACTGATTGAATGGAGTAATCAAAGAAAGCTGCTTGCAGCGACATAGGGCTGGTTTTGAACTTGTCAATATGACTAACTTCTATAGAAAACCACGAGGAAGGTGTGGCATTCTGTGTCAAGTTTAGTATTGCTTAACACCACAGATTATGACTTACTGGGGCGTCCACTCTGTCATTACAAATCATTTGTTTTATGATGTGCAGTAGAGAAGAAGAAGAAGAAGAAGAAGAAGAAGAAGAAGAAGAAGAAGAAGAAGAAGAAGAAGAAGAAGAAGAAGAAGAAGAAGAAGAAGAAGATGTTTGCAAAGAAGAAGATTTTTTTTTTATTTTTGCAATAACACTTTAATCACATTCAAACATTTTACAATTTTACATTAGATGAAAGTACTAAAGTGCTTCAAAAACACTAAAAACTAATAAATAAAAGGAAATACAATTTAAAAATTAGTGCATTATATCAGGAAGTTTGCAAAAGTTATTTGATCATCAACTAAAGTGCATAGGACATTTTTGTGAAGAAAGAGATTTGTTTTTGGATTTTTGCAAAAACAGGAGAAGGAGGAGGAGGAAGAGGAGGAGGTGGTAGTGGAGGAGGAGAAGGAAGAAGAGGAGATGATGTGTACTTTATTAATTCTTGTAAGGAATTTTTTTTTTTCACTCTTAAATATATTTCACACCTATAGAGGCCATGGAGCACACATACACACACAAAGGGGCTGTAAGCATGCAAATCAGAGCGAGAGAGAGAGATGGTCAAGTGTCGGGCAGTCACATTGCGCCCTCAGAGCAGTTTGTGGGGTATATAAGGAGACTAAGAGAATGCTACTTGTTCTACCGGAACATCAGCTATGGAGGATGGAAAGAAAAAGGCATTCATCACTTTGGGTTTGCCGCTGTACGGTTTAGGGACAGGTTTCAGCACACTGACAGAGGTGGAGTCAGGGTCACAGTGTGCTGAGGCAGGTCATCGCAGCAGAGAACGCTAGGGGAAACATAACACTCCCCTGCCTCGCTGCTGCAGGTCCGTTTGCTGAGGATATAGCATGTCAATATTGTCCTCGCTGACCTTTTCGTACACACCAGTATATCTGAACACGTGAGCACATTCCCTTTGCCCTCTCCTGGTCTGTTTCATATTGATACACAGATGTACTGTACTGTATTGAGGGGCTGAGGGCTCGGTCACAGACTTTAATTTTGAGGTTGGGACATTTTAGGTCAGTTTGGATGACTTTCATGATTTGAAGGAATGATATTTATCTCTACTTTATGTTTTAGTTTGGTTTGATACACAGAGGAAAATAGCTCACATGCTCAGCATGTTACAACATAAAGTCAAGCCTTCCTTACTAGAGCACCACCATAGTTGGTATTGTTTTCAACGTCCTTACATCAGCAGCATGAAGTCATCATCTTCTCTGGACTATTAGTTTAACTGGATTATTTGTCATCAGATTAAATAACGTGATTCTGAAAGTGACTCTTGAAGCTAGAAGCTCACAACAAACAATGCTTGTTGACTCCTCCGAGAGCAAAACCTCCAGAGACAATCAGACCTCTTGTTTAGCATACTTGGACGAAGCTATGCATGCACACACACACAGACACACAAAAGCAAACCTATACAAACACAAAAACCGCTGTGTGTCCTGGCACGGCGTGTTCTTAAACTGTGGTGAATGTGTGACTATGTCAATACCACTGTGTATGTGTGTGTGAGGATGTAGTGCAGTCAGCGGACAGTCGGTCGGATAATGGCTGGCATGTATGTTCATGAGTGCCTTGTTCCCTCACATTTATGTTTGCGTTCTGTAAAATAATGAAACAGAGTTCCTTAATAGACACTTTGGACATACATATTGGAAAATTACCCTAATCTCATGACATGATGTCGAGTTTTCCTCTTCAATCTGCACCTGTATATACACATACATGTACAGCTTATCTGGTGAGACAAATAAAATATCTGAAAACTGCAAAATGTTACTTTTTTTAAAAAACAAATTTAACAAATGGAGGATTCCATTTCCGCATGGCGCACATTCAACTTTGTTATCACTGTTTTTCATGCAAACATTCTTCGCCAGTGACTGATTTTATTTTCGCAACTTATCTGTATGATTTTCATTTTGTTAATAATTTTCATTAATCATTTGTATACCAAAGCAAACACAGATAGTTTGCTAAGGACGTGTGTGAATGAAAGGCCGAGCCAATAGGGGCAGGAGTGTGTTATTATATATTATGGCCGTCTGGCTTCAGAGATGTGGGGGTTTAAGGCTTTGTGGCTGCAAGCAAGAGCTAAAGCAACTGGGATGAAGAAACAGAGAAATAAACAGACACCTCCATGCAAAAGTGTCTGCTCACAGGTATCCCACCACCATTGTGGTGTTTAGATGCAGTCATCGGCTTTGTCAGTTCTATACCGGCATACGTTGCGATGCATATTAAGCATTATCTGCAAAATAAAAATAGTAGAAATAGACAAGTGTCAAGTAAGGATGAAGATTATGTTTTTGACAGTGGTTGAAGCCAATTGGGAGTTCTGGTCAGTGAAGTGGGGTCTTCGTTGGCTTCGTCAAACTGTTCCTCAGAGGGATTGAAATGTGGCTGCAGCATCATTTTGTAATAAATGTGTAATTTACCGTGTAAAAAAAAAAAAAAGATCTTAAACACAAATATGACAAGTTTAAAGTTTAATGTTCTATAAAACATCTGAGACTTAGCTGACCTGCAGCTGCAGCAGCGCCACAATGCAATGCGCCACACGTTGAGCCGCGTTGCGCACTCCTTCATGCGTGTGCGTACATGCTGTGTTTGTGCGCACTACTGTCGGGGCGACCCCCCGAATCTCTCCAAGTCGCAACAGCCCCAACCACGGACACACAAGGGAGAGGAAGTCCGGGGGAGGGAGGGGGTAAGGAGGGTAGCGGTCATAAGAAGAGGGACAAAGAGGGAAGAAGTGAGAGGAACGGCTTGAGCTGAAAAGTTTTTTGTTTTTTTTTTAAAGATTTTCATGTTTTCCAAATTGACGTTCTGTCGTTGTTGGATACAGAGTGAGTGAACGTATCCGATAAAACAAAAAAAATAATTGTATCTGAATACAACAAATTTGCCAAATATGATTGCGGCAGAAGCAAATCCGTCCATATATCTAGGAATGATCCCCTTCGCGACTCCTGAGAGAAAGAAGACCATCACATTTAAATATCAACTCCCCAAAGCTTTTACTCAGTTAAAAAAAAAAAAAGAAACAAACACTTACTTTCACTCCAGTCCAACCATCAACAAAGTAAATACTTCTATTAACTAGATCTCCCGTCTCTCTCTTCTTACCCCTCTTTCGTTCTTTCTCCAACTTTCTTCCTCTCTCTCAGTAACTCCCCCTCTGTCAGACGCATGAAAACACTCAGCCACGCACATACACACACTCCTGCAGACACAGTCACCCTCACACAGGCTCTCCTCCCGCGACCCGGAATGCTTGGCAGGATCCAACTGTACTGAAATACTGTGCTCACCATATAAGGTAGCAGCAGCTTCACATGTCACGCATAATTTACATGCAACGGGGCTGGAGTTTGCCATGTACACCGCGCAAACGCGTCGAAGCGCACATATGCACATGCAAAAAAAAAAAATCATGCTCTCCCCTTTAAGAGAGGCTCGGCAAAAAGGGAGGGAAGATGTAGGAGAGAACGAAATTTTCTCTTGTTATAACCAAGCCCTGCAGGATAACTCCCGACACGTCCAACGTTGAGTCAGATGGAGGGAATGAAAGATGAGTGGGCGATCTATTGATCCTATCCTGTGCGCTTCCTGGAACGTCCGTGGCCCTCCAAACGCGCGCGCGCACGCACGCACCAGCAAATTTTCTTTGCTAAATAGCACTACCCACAGGAAGTAGCTATTGTGTGACTGTCTGCTCGGAGCCAAGAATGTGTCTTACTGTGTGTGCGTTTACTTGCAAGTGCGTGTGTGTATTTATAAAGAAATCTTTTTTTTTTTAAAAAAAAGCAGACATAACAGAAAGATGTTAACCCTGTGGCCCACATGCTTCACACACACGTACACACACGCACACACACACACACACACACACACAGGCACGCGCACCCAGACACCCAGGTAAACATTCCATGTATCCTGACCTATGCTCCATGCGCAGCTGTCTACTTTGGGAAGTACAGACTGCAGCACACACAGGAGGAGAGATCTAGACAAGCCAATGAGACGAGGAGGAGGGCTGAGAACCGAGCTCTTACCTCTCACATTGCTCTCCAGTTTCAGTGTATGTATGCGCTTTCGCCTGTCGATGTACTCTGCGTTTATGCGTTGTGTTCAGACAGGCCGCGACAGCAGACCCCCAGGCACCGGCTGGACCATTCTCAGGCAGGCAGGCAGAGTGCAGCAAGGCAGAGCGACTGGCAGAAGAGAGGCAAGCGAGTGAATCAGCAGCGAATGAGTGGAGGAGCTGTGTGGAGCTGAGCACCAGAGAGAGAGAGGAAGAAAGAGAGAGAGTAAGAGAGAGAGAGAGAGAGAGAGAGAGAGAGAGAGGGGAGGAGTGTTTGTCTGTGTGGTTGCGTGTGTGTTGCAGTGTTGGCTGTGTGCGCCAGTGTCTCCCCTCCCCTGTCTCTTGAAGTGGCTGAGCTGTGCTGTGTCTCTACTGACTCCCCAGCTTCTGGATCATCTGTCTGCTGCCTGAGGAAAGTGGTGCTCACTGGGTGGCAGTAGCAACAGCTGTGGAGCAGGAAGAGGACGAAGAAGAGGAGGAGGGAGCTCTGTGACTGCACAGGGCATACTGATCCTGCAGTCCCCCCTCCACTACCTCCCTCTGCTCCTTTGCTGGGCAAAAACAGCACCAGGAAGTACTGGTTTGGTTACAGCAGTGTTGCATTTACCTTTTCAGTGAAGCTGATGAAGAAAAAGAGAGAGGGAGAGTGTTTGGGGGTAGAGTCAGGGGGAAACGTTTGCGAAACAGGAAGCTAATGAAGACAGAAAGAAGAAGGAAAAAAGAAGGAGAACGCTGGTAATGGAATAACAATGTCATGCAGAGTGAGGGATGGCATTAGAAGTCCAATCATTGTCAGTCATATTAAACACAGACGGAGGAAAGAGTGAGATGGTTACCAATGAATTGACAGATTTCAGAGGTCAATAAGAATAAGGACAATAAGCAGAACAGATCAGATTAGATTGTATAGATGGAAGGTTTATGGAAACAAAGTTTATAAGGGGTTTGGAGTAGATTACGTGTGCCTTCAGTGTGGGTCTCTTTCTGTTGCCTTCGTGCCCTCATAAACCTCATCACGGCCTCACAATGACAGCTCTCACCTACGTTATGAAGGTTGAACAACCTAAAGTCCTCTAAATCAAACTGGATGACACTATGAGGGGTCATACATTCAGAGTAGCACAGAGCGTGTAAATGCTAGTGGACACGGCTACTGATAAATGTGGTTTGCTTCTCCATCTATAACATATAACAGGGGAGGGGGATAATCCAAGGGAAACAAGAGAAGCCTCCGAAGATTTGGACCCGATCCTCGCCATAGAGATAGCAGCCTTGACCTTGACATGTGCAGTAATCTCAAAAGATATTAAACCACCCTGAAATGTATATATACAGTATATTTGAATAGGCTCACTTGAAAACCTCACACTTTTTAACTCCACCCACTACCAACCCTTCGTCCAAACAACTTTAAACACTTATCGCTCACCCCAGTGGGTGGCATGCAGGCTTAAAGTGGGAGATCAAGCGCCCAACCAATCATGGCGCCCAACCAATCATGGTGCCCAATCAATCATGGCGCATCTGCCAGAAAGAATCACGTGAACAATATGGCGTAAGGCATCAGGCACAAAGGCTTTTTGTTGAGGTTTTTGTTGTCCTGCAGTGTCACACGCCTTTCGTCCACACGCCAACGCAGATATCCGGGACGAAAACGCTGGCCAAAGTGAAGTTTTTTGAAAACACAGGGTCTGTATTGTCGTGGCACGCTGTAACCGAAACTTTTTCTGTTTGGGGGGCGTCTCCCTGAGACGAAAACCGCTATGACGTTACTGTGTGTGACTCGTGTCTATATGTACACACAGAATGGACGGAGTTAAAGCCGGCTATTTTCTGCCATATAACAGCTCCACGTCAAAGACGCGTTGATAAACATGCTTGAAAGTTGGATATTTGTTCATCTGTTTCTTTCTTTATGAGTCATAAAGTTTATATATTTATTCATTCATTTATTCATTCATTCATTCATGTTCCTCGCCAAAGACGCCAGTTTTGGGTCAGACCAAGATGCGCTGCCTGCTGGTGGTAGAACTCTGTAATGGGTGCGCTTGGTTTATAATACCAATATATTTGTTTTCATATGTTTGATATGAAGGCTGATATCATTTTTTTATTGTGGAGTTTCCACAGGTTCCTGCTAGCATATTTATATACATACAGTATATAATGCAAAGAAAAGCAAATCCCATACATGTAGCTGAATCCGGTTTAAATGTACACCTGTGCACATTCTCAAAAAGAGACGCGAGAACCTGTTTTTTTTTTTCACAATGTTTTTGCATAAACACACATATCATGATTCACTGCCTCTCTTATGTAAAACTTTCATATTTGTCTTTGTAATCTACAGCTTCCTTTGTACTCTGGACCAGTTTCTATTGCGGCTTCATGTGAATCTGGTGATAAGTCAGTTCTAATTTACACAGCAAGCCCTTAAACCTCAGGTGACAATCTGCTGTAGAGCCCCTGCTCCTGCGCTAACCCCTTACCTAGTCAATATTCTGCTGTAATGTGCCAATGTCCTAATAAAGAACAAGACATATGATGAAGATATCAGAGACAAAGTAGATGTCACATATTCATCTTGATCTCGTCCTGCAGTGCCAAACACAATATTAGTCTTAAACACATGCTAAACAGGTTGAACATGTGCAGTATGTGTTTAAGATTAGCTGACCGATGTGTTTGATGGATGATCAATGGCTACAGCAGGCCACTCTAACCTTCAACAGGAGTTTTTCTTGATCCATGATGAAGACATATGGTGATGGATGTTGCTCTGGTTCAATAGGAGACACATTAGCAATGCCTCCAAAGATCTGGCCTCTCTGCGAAGCTCAGACACTGATGTGGAATTTCCCCTTTTCTGCTGCAGCTGAGTTCATGCCAGTGTTTCAGCTCTGCCTTTCTAACTCTTTCATTAACCCCTCCTCCTTCCTAGTTTCTTGCAATTCATCATCATTGTCTTTTCAGCACTTCCTCTCTCATATGACTACATCTTAATTCCCCTAAATTTGCCTCAGAAAACCACAACCGCCTGTCTATTCGTCACAACCCCCACATCTGTAGTTCTTTGGTCCAGCATGAAGTAGAGCCAGGCTTTGGAGTTACCTTCGGCTGTACAACCAAAAGACAGATTCCGCATATTACTTTTATCACATGTAAGACAAGAATTGATTTCCCTTCTTCTGACTTGTGAGTCTTTAAAGTGAAATCAGAAAAACGCTTCACATGCCTCATATCTCACAGTATGAGTGTGGTGCGACTGTTCTTCCTGAATGATCCCTGAGTCTGTAGAGGTGTTTCAGTATGAGCAAAGAGCAACGGAATTCAACATACTGGGGTTGAGCAAACACGCAAACTAATGTTAACCCACTGAAAACAGGAAGAGGCGCGTGTGTGTGTGCGCACGCGCGCGTGTGTGTATGTGTGTGTGTGTGTGTGTGTGTGTGATGAAATTCAAGGGGAATGTCCCAAGTTTTTACACTTCAAGATTTTTGAACAAGTCATGCTACTCCTCTGTGTAAAAAGATGTATCTTGTCGTCCGAACGACATCACTATCAAGATGCATTATGGGAATTAGAGGATTTTTCTGCTGCATACATTTATGTTTCTCTTTTACACATCTTATAAATGTATAGAAATGAAGTGCTATAATCAAAGATGTGGTTTTGCAAGGAATAGTCTAGAAATTTGCATTTTAATGTTCAGTAATAAATCAAATTATCTCTAACAACACAAACATGACCCCCATGCCTCTGTCAGATCCAAACCCTTCACCTTTGCCCTGCCCTCTCTCTCCCTCCTTCCTCATGAGCATTCTACGTTCAAGCTTCCCCATCTTGTCTTGTCAGCGCTCTGTTATTTCCCATGCCTCTGTAAATGACACTTGCTGGCTGACGTGAACTCTCACTCCACTGAGGAAATGTCCCACAGCTTTAGTATATGAAACTCTGACAAGTCATCGATCACGATGGCTGCAAATACACATTACACTCCCATTACAGACCATCTCAACAACAAACGGCATATATACAGCCTTTACAGAAAGAAGTACAGCAGAAAGCTGTGTTCAGCTTTTGGCAGATTTGCAGTTGCTTATTTTAGATGCAGCAGAATGAGAAAGCAAAATATTAATTTGAGGTCAACTCAACACTTTATCTTCTGCTTGTGTTGTGATTTACTTTAGAATAACTGGAGTAAACCTGCATTTATTGCTATGAATATGTTACACATCACTAAAAACGTACTTGAAAGTAGGGCAAGCTATAAAAGTGTGCATGTTGGCAAAACAGTGTAATTTGAAACCATGTCTCCTTGGTGCACACTCAGTGGTCGTCGCTGAACTTGCCGCTTTAATGTAGCGAGGTGAAGCAGGTGCAACACGGGATGTTGGGTTTGAAATATATTGAGAGGAAGTTACACTCTATCTAGTCCTTATGTGACACCATTACGCGTGTGTGTGCGTGTGTGTGTGTGTGTGTGTGTGTGTGTGTGTGTGTGTTTGCTTGTATACCATTCAAGCTTGAAACTTATCTCAGAGATAAAATGGAACTGAATGGAAACACCCTTTGCAAAGAGGCCTTTTGTTGTGTCTTTAAGCAAGCTGCCAGTCTAAATAGAGGCAACAGATACACTGCAGCAAATTTAAGGTAAGCGCTCCTTATATCACTCATGTGTTTATAACCTTTCACAGCAAAGACAAATATCAGACAAGAGAATTTGCCTTCCTACAGCTGACAAACTGTCTTTCTTTGCAAAGCAACACTGAAACGTTCCTTCATTCGAAGAAGGAAATTATCGGCAATAGATATTAAACTGACAAGACATTGATCCTCGAGTGAGCTTACCTGTGTGTCTGTCTATGGCTGACGCGCCTCTGGGACTGACAGAGACATTTCAACACAGGTCATGCTGATGCAATGCATTGTGGGATGAACTCACATCATTTCTCTTTCTCCACTTCTCTCACTCTCATAATAGCACCTCCTGCATGGCAACGGCCATACCGCAAATGTGGTCAGGTTTAAAGTGAACTATCACTGCGCAACATCAAGTCTCCATGACAACCACTCTTTATCTCATTTGCATCTTCAGCTTGCATTATCTATCGATACCAAATATAGACACCTTGTAATTCCCCCATCTTTTTGCACCCTTTTTAAAAATAACTTCCTCTTTTCCTCCATTATCTTGACAGTGTGCAGCCTCTTTCTGTGTAAAGTGCACACACACACACACACATTCACTTTTGCATTTAGCTGTTGAAAGAGGAAGCAGCAACAGACCAGTTTATAGGCAGAGAGATAAGCAGTGAAATTAGGAAGTGGGGTGTTGTAAAGGTTGCAACTGAGGGACTTTAAAAAAACAGAATGGTGACTTGCACGATTATCACAATTCTTGTAACACAAGATCTCCTTTACTCCCCTCTGTTCTTTTTCTTCTCCTAGCTCAGTGCATGGATAAGACCCCTTCTCTTCCTGCCCAAGATGTCTATCAAAGTATCAGTGGAATGTTGAACCAGGCCCCTGGAGCCCACACACACACAGCAACACTCAGCAGCACTCAGCACCTGTCTCCGATCGCCAGCATAAAGAGAGAGAGACGCTCAATTTCTCTGGACAGCAAGTAAGGGGGGAAATGGAAGAGGAGAGTGGGAGGCAGACAAGCATTTAATCAGCAGAAAAAAACACACTGAGCAGGTTGCATGTCATGAACAAAACATTATGCAATGCTAAAAGCACTGACATTGTTTAGCATATCATAATGACAGGCATTATAAAATCTTGGCACAGCTACTGTAAACAAAAATGATAAAAACATGCTGTGGCTTCCGTCTCATGGCAGCGTTTCCCAAATATTAAACCAAGCATTTCTAGATTTCTGCATGTCACTTCTTGTTGTAAACATAATCTTGTACATGTATTGAATAATAGAAGGTTGAATCAATAGAGGCTTTCAAAAGCTACTAGGATGAAGTGATCTTTCAGGATGAAATGTCAAGAATAAAAATGCGAGGAGAAGATGTTTTCAACATCTTTTTGAAAGGGTTTGCTTCTGAACTATTTGAGGACATCTGTCTCTTATCCATTTCCTGTAACCTCTTACCGAGCTCACATTGGATGGGTGGTGGAGTGCACCTTGGGCAAATTACCGATTGACCGCAGGTTGAACGCAAAGAAAGACAGAGCGCCATTTAAGCCTTTGGGCAATTTAGAGTCACCGGTTCATCTATACTGGAGGATTTTGGTCATGAGAAGAACCAGAGCCAGATCCTTGTTGCTGTGAGGCAGCAGTTCCTGCCTATTTGAGATCATTTAACTGTGAAAATTGGAGGCGAATATCAGCATATGTACACCTTTATAGTACTGAACTGACATCATGTTGGAGGTAAAGTTAAAACATTCCATTTAAATACGGTCACACATTTTTATCACTATCTGGCTATAGTTTCAAACATTTGGGCACCTGTACAAAATCAATCAATCAATCAATCAATCAATCAATCAATCAATCAATCAATCAATCAATCAATCAATCAATCAATCAATCAATCAGTCAATCAATCAATCAATCAATCAATCAATCAATCAATCAATCAAGTTTTATGTATAAAGCGCTTAATCATGGCAACAGACATTTCAAAGTGCTTCAACAGACAGAAAAACCCAACAGAACCCTCCAGAGCGAGCATAAGCGAGAGAGGCGGGGAAAAACTCCATCACTGAGGACAAAACTCCAGGCAAAAGAGGCAGCCGTCCACCTTTTAACACAAAAACATTTTTTTTTCAAAATGCATATTTCATGTTGTGAAGTAATGGACAGAAAGGATTTTTATTTTCCTTCAAAAATCCCTTAAATGTTCTGTAGGTAATCATCTTGTAATGTGGGGTCACAGGATGTAGATGCCTCATTTTACAGAAGTCAAAAAGGTTGTGACCTTCTGTCACACAGCAATATAACTGTTTTATCTTTACAAAATAGTGTTTCAAATTGATTTATGAAGTTATATTGCATTCAATTTCAGGCTGCATTGTTGAATGGGACCACAAAAAAAATTCTGCTTGTTGATAAAGGGCCCAGCCTCAGCATATGGGACAAACACGACTTAAACACATCCTACATTGTTTATTTATTTATCTTATCGAAAAAATAATCTAGCACTGATTTATTGATGTTAAAATCTTAAAAACAACAGGAACCTTCATTAGTCATTTCCATTTATCCATAATTTTGTCTAGAGATCTAATCTCTCCAGCTTTCTAGACACAACATTTATCCACCTGACACTATAATTTATGGAGGCACTGACTGCAGAAGCTCTGAAGACGTATCGGAGGCCCAGAGCTCCAGGCGGCCTCCCCTCTTCTGGGCTGCAGTGCCGCTGGGACTTTGGGGATTGGAAGTCAATGAAACCAGGCCTAATTTAGCCTCCGCCACTTCACGAGCTGCCAGGAATCAGAGTGAGACTCCTTCCCTTTTTAGGGCTCTCAAAGTGCAGCAGTCTGCAAGTGGCACTATTACATTCCTAGGAGCTGAAAGAGAGAGAGAGCCAGAGAGAGGTGGCAGTCAAAATATCCTATATGGAGGCCTCTTTGATGGCTCTGTAGTTCTAAGTGTATTAAACTACCATCATATCTCCACACCACTTTCAAAAGGCACATGGACGACTTGATCAAATGACGTCACCCTTGATCTGGACAGATAAAAAAAATCCAGCCACTAATCAGGAGTGAAAAGAGGATTTATCAGACGGTTTGGTTTATATTTACAGGATTCACAGAGATTGGGCCTGACACCGTGTCACATAATCTTTAATAATCCTGGTCTGCAAGGAACCTCAATGCTACCAGCCAAGAACTTTTTTTTTTTTTCCTCCATCCTGATCTGGCTGATCTTCATGTGACGGAGAGGAAGAGAGAGAGGGGAAGCCCTTCCACCGGCTACAGGGTTTCTTATTTTAGTATGAAATGTGAATTCATTTGTTTGTGATGAATAAAATTCTCAACATGATTTATTTTTACCTCTGCCAGGTAGGTTATGTCCTCAGGTCCATTTGTTTATTTATTTTTTGGGTTGGTCATGAAACCTGGTGGGAGATTTTGGCCCAGAATAGATCCAAATAAATATTTGTGTGGATTCAAATGAAGGAATACAAGATTTTTTCCACTTAATTTAACAGTTTTTTTTTTTTTTTAAATATTTTGTCCTCAGAGGAATTACTCTGGGAATAATGTTGATGACAGATCTGTGTAGGGGGTTAATATTTGTGTGTGCAATTTTCTTTAGTTTTGATTTGATGAAAGCAGTGGTGCCTTGATGTTAGTATGCATTCTACTGGGTACCTTTCTAGTTAAAACTGAGCAAACTGCACGGCGAAAATAACAGCAAAGGCAAATTCAATGAGTTCAATTTTTTATTTAAAGACTGAAAGTCAAAATGAATGAAAAACAGGACAAACTGGTCACAATTTATGAACTGTGGCAGTCTGTGTATTTCGATCAATTAGATTAGATGAGGATTTCTTGTTGAACTCCATCTTTGCGTTTCCTACTTATAAACGCACACGTATTACTGAAGATAAATTGAAGTCCTACTTGTAATATGAACTTACATGTGCCATTGAAGACACATTGAAGTACTACTATAGAAGACAATCACCTAAGCCATGATGTGGAACACACAAAAAGACTGTCTGTGGTGGAGAGATGACGTCTCATCCCAACTCCTACGGGGAGTAGAGAAATACACGGCTGTTTTTTTTTGCTAGTGTGGGAAAGAACAATTCAAAGTGACATAATCCCATTAGTCCATTCAAGGTTTCTGTCCGACCTGCCAGCATAATAACGAGATAAAGACTACTAGGGTAATTTTCCTTATAATTATTCATGCCTATTGTGCCATGGATGACTGTTCATTCAGCTACCATCCAGTTATAAGAGTTTTATTAAACTTTTGGCTGTGACTCAAACTCTTCACCAAATACTAAAATGGCTGTTGAGAGTTGTTTATCCTGCCTCTTCCATGTCACCCATCTCACCTCCATTTATAGTTCGGTTCACTGGAAATCTTGGCGGCTCCTCAGAAAGTCCTTGTACCATCCGACATCACATGTGACCCATGAGTCCAGTGACTGTCACCACCCCAGAATGAAAACGCTGGACGCTATTAGGCAACAAGTAGCATCAATAAAACATTAGATTACAGTCTTCTGATAGTGTTTTAGTTGGATCTGTCCTGCTACCCTATTCAGATAACAGCTGGGCGTCCAGTGTTACAGACGTGAGGTAGAACAAGAAATAAATCAGGAACCCAAGATGGCCGTGTAAATCATGTTCAGCTTTGGATTAGTTGTACAGTTTCTCCGCTAAATATCGAAATGCATGATGACGAGAACAGACCAGTCAAAGCCAAACAATCCAGCGGGTCTGTTAAGCCTGCTTGGCCCATGCCCCGTGTGCCCCACAACTTTCGTCAACTTAAGTTTAGCGTGGTTTATCTGGCAACGTTACAGGAAGTTAAAAAAATGTCTAGATCCACCCCTCCATCTGGATCTGCTTCAAAACTGCATTCTTCCCCGATCCATGCCTAACCTCTGCTCAAGCTTTTGTGGAAACCTGTTCAGTAAGTTTTTTGTGTATTCAGGGAAAAACTGTTGAAAGTTGAAAAATGTTGTATCTCACAAAAAGAATTCTTTTCTTTTCATTAGGATCCACACCAAAGTATAATGACTTCCCTGAGCCCTGGATACTGGCTTTTAAGAGATGCCTTCCTAAATCAGGTCTGGTGTAAGGGATGAGGGGTCAAAATGTGGAATTACAGTGCGCCCTCATTCTTTCCGGTTAATGCGTTCCAGGAACCAGATGCAATTAATGAATTCCGTGATAGAGCAACAAACTATTTATCTTATTATTTACGGTAATTTAAAGGTTTACGAACCCTCCCCATACTGATATTAAATCACCTTCTATCTGTATTACCTTTTCCCACACTCTTATCAACTGTTTAAAGCACTACTTCCGGAAACCGTCAGTAAATTGAATGTGCGTATGGTGTCATGTGATTGCTATCAAAAATCTGCGATGAGGTGAAGTCGCAAGCTTCGAAGCGCAAATGCGCGAGGGCGCACTGTATGCTTTGTGCAATATTGCAAAACGATTCTCCAACGCAAACAAAATCCAAGACAGAGCGTAGACTCATATAACAATTTCAGAATGTAAGGCCTCTGAGGTTATAAGTGTCTCCTGGCTGAAGGTAAGTGAGGAAACACAGCTCAAACCCCAGATGCTGATCTACATCAAAAGCATTTTCTACAGTGCACAGTAGAAAACCATTCTCTTTGCAACATGGCAACAAGTAAACTCAACATGACATCTATTGTAATTCTAAAACTAGCTAAGCTGAGCACCAGACATAATTATATCTCTGTTCAGCCAATCACAAAAGCGTGAGCCATAAATAACAGACTGCTCCCCTACAGAGCACCGGTCTGTGCTGAAAAATCAACAAACACTTTCTCCAGTAGCTCTCCTTCACTACTGTATTCGTTTTGCTCAGAAACAAGAGAGAAGAGAAAGACAGAGGCCTATAGACTCACATAAAGTCAGGGCGAGAGAGATAGAGCGAAGAGAGAAGAAAAGAAAAACAAATGCAGGCTATGATTACTGAGTCATAATGACGGCTGTTGGATAGGACTGTGGCTATAAGCTATGTCATTAAAGATGGATCCCAGTGGCTGGAAAACCTACAGGGCTCTATATGAGGCACTAAAATGCTGGAAGACAGGAAGGCACAGAATGGAATTCAAGAAGTCTTTGCAGCAGCTCCTTTAAAATCATTAAAATGTTTCATAAATATTGCATTAATAATCTTAATAGCTTTCTTGTAAGCAGCAATGTCTCTACTTTCAGGCATGCATGTTTTTGTCAGGCAGCTCCTGCTTCGCTCTGTGAAACTGCTTAGTCTCAGGGGCCTTATATTTAGATTTTATGACCAATATTGAATTCTGAGCCAAGATATTCTCACCAGTGTGATTTAAGGTGTTGCTTCGGTAGGGTACCAAGTCATGGCCGCAGTTTACATCAGATCGCAGCGAAGGGCTTGGTGAGGACATTGGTGTTTGTTTTCTCGGGGTAATGAGAGGTGGAATTGGGAATGTGTCCTCACATAGTTGTTGCTAACATGCTAATAATAGTTTTATATAAGGGATTGGGGAATTTATATAACATCTTAATGCCATGTGATCGTCGTCGTTGTGGTAACAGGTCACAATGAGGAAATGGATACATAATCACTGAGTTGCTCCTGATATAACCCTTTGTTGAAAGGCTTTTTTTAAACAATATGCGCTCAGTTTTTAAAGAATGTGATCTTACCAAAGATATGTAAGGATCCAATCTTGTGACATTTCTCATGGCATTTCTCCTAACATAAACAAACATAACTGGTATCACTGGCATGAGACATCTTTGGTATGTATCACATAATAAAAACAGATGTGGCCTAATTCATCCTGCCCTCCTCTATTATTTGTTTATTTACAGCTTTTCTTTTGAGGAGTTGACACTTTCCAGTTTTCGGTGTAACCAGTGACTCATAATTCCCTGTTTGCAATACGTAAAACTTACGAAGGCTGATGGGTCAACACTGGTCTTTTACTGAATGATTCAGCAAGCGGTGAAACGTGAAGCCATGATAGAATTAGCTACACAAGAACTGCAGCTTTTTTACCATTGTGGAGGCTAAGTCATAGGCGAAAATCCACAAGCTGCCACATCATTTTAATTTACTATGAAAATGGTCAGACTGAATGTTGACCTGTAAAACTCAGTCGTGACTTTACTGTTATTTTATAATTACATCATTAAGATGTTTTTATTTTATGTTAGGGTTCATATCACAGGCTATTATAACTATAATTATAACAGGTAAAAGTAAATAATTGATGTTGACACTGTGAAACTACCTGTCTTACTGCTTTCTTAAAAATAGGTAAAGACAAAGGACCTCATTCTCCTTTGTCAAACCTGAAGGCAACAGTATCCCCACAGAGGTGAGACTGTGTGTGAACCTTGAGTTTCCAGCGTGACCCCACTCAGCTCTGTGGACATTTTTCTCAAGCATTCTTATTGACATTCTGGTAGTCTACATTCCTTACTTCAAGGTCAGCAGCAGTGGCAAATTAAATTACTTGTCCTGTTTGCGGCATTGGCGCCGGGTCAACAGCAACTTGGCTAAAATGATGAGTGCGGAATTCTAAAGGGAGCTGCATTTGTCCTGGGCCTCGGGTGTCATGTTTGCAAAGAAAGTAGCAGCAGTGGGAAGAGTCGAAATCAAAAGCAGTGTATTGAATTCTGCTTTCGTAATCACTTACCAAAAAAAAAAAGTAAAAAAATCAATCGTGCATTCAAATGCACCACTTTGTACTGTTGCCCTCTGGGTCTGCCCTGCAGTTGGAAGATGTCATGTGCTTACAGGGTTTGACCTGGAGTCCATTAGGCCGAATTTTATTGAACAGACACATGCCACCTGCAGGACACCTTTGGTATAATGTAGGAACATGCCACACACATTTATTTGTTAAGATTGTTATTTTTGATTGTCATTTTTGTTGGCCAGTCATTTAATTTAAAATTGCTTAGATGGACATCCCTCTCTCTTTCTCTCTCTCGAAGCTTTTTATGTCGTGCAGGCTGTCAGCATCTGGTGAGCTGTCTGCAACAATATGTGGAGTTTATCTCTCACTTACTGAGACGGTTGTTATCAGCTTACAAACAGCTTACACACCACATTGCAGATATGGGTGGAGCTCCTGAGTAATTTCATGTCAAAACACCACAAGTTGGCTTCACAAGCTCGTGTTTACAAAGTTTTACCACAAGATTATTGAACAATCTTTGTGGAATATTCACCACATAGAAGATCATGATGTGTATTACCTTCCTTTGCTAATATATTTCTAATCAAGCGGACGCACTGCACCTAGCTTACCAGCATCATCAACATGACTCCTGAACCCATATCGCCACGCTTCACAATGCCATAGTTATGTTCAAGATCATGACTGTCTCCTGTGTGATGCAATCTCTTGAGATGAAGTGAGCTCTTTTTCCAAACAGTGTAATTGTACTGGCAATGATTTGAGTCTTTGTACTTTGGGTAAGCAGAATTCTAAATGAATCAATGTAAATCTGTCCATGATGATTCTAACTATAAATGCTGCCACTTGGTGGCATGGCCTGAAAGCACGTTGAACACTTTCCCTGGTTGTTCCATGAAGACAGGCAGACGTACGTCTTTGCTAAACCAAATAATGCCTGGAAGTCAGTCACCACCTTTCTTTTGATAATCAGTCATTCAGATAGATGAGAAATTATTTCTTAAAGTTGATGAGGACAAGAAATGTTCTCACCATCATTACATAGCTGGTGTATGTCCATACCTAAAAGAAAAAAGATGTGACTGTGAGATTTCAGTTTCTTCTAAACAGCCGCAGCTCAGCTATAAAGCTCACTCCACTACTACTGTATATACAATATAATCAATATATAAATTGCCCCGTAGAGCAGCACGGTGGCGCAGTGGGTAGTGTTGTTGCTAGGCGGGTCCTGGTTTGACTCCCGCTCTGTGCAGAGTTTGCACATCCTCCACGTGTTTGCGTGGGTTCTCTCTGGGTTGTCGGCAAGGCTCCACCAACCCGCGACACACGACAGCGGAAAAAAGAGGGTACAGAAAATGAATGGATATATATTGCATATATATTGCAAAAATGTAATAAAATGTAAATATATTGTTTTTAAAAAAGTTGAAATGATTTATTGTTATTATATTATTATTATTATTATTATTATTATTATTATTATTATTATTGTTATTATTATTATTATTATTAGTAGTAGTAGTAGTAGTAGTAGCAATAGTATTGTCATTGTTATTTTGAATTATTACTGTGTTAGGGTTAATACAGTTTAAAAATTAAGTTCTATTATAAAGTTATTAAAGTTATTTGTCTGTGATTAATTCGCCCTGACATAAAATGAACTGTACATCCTTAAAATTATGCAGCACTGTTTTAGAATTATTCCATTACTGTATTCTATTCTGCCATAATGCTCAGCTGCTCTATAAACTATGACCCAGGGCATCGAATGAACTATCAAACGGGAATAGTTCTCCACTCCATAGTTCTCCATAGATTAACAAATATTTCCGGATAGTGATGTTGAATGAAAACAATCAAATTTGTCACTAATGGAGAGGTCTGTGGGCATCAAGTGGCCCACAAATGTATGAATGAAGTATGGTTTTAGAAGACAAATCTGCCTCAAAGATCCGCTCAGATCCTTTCGTTTCAATATTTTTGCTAAATTTAATAGTACTGTAATTGACTTTGATTCTGCTAATTCAAAACTGTTAAAAGTCTTTGGTACTCAATACTGTCTCTTTGGGGCATGATTAGAAATCTCCTTTTGGTCATAAACACTAATCCTAGTGACATGGACGTGATCTTAACTGGGATATTAACAGTTATCATGATACTCAAGCAGCAGCGCATTGGCGTTGTGCCCGGAGTTTGCCCCACCTTACGCCCTAAGACAGCTGGGATAGGCTCCAGCTCTCCGTGACCTGCTACGGTGGATAAAGCAGTTCGGAAGATGAATGAATTAATGATATTCAAGTACTGTTTGCAGAAAAAAAAAGTCTGATATTTAACCATTTCAAAAACAATTTTACTTTGTGATGGGAAGTGAGAGTGATGTTCTGATGGGCTATAAACTGCTTGGCCTTCACGTGTTGACCTTTGAAATTATTTTTATTTTATAAAATAGGAAGAAGAACAAACGCCATGGAGGGAGAAGCCCCTACACTGTAATTACTTCTGTTACATAAAAGAAGTGTCTGATCTTGTTTAACTACTCTATTTGCAAGTGCAATTCTGTATTTTTCTTTTTGTTTGTTAGGTGTAGTAAGTGTTTGTTTGTCTGTATAATCTTATGTAATATGCTCAGCAAGGTTTGTGCAGTGTTGTTGTTTTCCCTTTGTATATGTGTTACCTGTATTTATTGTGACTGCTGTGATGTCTTGTGGTATGTGGAATCTTGTTGAATTTATGATTGTATGTGAGCAGATGGTATGTAATTTCCCTTTAGTATTAAAGTATCTGTCTGTTTCTCTCTCTCTCTCTCTCTCTCTCTCCTGTTATCAAAGGAGGACTTTTCAATATAGGAACTTTTGCAGGAACATTAGTGGAGTCCAAATTCATCGCGGCTAAAATCTCCACGTTTGTTCGTGTGGTGGAGATTTGTGAACCCACCCTGGATAGCGCTGCTTCTCTATCCTCTACTGTGGTTGTGAGGAACTGGAAGAGCCAACTCACCCCACAGCAACTGACTTTGATAAATTCTTATTGTAGAGGCCTATCAAACCCGATTCATACTGACCCTTTCCCTGTAGAGTTCGTCTCTTTGCTCTAACGACTCCGTGTCAGACCCGATCAGCCTCAGTGACAGAAGTGGGAAAAATATGTATAAATTGATGGTAAAGGTTCTAAACAATGGTAAACTTAAACATAGGGTTGACACACCATGGAGTGTTCACCTTGGGCTGATGGCGAATGTGAACCCTTCTTTGGAGTCTTTTTACAAGCCACCATTAACAAAGAGGGTTGGAGATCTCCAATGGAGGATTTTACATGGCGCTGTAGCCGTCAACAGTTTTATTGCAGTTTTGAATTCAAATATATTGGAAAACTGTCCGTTCTGTTCTCACAAGAAAACTATTTTTCACTGCTTCCTAGAATGTCAGAGACTCGACAATCTATTCCTGTTTTTAAAGGGAATCTTTCTCTCATTCGGTCTTGTTTTTGACAAAGATATATGCATTATAGGTTTGAAATGCAGGAAGAATCAAAAAAAGGATCGGCAGATTATAAATTTCCTTCTGGACCAAGCAAAGATGGCAATTTATCTAAGCAAGAAGGAAAAGGTTGAAGCCGTTTTAAGAAGAATCAGACTTGATTTTAAGTATTTCAGAGCTATGAATGATTTAGACATTTTTACGAACCTATGATGTGTCAAAGGTGTCTTATGTTCCGTGTTAAATTAGGAACTCATGTTCAGTCAGTGTTTGATTTAATTCAAGTATATTTTGCCCACATTTCATATGATAGTTT
Organism: Antennarius maculatus; assembly: GCA_013358685.1. Lineage (NCBI taxonomy): Eukaryota > Metazoa > Chordata > Actinopteri > Lophiiformes > Antennariidae > Antennarius > Antennarius maculatus. The sequence goes on along the minus strand of CM023619.1, from coordinate 7,940,279 downwards.
TTTTTTTTTAAGTGTGTGTTCATGTTTGAGTGAATCTGTCTTGGATGTTGTTAACATAATTATCTTGTAATATTGACGTCATGAATAAATGTGATTTTAAATATCTCTCTCTCTCTCTCTTTCTCTACCCATCTATCAATCTATCCATCCATCCATCCATCCATTCATCCATCCATCCATCCATCCATCCATCCATCCATCCATCCATCCATCCATCCATCCATCCATCCATCCATCCATCCATCCATCCATCCATCCATCCATCCATCCATCTATCTGCTCCATTTGCAGGGATGAACCAAAAGTGACCTCAACCTCAGAGCGCTTGACATTTGTGAAAAAATCATTTACAAGTTCATATACTGTACATCAAAATTGAATGTTTGTAGTTGAATCACAGCAATGTTAGTAGACTGGAGGAAAGAGTTGGGAAAATTACAAAAGTTGCTGCCACTTGCTGGTGGAACGTGTAAACTGCAATTTTACCATTTGGACATAATAAGAATCCTGAATTCGACCTATATCAAAATATTTGTTGCGGATGTATACAAATACTCAATAAAGTTTAACTTTACTCTTAACTTTACTCTTTTATTCTTTATTTTTGTCCAATTTTAACATGAATAGACAAGAAGATAACATGGATTATTCCGAGTTGTTGTATTCTGCCAGCTGTGCAGTGATTGGTTAGTTTGAGAAAGCGGAAATAAAGCATTGATGGTGCCTCTCCATCGTCCCGTGGATACCCTACTAGTTGTCTGTAATGCAGTTGGGTAGTAACTGTTTTATTATCTTCGGTGGGTGAACGAGTTTGACTGTATCTGTTGTATTTGGTCTGATTTTTGTGCACATTAATGTTTCAGTGAACTTTTCTCACTCTAGCATGGTGTACTAACTAGCTAAATAACACTAATTTATAATACAGACCTCTAGTTACTGACATTTAGGGTGTTAAAGAATAGCTGGCAGAAAAACAGATAGGTTACAGCCCGGGTTTCAGTCACTTCGAATCAACCATTTCTCTTCCAATACACTTTCTATTAGTCTGGCTATTGATTATTTTCTTTTTTTTTGTACATTTTTTTTACTAGAGTCATAAAACAATTAGAGAACAAAAAATCAACAATGCTTAACAAAATTCAGTTCAGCAAACTTACATGAAAAAAAGAAATTATTTCATGTCTACTTGTACATACCCACAGAGGGGAATAACCTGCATGAATTAAATAAGATATACCTAACCTGTGACTAGTTGGAATCAATCTTAGGATAACTCAATCTAATAATGAAAATATTTCATTACGGGATCCCATCGCAAGGAATAAATCAGTTTTAACATAAAGTTGTTCAGTTATCTTTTTCCATTAAATATACTGATATTAATCTATCTCTCCATTGTTGTATGGTGGGTGGTAGAGGGTTAAGCCAGGCCAGAGTTATCATTTTAGTTGCCACTAACAAAAAAATTTTCAACATGTACAGCGTTTCATGACCAATGCTTCCCTTTGGTAATAGTCCCAAAATATAACACTGTGGGTCCAAAGGCAAATCAGCATTCAAAATGGCTAGTATTTCTACTCGAATCTCCTCCCAATATAATTTATAGTTTTGGACAGTCCCAAAAAATATGTGTATGATTTCCATATTTCTGGCCATTCCTCCAAAATAAATTTGTTTTGCTTTTATCAAATTTTCCAATTATGGATGGAGTTTTAAAATACTATTGATTATTTTCAAGATTTTCCTTTATAAATCACTGGTTGTTCGGATCAGAAATTTTAATTAAATATATCATAAAGCAGACAAACACAGTGATATTTGAGAAGTGAAGTGAGGTTTATAGGATTTACAGGAAGTATGCACTCAATATTTAAACAAAAGTAGGCAGGTACATAAATTTGGGCACCCTTTTTTTATTGATTTGAATACCTTCAACACTAATTATTAGACCACGACCCGCACAGCATTTAAAAGCGGTTAGGAAAATGAATGTATAAATGAACTAATTATTAGACAATAAAATTTGTTTGGTTAAGCTCGTTGACCCTTGACCTTCATACACTGGAGAAGACAATCATGAGTAAGGGTATTTAAGGTGGCCATTTACAAGTTGTTCTCTTTGCATCTTCTCTGAAGAGTGGCAACACAGGAGCCTCAAAACAAATGTCAAATAACCTGAAATCAAAGACTGTTCAACACCATGGTTTAGGGCAGTGTTTCTCAAATAGTGGGATGCAATGCTGGGGGGGGGGGTGCGTGTGACACTGGGAAACATGTTTTTTTTTTTGTCGTACTAGAATAAAGTGTAATTGCACACCCATTACAGTGGTAGGCAGTGGCGCTCTCATTGTCTGAGTGTGAACAGGGAGTATTAGCTCTTCGTTGTAAGGGTTTTTTTTTTTTTTGCACAGAGTACGCGATATTTAGTGTAGTAAAAAAAGAACCTCGAGACAACATGAAAACATTTTTAACAGGGATGAAAAGAGGCGGAGAGAGATGCTGCTAATGAGACAAAAGCAGGTCACCTGAAAGCTAAGACCAGGAAATATGATGAAGCTTATGTAGCTTCTGGGCTTTACTGTTACTACAGTGGGAGACGAGGAGAGACCAGTGTGTTTGCTATGTCTGAAATGCTGGCAGCAGACAGCATGAAGCCTTGTAAATTAAGTCATCACTTAATTAAGTTGTCACATTACACCCCGAGCACGCTGATAATCGCTGGAGTTTTTTCAGGAAAAACATGCGGAATATTGCAAACAATCAGGCTTTGTGAATTCTGCTTCAGTAAACCAACGAGCTCTGTTTGCGTCATATAAAGTGGTGTATCCAATTGCTCAGTGAAAAACACCCCACACCTTAGCAGAGAAGCCGATACTATTGGGTCATGTTGGGTGAAGTCAGTGCTGCAAAGTTAAAAACTATCTGTCTGTCCAATGACACTGTTGCTAGACGTATAGATGACATTACAAATGACCTTCAAGAACAGCTAGTAGATAATATCAAAGACAAACGTTTTGCCTTACAATTTGATGAAGCAACTGACAGCAACAAAGACTATTTGTTTATTACTTATGTACATTTTGACTTGACAAACTCCCTGTGTGAGGATCCTCTTTTTTGTAAATACTGTATGTCAGAGACAGATCCACAGCTGGAGAACTATTCAAAATGCTGGACTGCTTCTTGACTGAGAATGAGTTACAGTGGGAGAACTGCATTGGTGTTTGCAGTGATGCTGCATAGACCATGGCAGGGAAGAGACAAGGACTTGAGCACTCATCAAGAAGGCCTCACCTAATGGTTAGTGGACACATTGTATTATACAAAGAGATGCACTGGCATCCAGGCAACGTTCCCCTAAATTAAGTGAGGTTATGACTGACATTATAGGTGTTGTCAATTTTATAAAGACCAGACCAATAAAAACAAGAGTCTTCTCTGCTATTTGCAAGGAGATGGGAGCTGAACATCAAGCTGTGATCTGTCACACTGAAGCAAGGTGGCTGTCACAAGGAAAAGTCTTGTCCCGAGTTTTTGAGCTCAGAGAGCAGATAAGAGTATTTATGGAGACTGACCATGTAGTGGGATATCAGAAAGCTGAAGTTGGAGAACTTGGGTCTGGTCTGGAGGAGGACAGCTGGAACTAATCTCAGAAAGAATGCAACAGTTCCCATCATGCTACCCGAAACTAGAGGTAGACTAACTATAATTATGACTGCATTGGAAAATCCAGCAAGTGTAGAAGAAATATATTTTAGTGACACAGAAATCTCCTCATTGAACTGCAATGGAAATGCAAACATGCAAATCAAATCAGTGTAAATATGATTGTTTAATTTTATTAATTCCACATACCTTTTTTTTAAACACCAATATGCTCTACAGTGGCTCTACAGTGTCTACAGTGGCATTAAGCCATCTGCCTGGTGTTCCTGTTTTTCTTTGTCTCATTCAGAGAGTCATCATGACGGCCAGAAGATATTCAATCTTCCAGCCTTTGGTCAATCATCGCAAACTTTTGATGAACACAATTAAAAATGAGCAGCGGATTGAATTAAAACAAAATTGAAAATTAGGGTGGTGGTGATCATGAGCCGACTCCACACGGTGAATACCCTTTATCACTGTCACGAAATAAAGTATTTTTCTGACCTCCTCAGTTCTTGTTAAGCAGAACCACTTGCAACGCAGTTAAGATGTTTTTAATACTCATAGCCTTTGTCAAATTATTGAGATCAATCACAAAGACAACATAACTGCAGTGACGTTGGAAGGTTTTTCCAACACGTGGCATACACCTGCTGCTGGAGGAGCGACATGACTCTCGCGAGATTTCATCGTTGTGAAGTGGAGTAAAGCCTTCCATCAAAACTGCACAGAAACTAACGTTAGCCAAAAAAACACTAAGAAGAGACCGGGTGACAAGATCATAACAGACCATGAAAGACAAACTCATACTCACACCTACGGGCAATTTGGAAATGATCAATTCACCTAAGCTGCATGTTTTCTTGGAAAATGAGGTCGACACAACTCGACCTAATTTTCAAAGGGCAGGCCACTGAGTTTCCGTTTTGAGGGCTTTGATGGCTTTGATGGCAAAGTCATGAGATCATCAAACATCTAAGCAGCAGCTGCCTTCCATGTGGGCTTCAAGTCAACTTATAAATGAGATTGTTCAAACCCATCATGTCCAACCTCAAGGCGGCACCAAGAACGTACCAAGATGAGGATACAAGACTTACCTGTAAGTCAGTAAGGCGGAGGAAACTCTGGGCACGACCCCAGTGCACCGCGGAGCTACACAGAGACACAGACAACCCACGCACACACACTCATTCTTACGGTCAATTTGGGATCAGCCAGTTAACCTGAAGCACATTTTTTTGGAGGTGGGAGGAAGCTGGAGAACACAGAGAGAACCCACGCAGTCAATCAATTACTTTAGAGAAATAAAGTTATAATTACAATAACATGGCTCATTAACGTGGCTGTTTCATCTCAAATCCAATGCTTTACTTTAAAAGTCCTCGAGCAAACATCTGTTCTTTCAAAAAGAAAACTACTCATTGCTTATGTATCTAAAAGACAGTAAGAAAGGTTGCCACAACCATACTAGTTGCCACCCGTATTTATTCTTAAAAATTCTCCTGCAAATAATAATCTTGACAAGCTTCCTTTTATACAATGTGAAAATATGTCAAAACACCTGTGTCCTGCTGTCCTTCCTAGACGACAATGGATGAGACGTACGTGAACAACATATGGAATTTTCTTAAGAATGGCATCCAGGAAGTCCAGCGGAAGAATAATGCTGAGTTAAGCTTTGAGGAGCTGTACAAGAATGTCTACAAGATGGTGTTCCACAAACATGGAGAGAAGCTGTACACAGGTCTGAGGGAGGTTGTCCGTGAGCATCTCAAAAAAGTAAAATATAACTTATTCTCTGACTCTAGTCTTTTTTAACTATTAGCAAAACTATGAAGTTTCTTTCTATCTTTATTTGTTTGTTTGTTTGTTTGCTTGTTTGCTTAAAGGTGCAGAAAGACGTTCTTAACTCTCTAAACAATAACTTCCTGCAAACACTGAATCAGGCCTGGAATGACCATCAAACCGCCATGGTTATGATCAGAGACATTGTCATTTACATGGTAGGTAAACACTTGTCGCACGCATCTTAAATAATGAATTGTTTTGCAGATGAATTACTGTTTTTTGCTGTCTGTTTCTGTCATGTGAGTGCCGTTGTCTCTGTAGGAGGAATTATCATACATTTGTTATTACTAAGTTTGTGCTTTTAAGGAAGAGCTCTTGTCAAAAAGAGTGTTGCCTTGACCCTCTGCAATTTGCATACAGGGCCAAGAGAGGGCTGTCTGATGACACCATCACCTTATTGAAACTTATTTATAAACATCTTGAGGTCAGCAAGAAACATGCTAGAGTGCTATTCATTGACTTTTCATCAGCCTTTAACACCATCCAACCTCACACACTAGTTGAAACACTAATTAAATCATTGGTTTAGGTTCAGGTATCACTGGTTGGGTTCTTGATTTTCTCAAAAATAGAACCCAGAATATCAAGGTGAATGGGAAATTTTCTGGAGAATTAACATCATCTACAGGCTCACCCCAAGGTTATGTCCTCTTGTCACTCTTGTATATCCTGTACACCAGTGACTGTAGAAGCCAACATGCTGACAGACACATTATAATATTTGCACATTATTCTGTCATTGTCAGTCTTCTCAATGATGGTGAGGTCAGCCATGAACCAGTAGTAGATGACTTTGTTTCATGGTGTGAAGAGGCATTTCTACAACTTTATGTCACAAAGATCAAAGACATGTGCATTGATTTCAGGTGACACCCACCTCTTCCTCATTGTAGTGTCACGAGTGGTCAGACAGTGGAATTGATAACCACATATATTTATTGACAATCGACTGAAATTTGATTGTAATACTGAAATGTTGTGTAAGAAAGTTCCAGCAGCGCCTGTTCTGCTTGAGGAAGCTAGCCAACTTTCAGATGGACAAGTCGCTGATGATTTGTTCTACAGGGCTTTCACAGAGTCCATTTCCTTTGCTGTCATCTCTTGGTACGGTAACCTTGGTGCTAGGTGAAATAATTTTTTATTTAATACACTGGGAAATTAAGAACGCACACTCTAGTTTTTGTTAGTCAATCACGCAAGGGGGCCTGTAAGCATGCAGGGGAGGTAGAGTGGCGGGCAGCTCCTTTGTGGTGTGCCCAAATGAGCAGCAGGTGAGGGGGGACAGCGCCTTTCTCAATGGTGCCTCGGCAGTGCTCCAGAGGTGACCTGCACCTCCCACTGTCAGCTCACCTCCAGGTGTTTTTTTTGGGCGGGAGCAGGAATCGAACCACCGATCTCAGAACATTGGACAACCCGCTCTACCGCCCGCTTTACCACTGAGCCACTGCCGCCCCTTGCTCGTAATAGTGTTGTTTGGGGGGCCAGGAAGAGTGTGGGGGGAAAAACTGAGATGTCTGACTGATATACAGTATATGATGAGCAGGTGTTCAAGAAGTCAACATCCATAATAGCAAATAGCTACAATCAGCTAAATTTGGAATATAAATTCTTGCCTTCCAGTCTGAGTCTTGAGCTAAAACCAACAGGTTTAAATTTTCATTTGTGCCTACTTCTATTCACACACTCAATAATGGGAGCAGAACGAGGTTGTGGTTGTTTCAGGTTCTTTTAGGTTCAGAGGACAGCTGTCAGTGATAAGTGTGAGGTGTTGGAGGGTGTGAGGTGTGTGTTTGTGTGTGTTTGTGTGTGTGTGTGTGTGTGTGTGTGTGTGTGTGTGTGTGTGTGTGTGTGTGTGTGTGTGTGTGTGTGTGTGTGTATGGGGGGGGCTGTGCTTACTTTATTTTTTTCATTCATTCATTCATTCATTCATTCATTCACTCATTCATTCATTCATTCATTCATTTTCTACCACTTGTTCCGCCTTTGGCAGGTTGCAGAGATTTATTGTTTTTGCAACCTTACATTTTAATGCTGCAATCTGGATCTGGGATTTATGCATTCATCTTTGTTCATGTTTATATTTGTTGTGTTTTTAGAGTTTTATTATTACCTGCTGTATTAAGAATTTAATGTGACTTAGCTTTTCTCATCAGTTTATTGACTTAGCTTTTCTTACCTGTTTATTTACCTTGTTATATTGAACAGAAGTGAGATTTGTTTTTGTAGGAGAGGGATCGCATTGAATTTTCATGGATTAATCATTAATGTTAATGCTTCCTGTAGTAGACATGTATTTGTCTTTTTTTTACCTGGTGGAAAGCATCACTTGTAGTCTGTCTGTCACAGCTTAACATTTTTAATTGTGGACAAATTATTAATGTTAAAAAAAATCATGTTACCTGGTGACATGGCTAATATTTGATTAACAACATGCTTCTTGAATTTATCTTCAGTATAAGGGATACTTACAAGGAATATGTCATTTGCCATCATTTATTCGACAGTCTAATGAGCTTTTATATGCATTCCATTACAAATGAAAGGTGTGCTGTCATTTAAAGCTCCTGTAAAGCCTGTTTTGTAGCAGAAAATATTGCATGGATATAATTTGACTATGACGATATAACTTGACATGTCCATGGGGTGGTAAATGATACCTATCAGACTATTGGCAAAGTGTTTAAAAGAATCAAATTGCATTTAAAAATTCCCTTAATGTGCATACATTCACACTAGTGTTCTTGAATCACTTTGAGTCTTTACCATCCCATTCTCTCTGCCCTCTCAGGACCGGGTCTATGTTCAACAAAACAACGTCGAAAATGTCTACAACCTTGGCCTTATCATATTCAGGGACCAGGTAGTGCGCTACCGCTGTATTCAAGACCACCTGAAACGGACGTTACTGAACATGATAGCCTGTGAGAGGAAGGGAGATGTTGTTGACAGGTATGAAGGAAGACTATTTCACTAAAGGTGTTTATTTATTCAGTATTTATGATGTACATTTATGTCTGAGCAGTGGATATTTACAATTTCCTCCGGGATTAATAAAGTATCTACCGACCGACCGACCTACCTACCTACCTACCTACCCTCCCTGTCCGTCCTTCTATCTATCTATCTATCTATCTATCTATCTATCTATCTATCTATCTATCTATCTATCTATCTATCTATCTATCTATCTATCTATCTATCTATCTATCTATCTATCTATCTATCTATCTATCTATCTATCTATCTATCTATCTATCTATCTATCTATCTATCTATCTATCTATCTAGGTTTGGTTAGAAAATTAGAAGTCTCCGTGCTTTGAGGTGTCTATCCTTCACTGGTCGGTTATTTTTTGTAGCTCTTGTTAAATGAATAGATAAAAAGGAATGTTTAATTATTGCAGATTTGGAATCTTACTTATATCTTACTAATGACCATTCACTGTAGGGGGGCAATCAGAAATGCATGCCAGATGCTGATGATTCTTGGCCTGGATGGCAGGTCTGTGTATGAAGAAGACTTTGAGCGTCCTTTCTTAAAAATGTCAAGGGAATTCTTTCAGGTAAGTCTGCGCTACATTCCAGATGTCTCTATGTTTTCTGCAATTGGAAATCTGTGTAACATAACAACACTATATCTGCTCCTTCAGATGGAGAGCGAAAAGTTCCTTGCACAAAACAGTGCCATCGTCTACATAAAGAAGGTAGAGGCCAGAATTAATGAAGAGATTGAGCGAGTTTTGCATTACCTAGACAAGTCTACACAGGAGCCCATTGTCAATGTGGTGGAAAGGGAGATGATTTCTAAACAGATGAAGAACATCATGGAGATGGAGAATTCTGGACTTGTCCACATGCTCAAGAATGGCAAGACAAGAGGTAAACATTTTACCTAAGTGGTAATACCACTTCAGTTACCTGTCATTGTGATTTTGAAATAAAATGCAGTTACAATGAGCAATTACAACCAAGGCATTTGTAATCATATTCCTTAATATTTTGTGTTTGCTTTGTCCCATTTTCCCCCACCATGGCCCACTCCTCTCCTTCCAGACTTGGCATGCATGTACATGCTGTTCAGCCGTGTGCCATATGGCCTGAAAACCATGTGTGAATGCATGAGCTCTTACCTGAGAGAGCAAGGCAAAGCTCTTGTGTTGGACGAGGGAGAAGGCAAGAACCCTGTTGATTATGTTCAGGTATGCTTGGCTCTGCTTTAATGTAAAGATGAAATGGTAGAAAAGGAATGAATGAATGAATGTTTCATCATAAATGACATAATCTCTTTATAAATGTCTTCCGGACAGAGCCTGCTAGACCTCAAGACACAATTTGATTGTTTCCTCGTTGAGTCCTTCAACAATGATAGACTTTTCAAACAAACCATCGCAGGAGACTTTGAGTATTTTCTTAATCTCAACTCCCACTCACCAGAATATCTGTCACTTTTTATTGATGACAAGCTCAGGCAGGGCGTCAAAGGGGTAAGTGGTATCCTTAGTACTCGGCAACATTTCAAAGAAGTTGAACAAAGCAGTCCTGTCTTCTTTCACCAGTTGACGGAACAAGAGGTGGAAACGATCCTTGATAAGGCCATGGTATTGTTCAGATTTATGCAAGAGAAGGATGTGTTTGAAAGGTACTACAAGCAGCACTTGGGCCGCAGACTGCTCAGCAACAAGAGTGTCTCGGACGACTCGGAGAAGAACATCATCTCCAAGCTCAAAGTAAAAATATACATATTCATGTCTATTGTAACTGTTGTCATGTCTTGCTGAAATTGCCTTGGTGTCAATGTATCAAAAACCTTCGTCAGCACTTTCAACTGTTGTATGTTCCTCTCCCGTAGACAGAATGTGGCTATCATTTTACCTCAAAACTGGAAGGAATGTTCAGAGACATGAGCATCTCCAACGCTACAATGGATGAGTTCAGACAACATACACATACGACAGGGGTAAGGCAACCAGATACCCTCTCAAAAAACCCCCAGTGCTTTAAACAATGCAAACATTTGACGTGAACCCCATATGAACTAGAATTCAGTATCCATATCACTGATGAGGAACATTGGATGGAAGCGAGTCTGTCAAATTAAGTAAAAAAAATTCATGCATTTATTCAAGGCATCTCTGAGTGGTGTGGACCTCACAGTAAAAGTCCTTACTACTGGCTACTGGCCTATACAGTCGGCAACACCTAAGTGTACAATCCCCGCCGCACCTAGCCACGCCTTCGAAGTCTTCAGACGGTAAATTTCCAAAATTGATAGGGGTGAATTTAGTTGTCCTGATTTCTAAAGATGACACTTCTTCTGAAGGTTTTACCTCACTAAGCACAGTGGTAGACACCTCACACTTCAACACCACATGGGCGGAGCAGACCTGAATGCAACTTTCTACAGCAACATTAAAAAGGTTAAAACTGCTTTGTTATTTTTTATACTTTATGACACAATAGTATTTTTTTTAGGATTGACCGCCCCATCTAATGTCATTCACTTGCAGGACAATTGTTCAGATGTGGGTCTGGGAGGTGCGCAGGTGACCAGCTTGAAGACCCGAAAGCACATCCTGCAGGTCTCCACCTTCCAGATGACCGTCCTCATGCTCTTCAATAGCAGAGACAAGTGTACTTATGAGGTGAGCGTGAGCTGAAACTCCTTTATCTGGATGACTTATCCTTGCTCCTCCTTCAGATTGTTTTGCTGAGGTTATTTTCGTTTATTGCATTACAGGCTTAATTGTTCTTGTCTTGGCTTCTTTCAAACCCATCTACAGGAGATCCAGCAAGAGACTGATATTCCTGAAAGGGAATTAGTGCGAGTATTGCAGTCTTTTGCTTGTGGAAAGCCTACACAGAGAGTTCTTACCAAACAGCCAAAATCCAAGGAAATTGAGAGGGGACATGTGTTTACAGTCAACGATCACTTTACTTCCAAACTGCACAGAGTTAAAATACAAACAGGTGGGTAAAGCTTTGACAGATTTCCAAATTGTGTTAAATTGTGGAGAAAAGATGTGCCAGAATTGAGAACTGATTTTTGTTTGGGATTCGGTCTGGACTAACATTTCGCTGACCTCTTGTAACCCAATTCACCTGCAAAAAAACACCTGAATTATGTTCACAGAACTTACTTTACTCTAAGATTATACATACAACATACATTTTAGGAATGTCTCCCTGTTGCATGTTTTTGAAACAAGATTTCCTGTTACTTGTCAGATATATTTTCATTAACTATGCCTGTATCAGCAACTACGTCACTCTTGGCTTACTTTTTTCTGCTGACAATTCCTGGGTACCAGAAAACTTCTTCTCTCCTTTCGGCTTTTTCCTTCAGGGGTCATCACAGTGAGTTCAGTTGCCTCTTACCCTGTTTTCCGCATCCTCTTCTCGCACACTTGGGTTTTCTTGTACCCAGGTACCAACCTGGATACTAGAAAACACTTATCCCTAAACACTGTAGCACATTGGGTACTGCTGTTGCCTCACAGCAAGAAGGTCTGATTCCACTTCGGGCATTTCAGTGCAGAACGTCTAGGTTTTCCCTTGTCTGCCAAGAAATTGGTAGCTACGAGATGGAAAAACCTTGAGAAATTTTCAGTAAACACTTGGATTCTAACATTTCTTTATATAATTTACTTACTGGAGTGAATTGAGTTAAAAGATCTATGCTTGATGTGTTGGGGTCGAGAGCTGAAAATTTAAAACAAGTTATTTGCATTCCAATATGACTTCGGATACCATGATGTGTCTGTAGTGATTAAGATGAAGAGGAAGGTTATTTAGTTGTTATTCTTATAGCAAATGTAGCTGCAAGAGGACACAAGTCAGTATCTTATTGTGCCGGTCCCAAGCGAGGGTTGTGTCAGGAAGGGCATCCAAAGTAAAACTTTGGCCAAATCAAACATGCGAATCCCATACCGGATTGGTCGTGGCCCGGGTTAACAACGACCACCATGGGTGTTGTTGAACTAAAGGATGCTGGTGGAAATTGGACTACTGTTGTCGAAGGAGAGGAGGAAAGTGTGTCCGTGGGAAGAAAGAGAAAAGGAACGCCAAGAGTATAGGATTGAGAGTAGGGATGTTGAATGTTAGTACTATGACAGGAAAAGGTAGAGAGTTGGTTGACATGACGCAGAGAAGGTAGACATATTGTTTGTCCAGGAGACCAGATGGAAAGGTAGCAAGGTTACAAGTTCGGGAGCAGGGTTCAAGTTGTTCTATCATGGTGTGGATAGGAAGAGAAATGGAGTAGGAGTTATCTTGAAGGAGGAGTTTGTAAGGAATATCCCGGAGGTAAAAAGAGTGTCAGATAGAGTGATGAATCTGAAGCTAGAAATCGAAGGTGTGAAGTTCAATGTTGTTAGTTGGTATGCTCCACAGGTAGGATGTGAGCTGGAGGAAAAGGAAAAATACTGGTTGGACATGATGAAGTGATGCAGAGCATACCAGAAGAGGCAGGAACATAGGGTGACCTATAAGAGTGGAGGTAGGAGCACACAGGTAGACTATATCTTGTGTAGAAGATGTAATCTGAAGGAGATCAGTGACTGCAAAGTAGTGGTAGGCGATAGTGTAGCCAAACAGCATAGGATGGTGGTGTGTAGGATGACTCTGGTGGTGAGGAAGATGAAGAGGACAAAGACAGAGCAGACGACAAAATGGTGGAAGCTGAAAAGGGAGAGTGTTGCATGACTTTTAGGAATGAGTTAAGACAGGCTTTGGGTGGTCAGTAGATGCTTCCAGATGACTGGAAAACTGCAGCTAATGTGATCAGGGAGACAGCTAGGAGAGTACTCGGTGTGTCATCTGGAAGGAAAGTAGACAAGAAGACTTGGTGGTGGTGGAATGAGGAGGTACAGGAGTGTATACAGAGAAAGAGGTTAGCTAAGAAGGAGTGGGACACTGAGATGACTGAGGAAAGTAGACAGCAAAGGCCAAACAAGGGGTTTATGATAACTTGTATTCTAGGTTGGACAGTAAGGAGGGAGAGGCTGATCTATGCAGAGAGACAGAGAAAGAGGTGCAGCAGGTTAGGGTGATTAAGGATAGGGATGGAAGTCTATTGAAAGGTGCCGGCAGTGTGATGGGAAGATGGAAAGAGTACTTTGAAGAGTTGATGAACGAGGAAAATGAGAGAGAACAAAGACTAGAAGAGGTGACTGTTGTGGACCAGGAAGTAGCAAAAGATTAGTCAGGATGAAGTGGGGAGGGCATTGAAGAGGATGAAGAGTGGAAAGGCATTTGGTCCTGATGATATACCTGTAGAGGTTTGGAAGTGTCTCGGATTGGTGGTAGTAGAGTTTCTGACTGGGTTGTTCATAAGGGTCTTAGATAGTGAGAAGATGCCTGAGGAATGGAGGACAAGTGTGATGGTGCCCATTTTTAAGATCAAGGGAGATTTACAGAGGAATAAAGCTGATGAACCATACAATGACGTTATGGGAAGGAGTAGTTGAAACTAGACTAAGGGCAGAAGTGAGCATTTGTGAGCAGCAGTATGGTTTCATGCCAAAAAAAGAGTACTAGAGATGCAATATTTGCTTTGAGGATTTTGAGAAGTACAAAGAAGGCCAGACGGAGATGCATTGTTTTTTTGTAGATCTGGAGAAAGCTTATGACAGGGTGCCCAGACAGGAACTGTGGTATTGTATGAGGAAGTCTGGAGTGGCAGAGAAGTATGTTAGAGCAGTGCAGGACATGTATGAGGACTGTAAGACAGTGGTGAGGTGTGCTGTAGGTGTGACAGAGGAGTTCAAGGTGGAGGTGGGACTGCATCAGGGATCAGCTCTGAGCCCCTTCTTGTTTGCTTTGGTGGTGGACAGGCTGACAGACAAGGGTAGACAGGAATCTCCATGGACTATGATGTATGCAGAGTACATTGTGATCTGTAGTGAGAGCAGGAAACAGGTGGAGGAGAAGCTAGAGAGGTGGAGGTTTGTCCTGGAAAGGAGAGGAATGAAGGTTAGCCGTAGTAAGACAGTACATGTGTGTGAATGAGAGGAACCCAAGTGGAAGAGTGAGGTTACAGGGAGAAGAGATCAAGAAGGTGGAGGATTTGAAGTACTTAGGGTCAGCAGTCCAGAGCAATGGAGTGTGGAAAAGAGGTGAAGAAGTGTGTACAGGTAGGATGGAACAGGTGGAGAAAGTGTCAGGTGTGATGTGTGATAGAAGAGTTTCAGCTAAAATGAAAGGAAAGGTGTACAAAACTGGTGAGACCAGCGATGTTGTTTGGTCTAGAGACAGTGCCACTGAGGAAAAGACAGGAGACAGAGCTGGAGGTAGCAGAGATGAAAATGCTGAGGTTCTCTCTGGGAGTGACCAGGATAGATAGGATCAGGAATGAGTACATCAGAGGGACAGCACATGTTAGCGGTTTTGGTGATAAAGTCAGAGAGGCCAGACTGAGATGGTTTGGACATGTTCAGAGAAGAGAAAGTGAATATATTGGTAGAGGGATGCTGAGTTTTGAACTGCCAGGCAGGATGCCTAGAAGAAGACCAAAGAGGTTTATGGATATAGTGAAAGAGGACATGAAGGTAGTTGGTGTGAGAGAAGAGGATGCAGAAGACAGGGTTAGATGGAGGCAATTGATTCTCTGTGGTAACCCCTGAAGGGAAAAGCCAAAAGGAAAAGAAGAAAAGAAGATTATTCTTATAGCGACGGAGGGAATCAAAGTGTGGTGAACTTTACTTTTAACTTCAGTCTAGGTTACATAGTCATAGTCATACTCAATTTTATTGTCAAATAGTGAAGACACTACAGCATAGATGAAATTACAGTCCTCTCAGACTCACGCAGTAAAAAAAACACAAAAGATCCGTTCTAGCGGGAGAGAGAAGAGTCGCTGCGTATGCATGCACCGCCATCCTATCCTATCCCATCCCAGTAGGCAACAGAACCCAACAGAACGCAACAGAACCCTCCAGAGTAAGCATAAGCGACAGTGGCGGATCTGGGTTTCAACTGTCAACACATCGAACACTCTCTTTGGTTACCTCATTACATGTTAAATAACCTCTTACAGAACATATTTTGTTAGTGAATTGGGAATTGGATGAATATGAAACAACCACTGCAAACACACCAGAAGGAATCAAAGAGGAAAGCAATACAGAAGTTAGCTGAGCTTGCTGCAAAGAAGAAGGAGGGTGTGTCAAACAAGAAATAATTCTAATTGTAAACAGTGTAAAACATAACATAACCTATACCTAGAAAATAATTTCTGAACTGAAGAGAGATGTCATCTTCTCAGAATCCCTCTTATGAGAACAAGAATAAAGCAGTGACTGAATATATTTTCAAAATACAGCAATCCCTCGCTTATTCGTGCTTCAAGATGCTCGGCTTCACTACATCATGAATTTTTAGTAGTCACATGATACCGTACGCGCATGCTATTGGCTGACAGCTTCCGTGTGTGCGCTGCGTTCTGATTCATGGTGACCGTAAATAATGACATGAATAGTTTGCTGCTATATTACGGAATTTTGTTTTTTACGGGTGGTCCTGGAACGCATTAACTGTGATTAATGAGGGATTACTGTAGATAATTGTCATCGAATATGTTGGTCTTTCTTTAACTCATTAAATAGTCATTAAAAAATCCTGTTGCCTTCCCTGTCTCTGTCTCACATTTCTAGTTGCTGCTAAACAAGAAGAGTCGGAACCTGAAAGGAAAGAAACACGGCAGAAAGTGGATGACGACAGGAAGCATGAGATCGAGGCTGTCATTGTCCGCATCATGAAGTCTAGGAAGAAAATTCAGCACAAAGTCCTGGTAGCTGAGGTAAATAACCTATGTGATCAATCAATAAATAAATCAGTCAGTCAGTTATTCAGGCATTGATTGATTAATTTATTGGTTGGGTGATTGACGGACGTACGTACGTCCATCTGTCCGTCAATCAATCAATCAATCAATCAATCAATCAATCAATCAATCAATCAATCAATCAATCAATCAATCAATCAATCAATCAACTTTTATTTGTATGGCGCTTAATCACATCAGCAGATATTTTGAAGCACTTTAACAAAGAGAGAAACCTAACAGAACACTACAGAGCAAGCATAAACAACAGCGGCAGGGAAAAACTCCCTCATTGAGGAAGAAACTCTCGACATGACCCAGACTCTGGAGGGCAGTCATCCGCCTTGACCGGTTGGGTCAAGGCGGATGGGAAAGGATTTACAATACAATGGGCACAGGGACAGGGCAAGGAAAAGAGAGAGAGACATAGACAGAATGGTATTTGGCTTGGATGGAATTGCAGTCTAAAGTTGAGTTCTAGCCGTTGAAGTGGGGGAGGGATTATTAGGTCTTTAGATTTTTTTCCTGCTACACTTGCTCCCTACCTGTCAGTACAAGCCCATAGACAGCGGCAGTATCTTGCAAGCATGTGAAGTGTCAATGTATAAGGATCAAGAAAAAGCAAAGAAAGAGAAATAACAGAAACTCCTAAAGTAGTTAATGTAACCCCCTTTAACTGGAGAGACAGAGAAAATACCCTCAGCAGTCGAGGCCTACAGCAGCTTATCCAAAGGAATCTGCTTTATCAAAGAAGAAACTTTTGATTCCACTGTTAAATAGTAAAAAATCTTTTATCTTAAAAATAATTGTCCATCACTGAATGAAGGTGCTTTTTCTTACATGTTGTTTATTTGCATCTGCAGGTAATCCAGCAGCTCAGCACACGTTTTCTTCCAAGCCTTGTGGTAATCAAAGAGCGTATAGAAGGACTAATAGAAAGAGAATACTTGGCAAGGACATCAGAGAATCGTAAAGTATATACATATATCGCATAGAAGAGGAACTACGGATAAGACTGGATGCAAAGGATTTTTTTTTGAACTGTTGAACACATGGACTGGAAATTTAAAGACATACTGGGAACCGTAATCCATGGTTTTCTCCTGGTTCTCCGGATTCGTCCCTCCGTTAAAAAACAAACATGTATTAGGAACATTAGGTTATGTTGTCCCACTGTGGTGGTGTGCTCAAGTCACAGCTCTAGATAATAACTCTTGATTACTAGATAAATTTTAACAGTTCCAGCTTTACGTGTTTCCAGTTTTAACATGTATAGATCCAGCTTCAAGCTTTCCAACCCTTGTTACAAAGAATGCCTTGGGGAAATGTGAATGCACCACATTATTTTTGTTTGAATCCTTTATAAAAATATAGTCAAAACAACAAGTGTGGATTATTATTATTCTTTTCCTTTCGGCTTTTCCCTTCAGTGGTCGCCACAGCAAATCAGTTGCCTCCATCTAACCCTGTATTCTGCATCCTCTTCTCTCACACCAACGACCTTTATGTCCTCTTTCACTACATCCATAAACCTTCTCTTTGGTCTTCCTCTAGGCCTCCTGCCTGTCAGTTCAAAACTCAGCATCCCTCTACCAATGTATTTACTATCTCTCCTCTGGACATGTCCAAACCATCTCAGTCTGGCCTCTCTGACTTTATCTCCAAAACCTCTAACATGTGCTGTCCCTCTGATCTACTCATTCCTGATCCTATCCTTCCTAGTCACTCCCAGAGAGAACCTCAGCATTTGCATCTCTGCTACCTCGAGCTCTGTCTCCTGTCTTTTCCTCAGTGACACTGTCTCTAGACCAAACAACATCGCTGGTCTCACCACAGTTTTGTACACCTTTCCTTTCATATTAGCTGAAACTCTTCTATCACACATCATACCTGACACTTTCTCCACCCATTCCATCCTACCTGTACATGCTTCTTCACCTCTTTTCCACACTCCATTGCTCTGGACTGCTGACCCTAAGTACGTCAAATCCCCCACCTTCTTGATCTCTTCTCCCTGTAACCTCACTCTTCCACTTGGGTCCCTCTCATTCACACATGTACACTGTCTTACTGCGGCTAACCTTCATTCCTCTCCTTTCCAGGACAAACCTCCACCTCTCTAGCTTCTCCTCCACCTGTTCCCTGCTCTCGCTACAGATCACAATTTCATCTGCAAACATAGTCCATGGAGATTCCTGTCTAACCTCGTCTGTCAGCCTGTCCATCACCATAGCGAACAAGAAGGGGCTCAGAGCTTATCCCTGATGCAGTCCCACCTCCACCTTGAACTCCTCTGTCACACCTACAGCACACCTCACCACTGTCTTACAGTCCTCATACATGTCCTGCACCGTTCTAACATACTTCTCTGCCACTCCAGACTTCTTCATACAATACAACAATTCCTTTCTGGGCACTCTGTCATAAGCTTTCTCCAGATCTACAAAAACACAATGCAGCTCCGTCTGGCCTTCTTTGTACTTCTCTATCAACATGCTCAAAGCAAATACTGCATCTGTAGTACTCTTCATAGAGTCCACATCGCTAATATGCTAGCAAGTAGGTTTGAAAATATTTTACTGCACATGTGGTGCACAAACCGAAGTGACTATATTAATACAATTACATACAATATGTCAAGAAGGTACCATGTACACTAATTCAGGTTTAGCTTCAATAAAAAAAGGAGCTTGATCCAACCGCTTTGGACGCATACCTCTCTCCAGTGATGGCACTGATGGACTGAAAAGAGGTTAAAAGTGTGAACCGCACTACCACCAAGATCCCATAGGGAATGCTCTAACAACATAACCAATTGAATAATACTGTAAATTTCGTTACACAGGCAGGGTGGAAGTATGTGTGAGCAGTGGACATAGGATTATCCAGAGGTCCGTTTCACAAAGCAGGGCTACCAAACTCTGAGTAAAACCTCTGGGTTGACTTACCCTGAGCTTGGAAACCAAGGGCTTGCAGTTTCGCAAAAGCTGCTCAGGGTTAGTTTTATCAACCAATAAGTTCACCCAGAGTTTAGCAGGTGCGACACAACTCTAAAAAGCCATCTTTCATGGAGCCTCAATTCAACGAGTCACCATGACAAAAGACAGGAAGCGCGCAGTGAGGTTTCAGCATTGCTCAGTGAAGTAAAGCCTTCGGTCATCACCACACAGAAACTCATATTAGCCAAAAGAAACACTACGAAGAGAGCGGGTGACAAGATCACAACATTCATTCATTCATCTTCTACCGCTTGTCTGC
Source organism: Antennarius maculatus (assembly GCA_013358685.1). Classification (NCBI taxonomy): domain Eukaryota; kingdom Metazoa; phylum Chordata; class Actinopteri; order Lophiiformes; family Antennariidae; genus Antennarius; species Antennarius maculatus. Next base: position 7,920,706 of record CM023619.1, on the reverse strand, counting down.
TGTGGTAGGTCGCGGGGAGCTGGAGCCAATCCCAGCTGACTCTTGGCGTGCGGCGACAGCGTTACCCACTGCGCCACTGTGTCGCCCATGAAAGACAAACAACTACTCATGCATTCATTTATTCATCTTCAGCTGCTAGTTTCGCTTATTTTATTTATTTATTTATTTATTTTTATTTTTTATTTTTTTTTTGGGGGGGGGGGGGTGGATTAGGTCCATACAAATCAATCTAATTATTTTCAAAGGGAAGGTCACTGAGTTTCCCCTTTGATGACTTTGATTGCCGCTGTGATTCCATTGAAAAGTCATCAAAATCATTAAGCATCAAAGCAGCAGTTGCCTTTCATGTAGTGTTCAAGTCAACTTATAAATGAAGTTGTTCAAACTCATCATGTCCAACTTCAAAGGCTGCACCAAGAAGGTCGCAAAATGAGTACACAAGACTTCCCTGTAAGTCAGTCAGGCTACGGTAGCGGTGTGCGGTAACGACCTGGCTCAAAGATACACACTGAAAGTTCTTCACAAACTATTGAAGTCAGCTATCATTTGGCCACTTTCAAAATATTATTTAATTTCAGTTTGAACAGTCCAGCGATCACTAGTCATCATTTGCATTTTACTCAAGAAATAAAGTTGTAGTCTACGTGGGTTCTCTCTGGGTTCTCCGGCTTCCTCCCACCTCCAAAAGCATGCGCTTCAGGTTGATTGGCCGGTCCCTAATTGCCCGTAGGAGTGAGTGTGTGTGTGCGTGGTTGTCTGTCTTTGTGTGTGGCTCCGTGGTGCACTGGCGTTGTGCTTGGAGTGTCCCCCGCCTCACGCCCTATGTCAGCTGGGATAGGCTCCAGCTCTCCGTGACCCATTGCGGCGGATACAGCAGCAGAAAATGGATGGATGAAGTTGTAGTCACAATAGTATGGCTTGTTAACATGGCTGTTTAATCTCAAGTCCAGTGCTTTACTTTGAAAGTCCTCTAGCAAACATTAAAAAGCAAACTACTTATTGCGTATGAGTCTAAAATGCACTAAGAAAGTTTGCCACAACCATTCTGGTTGCCACCCACATATATTGTACTTATAAATTCTCCTATAAATAATCTTAACAATCATCCATTTATACATTGGGGAAATAATTCAACATACCGTATCCTGCTGTACTTCCTAGACGACAATGGATGAGACGTATGTGAACAACATTTTGGATGTTCTTAAAAATGGCATCCAAGAGATCCAGTGGAAGAATAATACCCAGCTAAGCTTTGAGGAGCTATACAAGAATGCCTACACGATAGTGTTTCACAAACATGGAGAGAAGCTGTACACAGGTCTGATGGAGGTTGTCAGTGAGCATCTCGTCAACAAAGTAAACTCTAACTTATTTTTTGATTCAAGTCTTTCTTTAACCATTAGCAAAACTCTGAAGTTGGTTTGTTTATTTGTTTGTTTCTTTGTTTACAGGTACGGAAAGACGTTCTTAACTCTCTAAACGATAACTTCCTGCAAACACTGGATCAGGCCTGGAATGACCATCAAACCGCCATGGTTATGATCAGAGACATTGTCATTTACATGGTAGGCCAACACATTTTACACACTTCTTATGTAATGAATTATTTAGCAGATGAATTACTGTCTTGATGTTATTGTTACTGTTTCTTGATGTTCTGTTTCTGTCATGAGAGTGCTGTTGTCTCTGTAGGGGGGATTATCATGCTTGTTCTCCGTCACTAGTAAATTTGGAAGAGCTCTTGGCAAAAACAGTGTCGCCTTGACCCTCTGCAATTTGCATACAGGGCCAAGAGAGGGCTGTCTGTTGCTACCATCATCTTATTGAAACTTCTTTATAAACATCTTGAGGTCAGCAAGAAACATGCTAGGCTGCTATTCATTGACTTCACATTAGCCCCTAACACCATCCAGCCTGTACAATTTGAAAAACTAAAAATTTTGGTTTAGGTTCAGGTACCACTGGTTGGGTTCTTGATTTTCTCAAAAATAGAACCCAGAAGGTCAGGGTAAATGGAGCCTCATGAAGCTTCGAACTAGTGTGAACCGATTGGGATGAAAAGCTTCAACGCGTCATGGGACTTCATCTGCCCATCACTACTTGTACCTGTCTGTGTGTGTATGTGTGTGTGTTGTTACAGCCAGCTCGTAGACCGCAACAAAACAAAGGAGATGTACAGCAGGTGGTTCCAAAAGATAACAAAGGTTTATTAAACAAAAGCAAAACTATACAATAAAGCAGCGTGACAGTAATCAAAAATACAGTTTTCCTCCAAGTCTTTCACCACACCGTCTGCTAGGGAAAGTGACACGCCCCGGTGCATTGGCAGGCGGGGTTAAATAACCTGGAAGCACCGACCAGGTGTTCCCAGTTACTTGATGATGATCCCTCTCAGCTGTGAACCTGCAACACAAAGCAAAGAGCTGGAAGGACCAAGGCCCTGGGGCCGTGACAGTGCGTGCGTGCGTGCGTGAGTGCATGTGTGTGAGTGTGTGTGTGAAGATGAATGAGTCTTAAGAGCCAGCGTGTTTCTTTCTAAAAGTGGAAAAACCACGTGACTGATTACGTTTGACACTTTCAAGCACTTCGAAACACACCGGGTGACACACTCGTGCTTCATTCACCAGGTGAACCACTTTAGTGGTTAGGATCAATGGGCGGCGCTTTGAAACATCAGTGAGTCCCAGCGCGGTGCGCTGTTTATCGTGTCAATCCCTTCTGGATTGATCAGATTAGCGTGGAGCACACCCACTAACAACACTGGACATCACACCTTCGATTTCTAGCTTCAGACTCATCACCCTATCTGACACTCTTTTTACCTCCAGGACATTCCTAACAAATTCCTCCTTCAAGATGACTCCTACTCCATTTCTCTTTATTTCTACATCATGATAGAACAACTTGAACCGTGCACCTAAAATTCTAACCTTGCTACCTTTCCACCTGGTCTCCTGGACACAGTATGTTTACCTTCCTTCTCTGCATCATGTCAACCAACTCTTTACCTTTTCCTGTCATAGTTCCAACATTCAACGTCTCTACTCACAGTCCTATACTCTTGGCGTTCCTCTTCTCTCTTCCTACGTACACACTTTCCTTCTCTCCTTCTTCGACCAACAGTAGTCCAATTTTCACCGGCACCATGTAGGTCAACAGTGCCGATGGCGGTCATTGTTAACCCGGACTTCGACCGATCCGGTATGGAAGTAATAGATTTTGTTTGCATGTTTGATTTGGCCAAAGTTTTACATTGGATGCCCTTCCTGACACAACCCTCTGTATTTATCCAGGCTTGAGACTGGCACAATAACACTGGCTTGTGCCTCCTGGCGGCTGGATTAATATAGCAAGCAAGGATTAAATTATATTTGGTTTTATACAGAAATTGTAATACAAGAGGTACTTTTTTCTGAGGTCATGAATCATTGTGGCTGCAGTACAGTCACCCTGCCAAAGAGGGCACCCACATTCTCAATGAATGGGACGCCGAGTAATAAAAGTTTTCGGCACAATTGTCCCTAACGGTTCGAAAACCCATGGGGCGCCATGCGGACATCACTATCTATTTTTACCGTACCTGTGGATCAATGATGGAACACACAGGAGTAATGTCTTAACGAGCCAGCGCCTATTTATTACTGACTCGTGCCAGGTAGAGCTTGAGAAGTGAAGGAGAATATAATCAAGTATATTAAAGACACCACTCCCCTCGATCCACAGGAGCGCACGAGTGCCACCCATTGATCTGGTGTTGTGAACACTTTCCTACTATTACGGTATCTACCAATGCCACACTCAATAACATCATCTCAAAAAAAATAAGGGGGTGCTTATTTTAAGTAAAAACTAGTTTATCATGGAAATTCCACAACAAAACAATAATATCAGACTTCAGTACAAACATTTGAAAACAAATGTATTGGTATTATAAACCAAGCGCACCCATCACAAGAGTTCTCCTACCAGCAAGCTGTGCGTCCCTTTCTGACCCAGAACTGGTGTTGGTGTCTTTGGCGAGCAACGTGAATGAATGAATGAATAAATAAAGACGAACAAATACCCAACTGTCAAGCATGTTTATCAACACATCTTCGACGTTTAACTGTTACACGTCAGAAAATGGCTGGTTTTAATTCCGTCCATTCTGTGTTTGTATGTAGACACTGGTAACACACATTAATGTCACAGTGATATTTGTCGCAGGGAGTCGCCCCCAAAATAGAAAAAGTTTCGGTTAGAGCATCCACACGACAACGCATATTTTCAAAAACGTCACTTTTGGCCAGCGTTTTCGTCGCGTGGACGAAAGGCGTAACCGTAACAAAAACACCTTGCTGCCTGATGCCATATTGTTCATGTGATTTCTACTGGCAGATGGATGGGCGCCGTGATTGGTTGAGCACTTGATTGACAGGTAGTGGGTGGAGTTAAAACGTGATACCGTGACGTTTTCAAGTGAGCTTATTCAAATATATACCTGGGGAGATAGAAGCGTGATTTGTTTTCCTGGGAGAGGCGTCACATTAAATTTTCATGGACTAGTCATGTCAATTCTTCCTGTAGCAGAAATGCATTTGTCTTTTTTTAGCTGATGGAAAGCATGACTTGTAGTTTGTCTGGCACAGGTTAACATTGTTAATTCTGAACTAATTATGAATGTTAAAAAAAAATCATGTAAGTTGGTGACATGGTTTGATATTTAATTAACAATATGCCTCTTTAATTTGTATAATTCACGGTAGGGGATAGTTACTAGGACTATGTCATTTGCTATCATTTATTCAACAGTCTAATGAGCTTTTACATGCATTCTACTACAAAATGAAAGGTTTGCTGTCATTTAAAGCTCCCGTTAAACCTGTTTTGTAGCAGAAAGTATTACACAGATATAATTTGACACTGATGAATACCTTTCAGACTATAGACAAGTGTTTAGAAGAATTTCAACTGCAATTTAAAATTCCCTTAAATCTTTGGTTGTGCATACATTCACATTAGTGTTCTTGAATCACTTTGAGTCTTTATCACCCTATTCTCTCTGGCCTTTCAGGACCGGGTTTATGTTCGACAAAACAATGTGGAAAATGTCTACAACCTTGGCCTTATTATGTTCAGGAACCAGGTAGTGCGCTACCGCTGCATTCAAGACCACCTGCAACGGACGTTACTGAACATGATAGCCTGTGAGAGGAAGGGAGAGGTTGTTGACAGGTATGAAGGAAGACCAATTTACTAAAGATTATTGTATCTGCGGGCCTGCTAAAGAAAAGTCCCATGGTTTTGTTAGAAAATTAAAAGTCACGCTTCCACACTTCAACTTCAACTTCACTTCACTTCACTTATTTTTGTAGCTCTTGTTTAATAAATACATAAAGAGAGAAATGCTCAGTGATTGCAGATTTGGAACCTTCCTTTAATAACCATTCATTGTAGGGGGGCCATCAGAAATGCATGCCAGATGCTGATGATTCTTGGCCTGGATGGTAGGTCTGTGTATGAAGAAGACTTTGAGTGTCCTTTCTTAAATATGTCAAGGGAATTCTTTCAGGTAAGTCTGTCCCACTTTCCGGGTGCCTGTGTTTTTTACACCTGGAAATCTGTGTACCATAACAACACAATATCCGCTCCTTCAGATGGAGAGCCAAAAGTTCCTCACGGAATACAGTGCCAGTGTCTACATAAAGAAGGTAGAGGCCAGAGTTAATGAAGAGATCGAGCGAGTTTTGCAATGCCTGGACAAGTCCACACAGGAGCCCATTGTCAACGTGGTGGGAAGGGAGATGATTTCTAAACACATGAAGAATATCGTGGAGATGGAGAATTCTCGAGTCGTCCATATGCTCAAGAATGACAAGACAGAAGGTAAACCTTTTACTTAAATGATATTCCCCCTTTCAGTTACCTGTCATTGTGATTTTGAAATAAAATGAAGTTACAATGGGAAAATATGAGCAAGGCATTTGTGATCATATTTCTTAATCATTTCCCTAAATGATTTTGTGTTTGTTTGTCCCACTTCCCCCACCGTGGCCCCCTCCACCCTTCCAGACCTGGCATCCATGTACATGCTGTACAGCCGTGTGCCATATGGCCTGAAAACCATGTGTGAGTGTATGAGCTCTTACTTGAGAGAGCAAGGCAAAGCTCTGGTGTTGGACGAGGGAGAAGGCAAGAACCCTATAGATTATGTTCAGGTATACTTGACTCTGCTTTAATTGTAAATGAAAGGGAGGTGTTTCATCACAAATGACATCACTGCTTTGTAAATTTCTCCCGGACAGACCCTGCTAGACCTCAAGACACAATTTGATCATTTCCTCACTGAGTCCTTCAACAACGATAGACTTTTCGAACAAACCATTGCAGCAGACTTTGAGTATTTTCTTCATCTCAACTCCCACTCACCGGAATACCTGTCACTTTTTATTGATGAAAAGCTCAGGCAGGGCGTCACAGGGGTAAGTGGCATCCTCAGTATGCAACTACGTTGCAAAAACGTTAAACAAAGTAGTCCTGTCTTCTTTCACCAGTTGACGGAACAAGAGGTGGAGACGATCCTTGATAAGGCCATAGTGTTGCTCAGGTTTATAAAAGAGAAGGATGTGTTTGAGAGGTACTACAAACAGCACCTGGGCCGTAGACTGCTCAGTAACAAGAGTGTCCTGGCCAACTCAGAGAAGAACATCATCTCCAAGCTCAAGGTAAAAATATACATATTCACGTCTCTTGCAACTGTTGTACCACATCTTGTTTGATGAAGTTGCCTTGGTGTCACTGTATCAAAAGCCTTCATCAACACTTTCAACTGTTGCATCCCCCCCTTACCCTGTAGACAGAATGTGGCTATCATTTTACCTCAAAACTTGAAGGAATGTTCAGGGACATGACCATGTCCAAAGCTACAATGGATGAGTTCAGACAACACATACATATGACAGAGGTAAGGCAACCAGACACCCTCTCAAAAAACAAAACAGTGTTTTAAACAAAGCAAAGGTTTGACGTGAAGCCCATACAAACTAGAATTCAGTATCCATATAACTGATGAGCAACACTGGATTGTAAGTGAGTCTGTCAAATTTAATAAAAAAATGCATCTCTTCAAGACATCTCTGAGTGGTGTGGACCTCACAGTAAAAGTCTTCACTACTGGCTACTGGCCTATACAGTTGGCACCACCTAAATGTTTAATCCCCGCCGCTCCAAGCCACGCCTTTGAAGTCTTCAGACGGTAATTCTCAAAAACTGATAAAAAAAAGTTATGAGGGTGAATTCAGTTCTCTCTGGTTTCTAAAGATTATGCTTCTCCTGCAGGTTTTACCTCACTAAGCACAGTGGTAGACAGCTCACACTTCAACACCACATGGGCGGGGCAGACCTGAATGCAACTTTCTACGGCACCATTAAAAAGGTTTTAACTGCTTTATTATTTTTTACATCCCGCTTCAAAGCGGTGATGTATCGCAATTTCAGTGCTCGTGTGCTCGTCCATCTGTTTATCCGTCCATTCGTTTGTTAGTTTGTCCACCAAAATTCTTCGAAACATTGCAGATGGAAAGATGAAACAAAAAGCACATTACTCGGGTGGCAAAAGGGATGAAAATAAGATGATGACCATGACCTTGAGAAAACTAGGTCAAGGTCAAATTGAAACTTTTGTCCACTCAGGAACCGGATAAGCTAGAAAGACGAGGAAGAAGGCCAGTGTAAGAGTAGAGTAGAGTATAACTTTATTTATCCCTTAAGGAGGTTCTGTCAGGAGATTAATTTCTCCGTGGCACACAGCACAGTAAGTACACAAAACACAGAAAAAGCACACAGAAAGCACCAGCACATAGAAAGTAGTACAACACCAAATAGAAAGAGTAATAAATAACCTATCAAGAATATATAAATAGAAAATAATAAATAGGCATAGAAATAAAAAATAAACAGGCCTGGTTAAGTATGGGTATAGTGAAATGTCTACAGTGTTTGTATTGTTTTTGCTGTACTGTCTGTGTCATCACTCAGCTCTCGTGTGGACTTCTTCTTCAACTCCCCCAGAGAGGAGTTGAGCAGTTTAATAGCTTGGGGGATGAAGGAGTTCTTAAGTCTGTTTGTCCTGCATGTTGGAAGGCGCAGCCTCTGGCTGGTCAGGCTTCTCAGGCGTCTCTGGTTGTTGGTAACGGTGTGCAGAGGGTGGCTGACATTGTCCATGACGTCCAGCAGTTTGTCCAATGTTCTCTTCTCTGCCACCGTTGCCAGAGGGTCCAGCTTCATCCCGACCACCGAGCTGGCCCGCCTGATCACCTTCTCCATCCTGGAGAGATCGGCCTTGGTCACGCTCCCTCCCCAACACACCACAGCGAACGACAGGACGATGGCGACTACAGACTAATAGAACATCCAAAGGAGCTTCCTGCAGATATTGAATGCTCTCAACCTCCTCAGAAAGTACATCCTGCTCTGTGCTTTCTTGTACAGCTGCCTCATGTTGCTGGTCCAGTCCAGTTTGTTGTCCAGCCACAGCCCAAGATATTTTTAGGTCTGCACAATCTCCATCTCCTCCTTTCCTATCAGAACTGGTCTAGGTTGGGGTCTGTCCCTCCTGAAGTCAATGACCAGCTCTATAGTTTTGGAGGTGTTGAGCTGCCAGCTGTTACTGTGACACCAGTCAACAAAGTCCTTCACCAGGCATCTATACTCCTCCTCCTCATTGTCCCTGATACATCCCATGATAGCTGTGTCATCTGTGTACTTCTGGATGTGACACAGTTCTGAGTTGTAGAAGAAGTCCGCCATGTACAGGGAGAAGAGGATTGGGGACAAGACAGTCCCCTGTGGAGCACCGATGCAGCTGACCACAGTATCAGACGTGGCGTCCTTTAGCCTGACAAACTGTGGTCTGTCGGTGAGGTAGTCTTGGATCCAAGCAACCAGGCCAGGGTTCACTCGCATTTGTAGGAGTTTTTCCTGTAGGATACAGGGCTGGATGGTGTTAAAGGCACTTGAAAAATCCAGAAAAAGGATCCTCACAGTGCCGCTTTCCTTGTCCTGATGCGAATGGGCTCTGTGTAGCATGTGGAGGATGGCGTCATCCACGCTGACCTTTTCCTGGTAGGCAAACTGTAAAGAGTCCTCAGCATGTTTCACCTGAGGCCTGAGGAGACTGAGGAAGAGCCACTCCAGAGTCTCCTTCAGATGCGATGTGAGCGCCACCGGTCGGAAGTCGTTCAGCTCGCTGGGCCAGTTCTTTTTGGGAACTGGAACGATGCACGACGTCTTCCAGAGGGTGGGCACCTTCCTGAGACGCAGGCTCAGGTTGAAGACCCGTTGTAGCGGCTCCCCGAGTTCGGCGGTGCCGGCCTTGAGTAGATGGGGGCTCACCCCATCTGGTCCTGCTACTTTTCAGGACAGAAGCTTCCTCAGTTCTCCTCTCACCTGGTCCACTGATGTAAGTGGTGTGGTAATACTGTTTTAGATACCACAGACGCCAATAAGCTGTGGTAGCTTGACCTAGGTCAAAGTTAGGTCAGAGCACTAACTTTGATCTTTGACCTATGTAAGTAGGTTAGGGTAAATTTTTGAATTCAGGGGTGTGGCGGGATGTTGCAGTCTATGATTGCCTTGTTTATTTTCTGTGATACAATGGTATTTTTTAAGCTTGACTGCCCCATCTAATATAATTCACTTGCAGAAGGATGGTTCAGATGTGGGAGCAGAAGGTGCACAGGTGACCAGCTCGAACACCCGGAAGCACATACTGCAGGTCTCCACCTTCCAGATGACCGTCCTCATGCTCTTCAATAGTAGAGACAAGTGCACCTATGAGGTGAGCATGAGCTGAAGTTCCTTTATCTGGATAACTTATCCTCACTCCTCCTTCAGATGCTGATTGTTTTGCTGAAGTTATTTTTGTTTATTGCATTACTGGCTTACATTGTTCTTCTATAACGCAGTCTTGGCTTCTTTCAAACCCATCTACAGGAGATCCAGCAAGAGACTGATATTCCTGAAAGGGAGTTAGTGCGAGTATTGCAGTCTTTTGCCTGTGGCAAGCCTACACAGAGAGTTCTCACCAAGGAGCCAAAGTGCAAAGAAATTGAGAGCGGACATATGTTTACAGTCAATGATCATTTTACTTCCAAACTGCACAAAGTTAAAATACAAACAGGTGGGTAAGACTTTGTGTTATGGCACTTTAGTTCACAGAGCTTCAAATTGTGTTAAATTGTGGAGAAATTATGTTCTAGAACTGAAACCTGATTTTTGATCAGAATTCGATCTGGACTAACATTTTGCTGACCTCTCGTAACCCAAAACACCTGCAAAAATTCACCTGAATTATGGTCTCAGAACTTACTAGAATATACAGTACACATAATATATGTTCTGAGAATGTCTCCCTGTTCCATGTTTTTGAAACAGGATTTCTCATCACTTGTCAAATATATTTTCTTTAACTATGCCTGCATCACTAACTACGTCACTCTTAGCGGATTTAACTCTGCTGGCAATTCCTGAGTACCACAAAACACTTATCCTTAAACATCATGGCGCATTGGGTACTGCTGTTTTCTCGCAGCAAGAAGGTCCGATTCCACCACGGGCATTTCTGTGCAGAACTTGTATGGTTTCCCATACAAGTTGTCTGCCAAGAATTTGGTTGCTGTGAGATGGAAACACCTCGAGAAACTCTCTTAAAGGCCTATGCTTGATGTGTGGAGATCAGCAGCTGAAAATTAAAAAATAACGGCCCTGGCCATTTAACTTATTTTCATTCCAAGATGACTTCTGACACCATGGTGAGTCTGTTAATGATTACGTTATTTAGCTAAGTTATTATTCTAATAGCGACATAAGGAATCAGGGTGTGAGGAACGTTACTTTTAACTTCAGTCCAGGTTACAACTGGGTTTCAGAACCTGAAAACAACAAACACTGTCATTGGTTACTGCATTACATGTTAGTTAACCCCTTACAGGACATATTTTGTTAGTGAATTAGGGATTGGATGAATTTGAAACAATTAGACCAATTGCCTTCCCTGTCTCTGTCCCACATTTCTAGTTGCTGCCAAACAAGGAGAGTCAAAACCTGAAGTGGATGACTACAGGAAGAATGAGATCGAGGCAGCCATTGTCCGCATCATGAAGTCAAGGAAGAAAATGCAGCACAAAGTCTTGGTGGCAGAGGTAAAGAACCAATGTGATTGAGCTTTAAACTTAAAAATAACTGTCTGCCCATCCTTGTATGAAGATGCCATTTTCTTACATGTTGTGTATTTGCTTCTATAGGTAATCCAGAAGCTCAGCGCACGTTTTCTTCCAAGCCCAGTGGTAATCAAAGAACGTATAGAAGGACTGATAGAAAGAGAATACTTGGCAAGGACGTTAGAGGATCATAAAGTATATATGTATGTCGCATTGAAGGGGAACTAGGGATAAGATGCAGAGAATTTTCTTTGAAACTGGAAGTTTCTTTTAAAGACATACTGAGAACCTTAACCCCATAAAATGGCAAAACACAATATTTTCAAAAATTAGTGCAAAGTTAAATACTTCTGATAAAGATATTACAACCTTGATCATTCCAATAATTGGTAATAATATTAATGTTAATGCATTGTTAGTTTTTGGTACAAGGAGAATTTTAACTTTTACTCACACAATGTTTCCAAGTGTCACAAACATGACGTCTCATGAAAGTGTAATAAAAATGTAGTACATAAATGTTTGTTTTCTTTAAATGCATCAGATCTTTTCAACCACTTCAGATCTATCAATAGATATAAAGTGTTGCTGTTTTTTTAAATTATTATTTATATTTATATGGATTTAGTCATTAAAACCCTGATTTTTTTTCCAATTGGAAAAACACAAAATATGCCATGCCAAATATATGCCAAAAATGAAGTGCAAAGTTAAATATTTCTGATAAAGATATTACAGCCTTGACCATGCCAATAATTGATAACAATATTAACTTAAATGCATTTTTTTGGTATTAGGAGAATTTTTAAGTTCTTATTGTTACTATTATACTCCTGTAGACAAATAGTCCGTCTCATATAAGGACAATTAAAATGTAATGTTTGTTTTTTTTTTTACTTTCAATGCATCAGCTCTTTCTCTCTACTTCAGATCTTTAGACAAATATAAGTCTTTCATGGTAAACATTACATACAAACAGGGTGGCACGGTGGCATGATGGCTGTCGCCTCATTGCAAGACAGTTCAGGTGGTTTGTGCAGAACCTCCTTTCAGTGTGAAGTTTCTATGTTCTGCCATGTCTACGTAGGTTTTCTCCGGTGTCTTTGGTTTCCTTTCATCTCTAAAAACATGTACTTGGTCACAAATTGTCCGTAGGGGCACATGTGTGCCTCTTTCAGGGCACTTTCAGGGCTTCTGATTCTGGCCATAGCATAGTCAGTTGGATACTAACGTTAAAGGAAAAGGCACCTGTCAAAAGAGCAAGTGGAAAAGAAATTTTAGAGAAGTGATTGTTCTGTTAGCTGACTACATGAAAAGAACTGTATGTAGTTACTTAAAGAGTTGGTATTAGAGTTAGAGTTGGTGTTAGAATTGGTGTTACAGTTAGAGTTGGTGTTAGAGTTGGAGTTTTGGATACTACATCTATTGTCCCATTCCAAACAGAAACCATGGCTGGACAGACGGTTCGTGCTAGCCAGCTAGTTTCACTCAAAGTCGTTGCTGTTTTCTGTGTCGTTCCTGCTGTTTGGACTCTCTGCTCAAAAAACATGAAAATTGTTGGAACAGTTATGACACTCTAAAATTATGTCAACTGGGAAGTCCATGTATAGTTATTTCTTCTCTGAACATAGCAGATGCCTTACGCTATATTGTTCACGCAATTCCTTCCGGCAGATGCACTGTGAATGGTTGGGCACCATGATTGGTTGGGCGCTTGATTGACAGGTACTGGGTGGAGTTGTTGAAAGCGTGACACCGTGAGACTTTTCAAGTGAGAGGGGAGGAGCAAGTGTCTCCATGAGCTATAGTCATGAGCTATATGACACCGTGGGCGCATGCTATTGGCTGGCAGCATTTGTGTGTGAAATGCATACAGAGACTCACCGTTCCTCTTCCAAGTTTACTTTTGTCGTGTGAAGTGGAAATTTTTTCTTTGTGAAAGCCTTGCACCACTATGGGGAAGGTTCATAAACGTTTAAATTATACATAATCAAATATTTGGTGGCTATGCCACGGATTTTCGCTTTTCACAAGTGGTCCTGGAACACATTGACTGCGAGTAAATGCAGAACACTCGTGGAGTAGCTTTCAGTCATATTTTTAATCGATAAAGCAAAAATCCAGTAAAAACAAGAAAACTCTCAAAGTCCAGCAAACAAGACGTGCGGGCAAGGGTACAAAACAATCTGGCACCAAACCAAAGGAGAACCCAGCTTAAGAAGTCTCAGGCTAGTCAACCTGATCGAGCAAAGGTGTTGAGATGAGGGACAGGTGTGGAGACAAGACTCTGCCCAAAAATTCAGCCTTTCCTCCTCCACACTTCAGCACAGCAGAGCAACAGAACACCAACTCTAAACAGTGACAGGATTACTGTTGTCTAGTCCTTAAAACAGATAGATCATAATTGTTGGTTACTTCAACATTCACATGGATGACATCACTGACAGCCTCAGTTATGCATCTACTGTATGTCATTACTAGTCTCCATAGGCTTTAGTCAGTGTGTACCACTCACCAGTATAATTGTACTCTGGATTTAGTCCTGACATATGGAGTGTAAAGACCTATTGTACTCGTCTTTCAACAAAATCATCTCCTCTGACAGCTGCCTGATAACTGATAACATGTTCGGCTATTGTGTGATTACTTTTTTGATAAAAAATTTTTTATACCAGACATTTATCAGATCAAGCTGTTTCTAAATATAACGAAGAAATCCCAAGTTTGCTAAATTTAATCCCGCATCTGAACTACACAGCAGGTTCCTTTCCTAACTCAGTTAATGTGAGTCTATCACTAATTTATGAGTTTGTTAATAGTACAGCAGACTCTCAGTGGAAAATCGTAGATTTAATCCCTCCACTAAAAAATAAGACTATGATACAAGGGACACAAGCTCCCTGGTTTAATTCTTGTACCCATCAATTGGAGCAATATAATAAAAAACTTGAGAAGGAATGGCATTCGACTAAATTGGGAGCATTCCAGCCAAGCAGGAAGGCACATCGTTCTGCTAGAGTAGCTTATAATTCATCATTAATAGAGGAAAATAAAAACAGCCACATTTTTGTTCAGTACTGTATTCATACTGACAGAACCACAGTGCATATGAGCTTAATATTTCACCAATGATTTTATGAATTACTTCAATAATAAGATCCTGCTCAACACAGCCAAAATGGTGTCTTGTCCTCTACCAACTGTAGCCCATCTTTAACTCTTAGATCCAAAAACTACAGAGTAGACTCTTTAATTTTTTGGTTCAAAGGATGTCTTTTCTCCTATAGAGATCAGTCGGGTAATTTCAGTAGTCTCCTCAACTAAACTGTCCTGCTGCCTGTTAGACCCAATCCCAACAAAGCTCATCAAAGAAGCTTTACCCTTACTTAGCAGCCACCTCCTTAATGTAATTAACTTGTCATTATCAACAAGCTATGTACCACGGTCCTTTAAAGTAGCAGAAATTAAGCCTCTTCTTAAAAACCCAATTTGACCCTGCAGTTCTAAAAAACTATAGACCCATATCAATCTCCCTGTTAAGGGTTGTTTGTGTCTGGACCCCAAGGAGCAGAGACTGACTGAAGTGAAAAAACTATTTTTTCAGTTTTATTGCTAAAGCTGAAAACATGAGTGAGCAAAGAAAATCAAAAACTGCAGAGCAAAAATGACAAAAATCCACCAACAAGGAAAAGGACAGGCAGCTGAGAGACAACTAAGAATACAAACATCAGTGAAACAGGATGAAATTTTCTGGCACCCTCTTAGGAGAAGACCAGACCTTTTGAGAAGAGGCTGATGAGCAGAGTGACAACTGGTGTGCCTCATCAGCCGCTAGGAGCCAGCCACATCCCTTGCCACAGCCTGACCAGTCAGTAGGGCTCTTGTGATGGGGGGGATGTCCTGTCCTTGTGTGTTGAGCCAACCAGATGAGTCAGTTTTTTCCAACGCTGGGAGTCTTGTGCCAGCTGCTCTGCCTCCTCCACAGCGACTCCCTGTTGTCGGAGGTCATCCGCAATGACATCAAGCCGTCGGGTGCGGGGCTTTTGGGGTGGCAGTGGCTCAGCGGTAGAGCAGATGCCTTGAAGACGGATCACCCAGCCATCGGTGGATCGATTCCTACTCCCGCCAGAACATCCCCGGAGTGTGAGCTGACGGTGGGAGGCATCAGATCACCTCCCAGCCACTGCTGAGGCACCCCTGAGCAAGGCACCCCTGAGCAAGGCGCCATCCCCCCTACAAGCTGCTTTATTGGGGCGCACTCCAGGAAGCTGCTGCCCATCACTCTTCCTCCCAATGTACAGCTTGATGTCATGTATTGTGTACCAACTGCATGCTTACAGGCCCCTTTGTGTGCTGTGGTTGTTTCAGGGGCCTGTACATACTGTGAAAAAACTAACACAAAAATGTAACAAACGTACACCTGAGTGACAAATGTAATTTCCCCAAGGGGATCAATAAAGTATATCTTTTTTTGGTTTTTATAAAATGACAAAAGACCCAAATAACTTTAGGAACATCTGGTGTCACAAAAAAAGTCCTCTGCACTTTAGTTGATGATCAACTCACTTTTGCAAACTTCCTGATATAATGCACTAATTTTTAAATTGTATTTCCTTTTATTTATTGGTTTTTAGTGTTTTTAAAGCAGTTTAGTACTTTCATCTCATGAAAAATTGTAAAATGTTTGAATATGATTGAAGTGTTTTTTCAAAAAAATCTTCTGAAGCACTTTAGCGCTTTCATCTAATGTAATGTAATGGATCTGCCGCCAGAGGGGGGAAGCAGCTCCATTTATCTCAGGTCGGTCATACGAAGAAGAAACACGCCGAAGAATTGTGGGATTTGAAAATGGCAACGCGGTTCGCGAAACGGAAGTACGGAGATGATCGATTTAAGCAGCCGACACTGGCACAGAGCTTTTCTGGCAGTGTATCGGCAAGGAGTGTGTTGCCGATCAGGGAGGATGAAGGAGGAGGCTCAGGAGATGCTCCAAATATTGCGGTATGTGAGCACCAGAGCAACGAGCGATGCCATTGCTCGTTGCTCTGGAGCTCACCATCGATCATCGGAGTTCCCGCCACGTCACTCCGACTCCTCACATAGTTCCGAGTCGGACGTAGAACCCGACCCGGACTCATAAGACGAGTGGTTGCCGTCCGGATCGGCGAGCAGCAGGGAGTCCTCCCCAGATCAGCGGGGATCCGCAATCCAGGAGGCCACAGAGAGTGTGAAGTTTTGGTAGATATGTTCAATGTTTATGTAATCCGAAAAGTCAATATTTGGTGGGTCTTCAAAGTTCAGCGAAAAAGCTCCAAAAGTCTGGCAGTATGGAGTTCTCCGCTCTGAACATGGCTGGCAGTCAAAGAGTTAATAAAGTATATACTGTATTTATCTATCCATGTAATCACTGGGTTTGCTTTTGATGTAAACCTTTTTTATGTGACGGGAAGGCTTTTTTAAACAATACACACTCAGTTTTTAAAATATTCTGTCTTATGAAAGATGGAAAGATCCAATTTCGTGACATTTCAAATTGCATTTCTCCCAACATGAAGAAACATGACTGATACATCTGGCATGAAACATCTTTGGCATGTATCACAAACTAAAAACAGATGTGGCCTAGTTCATCCAGTGCTCCTGTGCTATTTGCTTACTTACAGCTTCTCTTTTGAGGAGGTGACACTTTCTAGCCTTTGGTGTAACCAGTAACCAGTCTACGTAAGCTTTGCGACACGTAAAGCACGTGTTGGAGGTGGAGACATATCAGTTGGATCTGGTGGGTCTTACTTCCACACATAGCCTTGGTTCTGGAACCAAACTCCTGGACAGGGGTTGGACCTTTGATCTATGGTCTTACTCTCACTGGTCTCCCCCCTCATCTCTCTATCTTATCCGGTTCCTGAGTGTACAAAAGTAAAAATTTGGCCTTGACCTATTAATCTATAGGTCAAGGTCATTATCTCATTTTCATCTCCCGAGTAATGTGCTTTTTGTTTCATCTTTCTATCTGCAACGGTTGCGAAGATATTTGGTGGACTAATGAACGGACGGACAGGCATGTGTATGTATGACTGTGTGTGTGTGTTGTCTGTATGCGTGTGTGTGTTACTTTATTTTAAACTTTAATATAGGTGTGGAAAGCTGGCCTTGCGCCCAGAGTGGACCCCACCTGACGCCCCAAGTCTACTGGGATAGGCTCCAGCAACTCCATGACCCGCGACAGTGTAAGAAGCAATTAATGAAGATGAATGAATAAATAGATGATTTTACTTAACTTATTGAATAATTATCTATACGATATTTTCATCTGTACTTTCGCAGATGCTAATACAGTATTATTTTTACTGCTATTATTATCAACAAGAGATTCCAACATCTATGGCAATATATGCCAGTTTCTATTATCTTCTCTCTCATTGAATTCTGAATATGATCTTTAATCTGTCGAAATGGTGATGAAGATTATTTTAAACAATGATACTTTAATCTTCACATGCCACCGATATAACAGCTTTTCCTACGCTACTACTTTGTTTTTAATGTTTACTGGTGTCTACCAGGTGCACTTGTAAAATAAAACACAGTGATTGCATCACTTAGTTGAAGCCAGAGATCTGACACAGGTCAACGCTTGAACCTGAAGTGGTCACTGAAATCTGGTCGCCATGACATTCATCTTGAAACAAGATGTTGTGACACTAGAGAGCAGCAGAGGAGAGATAAAATAAAACACACTCACTGAGTCATATTAGCTCCTTTCAATACTGCACATAATGCATGAAGCCCAGGTGTGAAGCATCATACAATGTGATGGAAAGATTTCAATTGTCTCCACAGAACAATACTGTCTTTCATGTTTGTATCTCATTCATTAACATTTCCCACTTCATTCATGTTTTTATTTTACTGTCCAGAATTAGTCTTCAAGGCCAGCGTCCATGGGAAGCGTCCTCCTGTGCCTTTCCCACAGTACACGTCTGATAAAGTATAATTTCTTTCATAGGGAGTGCCTTGTTTTGCATACCTTTCTACTGTATAAAAATGAATTATGATTCGGTGAGACATACAACCCAGCCACAGGTTGACTTGCATGTCTCACCCACTTTCTGCTGCAAAAAAAGTGAAATAAAATCTTCATAAGACAGTTCCTTGTGATTGCCTTCATTACAGAAATTTCCACGACATCAAATAAAACCAAACAATATAAACGCAATGCACTTTTGCCACATTGAGTAGTATTTGTGTTACGCCCTGTGGCGCAGACTGTCAGATGAAGGGCAACATGTCTCCCAAGTACCTTCTGTTGTTTAACACTGACAGGCTGGGTAAATATTTAACAGGAGCAGGAAAGTTGTAGGCATCAGATCGCTAAGAAGAAAACAAACACCCAACATGTGACCACACTGATGACAGACTAGATTACTTCTGTCCATTGTCTCCTTATTTCTTTACTGGCCCTTTGATAAGCTTTGAAATCAACCTCAGATGAACAAGGGGGGCATGCTTTCAGACTGCGTGAGATGCAAGCTGTGTGTTTCCATCTCAGATGGGACGTGTCGTAGATTGGATGCCTGTCGCAGAGACGCAGGCAAGGTGGGAATTTGTGTGACCATCACCATGGACAGTGGACAGAGGATTATCCAGTTGATCAGCGCCATGCAGTGGGAAATCAGAAAGCTGAAGCTGGAGAACATGGGTCTGAGGAGGAGAACTGGAACTAATCTCAGGAAGAATGCAACAGTTCCCATCATGCTACCCAAAACTAGAGGTAGACTAACTATAATTATGACTATTGGGAAATCCAACAAGTGTCAAAGAAATATGATTGTTTAGTATTGTTATATTATTAATTCCATGTACAGTACCTTCTTTTAAAACACCAATATGCTCAAATGTTATTGTCTACAGCGTCATTGTTAACTCATCTACCTTGTTGTTCTTTGTCTCATTCAGAGAGTGTCATCATGACGGTCAGAAGATATTCGATCTTCCAGCCATTGGTCAGTTATCACAAACTGCAGATGAACACTAATAAAAGTGAGCGGCGGATTGAATTAAACAAAAATGACAATTAGGTTGATGGCAATCATAAACTGACTCCAACTCTGGTGAATAACCTTTATCACCATCACTAAATAAAGTATTTTTCTGACCTCCGTCTCAGTTCTTGTTAAGCAGAACCACTTACATCGCGGTTAAAATGTTTTTAAAACTCATAGCCTTTGTCAAACTATTGAGATCAATTAAATGTTTTGACGTCGGAAAGTTTTTCCAACCTGTGGAATACACCTGCTGCTGGAGGAGTGACACAACTCTCGCGAGATTTCAGCTTTGCGCAGTGGAGTGAAGCTTTCCTTCATCACCGAACAGAAACTGTTAGACAAGGAAACACTAAGAGCGGGTGACAAGATCATAACAGACATACCTGCATTCATTCATCTTCCACCGCTTGTTTGGGAAATCAGGTCGATACAAATCGACCTAATTTTCAAAGGGGAGGCCACTGAGTTTTTGCTTTGATGGCCACTTGGATCGGATAGAAAAGTCATCAGATCATCAAGGATCAAAATAGCAGCTGCCTTCCATGTAGTCTTCAAGTCAACTTCTAAAAGAAAGTCGTTCGCACTCATCATGTCCAACCTCAAAGGCGGCACCAAGAAGGACACTAAAATGAGGATACGAGCCTTCCCTGTAAGTTTGTCTCTGTAGGATTTGAAACGCAAACCGTGAGAATAACGGGGATGACAGGTCTGTAAGCTAGCTACCTACTGTTTGTGTGACGGCTGGGCAGAATAACACTGTCAGTTGGAAATGGCTGTCGTCTATGTGAAATACCCTATGATTATAAACCGTGTTAACAGGTCGGATTATCTATCAGTAGGTCATTGGCGTGACTGTGATATCGTCATTTGGTATATAATCTAACAGTAGCATATGAAAGGAAATTTAGCTACATGCTACCAAATAGTAGCGAGCTAAGTAGCAGGCCGTAACATGCTAGCTGCCAGCAAAACTGTATTCAGTCGCCTCATATCATTACGTTGTGATAACGGCGAGCTGTGAAAAGATTTGGTGTGTCCTGTGTAGGTGGAAATCAGGCATTAGCATAAAGTGTTAACTTGACAGCGAACTGACAGTCTGACATGAGATGATGAGACTATAAAAACATGCCTCAGGTGACTGGAGTAATGCTCATGGTGACAGCGACCCAATGACCTACCTCTTGTTCTGTTCCACTGTCATGACTGATTCCAGCAGCAACCAGTGATCACTGTGCTGAAATACACGAACACTCAGTTAGTTGTCTTTTTGTGGAAAATGCAATTTTTGTCAATGTCACTCATGCTTTGCACCATCTTTGATTAAACTTGTTATTGCAGAATGTGTTGCGGGATAAAATGGCTATCAGTTAATCAATTCATTTGTTTGTGTGTAAACGTGTTTTGTTCAGGGATAACCTCGAAAACCGTTCACTAATAAGTATTTAACGTTCATTCACCAAGCTGTGGAAGTCAAAGGTGGCTGAGAGCTTTGTCCCTCCCTTCTGCTCATATTTGGATGTCCACTTTGTCAGAAATCAAACATTCATTCAGTCATTCATTCATTTTCACTAACCACTTCATCTGCCTGCGTGAGGAGCTGGAGCCTATCCCAGCCGACTGGGTGCATGAGGCAGGGTACACTCTGGGTGCGACGCCAGTACACTGCGGAGCCACATGTAGAGGACACACAGACAAACAAGCATACACACACTCACACCTATGAACAGTTTGGAAAGCTCAATCCACCCGAAGTGCATGTTTTAGTTTCTTCCAAATTGTCAGTAGGTGTGAGTGCAATTTGTTAATAAGGTGTGTAGTGGGTTATTTGCTTTAATCCAGCCAGTAGTAGTTGCTCATGATGATTAAAGAGTCATCAACACAACTTATAATATTGCACCTTGTTTTTTGGCATTTACCTTCAATATTGATTGCCGTAACAATACTGCGCTGCCAGCATCACCACACTTGTGTGTTTCTTCCATAATTTTTAATGCTGACAGACTAATTTTATTTAAAGTTTTCTTCTATTATTACTAGCAGCAATAAAGAGACAACACGGCCTGGTATCAGTCTTATACCATCTATAGCTGTATCCAATTTCTTCAATGCTATTTCGTCATTTCGAGTCCAAACAATTGACAGAAATTATATCAACTTGTTGATGTTCATTGCAATTACATGAGCCAGGCAGAATGCACGTTCTTAGTGGAGGCTAAAGTAGGAATTAACTACTACTACAACTAGTACAAACATCATTCTGTGTCTTTCGGTTAAACAAAGCTAACGACTCCTGTGCTGCATTGAGTGCATTGATGAAATTACAGTTACACTTTAAGAAATGTTATTTAATTTCTGTTAGATTAGTCCAGGGATCACTTGACATCACTTGCATTTTATTTGAGAAGTTTATTTAATTTTATTTTATTTCATATACTATATAAAATGTCAAATGTCAAATATAAAATGGGTGCAAATGTGGCCCGCCACATCATTTTATGAGAGAGTATGAAAGGTCTGCGTGTCAAAAAATAAATAGGTCAAAAGTGTGCTTTGACCAAAACTACATTTCCCACAATGCAGTAATTAACTCTGACAAAAACGTTTTGAACAAAGTTAATGTCCTAATTTGTGTTTAATGTTATTTTTCTTTATTCACTTGGATAATTTGATCCTTGATTGATGGAGTTCTGTGGGTTTCATAACTTGACAAAAGGATTTATGTTATAACAGAGCAACAAGCAAACATATTTTTTAGCTCAGAAAATGAATGGATGAAAAAGTACAGCAATCCCTTTTTCCAGAACCAGTCGCAAAAAATGAAATTCCACAATATAGTGACCAACTATTTATTTTATTATCTACGGTAATTTAAACGTTTATGAACCCTCCCCATACTGGTATGAACCACCCTATATCTGTATTACCTTTTCCCACACTCCTGTAGACTGTTAAAGCACTTTTGTATCAAAGAGATTAAACAGCCATTTATTAACAACACTGGTTATTGTTAATACACGGAAGTGCGCTGCATCCCGTTAGTCTCGGAACACAGCGCACTTATGGATGTTGTCAGCCAATGGGATGTGCGTATGGTATCACGTCACTAGGTACTAAAAATCCGCTATGTAGTGAAGCCGTGTATCTTGAAGCGCAAATAAGCAAGGGATTACTGTAGTTACATTTTTTAAAATTACATTGACTTACATTTAGTTACATTTATAAGTTACATCTTGCCCTTTGAGGACAGCCATTATGCCGATGTGGCCCTCAGTCAAAATGAGTTTGACACCCCTGTACTATATTAATCCCTGAAAGGAAATTAGTTAGTTGCACACTCTTTCATGCTGTTATTAGTCATGCATTATATATATAGATATATATATATATATCTATATATTAAAAAAAAAAAAAAAAAATATATATATATATATATATATATATATATATATATATATATATATATGTATATATTAGTGTGTACAGGCCGGTAACACACACACTTAGGGGGCTTGTAGGCATGAAGTGTGGGGGAGGTAGAGTGACGGGCAGCTTCTGCGTGGTGCGCCCTAATGAGCAACTTGTAAAGGAGACGATGCCTTGCTCAAGGGCGCCTCGGCAGTGCTTGGAAGGTGAGCTGTGACACCTCCCACTGTCAGTTCACAGTCCGAGGTGGCTGGGCAGGAGCGGGAATCAAACTGCCCTCTACCACTGAGCCACTGTCACCCCTCAAATATAAGTTAGGGTCACAATAACATGGCTTGTTAACATGGTGGTTCATCTGAAAACCAATGCTTTACTTTGAAAGTCCTCAGGCAAACATTCGTTCTTTCAAAAGATAACTCCTCATTGCTTAATAATCTAAAAGGCAGTAAGAAAGGTGCTCCAACAATACTTGTTGCCACCCACATGTACTATTATACAAATAATGATGTTGACAATCTTCCTTTTATACAATGTGGAAATATGTCAACACACCTATATCCTGCTGTGCTTCATAGACAACAATGGATGAGAAGTATGTGAACAACATCTGGGACCTTCTTAAGAATGCCATTCAAGAGATCCAGCGGAAGAATAATAGCGGCTTAAGCTTTGAGGAGCTGTACAGGAATGCCTACACGATGGTGCTCCACAAACATGGAGAAAAGCTGTACACAGGTCTGAGGGAGGTTGTCAGTGAGCATCTCAACAACAAAGTAAAATATACTTTACTCTTTGACTTAAGTTCTTTTTAACCATTAAGCAAAAAATGAAGTTTATTTATTTGTTTGGTTACAGGTACGGGAAGATGTTCTTAACTCTTTACACAATAACTTTCTGCAAACACTGAATCAGGCCTGGAATGACCATCAAACCGCCATGGTTATGATCAGAGACATTCTCATGTACATGGTAGGTCCACATGTTTCACACACATTTTATATAATGAAATTGTTTTGCAGATGAATTACTGTCTTGTTGCTGGAAAAGACCAGAGCTTCTGTTTCTGTCATGTCTCTGCAGGGGGGATTATCATCCTTGTTCTCTGTCATTAGTAAATTTGTGCTTTTAAAGAATGGCCTTG
This sequence comes from Antennarius maculatus, assembly GCA_013358685.1. Classification (NCBI taxonomy): domain Eukaryota; kingdom Metazoa; phylum Chordata; class Actinopteri; order Lophiiformes; family Antennariidae; genus Antennarius; species Antennarius maculatus. Next base: position 7,896,896 of record CM023619.1, on the reverse strand, counting down.
CAAACATTCAGTGACATACGCGTATTATTCTAGACTTTGCGAGATGCTTTTTTATTTGTTAGCCTAACAATAGGCAGCCCCTGATGTGCTATTCACATGTTTGTCAGACATGGCATAGAATTTGTGGTTTTACTTCGGCAGGCGGCAGTGCCCGAGGGTTTGCACGTATATGTTTGTTAAGATTGCCAAAACATAAGGCTAAAGAATGACACAGACTGCAGCAGCACTTCCTGGGGTTCTTTTGTGAAAATTTTCCCACAGTGGGACAAATAAAGGCTTATCTTATCTTCGTGCACATTCCATTTTTCTGTCCTCGTCTCACCTTGTGCAGTGAATCCTCTGTTGTTTCAGTGGACCCACTTGATCTATGTGAAGAGTTGGCTATCTGCCTGTTGACCGCAAGAAGAGAGCCAGACAGGACAAGTGTTATTTGGCTTCTCCCGGCAGTTTATTTACCTTGTTATCTTTAAAAGAAATGAGATTTGTTTTTCTAGGAGAGGCATTGTATTAAATGTTAATGGTCTAGTCATTAATGTTATTGGTTCCTGTAGTAGACATGTGTTTGTGTTTTTTTTACTTGGTGGAAAACACCATTTGTAGTCTGTCTGGCAGGTTGATATTTTTAAATCTGGACTAATTATAAATGTTAACAAAATCACCTTACAAGTTGACATGGCTAATATTTAATTAACAAGACACCTGTTGAATATGTGTCAGGGTAGGGGATAGTAACAAGGCATATGTTGTTTGCTGTCATTTATTCAACAGTCTAATGGCCTTACTGCTTAGCGTCAAAGGCAAGATTTTCTTCAGTATCTTGTCACGACAGTTAACAGAGTTTCTCCTGAAGAGCAGCTACATTGACACCTCTGTTTAGAAGGGTGGAGTACATGGAGTGCTTGGCTTCTTGGAACATATGGGTAGGATAACACAGCTCATCAGGTAGGCACATGAAGGGAAAGGAGACCTCACTGCTCTATGGCTTGATCTCCCCAATGCATAAGGCTCCATCCCACTCAAGCTTGTTGAACTCGCTCTCCACCAACATCATATTCCCAGCAAAGTCACAGACCTTATCCTGGATTACTTCAGGGTAAGAGTCACTGCAGGGTCAGATACATCAGAGAGAAAGGCATTATAACAGGCTGCACTATCTCAGTCATTCTTTTCGCCCTTCCCATGAACATGATAGTCAAGTGGTGGAGGTAGATGGCAGGGGCCCTATGACTGTATCTGGAGTATGCCAGCCCCCAATAAGAGTCTTTATGGATTACCTGACTGTCACCACTCCACCTGTCCCTGGCAGCAGGTGGATTCTGCAAGGCCTAGAGAAGCACATAAACTGAACAATCATGAGCTTTAAGCCAGTAAAATCAAAGTCTCTAGTGCTCAAGAGAGGGAAAAGTAATGGACAAGTTCCATAAATAAATGTATAAACTTTATGACTCATAAAGAAAGGAACAGACTAACAAATATTCAACTGTCAAGCATCATCAACGCGTCTTCGACTTGGAGCTGTTATACGTCAGAAAAAAGCCGGTTTTAACTCCGTCCATTTGAGACGGGTCACACAAACTGACGTCACAAAGGTTTTTGTCGCAGGGAGACGCCCCCTGGATAGAAAAAGTTTTGGTTACAGTGTCCACACAACAAAGCAGACCTGGCGTTTTCAAAAAACTTCACTTAGGCTGGCTTTTTCAAAAAGTTGCGTTTTCATCCTGGATATCTGCGTTATCGTGAGGACGAAAGGCCTAACCGCAACAAAGAACTTACATTTTCAAAAAGATCCGGCTACGTGTGGACGGGGCCTAATAGTCTCCATAAATATTTTGACTGTACCCTCAAAGACTCTGCCTCTTTCCGGAGAACCAGTAAAAACTCGACGACTGGCTTAGCCGGACTGACAAAAGCGGTCTGCCAGTGAGGTTCAAGTCTTGGATTTACCAGCACTCCATCCTGCCCCGGGCGCTGAGTCCTCTGCTAGTCTACTCAGTACCTATAATAGCAGTTGAGGCCATGGAAAGAAATATCAGCAGCTACCTGCGAAGATGGCTTTGTTTACCTAAATAGCTCTACTCATGGTGTTTGGAACGCGTGAGACAGGCAGGAAATGGAGCACAAGAAAATCCCTAGACATGGCTGAGTTGTGGCTTAGGTTGAAGACGCTGGTCCAGGCATTGACTACTTTCCGGCAACTAGACCTGACAATGTCCAGTGCAAAGGGCACCAATGCCTTATTCAGTAGGAAGAGCAGGCAGGCATAGAGGAAGTATGAGCTGGCAGGATGGTGGGAATGGGGCAGAAAGGAGCCTGGACTAAATGGGAGAATGTTCTTCAGCAAAAAAACACCCGGTCCAACATCTGCAAAGCAGACTTCCAACACATCAGGTTTTTAGTCCAGGCTGTTTATAACGTCCTTCCAAATCCAGCAATCCTACACATCTGGGGTAAAACTGAGACACATTCCTGTCCCTGTTGCCCTGGACTAAGATCCCTGGAACATTTAGTAAGTAGCTGCCCAAAAGCCCTTGGAGACGGACGCTATTACTGGCCACACAACCAGGTGCTTAGGGCAGTTGCTGACATCATAGCCACTGCTAGCAACACCAGAAAGGGCCACTTCATACCTACTACTATCAGTTTCCATAGAGCTGGATAAAAACCCAACATATAATCACGTGCGAAGTATGGCCTCTTCACCACCACCACCGACTGGCAACTGGAAGTGGATCTGGGTAGGCATCTGAAGTTCCCTTCCAGGATTACATCAACAAGGCCCATCCATATATGATTAATTCTGATAATTTTGGAGCTTGCTGTGCTCTGGGAGGAGCGCATGGATGAGGCCAATGAGAGGAAGTGTCCCAAGTACCAGGAGCTGGTGGAAGAGTGCAGGAGGCAAGGTTGAAAAACAGTCTGCGAGCCCCTGGAAGTGGGCTGCCTGGGATTCACAGGGCGTTCACTCTGTAGAGTTTTCACACAGTTGGGACTCATCGGGGGGGGGGGGCAAAATGGAAAGAAATTACATCCACAACTGAAGCCACAGAGAAAGCCACAAGATGGCATTTGATCAAGAAGGCAGAATTTTTGTTAAACGTTGCTGGGACACAGGCCAGGGACTGATCACCCTGACCGGATCACCTAGGTGAGGGGGTCTGATGTTGAAAGACTCAAAACCCCCAATGACCTAAGGGTACATCACTGATGATGTGTCCCAACGCATCCATAAGATGTTTTTCACCCGCTTTTAAATACATTTTTATACAAAATGAAAGATGCTGTCAGTTAAAACTCTCGTAAAACCTGTCTTGTACCAGAAGGAATTGCACAGATATAATTTGACATTGATGAGGATATAAATACTTGACATGTAAATGGGGTGGTGGATGATACCTTTCATCTTTCACACTATGGACAAAGCGTATAGAAGAATTTCAACTGCATTTTAAACTTCCTTAAATCTTTTGATGCACATACAGTAACACTAGTCTTCTTGAATCAGTTTGATTCCTTCTCACCTCATTCTTTCTGCCCTCTCAGGACCGGGTCTATGTTCAACAAAACAATGTGGAAAATGTCTACAACCTTGGCCTTATCATATTCAGGGACCAGGTCGTGCGCTACGGCTGCATTCAAGACCACCTGCAAACGACGTTACTCGACATGATAGCCTGTGAGAGGAAAGGAGAGGTTGTTGACAGGTATGAAGGAAGTCTGTTTCACTAAAGATCATTGTAACTGTGGGCCTGCTAAAGAAACGCCCTAAGGTTTGATTTGAAAATTAGAGGTCACGCCTCCGTGCTTCAAGGTGTCTGTCCTTGGATGATTGGTTATTTTTGTAGCTCTTGTTAAATAGATCCAGGGAAATGCTTAATGATTGTAGATTTGGAACCTCACTTTATTAAACATTCATTGAAGGGGGGCCATCAGAAATGCCTGCCAGATGCTGATGATTCTTGGCCTGGATGGCAGGTCTGTGTATGAAGAAGACTTTGAGTGTCCGTTCTTAAATATGTCAGGAGAATTCTTTCAGGTAAGTCTGCGCTACTTTCCCAATGCCTTTGTGTTTTCCACACATTGAAAACTGTGTACCATAACAACACAATATCTGCTCCTTCAGATGGAGAGCCAAAAGTTCCTTGCGGAAAACAGTGCCAGTGTCTACATAAAGAAGGTAGAGGCCAGAATTAATGAAGAGATCGAGCGAGTCTTGCATTGCCTGGACAAGTCCACACAGGAGCCCATTGTCATTGTGGTGGAAAGGGAGCTGATTTCTAAACACATGAAGAACATCGTGGAGATGGAGAATTCTGGCCTCCTCCATATGCTCAAGAATGGCAAGACAGGAGGTAAATTCTTTACCTAAATATTATTTCCCCTTCCAGTTACCTGTCATTCTGAAATAAGATGCAGTTAACAATGAGCAATCACAATCAAGGCATTTATAGTAATTTTCCTTAATGACTTTCCTTAATGTTTTCTGTTTGTTTTGTCCCATACCCCCCCAGACCTGGCATGCATGTACATGCTGTTCAGCCGTGTGCCATATGGCCTGAAAACCATGTGTGAGTGCATGAGCTCTTACCTGAGAGAGCAAGGCAAAGCTCTGGTGTCGGACGAGGGAGAAGGCAAGAATCCTGTTGACTATATTCAGGTAGGCTTGGCTCTGCTTTAATTGTAAATGAAAGGTAAATGTTTTATTCCAGATGACATCACCTATTTGTAATTTTCCCCTGGACAGAGCCTGCTCGACCTCAAGACACGATTTGATCGTTTCCTCATTGAGTCCTTCAACAACGATAGACTTTTCAAACAAACCATCGCAGGAGACTTTGAATATTTTCTTAACCTCAACTCCCGCTCACCGGAATATCTGTCTCTTTTTATTGATGACAAGCTCAAGAAGGGCGTCAAAGGGGTAAGTGGCATCCTTAGTACTCGGCAACAGTGCAAAAAAGTTAAACAAAGCAGTCCTGTCTTCTTTCACCAGTTGACGGAACAAGAGGTGGAAACGATCCTTGATAAGGCCATGGTGTTGTTCAGGTTTATGCAAGAGAAGGATGTGTTTGAAAGGTACTACAAGCAGCACTTGGGCCGCAGACTGCTGAGCAACAAGAGCGTCTCGGACGACTCAGAGAAGAACATGATCTCCAAGCTCAAGGTAAAATACACATATTTATATCTCTTGTGACTGCTGTGTCATGTCTTGTTTGCTGAAGTTGTCTTAGTGTCACTGTTTCAAAAACCTTCGTCAGCGCTTTCAACTGTTGTATGTTCCTTTACCCCCATAGACAGAATGTGGCTGTCAGTTTACCTCAAAACTGGAGGGAATGTTCAGAGACATGAGCATCTCCAACACTACAATGGATGAGTTCAGACAACACATGCATACGACAGGGGTAAGGCAACCAGACACCCTCTGAAAAAACAAGTGTTTTGACGAGAAGTCCTTATGAACTCAAATTCAGTACCCATATCACTGTCTGTCAGATTAAGTAAAAAAAAATACATTTATCTCTTCCAGGCATCTCTGAGTGGTGTGGATCTCACAGTAAAAGTCCTTACTACTGGCTACTGGCCTACACAATCAGCAACACCTAAATGTACAATCCCTGCCGCTCCGAGCCACGCCTTCGAAGTATTTAGACGGTAATTCTCCAAAACTGATAAAAGCATAATGACGGTGAATTTAGTTCTCTGTGGTCTCTAAAGATGACTCTTCTTCTGCAGGTTTTACCTCGCTAAGCACAGTGGTAGACAGCTCACACTTCAACATCACATGGGCGGAGCAGACCTGAATGCAACTTTCTATGGCACTATTAAAAAGGTTATATGTGCTTTTTTATTTTTTATACTGTATGATACAATGGTATTTTTTAGGATTGACTGCCCCATCTACAATGGTATGAAAAAGTTTGGGCACTCATGACAGTTTTCATTATTTTCATATATAAATCATTAGGTATTTGGATTAGCAACTTCATTTCGATTTATCAAAAAAATGATGGACACAGTAATATTTCAGTAGTAAAGCTAGGTTTGATGGACTAACAGAAGACATGCAATATGCATAAAAACAAAATTAGACACTTGCAAAAATTTAGACGCCCCAACAGAAAAAATTTACATCAATATTTAGTGCCACCTTTTGCAAAAATAACAGCTTCTAGACACTTCCTATAACTTTCAATGAGATTCTGGATGGGGGTATTTTGGACCATTCCTCTTCACAGAAATCTCCAGTTCAGTTAGGCGTTAAGGTCACCTAGCATGGACGGCCCATTTTAGATTTTCACAGTATTTCAATGATATTCAGGTCTGGGGATTGGGATGGCCATCCCAGAACAGTGTACTTGCTCCTTTGCATGAATGCCATAGTAGATGAGCAGGGTTTGGGTCGTTGTGTTGTTGAAATGTCCAGCCTCAGCATAGTTTCAACTTTGTTCTTGGTTGTTAAACATTATCAAGAATCTGCTAATATTGAGAGGAATCCATGTGACCCTCAACTTTAACAAGATTCCCAGTACCAGGACTGGCCACACAGCCCCACAACATGATGGATCTTCCACCAAATTTCATTGTGGGTAGAAAGTGTTTTTCTAGAAATGCTGTGTTCTTATGTCGCCATGTGTAACACCCCTTGTTATGACCAAATAACTCAATTGTTGTTTCATTAGTCCACCGGACTTTATTCCAAAAAGAAGCTGGCTTGTCCAAATGTACTTTTGCAGATCTCAGGCGACTCTGTTGGTGATGTGTGGGCAGAAAAGGCTTCTTCTGCATCACTCTCCCGTGCAGCTTCTCCTTGTGCAAAGTGGCTGAATTGTTAAAGGAATAAAATTGAAGAACAGATATGTACAATATAAACAATATATATATATGTATATATATATGTATATATATATATATGTATATATATATGTATATATATATGTATATATATATATGTATATATATATGTATATATATATGTGTATGTATGTGTGTGTGTGTATATATATATGTATATATATATATATATATATATATATATATATATATATACACAGTATGTGCAATGGGTAATAAATTTATTAAGACCATAGAAATTGTAAAACTATAAAGATATCAAGGCCCTTCATATTGTGGCACCATTATGTGTGTTGGTATGAAGAGAATAAACAGTGCAAAAATAATAGTGTAAACATAAACAGGTATGCAGTTACAAGTAAACACAGAAACTGAAGAGAGATTCAGCAGGAGTTTAGGAGGTTGACAGCTTTGGGAACAAAGGTAGCTGGCCTCCTTTGTGTCGTACACCCGGGGCAAGAGAGATGATGTTGTGACGGGAGCAGCTCAAAGGAGGAGTGTAGAGCGTGAGCAGTCCTGCAGAATTTTATTGGCCAGCCGGAGTGTTTGTCGCTCATGTATGGAGGAGAGGGATCTGGTTGGAAGTCCAGTGATCTTAGAACAGACTTTTATGATCCTCTCCAGGCGGTTTCTGTTATGTAGGCTGACAGAGTGGAAACAGCAAGTTATGGAGAATGTAGAGATGCTTTCAATGAAGGAGTAATATAAAGCCAGTAGATTGTTTTTGCTGACTTCAAAGGAATTGAGTTTTCTAAGGAGTTACTGAAGCTGATAACATTTCCTGTGGATCTCCTTTGTGTCGGAGACTTCCAATTATCAAAATTAGTGTCCAGATATTTGTTCTCCTCCACATGCTCCACTGGTTTCCCGTGGTGAATGGTGCGGCCAACTCCCTCTGCTGTTAGAAAAGGTCACCACCACCTCTTTAGTTTTGCTCACATTCAGCTCAAGGCATGAGTTGTCACACCATGCCGCAAACTGATGTAAAGCTAGTCCATGGTGCTGTGAGGAACCTGAGAGCAGTGACAGGAGAACTGTGTCATCAGCGTACTTCAGCAGGTGACACTGAGGCTGGGCGGATCTGCAGTCATCAGTGTAGAGGCTGAAGAGCATAGGTGAGATTATGCAGCCCTGAGAGGAGCCAGTCGAGGTGTGTTGGAGGTTGGAGAGCTTGTTGTTGATTCAAACTGTTACCTGTTGGTTAAAAAGTCCAGAATCCACCTGGTGAGTTGGTTATCTACACCAGCGGTACCCAAACTTTTTTGTGCCACAGACCAGTTTCATCTTGGACAGTATTTTCACAGACCGGCCTTCATTTGTTCAATAATCGTTAATGACGCCAGGACAGCTATAGTCTAATAATAAGTCACTGAAGTGGTCTTATGTCAAATGCAGACATCAACAGACAATAAACAACCTTTTTTTCATAAATTGATAATCAACATCTCATCTCAACATCTAATTTATTTTGAAAAGAAAATACTTTTTAGTAAAAATAATTATACAGTATTAAAAAAACTGGACTCAAGTGACTGCGCTGATGTGGTTTATTTTGAAATATGGTCACTTGCAATTAGCACATTCAATGTAAGAGAAATATTCATCATTTCTTTATAGAAGGGTCAATCAAATAATAATAATGACAATTAGTGGGAGCTCTGAGTTTGTTTCTCTGCAACAAGCTGGTTCCATCTAGGGGTAACGGGAGACAATGACACCTAAAGTGTGTTTAGTTTTGTTTGGTCACTGCAGAAAATCCTACTTCACAAAGACTGTAGGTTGGAAAAAGAAGCAGGGTTTTCAATGCTTTTTGGGCGATCTCAGGATATTCGGCCTTGATTTTAATCCAGACCACTGGCGTTGTTGTGAGCACTTAATTTTGGGTTAATGACTGGCAACCTGTCACGTGACCGAGACCTGTCATGAGTCACAGGTGAATGCATTCGTCTGCGTCATTCCATACAGAAGTCACTTTTCAAAATAAAACATCTTTAGACTGATAATGATTAAACTGCCAGGCAGGAGGCCTAGAGGAAGACCAAAGAGGAGGTTTATGGATTTAGTGAAAGAGGACATGAAGGTAGTTGGTGTGAGAGAAGAGGATGCAGAAGACAGGGTTAGCTGGAGGCAACTGATTCGCTGTGGCGACTTCTAAAGGGAAAAGCCAAAAAAAGGAGAAGTTGCTGATAATGATGAAAAGAAAAATTCAAACATTCTGTGCTTCATTGTATCAAATGGCCCGTGGTCGCCCGGTACCGGGCGTAATGTTTTCCGGACGTTGTGTGTTTTGCGACCGGTTCACATACTGTCGGAACCCGGTAAGTAATGGCCCACCATCTGGTACCTGATTATGACCTGGTGGTTGGGCACCGCTGGTCTAAACGGAAGGCAGAGGTGAGTTTATTGACCAGAATGTGAGGCTGCATTGTGTTGAATGCAGAGGAGAACTCTGCAAACAGGAGTCTGGCTGATGGGATGCCCCCCTCCCCTCGCAAAACCCCTACTTATTGACAGACACCCCTTAGCGTGCATAAGCATACTGAAGTGGGTCCATCTGAGCGTCAGTAACTAAGGATGTTTGATACCATCTGTAGCAAGATGTTGTTGTAGTTCTTTTGTGGTGGTTTGTGGGTTGTCTTTGACCATTCTCATCTTTTCCTTTTCCTTTTGCTTGTCTTCTTGGCCTGCCACGTCAGTAGGTTCTGGGCCACACAGAACGTTTGAATTTTTGTTTTTTTTTCATTGATTATCAGTCTAAAGATGTTTTCTTTTCAAAAGTAAATTCTGTGCGGAATGACGCACACAGACGAATGCATGCGTCTCTTGACCAACACCTGCCTCTTGACAGGTCTTGGTCAACTAATAGGTTACTTACCCCCAAAATAAGCCTACGAGCTAGCAAAAATGAGTGTTCTGCCAGGGTTCTGGATTAAAATCAAGGCAGAATAACCAGGGATCACCCAAAAAGCACTAGAAGCCCTGCTTCCATTACCAACCTCATACCTTTGTGAAATGGGATTTTCTGCAGTTACCTCAACCAAAACAAAACTACGGAGTAGACTGGACATACAGAACACACTTCAGGTGCTGTTGTCTCCCATTACCCCTAGATGAGACCGGCTCGTTTTAGAGAAACAAGCTCAGGGCTCCGACTAATTCTCATTATTACAGCATTTTCCGCACTATAAGATGCACCTAAAAGCTTTTATTTTTTTCAGAAACCGACAGTGCGCCTTATAATCCAGTGCCCCTTATATATGAAAAGTTTTTAGAATAGGTCATTCATTGAAGGCGCGCCTTATAGTCCAGTGTGCCTTATAGTGCAGAAAATACTGTATTTGATTGACTTGTTCACCTTTCTATATAGAATATATCAGTATTTCTCCTATGTTGAATGCAGTGATCTTATTTTTTATTGTATTTACCTTAATATATACTTTAGTAATCCCCGAAGGGGAAATTACTAGCACAATCTGGTGTGTGTAAGTTGCTACATTTCAAAATAAACCTCATCAGCGCAGTCACTTGAAAGTTTTTTAATATAACTATGTCTTATTAGAGAGGATTTTCATTCTAAAATAATTTAATTTACAGAGATGTTGTTGATTATTAGTTTATGAACAAAAGGTTGTTTGTTGTCTGTTGATGTTTGCATTTGACATAAGACGACTCCAAATGATCTATTATTTGACTACAAACTGCCGCGTCATTAACGATTACCGATCAAATCACCGGTCTGTGAAAATATTGTCTTGGATGAAACCAGTCTGTGGCGCAAAAAAATGTTGGGTTATTGATTATTGATTATTGTATCCATCAGTTTTTTGAAGAAAAAAAAATCAAAATGAATTTGCTGATCCAAACACCCAATGATTTATTAATGAAAATAATGGAAATTGTCAGTGATGTAAACTGCCGTAATTCGCTTGCAGGAGGATGGGTCAGAAGTAGGTGTTGGAGGTGCACAGGTTACCAGCTCGAACACCCGAAAGCACATACTGCAGGTCTCCACCTTCCAGATGACCGTCCTCATGCTCTTCAATAGCAGAGACAAGTGTACTTATGAGGTGAGCAGGACCTGAAGCTCCTTTATCTGGATAACTTATCCTCACTTCTCCTTCAGATTGTTTTGCTGAGGTTACTTTTGTTTCTTGTATAACGCAGTCTTGGCTTCTTTCAAACCCATCTACAGGAGATCCAGCAAGAGACTGATATTCCTGAAAGGGAGTTAGTGCGAGTATTGCAGTCTTTTGCCTGTGGCAAGCCTACACAGAGAGTTCTCACCAAAGAGCCAAAGTCCAAGGAAATTGAGAGCGGACATGTGTTTACAGTCAATGATCAGTTTACTTCCAAACTGCACAGAGTTAAAATACAAACAGGTGGGTAAAGCTTTGTTTTATGGAACTTACTTCAGTTCACAGATTTCCAAATTGTGTTACGTTATGGAGGAACGATGTCCCAGAACTGAGACCTGATTTTTGATCGTGATTCGGTCTGGACATTTTGCTGGTCTCTCGTAACCCAAATCACCTGCAAAAATTCATCTGAATTACGTGCACAGAACTTACTTTATTCTAAGGTTATCCATACAACATACATTTTGGGAATGTCTCCTTGTTCCAGGTTTTTGAAACAAGATTTCCCGTCACTTGTCAGATATATTTTCTTTAGCTATTCCTGTCTCAGTAACTACGTCACTCCTGACTTACTTATTTCTGCTGACAATTCCTGGGTACCAGAAAAAACTTATCCTTAAACACTGTGGCGCATTGGGTACTGCTGTTGCCTCTGCCGTTAAGGCTACTCTAGTAAACTCAGTAATAGATTGTAAAATAGGGGCCATTGCTCTCAGTGACCACAGCGTGGTAGAGCTACACATTAGCCTGAATTCAGATAAGGACAGAGAGGCCGCTGAGGGCTAAGCACCATGCTGCTGCAAAACGACACTTTTAATAGCACAATATCAAAAGATTTTTTCACTCTTCTTTTAAATTATGTGGGCTCAACAGAAAAGATATCCTCTGTGTGGGAAGCTTAAAAAAGTATAAGAGGAAAAATTTTAGCCCTTTCCGCATAAGTAAAAATATTAAAATATAGAGAAAGAAAAAAAAGCCAGACAAAAAGATTTGTTATTTAGAGAAGGAATCTGCTAGAAACTATTCAAATAATTTCTACCAAACAATCTTCAACTTTAAATATCAGCTACATAAAATGCATAATAAAAAAGCTGAATACGTTCTATTCAGACTTAAAACCAATTTTTATGAAGGGAGTGAAAAAAGTGGTATATTATTAGCCAGACAAATGAAACACAGGGATAATTGTAATCATAATATTGCAACAAATTAAGAATGGGGACAGGATAGTAACCTCATCAAATGAAATTACTAAAGTTTTTGAAAAATTTTATAGCAATCTTTATATTTCCACATCTACAACTAGCACAGACCGAAGTGAATACATTTTTGTAAGGTCTCTATTTACCACTATTTCTGAACAACATAAAGAACAATTAGATGCCCCTATAAAAGAGGAAGAGATTAAGGTGATCATTTTATCATGGGTTTCATTTTACTCCTTCCAGACTACAGAGGATAGGTCTATTGACCAATAATGTGTGTGGACATGCAAGAAAGAAACAGGAACATTTTTACATACTATAATTTGGACTTGTGTACTTATTTATCCATTTTGGGAAAAAGTAATGGAATCCGTAGGGAAATGGCTAAATGTGACAATACCTGTATCACCAAGACTATGTCTACTGGGGGATCAAACAGAGCAGCCCAGTACATCAAAATATGGCTTCACAGTGATGAAAGGAGCAACCGTTACAGCTACAGTTATCCTCAGACTTTAGAAAAGCACATCATCTCCAGATGTTAACAAGTGGAAGGACTGCGTGATGGAAATGGTTTCCTGTTAACGTATGCTAGCTAGACTCACTGATGAAGGTGAGAACTTTAAAAAGACGTGGGATGCATTTGCCTGCAATATGGCGGTGATGTTGTAAATGTTTACTGAGTTTACTGTTGGGGACATGTATGTTTTTGTTGGATATCCTTATTGATGACGCTGTCTGTTTGTGTTTGTGTGAATGTTGAAGGTTAGTGTTTTGTTAAAAATAATAATCAGTAAAAAAAAAAACCACGTGATGGCAAATGACAAAAAGAAAGTGATTATTTTAATAGCGATGCAAGGAATCAGGGTGTGGTGAACTTTACTTTTAACTTCTGCCTAGGTTACACCCTAGTTTCAGACCCTCAACAACAACAAGCACTCTCATTGGTTACTGTATTACATGTTAGTTAACCCCTTACACAACATGTTTTGTCAGTGAATTGGGGATTGGATTAAAATGAAACAGTTTAGACCAATTAGAATGATCGTAGCATTTCACTCCCCAAATTCACAGAAAGCACACCAGAAGGAATCAAAGACGAAGGCAGCTGAAATTGCTGCTAAGAAGAGGAAGTTATCAACTAGAAATAATGTTTATAAATTGTAAACAGTGTAAATAAGAATATGACTTATACCTAGGAAACAATTCCTGAACTGAAGAGAAATGTCGTCTTCTCAGAATCCCTCTTATGAGAACAAGAGTAAAACAGTGACTGTATACATTTTCAAAATAGTAAATTATTTTTTCATCAATATGCTGGCCTTTTTATAACTCAATAAATATTAAGTAATAATTAAACTGAACAAAACAATTCTGTTGCCTTCCCTGTCTTTGCCCCACATACCTAGTTGCTGCTAAACAAGAAGAGTCGGACCCTGAAAGGAAAGAAACACGACAGAAAGTGGATGATGACAGGAAGCATGAGATCGAGGCAGCGATTGTTCGCATCATGAAGTCAAGGAAGAAAATGCAGCACAACGTCTTGGTGGCAGAGGTAAAGAACCTACGTGATTGATCTTTTTACTTAAAAATAATTGTCTACTCATCACTAAATGAAGGTGCCACTGTCTTACATGTTGTGTATTTGCGTCTGCAGGTAACCCAGCAGCTCCGCGCACGTTTTCTTCCAAGCCCAGTGGTAATCAAAAAGCGTATAGAAGGACTAATAGAACGAGAATACTTGGCAAGGACGTCAGAGGATCGTAAAGTATATACATACGTCGCATAGAAGAGGAACTATGGATAAGACTGGATGCAGAGGATTTTTTTTTTTTTTGTACTGTTGGAACACGTGTACTGGAAGTTTCTTTTAAAGACATACTGGGAGCCTTAATCTATGGTTTTCTCCAGCTACTCTGAATTCTTCCATCAAAAAGCAAACATGTATTAGGAACATTAGGTTACGTTGGCCCACTGTGGTGGTGTGCTCAAGTTGCAGCTCTAGATAATTATAATGATAAATTACTAGATAAATTTTGACTGAGTTCAAGTTTTAACATGGATGGATCCAGCTTCAAGCTTTTCAACCCTTGTAGAGATCAATCTTACAAAGAATCCCTTGGGAAAATGTGAATGCACCACATTATTTTTGTTTGAATACTGTATAAAAATGTAGTCAAAACAACAAATGTGAATTATTATAAGACAGAAATAAAAATGAGTATTGATGCTCCATAGTTTTTCACAGAAATGCTTTACTCATTGTGATTTTCACGTACAATATAAGTCTTAATATTTTGAGACCACATGAAAAAAATTTTTTTTTAAACTTTAAACTGGATTTTACAACTTATGGTAAATAATTAGGGTAAATGTAACCGCGCTTCAAACCTTTTAACCAAAGTACTCTTCCATGGGTGCCTCAAGTTAAAAATCATTGTCACCCAGAGATGACTTATGTAAACAGTAGCTAAATATTATTAAAAGGAGACCAATTGCTCTCTATTTTACTCTTTAATGGTACATTTTGAGATCACATAAATCAGGTGATGCTGAGCTATGTCTCTTCATAACACTGCTGAATGGATTAAAGAATGACAAGACTAAAAACAGTTATGCCAGCCGCTTCAGAACCTAATCCTCTCGTGGGTCAAAAACTAATTCAGACAGACTGAGGTTCGGAGGAGTTCTGGGTTGCGTTCAGCTGTGCGTCAGATTGTGATTGAATGTCCCTGGCCAGAGTCTCAAGCTGATCCGTGAAACGTTGAATCTCTTCTGCAGAGCTCTGAGTCCAAGCCATAGGTAGGTGGGCAGGAACAGGCCTACGATCTGTAGAGCAGTCAAACAAGTGATTCCAGAGAATGTGGTGACTAAGTTCATATCAGAATACAATAAATGGAGCTCATCCACACATGTAGCCAAAGAACAGGTTAGTCATCATGCTGCTCACCCTGAAAAAACTGTCCACTGCGTGTTTTGCCAGCAGCTTCAGACACGGCCAACCACACGACGGTGTCAGCTCCTTGCTCAGCAGTCCGTAGCCTCTCCCCCATTGTCTGGTGGAACTGAGGCATTGAGGTAGAAACAGCTGGAATAAAACAGGATCAGTCTCTTTATGCTGGGTTAATGTTATCAACAAAGAGTGGCCTGTTGTTGTTTAAAAATTAGATGGAAGCAAAGATTTCCACTGCAGACAGAAGAGTCGCGAATGATGGACAAGTTCACTTCAAGTAAAACCTTCTCTGATCACAGAAGAGATAAATATATCCATTTTTACTTACCATATCAAGAAATGTGAACATGATGGAGAGAACAGCGGCATGAATACAGAGTGAATTAAATGTTCTTTTCATGCTAATACTTTTATAAAAGGAAAATACACAATAAAAACATCAGTTTTCGATCAAGAGTTACTTAATATGTCGATCAGTACCTGGTGTGTCCACCCAGCCTGGATGCATCACAGAAAAGTGTATCTCTGGATTTTCTTTGGCCCACTGCTCTGTAAGCACCACCTGCTGTCTCTGTGTGGAAACATCAACAGCGCTCAGTGGTGCAGCATATTCCACTTGCGTTTATGTTTTAATGTATTTTTTTTCTATTCAGACATACAGACAAATCCAACCCCAGGGAGACAAATAGAATTAATAGTTTTGATTACCTTATTCTGGGCGTAAACCATGACACCATCAAAGGAGCCCTGCTCAAATTGCAAATCATCAACTTTTAGTTTCTGGACCAGCATGCCCCCAGAAGACACAGTGATCTAGTATTCAGGGAGAAAAGATCCACACTGCATTTAAATAACTACCTCTTGAGTGTACAGAAGAATCGGAATGATGCCATCCACAGTGCGGATGTAATGTTCATTATTTGTGTGGTAATGTTCGTACCACCCTGGGATCCTGACTCTTCTGGAGAAGTGGTATGAGACCTTTAGTGAGAAGGTACAACCCTAAAGAGGTGGAGTCACAGGTTTAACAACATCACATATGCAGCATCATGGCAGTGTGTAACCCTCAGAATGAGATCTCACCCATAGTGTTGGTGGCGAAGTTCATCTCTAGTCCCTCTGCATTTAGGGTTCTACTGTGTGCCATACAACCTGCATTGTTAATCTGACACAAGAAAATGACCATCAGCTCCGATAACCAAGGTGAGTTGAAGATTAAAGGAGATGTGGGATACCTACCAACACATTCAAGGATGCATGCTGATTCCTAAAGGCCGTGGCAAACTCCCAGACTTTGCGTGTCTCTGACATGTCCAAAATATGGATGTGTATCTCCTGCAATAGTCAGATAAGGATCATGCTCTTGCTCATTAACCATGAGATGTGGACAGAGTTCATTACTTACCGTGTTCCCAGACTGGTTGATAATGTCCTCCCTGGCCTCTTCTGCTTTATCTTTGTTTCGACACACCATGTGGACTGTCCCACCTGGAAACACAGACGTGAGGCTTCAACATAAGTAAGAAGTATGATAAAGACGACTGATCCTGACATTTACCTTTCTTTGCTATGGCAATGGCCGTCGCTCTGCCAATTCCACTGTTGGCCCCGGTGATCATGAAGGACTTCCCCACCATGGACACGTTCAACGCTTGGGGATCAAAGTCTTTGGATGCTACCTCGTAACCCCTCCTAAAGGCACAGAGAAGATAAAACATGAGCTGAAAGTTAAAGACTGTTTTTGTTTTGATGACAGAATCACAGGATTGTGACATATTTTGGCTGCGGTGGAGTCAAGTGCTGTAGATGTCAACATCTGCTCACAATGGAACTATTGTAACTGTGCATAGAAGACCAGTGTGTGCAAAGAGAGTGTCAAACAGTGATCAGACCCTAGATATTCCTTAGTTTGCAGTTTTGAGGACACAGCAAAGTTCCACTTTCAATAAATCCTATATTTAGACATATAAAAATCAAGATTCTATGTGGAACTTGCAGTGACTTCAATACTCAAAGAATCCTCGGACAACATGTCTCAAAAATAAGATGTAAAAAAAAAAAGAATTCAATAACTGACTGACCTTGTATATTGGTTGATTCCTTTCATAAACCAAACGGCGTTCCGATATAGAGACATGTCTGATAACAACAACAACAACAAAAAAAACAAGCCCAGAAGAGTCCACAGCTCGTCGGTCCCTGTCAAACACTGTCACGGACGAGTGTTACATGAATCCGGAAGCGAGGGAGCGCTTTATGCAATCCGCCCATAAAAGATGTTTCGTAATTTTGTTTTTTTTTCACCACTAACAATGACGTTACAATTTACTGCCTTGTGATTATTCGTTGGTTTGGCATCAATAGAGATTTCCATGAAATCAGATCTTTTAAATCTTTTAAAGTAGTCCTTAGATCTTTTAAAGCAGGCGGCTAAGAGGAGCACCTCCTGCTCTCCACGGACTCCGCGTGAAAATAACACTCGGCACGACAGTTAAACGACATTGGTTCGAATTTAAACAGCTCATTCATTAAAAACGCGTCCTTTTATCACGTGATCGGTCAGAAAACGTCGCATAGGCTGAAAAACTAAACGCGAGCCAAACAAATCCAGTCGGTCGTGCGGTTTGATGACGACTCCGGGACAGGCCGCTCCTCCTGCGGAGGGCGGAGTTAACTAACTTTCCTCCCTTGTGTCGGTGTTGGATGACGGATAGGTTATGTTGTCGGTACCAGTTGACCCATTGTAACCAGTTTAATTTCACCAAGCGTGTTTTAGATTAGCGCTTGCGAACGTATTTGGTGGGGCAGCATCAAAATGGTGAGTGTTTGGTGTTTTCTCAGCTCGACTCCGAGGCGGTTCACCTGTCGCACCTGTCGGCGCTGACAGGTAGCTAAAGCTAGACGCTACCCAACTTCCTTCATGTCTGGACCTTTTTTATTCCCTGTTAGGCTTCCGTCGGTAGCTGCGTCTGATTTCTGCTGTCAACTTTTAAGGGACAGTTTTCAGTGTTTAAATTATTTAATGATATTAGAAAGAGAGAGATTTGAGAGAGAAAGAGAGAGAGAGGTGTACCAACCCCCACCACTACAGAACAGGTTTCATTACTTCGAGCCCTGCCCTGCTCTAGACTAATAAATTGCGGTCACAAACACACAAACACAATGTCAGTAATGTTTGTCTTTTGAAATGCTATTTGTCTTTCCTATCCGTGACTTAACTTGGTTTCGTCATGATGTTTTCACTTGGTGTTATTCAAACGATGTCTGACGTCATCAATGTAAGGGCGATCGGGTTTGACAAAAAAAGGCCTAATCTTATTTTTTTTTTTTTTTTTTTTTTTTTCTTGCACGAAGCCATAGTCTTATTAACTTTGTAATGGGTATTTAAATGTGCTTAGTAACATAAAAAGAGATACAGAAAAATCAACATTAAATTTCTGCAAGGGGTTTTTTCAGTCTTTATCTTCAAAAGATGCACTATTGTGGAATGGTGAGTATTTATCACCATGGCAACTTCTCTGGTGCATTGCTCTGTCTGGTCATGGTGCCCTGCAGTGGCATTTTTTTTTTTTTTTTTTTTTTTTGCAGTTGTCATGTTCTCCATCAGTCCCTGAACACTGGTCAGTCTGTCCATCAAAGCAGCGAGCATGTGAGATGGTCTTGGTACACGTGTCCTCGTAAAGTACTGCAACCTTTTTTTTGTTTTCATGTATAAAAGATCTCAATAAGCCTTTTTCTTTGACCACAGCAGAACAGAAAGAGAAATCTAATATGAGCTAGAACTCACACTTCTTTGTTTCCACCGGTTTATTTGCTCTGGATCCATACTTCAGTAGAGTTGTTTTAGTGCAGGTGTATCTTGGATTTTCCAAGTCTAGTCAGTTTTGTTTACCCTGAGTAGGAAAAAATTTCTTAGGCTCAGCGTTGCTGCATTTGGATATTTTCCAACTTTCAGACAACACAGTAACTCAACTCTTGACATTCTTGTTAAAGGTGACAGAACAAGGAAGTAATGTTTTTTTAAAAGAATCTTCAACCAGAAAAGCTTGTACTCAGAATGGAAATCAATGTTTCTACAGCCTGAAAATCGTACATTTCACACTGAGATGACGAGACACAAAAATAAGTCCAGCTGTTTCATCCAGTTAAAGGACAACCTCAGCAAAATTACACTCCGTTCAGCCTTTCAGCCCATCGTCCATCAACAGTTAGAGGAAGGCTTAATATGCAGCTAAAACTATTTGTGAAGCTGTGAAGCATCAGAAACCCAACTCCTTTAGATCTTTTTCAAAACCACAGATGCTTTGGCCTTCACATTCTGGTCTGCTTACTCCTTAAGTAACTATGACGACAGAAAACTACCTGTTTGACGCTTCACCCTCACGGTCCTTAAATGCATCCCATTTGCTGCTCTAACCTGACTTTGTGTCTGTGTGTTTAGATGCGCTTCCTGCTGCTCTTCAGTCGCCAGGGTAAGCTGCGTCTGCAGAAGTGGTTCACGCCGACAGCGGAGCGTGAGAAGAAGAAAATCATCAGGGACATGACCACCATGGTTTTGGCACGGCACCCACGCTCCTGCAACTTTCTGCATTGGAAAGACCTGAAGATTATTTACAAAAGGTAGGAGCTGCTCCCGCATATTTCTTTAACAAGTCTGAATTGATCTACTTCTTAAACAATAGACCCTCAGTTTTTATTCTGCAGGGCTCCACCTGCTGCATATATAAAATAAATATATCTCCCACATACATTTCTATCAACTGTGCATCATCTGTGTTTCCCTAAGGTATGCCAGCCTCTATTTCTGCTTGGCCATAGAGAACCAGGAGAACGAGCTATTAGCCCTGGAGATCATTCATCGCTACGTGGAGCTGCTGGACAAATACTTCGGCAATGTATTTCAATGTGTTTAACTTTTGTTCAATATGCTGCTGTAGCCTGAAGTGTAGTCGTTATGTCACGTCACGTTATTTGAAATCACAAGTGCATCGGATGGTTTCTGTTCTACAAATAACCACCGTCGTACCTCCTCCCAGGTGTGCGAGCTGGATATAATCTTTAACTTTGAGAAGGCCTATTTTATCCTGGATGAGTTTGTAATGGGAGGTGAAATACAGGAAACCTCCAAAGAGACTGTTAATCGCTGCATCGACGCCTCAGACATGTTGCAAGAGGTGAGATGCACTGGCTTCATACACAGCACGACACAAAGTGTCACAAGGAGCATGTAACTTTTGTTGCATGCCTCAGGCTAATTTAAGAAAAAGCAACATGTTTTGTTTTTTTGACCTGCTTAGGTTCTGAAATTGGTTCTTATAAATTTTTACTTAACAATCCTTAGTATGAATGCTGCATAAACTCTAAGATGGGGACTTGTATCAGTGCTTCTGTTTCAGTGTGTAGTCAGTGTAATGATGAGTTTAATTAACGGTGGTGCTGCGGAGTCCCTGGTGTGCCTTCTTGACTTTCCTGTAGCTGACAGACTTGTGTACATGCACCGTTACCCCTTTTTTTTTTTTTTTTTGGATTGATTTTTGTTTTTCTTAACGCTACCCCTTTCTATATCCTACCCCCCTCCTCCCCTCATCTCTCTCTTTTTTTTTTCTGTCTGCCAGCGTCATTGCGAGGGAGAGACAGATTTCCCTGGAACATGACATAGGTTTAGTGTTTGGGCTGATGCTTCCCTCTCACCCTGTAGAATCATGGCTCTGTGTGGTACAGTAGTTAGCTGGGTGTGTGAATCTGTGCTTCTGGGTAGTGCTGACTAACACCTTTTAATGTAGAGTTGGATTGTGTGTGCAGTGTAGTAGCCTCCCATTCATTTTGACCATTATCGCTTCAGGATGACAACAATGATTGGTATGAGGTGGAGCTGTTTGGATGACCTTGAATATGGACAGAAAGGTTAGATGCTCTGCTTGTGTTAGTTAACTAATGTTAGTGTGCTCAGCATTCAATAGCGGGTGATGTGTAGAGAATGTGCGTGTGTGTGTGTGTGTGTGTGTGTGTGTGTGTGTGTGTGTGTGCGTGTGCGTGTGTGTGTTTGTAAAAGTCTAACAACTGTTGCTGTTTTCTGTATTTTTTTTTTCAGACCATGGAGGAGTATATGAGCAAACCTGCATTTTAACCCACGAGGGAAAAAAAAAAAAGACTGGAACATCAAGAAGGAATACAGGAAATAATTGTCCTGTGCGTGAAACCATTTTTCTAACTATGAAAATGGAATTTTCTTTGATTCTGTTACACATTTTCTAAAAGAAGAGTCAGGCTCATTTAAGGAACGCTTGCCCTTCGTTTGTTTTCAGTCGTCTGCTCAAAAAGGAGGAAAAGGAGGAAGAGGAGTTTGGTTGTTTTTACATGGACTGCTGTTTTGAAATGCACATGAAGTAGTAATCAAGGGATAGGGTAGCACTATAACCATGAAGTGATTTTCCTTTTATGAATTGCATATTAATGGAAGTAAATGCTTTCCTTGTAAAAACACCCAGGGATTAATTTTGGGAAAAGCGTGCAACTCTAAAAAAAACAAAAAAAAAAAAAAAAAAGGAATTTGCCTCAAGCACATATTTTATAAGGGATTGTTTTGGTGTTTTGTATTCTGAAAATGGAAAATTTAAGTTTGAGTTGTGATTATTTTTGTGTGTGTGTGTCTCTTTTTTTAAAGAGACTCCTCTAGTGTGTGAATGTCATGCTTTTTATAAAGTCTGAATTTAAGATTAAAATATTTTGATACACAGTTTCTTCCGACTTATCGCTTCATGGAACAAAAAACCAGTGACACTATAGAATCACCACGATTAAAAGACAGGAACTCGACTTGACAGGTTTTAGCGGTTGGTGTGATTTTAATAAATCAACATAACTCGGCAGGAAGAAAAATATTACCGCTGATGCTTTATTTATCTGTGACTCATCATACATTATTGAACATGTACAAAATGGTTTTAAAAATGAGCATACATAGCACAACCACTGGTAGGCCAACGATACAGAGCTTCGCAGTATGAAAAGGTTGGAAGGCAGGTGACGGTCTGATATTTTTACTTGGACATAGTCATCCATAATTATAACATTAAATCCACTCACCCTGAATATATCAAGCGTTACGACAACACTCCCTTCAGCCTATCTTACTGCCCCAACCAAAAGCCCACAACCCTACTCCCATCATTCTGCTATATGCTTGTGTTCTATAGGCCCAGTCGACATTAAACTTTATAATTCACTGATATATTCACATGTGGGATAAAATCATTTGCCATAGATGGAAAACAAGCGTTTTTACTGTTACTCACTTGATTATAGTTGAAAATATAGGCATTTTTTCTGCTGTTACAAACACTATTAAAGAAAACTCCAAGAACATCACAAAATCTTAATAATATGGGTTCCACTGTGGTTCAACTTTAATCGATGTATTTATAGGCAATTTAAGTGACAAACGTGCTTAAAGGATGCCGTGTTATTCTTGCGCAAATTGCACCTTTAATCTTCTAAGATGATATAATAGTTGTAGAATTGTTGCAGCAAACAGGGACTTCTTTTAAAAACATACGTTAAGACTAAATAGTTCATTTTCTTTAAGGTGATATTAGTAATGCCAGCTATAGTTCATATAACAGATTTTTTTAAACTAGATCACATCCACCAAACTTAATTTTTGAGACTGTATAAATACTATATTCATGACTTCTTGCATCCTGCTGGAAATCCGGCTACATCCCGGCCGCTATTTTTTCACGGTGCTCCGTTTCCTCTCCCTCCTTGACGATCTGTGGGGCCGAGGTGTTGGCCATCATCTCCTCCTTCCCCTGCATCTCTGTGGGATTAACTTTCTCCTCTGTGGCCATCTGGACTTCCCTCTTGGCCACTGGCCTCTTTTCATCGTCGGCTTGCCCCAGATAGTCTTTCAGGGCGCGCTCATACAGCTCATAGGGGAACTGCCCTTTCAGCTGTGCCTGCGTGTCGCGCTTGGTGATGGTGTTGGGGTACTCTGTAAGGATTTTAGCCGCCAAGTAGGTGGTCACCTCATCCTCTACATCTCCATCGTCTTCGTCGTCATCGGCACCATCTGCATCAGCCTGACGTTTCAGGGGCATTTTGTTGAGCTCGGATAAAAAGAGGTTCTCCCTGCGCCCGGATGGAGGAGGTATTTTCACTGGACCTGCATTTGCAGCAGGATTGGATGCTACTGGGATTATGCTGGAGGATGAAGAGGTCTTCAGTGGTCTCTGCACCACAGGGTACTGGTTGCTGATAGTTTCCACGCCGATGATGTCTAAAAAGTCCTCTCGGTCCATGTCCTCCGGGGCGGACTTACTCTTCAGAGGCAGTTTGCGGCTGAAGTACCTGATCTTGGGGTTCTGGCTGGTCGTGAAGCGAGCCGAGGCCTGGGGGTCGCGGTGGAGCTTCCTGAGCTCCTCGGTCAGCAGCATGTCGATGAGGTCCTGTGGAGGGACGTGGAGCTTCAAGGAGA
This sequence comes from Antennarius maculatus, assembly GCA_013358685.1. NCBI lineage: Eukaryota > Metazoa > Chordata > Actinopteri > Lophiiformes > Antennariidae > Antennarius > Antennarius maculatus. Next base: position 7,873,277 of record CM023619.1, on the reverse strand, counting down.
GCTCCAGCAACTCCTTCACTGTTCGGGGATCCACAATGGAGGGGCGAATCAGTCTTTTTCTCTGCTCTCCGGTGTTATCTCTCTTCTGCGTCTGGTCACTCATCTCCAGGACTTTCAGCAGGTAGTAATCTACCAGTTTAGTGTCATCATCTGCCTCCTCTTGGTTCAGGCTCGCCCGACGTTGCATCTCCTCCCTCTCAGCTTCTTCCTGGTCACCAAGCGCCCGATCCATTTCTTCGTGACTCCTGTTGACCATCTCCTCCGTCTCCTCCCTCTCCTCCATTGGGACCCATTCCTCTCCTCCGGCGACATCCTCGTAGGCCTGATTTCTCAGAGGGAATCCTACCTCTTCCCCATCGTCGTCGTCCCCAAAAACACTTCTCTTTTGGCCAGAGACTGTGGGTATCCTCCCCAGCTCGTCGAAGATGGAGCGTAAATTGGCCAGGCTCTGGGGCGTGTACTGCTCATCCAGATCCTCTGTGGCCCTCTTGGCAGCGTCTGTGTTCTCCTCATCTTCAAACATCAGCGGGTATTTCTTGTGGGGTCTGGGGAAATTGCCATAATCTGCCGGTGGGTTCGGGGAGACTTCGGTCTCTTTGGTGCGGTGTCGGTGCGTGCGGCGGTCGTTCCGGGGTACAGATGCGGGACTCAGTTTTGCGTCTTTTCCTGCCTGATCCTGGAGAGACTTGAGCAGGGCTTTCATCAGTTGCTCGGCGGGATTGTCCTGCCTCTGTAAACTGGGTGCGGGCTGACTGTCCCCTGGACCCTCGTCCTGCTGCGAGGCGAGCTGAAGCAGGACCCTGAACTTGTCCACTTCGTCGTAATCCACAGGTTCAGGTCGGCCCCCGCTCCGCTGCTTCAGGTTCTCAATGTACTCAAGGGCTTTGATCAAGTCGGAGCTGGATGGGTAAGCGGCCGGCTGGCCCTCGGTGTTCCCGCCTCGGAGCCTGTAGTGGCGCGGGAGAGACGCGGCCAGCACGGCGCATCCATGGAGGAGGACGGCGAGTAGGACCATGGCTCCCCCCGTGGGCAACTTGTGATGGAAATGCAGCATTATAGGCTATTTGTTACCTGCAATCAAAAAACAAAAACAACCAAAAATTATTTAAGAGAAGCATGAAAAAAAAAAAAAAAAAAAAAAAAACCACAGAAGAGGCTAAAACTTACTCGAAAGCACCTAAAATAACAGCGAGTGATCGTGTTGTGATGTGGGATCGTGTTCCTATCCGACTCGGTAATGATGCCATTCTGTGCTTTGTGCGAGGAGACATTCACACCTATGAATGAGTCACTCCTGGCGTTGTTATTGGCAACCCCCATCCCATTTCATCCGATCAGCAAACCGTCATTTAGAAACCGTCGTCTTGTGGTTATTTCACTAATATAAACTAATCATTCTGTCTTCACTGCTTTTTTGGTTCCGTCTCTCCCATAAACCGATAAACGCCATTATTATTAGTATTATTATTATTATTAGACGTCAACGAGAAGCGAATGTAAAAAGAATACACCCTAGACAAACATACTGATGAGAACAAATTTTATTTAAAAAATAAAATATGCGTCTTACCTTTGGCTGTGAAGCTCAGTCAATAGTGAATGTGTGTGTTTCTCCTCTAGATGTGTTGGTCTCTGTTTTCAGCACTCGGACAGCTCCCCTCGTTATATGAAGCAACACCTGACCACTGCGTCATCACCCAAATCACATCACACGCAATAGCCGCTCCTTAAAAAAAACCTTGACTATAAATGATTCAGGTTCATTATAAAGCACACTAACAAACATCACTATATTAAAATGTCGATACAAGTCTGGAAGCAAATGTTTTTTGCCTCCTAAAAAAAAATATATATTTTTTTTTACATACTAAAGAATTGTTATTAGCTGCAGATTTGTTCATTCAGAGACAGTATGCGCATGTTGTAGTTCATTTTATATCAGATTTACGCCTTATACGTCGGATTTATATGTCGAAATATGTTTTTTTTACATAAATAAAGATATAAGTGAAACTGCACGTGTCCTTTAATGATGGCTTTAACAAAAAAAAAAAAACAAAACAGTTTTGGTGCTGCCGTTTTGCCACTACTGCTGCCCTCATCATGGAAAATGAAGAGTTAAACCCTGAGCGATGACTCACAGGCTAAAACCACCACGGAGTTGCTGTCGCAGTTCGGCGTCTCTATTTCTCTCTCCTCCTCCTCCTCCTGCTCTCTCTCTCTCTCTCTCTCTCTCTCTCTCTCTCTCTCTCTCTCTCTCCCTCTCTCTCTCTCTCTCTCTCTCTCTGACAAAGATGAACACCCTCCTGTCGGCTGGGGGCCAGAAACTCAGGCATTCCGTAAGTCGACCAGATAAGAGAGCCACACCTGCTACACCTACTACACCTGCCAGGTCAGCCGGTGGGGTTGGGTGGAGAGAAAGTTTATTCTGGGATCAAATGTCTTAACTAAGGAATAGTCTCATCATCGTCATCAACGTTAATCTACTGTAAAATTGTTAATGAAAATATAATAGACCTCAAACAGATTGGAAATCTCAGAGGCATTGTTTGAAATCACACTGATTCATTATTAGATGATGTAGTGAAAGTCATTTTTTTTCTAATGATGACTTTCTTCAGCATCCAGGCCAATCATTTCTGGAGATACATTAAATCTGATACTAAACTGAAAACAGCATATAAAGCATTTCGTCTTTATTCGTTTTTGTGGTATGTCCACGACTATCTAAACACATTCCTAGTGTATTCATTTCACTTCCCCATCGGTGCCACGTGATTCCTCTGACATCTCTCCATTCAGAAACAGCCTCCACCCTCCAGGGGATGGCGTCAGCTCACCAAACCACGCTGCATCCATCATTTAAAGGTTACATCCTCTTATTCATTGACAGATAGATCAGAGAATGTCTATTGTTCACATTTAGTTGGATTGAAAATGAGTAGCCACACTGTCATCCTCCTTATCTTCTCACATGTGTTTAAAATGTTTCTGTAATGTCTGCAATGATGATTTTGTCTCCTGCTTATTTACTGCCTGTGCTCCTTGTTTGCTGTTTGTATGCACCTATTTAGCTCTCTTAAAAACTGTGTAATTACCAAATGCTACCAAACATGCTTAGAATTTATCACAGAGGTTAAAACTACAGGAAAACTGCGTTTTAATTGTGATAATTTCTGGAAGGAAAGAGGTATTACTGCACATGTTCAGCCTGTTTTCCTGTTCACTGGCTCGTTCCTGGCTTTAATTAGAAAATCCCCAATGAACACAATCACAGCATGAGTGCATTTAATTTCTTTAGTTGTACAAAATGCAATTACATAGTAGTCAGAGCAGATGCTGTGATTGCGTAATACTAAGAAAGGAATAATAAAGGTCAATAACGGGAATGAACTCAAAAGAAAAGGAATTTCACAATGAAATGACGTGTGAGTGATGGTGATTGGTGATTTTTTTCATTGAAGTAAGGGCTGACATAATATTTGATTAGAACTATTATGGAAGTGATAACATTCAGCACCACTCCGATGTTTCAAATATTCAGTCCTACATGTTTGCAGGAGCATCAAACCATTTCTCTTCTTTTGAAGTCTTTTGCATTTCTCTCAATGACTCATTCAGCGAGTGCAGCAGTGCCGTGCATACATAAAATGAGGCTTTTTAGGACAAAGCTGACAAAATGAGATCAGCTCAGAATAAAATTAAACTGTAGAATAAATACAAATTCTAAGATAAACCCTCTCCCGTTCCATCAGCTGTTTGTTCCATACAATAGGAATTCTGTTATCCATTATTTTATTTTGAAACATTTTAGCTTCTGAATCTTCCAGTTGGACATAAATCATTCCTGTAGCGGTCAATAATAGTATAAAATGCTAGCAGAAATAAAACCAATTTCTGTTTCACAGTGATTTGAAATATGTCAGCCAGGTCTAACTTCACTTTTTCCATTTACTTTTTGCATTCTTGTTTGGTCTTTTGAGCATTTATCCATGTTCAAACTCTTGATATCGTGCTCCATCAGCTCCAGGAACACTGGCTCATCATACCTGAATCCAAGGTTGCAGATCTGCAAATGCTTCATTTCAGCCTTGTTTTTTTTTTTAAATTGCATCACATTCAAATATGATCCTGTTAAACTATTTCCTGCAAAAGAAGAAAAAGGAAATAAAAAAAGATGACGAAAAAGTGGCAAGGCCACACGCAGTCATTCATCCCCACTTCTCTGTGTTTTTATCTTCCTCTTCAACTCTCTGCTCCCCCCCACATCACCCACATTATGAGGCAGATGCAGACGCACCTTCTTCGCAACCAATATCTCCATGGTGACACAGCCTCACAGCCTTTTATTTGCTTCCACCTTCATCTCTTCCCATAGGTTGGTTCCTCCCTCCTCCATCAGTCGCTTCTTTTCTTAATACAGTCATTTTCTTAGCAGTGGGTATTCATATATTGTTCTCCTCTCCTCAATCCATCCAGCTCTTCTCTCTCCTATGTGGTCAAAACACTGTCTCCCTAAGGCAAGTGGGTTTGACACCAGAACAGAGATGGGAATTATTATTGCACCAATATGTTATCTGAGCCATTAGGATGGAGGAGAGGAGGTGAGGACAGAAGGATCTTGGATGGATGCAGGGAGGGAAATTGAAGCTGCAGAGTATGACAGAAATGAAGCTCTGGCTTTTAGAAAAGGGCACACGTCCATGTCATGCTGTCATACAGGAAAAGACCTGTGCGAGGGGGCTTCTTCTCTGCATTGATGAGGACGAGCTCACCACTTGAGCCTCCTCCTAATGGGTGCTTTTAAATTGCCTCTGAGTTGAGACATCTGAGCATTCACTGTCTGACCAAGAGACAGATGTTCTTGCTTATGTTTATGCGAGATAAATATAGAGATGGAACCAGAAGTTGTTTATCTGTGTAAAGGTTGGAAACAGCTGTCTGAAATCCACCTGCTGTAGCAGCTCTGATAAAGTTCATTAAGTCACACTTAATGTCCTGCTTTTCAGCTCCTATAGAAACAGGTAAATTCTGTTTCTGGAATCACGCTCAGTTGAAAAAGCTGACTTTTATCATCTTTTATGCAGCAGTCACATTTGGTTTCTGGTCTGAATGTCACTCCAAAATAACTAGCTGCTAACCACACATCTAGTGTAGAGGTATTAGGGTGTGTAACTGCATCATTCTGGACATTTTCTGCTGAGATTGAAGACTAACAATTTGACAGGAAGCCATTTGAGAGGGAAAAAAGGAGTGACAATGTGACAAGGATGTGCAGCCGAGCGTGGACCCAGGGTGTCGTAGGTCATGTTTAGACCCTAACCTCCGGTGCCCTTATGCTTGTGTACTAGTCTTTAAGTTGCACACCTGAGTTACCCAACGTCACCCCACCCAACCCCTCCACTGACCAGTCAACTTAGAATTTACTCTTGTTGTTCCCCTAAATTCCTATACTCTGTACATATTAGTCTGTTTGTTACCACGTGCCTACAACCAACCCTGTTTTGCAAAAATGATCAGTCGAGCATGTTTGCACAGTTGAGCATGATGCACTGTCTGATGTCATCAGAGGTAGAGACACGGTGTGTATTGATCAAGGGATCCTATTAATGAAAAGGGGCGAATAAAAAACAGAAAGTCACCGTGTGGGAAATGTCCGAGCACAACATCAAATTCATTCAGATTTATAAATGTCATCATCCAAGCAGCTACAAAACTAATTTTTTAAACCCTTCTCTATCCAATTTTATATTGCTGATGATATTAATCTTAAATAGTGTTTGGTTTTTATTCATTAGTTATTAAACCTGTTCTATTTGATTTTCTAATCTTATATATTTTTGTACTGCCTGTATTTTATTATAATTACTCTTTTAGTCCAATTTTATACTTTTATACTCGTAGTTTTTAGCTTTTCCTCCAGTATTTCATATGTGGGGATCCGCCTGTTCTGTCTGTCGCAGTCGAGGGCCTGGGTGCCTCAGTGCCATGCCATGTCATGTCTTCGTATTTTGTGTGTGTGTGTGTGTTTGTGCGTGTGTGTGTCTTTGTAATTGTTCTTTTTTCTTTAATTATGTTAGTTGTTTTTAATTCTGTGAAGCACTTTGTGTTGTATGTTCTTGCATGAAAAGTGCTTTGTAAGTAAAATTGATTTGAAAATAAAATAATAAAGATATTAATACCACAAATAAGCAACACTGAGATGTTATGAAGGTCCATTTAGTCTTTCTTTGCCTGTCGCGGTCGTATTTGGGTATCTCTGCCTCTTTAATTGCTTGTGCATCTACTGGACTTTCTGTGGGGTGTCCAGGCAACCGCGGCTCGTTTTTCTCTTCATTAAAGTGAGCCACCTTTCTCTGTGCATGTCTCTTCAGAAAATGTCTGAATATCAGGCTGCATCATGGTGCAAAAAAGTGTGCTTTTTCAGTAAGTATTGCACTCAGTTCCAAAGCAAATAGAGGCAAATTTATGATCCTACACACTTTGTGTACAGTTGTTCTGTAGGGACACGTTGCATGTTGACAATCGTTTGTCTAATGTGAGATTTCAAAATATTTCTATTCTCATGCGAAGTGCTGTTCTATTTTTATCTCCTCTTCCTCTTCATCACAGGTCACAGGTCATCCTCTCAACTTTTAGCTCATTAATCATTCCCTTCGTCCTCTCCACCACCTGAATGCTTTCCAGTTTTATTCACTGCCTCCTTCCTCCCACCATCAGTCTGTTTTCCCCCTTTTCCTCTCCATTTTTTTTTTTTTTTTTCTTCTGGTGCTTCATATTTACAGTCTCTCATACCCCCCCCCTCACCACCACTCACTGTCGGCAGCAGATGATGCTGTCCTGGCCACCTCCCAACGTGTTTGCCGTCCTCCCCCCTCCCCTTCCCTTCCTCACTTCAGCCTGATGCTATAAATACCCAGAGCCGGTGAGTCATCGCAGAAACGTATCTTGCCTCTCCCTCTGACTCTTCACCACACCCCCCATTTCCACCATCTCCTTTCTTTACCCCTCAGTGTGTCTCAAGTTGGCCATCAGACCTCACATGTCTCTCACCTCACCAACCCATCCGGGCTAAGCCTGGCCTGGTGCAGCCTGGGTGCATCCAAAGGTCAGCCTGACTCTTTATAACCAGGAGCCAGGAGTGAGCGTGATATGGGAAACAGTCATCCAAACACCAGAGCGTTGAATTTACTAACTTTCCAATTAGATGATGAGGATGGAGAAGAAGGAGGAGGAGGAGAGGCAGCTTCAAAGCCAGATCAAACAACATCAAATCCATAGGAAAATATTCTGAATGTTGTTTAAGAGTTCAAAAATGCAGATAACTATTGAAGATCCAGTACATCTAAAGAAGAAAAAAAAAAAACAATCTCACGCTTAGCATTTGAATATATTTCAACACATTTCATTAGTTTGGAGTTTGTTTCATTCATTTGATGTTTTTCTTTTAATTCCTTCACTTTGAACTCAGATTTAGATTCGTACATGCTCTGGTCCTTTCACTGCGTTTCAATTATTTTTTTATTATGTGACTGTATTATTTATGGACTGCGCACAACGTAGGTTAACTCTGCTGTCTTTAAATGGGCGTATAAATAAAGTTCAATGCTGTGGTATTTAATTTTCAATATCTTTTCTTGATGATATCCTTTTTGGGACTTTTTACTTTCTTGCTTTACATTATATTTTACAGTAGCTACTCTACTTAATGGCAACCAGATCTAAATAAAGCTAAAAAGAATTAAGAAAAAAAAATAGAATATCCCTCCCAATCCTCGATCTGTCTCCATCTTTAATACTCAGATGCAATTATTGTCAGTCCTCTCCAGCCAACACCCACGTCTCCAGAGTTAGGAGGCAGCTCCAATTTAGTTCTGCTCATCCTTTGTTAAACTTAGGTATGGTTTATTGGCTCTCATTGGAGAGAGCACATAAAACACAACACTGATGGAAGTGCCTGAGTACCTCTGAATCCTAAAGAAGAGGGAGCAGGTAAAGCACATATGTCATTTTTATCCAAGCCTAGTCAGCATCATCCATTACAAGCAAGATTCTTTGTAATTAATTCTCTTATCCTGCAATAAAGAGAACTAAAGAATGATTTAAGAACAAATCTGGATCCAGTTGCTCTGGCTCATCACCAAAATCTATTCCTCCAGTTAAATTGTACCTCTCTACATGCATTTTTTTAAAGCTGTAATCTGACAATATTTTTGTGAAATCATTCTGGCAGACCAAAACATTATCACCCAGATCAGAAGTAACCAACTGCAGCGAATAGGGAGATTATTTTAACAGTTTCCTGCTGCTCGATGCTGTTGTTGTCTTCGTGGTCGAGACACTGTGTGTGTGTCTGCGTCAGAATCAGTGGGCTAATGAAAGGAGCGTTATGCCTCTGACGCACTCTCTGGTCCCACAGGGTTGGATGGAAAGAATAGAAGGGAGGAGGAGTAAGGAGGATCATTCATCCGTCTGTGGTCTTGTAGCAAGTTTTATTGCAATTGAGCTATGAAATAGAACCATTCTGCAGGTTTTAGTCTTATCAAATGTGGAAAAGTGACCTCTTTTAAAAAAAAAAAAGGCCTTTTGGTGGGGGATTTTGGCCCTCGATCAAACAAATTATGGAATTAAAAATGCCATCTATTCTGGAATCAGCAATGGGTTTTTTTTTTCAATGATTCCCAGCTTATACAGCAAAGTATTAAAGCAGATGCTGACGGTGTCCATAGAAACAAGAACGCTTGTTGCCACGTGATAGTTATTAGACCAATGTGTTTTGTTTCAAACTTGAGATAAATAAAAATATCACCAGTCATTAATGAAACAAATCTCGATAATATTAACACAGTATTGAAATAAATAGATTTTCATACATACATGAAGTACTTGTGTTCACAAGGATGTATTGAACATTAGGTTAAAAGGTGATCAGTGGTGCAGTGAGTTTAACATGATTTACTTAAGCAGATCTCTCACGCACCTTTAATTCAGCGCCCTCCGAGAAATACACAACAAAAAACAAATGAACAGAAAACAAAAATCAAAATAATCTTTAGGTCTCCTAGCCTTGATTGAAGGTTGACTTTCAGATCTGCGTCGAAGCGCCACGCGGTCCATCGCTGACAACGTTCGCTCCAACGCACAAAACACGTTGGCCTTCGTTGCCATGGAAACTCTGGTGTCAGGATGATTCTAATCAGGCTGCTGATCGCATCAGCCACAGGCAATGCTCAGGTATTTTAAAACATGCGTGCACACACACACACACACACACATACATACACACAGAGCCACAGCTATTACAGCACAATATTCTTTTATTTCATTACATAGTTTCCAAGGCCAAATCACAAATAAATAAAGGAAGGAGACAAATGAAATGACCCCAACTCGGGTCGCTTAACCACACAAAACAAGGACACCCCCAAAAACCAGTCAGTAACAAAGATTATTAAATATATCAACATGAGACTGTACACTTTTTACAATTATTGGGAGTTTGAATGAACTTTGATCACTGATCTCCTTCCCATGTATTTACAAGTGAAATCAAACAGGGTGGTTAAATTTATCTTCGCACGCGACTGGACGCATGCACTGCGGGTAAAACAGGGGGACTGCTTCCTAGTTGAGAGCCGCGAAAACAGATTGTGTACTTGTGTACGTGTGAAAGAAACTAGCAGCTTCTCGTCATGCAGGGACAGGAAAGCAGCAAACAGTACAGTGGGCTACTCACGGTCCACAGTACTGTCAGAGACGGGTTCAAAAAAAGACAGGGAGGAATGCGCCCCCCCCCCCCCCCCCCCACTCTGAAAGAACAACTTTAACATGCTGAAATGAACCACTCTGTATTGAACAGGAGAAAAAATGTACTTATAGCACCTCTACCTGCAACTTTTATTTACACTAAAAGCCTTCAGCGAATGCAAAAGCAGGATTTCTGATGACACATCACCTGGCCTTAAGGAGAACATGGAAGCTGAGGTGAATGTCAGTCGTACTGCTGCCATTCAGGCAAGGTCACAGTATCAATCTTAAAATCTACAGTAATTCTTGACAGACGTTCAAAAACGCCAGTCAAACTGAATCTGAATGGACCTTTTATATATATATATATATATATATATTGCACATTCAGCATCACATATATCGTCCGGTACGAACATATGCAAATGTTACTTGGACTCTGAGGTCAAGTGAACTCCTCGTGTGGAAAAAATTATATATATTCCCTCTTAAATAAGTATTCATAAGGAGTGTCTTCAGGAGTGAAAGTCCCTCATTGCAAATATATTCACGTGCTTTGGTACTGTCATCATGCAGTTTCAAAAACGCCAAATATTAGACTTTCACTTTATATCGTTTAGCACGGCGTGCTCAACGGGCTACATCTACACTTCTCCATCAGTTTGTCTATGTTCCCACGCGACTTTTACTAGTTCGCGCACGAAGGAGTGGCTGCTGCTCCCGGCTTCCGCTTTTCCGACATAATCCACCTTAAAAATTTGAATAAATATTGCACATTCATTTCCGTATTTTATATTCATGATTTAAAAAACCTCAACACAACAGTAACTCGAGCTACGAGGTTGAAAAGTAACTGGGAGAGCGGATAAAGTGGTTTTCTACTGGACGTAATGTCAGAATGAACGGAGGAGAGTTCTAGATGCTGCAACGGCTGCAATATCTCGAATAATACAGTGCAGGTTTTGCAGTAGCTGAAAAGATGTAGAAGAAATATGATAGTGGTGAAAAATAAAGGAAGCTGCACAAGCTGGAGAGTAGGATGCACTGGAGACCAGATCGCTTCAATAAGATCTTGTTGAACATGCACTCTGTACAAAACAGTATAAACTTTGGGATGGAATAGGAAAAAATAAACAAATAAAAAACATGTAAACAAAGCACATCTATGTAGAGTATTGTAAACACATTGGCAAGAGAACACAGGACAAAAAAACATTGAAAACAAATTTGAAATAATTGTACGATTGAAATGACGGTTAGAAATGGTACTGGACAACGCTCAATCTCACATGGCTTTGCAACACAGATTCCCCACAAACTTATTAAAAAAAGAAAACGTGAAAAATAATTTTTAAAAATTAAATAATGAGGACCTCTGCACAGACTCCAATTTGGACATTGGATCCCTCTATCAGCCTCGATTTGTTACCCGTCCCATCAGTCGATGACCGGCATGACCATGAGAGAGCAGGAGGAGACGCAGATGGGGTGCTGACACAGATCCGGATACATTTAGCCTGTTTCCCTTCAAGCCGTGCAGTCATCCAACTTTGCCCCCTCTGTTGTCATAACAACCCAAATGGATAAATTGGTGAGAGCAGACCCTCGATTTCATCTTCATGACTTCAGTCATCTGTCGTTGGGGGGAGCAGTTTGCTTTTGGTTTTAACAGAACTGAATTCACACGTTTTATGTTTGGCTTCTCCTCTGATTAAAGTTGGTTGCTGGGAATCCAAAGAGGAAGAAGAGGAGGAGGAGGAGTAGAAGGAGGTGCTGAGAAAGTTTATGCATCTGTATACATGTGTGTATTCTAACTCTATTCTGACTGACCCTGATAGTAGCATGGGAGCTCCTGGATTATGTGTGTGTGACTGTGTTTCTGTAGAGTCTGTTCCACCTGTGTGTTATTTCCCGCCGTACATCCTCTCAATATCATCCTGGTAGTGTGTTTTGAGCTCCTTGCGTTTCAGTTTGAACGCGTCGGTGACCAAGCCGGTTTCTGGAGTCCAGGGCTCAGCACTCAGACGGATCTTCTTAGGGATCTCAAATCGCTCAAGTTTGGCTGTTTAGGGGGGGGACAGAGAGCGGCACGTGAGTGTCAGTCTGGTAACAAGACATGACCACATAAGATCCAAGCGGATAATTTCACAACTTGAGCTTCCCGCCGGTGTTTACGGTTGTGATCAGACTTTTTCTGCATTAATCACATGACTGGAAGCAACAACAAACTTTTTTTCTTACCTACGACAGCGGTCTCAGTAATGATGCGAAGGACCTCCTTCTCCACCAGAGGGTTGTTGCACAGCTCCTCCCATGTGCCGTGCACCTGCAACTGCTCCGCCAGCAACATCAGCTGCTTGTAGTTCGGCACCACGAAACTAATTACATACGACTGGTCGCTGAAGAATGAGTACACAAAAGTCTGGGGGTTACATTTTGTCACTATCTAAGAGGGATAAATCAAACTAAGGTGACAGAAAATCTTTAAACAGATGGGCTTCCTGCTGTACCTGTTAGCATAGGCACAGATATTATCAATGAGCGTGCAGTTCTTCAGGACAGCCTCCACTTTTCCAAGGGACACGTACTCGCCCGCCTGCAGTTTCACCAGGTCTTTTTTGCGGTCTGACGAAGAAAACATGCGTCAAAATCCTCATGGATGCACCCCCCAACCAACCACCACCACACACAGGCAAGCACACGCACGCTCACACACACACATACAGTCTCGTTCGCAGATGTCTTACCGATGATCTTGAGGCATCCGTCAGGGTGGAACTCTCCAATGTCTCCGGTACAGAACCATCGCTGGCCGTTCTCGTCCACGAAGAAATCGTCACGGTTCGAAGAGTGGTTTTTGTAATAGCCTATCGTCACGTTGGGACCGCCGATAAGGATTTCCCCCCGTGGATTGGGTTTGTCAGTGCTGTAATAACAACCTAGTGGAACACAAGCTTGATTGAAAGAAAATGTCCGTATCTCTGTTTGCTTTCCCTTCAACGTTGTCGTTGCCACGTGACTCACCCTCCTTCCAATCTTTCAGCGTGATCTCAGAACAAACAAGCGGAGCGCCGACGCGACCTGTGCTGTAGTCCCACACTGAAAAAGGACCAAAAAGAAAACAATGCATTGCCCGTCTTCTCCACTTCAAAAGCAAAGAACAAAAACAAAACATCTCTTACTCTCACTGATGGTGCCGGCGCCGCAGGTCTCCGTCAGGCCGTAGCCCTGGCCCACAGGGCAGCACAGGCAGATGTTCATGAAACGCTGAGTGGCGGGTGACAGCGGAGCTCCACCCGACAGCAGCACCCGTGTGTTACCTCCCAAGAGCGCACGGACCCGTTTGAACACCAGACTAAAAATACACAGCACGGAGATGATGGGGAGGAGGTGACTGAAACTCAAACTAAGCAATAATCTGACATGTCACACAGATATTGACTCAATCATTCTAATATGAAGATATGGACTTTTCTGGTGTGGGTTGTTTGACTAGTCTCTTATATTTATTCTTTAAAACATGGTTACCTGTCACAAAGAGGCGTGCTGTAGCCCTTAGAGATCTGCTCCATCTTGTAGTTGTAAGCCAGCACAAAAAGAGTTTTCTGGAACTTGCTCATCTCCTCCACTTTGGTCATGACGTTTTTGTAAATGCGATCCATGATCTCCTGCATAGACCAGGAGGGAAAAATTCTCAGCTAACACCGCTGACATTTTAAATTTCTACCCTGTCTGGTTGCTTTTATATGAAGGTCTGGTTTCAGTATGATAAAATTGAACAGTGATGCAAAGTAGCGCTGCCACAAATGATTATCCTGTTAGTCGACAAATCGCAGATTATTTTTGAAATAACTAGACTAATCGGATCATACGTAACTTGAGTGAAAACATACGTCTTATTGCACCAGCATGAAGCAGCTCTTACATCATTAGCTTTCAGCTTAAAGTGTTTAAGGTATATGCTAACTAAAAAAAAAAGACAATTAAGATGGTAGCTCACTAAACCTTCAATAAAATATCCTTGTCACAACAAACAACTGTTTAACTGTGTAGCATAAAGCGCAAACAGCTGAGTAAAATAAGGAAAAGACACTTGCCTAAAAAAAACACAAAAATAAATACTTCAGGTTCATTGTTTGTTTTTTCCTACATTTGTCTTTGGCATCAAACATAGCAAAAATCAGGTAGGCACGTGTAACTAACGCGTTATTATTAACGTTACAAAAAACATGTGAAATATGTGCGCTAAGGGCGGCTAGTGAATCAAATTGTTATCACTACTGTTAACGTTTAAGGCTATATAAGTACAGTATTTTCCGTACTATAAGACGCACCTAAAAGCCTTGAATTTTCTCAAAAACTGACAGTGCGCCTTATATATGAAAAGGGTTTTAAAGTAGGCCATTAATTGAAGATGAATTCTCAGATGAGTTCTCAGCTCTCAGCTGTAACCTCAACCCCCGCACTGTTGCCTATCTGATCAGCAGCCCAGAGAGAACACACACAGTCACCTGCTGTTCCAGCTGTCAACCACATTTGCGAATCAATTGTAGCATGTCAGACACCTTTGGCTAGCAGTAACTTGGCTCGAAATTTGAGAAAAGGCTGCAGAGTCATGAATGCAATCCTTTTAGCGCAGCTCAATCTAGTGGATGAGTTTAATAGTCCACATAATAGTGACAAGTCGACTAATCGTGCAGTCGTAAAGCAAAGACTTACCGGTACAGCAGCCATGAGAGTCGGTTTCAGCACGCTGGTATCGCCCTTGCTGCCCTTTTTTATCTTGGTGGACTGAAAATAAAGAAAAACACATGGTGAAGCCTCAGAGACATCCTGATGTAGGCTTTGAAAATAGATTCCCTTTAGGACTTAAAAAGATACTATCAAAACTGACACCAATTTTGTAAAAGTATCAAATAAATGCTTGATTTATCAATTCTATTTCTGCTGGAGACAAACAAAAGTCAAGGTTTAATGATGATGTGGATTCTGGTGGGATTATGGGAGCTGTTTTCCTCTGCCACTCTTGCCAATGAAACCTCAAGTGTCCCAGTCAGAAACAAAGTCTTGTTCACGTTACAGTGATTCATTCTCTCACACACCATCTGCTTCTCAATCAGAGGTTTAAAACATTTTAATATCTTATATACTTGATTCCTATGCATCAAGGAGACTTTTTTGGAAAATTTGCAAAAAAAGAACTTGCAACTTTAATCCACCACCTTTTGCAATTTCTAGGTGCTTTAAAATAAAGGGGGAGAAGACAGACAAAGAACATGATATAGAGACTATGATGGACCAACTCAAAGCAGTTACGTTAATCGATAGGCCTGTACCCTACAAAAATCCTTTTCATTACGTCTATTTACAATTTGCTGAGCAGTGCAAAGGCTTCAGGTCTTGTTTAAAGTCAAGTTTACTTCCTCGTTATATATTACTTTAATGCACAAAAAACAAAGATTCTCCTTCCATTTGGAGATTTTTGGATAAACCAACTAACACTGAGCATAATATGTGTACAGCGAGCCTCGTGCAGACAAGAAACAAACTCAGTTGGCCACAAGGTATGTCTATGTCTGTGTGTGTGTGTGCTGACCTGGTCAGCTAGAGTCTGAGGCGAGGAGTAGCCAATGCGACACCCATGTGAGATGCACACCAGTTCAGCACTGAGCTCCAGAACATGAGCCAATGGCAGGTAGCCGATGTAGGTGTCCGTTTCACTGCCAAGAAAGAAATAATAGGATGAATGATGACAGTAGACACAAAGAGAATTTAGTAAAAAGGTGCCACAAAAAGACTAAAAGGGTAAGCATGTGAAGAGTGGGAGAGCATGACGCTTGAAGGATTGACATAGCAGCAGAAAGCAAACAGGGTAGGAGCATCGAAGGAAGAGCCATTGGTCTGATTTTTATGTACTTGAGGTTCGGAATTCGTTCAGCCATGCCGGTGATTCCAGCTACAATGTTGCCATGGGAGATCATGACACCCTTGGGGATGCCCGTGGAGCCGCTGGTGTACATGATAACGGCGAGGTCCGAGGGCTGCGGCTGTCTGCGGTCCACTGCGACTGCAGGGGCAGAGGAGACGATGAAAGAGGAAATGGATCACAAAACAATACATAGAGTTTGTTGGAATAACGAGTATTAGGATGAAGCAAAATGTCTGCTTGAGATGAATAACGTGTTTCTGAGCTCTATCAGCATGTTTCTTTTGCTCAACTAATCATCTAAAAACCAAAAGAATTTGACTTTCATTTGTAATAAATGTACAAAAAGTAAAAAAAACTTTAATCTTTAAAAAATTATTCAAATATAAAAATATCTGTTGTTTAATTTAAAAAAACTGTTTTCATGATGAGATGCCATACTCATACAAAAAATGTTTGCAAGCCATTTGAATGTTCTGTTATTTTCTGCAACAAACTCAGCTACACAAAACTGTTGCTGAGAATTTAACAATGGATCACTGATTTGATCCGTTTCCCAGTCTGTCATGCGTGTCTCATCAAAGTTCGGGCTTTGTGTTAAGCCTCCGTCGGAGCACTTTCAATTAATCACGTTGCACAAAACACTCACTATTTTCAGGCTTGGATCCCATCTCGTTCACGGCATCCATGTTGTAGATCATGATGCCTCTAGGAATGTCAGGCCAGTTCGCAGGCTTGCGGTCCACCACGATGATATAGCGCAACCTCGGCACGTCACACAATATGGCCTGACAGGACGATGAGTGAAGAGAATGAGTAATTATGTATATAGAACTAAATTTTTAAATGAAAATGATTGCATGGTGATCGACTGCGCGATGGAGACACATGGCAAAGACAAAGGAGGTACCTTGAGACGGCTTTGAAGCAGGTCGTTGCTCGTGATGATGTGTGTGACCTCGGTCTCGTTCAGCCCGTGGGCGATTGCCGTGGGCCCGAGGGTGGAGTAAAGCGTCACAACTGTCAAATTCAGATCCAGCTTAGCTGTTTGGTCGTTTTCACATTGTATGCATACAGGAATCTGTCTGTGCCTCACTCACGTGGAAAATTGTACATGAAACAAGCTTGCGCTGCCATGATCCACTCCGCTCTGGTCTCACAGAAGATGGCGATATGGCACTGAGGGTTCAGGCCGAGGGCCGCCAGACCGCTGCCGAAACACTTTGCTGCGTGATAGGTTTCGTCATATGACAGCCAGTTGTAGTCCCCAAGAATAACCTACACACAAAACATACGGTATTCAGGATGCAGAAAATCAGGGCCTCTAAAGTGCTTGTTCACTTCAGAGGGTTTACAGTCAAAAACAAATCATTAACAGGATGTTTTGGTGTTTTTAGACACATGGATGGAATTAATATGAGCACTGATCTATTTTAGAAAATAAAAATCCATAATGTGAAATACTGACACTCATGAATCTGAAGGAGGTCTGTTGGTGCTATGCATTTAAGTGCGCCCTCGCAACTTCACCTCATGCTGGATTTTCGGTAGGCAGTCACATGATACCGTACGCACATTCTATTTGTGACGGCATCCAGAAGTGTGCTATGTTCTATGAGTCTTGGACTTTCGTGAGACACAAAAGTGCTTTAAATAGTTGATAAGAGTGTGGGAAAAGGTAATACAGATAAATGGTGGTTTAATATCAGTATGGGGAGGGTTCATAAACGTTTCAATTACCGTAGACAATGAGATAAATAGTTTGTCGTTCCATCACAGAATTCGTTTATCGCGTGTGGTTCCTGGAATGCATTACCAGAAAGGGACGAGGGCACGCTGTGTTCATTCATTTGCAGTGACTTAGCGCCATCTACAGGGCTTTTACTGTTATTGATGAAGAGGTTCCTCACACGGGGACATTTGCCTCATTAACAGTTGATCACTTCAGAACAGCCAGAGATTCTCCTGATTATTTAAACCTTGCAGAGGCGACAGCAATGTGTGACATCACCTTGATGTACTTTGTCCTAGCAACACACTGAGGCTGAGCAACCACTCCAAATAGTAGTGATATTGCAATGTTTTAGAAAATGCCAGTATGAATTAAACATTAATAAATTAATTATTATTCTAAATGTTGCACTGCGGTGCCACAGAAATGCCCCAATCTGCAAATTACTTGAAGAGACATTGATGTTTGCAGCTAATTCCAGCAGGAAAACGACAACATAATTTTCAATCTACTGAAAAGTAAACCTTGTATTTAAGAGAAATTTACATTTGGAACTTTGGCACTTTAAGTACACATAAGACAAAGTGGGTGTGTGCGAAAAATAGTTAGGAGTCTCTCACCTTCTTGAAGACCTTGCCATTGGGCTGCAGCTCATCTTCTTCACTGAGCACCTCTCTGGTGCCCAGACAGTCTCTCTGCGGAAACCTCGCCACGGCATACTCAAAGATTTTATCCAAGGTATCCACCCCGGGGTGAAGCCATGACACTAGTTTGTCCTGGTTGTTAATGGCCCTGTATGGCCCTGCAGGGTGTCCACTAACTGAGCGCGCCTTGATCCGGCGAGCCCTTTCCAAGTTACTGCCAGCTCCGGATAAGAAATACCAAGGTATGAAGGTGATGACGGAGTAGACCCAGACCACAGAGCGGAAGACCTGCAGCAGCAAGGGGTTGATATCTTCCTTCAACTTCATCACTGCGGATGAAGTCGCAGCTGGAAAAGAAGCAAACCAGAATCGCAACGACGTGCACTTGCTACAGCTCCTTAGTTTCGTTGAAACTTGCACGCAGTGTTTCCTTTGTACAGCAAGCTAAACCAAATCTGCAACAGAGACAGGACAGGAAAATTTAGAAGTGTAGCTTGGAATAAGGGCTTGTCAGCACATCTATAATTGTCAAGCAGTTGAAATATGAGGTACTGTTTCCTGCTAAACAAATCCTTGCTTTCTTGAACACACTCTCTCTGTTGTTTGCTGGGGATGTCACAGAGAGAACAGAGCGGAGCACTTTTTTCAAAAATCAAAATAATGGATTAATTCATGTGATTTTTAGGCTGCAGATCATTGTTTTCATCTACCAGTTGTTTTTCCAGTTTTACAAACATTATACTGGACTAAAACATGGAAATATCTATTCCGTAATCTCTATCAAGAATCAAATCTGCATACCAGCATCCTGAAGGGAAACTAAACATAAAATCCAAACATTTTTTTCTAATCACCTGTCACGTGCTTCCAAACTTTTTAGAAATTAATCAACTAGAATTTTCAAAGTTTTGGACAAAAGGAAGAACAAGACACACGCGAACATTGACATATTGAATAATTAGGTTTGGGACAGCACAGCCTAAATTTGAAGCCACCTTAGATGCTATTATAGTGGGTCAGCCCTTACCAGGAAATTTTTACATAAGCTTTCATTAAACCGCCACTGGAAAAGAAAACGGCCCCCTTATCCAGACAAAAGAAACTGCGGTTCTAACAACTTTTTCTGGGGGAGATTTCTGCAGTATTTTTGCAGGTAACATCCTACGAACAACCTTCAAATTAACCTTCACATCCTCCCTGCTCAGCTATTTTAGTGAATATTTCAGGCCTGAAAGTAAATTGCAGTGTAGCCTTGCAACACATTTGAATAAGCAGGAAAGAGAATAATGTAGTCATAACCAGTTGGGTTAGTGTAAGGACACTGAGCAATGAGGTGAGCGATGCCCAGCCTTGTACCCACACAGTGTGGTTCTGACCAATCGGTTACAACACAGCCCACCTTCACTGCACCATACATTTGTGCCCCACTCAGTAAGGAAAGGGGTACAGTGTCTAATATTACATTTCACGATTTCCAGTATTTTTTTTATGGCACGAATGAGCTAGGAGTCACAGTTCTCTCAGGTGGTGAAAATATTGTGTGCTTTACTAATAAAGCAGACACACCCATGAGAATTTGCAATTAAAAAAAGCAAATAATGTTTAAAAAAAAGACCAAAGTTTACTTTCAGCAATTGGTTCTACCATCTCTTAAGTAACATGTTCCAAAATTTAAATATGTAATTATATGTATTATATATATAATATTATATGATGGCGTTTCGTTTCATACTTTGTGTTGTATTGCCTGTTGCACCGTGGGTCTAAGAGGACTGCAATTTCATCTGTGCTGTACGTCGTGCATATATGGTACATTTGACAATAAAGTTGACTTTTATATTTATATAAAATATATATTAATATAGATAAATCAAGGGCAGATATTTCATTAAACATACTTGATACAAGATATTAACAGTTTATGTAATTATCATGATTATCTTAGTGAACGTAACAGCTCTAAGCCCAATAAAGAATAAAATTATATACGCGATGCAGAAAACCGACAGTTGCAGTATTTGACTGAAAGTCAGGACCAGATGGATTATGTCACATTAAAACGTGTTCTCAAACCCCAGTCATACATATTTTAATCTGGCTATTTCCAGTACATTATGTACAGTTGTGCCACTGAATCTAACAATGTACAGTACCATGCTTCACTCAGCTTCCAATATTGCTTCTTTTTAAAAAAAAAATATTTATTTCATTTCGTATTGCCTCTGTCATTCTACTTGTTCCCTGTGTGACGAGTCACAAACAAAAGCCGCCTTACTGTTATGATCGTTTGCACACTGTAAGATGCTGCAGAGTGGAACGGTAAAAAACAAACAAACTCATTTTCATTTGTGTGAGCTACTATCAGGACATTTTGCGCTCCATAAGGTAAATAAATATATCAAGTTTTCTGGTACAAGCGAGGCGGAATCAGATCAGCAGCTAGCTCAAAAATACGCTAGAGGCTAACAGAGCTAACAAGTAGCATTTAGCTAAATTTTGCAGTTGCTATTGGCTCCCTACCGATTTAACATAACGTAAATTAATTTACTAATTCAATGTGGTTATGAATTGATTGACAGCAATAGCTTCGTACTGTTCACAAATCAATGGTATGTTAAATGCATTATGCCGCGCTATTGAGCAGACCGGTGTTTAGTGGTTAGCTATAGCAGCTAGCCCTCCTTACCACATCTGCAGAGCGTTCACACAAAATTCTCACCTCTTTTCAACCGCTACGTCTGAGTCACTGCGGAAATTGATCAATTTCATGTATCCTTACGAACAGAGCTAAGACATTATGGTTGTATTATCTTTTTAAACTATGTATATCGTTTTAAAACATGCCGCAAGTCTGTTACAAAATAAAATTAAAATGGAAATCTGGGCAATGCCGCTACGGTTCTACAGACCGGAAGCTTGCGCATGACGTCGCACACTTCTCCGTCAATGATTGGAGCACAGGAGGTGGCGCGTGCTCGGGACAAAGGAAACGTCAGCGAGGTTACTAGCGGTCAGACTTGCCGGGGCGGTCCTGCAGGACGAGGCGGGCGAACCCCGTTTGCTGATTCATTTGAATGGACCAGGTTTGAACGCGATGTACCACGATTGGTAGGAGTCTTATTCTGAATGAAACACTATCTACAATAAAACGCATTTCTTATTGTTAACGTGAGGTTCGTGGATGAATTGCATTCTACGAATTTTCCTTTATCACTCATCAAGAGGTGGATGACTGACGTGTGTCTCTGCTGCTGTTTATATTTGATCCTGATTTACTGTTGAGGTTGCAGTGATCCTTTCCTCTCAGCTTTCGGACACGTGTTTGTGGCTCCTCCCTTTGCCTCTGGCCTTATTTCGCTATCAGTCCAGTATAAGGAAGTGATTCCATCCTTTCCCTCCCCGAAACAATTAAATACACAGAACAAATCCATTTGTTTTCTTTTACTTTGAAGCAATCATCTGATAGGATTCTTTTGATAAAATGTGCCAATAACATAAACTGTTGCAGTTTAAAATCAATACATTCTGGTCTTAGGACAGTAACTGGTGGCCATTTCTAAGGAATGCCAAAGGCTAGAATGCATCATTGACTGAATAATTTGGATTTCTTACCAACACCAATAGGCGCAGCTACCAAAGCAAGCTGAAGCCAGGAAGATAGCTGGTGTTAAATCTTTTAATCACTCTTCCACTTTCAGAGTTGGCATTTTGTTTATTTTACAAACAAGTTGTACTATATACTATAATTTCCATCATTGTCCATCAAATATTTTTTTGTTTATTACTCATTGGACGGGTTTTTGGAAATGATGAGGATGAAAGAAATTGTGGGTTTGTATCTTGTATGTTCAAATTTTCTTCTATGTACATGATCACTATAAATTCTTCTATATCACTTAAAACTTTAACTGTATAACTGATCAAGAAATACATTGTTTAAATATGCCCATCACTACCTACCAAGTACATTATCAAGGTACTGAACCCCAAATGTTGTTTCGGGGCTTCACAAAACAGGATCCTAGGAGACTGTGTCTTATCTAGAGGGGTTTGACCTACTGAAGCTGTGCTTCTGGGTAAGCAGTGGTGAAAGTCCTGGGGTTCAGACCCCAAACTGTCGTATAAATTTATATCTTAAACAACTGAAGTACACTGCTACTAAAGTAAGATGCAGAAGGTTGGCAAGGTGTTTCAATAACATATGACATTAAAAAATAATTCATATTTTATTTTGTTAAACATATTTGGGTTTTATTGGATTCAATATACTTTCATTTGGCAAACAAAATAGTAATGTATCGCCTTTAAGAGGGTCTTGAGTCATTTTTTTGAGTGAGTTTTTTGGGGGGAGTTAGTGAGCATCAATTCATTATTTCACTCATTTTCTCAGCGGAGGACACTCCGGGTGAAACGCCAGTGCACTAAGGAGTCCCATGAAAGACAAACAACCACTAACACACACACTCACACCTACAGACAATTTGGAACCTAACCATTCACTTGAGGTGTTTTTGGAGGTGGGAGGAGGCCGGAGAACCCAAAGAGAACCCACACATTCACAGGGAGAACATGTAAACTCCACACAGAGCAGGACTTGAACCCTGAACTGTCCTGCTGTGAGGCGACAGCGCTACCCACTGCGCCACCAGCATTAATTCATTCATGGGAGTTTTGTATTGAACTCTTTCATGATGTTCTTTATTTCAACTTAACAGAAGAGTGGTTGACTGTTAATGCTGCAGACAGAAAAAAAGTGTTCTTCCTGACATTTGAGAGGTGACATGATGAAAGTGAAATAGCTGGATAAGCTGTGTTTGTCACTTTGACCCCAGACATTGATCCCTTCTTGCTGCTCTCTGGGGTGTTCGCACGCCTGTTAGGCCCTATGTCCATACAGACATACTATAAAAATGCATTCAAACAAACTTCATTTGTCTTCTTATAAATGTACAAAAGACGTCCACACAAGGATGTGATCACATGATAAACCAACACGTGTGTAAAGTGGTGATAACCCATCTCCTCAGGGTATGTCTCAGGGGCAGTCTTGATGCGACACTAGATGGCAGATGTTATGAGTGAGAGGAACACTCTCTTCTGTGAAACTGTGTCCAATTGGATAATGGGGCAAGGACACACTTAAAGGAAAGACAGAGAAAGAGAGGAAATACATTCTCTAACCGCCTGTTTGTGAGTGACCTCTTTCGCTTGACAGTGTCTGCAGGGGCTAATGGCTGCCCCCTTGAGATCCACCTATGGCAATCACTGTCCAGGATCATGTGACTCCATTGGGTAATTCCTCAATTATATAATCCTTTCAACTTTTTTTAAGCACCCACACACAAAAAAAAACCCAAATAAAAAAATCTTAAATTAGATATTTCTACTTTTAAGACATGACATGGTTGTTACACTCCCCTCTTTTGATGTAAAACAAGTAAAATAATAACTTCAGTCCCTCCTGGCTCATTATGAAGCTCCTTGACGTCCAGTTGGACTTAAAGGGAGGGAGGGGGGCAGGGGCTGTGTGAGGATTAGCAAACAAAAGGATCCTTCTCTGTCATCAAAGAGGATCTAGTCCCAACTCATCCATGCTCTGTGGCGACAGCTTTTTATTTTTCAAGGGAGGGGGTGATGGCTGCAGGGAGGAGGAGGAGGGAGGGTGACTGTAGAAGTAGAGTTTAATGGCAGGGGATGCAGATTTCAAAGTAATCTTTAACTTTAAGCCCTTCAGTCTCTGTGAAACTGCCTACCCCAGACACCGTGTTGCCAGTGGCTCCCAGTGGAAGCCTGCCACCCCTCCCCTTTTTCCCAGGCATTGGTCATGGTGCCATTTAAGTGGCATTACTGACCAACTGGATGAGCACATGAAGGAGCTTTTTTGAGAGAGCAGAAATGGATTTCTAACCCCCAATACCAGTGTTGCCTTTGAGAGCAACAGGAAGCGCAGATAAATACCCGCTGTGTCATTTTGATGCAGCAGATACTTCAACCATGCGAGGACATCAACCGTACGCTGTGATCTTTAATCACGGCGTAAGATTCATAAGAATTATTGATCATAATGCTACAAGGAGGATGTGTCCAGGCTCTGTTTTTTCTAAAACACAGCCACAGAAAATCAGTTATTTATTCTTTCTTTAGTCCTTGTTTCATAAGACCTGGGTGTGGATTACGTCATGAATAGATTTCCACTTCACATGAGTTTTAAAGAAAACATAAGTCTTTTAGATGATTTAAGACTACCCATGGAAACCATCCGCACTCCCATTGTCTCATGACTTTAAAACACTGCCTATTTTGGCCCCCTACCCAAAAGTTATTTCTGTCATCTTGTTGTCCCCTCAGGGTCATTGGCCAGGGAAGTCCTGCTGATCCAGTCCACCATAGGGAATCAGCGTTATCACACAGAGGTGCATTATGATGGCATAAGGAGGTTATAACCGCATAAATAAGCCACATAACAACAGCGTTACACCTGCAATGAGTATACAGTACACACTTCTGCAGCATCCAGCCTTCTCATGAAATCTGTCACTTAAATACTACCTGTGCAGCCAAATGAATGAGGAGAATGCGTAAGGAGCCCATCCACTGATGGTCTCCATAGCAACACAAACGTTTTGTGACTTTTAATCTTTGTAACCATTTATTTGAATTTTAAAGGTGATCCAGATAAAGATGTGGAACTATTATTAATTTACTTTTTTAACTCATTTGTCTATGTCCATGGATTGTTTAAATCAGCTTATTTTTATTATTTTTATCTTTTACATGAGTGAAAAGTCGTTGTGATGCCAAGATAAATGAGGAAAAATGATCCAGAATCCACACAGAGATGTTATCATTCCTCGAGATCCACCAATATTAACCAGACAAACAAATCTGATCAGTCACACAACAACTCACAACTTTCACTTGTGTATTTATTGATAGTGTCCACTGGGAACTGTGCAAAAAAAAAATTTCACGTTTGGCTTCAAATATGACATCTGTCAGTCAGAGCAGAAGAGTCTCCAGAAGAGTCCAGGAGGGGATAATAAAGCTGGGCAACTTCGTATAGCATGGAATCACTTTTTGAAAAACAAAAAATAAAACAAAAAAAAAACAAAACAAGAAAAATAAACCACAGAGAACACTCTTAATTCATTAAGATCCGATCAAATAATAATTTTCTTTAATTTTAAGGCATCACTTTCAATAAAATGCCGAAAATAGTGATTTGTCTGCATGATCGTTTCGCAAATACAGATGTAGGTGAATAAGCGACATACAGTATTTAAAAAAATGTTGTGAAAGTATTAGTTAGGTTTGGTCAGGTCATCACCTCCGGGTCTACAGAGCAGGCAGAGACTCACTGAATGCAGAGGGAGGTGAAGGCGCTGCTTTCAGTGTCTGCTCGGCACTTCCACACACACATTAACCACGTGAGAATGAGAGAGAGCAGGGCGAGGAGGCTGGCGGCAAACAAACAGCTTGTTCCCACTGCTGGCGTGGAGTCATTGAAATTATGTACAAAGACGAGACCCAGAAAGAGGAGCAGTGCTGTGGACAGGTAGGAGAGGATGGCGCACACGCAGCCGGTCGTGAACGCGACGCGTTTGCAGGCGTGACAGCTACCGCCTCCTTCGTCTCTGGAGGAGACCGGAGACGCGATGACGTCATTCTGGACAAGTGACGTTAGTGAGTTCCGAGGCTCGTGCGTTTTAAACTCAAGCGTCACAGTCATCGATGTGTTGTCGGGGAGGTTGTGAATCCGATTGTCCGGTACCGGAGATCGTTGGTGACACACGGGGCAAACGATTCTCCATCCTTTCCCCTCCTGGGAGTGCAGAGCATCCAGACACGATTCGCAGAAAGTGTGTGAACAGCCCAATAATTTGGGAGTTCGGTTTTCAAGGTCGAAAAAATTATAGCAAATTTTACACTCGAGTTCATCGCCGGAAAACGAGGCGTCCGCGTTAGGTGGGGCAGATTGACGATCACCAGTTGACTTGACCATCTTCGCCATCATACATTTAATTGCTGGCAATAAAAAGCAGTGAAGTAAAAAAAAAATAAAAATAAAAATAAATTAATTAAAGCCTCTCTGCATCACCCGTAGTTTGTCCGGTTGTTGTCGTGGTTCCACGATCACACACTTGTTGTGTATTCAGCCCTGTGTATTCACCGGGGCAGAATGTGACCTCACGGCGATCACATAACCGGAACGCAGCCCCGTTTGTCCAGAAAACAGACTCAGCCCAGTGTTTCCGATCTAGGTGATGTGGTCACATTCAGATTTAAAGGGGCCCATTTAGCTACGTAATTTACAATTTAGCGCCTGCAGTGACATTTTAAGGCGTTGGTTTCTTGCCCTCAGCTTTTCAGCACCAAAGGCAGTGGACAGCTCCGACGGGCGCCTCCAGCAGTGACGTGTCATGCTATTTTTAGACCGTGGGCCAAATATTAGTTACCGTTGTCGACCAGCGGAGGCGCTGTTTTACACCAAACTCAACTGTCTCAGTATTTTACATTTCCCAGACCTGAAAATAGATAAACTATAAAAGTTACTTTAATATTTCTAATATTTTCTAATTAGTTTTATTGTTTTTTATCTGTTTGTATTTGTGGATTTTCATTTGTTTTTGCGAGAAGTGGTTTCCATGGTATCAAGTTCTGCGTGAAACTTCTTTTCCTTTCGGATTTTCCCGACAGTGGTCGCCACAGCGAATCAGTTGCGTCCATCGAACCCTGTCTTCTGTAGCCTCTTCTCTCACACCAACTACCTTCATGTCCTCTTTCACTACATCCATAAACCTCCTCTTTGGTCTTCCTCTAGGCCTCCTGCCTGGCAGTTCAAAACTCAGCATCCCTCTACCAATATATTCACTATCTCTCCTCTGGACATGTCCAAACCATCTCAGTCTGACCTCTCTGACTCTATCTCCAAAACCTCTAACATGTGTTGTCCCTCTGATGAACTCATTCCTGATCCTATCCTTCCTGGTCACTCCCAAAGAGAACCTCAGCATCTTCATCTCTGCTACCTCCAGCTCTGTCTCCTGTCTTTTCCTCAGTGACACTGTCTCTAGACCAAACAACATCGCTGGTCTCACCACAGTTTTGTACACCTTTCCTTTCATTTTAGCTGAAACTCTTCTATTGCACACCAAACCTGACACTTTTCTCCACCCGTTCCATCCTGCCTGTACACACTTCTTCACCTCTTTTCCACACTCTCCATTGCTCTGGACTGTTGACCCTAAATACTTAAAATCCTCCACCTTCTTGATCTCTTCTCCCTGTAACCTCACTCTTCCACTTGGGTCCCTCTCATTCACACACATGTACTCTGTCTTACTGCGGCTAACCTTCATTCCTCTCCTTTCCAGGACAAGCTTCCACCTCTCTAGCTTCTCCTCCACCTGTTCCCTGCTCTCACTACAGATCACAATGTCATCTGCAAACATGATAGTCCATGGAGATTCCTGTCTCACCTCATCTGTCAGCCTGTCCATCACCATAGCGAACAAGAAGGGGCTCAGAGCTGATCCCTGATGCAGTCCCACCTCCACCTTGAACTCCTCGGTCACACCTACAGCACACCTCACCACTGTCTTACAGTCCTCATACATGTCCTACACCACTCTAACATACTTCTCTGCCACTCCAGACTTCCTCATACAATACCACAGTTCCTCTCTGGGCACCCTGTCATAAGCTTTCTCCAGATCTACAAAAACGCAATGCTGTTCTCATCGAAAATAAGCTGCTGTGTGCCCTCTAGTGGCAGAATATATGCACGCAGTAATGTGCTTTATGACGTCTAACTGGATTAGTTACATGTGTTTGTATTGGATCAGTGATATTTCAATGGTGTAAGACGTGCAATGGATTGCAGATTTTAATGAAAACAGGGCAATCAGATAAAAGATGCTTTTTCTGAATCCATCTGAAGAAGGGTGAAATATAGTCATAATTGAAGCAATGTGTGCCTTTCAGTAGAAAGATTATTCACAAATGTAAACAGGAATGTTAAAAAATGATGATGTAAGGATGTAAATTACATAAATGATGTAAACGTCTGGAGACAATTATAGCAAACATGTCAGAATCTTTGATTATGTTTCACATTAAGTTCCTCAGATATTTATGAAAGATAAGCAGTTTGTGTCCAAAATATGTATTTACTCCAACATTTGCTCAAAATAAAAATCTTCCTTTTCAAGTAAGCACAATATTTATCCTCATTTGAGTGGTTTGCATGTTGACATATGTTTCTGTAGGAAATAAACAATTTACTGATTTTTTTCTTTCTGTTTATTATTGGAAAAATATTGAAATTCTTTTGTATGTGATGGTTCTAAAAGAATAGTGTTGAATAAAAGGTCAAAAAGAATACAACATGTCAGCCTGTCTGGTGAGAGGAATTTATTTTACCAGCTTGTATTATCTAATATTTAAAAAAAATACTAAGGTCACAAAATCCAAGGGTTGTCAGTAAGGGATATGTTCCATGTGTACAAGTAATTTCTGTAGATCTGCAGACATTTCCCACCCCACCTATCACACATGACTCTTCACATCTTCAGAATTGCTCATTATTAAAACATTTTCTTGCTGTTATTGACCCAGGGATCTAATTTATTGTTGTTTTTTCATAAAAAATGCTGTTAATTTGTTCATGGAAGAAGGAAGTCTAACTCAAGTTGTACAAATAACATCTTTCTTTTTTTTAACCAGCCTCTACTGCAGGCACTGAATAATCGTGCAGGAGGAGGGACAGGATTTTGCAGCAGCTGCACGTCCATCATGGGACCATAAACCATTAGTTTACTGTATCCACACTTTATTTTCTGACCTGTCAGATGAACCCTGCATGCCCGGAGGCCGTATGGTTAACAAATGCCCTGCTTTTCTTACTCTTTTCTCCCGCTCACCTGGGTTCACCTCTCAGGCCTTTGTCATGATAACTGAGCTCGGCTTGAGTTCCCACTGAGGTGCTCTGAGTCTTATTTAATCAATCAGATCAAACACATGAACGGCACATCTTTCAGGAACACCTTGTAATGGTAACATCTCAAGAGCAACCGTCACAGAGCAGATTTCCTTGTGCCGGGAGATGGCGTGTTTCTGAGATGGTTATCTAAATAGAGGTATGACTGGATTTTCACACCATGTCAGCTCTGATGCAAATTTCCTCTGTATATTGCAAAAAATAAGCCCTGAGATAGTCTTATTGCTTTTAAAGGGCATTACACCCTTGGTCGATGAAAGCTAACCACGTGCGGCTTTACATCTGTCTTTTATTTTAACATATTAAAACCACAATGCAATTAACAAGGTAATCAACTGTAGGCGTCTGTCATTCTTGTCACGGAAAGACGGAGCTTTGTTTCCCTGCTGCAGCCTTGCAGAGAGGAATGCATAGCTGACTGGGAGTTGAAGCTTGTTAGTTTA
Source organism: Antennarius maculatus (assembly GCA_013358685.1). NCBI lineage: Eukaryota > Metazoa > Chordata > Actinopteri > Lophiiformes > Antennariidae > Antennarius > Antennarius maculatus. The sequence goes on along the minus strand of CM023619.1, from coordinate 7,843,786 downwards.
GCAGTTGACTCCCTGCAGCTTATAATCAGTGTAATAATTTGATTGCCAACAGATGTCTATCTATATTTGATCTGAGCTGTTCATGAATGCAGCCGTGTGTTGCCTCGGAGAGAATGGGGACTTTTCCAGTGGTCTAAAACAGCCTTAGTCTGACATAGTCTAGGATCTTATCATAGTGGAGCCACAGGCAAAAGCTAAATGGCCTATTTTGGAGCTAGTCTAACATTATCTTTAGTGGAAACAGCACAAATAAATACACAAATAATGTGTAGTTTCAAATACACAGCACTGGAAGCCTTCAGCTTGCTGGGTGTATTTCTAATAAAAGCAGTACAATTACAGTTCAGGGCCGTTTTGTTCTTCATTTTTGATGCATTTGTCCACTGCTGCAGCACATTTCTGACTCAGCTTATACCCACTAATTGATTAGACACGGTAGATCCAATATCCTTTTCATGATAGTCAAACTTTAGTATGATAACCCCCCACCCATTCCTTCTTTTATGGATGTATAATGTTTCCACATGTTCTGTCTTCATGTTGTGTGTGTGTGTGTGTGTGTGTGTCTGTGTGTGTGTGTGTGTGTGTGCGTGCGTGCGTGCGTGTGTGTGTGTGTGAGAAGTTTTAAGGATGGAATTGTGATGGGCCACAGGGGACACTGCAATGAAAGGGAGGCAAAAAAATGCCCATCACTGTGGTAAAGTTGGGATAAATGAAGACAAACAAACAAACAAAAAGATAAAGATTCATTGTACAACACTTAAGACAAGTTATTGTTTTTCACTCTCTCATGAACTGTCAATACCATGGCAGCACTAAAATGGATGGAATTACATATGTAACTTCTCTCATAAAGTGTTAATTTCATTCATTGATATGATGCTGTGATAATACATATTTATGTAAGTAACATACAGCCCTTAATAATATTGCAAATGTTGATAAATGTGACGGTCATCCAGCTCGTTAGTACTGATGAAGCACCAGTTTGTCTTGGGGGTCATGACTAACATGGATTGTAGGTTGTGGAGTCCTCCAAACAAGATCAGCCCAATACGTATCTGCCATTATTCTAGGAGGAAAGGGGGAACAAATGATATTAAACACGCCTAATTATCAGAATTATTACAGCTCTACAGGCTTCATAAGAGTCAAATGATCCCTCATGTGCTATGTGTGTGTAATCGAGCATTTGCGCGGATGTGTTACGCAGCCTCGTGTTGCAGCTTCAGCATCCGCTCAGCGCCTTTTGTTCAACTCACGCAACTTCGACGGCGCGGAACTTCTTTTTTTTTTTTTTTTTTGCTTGGGTTTCGGTTGGAACTCGTAGAGGAGAAGGGATCTTCTTCTGAGAATTTCCGCATCCGTCCATATTTATTGCTTGACCTCTATTGTGTGTGCTGTCACGGCGGGGCAAAAACCTTCCAAAAGATTCCTGCTGAAACACAAGAGAAGAAGAACTGAAGAACATTTTTATTTTAACACCCAAATGTCGTTTTCTGTAAAAAACAAAAACAAAAACAAACAAGCAAACAAACAAAAAAAACTCCAGTATGAATTTCGACATCACCCGGAGAGGATGTATTAAGATAGACAATACAGAGTTTAAAAAAAATATATATTTATTTACTTTTTTATTTTTTACAGTAGTTGTACTGTACACTAATGTACTCATTCACAACATGAGTAGAACCTGAAACCTAAAAATCAGCCTCACAAGAAATGAACCAGTAGAACTGATGACCATGGGGATTTTTATGATTTACATTTATAATAATAATAATAATAATAATAATAATAATAATAATAATAATAATAATAATAATAATAATAATAATAATAATAATAATAGCAATAATAATTATAATTCTCGGTATGATTTGTGGACCCCTTAAAACCTTATTTATTACCTGTTGCAGGTGTCAAATGCCATTATAGCTGAAATAAATAAAAAACAAAGCAAACATAACCCCTCTAGAAAATATATAAAACATAAAACTAAAGTAAAATAAACACTAATAAGTGGAGTCGATGGTGAACGTTCTCCTTCGTTTTCCTGCTTTTTCTGCTCGAAACGAGTGCGCACATGCAGGGCGCACCGGGGATGCGCCACATCACATCAGTGAACGCCGTCTTGTGCAGACCGATGGAATCCGAATGGTCGTAAAGTCTCTCAATTTTTAAAGGAATTTAGTGATCTTCGTCTTAATTTTATTACAAGTTAGTTCTAGTACAAACTGTGTTGATAATTACACAACAACAGCAGCAGCAACAGAAACAACAAGGACAATAATTCATTTTGTGCGTTTGCAAGATTTTTTTTTCTTAATGAGAGTAATGTCCAAGACTCTGAGAGACAGAGAGAGATAGTGTGTGTGTGTGTGTGTGTGTGTGTGTGTGTGTGTGTGTGTGTGTGTGTGTGTGTGTGTGTATGTGTGTAAACACCTTGTTGATTTCCTTCTACATTTTTAATTTTTGCTTATTTTTTGTTATCTTACAAGTGTTGACGTCCCATGGTAATATTGTTCACTTCATACAGTCCTTCAAAAACTTGTTTGTGACCTGGTTTCAGAGGAGCTTCTTTACAGACGCGGGACCGGATTGTTTATTTTATTGGAAATATCGATTCGCGAAAAAAGTGTCCTGTATTTGGAGACTACTAGCTGACCTATGAGGTCAATACAGATAGAAGGGTCCTACCGTCCAATTATCAACCTCCTCCAGCCCCTGAACGTCCGGGCCTTTGACCAATCAGGAGGCGCAGCGCGGAGTCAGAGGGGCCAGCTACCGCAAATAAAATGTTTGACTCGCATCCATTCCCACAAACCATCCCTAAATCTCCGCGGGACAGTCCACCACCTGCACTCTTGTTTAAACTCTCACCTCAGTGGATAACCGCTGCTGGGGGGGTGGGGGTGGGGTTCAGCGCTTTTCTTGTCGACGCAACCTGTTAATCACAGAGGAAGGGAAGCTGTGCGGATGCTGAGAAAAATCACAACAAATTAGAAAGGGCTTTTCGTGGAACTAAAAAGCGAGGAGAAAAAGTGCGCGTCGGTTTTAAATTGTTACCTGACCGAACGTCAGGGATTATGACGGCGCTTGCTGGAGGTTTACCGAGAATGATGAGACCAACTTCTCACCAGAACTATACGAGGGGAGGATACTCTCTGGAGGGTAAGTGAGACCGTGTACCACCAGTTGCTGCTCACAAGACGAAGACTCGTTTAAATCAGTCCACTAGTGTTGAGAAAAGTATTTAGATTGTTCTTTTCCTAATAAACAATGGGAAATCCGTCTATTTTCGATTTCCAGTGACACAACACACATTTTTTTTTGTGTTGGTTTGAAATGATAAATCAGAAGTAATATTTATCTTCTTCTTTTTATATTTTTATTGTTATTTATTTCACATTATTATTATTATTATTATTATTATTATTATTATTATTATTATTATTATTATTATTAGTAGTAGTAGTAGTAGTAGTAGTAGTAGTAGTAGTAGTAGTAGTAGTAGTAGTAGTAGTAGTAGAATTGTCGTACTACTTTTATTGTTGTTGTCATTACCAATAATTTTCCACATTCATTGACTTTTGAAAGTAACTGGTTGAAGTTATTCTAAACGTTTTCCTGGCGGTTGTTAGATAATTTATCTTAAAGGCTCTTCTTCAACAGTTTAAAACAAAAGAACACAAAGAATCATGTTCAGCCACTAACTTTGGAGTATTCACACTGACTCCATCCCGTTTGCCGCTGCCATCCAGTCTCCACTCCTCTGGGACAGGGCCGGGTCAACCAACTCGGTGGGGTCTTCATAAACGGGAGACCTCTCCCCAACCACATCCGCCATAAAATCGTGGAGATGGCCCATCACGGTGTCCGGCCGTGCGTCATCTCCCGTCAGCTGCGGGTGTCCCACGGGTGCGTCTCCAAAATCCTCTGCCGGTACCAGGAGACGGGCTCTATTAGGCCGGGGGCCATCGGAGGGAGCAAGCCAAAGGTGAGGAATAAAGTTTAGCTGGAATCACGACGAACTAAATTACACAGGAAGAAAAAAAACAAAACAAAACACTTTAAATGAAATTCAGAATCGCTGGTTTAAAATCTTTACGGGGAGCTTTTTTTTTTTTTTTTTTTTTTTTTATCACGTCTTCATTGATATTCTCTCAGTTTCATATTTGCATCATAACTCAACATATTTTTATTTTTATTTACACATTTTAAATCAATATAATAGATGAATGAACAGTTATCATTCACGGCTGACTTCCAGTTCCTGCAAGAAAAAAGAATGTAAGTCCTTGAATCTGAAAATAAACTACTGTTCCAGCAAACCGCTTCTCCAGAGGTGGACAAGAAGATCGAGGAATACAAGAGAGAAAACCCGGGAATGTTCAGCTGGGAAATCAGAGACAAATTACTGAAAGATGGGGTCTGCGACAGGAACAACGTTCCGTCAGGTAGGCAACGACTTCTAGGCCCACGATGCAAATAAAAACACCAGGAGTGCGTGGGCTCAGATGCTCCGAAAAACACAAGAAACCCTATTTTTGGAATAACTTATAAATGTTTGACAATGTATATCTATCCGTTCCTTTAAGTGAGCGCCATCAGTCGCATCATGCGGTCTAAATTCGGCGGACTTGGTGACGATGATGAGGACGATGATGAAGTGGTGAAGAGGGAAATGGAGGAAATTGAACCACGGACGAAACACAGCATCGATGGCATCTTAGGAGACAGATGTAAGTACAGCGTTATAGGAATTTACAACAACAACAACAACAACAACAACAACAATAACAATAACAATAATAATAATAATAATAATAATAATAATAATAATAATAATAATAATAATAATAATGTCATCGGAGTGGAAAACTTAAATACATCTAACAAATGGGCAGCGGATTTATTTAAATGCGTAATCAAACATTTGTCTAACTTTTCAGCTTTAGAATTTTTTTTTTCTACACAATCGGACACTTGAGGATGAACTTCAGGCTTGGCGCACAAAGCTCGGAGAGTCCATTGAGGCTATAACCACAGTATGGCGAACACAAAAGCCAAACTCCAGTGAGCGGCTCAGTGGTGTACAAAAAAGACGCTCGGGCCTTTCAAAATGGGCAAAGAAAGGGAGAAAACTGCGCTGACAAAAGGCCGGGAGAAGACATTATGAACCCGCAATGAGCGATGAATTATTCAGGGACACCAATAGCCCCATACGACCTGGTTTATAGACAACTCGAAGCGTGATAAAGTTGTTTTGTTTTCTAGTGTTTATTGTTTATCACTTAGAAAAAAAAAAATCATAGCGAAGGAGAAGCTGAGACTGTGGGCGAACACCTGTTGATTTACAACCTGTTGGGTCTGATGGGCGCTGCTGCCAGGGGAAAGGCTGTTGTTGGAGACATAATGGAGTTTAGTTAATTATTAATGACGGTGTTTTTTTTTTCCATATCTTCTTCCCTTCCCCTTTAAAACAAACAAACAAACAAACAAACAAACAAACAAACAAACAAACAAACAAACAAAAATCAAAATATCACAATGACGTGCAGGAACTGTTGCGCGACTGTGCTCTGATTGTGTTTCATTGTTCAGTTCCAGGAAATTTAACAATATATGAGGTTAACGCTGTCGAGGCTTGGCTGGACTTTTTATTTATGTATTTATTTATTTATTTATTTATTTATTTATTTGTTTATTTGTTTATTTATTTATTTATTTTTAATTTATTTTTTATTGTTTTCTGGCACAAATGCGTTGGATTAACTTTGGGGTTTGCACAAACACTTGACCAGTGCCGTTAATTTTGCGTACGGAGCTTTTGCTCCACTCTTTGCATTGGCGAGTTTGACGCCTTCAGCCAATGAATCTCTTTTCTTCTGTCCACTAGATTAAACCAAACCTTTCATTTGTCTCCACTTTCATCTCGGACGACGTTCGCCCCTTTCCTTTCCGCCCAGGGCGCACACATTCAGTCTTTTATATCTACTTACTGACACGTCCCTCTCCCTCGTCTAGGACAGACGTGGCCCTAAACTAATTTCTGGATTAAACAATTAAGTAAGTAAGAGAGTAAGAAAAAAAATTGCAACGTTCAAAATGAACAACTCGGGATCCACTGCGTCTTAAATGATCGAATATGAATGGAACCATGATGGTGTTTGATACAACTCAAAATAAAAGTTGCCACAAGGGAAAGGAGCTACTAATACACAGAAACTTTTAGGATGGTATGAAAACAAATAACTTCTGCTGTTTTACATCCCATAAGTGACATGCTACATGCAAACTTCTCTGAGACACTTTCCCATTGATATACAGAGCAGCACTATTTCATTCATGTGTCTCTTTGTGGAAGTTGTTGTTTTTTCCCCCCTCTTTTATAGCATCTTCATTAGAATGTGAAAAGGCTGTTTTGGGGACTGAGAGAGTGTCTTCTGGCCAAATATTGATTAAGTACATGTTTGCAGAGGCTATTGTTATAGTGTAGAGAGGCCTGTTGCTCTCTGCCCCTTTCTCCTCTACCACCATTGTTGGCTTTCCTTAAGTGCTAAGATCAAAGCTGCCTCATTTAGATTTATTTGTCTGGGAAAAGCACTGCTAAGGTTTGTGGGATAAAGTATACTAAGCAGCCCCAGGTCAGCGAGGCATTGGGAAGCAGCTCACTGTGGATGGAGCGTTGTGGGAAAGGGATGTTTGTCCGAATGAATCTGATGCTTAGATGTTTATAAGTTCTGTAACTGTTGAGTTATGGAGGTGCTCCATTGGGAAGGGTTCAAATAACACGCATGGTTGAGCTGCGGTTTGTCATTTATCACATCTGTCCATACACCAAACATGAATCCAGTTCAGGGTGTCTCCTTGTGATTCACTTAAACTGGAGGACCAAATAATATAACCGTCAAGATCTTGTTTTTGCCATGCAGACATTTATATCATTCTTCCCCGTATTTACAGTGTTAGCACTTTATCCTAATTTATCTAATTAACGTAATCAAAGTCATGAAAGGGGAATAGCTACTTTTGTGAGATCCGTTTACAGCTGTGGGGGTGGCAAAGAGAAGGAAAGAGAAGAAGAAAAAAAGAAAGTTCAGAAATACAAACAGTCAAAGGGATAACTTTTCTTTAAAGGGAGTCCTGCAGTGCTACACTGAATGAGCCCAGTTCTTTCAAATCTGCCATGGTGAACGCAGTCAACATGTAATAATTGGTTTCATTGAGGTGCATTCCAACAATCTGCTGCCATTCTCCTGCCTCTATTGTCCAGGGGCAGGCAAATAGCCAGAGGGACAGGAGGAATCAAGTGCTGACAAAACATGAAAGATTTAGCTGCTTTTGTCAAATGAGCTGAGTAGGACTTTGTTTGTGTAAATAAACTGAGTGACTGTCTCCCTGCGACTCTGGCATGGATTTGGAGCGAAGGAAATTTTGAGAGTATGTCATGAAAGCAGAGAGATCACATTTGTGTTTGTACACATTCAGCTGGTGATGGTAGGAAAACTCTTTGACCGAAATGTCTGATCCAACCTTCGAAGTTCAAAATTGCAATCCTCATGAGACGTTCAAGAACTGGGGGTTTATCTCACCTACAGACAGCGATAGACAGATAGACAGACAGACAGACCGATAGACAAATAGATAGATAGATGGATGGATGGATGGATAGATAGACAGATAGACAGGCAGATAGATAGATAGATAGATAGATAGATAGATAGATAGATAGATAGATAGATAGATAGATAGATAGATAGATAGATAGATAGATAGATAGATAGATAGATAGATAGATAGATAGATAGATAGATAGATAGATAGATAGATAGATAGATAGATAGATAGATAGATAGATAAATAGATAGATAGATGGATGTTGGCATGATTCTCAAGACGCTCTCACTCTCAGAAAAGAAAGAAAAAACCCACAGTGGCTGATCTGCAGCTGAATACAGAGTCTATGCTTCATTAAAGCCTCTTTCTCTGTTGGCACCTTCATTGTGATCCTCCAATATTAATTCAAAGGACAATTAATGAATGCAGGCCAACTTTGAAGTAATGGGCTGGGGTCCTGCCCTGAGCCGTCCCCTCACCGCTGATGTACTCTCCACATTCTCCCCACTAACCCCAGAGACACTATGAAGTGACTGAAAGAGAAGCAGTGAGCAATAGAAGGTCAAGGAGAGGAGGCCCGGAAGAAAAAGAACTCTCTATTTCCTTGGAAGTATTAGCCAAGCAAAACTCTGTGATGGGGAGGATAAAGGGGTGTGAAGAGAAAAGGGTCGGGGGCCAGGGGACTTTGCAAAGAGGAGCACAATGGGATAGTTAATTGAGTAAAGCCAGACAGTGTTGTCAATCACTTAACTTTGTTTAGCCTCAGTTTTTTTGTGGAGCTGTTTCATCCTGCACGTTGCACATCATACACATGCCAGTACTTTATTCATAGAAAAAAAGAAAAAGACCAGAAACTTAAGATGCAAACATTTACAAAAACTTTCAGTGACATAATTTATTTTCTATATTGATCAAAAATCAACTGCAGAAAAGAAATCCATGAAAACTTGCATTCAAATCTTATAATAAATATAATAAATACATTAACAAAGATTGTTTGTAGAGTAAAAAAAAAAGAAAGAAGAAATGTGTGGAATGCCGTTACGACTCTTCTCTGTAGAGTGAAGTGCTGTGAGGTCAGCGTTGAGGCCGTCTTCACTGTGGAGCTGTGAGATGGTTGTGAAAAGGTCAGGGGCTAACCTTGGGTCACTGGACTGTTAAAACTATTAGGCCCCAAGAAAAAGAGGTTACAACAATGTTTGGGTGAAAAATAACAACACTCATATAGACTTCCTGACATCAGCTGAGGGAATCAGTGTTGTGTAAATGCTTTTGCTTTAAGGTCAACGTTGATTTGAAGTTTCAGATTTGCTGTCATGCAGATGGATGGTGGTCGTCCTGAATGAGGTGATTGGTTTGGTTGCGTGTCTGCCGGTTAGAGCTCATTTGACTGGAACGTGCGACAGACTGGCCTGTTGCTTTATCCCCATGTGGGTTCTTGCGCTGCCACTTTGTCCCTGACCCGAGGATGGAAATGCCACAGAGAAACTGTCATCTAACTGCACCGTAGTGGAACTAGATAATAACCACCACACACTGGGCACACATAACAGGCATGAAGAGCCATTTGTGGCTTTTTGTCACTTCGCCGATATTAGACAGAGATACATCTTTCAAAGTCGTATCGGCCGCTATTTCTTTGTCCGTTAAGTGCCAACCTCCTGTCCTTATTCGCTTCATTTTTTTTCTGTCTATCACATCATCATCTCCCTTTCTCTTTCTCTGTCTGACCCCCTCTTTTTCCCAGGCAGCTGCAGGTTCCTGGGGGCTCTTTAGCAAGTCAAGTGAGCAGCCCACTCACTCCTATTTTTCCTTTAACTGTTAACCCCAGCTGAGTCCGGGAGCTGTCAGTTATCCATTCTTTCCCTCCAGTGCATCTGCTCGCTCTGGCTCTATGTTGGTGTGCCACTATTTTATTCAGTGGCCCACTCGTGCTATGCTCTGTGGCCTGAAAGGACCAGATCTACTTCCCTGGGCAAATAAATAGTTCATTTGTCTCTTCTGTCTTTTGTTTTGTGTTGAGAACACATGTTGCCAGCTCAATTACCTTCTCTATTAACAGTCCCTGGAGGATGGGCCAGCCATCCCCTACTGAAACAGAACTATAAACCGGCCCACATGTTCGATGTCTCTTTCCCTTTTCTACTTCCTTTCCTTGCTCTGTTCTCCATTCATTGCTTGCAGATCTATTTGAGTTATCTCCCAGCTGTTCCTGCACTTTTCCACCTCATTATGCTTTGCTATCTGTATGAACATAAACGCACATGCATCTTTTTTATAGAACATCTCTTGAATTGATGGCATTTGGGGGGTTGTATGTGTGCAAAAAACATGGCCGATGCAGACTATGCAGCAAACAAAATCTCTTCCTGGATTTGGGGTCTTTGCTTGTTTTTTTATTCGTCCTGTTTGAAGCTATAGCACCGCAGATGAAGCTAATCTGACTTGATATTCAAGTTTACCTTCCTGTCCTTCACTGGTATTTTTTTATTTTTATTTAATACATTGCTGTGAGAGAACAGAGCCTGTTGAATTCACTTGTTGAATGTTCATCTTTGATACTACCCATCAAACCATGTGAAATAAATGACCCACCATCAACTCCATGTGAATTAGCTTGTTATACATTTATTAACCTTGATCATACTTCATCTATTATGATTATGGGAAATTCTGCAGAAGCCCCAATTTCCTCAGTAGGGATAATAATATATTTTTCTATTAACGCTCCTGTCATAGTCGTACCCAAACTGTGAGTGGCTGTGGAGTATTTTGAGCTCCCTGGCGCTTTAGCTGCAGCGTAAAATTTGATTTGGGTGTTTAAGTAAGGAGGTCGAGGCCTCCCTTTGTGTGACTAGTATCCTCCTCGGGTGTTTGCTGCGAGAATGTGTGGGAACAACCCTCTCGGAGTCTGCTCCTGCGTCAGTGGGCCTTAAAGTAGAACCGCAGCGGTGTATGAGCCTTGTTGGAATACACTCATGATGTGGAAGCACTGACGGCTGAGAATGGAGAAAGAGAGAGGTGAAACAAATGGATGAGATGGAAGGACGGGTCCACTTTAAAGCATGACCATTACCCCCATTTTTTCCTAAGCTTGGCCCCTCACTTCCAATGCCCAGCATCTTCTTCAGATGCCTTCAGCCTCCCATCTCCTTTCCATGTCAAACTCTTCAGCTGTCCCATCCCCCCCCAAACTCTGTGCCCCTCAGGCCGTGGAAGGAGGGGATGAAGGGGTGCTCCCCTGCTGTGTCTCTCCACAGCCCCCACTGGCCCTTCTCTGGACCCCTTTGTACCCCGACGGCCTCCTTCCCGCCCTTCATTCCCCCACTCAGCCCCCGGCTCTACAGACCCCATCTCTCCCTACAGCCCCCACCCTCCACTTCCCTGCTGGGCAGGTGACAGGCCCCTGAATGCGGACTCGGACGTCACTGATGGCTCCTACAGATGGAGCGTGGTAATCGGCCCAATAGAGCTCTGCCACAGGCTTTTCCCCGCTAAGATACAAAGGCCTGGCCACATCACTTCCAAAAAAAAAAAAAAAGAAAAAGAAAAAAAAAAAAGAAAAAAAAAAAGAGAAGACAGAGGAAGAGAGCAAAATAGAAAGTACAAGCCAAAGGATATCAAAAGCAACACTGTCATTCGCTATTAAGGGAGAGTCTGTGATGGAGTGTTTTCTCTGTAGTTACTAATAATAATAAGAGGGAGAGGAAAAGCAGAGGGTGAGGTAGAAATAAAAGGGGCAAAGGAGGACAGGCCACCACCCCCCACTCCACCATTAACAGGAGTTACAGTGCCACTGTGTTATTCTTTCTCAGGAATCATTGGGTTCTTGCGCTGTCGTGGCTTCTCCATCTTTTTGCCTCAGTCTAAACTGGTAGGATATTAAATGTTACTCAGCTTGCTGTTTCTTGTCATCCTCTCCTTTTCTGGTGAACCAACTCATCCCAACAATTTTGATCTTTAAAAAAAGTTTGAAAATCAAAAAAAAAAAAAAGATTCATTTTCATGCTGTTTGAAAGGGTCTAAGACCTACATAAACAGATCGCAAACAAAAGTTTGTATGCATGGTCCAGGATCCTCTGGCAGCGTCCACGCCACCGTAGCATACTTAGTTCAAATGTCAGAACTGTTCTCTTCATCTTGTGTGCTGACCGTCCGGAGTGCAGTGGCATTCCCCGGGAGCAAATCCGAATGTAATGCCTGGCCAGATGCACACTGGCAACCGGTGCAAACATTTCCTGCTTGGCTCCAGAGGCTCCAGTGGCAAGGGGAGATCCTTGCAACCCCCCTCTATGTCTGATTTGGCACTTTTTAATTAAAGCTTTAAATCTGGAGGGCAGAGAGGAGAATGAAAGGTCTGGGGAAACAGATAAGCCCTACTCCTCTGCTGCAGCCTTTTTTGTTGCCTACACCTGTCTCCCTGCTTTTCAGTGTCCAACTTCTTTCTCATTTTATGTCTTTGCTGCATGTCTGAGTGCCAAAAAGGTGCAGTGAACCTTCGTCAAGAGGCTTTAAAAGGGCCCCTTCGGGAGTAGACTCCAACTCTTTCTGTCTTGCATCCATCTGTTTTTGACACATTATCATAGGCTATGTTCATTGGGTGGAAGCCCATTGCAGCGATGCAGCAGATGCATGTTTGTGCATACGACTGTGAAAGAGATGGGGGATCGCAGGCATGTAATGGTGCACAATGGCAGGCTGTCACGCTAGTTTGTGGAGCCTAATCATTATTTAATAGATGGGAAACCCCCCAAAATGCAGCAACGGTTCTCTGTCCTCTGTCTCAAGTCTTCATTGATTCCCTTCTTCTGCTGAATTAAATCCAAATAGCTGTCTCTCAACTACCCAGTTGCTCTCTCCTGCCCTCAACTGAACAAACAGATTAAAAAACTGCAAAAGGCTGCCTTTTCTTCACTATCGGCTCTTGTAAGCATAGCGCACAGCATGGCTAAGAGGGGAGACACAGTGTCCCAGGGCATAGATGCCCCAGAGGGATCTAGCCCTCTTTAATCCATGTTCAAGTAGCTTCTGGCTTTTGATCCCACAGAAACCACTGAGGAGTTTAAGGAGGACATAATCTGAGGTTGTACCATGTGTCGTGCTCATCATAATCTATTTTCTCAATTTGTATGACGCTCCCAGTTTAATATTCATCATAAACTTTTTGTCCCATATCAGTCCGTCTTCTCTAAATGCCGAACTAACAGCCTGTTTGCTCTCGTATTTCCAGCCAGTCACTCTGATGAGGCTTCTGATGTGGAGTCAGAGCCTGGCCTGCCCCTGAAGAGGAAACAGCGTCGCAGTCGGACCACCTTCACAGCTGAGCAGCTGGAGGAGCTGGAGAGGGCATTCGAACGCACACACTACCCTGATATCTACACGAGGGAGGAGCTGGCACAGCGCGCCAAACTCACCGAGGCTCGAGTTCAGGTAAGAAACAAGCCGGGCAAAGATACCCCACAGCCTCAAAGCACCCGAGACTTTGTCCCAGCGGCAGAGAGATGTGTCGGCCTGTCATGGATATGTGCCATATGGGAGTTAAATTGCCTTGGGTGGTTGCCACGCATTCCTCAAGGTGATTAGACATGTGCCCCCATGTCTAACCCCCCCCCCCTTTCTCCACATATATTGACACAGTCACCCCAGACACTGCATGTACTGTGCATGAACACAAATTCCCATCTTTGTCAGACTCTACATACAGGGAGATGTAATGATCCCAAAATAGATAGCTTTTTAAGAAAGCATGCTAGCATACTATTGGTTTTAACAGCTGGAACAACTCTCTGATGTTTGCATCAGAACTACGTGACTTGCAGTAGCACATAAAGATGTAATGTCTGTGGTTTCACCACACGCTACAGATGTTATGATTTATATGTTCAGCTCTATGTAATGGGGCAGTAAATACAGATGACCGTCTATGTATGGTACAAGTGAGCCCCTCTGCCTAACCCACTTAATTGAAATGAATATTTGAAACTCTTGTCTTGGTTCGTCTCTCAGGTTTGGTTCAGCAACAGAAGAGCCCGATGGAGGAAGCAAGCTGGAGCTAGTCAGCTGATGGCGTTTAACCACCTCATCCCAGGCGGGTTCCCTTCATCAGCCATGTCAGGTCTGCAGCCTTATCAGCTCTCCGACAGTCCGTACACTCCAACTTCTTTAGCCCAAGGTGGGTTCAGCTAATAAAACACTCCAACTTACACTAAAGAAATAATTAAAAATGACATAGTCAAGGTATATTGCAGATTTGGTGTCTACATATTATTTCAAGCCAACCATTTGATTCCCATCAGCATCTGAGCAGCCTGGTACAGTCCACCGACCGCAGCCTCTGCCCCCCACCACTGTGCACCAGAACAGTCTGGGCTCCTCAGCAGGGTCCCAGGATGGAAGCTCAGCCTACTGCCTGTCATCTGGACGTCATGGATTCCCAGGGTACTCGGACAGCTTTGTGGCCTCAACAGGGCACCCCAACGCCGTCAACCCAGGAATCAGCAACAGCCTCTCACCGCAGGTTCGTCTCCACATGCAATTTTAAGAGAAAAATAGTACAGAAACACAAGTCTACAAATACTTATATGTGATACCAAGAGAAAGGACAGAAGTTGTTCTTCATGGAGCTTAAGTGGGGCCCCATATGTGTGCGACCTGAGAGGTGTCATTGCAGTGACATTTATGAAAACCCTGTTAGCACGAGAAACACGGTAGCTTTTCATTTTCATTTATTCTGATGAGCTGTTTCTTGAATTCGAAATGCGGTGAACGTCAATCTTTGGGGGACGGGGAGACAAGCAGATATGAGGACGGATGTGTGAACGATGGATGATGACACAAATCAAAACTGAAAAGACAATTATGGTCGATTACACAGTCATCAGTGTACATCAGTGGCTCTCTACCAGCCAAGAGGATGGACTAACAGGCGGAAAACAAGCTTTTAACAGCCACAAAGGGTGGCTGGCCCACATGCAATGCATGCTGGGTACTAATTCCCATGAGAGAGAATCTCAGGCTCCTGTCAGGCACAGATAAAAAACAGCCTCAGGCAGGTTTGTTACTGTGTGAATGCCTGAGGGTAGTTTTTATATGTGTGTGTATGTGTGTTTGTTTTATGTACGTGAAATTTTGTGCCATATTTACTTAAAAACATTATTTGTAGTGATTTTTTTTAACATCATAGAACTGATAAAGTGATGAAGACATAAAGTGAGCGAAAATGACAGGAGACAAACCACACTAGTGGTTGATGGTTTTATTCTTGGTCCTTTTTTTGTACTTCTTTTGTTGACACATAACTCGTATTCAACCCCAGCCTTCTGTAATGAAGCACATGGCTGTAGTGTGATTCCACACACTCTTCCATCACCCCCCCCCCGCCCCCCACACCGGGGTCACAGAATGTTTTGAACTCCAATGAAGAGGCCAAAGGTGCTGTGGTCTCATGGATGGTTTCAGCATTAACCTTAGCAAGTAGCTCCGTACAGCGTGGATGTCTCACCTCCTTCCTGGAATGTGTCCTCGGTCTGGAATTGCAATCATGGAATGTTCCAGTGTCTTAATTGATTGGAATGAAGTAATCTATCCCGTTGTAACAAAGTGTGTAATATATGCAAATGACTCACTTTGTTGGCTAATTTGTTTTAATTCATGTATTCATTGCAGCTGTTTGAACGTATACTGCAATGCAGTTTTCTCCATTTACGACGAGGATGGAATTAATTTGCCGATTTTAACTTAATAAGAGGAAGGGAATGAGAATTGATTAAATTCCATGACAGAGATAGTTGACACATGAAGCATGAAGACCTTTTTGCACTTTGCAAACTTTAGAGCTTCAGTTAACATGTGCAGCTACACAACCGGTCCGTTTCGTGTTAAATCTCCTCCTGGAATTATCAGGTTATCTGAAATCCAGATATGTCTGTAAAAAAAGACCCTCTGATGTCCATCAGGAGATTCAGGGGTTCAGTTACCTCCAGATATGGTCACATTAAAAGGCTGTGGAGTTTAGATATGGATGAGATTTACCTCTAGATAGGTGATATTGTCTGAGCGGATAGCTCTGTATTTGGTCCTCCAGTCTGGCCACTAGCTTCCCTCCGGTGTTGGATCTCTGGCGTCTTAGTACTGATCTGGCGCATACCGAAGGAACCCTTTCTCACCAAGGAAGCGAACGGCCGGGATTTGCACCCCCCTCGAGACCTAATCCCCGGAACAACCTCATAACAGACATGGTGGGACCTGCTGCCGTTTTCAGTTGCAAACTGGGAGCGAATGAATGCATGAGCGTGTCGATAGACTCAAACCTTCTGATGCAAACATTCTGTTTGAGTGAATGGAATATACAGCCTGCATGTTGCTGAGGAAATATGCTGCATTTTGTAATGCTAGCAGGAAACCTTACATTTAAGAAAGTCAATATGTCGTACATTTTAAGAGGCTGGATACATTCATTTAACACTTTAAAGACAGGATGTTTTTAAAGTAGCATGAAGAATTGTACTTACAAGCTCCTTAAATACAAATCTTTTTCTTTTTTGCTATTGTGTGCAACAGATTTTACAGTACGTCACAAATCCTGAGGAGTAAAAGCGATGGTTTTGTTGCGGATGCATTAAAGAGAGTATTCAGAAGTGTGTATGATTGTTTTTAGTGTGGTTGCTTTTGGTTTTCTCCTACATTGATGGTAATCCATTGTTCCTTCTATGATGTTGTTTTTTTAGACATTTTCATGACTTTGCCTCTCACGCAAAGCTACATGCAGCTGTTCACCATGTTTCACTGATACGCTTACATCCCTGGCAAAAAAAATACTTATATTACACACACACACACACACACACACACACACACACACACACACACACACACACACACACACACACACACACACACTTGCGCATTTAGAGGAGGTAGTAGTCACACACACACACACACACACACACATAAAAAAACACACCATGCTCCTCGTTCCCATGTACCCTTTGACCTCCTCACCCCGGCCTCTCAAGGATACGGTGAATTTGGGGAATCAGGAGCAATCGAGGGTGGGAGAGACAAGATGGGAGAGTGCATTGAGCTGAGGAGACACAACACATCAATGAAAGCAAAGAAATCTGTTTAAATTCCTCTTTTTTTAAAAAAAATGCTAAACTTTGTTAAACTGGAAAATCAGCATACAGTAAAAGCATCAGTAAATATGACAAGATAAGTCCAACAGAAAACATTAGTTGGATAAACCTTTTAGACACCAATGGCTCTTTAATCAATCTAACAGAGTAAAGGGTACCCGGGGACAAGAAAATGGATGAGGTGGATGGGCCTGTCTGACTTTCTGTTCATTTTTTCCACGTTTCTTTTATGCCCGTCTTCAGGTGATGGGCCTACTGAACCCAGTGGGAGTACCACATCAGTCCCAGAGTGACTTTGCCCTCTCCCCTCTGACTGGAGGTCTGGAGCCTAATAGTGGCATGGCCACCAGCTGTCACGGCTCCCAACGCCTGGAGGCTCTCCCGGCTCTCACTAGTATGCCCGCCTTGCCCAACACCCAGTCTTACTGCCCGCCTTCTTACACTTCTCCAGCCTACGCTATGGACCACCATCCATCCTACCAGTACGGACAGTACAGTCAGAGTAAGGTATGCTTGAAATACAAATAAGCATGACAAAGTGTGACGTCTGTTTTGCATCTGTTACATTCATACTATTACACCGTAACTTCCTACATTTTATTTTAAATCATCTACTACTTGTGTACATCTCCAACCCTAACCCTGTTCTAGCCACACTTTATGTGTTGAAACCCATTTCAATTGGCTGGAACTCGCTGATGAGTGAGCTTCTTTCATTACATGAGTTTAAACAGATGCTGAAGGCATCCTGACACACACACACACACACACACACACACACACACACACACACACACACACACACACACACACACACACACACACACACACACACGTCTGCTGTCCCTTCCTGACCCCATATGATGAGCTGACCTATCAAACCCTCGGTGTGGCTCACCTCGCCGTGTAATGACCCCTCCCCATGTAACCAGGATAGCCACCGAGTGAAAGGGAGCTGCTTCCCAAAGTGTGTTTGACAGGAGGGAACGGGGGAGCGTGGGGCACGGCGGTGCGTTGTTTGGACTGATCTGGGGTACATGACCACACGCTGACTGGCCCATCAGTGGCAACATCTTGATGCCATTAATTTATCCAGACCCAGGAGAGACCCACATGTAGCTAAAGCGGTTTTGGTTAAATTTGTGTGCATCTATGTGCGTCTGTGTGAGTGTATAAAAGGAGGCTCTTCAACAGGGAGAGATTATGACCCTTGGCAGGCCAGGATTAGAACCATGTGTCCCACTTGAGTCCAGATTAAAGTTGTTATTGATCAGTGGAGCAGAGCCAGAGAGGCAGGATCAAGCTCAGTGCTGGGCTTGTTTTACTGGCCACATTAGTTTGAAAGCATGTCTGAGGACATTCTCTAAGCTCTTCACCTGTTTTTTGAGGTTTATTATTTAATCCAGGACTCCAATTTCCACTCTCACCTGCTCTTGTCCGGTCTTAAACAACTCTTCCACTCCTCTCTTATTTAACCTCACATTTTACACCTTTTCTGCTCAGAGGATTTACTGTAAGCGTTTACAGCTGAATGAAATTTTCTTAACCTCACCTCTGCTTTACCCTGCTCTCCTCAGGTGCCTTTCATTATATGAAGTCCCCAACGCAGCCGGAATGGGAGGCTTCCCAGCCAGCCTGACATTCATTCCCCTCAGCCCCCGAGGACAATTTTAGGTGGATGAAGGGGTTGAGGTTTTCTTCCTTCAGCAACAGGAACCAGTTGAGAAAGAGGTGTAGTGATGGCGATCGAGGAAGCCGACTGGAATAATTAGGACCAAAGGCGCAGCATCTCCTGTTACATCGAATGGGCAGAAGAGAGGGTTGTGGGCAAGGGGCGGGGGAAGGACAAAAGCACTCAGGACTGCATTTTTTTTCAAAGAAACAGCGATGCAAGGTGATCTGGACTTGGTAAGCCTCTCTGCGCTTATCTTTATCACAGTGTCTTAGGACAATGATATTTGCAGTATGACAGACATTATGGGTGAACACGCGACAACACCAGGAGAACAAGCAGAAAGGCATCGATTGAAATGTAGTGGAGTCACAGTGAAACCACTGCAACCCAAAGAAAGTGCAATACAGTCATACCTCACGGGATTTACGTAAATGAACACGAATCAGACGGCCCTGATTTTAAACCTGCTTTCTTAAATGTCATTATTGTTGGGTTGCGTGCGTTTTCTCAATCAGTGGATATCATCAAGTTGTACAAACAGTGAGTGTTTCATTAAGCCAAAAATTTCTCTGCTGATAAAATTTTCCATTTGACAGTTTTTTCCTGAGTGTGTTAAAGTTGGAAACATTAAATTTCTTTCTTATTTATTTAGTGTTGTTCAGTGTTGTTAGAGGGTTTTGTCTCTTAAGTGATTAAGCCAGTCTTATACAATGTTCATATATGTGTTTTTCTTTTGTAAAAATGTTCATTTACATTGCTGTTGAATGTTTTTTTTGTTGTAATGTGTACAATACATTACTATTTACTATTTATAATAAAGTGTATTAAAATACACAGATGCTGCAGCTGCTGTTGAGTAGACCAATGTCATAATTTTTAGACCACAACTGTTTAATATAAACTGATGTTTGAGTGATAATTCAACACATTCACATCACTAGATTTTATTTTGGACTTTAATGCTACAAAATTTAAAAATTTATTCATTCATTCATCTTCTTAACCACTGTTACGGGTCACGGGGGCTGCTGGAGCCTATGCCCGCAGATTTACAGGTGAGAAGCGGGGGACACTCCTGGTGCAATGCCAACCGACCGGAGCAAAATTACAAATTTGAAAAGTAAGATTAATAATTAAATTGATAGATTGATGGATTCATTAATAATTCATATCATAATATTATATAGTTAATATTTCTGTGATTCTGTTTGTGCATTACATTCTTTTCTTTCTCTCTCTCATCTCTCTCTAAACTGCGTAATCCTGGAACATTAAGTCGATAACTATACCTCCCGTCATAATCACTCATTTTGGACACAATCCTGTTCCTGATAGGCCCATTCACGCCCTTTAATGAATAAAGCAGAGCTACTATAAATCATAGCAGCACCATATCCGACCCCACAGTAACACCAGGACATCACTTACTGACATGGCTGCACTGAGTTCAAATGGGTTTGATCTCCCTCTGTGCACACTGTTAGCAGATGCCTGATATGTTTATCATTATCTTTTTTTCAGAGGTTTGGGAATCAGGTGCGAGGCTGTCTATATTATTCATGGTATGTGAATAAAGTAAGCATTCAAGGACAAAAGCAGAACGATTCATTGGACGTGTTTTAAATCTGAAATGTATTTGTGTCATTATTTCTGTTGACTGAGGCAGGATCACATTTCACTGTTTTCTTTGCTCTCCACAAACATTTTTAACAAGTGCTCCACTTGTGAGACACAATGACTGAAAGAGCCAAAGGGCTGCTCCAGAAAAGAATGTCAGTCAAGCAGCAGCACACTGGAGACACTTAACCTTTGACCCAAGTACTCTTTGAAATGAGGGGAATACTTGACCGGATCTGACATTTATCAAAGCATCTCTGCATCTTCCAAGGCCCTGAAAGTGAAAGACAGAGTACAAAGAAGGGATTTGTTGGAAAGAAAACTATCAAGCTACAAAAAAAATTAATAACATCCTGTATAAATTATTCTGACGACCTAGTTTATAATATTTTGGTGGCACCCAGAACCATAGGAGTGGAATGGGCTGTATCTATGAGATACCACCTTATCAAGCTTCCTGAAGAGTGAGTGGATGACTCCCAGCATGCCTTTCCTAAAGCGGAGACCGCCTGCCACTCACACTTTATAACTGGGGTGCTTTCACAGTGAATGTTCACTCTCTGGTGCGTTTGGTCCATTTGAGTTCCATCAGCATTTTTTTTTAAAAATTCCATCTTCCGTTTAAATTCTGCTATGACAGATATGAACCGGACCCTCTTGCTTCTACTTCTGTCCAAATGCCAGGAGATTTTGAAGGACGCCAGAAGTAACGGACAGCAAATAAATGTCTCCAGCAGCACAGTGAGCCCTCTGTCTAGCACCACCATGGCATCTACCATTTCCAGTTCCCGGGAGGCTTACGACAACGCTTACTTTTACATCCTGTTTGTCATGGTCTTCTACTCCTTCCTTGCCATGACTCTTTTCAAGTGCATAGGCAGTGACGAAGAGAAAAAGGATCCTTACGAGGAGTTCATTAATGCTGGGCAACGGTCAACGCAAAAATTCAACGCAGGCCACATGGTGGAGAAGTTTGACTTTGAAGAGGAGAGCAGTCTGTGAGCCAAAGGTTTTCTGCGGAGGGAGATTGTGAGCATTGTTGGGGGGGTGGGGAGTTGGCAGTCAACAAGCCAGAAATACGTCAGCACCGAGTCGTCAGGCATGACCTACTAGTGACTTTTCAAAACCTGTAGTAAGTTGATTTTTCTCCTGTCCCCCTTCCATCTGACAATCAGAAAACTCACGCAAGCAGGCAGGCAGGAGGGGAAGACGGCTGCCTCTGATGATCTGAGAGGAGGGTGGAAACATGGAGAAGCGTGGGTCAATGGCAGGCCGGAATCTCCTCCTGTGAGGCCCAATCAGGATCAATAACACCAAAGCTTTCAACATGCACACGCCACAGGGAAGCAAGGATACCTCAACAGACTGATGGTTTTGGACAGCCTGGACGGTGTGTGTCTGTGTGTGTGTGTATTGACCTGCCACTGGATTTTCCATTCACTGAATTAAAAGTAACTGGATTCTCTTAACAAATTAAATAAAAGTTTTTATTTTATTTTAGTGCATTCCAGATGAAAGTATTTCCATCAGGGTCTGACTTCTATAAGAATCCGTCGATAAACTTTGTATTAAGATTTGACAGATCATGCCATTTCATGCATGATTTCATCCAGAATCAACTGCTCCTAACAATAGTATCCATAATATATCCCTGCAAACTGTACATTCATGCAAATACTGTTTCTAATTCATATATAATGTCATTTGACTGACTAATCGACTCTAATTAGAGCCATGCAACAGTCAGGACCGAGGACATTCTTTTGCCATTACGTTGTAACTGATCTTCAGAGACCCAACTCGCAGCTACAGGACTGCTTTGACCTTGTGATGACCCCATGTGATCTAGGTTTACAAAGCGAAACATGAACCCGAGACTGTTGAATTAACTTCGATCGCAGAGTTCGCAGAGTTTCAAGGGAGCGTTTACCTTTGAGGGAGGACTCTACAGATTAGAAGACTGGCAGCTAACTGCATGTGGAGAGTACGGCCGGAGACTAAGGCAAACGTGCTGAAGAAAAACACAATGTCTTTTACATGAGGACCTTCTGTGCACTTAAACTCCAGGGTCAGAGGTGGTCTGCAATGACAACACTGGTCTAATCTAAGCTATCTACTCCTGGTCCTTGGGGCCATAAGTGGACCTGTTTCCTCTTCTTTCTGCATAATTGAATTTGTCTTGTCCACCACCATTAAACTGTTGCTTTGCTTATGTCACCAAAAAACAAAACAAAAAACAAACAAAAAAAAAGGCCATTTTTGTTCCTCATGAGCCTTAAATATTATGTAGGATGTTGAATGTTGGAACTACGAAAGGAAAAGGTAGAGAGTTGGTTGACATGATGCAGAGGAGGAAGGTGACAGATACTGTGTGTCCAGGAGACCAGGTGGAAAGGTAGCAAGGTTAGAAGTTTAGGAGCTGGGTTCAAGTTGTTCGTGCCCATTTTTAAGAACAAGGGAGATGTGCAGAGTTGTGGCAACTACAGAGAAATAAAGCTGATGAGCCATACAATGAAGTTATGGGAAAGAGTAGTTGAAGCTATACTAAGGGCAGAAGTGAGCATTTGTGAGCAGCAGTATGGTTTCATGCCAAAAAAACAGTGCTACAGATGCAGTATTTGCTTTGAGGATGTTGATAGAGAAGTACAGAGAAGGCCAGAGGGAGCTGCATTGTGCTTTTGTAGATCTGGAGAAATCTTATGACAGGGTGCCCAGACAGGAACTGTCTGGGCATGAGGAAGTCTGGAGGAAGTCTGGAGTGGCAGCGAAGTATGTTAGAGCGGTGCAGGACATGTATGAGGACTGTAAGACAGTGGTGAGGTGTGTTGTAGGTGTGACAGAGGAGTTCAAGGTGGAGGTGGGACTGCATCAGGGATCAGCTCTGAGCCCCTTCTTGTTCGCTATGGTGATGGACAGGCTGACAGACAAGGTTAGACAGGAATCTCCATGGACTATGATGTTTGCAGATGACATTGTGATCTGCAGTGAGAGCAGGGAACAGGTGGAGGAGAAGCTAGAGAGGTGGAGGCTTGTCCTGGAAAGGAGAGGAATGAAGGTTAGCCGCAGTAAGACATGTGAGTACATGTGTGTGAACGAGAGGGACCCAAGTGGAAGAGTGAGGTTACAGGGAGAAAAGATCAAGAAGGTGGAGGATTTGAAGTACTTAGGGTCAACAGTCCAGAGCAATGGAGAGTGTGGAAAAGAGGTGAAGAAGCGTGTACAGCGTGTGATGGAACGGGTGTAGAAAAGTGTCAGGTGTGATGTGTGATAGAAGAGTTTCAGCTAAAATGAAAGGAAAGGTGTACAAAACTGTGGGGAGACCAGAGATGTTGTTTGGTCTAGAGACAGTGTCACTGAGGAAAAGACAGGAGACAGAGCTGGAGGTAGCAGAGATGAAGATGCTGAGGTTCTCTTTGGGAGTGACCAGGATGGATAGGATCAGGAATGAGTACCTCAGAGGGACAGCACATGTTAGAGATTTTTGCGATAAAGTCAGAGAGGCCAGACTGAGATGGTTTGGACATGTCCAGAGGAGAGATAGTGAATATATTAGTAGAGGGATGCTGAGTTTTGAACTGCCAGGCAGGAGGCCTAGAGGAAGACCAAAGAGGAGGTTTATGGATTTAGTGAAAGAGGACATGAAGGTAGTTGGTGTGAGAGATGAGGATGCAGAAGACAGGGTTAGATGGAGGCAACTGATTTGCTGTGGTGACCCCTGAAGGGAAAAGCCGAAAGGAAAAGAAGATGAGCATACCAAAATATCCCGTCCACATAGCACAGGATAAGAAAATGAGGCTTCAAGTAATTTTCTTGCATCAAGATGCTTGTAAAACAAACTTAACTTATTAAACTAATGTCTGATTTAGTTGCTAAAACCATTCCAATTAGACTCAATTACATCAAATGTGGATACTCTTGACAAAACCATACAATCTGAGAGAAAGATAACTGCATGATAACAACTGCCACACAGGACGATACCACATTTTTGGTGCTGCTGCACTGTTGTGTTCACCCTCAGTTGCTGAGATCCAACATATAGACACAGAGTAATGCCTACAGGGCTTTATAGCGGTGTGATGCAGAGCTGCAGCGGCCGAATGACAGCTTTATACCAGCCTTCTCAGCATTATTCTGTCAGTGGAGTTCCAGGCGATGCTCTACGGGCGTGTGTCGCTCCCCGACGCCCCGGGACTGAGCTCAGGCCCAGCAGCCTCGGTAGCAAAGCTGTGGACATTCGAGAGAGAAACTGAGACTGTGCTTCCATCTGCTGGTGAAGTTATGACAAGTCATCGCACCTCGACGACGGAGAGACGGCATCATTGCTCATCTAATTTATCTCGCACTCTCTGCTATTGTTATTCGTAAACAATTAAGAATACACCAATGTCAATTTCTTTTATCGACAATCCCATTTTTTCAAAATTTAAAGTCAGTTTTATTTTGGGTTCTGTTACATGTGTACACATTCTAAGAATTCTGAAATTGCATTTCTCTGAAACCTCATAAACATTAAGCTAAAAACAAAATTGCCTACAATCAAACATGACAGAAAAAACAAAATAACAACAGCCCTAATCTACATAGTGCACAAAAGTAAATGACGTTTGCCATTTTTTCTTTGGAATTGGATCCATTGTTTATAAATGCTAAATTGCAGCCATGCAAAGTACTTGAGGAGGTTCAGGCTCTGGGACAGATTCAAGTTCAGGTTCAGAATTGGGCTCGGGCTCAAGTTCAGCTCAATACTCCATCTGGCAGCTTCTATGAGGTACTTGATCTCTGTTTGAGCAAGAGGAGGGAATGCAGTACAGAAGAGTAGACTCACCAGCAACCTCCTGTCTACTGGCGAGTCTGCGCTTTTGCTGGACACGCTGCGAGATGGTCTCGCTGTCCACAGTAAAAGCACCTGCCGTTCTGTAAATGACAAGGGCACTCCTCTGTGGATAGTTTGGCTCTTCCCAGCTGCATGGGCTCCTCTACCACCTAGGAGGACACCTTCCTCCCCGGAACCAGTGATAAGGAGCATGAGGAACTCCACAAGCTGGGTTCTGTAGCTGCAGCGTGGTCCTGATGAAGACCAGCCAATGATGCTGTTAGGTTTTGGATTTGTCCACGCTCTTGTAAAACAGGAAGTGGATGAAAAATGTAGACGGAAGACAAAAACTAAACATAACATGACTGCTTGGACATGACATGATCAATAAATCCATGTATCAAGTTGGTTTCACAGAACATGAAAATTCTTCATTCCTGCAAAGTGACTGGTTCATACATTTCTTGTATGCAGTAGTTTCAAAACTGAGTTCTGGTGTCAACACAAAGGTCACAGACATTATATTCTGGATTGTTGCACAGCTCCTGGAATTTTGATAATTGATTCATGTTTTAAGGTTTTGATTGATGAGATTGAGATTGGCATTTTTCTTTGCTTTCTATGGTAGCTGGCTGAATTTGTCGAAATAATTATATTATTTTCATTTTTTTCCCCACAATATAATTACAGGTCTTATGTTTTCTTTACAAACCATCTCTCTAATCTTCTTTTTAAGCGTCTGTTTTCACAATGATGTGTAATGAGAGGTGAGGCCTTTTGAGAAGGATGTCACCTATCAAAACTGTCTAAATCTACATAATACCAAACAGGTCACCCGAATTGAACGCATTTCCAAGAGGAGTGTTACAGCAGAACACATTGACATTAATTTTAGGGGTAGAGTAAAAAGTCAGGTTATCCAGGAACTAACTAATCAGTCACAGATGGCATCAGCCTGTAGATGTGAAAAAAAAAAAAAAATCAATATACTGCCTGATACTG
Organism: Antennarius maculatus; assembly: GCA_013358685.1. NCBI lineage: Eukaryota > Metazoa > Chordata > Actinopteri > Lophiiformes > Antennariidae > Antennarius > Antennarius maculatus. The sequence continues at coordinate 7,817,919 of CM023619.1, read as the reverse complement.
GGGTGTGATGTCTGTGTAGGTTCTCAGTTATCCAGGTCATGGTTATCCAAAGCTATTTAAATCAATCCACTGGACTTTAAGAAAGTTTCTTGAAAACGTTTCTCCTCTCACCTGATGAAGAACTGACGAAGCCTCTTGGATGAGAGGCGAAATGTTTTCAAGAAACTTTCTTAAAGTCCAGTGAATAGATTTAAACAGCTTTGGATAACTGGTGTGTGATTGAACTTGCGTGCTGCACAACTGTGGAAAATGCACAATATGTTATGTGAGACTAAGTGCTTGATATGCAGCAGGGCACTATAGAGATAGGAGCTCTCATGAGACAGTGCATGGATGCATGGATGGATGGATGGATGGATGGATGGATGGATGGATCCATACATACAAACATACATACATACATACATACATACATACATACATACATACATACATACATACATACATACATACGTACATACATACTTTTTTAATCCCAGAGGAAATTGCACTTTTGCTAATTGCTGATCATTAACAAATTAGTCAGTTTAAGCAGTTGATTCTCTTTTCGAAAGTTGTTTGTTCTGTTGCCACTGTACAGTAGTGCAGTCCGACTGCTGTGCTAGGTGGCAGAAACAGTTAAAATATTTCTCTTTCTCAGGTAAATTTGACGTGTCTGGTGGTTGATATGCATTGCTCACAACTCTGCCGAAGGATCTGGGATATGACCTGTGAGAGAGAAGACATTCAGTGATGAGAGAAGAGACATAAATGCATACAATGTTATAGTGTGTCTTGCTGTAATGTTCTTATGTTATTAAAGGTTTTACAATACTTACATTAGATAAAGATTCTGTTATCACATCCTCATCATCAAAGTTATTGGCTGCAACAAAAACTTTCAGGTGAAGAGACACTGCCTGGCCTTCTGAAATAGATTCATGCTAATTAAATCACATTTTGTAGTTTGGGAGCAAAAATACATCACCGGGTTATATGTGTATGATTTTACCGCAGTCTGAAGCGGTGTTGTGCTTTTGTTGGAAATCTGACAACCACTACTTGTCAAGATTTGAAAACTTAGCTGACACCATTTGCTAGGAGTGATAAAGATGATATCCTGGAAAGGAGAGGAATGAAGGTTAGCTGCAGTAAGACAGAGTACATATGTGTGAATGAGAGGGACCCAAGTGGAAGAGTGAGGTTACAGGGAGAAGAGATCAAGAAGGTGGAGGATTTGAAGTACTTAGGGTCAACAGTACAGAGCAATGGAGAGTGTAGAAAAGAGGTGAAGAAGCGTGTACAGGCAGGATGGAACGGGTGGAGAAAAGGGTCAGGTGTGATGTGTGATGGAAGAGTTTCTGCTAAAATGAAAGGAAAGGTGTACAAAACTGTGGTGAGACCAGCGATGTTGTTTGGTCTAGAGACTGTCACTCAGGAAAAGACAGGAGACAGAGCTGGAGGTAGCAGAGATGAAGATGCTGAGGTTCTCTCTGGGAGTGACCAGGATGGGTAGGATCAGGAATGAGTACCTCAGAGGGAAAGCACATGTTAGAGGTTTTTGCGATCAAGTCAGAGAGGCCAGACTGAGATGGTTTGGACATGTCCAGAGGAGAGATAGTGAATATATTGGTAGAGGGATGCTGAGTTTTGAACTGCCAGGCAGGAGGCCTAGAGGAAGACCAAAGAGGAGATTTATGCTGTGGAGATTCGCTGTGGCAACCCCTGAAGGGAAAAGCCGAAAGGAAAAGAAGAAGAAGATTAAGATGATATCCCACCAGCAGTCATGACAGCTGCATCCACTAAGCAGGAGGAGATAATAGTGGCCAGACTAAATGCAGTCAAGACCTGGACAGAAAGTCTTCACTTCATGAACAAATCCTATGAAAATAGATGCTTGCAGATGTCAACACAGGTCTACTCACAAATGCTACCACCTATCATAAAAAACAATCAAGTTGTAAATACCACTCTGAAAGAAAGTCCTACGTTGCTTTGCATTTCATTAAGAAACAATGAAAATAACACTGAAGGTGCAAAACATCAGTTGCTCGTAGAAAGAGAGGTATTCCATGGCTCTGGGGAAAAGAATACCAATCTATGGACTGACATGATTGACTCCAAAGAGTACTGTTCCTGTTCCTGTTCCAAATTAACAGTAACATCAGAAAGAAGAAGGCGGCATGGTGGCGCCGTGGGTGGGGCTGTCGCCGCTCAGCAAGGCGGTTCCGGGTTCGCGTCCTGCTCTGTACGGAGTTTGCATGTTCTCCCTGTGTCTGCGTGAGTTCTTTCCGGGTTCTCCGGCTTCCTCCCACCTCCAAAAGCGTGCACTTCAGGTAAATTGGCCGGTCCCAAATAAACCGTAGTTGTGAGTGTGTGTGTGCCTGGTTGTCTGTGTCTCCGTGGCGCACTGGCGTCGTGCATAGAGTTTCCCCCGCCTCACACCCTAAGCCAGCTGGGATAGGCTCCAGCTCACCGCGACAGCTGATAAAGCAGTAAAGAGAAAAAGGATGAATGGATCAGAAAGAAGAAGCACTGGGATCTGATTGACAAGTACCAGGGCTGACAAAACACCTAGAACAGATGTGGAAGGTGACAGCCAAAGCAGTCCCATTGGGAAAGAGCATCATGGACTTTGAAGGCTGGCTCCAGCAGATTTCAGCTGCAACCACTGTGGTCTGCGTCCAGAAAAGAGCATTCCTAACAACAATTAAGATACTACATAAAATCTTACAGTCCGATTACAGTCCTGTTATGTGCCTCTTCACCAGATAATTTTTGAAGGTGTAAATCGGCCACATGTTAGAGGTTTTGGGGATAAAGTCAGAGAGGCCAGACTGTGATGGTTTGGACATGTCCAGAAGAGAGACGGTGAATATATTGAACTGCCAGGCAGGAAGCCTAGATAAAGACCAAAGAGGAGGTTTATGGATGTAGTGAAAGAGGACATGAAGGTAGTTGGTGTGAGAGAAGAGGATGCAGAAAGCAGGGTTAGATGGAGACAACTGATTCGATGTGGTGACCCCTGAATGGAAAAGCCAAAAGGAGAAGAAGAGGAGCCTACCCAAATATCCCGTCCACATAGCACAGGATAAGAAAATGAGGCTTCAAGTAATTTTGTTGCATCAATATACTTGTAAAAAAAACTTAACTTATTAAACTAATGTCTGATTTAGTTGCTAAAACATTTTCAATCGGCCACTTTTAGTCATTATTTTCGCTCCGCTGCAGATTACTTCATCTCTATTGTAAACCCCTTGCCTCTACTGCTATTGGTTCATCTCCTTCTCTTTGTAAGAGAACCTGATTTATCCCGTGTTGAGAGGCATTTCTATAGACTCCAGTCAAATAAAAGTTCCTTCTACAGAAAACTTTCCAACTGAAGCATTGTTACCAGTCAGTTAAACCAAGTAATAACTTCTCCACCTCATCCTTTGCTGACTTAATGTACTGAATCATCTGATCTGCCAAGTAGGCAATTCAGAGAGGGTTTCAGATTTTCAAGTGGAATACCAATCAGACTTGATAGTAAATATTTTTCTTTGTAGGATTGGCTAGTTCATGCTTCCCAGGACTACTCTGAATACCTAACATTAATGACTTATCACATGCCATTGTGTTGTCTCAATTGATAGTTCTAGGACCCTCAAAGGAAGATATCTGCCAAGTGACCTACTCCCTATGCTGCCCCTGGCACACGCTAAGAGTAGCAGAATTAATTGCTCAAGAAATGATGATCTCCTAAACTTTTATTTTAAACATTTATTGCCTTTTTATGGTTGGATCCAATTGAGATACAAATCTCCAATCACCCTAAAGCACATCTTGGTGGGTTGCAAGGCTAGCCTAACACGAAGAAGATATACCTGGCGCCACAACCAGGTGTTGAAGTGCTTGGCTGCCAAGCTAGAGAGCAGAAGGGTACCACCAATGCCATGCCTCTAAACCCCCAGTCTGTGCCCAGACCTGGTCCTCGGATCCAAATCCAGCTGACGTGTCTTCATGATTGAACAAAGTGTCCCATGGGAAGATACCATCGACGAAGCATTTGAATGGAAGAGACTGAGATATGCCAACTTAGCAGCTGAGGCAGAGGGACAGGACTGGAACATGAAGGTGTGGCCAGTGGAGGTTGGCTGTAGAGGCTTTGTAGCCAGGTCCACCACAAGGTTCCTGAAGGAGGTATGGATTAGGGGGAAGGCTCAGCGGAGGGCAATTAAAGAACTTGCGAATGCAGCAGAACGGAGCAGTCACTGGCTGTGGCTGAAACGTAAAGATGAAGTATGGGCTTCCAAATGACCATCACACACTTGGTGCCACACACCAAGGTCTGATCATCCTGTGGTGGGCCAACCTCAGCAAAGGGTGTCCTGTTGTAAGCTGCCGACACACCCATTGGCATTGGGGCAAAGAACTGAAGATGTGCCCGGCTGGCCGTACCACGTGATCATCACCAAAATCATCGCCAAAGTGCACCCCATCCAAGAAAGCATCTCCATCTCCTCCAATGACGGTCCAACTGATGTGCTGAATCTTAGGGATCTTTAACAGCTAGTCCTATTAAGAAGTCTTTTGGCCTTTCGTAGAACACATTTTTTTTTTTTGTAGAACACTATTTTACTTTTGTCTGATGTCTAGATCCCAGAACAGCAACCAACTGATTGTTGTGCTCATATCTGATGGAGTTTATGTGGTGCTAGTTGTTTGGATGATCTTTGTAGTGTCAGAGACTGTGGATGATGATATTGTGCTCATACCTGCTGGTGTTGATGGAGTGGTGATTGTTGGGGTGGTAATTGTGGTATCGGAGGCTACGGATGATAATATCTTGCTCATATCTGTTGGAGTTGAGAGCGTGCTGGTTGTCTGGATGCTCCTTGTAGTATCAGAGACTGTGGATGATGTCATATTTGTATCTGTTGGACATGATGGGACATCACTTGTTTGGATGGATATTGTAGTATCAGAGATTGTGGATGATGATGATATTGTGTTTAGACCAGTGGTTCTTAATCTTGTTGGAGATACCGAACCCTGCCGGTTTCATATGCTCACTCACCGAACCCTTTAGTTAAAAAAAAAAAAGAAAAGAAATAAAGCTATAAGTACAGTATATGTTTTACTGGAATATTTAATCGTGTATTAATGTCATCTTTTTCGAAGAACAAAACCAAAACAGTGCATGAACTCACATGAAATGACCTACCTGCAAATCAGTGTGACTTCTGCTGTTGTTATTGAGAGAACAGTTAATTTATCCGTGGCTTCACCTTGGCAAGTGCTACCCATATATCATTTTCTCAGCAAAGTCTGTTTCTTTTGTTTTCCATGCAGTTTAAGGAAGTGTTCCTTTATTTTTGTCAGTGCGAGACTAGAGTTGCTCAACTTGACATTGCAAATTATGCAGAACGCTGACTCCTATCACGTTCCGTTATACAGTACATGTAAATTCACGTTAATAATAACAATAATGGATTAGATTTATATAGCGCTTTTCTGGAAACTCAAAGACGCTTTACGTTGGATCCATTATTCATTCACTCCTCATTCGTACTTGGTGATGGTAGACTACGTGTGTAGCCACAGCTGCCCATGGGCAAATCTGCGCCTACGGGCCCTTCGACCACCAGTGGAACGATCACAAGGTGGGCAAGGTAGGTAAAGTGTCTTGTCCAAGGACACAACGTCAAATGACTCGGCGGGAGCGGGAATCGAACCGCCGATCTTGAATCATTGGACGACCTGCTCTACCACTGAGCCACGGCCGCCCGTTGTACATATTCGTCCAACCACTTTCTTTTTTTGCTCAACATAGATACTATGCATTAAAATATTAAGAAAGCAATCAGATGACGTACCATCATGACAGGCATACATCGACTACTGACTGCGCAAAATCCCCTGTAGCACAGGTAGGCTAATCGATGTAGCGTGATCACCTGCAGCCAGTGATGGCTAAGGGAGGCGTGTCATCATGAACTGACAAGATGTGTCAAACGTACACTGTGATTCGTGGATGTTCGGCGAAAACACCTGACACAACGTGTCGGGTGTTTTGTCTTGATTTCCGTCTCCGCTGAACCCCTGACACCGACTTACCGAACCCCTAGGGTTCGATCGAACCCAGGTTAAGAACCACTGGTTTAGACCTTAATGTTGATGGTATTGGTTTTTGGGGTGGTAATTGCGGTATCAAAGACTGTGGATGATGATGTCATGCTCATACCTGATGGAGTTGATGGGGTGCTGGTTGTTTGGATGGTCATTGTAGTGTCAGAGACAATGGATGATGATATTGCACTGGTATCTGTTGGGGTTGATGAAATGTTGGCTGTTTGGATAGTCATTGTAGTATCAGAGACTGTGGATGATGATATCATGTTGGTGTTTGCATGAATAGTGTAGTATCACAGAAAGGGATAATGATAATATTATGCTCATACCTGATGGAGTTGATGAGGTGCTGGTTGTTTGAGTGGTCATTGTAGTGTCAGAGAATGTGGATGTTGATATCGCACTGGTATCTGTTGGAGTTGACGAGATACTGGTTGTTTGGATGGTCAATGTAGTATTAGGGACTGTCGATGATGAGGTCATGCTCATATCTGTTGGAACTGATGAGGTGCTGGTTGTTTGGATTGTCACCGTAGTATCAGAGGCTGTTGATGATGATATTGTGCTAATATCTGCGGGAGGTGATGGGGCATCACTTGTTTGGATGGACATTAAAGTATCAGAGGCTGTGGATAAAAATATAGCACTGGTATCTGTTGGAGTTGACGAGATGCTGGTTGTTTGGATGGTCATTGTAGTGTCAGAGACTGTGGATGATGATGTCATGTTGTCATCTGTTGGAGATGACGGGGCATTGCTTGTTTGGATGGACATTGGAGTATCAGAGGCTGTGGATAAAAATATAGCACTGGTATCTGTTGGAGTTGACGAGATGCCGGTTGTTTGGATGGTCATTGTAGTATCAGAGACTGTGGATGCCGATGTCATGTTGGTATCTGTTGGAGATGATGGGGCATCGCTTGTTTGCATTGAAATTGCAGTATTACAGACAGTGGATAATGATGATATTGTGCTCATACCTGATGGAGTTGATGAGGTGTTGGTTGGTTTGGTGGTTGTTGTGGTATCAGAGACTGTGGATGATGATGTCATGCTCATATCAGTTGGAGTTGAAGGGGTTCTTGTTGTGTTGATCGTCACTGTAGTATCAGAGACTGTGGATGATATTGCAATGTTATTTGTTATTTATTTGATGAGATCCTGGTTGTTTGGATGATCAATGTAGTATCAGAGACTGTGGATGATGATGCCATGCTCATACCTGATGGAGTTGATGGGATGCTGGTTGTTTGGATGGTCATTGTAGTATCAGAGACTGTGGATGTTGATATTGCACTAGTATCTGTTGGACTTGACGAGATGCTGGTTGTTTGGATGGTCAATGTAGTATTAGAGACAGTCGATGATGATATTGTGCTAATATCTGCTGGAGACGATGGGGCATCACTTGTTTGGATGGACATTGTATTATCAGAGGCTGTGGATAAAAATATAGCACTGGTATCTGTTGGAGTTGACGAGATGCTGGTTGTTTGGATTGTCATTGTAGTGTCAGAGACTGTGGATGATATTGCAATGTTATTTGTTATTTATTTGATGAGATGCTAGTTGTTTGGATTATCAATGTATTATCAGAGAATGTGGATGATGATGCCATGCTCATACCTGATGGAGTTGATGGGATGCTGGTTGTTTGGATGGTCATTGTAGTATCAGAGACTGTGGATGTTGATATTGCACTGGTATTTGTTGGACTTGACGAGATGCTGGTTGTTTGGATGGTCATTGTAGTATCAGAGACTGTGGATGTTGATATTGCACTGGTATTTGTTGGACTTGACGAGATGCTGGTTGTTTGGATGGTCAATGTAGTATTAGAGACTGTCGATGATGAGGTCATGCTCATATCTGTTGGAACTGATGAGGTCCTGGTTGTTTGGATTGTCACCGTAGTATTAGAGGCTGTTGATGATGATATTGTGCTAATATCTGCTGGAGATGATGGGGCATCACTTGTTTGGATGGACATTGGAGTATCAGAAACTGCGGATGATGATATTGTGCTCACATCTGATAGAGCTGATGAGGAGCTGGTTGTTTGGGTTATCATTGTTGTATCAGAGACTGTGGATGATGTCACGCTCATATCAGTTTGAGTTGACTGGGTGCTCGTTGTTTGGATCAACACTGTAGTGTCAGAGACTGTGGATGATGATATTGTGCTGTTAACTGTTGGAGCTGATGAGATGCTGGTTTTTTTTTGATGGACATTTTAGCATTACAGACTCTGGATGATGATGTCATGCTCATACCTGAAGGAGTTGATGAGGTGCTAGTTGTTTTGGTGGTCTCTGTAGTATCAGGAAGTGTGGATAATGAAATCATGCTTATATCCGTTGGAGATGATGGGGTACTGGTTGTTTGGATGGTCTTTGTGGTATCAGTGAACGTTGGAGTTGATAGGGTGCTACTTGCTTCACTGGTTTCTGTAGTACCAGATGTCATGCTGAGTTCTGTTACTGTTGACACTGGAAAATAATTTCTGACATTATTGCCACTGTATTTACAGTGCATTGTCACTACTATGCATACCTTTCTGTACCATGGCAAAGTCTGAATCAAGACATAAAGAGTTGCAAACATATCTCAATTTGAGATGTCAGTAAACTGACAAATTTATAAACCTATTTATTTTTGTGGTGAGGAACACTTACATGCTATGCAGGTTGATGAGAAGTCATTACAGCAGTCAGAAGACTGTAGACAGAATTCATCACAGAAACAGCCTCTGTTACAGGTGTCATTTCGGCCAGGGCAGCACAACACAGATGGACCTGCACAGCCTACAGCACAACAAGTACAACTACTTTTAAGATGAACACTATAAAGACGTGTGACGTTACCCACAGTGCGTTATGTAGAGATCATTCTGAGTGCCTGAGCCAAATAAAGCTGTTTTTCTGGAAAAAATGAAAAAGATTTCTGCCCATGATGGTGGCAAAAATGTTTGTGATCAATGTGATGAAAGATATTTTACTGTTACATCTTGAAGACAGAAATGTTGCACTGGAAAACTGGGACCAGGAAGTATGGTGACTGAGGTGCTGTTATGGATGTGACCTGTTGGTTTGGTACTGGGAGCTGTTTCTGAAGTAGAAAAACACTATTTGTGCAAAATTCAGAAGAACAACATTTAAGTTGTAGATAAGAGGGTGTTGTTGTTCAGTCTTCCCTGAGACTTTTCCGACAACTGTAATGACTCAGATACCCTAAAACAGTGACAATGGACATTCGTTAAGTTATTAATTTTTTCTGCATACTGTACATGAGACCAATATGTGCATATGACCTACTGTGCCCTCTGTGATTGACTTGCCTATTATGTTTTTTGAAAGTAATACCTATCAGTCTTCAAAAAGGGCATGATGCAACTTGACTGAAATTGATGAAACAAGAAAAACAAGAGTAGAAACCCAGGCAGTATAGACTGAAGAACAGTGCAATATTAATCCTCCATACACTCCCAGTTAGCCCAGAACCTAGAGAGTGCCAGGAGCTAACCACTGAGCTGTGATATTGGCCGCAAAAACTTGCTCAACAACTCCCCATGTTTTAAATAGACACAGAAGATTTGGTCTTAGCGGTTGCTGATATGTAGGGTCAAGATCATAAATACATATAGCACTACCCAGATTCGGGCACAATAAACAAGCCCAAATCCCAGGAAACAGCACTGACCAATGCCACGGGATTGCACAGGCACACCATTGTTCAATGCCGAGCATCTGGGCAGGCAGAAGTGTTATACTGCAGGAATGGAAGCAGGGAATTACTGAAGGAGGTAATTTTGAGGTTATTACCTGTTGGTGTGATCGCTGTTTGAGCTAGAAACAGAAAAGGAACAACATTTAATTTGTGTGAAATTCAGAACAAAACAACATTTAAGCTTTGAATTAAAAAGAATTTGATGTTGCCCAGTCTTCCCTGAAGGTTTTTTAGACATTTACAAACACTCAGATAACCTGCAACAGATAGAGTGGCCATTCTTTAGATTTTGCAAAACACACCGAAGAAATGGTAAAGAAAGTATTTTGACTGCTCAGATCCAGGATTTTAGTCTATACTGTATTTTAACGGTAAACTGAAATATGAGCCTTTTACTACCCAACCATGATTTCAAAGCATGAAAGTATATTTCACAACTTCCTTGCACAAGTGTGAAGCTGTGTTTTTTAGTCTCTCAAGTCTAATACATGCATTTAATGACACAAAATTGCTGCTAGCTTGTTGTTGTTGGTTTGATTTGTCATTGTCTGAGATGTCCAGTCCCAGAAGAAGCATCTGTGCACAGATAATCTTTGTCACATTAAGTTAGCTGTGTAGCCAAAGCTTCCATCATACCATCAGATATACAAGTACAGATGTCTGAAAACACTGTTTAGCCATTTTTATAAGATACTGTTTTAGGTGTGACATGTGTCATACAATCAGTTCTATGCATTTTATTGTAAATCTACTACCAAGAAGCAAAGATTAGAAATAATATGGCATGCGGTTGAGTTAGATTAGCATTAACGCAACCAGTATAAATGGATTTGAAGGTTTAATTTCACTTTCATTCTATAAATTTAATTTTTTTTTAACATGAGTAAAGTCTGTTTACTTTTACACCTCTTCCAACAAGGAAATCAAAGACTTAACATGCAATGTAATGTATGAGGAAGGGGTAGAAGAGTCTCATCATGGAAAATAACTTCCCTTTTGGAGAGAATTTGTTCTTGCCAGTCGCTGAAAAATATATTTCCTCATATCAATGACTGATTTGTCTTGCATTATTTGATCACATGCAACAAGGTGGCACAGTTGGTTCTCTCTGGGTTCTTTGCCTTCCTCCCACCTCCAAAAGCATACAGCTTAGGTGAAGTACTCTACACCACATTGTCCATAAGTGCAAATGTGAGCTTGTGTGTTAGTCTGTCTCTTGTTGGAGTCTTGTCCTGAGGAAATTGCTATTTTGTTTACAAAAGAAATGGACAGATGGTGGATGGATGTTTTATGACATTACCCTGTTATAATGTCATGGTTGTTCAATCTGAGTTAAACGATGAGTTTTGTTGAGTTTAGTTTCATACATTTTTTAGTTATTTTGTGGCAGTTCTAAACAATAAGTTATTGCTGTTACATTTTCTAGTTTTGCAAATGCAGCTATCACACAAATTTGAACTACTCTAACCTAGTTGGACACAAATGCATAGCTTTGGGGCCCATAACAGTTTTTGGGCAAACTGGTTCACTTTTAAAATACAGCCTGTAATGGGAGAAATCACGAACTTTAGAATGCATCCAGATGAAGAGAGAGATCTTTGAATAAAAATAATTCATTGTCATGAAATCAGTCTTGTGAAACAATATTTTAATGAATCATTATTTTAAAAATTTTAATAAAACTTTGTATGGAAGTAGGGCACGTCCAGATAAAGAGGTGGGCCTGTTGAATGATAGGGGGCTGTGGGTGCTGGGCCTTGACAGAGGTACACTAGTTATATATTAAAATCAGAATATTGGTTTAATAGTCACTGTCGATTACAGTGGTTTAATAGTCACAATCAATTACATTGGTATGCTTACCAATGTAACTGACTGTGACTATTAAACCAACTCAGTGGCTCATCTCAAACTAGAATTAAGCGACTGATGACAATAAATGTGTCCAGCAGTTGCTTAATTTTTATTTCACTATGGGAGTGCACAAGTACTTAATGCTCCACTTATTTACTTGTTGTTTTTTAAACAATCCAGTTGGACAGTTGTATTTCAATCATTCGCTAGTCAAACAAGAAAATAAAACAAAACCTGCAGGTTAAACAAATGTTTAAACACACTGCCATAAAATGTTATACTAAATCACTTCTTGTGAAATATTTTTCTATAATAATATAATGCTCAGCTTAGCATTCCAATTTAAAACAGATTAAGTTTCACTCACCATAATTAAGATGTGGCAAAGACAAAAGGAGACAACCGTACAAAGCAAACCAACCCATGATTGTGTGTGGCTTTGGGACAAGAATTTTTTTTTATACAAGTGCATGAACATGACTAACACACATAAACATGCGCACACGCATTCACATTCACATTCACATTCACACAACAACCAGAAAAGTCCTGTTATCAGGCAGACAAGTATTTAAAGAATATTATGTTACGGATGTTCCACATCAGTCCTTTTTTCTCTATGGCTTAGTTGTCAGTTATACTGGTTGTTCTAGTTAATAATGGATGACTCATCCACACCACAGACATTTCAACAAAGCATTTCATTGTTGTAAACAGACTATTATGACTGGACTAATGTTAACACAAATCAAACTAAGGTTCATATTCGTTTGAATTGGAAGGTGCAGACAACATTCAAAAGAACCACTTATTGCACTTTGACTCTCTTTATACCATTATTAAATATGAGAGATAAATACAAACACAATGTATAATATTTCTGTATCAATATAGCCAATACTGTGTGAGAAGAGGATGCAGTTGTTGTAAGAACATGACATTTGGCAATGACACAAATGGTAAGAGTTCATACATCATCATGGAGTACAGGGATTTTTAGACAGAAAATGCAAAATATTTAGAAAAATTAAAAAGAAAATTTGCTAGAGCACAGAAAAGGGATGATTGCTTGTTTGAATGGTCACTGTAGTATCAGAGACTGTGGATGATGTTGTACTTATATCAGTTGCAGTTGATAGGGTGCTACGTATTTTGCTGGTTTTGCAGTATCAGGTCAGGTTTAGGAATGAATGTTTTGATCTGGACAATTTCTTCCTGTTCTCGTAAAATGATAGCTATTAACAGTATGGAAGCTTTTTCTGGGCTGTGATTGTAATGTCCGTGTCTTATCCCATATTAAAAATATTCACACTCTCCAGCTATCTCCAAACTCCTCAACACTCCTGGCTCTGGTGCCATCTGGCTTTATCCATTCATTCCGCATTTGACTGTCAAAGTTTCCACACAGACCCCCCACCTTCCTTCTGTATATACGTGGTAGAATGATCCCTGCAGGAACAAAATCAGACAAACATGGTGAATTAGATCAGTGTGTAATTGCTTCTTGGGAAAATAGCTCATTCATGTACATGAGACTGGAATGATGAAATGCATATTCAATGTTTTTGAATGCTACAGATTCAGGACTACTGCTTTTTTGGATTAAACTTGTGAAAAATTAATACCTGCAGAGCTGTGTCCGTTGAACTCCACAGAGAGACCAAAGTCTGTCTTCAGGTAGATACGAGAGAAACGCACATAGATGTTTAGGCCAGGACTCGGTGAGACCGGAGGTTTAGTTTTCCTCCCATCAACCTGGACAGAGACAGAAAAAAAAAAGTTTGTCAATGGACTTGATGATATTTAAGAATATTTATTGAATTTAGGAAAAGGTCTACAAGATATACCTGACATTAAACAGCACAGTTACCACACATGGCATGTGAGCTGTGAGACTATATCTTGTAATTAATTAGTGCGAAATGGATTTGTAAATATATACGTATTTTTGTGCATTTATTCATGTACACATATTCTGAATATACACTTGAAGATTACGCCTATGTATTTGATTTCAAGGTGTAGGGTCTACAGTGATTAATTCATAAGAAATGAAGCATTTCAAGCCCTCTGTTGAAAACGTCTCTAATTTTTTTTCTATTGCAATATCTATGATGAAAAATAATGTCATCATGTTCAGTTATATTGAAAACATAGTTTTCATAATTTTTGAAAATCTTATTGGAGAATCAGTTTTGACTTTTATCAACAAACTATATTTACAAAATCTATGAAATATTCGCAAAATGACTCTTTAGGTACATCTTAATTTTTTTCAAAATTGCATACCAGTGTTTTCTGCTTATATGGGGTAATAATCTACTCAAAAAACTACATTTTAAATCATAGTTACATCATAAAGTCTCACTGTTGGATACATTTCATGATATTGCAGTATTTTACTTCCTCTTTCTCTCTCTGAAGCTCTCTCATACACAAAGAAATATGTAAAACACCAGTGGGGAAATAACATATGACTCAGTATTATTTTGTTCATAACATATCATCTGCCTCCCTGCTGTCATTACACCTCATGGAAAAAATGTGGTGCACAGTTATTTCCCTCAGCGCTTTAACAAATGCTTGTGGGCGGGCAGAGATATGACAATATCACATGAACAAAATATTGCATCTACTGAAAAAGGTGCTGCAAGAAAATGAGATGGAGGCAGTGAGTTGTTTGAAAATACCCTTGGTACTTACAACAAGCCTCCGTTTCTCCTTCAGCTCCACAGTATGATTGTACACTCTGATCTTAAGCTCCTTCAATTTGTAGTTATACTCCTTGCTGTCATCATCATGGCTATTGTCATCATGGCTATCATCATCATCATGGCTATCATCGTCATTATCATCATCATCATCATCATCATCTTTCTCTTCATCATCATCATCGTCATCATCATCATCATCATCATCTTTGACTCTGCGACTGTGGTTTTCTTCACTCCTGCTGTCGCTATGATGACTATCACTGTCATCATGTAGAGTGCGTGTATTGGTCGCCTCGACGTAGATATCTGGTAAGATGCCTGCCAAATTCCTGGTCTGGACCAGAACATACGAGTGTTGTCCTTCAAAGTCATACTTCATTTTATCAAAAGTTTTGTACTCAACATGTCCCCTGATGGTGCACTCATTGACATCTGTTGATCAACAAACGGAGAGCAATTCACGTGTTACAGAGGAATATGTTTTAGATACACTACAGAGTTGAATATGAATGTTTATGGCACCTGTAGATTGGCAGTAATAGTTCCCCTCCTCATTTTTAAGACAGATAGCATTTCCAAAACATCCTTCTTCGTAATTGCAGTTAATCTTCCCCTTGCCATTTTGTTCTTCACATTCACATTTGTGGATGCAGTGATTGGTGTACCACACTTCATTGAACTAACAACAAAGAGAAAGTTATGCCCACATCCACCTCTGTTTTTCGTCACTCCCTAAAAAAGCAGTGTTTATTTGAAAATCAAATTTGTCTATCTGAACCATCACTCACCTGATGGGCGGCACCGTTCCTTTCCACACATCCACACTGCTGGATCGGAGCACAAACCCTTCCTTTCTGCACAAAGCCCTCATTGCATACACACCCCTCCACACAACCATTGCTGTCATTGCAACGTGGTGGGCCATTCAAGTCTTTGCAGGTGGGACTGCAAGCAGGGACACAAGTGGTGTAATGACTGTTCTGTGGACATGGGGGCTCTAGGGAGACAGAAAGGTAGAGACAGAAAATAATAATATAAAATATATCCAAAATAATGTGTCAAAAATTTAAAAGGTAAAATGCAATGAACATACAGTTACCACATTCCACATAGAGGACACACATTCCCATTCACATGTACACTAAAATGCATCTAGACATTTAACTGGTACTCCCTATAAGGGATCTATTATTTGTTATTCTTAGAGTATCTGGGCTTAAAGGTGACATTGTTTAAATTTGCCAAACATGTGAGGCATAAAGTATAAATAGAAAGTCAGGTAAAGTGGTACAGGGAAATAAATCAATGACTCACTTGATACTGATGTTGTAGATTGTGATATAGCTGGAGTTGTAGAGAGAGGTCTGGTGCCTGTGGTTGAATGTGGTGTAATGGTCACTGGAGTCTGTGGCCTAGTTTCAGTTGAAGGTTTTGTTACACCTGTTGTTAGTGATTGTGGTGTGGTTGGTGTTTGTGACTGACTTTCAGTGGAAGATTGTGTTGAATTTTGAGTATGGACTGTATTTGGAGTTTGTGGTCTACCTGAAGTTGAAGTTTGAGACTGGGCTGTGTGTGGAGGTACTGTTCTGGCTGTAGTTGAAAATTGTGTGTGACTTGTGCTTGAAGAGTGTGGTCCACCTGTTGATGGTGGTTGTGGTTGATCTGTGCTTGGAGATGGTGATTTAGCTGTAGTTGAGTGTTGTGTGTGAGCTGTGTTTGGAGGTTGTGGTCTGCCTGAAGTTGAAGTTTGAGTATAGGTTGTGCTTGGATGTTCTGGTGTAGCTGTTGTTGAAGATTGTGTACGAGCTGGGCTTGAAGGCTGTGGGCCACCTGTTAATGGTGGTTGTGGTTGATCTGTGCTTGGAGGCTGTGCTGTACCTAAAGCTGAAGTTTGAGTATGAGCTGTGCTGGGATGTTGTGGACTAGCTGAAGTTGAAGATGGCATATGAGCTGTGCTTGGAGGTTGTGATCGATCTGTAGTTGAGTGTTGTGTGTGAGCTGTGTTTGGAGGTTGTGGTCTGCCTGAAGTTGAAGTTTGAGTATAGGTTGTGCTTGGATACTCTGGTGTAGCTGTTGTTGAAGATTGTGTACGAGCAGGGCTTGAAGACTGTGGGCCACCTGTTAATGGTGGTTGTGGTTGATCTGTGCTTGGAGGCTGTTCTGTACCTAAAGCTGAAGTTTGAGTATGGGCTGTGCTGGGATGTTGTGGTCTAGCTGAAGTTGAAGATGGCATATGAGCTGTGCTTGGAGGTTGTGATCTATCTGTAGTTGAGTGTTGTGTGTGAGCTGTGTTTGGAGGTTGTGGTCTGCCTGAAGTTGAAGTTTGAGCATAGGTTGTGCTTGGATGTTTTGGTGTAGCTGTTGTTGAAGATTGTGTACGAGCAGGGCTTGAAGACTGTGGGCCACCTGTTAATGGTGGTTGTGGTTGATCTGTGCTTGAAGGCTGTTCTGTACCTAAAGCTGAAGTTTGAGTATGGGTTGTGCTGGGATGTTGTGGTCTAGCTGAAGTTGAAGATGGCATATGAGCTGTGCTTGGAGGTTGTGATCTATCTGTAGTTGAGTGTTGTGTGTGAGCTGTGTTTGGAGGTTGTGGTCTGCCTGAAGTTGAAGTTTGAGTATAGGTCGTGCTTGGATGTTCTGGTGTAGCTGTTGTTGAAGATTGTGTACGAGCAGGGCTTGAAGACTGTGGGCCACCTGTTAATGGTGGTTGTGGTTGATCTGTGCTTGGAGGCTGTTCTGTACCTAAAGCTGAAGTTTGAGTATGGGTTGTGCTGGGATGTTGTGGTCTAGCTGAAGTTGAAGATGGCATATGAGCTGTGCTTGGAGGTTGTGATCTATCTGTAGATGAGTGTTGTGTGTGAGCTGTGTTTGGATGTTGTGGTCTGCCTGAAGTTGAAGTTTGAGTATAGGTTGTGCTTGGATACTCTGGTGTAGCTGTTGTTGAAGATTGTGTACGAGCAGGGCTTGAAGACTGTGGGCCACCTGTTAATGGTGGTTGTGGTTGATCTGTGCTTGGAGGCTGTTCTGTACCTAAAGCTGAAGTTTGAGTATGGGCTGTGCTGGGATGTTGTGGTCTAGCTGAAGTTGAAGATGGCATATGAGCTGTGTTTGGAGGTTGTGATCTATCTGTAGTTGAGTGCTGTGTGTGAGCTGTGTTTGGAGGTTCTGGTCTAGCTGTAGCTGAAGGGCGAGCTGTTGTTGATAATTGTGGATTAAGTGTTGTTTGTGCCTGAGTTTCTGTTGAAGGTTGGGTTTGAACTGTTGTTTGAGATTGTGGCTGAGCTGTGCTGGAAGGGTGTAGTCCACCTGTCGATGGAGGTTGTAGTCCAGCTGTAGTTGAAGGTTTTGTGTTAGCTTCAGTTAAAGGTTGTGTTTGAACTGTGCTTTGTGGTTGTGGTCCAGCAGTCGGTCGAGGTGGTGGCTCATTCGTAGATGTAGCTGGTTGTTTTGGTCTTGTTGTTTGGGGTCTTTCCGTCATGTCTGTTCCAGGTTGCTGAGATGTTTCAACTCCTGTTGAAAGTACTGTTGTTGGTGACTTGGGAGGAACTGTTGTTTTAGGTCCAGTTGTGGTTGTTCTTATTGGTCCTGATGTCATTGCTGCATGTGTACCTGATGTTGGGACATCAGGATTAGAAGTTTCTGTGGTTAAAGTTGTTGCAGATGTATTAGGGACTTGTGTGTTAAATGCAGTTGTGGCTCTGGTTGTTCTTGTAGTAGCTGTTGGTTGTGTTTCTGAAGGAATGGATGTTTGTAGTTGAGTCACAGCTGGGCTGTTTCCGGGAATGGGTGTGGAAGCCAGAACTGTTGGTTTAGCCAGGTCTGTAACAACAATTCAAAATCAATTACTTTATATAAATTGATATTACTGCAACTTAAATGTGCATGAAAGATTTTCTACTATCCTAGTTTGGGAAGAATAAAGTAAATATCTCATCTTAAAAAATTGAAGGTCAGTTTGAGGACATACTCACCTTTGCAGTGCCCATGGTAAAGTGACACGTCATCTATGGCGACATCGGAGCGATCATTGGAGCCTCTTCGCCCCTCAAAAATAATCTGAAATGCAGCGTTGAGGTCAATGCTAAATCATTACGTTACTACATAACTGACTATTTAGCGGGACGTATCTGACCTTGAAAGGGCCTGTTGTTGTCAAGTCCACCTGAGCCAGGTGCCACATGTTTCCTTGATTGTTCCTCTTACGCCACACAGCAACAGCCTTTCTGTTCTGAACTAAGTAGACATGGAGGCCCATTGTATCTGCTGAACCATACATGTGATACCAGAACTGCAGACATTGAGGACCAAAGTCAGAGCACTCTGAACTGATGAGACGAGCTGTATCTCCATGTGTCACGCTGTTGGCCTCGATGTACAGATAGTGACCATCTGGTTGAAGATATAAGAGTTGACTATGTTAAATTAATGCTAGGATTTATAATTTAATATTACATTCAAAGTCCAGCTGCATCTACAGATGATTGCTGATTACTGCATTTATAGTGTATGGTAAACACTGAAAGGCAATTTATCACAAATTGATTTGTAGTAGATCTCCTGGCATGTCCTCAAGAGGCTGAAAGAACTGCTATGCATTGCATCAGGAGGTCTTTCTCCCCAGTTCTTGTTTAATAAGCTAGCATTGCTTTGTTTGTGTGTTTAGTAGTTAACTGAAGTGCCCCCTGTCAGGTAAATGTCATCACAAATCCATTCATGCCAGTGCATTATTGTACCTCCAGAGGTGTGATCTGATGAAGGGCCTGTCATTGTAGTAGGAGTGGAGCCCCGAAGCCTTGTCCAATCAAAAACATCAGTGAGAAGTTGACTCCATTGACATAGATTATTTTCAAAATTACAGTTGAGTTGACATGCTGGGAAGAGAAGTCAGATATAATTTAAGATCACTGAAATAAGAAATTAACAACGTTTGATTGCAGGTATGGAATCCAATACCACACCTGCATGTGGGCGTGGGGTCTTACCTGAAGTTTCAACACTGGTTGTTGCTTCCACTGTGGGGGGCAAGGTTGTACTGAGGAACTGGACAGTAACATTAACCGGAGGATGCTCTGAAGCTGTAGTGATTGGCACAAAGACAGTTGAAGGAACTGTAGTGCCTAAATCCGGTTTTGGGGGTCTTGTAACAGGAACACTCACATCTGCGATAAAGGAAAATAATTGAAAGTATTTAAAAACATTTCAAGGTTCACAGCCTTTGAAATAAGTGAAAGGTTTTCAAGGTTTAAAAGTGCTTGTTCTGTATGTAAGTTTCTTACCGGAACATCGTCCACTATAAAGGTTTACATCGTCAATGGACACATCAGACTCTTCGTTGGAGCCTCTACGCCCTTCAATGATGATCTAAGTCAGGCAAAATATTTTTAAATATTATTTCTAAGATTTACTTTTTTGTTACTACTCTATCATTACTACCTCATTGAATAATTGGTCGGATGTATCTGACCTGGAAAGCTCCTGTTGTTGTCATGTCTGCTTGAACCAAATGCCACATATTTCCTTGATTGTTCCTTTTGCTCCAAACAATATCTGCTTTTTTGTTCTGGAGCGAATAGACATTCAGGCCCATTGTGTTCGCTGAACCATACATGTGATACCAAAAATGTAGACACTGAGGACCTGAGTCAGGACACTCTGAGCTGATGAGACGAGCTGTGTCTCCATGTGTCACGCTGCTGGCCTCGATATAAAGATAGTGACCATCTAGAAAACAATGCTACCATCAAACTTTTCAAGTGCATTTGAGCCATACAGATGTACATTATCTTGCACATAGAAAAACAGTGTATTACCACCAGTGTGATCAGCAGATGGACCAGTATTCTGAGTAGGAGTTGAACCATTTTGCCATGTCCAGTCAAAAGCATCTGTGAGCATTTGATTCCAGCCACACAGGTTGTTGTCAAAGTTGCAGTGGAAATCACAAACTATAACGGAAACATTAGTCAAAAAATCTAGTATTCTGGCCTTTATACAACGTAATAAAAGACGAAAATCTGTAAGTATAGTCAGTATTAGGAACGCACTGTCAGTATTTATTGGGAGGGATTGGTTAATCTGTAACCACACTTCATCTTTTCAATGCAGAAACAAATGCCCCATAAAATGTATCCACTGTGTACTAACCTGAATGTGATGGAATGACTTCTGCAGCTGTGGAAGGAAGCTCACTTTTAATAAGCAGGTCAGGATGTCTACCTATAAGAAGTGATTATTGTACCATATAAAGACTGACACTGTTTTTATGATCATAGGTATCTTTTCTCATTTGTGAAAAGGTTTTTTACTGCCTAGTTTCAGAGTGTCACCTGAGCATGAGCCAAAATGGATGGAAATGTCATCTATGGCCACATCTGACTGAGCGTTAGAGCCTCGAATACCTTCCACTATAATCTGGAAGAAGTAAGGAAATCATATATTTCTTTGTGTAAATTGTCATTAGTATTTGCAAGAAACATATATTGTCAAGAAATGTCCTTACTTGAAATGGACCTGGTACTCTGATATCAATATATCCTGGATGCCATTGGGGCCCCTGGTTGTTTTTCAAGGCCCAGACCTTTGTAGCTTTATTTGCCTTGAGCAAGTACATATTTAGAGCCATGGCTTTAGCTGAACCATACATATGGTACCAGAAATGCAGGCAGAGTGGGCCATTGTAGTGGCACATTGAGCTCAACAGACGGGCTGAATCTCCATGGGTTACACTGTTACCCTCAATATACATGTAGAAACCAGCTAAAAGATAAATGCAAATATGTGAAACAAATATCAAAATAGAACAACAAACAGAAAAAGTCATTAAATAATGGAAGCAATATGACTGATATCATGTCAAGTCGAGAGTTTGAGCTTACCTCCAGTGGTGTGGTCTTTGGTTGGACCAGTTAGATTTGATGGTGTGGGTCCTGAATTTTTTGTCCAATCAAAACTGTCCTGTATGAGTTGTTCCCACCCACACAGATTTTTTTCAAAGTTGCAATTCAAGGGGCAGACTATGAAAAAGCAAATAAACACAATGCAATAGTTTTTATATTGTTACAATATAAAAAGATGAGATTTATAATTACATCAAGTTAAAAATATTTTTCAGATGCATTCATATATTAAATCTGTAAAAGGAAAGTCCTTTTGGGAGGCAGGCATGGTGAGATGTGATTTTTGGTTTGGAAAGAAGTAATTATAAATTGGATTATCGCTCAGTAATAAATAAACCCTTGGAACCCTTAGTGGTCTTACAAGTCTGATCTGGTGTTGGAGAGGTAGAAGTTGTTGGAGGAGCTGATGTGGTTGAGAGGTCAGCTGAAACGTGGACAAAAACAAAACAAAACGCCAAAAAACAAACGAACAAACAAACAAACAAATAAACAAGCAAACAAATAAAAAGAAAATAAATGAGTTCGCAACTATTGACTATTTGGCGCCCAACAAAACATGGAGTGTCAAATATCACTCACCACATGCTGTGTCTGTCTGCCAGTGTGGAAGCTCGAGTCCTGCAACCTGGCATGCAGCTACATAGGACTTCAGCGATTCACACAAGGTCTGTTGGTCACCGCTTGTAGCACAGTAGTCGTACACGCAACTACTGATGTATATGCTTGGGTGAACAGGTTCATGGCAGGTTTTGAATACGTCCCTCAGTAGCACGTTGCACTCTCTGTAGGCTTTATCTTCCTCATCATAATTACAAAGTTTAGGGTTATTTGGATAGACGATACACCTGGAGGAGAAAAATCAGAAAGTAAAATGTCAAAATAAGGTTCAGTAACAGCTTATTATTATTCAGTTGTACTTAATGATTCTGTAGCAACTGGTTTAAAATTAAAGTTAATGTTAGGTGGCAAAATAAGGAGGTCTGTGTATACATTCTATTAAGCAAGTATTATGTGTATATATTCAATTAATTTAATTAATATGACTAATAAAGTAATAAACTAAGTAATGTTTAGCTAGTAAGTAGACAAGTACCTTTTTTTTGTGTGATTATCAACAAACTAGTCATGCAAACAGATTGTTAACGGTGGTTATTATCTCATTGTAATGTAGAAACCACATTGACAAATCATGTAATTCATGTATTTGATGTTTTTTCATAGTGGTTCATTTATTCATGACGACACTGACATAGTTAGCATATGTTTTCCACATTCATCATATTAGTTTATTCGGTCAACATGCTATCAGTTGGTTCTTAGCGTTAAACTCTAGAAAAGCTGAAAGGAGAAGAAGAAGATACTACTGTGGCTAAATTCAACTTGCTGTTGTACAGTAGTTTTCCTTTTTAGAGACATTGCATATATTAAAATGTTGGAACATTCATTAAACGTTTACAAAAAGGTCCATAGACAATTTCTCGAACAAGATGACTCACTCGTTGTTGCTCTCCAGCCTCCAGCTGTCACCGAACTCAAATGATCCAGTAGCATTTTGGCCTCCAGGTGTTACAAAGTCATCGTCCTGATGCTCTGAGAAGGTGCCACACAGTCCACACAGTTCGTACTTGAAGCGCTCATCGACCTGGAGGAAGAGTCTGTTCTGCCCATCGATCATCATTCTGAGGCCAAAGGTCGCCTCCAGGATAACATAATTACTGTTTGTGTACACTGACACTGTGCCGTAGGGGCCTTTCTTGGAATAGGGAATATGAATACCAACATCATCCACCTATAGTGAAGAAAATACATCAATTACATTAAGTTTATACATTTTCATGAATGCACATATTTTCTTTGGGATATATATAGCAACAAATTAGCTACCAACTCGCTGATCAGAGCAAAGTCGAGTAGGTCAGTTATTAGTGTGAGTATTTATGAGGAACTTCCTCCAGTGACACACAGTAATTATTGACCCTGATAAACAAGGGTGTGCTGCTAATAATTGGCCATTATCATTAATGAATTACAGCAGATAATACAGGCCAGTGACACTCCACATGCAGCCAGCTGGCCACTTTCAGGTCATGAGACACAACTGATGAACACACACATTTTTACAGCCACATTTGCTTGTGAAAGATTTCTCTCATCCATCATAAAGAGCAGAGAATTACAAGCTTCATGCTTACATATGCCTCCCTGCTCTGATTCATGGTGAGGCGTAGATCACCAACCACAAGAGTCACAGCTTCCAACTTGGACCGGGTGAAGTTCTGAAGGGAAGGATGCATGTTGTGACCGATGACGGTGAACTGGACCGTGCTCTCATCTCCGCATGTGGTTGTCAGAGTGTAGCTGCAACCCCCCTGAAAACTGTAAGCCATCCCATCATAGGTGAGATAGTGTGGATCACCGTAGACGCTGCAGGTGGTGACGTTGAGAGGGAAGCAGTCTTTGACCCCATCCTTGACTTTGCAGACCTCATTTTCTGGACATTGCATTGAGGTGCACTGCACAGCATTATCGCCCATGCACTGGCACGTCTCCGTGCAATCTCCTTCTATCCATTTTTCTCCTTTCTGCAGGCAAATTGGAGGTATGTGATTAAGTTCTTGCACTGGGGAAACAAGTAAGTGAATATAAAATTGCTCCCTATTCTTCACTATTTACCTCATAATGCTTTCCACCACTCCAGCACCCACAATCCCCTGCTGGGACACACTTTCCCCCGCTGAGTTTGAAGCCAGATATGCACTCACATCTTTCCACACAACTTCCACAGGAGCCCACTATATCCAGGTTGGTGCACACCTCTGGACAGCCATCAGCACATGGGTTATAATGGCTGTTCTCACCACATTGAAGGGCTGAAATGGAAGGAACCAGCGGAACGTATTATTTTAGCTCCCATAAATATACATTTCCCCTTTCAATACTGAGAAGTAAAAGAATAAAAAGAGGAAGCAATGACACAACTTACGGCAGAATTCAGAGTTCCTCCATGCAGGTATGTCAACCCCAGCCTCCTGGCAGACATCGGCATAGGCTTGCAATGTGTCACATAGTACTGCTGGGTCGCCGTGAGAGGAGCACATCCCAACCACACATCCCCTGAAGTAACTCTGTGCCTCCAGAACCGGTAGGCACTCAGCAAAGGGTCCAGCTATAGAAAAGAGGCCTCCACAGTACTGCTCACTGGCATACTTATCCTCCTCTATTGGGTCACAGTGATAAGGCACCAGAATGGTTTTACAGGAGGACATGCTTTGACCAGGCTGCCAGCTCTCAGCCAGAGATGTAGCATCTGGGGCATCTGTGCCATCAGGTTTTCTGAAGTCATCTTCGCTGAGGTGATTAAAGTTACCACAGAAGCCACAAACTTGATCTGAGTAATTAGGGGGCAGGTTGATGTGAACGGCGCCGCTTTTGTCATATGAGACGGAAAGACCAAAGGTGGTTTTCAGTAAAACCGAGGCAGGGTTGCTCTGGATCATCACAGAGTCATTGTTGAGCTTCAGTGGAAGCTTCTTCCAGACTCCATTAACCTGCAGAATGTAAAGATTAGATTTCTTTACTGTAATCAGGCATTCTGAAGTTATACCCTTGAAAACTGATAAGGCTGATAAGTCCACTATGAATCCCAGAATGAATTACCTAAATTATTCACTTAAAAATAAACTGTTTATCAGTACAGTGAACTATATGCATTGGAACTGCTTGATCCAAGATTTTATAAACACTCACCACGACCCGACGTGTCTGCCTGCTCATCAGGGACACTCTGTAGTGCCCTATTTCCACAACAACCTGATGAATGGCTGGCAGAGATGAGTTCCCGTCCCGTTCATTGACCACTTCTACGCTGAACTCAGGCAGGGCTTTGCTGGACAAGCATGTCTTAGCAAGTGTGACGGTGCAGGGGACCATGAAGCGAAAAAGCACACCGTCAAAAGTGCTGCAGTCGGTGTTGCTGTGTATGGTGCACGTCCCGATAGCAGAGTGCCCACTGAAGCTCTCTCTTTGAGAAGCACACACTTGGCCCTCGGGGCACTGAGACGGAGAGCAGAGAAGCTGGCCAGCAGAGCAGTGGCAGTGTGTCGTTTCATCCGTCCATAGCTCTGTGTTGGATTCACACTGGTGTCCTGTAGGGAATGTGAATAAGTTATTTTACCTCTGTTAGCGCTCATATTATTCATATAAGTAGTCATTTTCTTCATTGTCATTGAACAATAGAAGAAACTCTTTCATTATACTTCACCAAAAAGATGAAACGTGTTAATTGTCCCCCCGTATGCTGAATACAGCCATGAATATTATTTGTTTTAATGTATTACTTTATTAATTGATGAGAAAAGTTGTGTTAAATGTAGTAAATGTAGTATGATTTACCACAGGAGCCTTTCCTTACGCCTATCCGGTTCAGTGTGACCCCCTCCTCTGTGGATGCTGCTGAAGCCACTTCAAACACAACCTGATATAAAAGCAGATCAGCTGTTTAAACATATGTATTATGATACTTTAACGTTGCAGCAGAATTAGGTCGCTCCATGCTGCTTCACCTGAGTCCCTGGTACAGTGATTCTTAAGGGGATGAACACTTGTTTCCAAAAATTCCTGGGGAAGAAAGGTGAGGCCCAGATTTCCTGCAGACCAATGCTGCTTTTCAGCTGGACGTGGAGTTCTGAGCCTCCCGCTGTGACCGGGTCCAGGTACCAAAACTCCAAACAGGCGTCCCACTCCAGTCTGAGTGGACCACTCTCTAAAATACTCACATTACCTGGAGATGTAAAAACCCATAAGAGAACTTCATACACTGGATGCTTCCATCTTTATTACAAAACTCAGTTTTTAAATAGGTCCAATTAAAAACTTTGTTTCCTAACTCTATCCGTAACTTTCTGTAACTCTATTCACCAAATATAAATGGCTTAATATTTTTATTTCAACACAAGTTCCTTAAAATTTGAAGTAACAAACATTCCTTGTAAGAAAAAAAACTTCTGTTGAGGTAATCATCATTGAACGCAAAAGATCTGTTGATAGGTTTTTGTGCTAAACTGGAAACCTTAGTGTGAGCCCTTCATTCCGATTGCCTCTGGGAGAACGACAGGCCATAAAAGCATATTAGTCTGTTACAGATCATTTAGTGATATGGAGTGAGATATGGATTCAGTCACAGCTCGTTTGTAGATTATAACAGAACTGTGGACCTATGTTCCAGATCTCTCCAAAAGGGTGGGACACAATTAAATGTTATGTCACATTAACTATTTCTGTGTGCAACTCTAATCTGCCTTTTCTTCTCAAAACACCTGTCTTTGAATTTCTTTGTTAGATGTAATGTATTTAATTTATTACCATTTTAATAAATAATAATAATTCCTGTTATTTTGTTTACCTTTTGAAGAAGCAGTTAGCTGGTTCCTCATCCAGTCACAGATCATGTTGTCTCTGCCGTAGAAACACTTTGTAACATATTCTAGTGCAGAAAAAAAAAAAAGGGGGGGGGGATCTAATTATATGTACAATATTTAACTCTATTTATGGACAGATAACAGTATTTAAATCCATTCATGGTAAAATTATAAAATGAGTAATCCTAGATCTTATATAAGAATATTTGTCTCATTAAACAAATAAAATGTCACAAATGGCAGTTTTTAAATATACTCTTGTCCTTTTACAAACATCATACAAGGCAGAACCATCCTGGGCCCGTTTGAACCGAATCTAGGTAAAACTATGAAACTTTGTACCTGAGTTTGTCTTCCAGTCCGGTAAAGTAACAAATGCAAAGGCATCTTCTGCCCTGAAATTACAGAACAATGAGAGGAAGTTATTATTTTTATCTTGATTGACTTGAGAAAAAAAAAAGAGGAATCATGATAATTAAATAAATAAAAAAATTGAATCTTTCAACAGTCAAGTTATCCTGAGACCCACCTGCACTGAGTCACCGTCTTAGTTAGAAAGAGTAGAGTAGCTGTGACCAATAAATTTGCGTGGGTTTCTCCAAGCATAGCTGATCCCTTCCCAACAGTCTTTAAGCTGCTCTCCCGTTGCTAATACTCTCTCCTTTTGATGATTTAAAGAGTGACTGATGAGCAGTAACTCTTGTGCGGCTTCACAGTGAAAATGCAGCTTATGTCACCCTGTGACCATCAGCGTAGAGGTATATGTCTTCCTGTGTTACTCTAAGTGCACAGCAGTGGGTTTTGAGCATTTATAGCCCCATCGCCTCACCAGTTAATCTCAGTCGTGGGTGGGGAAGGAGAACTGGGAGGACAAGAAGCCACAAAAGGGGTTGGACTGGGTCTTTTGCTTAAAAATATTGTACAGGTGACGACAGCAGCATGCAGAGTTACAGTAAATAATGATAGAAAAGGTCAGAGTTTAGTGTTGCTAAATCATAAAAAGCACAAATATCAGGGTAAACAGGGATACAAAGGCTTTACATATAAATGAGTGATGATATAAATATTCTTTTGGTTGATGTGAGCATGATAAGTGACAAATACGTACAGTTTAAAGAGATTTTTTTTTTAATTGATCAAAACTTTTTGTGCCAAAACTCAGGATTTCTTTAATTGAACTGTTTTTAAATGTACTATTATAGATGTCAGTTACACATTAGCTCATGCAGCAATATACTTTAATCCAGACAGAAATAAAAGTCACAATGCTTTCTGTGATCAAACGGGACGACCAGCCCAATCGTCATCCTCATCAACACTTCTGTAAACAAAGACACATGTATGAAAAGAAGTTTAGGAGAACACAAGCAAAAAAAAAAAAAAAATGCTGTAAAAGATGTGAGAAGTGTGTTCAGTAAAATTGTGAGAGCGCTGCACTTCCTCAACAGCACAGTGCATGACTTGGCTGACAGGATTCTAAAGATTGTGGCAGCAAATCCACGGGTGCTAATGATATTGTGAAGCTGCAGTCTGAGACACTGAGATGGGACTTTATTAACCTGATAAACACAGTGAGCTGACTGAATGTTGAAGTTTTAATCAGGAGGCCTCTACCACTAGTCAGAGGAGGGGTTGACAGATTTGGCAGGTTCCTGTGATGCCCATTTAGTGCATCTTATTGACAATTCCCACTTTTTGTGCGATCATAGACATCTGTTTAGGAGAAATGGAATTTATTTAAACAAGTCAGGAGTAAAACTTTTAGACTAACAAAGTTGTTTCCTCCAGTATCACACTGTTCCCTTTGCCAAGGACATGAGATGGGGAGAGTCTAAACAAAAGAGCCCATTCTCAAAACATTGCTTAACTTAACTATTTAACTTATAACTTTCTGTGACACAGTCTCATTCAGACAATCATAGCTGACAAAATCTTCAGATTCTAAAAGGACAAGATAATTGCCTTCATACTTGGCATCATTTCATGTAATCAATAGGTGAACATTGTGACTTGTTTAAGTTATAAAAATAGATTTGAAAAGTACATGTAGTGGTTAGATGGTGCTGTACAATGTAAGAACAGATGGAGGAAGAGAGATAACAAACAGGCGTTGTTTGATCCTCCTATTGTGGAATGGCAGTAACTCTGTCGGTATGTGTCAATACAGCAGGTGGCCCAAAACAAATACTAGGGCTCTCACAGCTTGTCCAGCCTAAAGTAGTGTGTTCAATAAGGACCAGCTATTAACTTTACGTTTGCTTTAGAGGAATAGAATTACTGTCTTGCAGTGCTCATCTATATTATCTGTTAAGAAACCCCCTGTTTACCCCCCCGCCCCACTACCACCACCACCATGATATCTCCACAGATAATCTACATTTTATCTGCGTCTCCGGCGTCAAAGGCGTGTGATGAATTCCACTGGAAGTGAGTCACTTATAAACTGACCCATAAGGGTCTGTGCAAACATTTTTATAGAGGGTTCACTATGAAACACAACAGATGTGTGACTCCACAGTGTCGTGTCAAAAATCTGTATTTACACTGCAAGGTGGTAGAGCACACAGCTCGTCAAGTATGTACGGATTCAGTTAATGTTTTGTCACACTGTTACCTATTGCTTTTTACTATGTACATATTTTGTCCGGTTCTCTAGGAGATTATACAGTCGCTCACATAGGTAGATAAAGCATAATATGTTAAAGGTGTTCTATCTCTGGAATGACATCACAAGGAATAATTAAATTAAGATGGATCAGTTAGAAAAGGATCCAAGACCTCCCGGAATGAGACATATTTAAATAGATAAGTGATATTTAAATAGATCTGGAACCTTTTTTTTTTTATGTCAGATTCATTGAAATCTTTTCTCTAGATCTGGAACTTTTACTATCAGATTTATTAAAATCTTTTCTCTAATATTTTTTGCTATTTTTTGTCATTCTTTTTTTTTAAACCACTGAAGTCATCCATGAATCTCTTGTTTGCTTGTTTTAGATGCAATACAAATTTGTATCTTTTCAAAAAATACAAAAGAAGAGAGAAATGCTCAAGTCTGCTTGACCTCGCTTTAAATATTCTCACATGATTATTGTAAGCCTCACAACCAGAGTGTGCCTTCCAAAGGAATATGGCTAAATTAAAGCTCGGTGTGTCAGTGTGACACTGTCCATATTATTGAAAGGGAGAAGAAGAGATCAACAAAAAGACAGAATATTGGTCAGTTAATCTGTCTGCATTTTAAAGCGGACCTTCATCCCTTTTCCCATTTCCTTTCCCATTTCCAGCAATCGACACTAAGAAGTTAAATGGGGAAGTGAAGCTGCAGGGAAGCAAACTGCTCCTCCCTCTGCTGATTTCCTGTTACCCTTGTGAACTCCCTGATTAATCAGTGTAATTTAAAAAAAAAAAAAAATCCTGCAGGCATCAGTTTTTATTTATTTATTTATTCATTTATTTTACTTTTTTTTTCACTGTTGATTGTGACTTTTTTCTCCCTCTGACTTCCCGGCACAGTATTCGATTTTGATTTAAAAATTAAGCACTGTGATTACCAGGAAGGAGTCTGTTGATAAGGGGTCAAGGGCATTCAAACCACCGTCAGGACAGATCTCATCAGTAACTGGGACATTCACATGTGTAGCAACTTTCTGCTTCACCCTGATGGACACAAATGCTGATATACGACATCCTAATCTTATCGACATACTGTACCCTTTAAGTGTATTAATACTGAAATATTAAATATTGCTCAAGGACATGCCTGTAAATCTATAAACCTATTTTCACTCAGATGTTCTCATACCTTCTGTCTTCAGCCAAGAATTAAGGGTCCATTAATAATCAACTTTGCTCACAGGAAGCAGGGGAGCAACAAGGGGCCAAGATGCAGCAATAAACCATGGGCTTTTCTAAGGATCATTGTTGGCCCCACGCCCTGATCCATGACTAACAGTTAATAAGTTTATGCTTCCGTTTTGAATCTCTGCCTTGTTGCTATGGCAAAGTAATATTATTTTGGAAAACTTGACAATCTGACTTGTTTGCAAACAACCTCAGAAAAAACAGAAATTGACTGAACCAGCCTCTATTTCCAGATTCTTTTTTTTTTTTTTACACATATGAACATTTTCCAGTCATGCCTATAAGACAGTTCTAAAAAATGTCCATCCTCGTTGATATAATATATATAATGAGAGTCTCAGTGGCTTGAAAAATTTCAGAAGCTTTCAAACTACTCTCCACCTACTTCAACTGATAAAGTGTGCAGGGTTTGAAATTTTCTCTCAGGGTCTCTTTAAATGCTCCTGCCAAAGGGAAATGGTGGGTGATCCTCGTCTATCCAGGGTCAGTCTCCCCACATCTCTTCAAAAACCTTCACAAAGAATTCTGTGAAATTTCATACATGCTATGAAGGAGCCCTGATTTTCATGCCATTGTACCATGACTCTATGCTATGATGGAGGTGAGATCTTTTCTTTCAGTGGGGTGTGTCATCGGACACAAATTTTCAAATTCACTCTTACCATATTCCATTTTTACCATTTTCGGTTGTAAAACCGCTGAGCTAAGAATGCCTCTCAGGAAAGCTTGCCTGTGTGGTCAGGCAGAATTAACTTGATGCTGGTCATTAACCAGACCCTATGGCCCTCAGGTAGGGCAATATTTCTTTTCTTTTTTCACCTTTGAATTAGTTTTGCCCCCTAATCTTGCCAAGCTGTCCTAAACCCACTTCCATCCCACTTCAAACACATTTTTTTTTAATACCAGGCTTGCACTCGAAATTTACCCTTGCTGAACAAAAGAAAATCAATCCATACTGCAGCCTTTCATCTACAACAGGTCAGTCAGTGGCGTATGAAAATCCCTCTCTGCCCTTCTTCCAGTTTGCTTGTGACTTTGTGGTTTGTAGTTCCTGGTGATGTTCTCAAGTGTAATGGCAGGTCAAGGTCATAGGTCAAGGTTGATAGATAACACCGGCTAAGACAGGGCGGATGTCAAGCTCTCATTCCTGTCAGAGCTTTAGTACTTACAGTATACTTTTATGGAGCTCTATTTCAGATACTTGATGCTGATGTCGAGGCTCACGCTGCTTCTCCTTCTCGCCATCTAGTATTTAGTCTGAGCTCAAGGTTGTCAGTGACAGAGACCACGCCTTCCCAATCATGTTTTAAGACGTGAATGGGAGCTTTTCACATGGTGGACTAGTTCTGCAGTCTGAGCAATCTAAATAGCATTTTACGTATCTTTAAAGAGTGAATGTCTGTGTTTGTGTTTGGCATGAACTCAACATTCTTCTAATCCTTTAAAGGTGACGGAACATAATGTATCGCCTTCAAAATTCTACAAAGGATTGAATTATTGTAAACCTTGTTGATGATTAAAGTACGAAATCACATCGGTACATGAAGGTTGAGGACATACACAATTGGCTCAAGTGGGTCCATAACATTTTGTAAATCCCACCTATTTATGGGCACTTTTTTTTACAGCTTTATAGTCTGCCTGCTGAAAAATGGCCTGTTCTCAACAAGGTTTTTAGAATCAGAACCTTCCACTGAAAGGTGAAAAAAAGCAGCAGAAAGCCCATCTGTAGCATGTAAAGTAGGTAAGATACGTGTGGAAGCAATCACTCCATTCTTTCAAAATAAGACACGTCTGTGAAAACAAATTAGTCCTCAATGTGTGCCTTCTGTTTAATATTCATTGAATCATCTAACTTGCCAAAGCGTTTCTTAATTTCACAATGACAAGTCAAACTTGTTAACATTTCACCCTCAAGCTCCAAATGTGAACAAGTGTTTATAAAGCAATAAAGCAATAAATAACCTCTGTCACGTTCCACTTTACATTGCAATAAACACACTCAATTTAATATTGTTGTTTTTAGTCATTTGCTTCTCGTTCTACTCTTTGAGACAAGGTCATGACTTATTCTCTCCTTCCCCTTTGCTCTTTCTTTTCGTCACGCTCTGTTGGAAAGTTTCTGTTACAATCTTGCAGGTGTTTCTTGGCCTGTGGCGCTTCGTCTCACAAATAGAGCCCGTCTTCTCCTTCCACTGGTTGGCTGCTAAACAGGATGTTTAATGAGTACAGGTGCCATGGTTCTGCTCCGACTAGCAGGGAGACATGATCAATACTGTAAGCGACCTGTATTCAATTGTCTTTTGTCAACACTATGCATTTTCAAATCTGCAGATCCACCCAAACTACAGTATTTATTCCATTCTTGATCATCCTTCAGGCCTTTTGATACATGCAGCTTATTTTCACTCCCTTCTCTCGCTCGGACGTGAAAAATACGACTGGAAAAACTGCAGTCACAAAAAGCAACAATGAATGAATAAGCACAGGATATGCTTCAATATAATTTCCTAGAAATTTTCACTTTAGAAATATTTGTTTCAGAAAATGTCAATGCTGGATGATGTAATTTTTTTACAGACTCAGATTGTTTGTTTATTGCCATTTCAAACACGTAGGCACTCTAGTCCAGCCAGCTTTCAGCATTTTGATTCCTTCTTGTTCCATGTCCATGTCGCATTCACAGGCAGGTGAAGCAGAACATTGAGGTCGTTCGACATGTCCACCAGAAGGTGGCGCCCTGTCTCCTTCTATGAACCACCAGAATCTCTGCGCCGTGACAAGTTTTCTGAAAGTCTAACAACCAGAAAAAACTAAAGAAATAAAATGAAACGAAACAGGAAATCTGTGCACATATGGTAAATTCATGATGTTGGAGTGAAAAGAATGTTCAAATCAATTTTAAGAAGCTGAAATATATATGCAATGTGGATAATAATATAGTGATGTCACCACATTTAGCATTAGTTGGATGATGTATTCACTGAGGGTAAATGGAGCTTTCATGCTCATGAACCTGACTCACAAAAATATGAAGGACACATTAATTTAATCACAGCAAAAACTGATCATGTGATTTGTCTGTTAAAGCGAGATAATTCCTAATTTTAAGGTCTGATACGTAATTGTTTCGTTTTCTGGGTTCAGGGATTTTCTCCCTGATAAAACCCAGAATCCAACCACAGTGCTCTGGCGAGCAGTGGCCCAGTGTCCTATCTCTCCTCAATTAACTTCAAACTGCTCTCCATTACACGCTACAATGAGACACGCAATTTCATTACCTCATACAGGCCCATCAGAGCTACTAATTGTTTTTCTATTCATTTTCAACGTCCCGCCATCTCCCAGGGCGCGGGCATAAAGATATCTGATGTTCAGAAAGATCGAAAAAGGGGGATGCTTGGGTTGTTTGTGTCATCACAAACATGAGACAGTTGGCTTTTATTAGTCTAGGGGTCAACAGTCGGTATAACCTTTGAAAGCCAGGAACTTTAACTCACAGATGCTTTATTCACCGTCAGCGAAAGGTCAGCGCAGGCACACACAAAGAGAGTAGCTGCAGTTTACTGAGCTAAATAACCAGAGTCAGTGTGACAACAGATTTGCTTTGCTCTGCAAGGATTTAGAAGTACTTCTGCTGCTCGTCAAAGGATGTAAGCTATACTGGTGTGAGAAAACATGTTTAAACAGTGATCAGATAAAAGGAAAATTATTAATTTTCTCATTTTACCATGATCAAAATGCATTTAATTCCCATTTTTTGTCTTGAACCAGAAAAAAACAGAAAAAATCGACTTCAAAGATTTCTGTTCTAAAGCATTAACTGCTTCATCATACTCAGTAAATGATATGTGCATGAATATTAAAAGTATATGCAAATCTGTGTGCGGGTTTAAACCTGCACATGATTATTAAAAGTTGATATCTCAAACATGCAACATCGACATTTATGTAGCTGTATGTTTGCATATGGAGATGTTGTGCATGTCGCCCATGTTTACTTTGAGTAACTATATATTTCAATCAAAAGATACTCGTGTTTGAAGTAATAAGAAATTATTTGTCTATTACAGCAAATGATATACGATGGCTCCATTTACGGCACATTCTTGTTCTATATTGCACCATGGTTTCTTCTTTTATAAGTTTTTTTTTCATCGTTTTGTTCACTTAAAATTTCCAACGCTTTTGCTTATGAACAAATTAAACCTGAATCAAATTCCTTGTTTCCATTTAATGGATATGAAAGTCTTTAGTGTCAGAAAGTGTCCGGCATTCATTCTCTTCAGGGCATGGAGAACAGACACTGTTGGTGAGTGGTGATGGACACAAATAACTCTAGCATGATAGAACACAAAGAACAAGGAGATTCTTATTTACAAAAACATTACAAATAATAAAATATAATCAGAGCATGCAAGGGTTTAGTCTTCCTGACTGAACAAAAGCCAGAGCTTCATTTGGCTCTCAGCCAACATACTTTTTTTTAACATGCCAGCAGCTACACTGTGATCATAACTGATGAAGTAGTTTACAGAGGATTTTAAGAAAACTGTTGAAACAGCTGTTTGCTGCTGCTGGAAATAAAGCAATGACAATAAGAAGGCTTCAACAGAAGCAAATTAACCAAGAAATGTAAAAAAAACAGTCAAGTGCAGAATATGCACATTTCTACTGCTAAACGGTCACAGTCAAAAGGGATGACAAAAAGGTTGATGTTGTGAAGTTGTTGAAGATATTAAAGAACTATCACTACTGATGAAAATTATAAAAACATTCACAAACAGGATAATGTTCTCAAAGATTTTTGTTGAGTTTAGTCATGTTAGTCAACTTCCTTCCAAGCACTTTGGTTCTGTCACAGAATCTCTTCCAGCAGGTGATAAAATCAAAGTCTGGTCTGATTTTGCACATCATATGAGATACACAAGTCAATAGAAGTCTTGGCAACATTTTAACATTTGTGTTTTTAAAAGCTCCGAAGGATGTCTGTTTAACATCTTCAGAATCCCTTTCCACCAACATGTAGGTTTGATCCACACATTGTAAAAATGTGAAATAACAGCAGCATTAAATACAATATTAATCATTCATTTAGTGTCATTCAACATAGATTCTGTGCCAGTGTTCTGCAAAAATCTTGAGGTGGAGCTGTAGTGATATACAGAAGAGAAAACACAGCTAGGCAATGAAGCGCAAACAACTTTACTGCCACTTTATTACTAAGTGGAAAGGAGTCTTTTGATTAATAATGCACAAAGTAATCCATGTGAGTATCATATGGTTATACACAGTGGGCCTCCTGCTTCTGCAAGGCCGAAAGGATCAGTTATACCTTAGATCGTATTTTTTGGAAAATAAAGTTGCAGATATTCTATTTAGTGTTTTAGTATTTTTTCAGTGTGGAATCACAACATCCCCAAAAAGCAATGTTTTCTATAGTTTTTGTCAGGTTTGAAAGTTTGATCCTATGCTGCTTTGCACATAAAAGACATGTGGGAGAGGCCACCGACTCCGAGAGACTTTCAACGGGGAGGATGCCATTGCTTAAATTCCAGATGTTTGCGCATAACCCCCCCCCCCACACACACACACACTTTTCAACATCATTCACCATCTTTCATCCCACGTGCGAGCTGGATTGAATCAAAAGCATCCGACTGAATGCGCCCCGGCGACTGAGATGTGAGGCCTGTTCTCCAGACTCAAAGTGAAATCGTTTCAGTCGTTCTATCCGGGATTTGATTTGCTCACCCAACCAGCTGAGCCCAGTTCGTGATGAAATGCTGGGCTCAAGCAGAGCTATAGAAATCACATCAACGCTGTGTCACCTTAGCTGAAGCATGCAGCTCCTACATCGATCAAAGAGGAATTAAAACAGAATGAAAGCGATAAGGGGCAGGAAACCATGCAGGTTAACATCCTGTGCAGTTGATGTTTAAGAGCAATCAAACGCATGTTCAGCTGCTCTGTTGTGACTTGCTACTTAAGACATGTGGTCTGTGATGGTCTGCCAATAGAAGAGCCTCATCATTATTTCACTCAGCAAGACGAAAACAGTGCAAAGACCAACTCTTTGGAATTCTAATTACCAAGTGATCTGCATATATTCATACAACGGTCTTTTAGCCTAAGGTAGGGCTTTTAAGCTCTGACATAAAGAAAAAAGAATACAAGTATTTTCCTCCTTACCTGAAAAGGACCAGGTACTCATTATGTTTTGAAGATCCGTTTTTGCCTGCAGCGCCAAACCTGTGCACCTTTTTGCTCATCCCAGCTGAAAATAGATAACAGCGAGCAGCGTCATGCAGGTAGAAAGGGATCTGAATGTCTGTCAAACATCAGAAGAGATGCCACAAACGGCTCGGCAACTTCGCCTGAGTTGTAAAAACACATGAAGCTGCTCTGATGAGGCGAACAAAAGCTGAGGGAATGCTAATCATGATGTTGCGGATTAGACTTGGGAACTGAATAGTATTAATTTGAAGATGCTTAATGCAGCCCAGAATGCAAAATTAAAGCAATTCATAAGGGATTCATAAGAAACAGGCATGGTAGGAGGTATGTTTTAATAATCAATGCACTGCGTTATTTATGCAAATACTAGCTATTTGTAATTATCTGAGTGGGTGCATGTTTGGAATCTTTTTTAATGCTGCCTAACTAACTGTGTATATCTCATCTATAGCTGTTGAAAGCTATGTTACGATGCTAAAAATCTAGCAAGGTGAAGATATTTCAGTCATTTCTCACGAGATCCTTTAATCGTGGCACAGTTGGAGCTACATCTTCAATCTTTTGGTCAATTCTTTTTATAATAATAGCATTTTGCAGTTGTTGCAGGGTTTTCTCCATGTTTGCATCAGGTTGCTTACATGGGCTGAGAAAAATGACCTGCTTGGAGGTCCAATCACCTTTTCCTGAGGTATCCCTGTGTTGCATGAGAGTTGCATTCGTTGTGCAAGCACTATGTACAGTGCGCCCTCACGCATTCGCGCATCAACGCTCATGACTTCACCTCATTGCGGACTTTTGGTAGGCAGTCACGTGATACTGTACGCCCATTCTATTGGCTGATGGCATTCGGAACTGCGCTACATTCCGTGAGTCTTAGACTTACGTGAGACACAAAAGTGCTTTAAACAGTCGATAAGAGTGGGGGAAAAGGTAATGCAGAAGGTGGTTTAATATCAGTTTGGGGAGGATTCATAAACATTTAAATTGCTGTAAATAGTAAGATAAATAGTTTGTCACTCTATTGCGGAAATTGTTAATCGTGTGTGGTTCCTGGATCATATTAACCGCAAAGAACAAGGGCACACGGTATGTGTTTATGTTTATGTCACTAGGTAAAAGTTGTCCGACCCTCATTTTTACAATCCAACTGACGCACAGATAAACAAAACTTTGCTGTGGTCTCCTGAATACCTGAACTGACAGTGGGCCACGGGTCCATGGCCACCTTGTCGATAAACAATCTGAGCACCACAAAGAAGCAATAGCCTATTGCCCATCCAGCAACGCGTCCTTTTCAAATGTCAAACGAAAAAGTAGTTGCAAGGGTGAAGTGTTCTATTGATTCAAAATAGACTCTTCATTTGACCACTATGCCCAATTTATGGACTACCTCCATCTTGGATATTGACTGTTGGAGCATTACTATTTTGGAAACTGTAGGAAAGCACATAAAATCTTTAAATCCTTCTTTAAGGTCAAAGTGAAGGGAGAATAATTTTTGAAAAAATGGACATATCCTTGTAAGCAGAAAGAGGAACACGTGAAACACATTTTACATCCTACCGCAAGATACAAACAACAATCATCATCAACTATCAACAACAACTCAAAAACAACAATTTAATAACTGACAGGAGGAGGCGTGGGCAAATGGAAACCTCTTTGTCTGATAAAGGCTTTTATGCCCTTGATAGCCTTCTTCAATCACTCCAATATCATCACCCCTCATTTCCTTCCATCTTCACTCCCCCTCAAATTTCTTCTATTCTCTCACCCCCACGTTCTACCAACATTAATACTGGTTGACTGTTTTTTAAGTGCAGTAGTTTAAGAATAATGAATTCCAGGCATGTCAATTTCAGACCTAAATTTACTTTTTTTTTGTAACATCCACAATTGGTTAAAGCCACCCCTCTCTGAACACCAATATTCATTCATCTTCTTGAAGATAAGACAATCTGTTCACAGGTTTACGCTGGAGCCTATCTCAGCTGACAATGGGTGAGAAGCAGGGTATACTCTGGAGAGACCACCAGTTTATCACAGCCTTGTAGAGACGGATAAACACTCACTTTCACACTTTATGTTCAAGTTAGCATGACCAAGTCATCCACGTTGCTTGCGGATGAAGGATATGTTTTTGGAGGTGGTATGAAGCTGGAGAACCCTGACAGAACCCATGCAGACATTGGGCGAACATGCAAACTCTGCATCAAAAGCATCCAGGTGGCTTTGAACCTTCTTGTTGGAGGCAACAGAGCTACCTCTGTACTGCCAGACACAAACACAGACAGATCATTTACGTGGTTGAACTGAATTCTTTGTGGTGCATTTGCTCATCCTTGTTTCATCACAATTTTTGAACTTTATATTCATTTGTTCTCCCATTCCAATGCCTAATCTGGATATTGACAAGGACAGAATATTTAAATGAGAGATTTAAAAACACAGGAGGGTTCAAACCAAACTTGTGTCATACATTATTACCAATTATTCAGTCATTCATTCATTCATCTTCTACTGCGTTGCAAACACTATTATATATATATTTGGGGGTTGAGCAGGATACTCATTTCATACGTGTATCCGGTACGGATAATGCATTTTGACGAGTATGAGTACGAATACGAATAAAGCCCGTTAGTATTCGTGATAGGACTCAAGGAAAATCAGCCGGACTGTTTTCACGCTCTGTGATTGGCCAGTCACACATACTTCCCGCCCCTCCCTACAGACTGCATTTAGAGCGGAGTTTCCCTGTCTCACTCTGTCTCCGGTACAAGCAGTTACTGATCTCTCTGTTCGTGGCTTCAATGTTGCTCACGTCCTTCTTATTAGATTTTCTTCAGCTTGCCTCTATTTTGGTGTTTGGTTCTGTGGTGAACTTCTTTTTTTTTTTTTTTTTTTTGTTGTTGCATGTATGTGTGCATTTAATCACCGCCTCGGTGGTTAAAGTATTTTTTTTTTTACCTGTTCTAAACTCTGTTCAAATTAACAATGTCTATACTTAATATTTTAACTGAGATATAGCGCGTGAGCGCGCGCACACACACACACACACACACACACACACACACACACACACACACACACACACACACACACCATAATCAATATTGTTTAACTTTATGTGAAAAAAAAATGGCAATAGCATTAGGAACTAAAAATAAATACAGTCAAACCTTGAACGCTTCTGTTCTCGACCAAATCAGTTTTCGACCAGAAAATCCGAGAATTTTACGTCTCTGAAGTCGACCAAAACTCCGCTCTCAACCAAACGGAAAGAAGCCGAGCGTACCTGAACACGACTCACTTGGGAGCCGAGCGAACTGCTCAGGATGCTTCCTCCGTAGCGCATTCGTGTTCAAAGTTCGAAAACCGAGGGTTGACCGTAATTGAAAAAAAAAGTACTAGAAAAAAATTAAAATGAAAAAGAAGAAAAAAAATTAAAAAGTTTTGTTGAGTATGACAATTCTCGTTCATGCATACTTTGTAGTTAATTACTTTTTCTATTGCATGCACTTCATTAATGCACTTTGTGTTTACTCGTTCTGTATATAGTTCCTTTACTATTGTGATCAAAAGCGTTGAATCTCAATTCTGTGGCTCTTCGGTAAATATTCATTCATAGACTTAAAAATATTCATGTTCTGACTCAGTTCCATAAAAAACTTCTGTAAATAGTTCTCTTACTTTGGTATCCATATCAGTTTTTGAATTAAAACAATGCAGTGATTTAAGCCCCACCCATTTCTGGCCAAACCACACCCACTTCCGGTTTAAGCCCCGCCTATTCAGATACGGATACAGATAATCTGGTTGGTTGAACAGATACAGATATAGATACAGATAGTGGTGTACTCGCTCATCCCTAATATATATATATATATATATATATATATATATATATATATATATATATATAGTATATAATATATACTGTATATACTATAAGTAATGCAAGCACTATAGACATTTCACTGTACTCATGCATAACTAGGCCTGTTTATTTATTGTACTGACGGAACGTCCTTAAGAGATCAATAAAGTTATACTCTACTCTCTCTACTCTTTCTCCGCTGTTGCGGGTCATGGGGAGCTGGAGCCTGTCCCAGTTGGCTTTGGGCTTGAGGAACCGCGGAGCCACACATGGATGCAGACAACCACGCACGCACACACTCAAACCTACGGTCAATATGGGACCAGCCAATTAACCTGAAGCACATGTTTTTTGAGGTAGGAGGAAGCTGGAGAACCCGGAAAGATCCCACGCAGAGATGGGGAGAACATGCAAATTTAATTAAAATAAGTGATATTTGAACATCCTGAAATCTGAAAATAGAAAAACATGTTAAGATAACATTAAGTTCTACAGAAATGTACAAAAATGTTTCTCATGTAGTTCTCTAGCTTGCTCCCGTAAATAATCACTCAAATCACCTGACCTTCATGGGTCACTTCCTGGACTTTGGGAAAAGGAAGGCAGTGTAGGAATGGTGCAATCATATTTAAGGAATGGTGCAATCATGTTTAAGGCCAGAAAGAAAATAGGTGGTATAAAAACAGAAAGAACAAGGTCGTGAATAAATAAAAATGTCAAAACTGACCAGTTGTTTTCAAAGCACTTTAAGTATCAGAGTATTTCCTTCATTGGCACTGTACTTGGTGACTGAATGGCATAGATTAACAAAGATGAAAATAATTAACAAGATTTTAAACGTTGGAACTCTTATTCTCATGCACCGCTACTCCATGCCATTTAGAAAAAATATCCTCTTACTTACTCTGGGAGATTTTTCAGGAGGGAGAGAGAAGAGGAGGATACTTATCACATCCATCACAACGGTGCCATCTAGATCGATGTTAAAACGGTTTCTAATGGCAAATGCTTTGTATTGCAGACATGTCATAAAACCTGGCAGGAATGATATAACCTCTCAGTAATTCATGAGAAGCGTCGGACTTCGTTCTGCATATGCCGTCCAGATCATTCAATAAAATCACTGACGTGCAAATGTACTGAATTACATTACCACCATTGTCCTGCAATACTAATCCCATTTGGATGTGCCATTGTTGGAAAATGGAAAGAACATTTGGAGGGGCTTTTAACCCCAACTGACACTCTGTCTGATAAGGAGACAGTGATGGAATATTTTAGTAGTGGGTCCATTTACCCAGCTCAGTTAAACATGGAGTGTTTTATCCTTTAAATTAAACAGTCGATGTGGTTCTACTCTGCTTTCAAACCCTGAACAAGTAAGTACGTTTACGTCACTATGCATCTGTTGAGTTAAAATTATTAAGTACAGTAATACCTCCCCCACAGAAGTTGGGCTTCAGGACTTGACATCAAGAAAACACATCAAGTTTTTAATTCTCCTAAATAACTTCAGTAAAATTATAAAATAAAATATCACAAAAAAAAAGACATTTAAAGGAGAAACCAGTGAACATAAGGATTTTGATTATAAGATTTAGCTCTGACGAGAAGGTAAGATGGCAATGGCTCTCAGACTCAGCAGGAAGATCTGGATAGAGGACATTCATGTGGTCTGAGCAGCAGCAGGATGGATCCTCCTGGAGGGCAGAAACTGGTGGCAGTGAGTGGGTTCCCAACACTGAAGCTTGAGAAGCTGAAGGACTTGGAAACATGGTGGTAGTGAGGTGGTGGGGGACGGTGTGCACCAGCATGAGAGAACTAGAGAGAGGGAGCAAATAATTTTAAACCAGTAGGCAGGAAGACGATGTTTTCATGTTTGGTTGGGGGATCATGTTGGGTGTCTTATGTTTTGTTGTGCCACGTGCTCAAGTTTCTTTGCCCCTCCGTATGAGTGTTCAACCATTTCAAATTTGTCACCTGATGCTAATTTTGTCACCTGAAGCTAATTTTTGTCTGTCAATTAATGACTGCATTTAAACCCCGGTTTTCTGTTAGTGCAGTACTGAGTCTTCGCAGAACTGTTGAGGTGAGTTTAATGAGAACTTTGCTTTATCACTGTGTTTTGTACTTTCGGTAACTTGGACAATTCCTGCGTTTTGGTTCCTTACTTTGCATTTTGCTCTGCTTTAGTTGATTTGTACTTGATTAGATCTTTTTTTTTTTTTTGCCTAGACCTTATGAGCGTTAAAATACTTAATTAATCCTGGTCTTTTTATGCTACCTCTGCATTTTAGCTCCCTCCTTTTAGCCTAGTGCATAACTAACTGCTCTAGTACAAGTAATCTAGTAACCCAGGTTCAATTCCTGATTAGTGTGTAACACTATAGAGCAATGAGAACATGCAAGAGAGAAGACAGGCTAGAGGAGCTGTGCAAGAGCTTAATTTAACTGAAAAGAAATATTCAAATCCTCCCTGGAGGGGCTATTGAGGCATTAAGGCTAAGTCATGCAGATTCCATATAGACTGCACATGTGATCTTACTTTTTTTTGAGGTTCACAACAGCGATGGCTCAACCTGTGGGTTGAGATGAGTGCAAAAGGAAACAAACATGAAGCAGAAGTGCAATTTTGCCATATTTAGATATCAGTGTTTCTAAAATAACTCATTGGCAATCTGAGAGAAAAGTTCAATGCTATGTTTGCACTGTGTGCGTTCTTCAGGCCTCAATGGCTCTGTGATGAATCCTTATTGCCCAGCAGGCATCTGCCTGAATTACAGCTGGGCCAGACTAATGAACTGGACCCAGACACAGTCATAATCAGATTAATGACTGTTTTCAGGTATAAAATGACCAAAATCAATGGGGAGAAAGCAAGAAGAAGGAGAGTGGAGCCAACCCATGGCTTAAGGATGATTACACTCTGCGGACAGGCCTGGAGCCAGGGTTGGAGACCAAACAGTCGATTTTAGATTGGGATAACATACTATACTGAGGAGCAAAATAGAAATAAAAGGTAAACAGGTAGTCAGGACTGCAACATTCGGTCAGCCTGCTGTTGATGCCATATGGAAGATTATACTTAATGAATGCAGATCACTGATATTTTTGAGAGGCATATGGAGACAAAGGTCAGGGCCGTTCTGGTCTGCCCCAGTCACAAAGGACAGTTTGAGTTGTGGCATGGACTGTAAAAGAGGATAGAGATCACATGGCTGGCTGCATTTAAAACCGCTGAAATTATTCTTGGCAGTAAAAATCTGAGCAATATGTCATTCAAAAGACTGCACAGCAGAACAAATGTCAGAAAAAAGACAAAACCTGCAATAACAGGAGGAGCCACATGCATTTTAAATGAATCCTTGGACTTCCTCTTTTTAAGTACATCTATGGGATGTGACAAAGTACAAAGGCTAAACAGAGAAATAAGTGCCATATTGTATATTGATTGGTCACAGGTCTACGCGGGGATTCGCTGCTTCGTTGCAGCTTCAATTGTTGCATTTCGATCTGCTACACACACGCACGCACACACACAACCCCAGGAAAGGACAAAAAGAAAAACTGATGCAATAATTCACATCATCTTTTGTCATGGCTATAACAACTTTGCCAGAAATAACAAGTTGTTGTTCTTTTTTCAAAATGAAATGGC
Source organism: Antennarius maculatus (assembly GCA_013358685.1). Classification (NCBI taxonomy): domain Eukaryota; kingdom Metazoa; phylum Chordata; class Actinopteri; order Lophiiformes; family Antennariidae; genus Antennarius; species Antennarius maculatus. Next base: position 7,773,580 of record CM023619.1, on the reverse strand, counting down.
AGCATGTTTTAAGAGTTAGACTCTTAAAACATCTTAAAACATGCTGGATCATAGTTAAGCCCAGGCTTAACTATTTAACCAATAGATGGAGAAACCATGTTTCTAGAGCAGATGTCTTGCAGACAGATCGCCCCAGCCATCGGTGGATCGAATCCCACTCCCACCATGATACCACCGGAGTGTGAGCTGAGGGTGGGAGGTCTCAGCTCACCTCCCAGCCACTGCCGAGGTGCTCTTGAGCAAGGCGCCGTCCCCCTTACAAGCTGCTCAATTTGGGGCACCTTGTGGCTTAATTTGGGGCGCGTTCCGGAGGCCGCTGCCCGTCACTCTGCCACCCACTGTGTGTAGTTTGTTGTGTGTGTATCAACTGCATGCTTACAGGCCCCCTTGTGTGCTGTGTTCAGGGGGCCTGTATACTGTTAAAAACTAACACAGAATGTATATACTATAGTGACAATGTAATACTATATACTATAGTGACAATGTAATTTCACCTTGTGGGTTTAATAAAGTGTACTTCTTCTTCTAAAAAGATTTTCATCTACTTTTTAATAAATTGGTTTTTTTTGTTTTCCACAGCAAATACTGTATATGATATCACACAATTTCTGATGGCATAATATTTTATTTTTAGGCTATTAAATCCATCCTTCCATTTTCTTGTAGACGAGAGAACTGCAATCGTCTTGTCCACCTTGTGGGTTACAGATCTGCTGGAGGCTATCCTAGCTGGCTAAGAGTGAAAGGTGGAGTACACCCCGAATGAGATGCCAGCTCATCACAGGGCCACACATAAGACAAACAACTACTCACGCTCAAACCTACAGGCAATTTGGATTGATCAGTTCACCTAAGCTGCATGTTATTGGGGGTGGGAGGAAGCTGAAGAACCTGGAGAGAACCCACACAGACACAGAACTCTTTTTCACAATCCTGCATTATGTAGATCACAGTGTTAGTTCAGCATCATAATGAGGGGCCCCAGGCTTAACGTTCATTTGTTCAACCCTTTCCTGGACCAACAGGTGAGGTCATGATGCAATTTTCTATTTGACCACACACAAAATTCTGGAGGCGCCCCCTGGACAAATGACCAAATGGACTCATTGGAACCCTGTTATTCTCATCTTTGCTACAAGAGAATGGTTTTTACTGTATTCTGATGGTGAACAAGAACATGAACTGTTGCCAGTCTGCTGAGTAGTGATTAGATAAACTCAAAACAGAAGCAGAGATTTATGGCTTTACTGCTGTTGAACACGTTACCCTGTCAGTGTATGAACTAATACCAACCTGTAGGTGCAGTATTCAGAGCAGATGTAAATAGCTCAACTACAACAAGCTGCTTTTCTCATGACATTAAGAGGGAATTATTTTAATCCACTGAGTGGTTGTCAATTCTTATAAAAAAGACTCTTTAATGATCCCCTCTCCACTCTAAGACTTATGAATAAAACAGACCAAGATCAATTAATTATTGACTATGTATCGTGAAGTAAGGAAACCCCTAATGAAAAAGTGATATCAATCCAGGCCCTAATGCAATGCCTATAAACAAAATCCATAAGCTTTATGTGGCTTTTAATCAAAATAATTATCACCATGACAAAAAATAAATATAATCTGCACACAATCTGAAAACAAAGAAATCATCTTCTGGTGCAGTAATTCTTCAACATGTGTCACGGCAGATTTTTGGATTCTGAGACAATCTCTACATTGCTTTGTCGTGATGCTTGTGTCATACTCCAAAGGCTGTGGATGTAAAATAAAAATAAAAAATCTTAACAATTATAGCATTAAAGTACCACAAAAGGAACTGAGCTTTTTTCCAGCATGTATCAAGCCATACGCTTCCTGTGATTCAGGAGCTGGTACTTCCTTGAAATACTGTTTTTCCCCTCTCATCTCACATGCACACCCTTGTGCACATTTCCATGTAAATAGACTGGAAATGCATCTCAAAATATTTTAAAAAGTCACTTCCTGCCTGAGTCTGCTATCTGAAGCTACAAAGTGAAGTGGTTGTGGCTGTCTATTTCTGAAGAACACTGAAGCATGCATCCATTTTCTGTCTTTCCCTGACAGCCCTGTGATGTGTACAAAGCCCCCATTCCTCAGCTGGGAAATCAGCCTTACTACAGCCCCGTCACAAACAATCAGCACTCATTACCCACTACACAGCTCTACATTCTACAACATTTACCTGCAATATCTACGGTGCTTGTGTGCTTTCTCTGATTTTGTTTGCGCGCAATGAATTGCGAGCACCCTTATTTGGCCGGCTGTAGCTGCAGCCGTTGGACTCTTAACTTGGTAAAAGAGCTCTGTGGTCTGAAATGTGTGGATATTAACCAAACCATGTGACCTTGACTGTTGATCGACCTCAAATGAGTAGATCAACAGTTAAAATCCATGCTTTTGTGAGCATTTTGTAGGACTTCATTGTTGAGCACTCAACCAATTAAGTCTGACATAAGCATGTACGCCATGTTGCTACATTCTCGGATTACGCCTCTCTATAGGACACGAAGATCACAACTCACCAATGTCAGGGAGAGGGCCAATCCAGGAATTGAGTGTAATTGGTGTAGAGAGCTGTGAGCTTGTTGCTTTGTGTGTAAGCAGATTACAGGCTGGCTGGCTGAGACCCCCTCAGGGCAGTGCAACATAGCTGTTGGTACGTGTTGTGTAAAGCAAGCGTGTCACTCATGAATTATACATGGGACGATGCCCAATAATGAAATTGGTAGAATGGTGGAAAACAACAGAATAAGAGGAGGTAAAAATGGGTGAGAGAGGGAAATCTGTGACAATTAAACAAGACCCAGATGTAGTCGACCGCCAGGAAGCCAGGTGCATCTGCCACGTTGTATTGTTCACAATCCATTGTTGTTATTTGAACACTAACCCTCCAGCTTGCCTGGCAGAGATTCCAAACAGTAGCTTATCATTTTTGCCAAAGAAAGTCTTCATACGCACACTTTTTTGGAAGTGTGTTATCTTTATGATTGGTTTCTCTCATCATTAGCAATACGTTGCTTTTGAAGCACTAAGCAAGTCCTACCACACAATGCCTCACTGTTCATTAGAGGAGAATAAAACACTCGCATACATAAGTCAAAATATTATTTTTGCAGTATGACACTAGCTTTTAACTTTGGTGAAAGAATCATTAATCGTACATCTCTAATCTCTCCCTTGTTGTATTGTATGCAGAAAGCATTTGTTTTTATGGACTTGACATCAGGCCTAGTTTACTATTGGTGAAGTTCTAATGTTCATTATGTCTCTAGGAAAATTCAAGGTTGATAACTTTTAGACAAATACTGTTTTTTCTTTTTTTTTTACGTTTGAAAGGTATGTGAAGTGAACTATTAAACCGTGTAAAAAACATTTCTCATAATAACTGTTTCCTTTGAAAGTGTCCTCTGCTACAGGAAGAGTGAGAACAACAATTTCACTTAGGGCCCCATCTGCAAACATGCATCATATCAATTTATTCAGAATTCATTCTATGAATTATATACAGTGGTATTGGTGAGAATGTGCCATGTCTTCACATTGATTTATTTTGATGAAGCATTAATTTTTTTATCACAGAGAAGCTGTGGTTTCGTTTGTGGACTTTGTGCTTTATTGTTGTCAGTGGGTTTTTCTTGTGTGTGCCTGATTACTGCAGACTTGTTAATAAAACAAAGGCAGCTACAAAACTTGAACCAGGCAAACACCCGAGTACAATTTACATTGACATGTCTTTGAGTTTACAATTGTAATTGAGCCTACTGCATTAAGGAAATAGAATATATTTTCAAATATGGGGCTCATTATAAGTTAAGATTTACAAAAGAAACGATTCAGCACATCTATCTTTGTCGCTCTTTTCTTTTTTTAGAGATAACTTGCAGTATATCACAATCAGTCTGTGGGCAGGGCAGTGTTTTCATCTTTCCAGATGTACAGACATTGTTGCCAGAATCTTTTCAGCATTATTTCAGTTTAAACTTAGTAAAAATTGAACTATAGCAAAGTTTGGAACTTCAAGGTATTTCAATTAATGCTGATGATGTGACATGTTCATTTTTTTCAGCTCATTTGCTTCTCAGGCATTGATGAAAAAGAACAAAATGGTTTATCAGTCACATTTTTAAAAACATTACAAGGCTGATGCACCCCAGGACCTGACCATTATAACATCAGCCCACTGAGAGTGCCACAGCTGATAATGACACTCATTTCAAGACACATAAGAAAACAAAACATCGTAATCACAGAAAGACGGTCTCTGATCGAGAATGTCCAGAGCCAAATGAGTATTGCTGGTGAGGTTTTAGCAATTCAAATCATCTCTCTCCTGTGTCTTGCATTAGAATGCGGCAAAGAGAAAAACCCTGATAATGGTTTTCATTTACCCCCCAGCCAGACTAATCACGCCAACATTGGTTCCACTCACTGCTCTGGCTGATGCATCGGAAATTCTGCAGCCCAGCACCGCGGGTGGCAATGGAGTGGCGTGATCCACCTTCATCACCTTGTGTCCTCTCACCAGTTTTTCACCTTTGGGAGAGGAGCAGAGGTAGATTTGTCACAAAATTCACACACACTAAACTCTTAAAAATTGTACAAAAGGATACAATGATGCACATATATCAAATGGTATAATGTAGAATTTCTGCACATGCAAAAAAAAAATCATTCAAACAATGTCTGATGAGAAAGATGAACCTTTGACCACGAATCGGCAAGGTTTTCCACATCAAACTGAATGTGATATGGTGAAATTAAGAGGAAACTGAATCAAATACCAAGCAACAGATTATATTTTCTCATTTATAAGTTTGTATTATATGGTTTACACAGAAAATAATTTTAATTATGAACATTATGATCTTCAATGTTAGGGTTGTCATTATTATTACTATTTTTACTATTATTATTATTATTATTATTATTATTATTATTATTATTATTATTATAAAGAGGTCAAGTTTAATTTTATGACCACTTGATTACACAGTCATTGCTAACGACAGTTCAGTGTGTATTTGGGAATAAACAAAGACTCAACAGCTCAGTCCACCAAGTCTTTGATTGGAGACCGGAAGTCACCTTTTTTAAGATCCAGGTGGGCCAAAATATCTGAGGCATGAGCTGGCAGTGAGAGGTGTCAGATCACCTCCTGAGCTCTACTGAGGTACCTTTGAACAAGACACCCCCTCCCCAAACACTCACGTTGCTCATTTGGGGCGTACCAAGAAGTCGCTGCCCATCGCTCTGCCTCCCACTGTGTGTATAGAAATTGAAATTGCAAACTTACAGGCTCCTGGTGTGTGTGTTTGTTCCATGGGCCTGTACACATACATATAACCATATTCAACACACACACACACACACACACACACACACACACACACACACACACACACACACACACACACACACACACACACACACACACACACACACACACACACACACACACACACACATATGCTGGAAGAATGTAATGATAATTTCCCCAACGGAGACAAAGTGTATTTCATTTCATTTCATTTCATTTCAACACAACATGCAAAAAAAATATAAATCCAAAGTCTGTGTCTAAGAATTGCGGTCCTAGTACTGTTGGAGGACTCCGTTGAGACATTTTCTGAACTCAAATCAGAAATGTTGTTTGAGATCTTCATTCATTGACTGGGCTGCTTGAATGCAAATTATTTATAAGTGTGTCCTTATGTCCATCTGTGACAAGCTCTCAAGATGAGAATCAGGGCTTTGAAAGAAGATGAAATGTGCTCACAAGGCTCCTTTAAAACTCTAAGTGCTTCAGAAAATAAAAAGAGTAGTATAGAATTACAGTTTTATGCCTTTGCCCTGAGAGTGTACTAGAAGGGGATAGTTTCTGTAAGTGTGAATCATCGCTGCTAGTAGTCTGTGCTTTGCCTGGTGCAGTATTGCTGATGACACAGTATTTCTGGAGCTGGCATAATCTTATTAACTGAGTTATTTAAAACATGGTGAATTATTAAAGAAGATTTAAAAATATCCACAAAATGTGAGTAAAAGTAGATGGATATTTCTACCTACCATTCATGCATTTTCCATTCAGCATGTACTCAGAAAATTAGATTAATAGCTTTAAGTATTAACTGTTTCTTCCTGCTGCCAGATGCCATTTATTCTTGTTCAGGTCCAGGATTATTTTCATTACAAATGTTGATGTTTAAATATACTATATGTTCAGTATATATAAAACCTTAGCAACAACCGGGCTGTTCAAAGTGACACAGAAACAGCCCCGAAGACTTGCAAGAAGAAAGCTCCACCAGGCTTTTGACAATTAATCATTAAAAGCAGAAGATTCCATTTGAGATTGTGTCCATTTGCCACATGGCTGAATAGCTGAATAAGTCAACAGCAACAATGAGAGAATGTTTTCTTGGCTTAGCCATTTCTCAAAATAACTCTCCTGAGGCTGAAACCGAGACGATGAGAAATGGGTAGGAAATGGGAAAACCGAAAATGCGGTAACTCCTTGCACCGGTGTACTTATTCAGCTGTCTATGAATTAATAAAGATGGAACACTGAAATCATACTTTATTCAGAGAAAAAATCTCTTGTGCTTTATAGAATTAAAAGACTAATAATTAACACCATGAGTGTCTGTTTGTTGTTCCACCTCTAAATTAATGAGTGCCATAGATTTATTTTTGGGTTAGGGGAAGGAAGTAAAAATGGAAGGAAAGGAAGGAAGGGATGAAGGAAGGAAGAAATTAAAAAAGACAGAAAGAAAGACAAGCAGTCATCATCATTTATAACAGTTGACAAAGTTGCATAAACCAGAAAAAGAGGAGAAAATAACATTGCATAAACAACCATTTAATTTGTATTTATCTTCTTTTTTTTTTCTGATGGCCCAATTATTTGTTAATTTAGGCGGATGGATATGCAAGGGATTTACAAACAAGAATTTTCAATTTCAACAGTGGTGCACGGACAGTTTGTTATTTTTTACTCAGATGTTGATTAGGTGGATGAACTCATTAGAAAATATTTTCCTGCACAATTAAAAAGATGTTGACAGCAAATAAATGTGGATGAATGTTAACGGACTTCCATCCCAGCTAGACTAAACTAGCTAGGAATTTTAAAACTAAAAATGCTTCCACTTCTTGAATGAGACTCAGCAGCGTTTTCTGCGATAAAAAAACCAGATGGTTTATATTAGTTACACTTAAGCAAATTATATATATGAAGCAGTTGAAGTAGTGCAGAAGCATTTTCATACACCATCAACATTGGCTAAATAACCAATGTACTTGCCCCCATCTGGACTTCCATGGGAATGATGGTGTAAAATATTAGGCATGGTCAGGGGTAACATCATGAAGCAGGAAGCATTATGGAGACAATAATATGTGTCTGCTTAGGCAGCTGGGTAACTTGTTGACATCAGGTTACTTTGACATCATACCTGCACTTATCAGGATGATTGCTTCTTTACTTCAAGCAATTTTACCGGATTAACTGCGTGTAACCGTTTGGGTGTGTCCTATAGAATAATTCTAAGCTTCAATTAACATTAGAACCAGTTGCTGACCTGATGTAGATTTGAATAATTAAAGAACTTAAGCTGATGAGCATCCTTCCAGCTGCTCCTGGAGGTGGGGAGGGGGTGGGGGTGGGGATTCCCGACTGTGCTGCTGTTTAAATTGCACAGCAGCCAACAGTCAACGCAGGCTCACCTGGCCAGGAGAAGACTCTGGATGCATGTTGTGCTCAAAACACGGCCATGGATAATTGTCTGAATACAAGCCCTATGGTCCTTGCACCTTACTTTGCATACAATTTGTGCACCATCTAACTGACTAGTGTGACTGAGCTGAACATGTCATAAATGCACTTGCTCCAAATATTTTAGTTAATGGGGTTTAAGTTTTTTTAACTGGGCTTAAAAAGAATGAAGAAAGAGAATATCTGAGAATATCAAGGACAGTTTCATTAATGAATTAAAGTATGTAGAAAAATCATCTTAACTCGTACAACCTTGTGCTTTCATGCATGTGTGTGACATCACGCCCCATCTGCTTGAATGCTTGCTGCTCTACCACTAATTTGCATTGTCAGTGAGCAGCAACACAACTCTCCAACCTGTCACAATGTGGCATGCGTAGTATTGATTAGAGTGATGATGGCACTCATAGCCTCAAAATGTTTTCCTCTGCTTTCTTTTGTTTTTCCATTTGTAAGCATCCAAACTTTGTCCTCTCTTTATCTCCAAGATGGAACAAGGCAGTTAGAGACTACAACATCCCGCGACATCATCACATTTTTGTGCCTCTGGCTTCCTGAAAATGTTGCTTTTTGTTTTGTAAGTATATCTCATCATGTTTCCGAGATGTGTACCTAAAAAGGTACAAAGGTGAAAATTTGACTTTGATCTAGATGTTCAAGGTCAAGGTTGTGATCTAATTTTCATCCCCTTGCCTCCCTGAATATAACGTCTTTTATTTTGTCTTTCTATCTTATCCGGTTCCTGAGATATGTGCAAAAAAATGTACAAAAGTTGAAATTTGACCTTGACCTATTTTTCTCAAGGTCAACGTCATTTTCATCCCCTTTGCCGCCCGAGTAATGTGCTTTTTCTTTCATCTTTCTATCTGCAATGGTTGTGAAGATATTTGGTGGACGGACAGACGGATGGACAGACACTGACAATTACAATACATTTGCGGGATGTAATCATGCTTTCATTGTTTCATTGTAGTGAGACACGCTTTTGCTGGATTGCTCTCGGAATCACATTGTCATCAAAATGCATTATCTCAACACATTTTCTTTTAAGTCAAGTTCCCCTTTATTAAATTCAGGTTTGCTGTGCACTTACTCATAATGAACACTGCTGGAGCTAACGTGTTTTGATTTTTAACTTTCTCTTTAAGCTTGTAATGCAGTGATGCTAGCCACGGATGTGAGACATTGAAATGGATATGCAGTGAGCCAGCTATGTTAATTACTCCCGATCTGAACACAGTGCAGTTCTCACTGTTGAACCCATAGAAGTTCATTGGTGATGTGTGACACATATTGCATAACTTGACAGTCATTGCAGGAGTGGTTAGAGTCGCTGTTCTTAATATAAGCACTGACTTCATTTTCAAAAGCGGTCAGGAACATTATTTTCTCGGTGCTAATGCATCAACAACACTGAACATAGATGGTGGTTCATACTACCTCTATCAAGCTTTTTCTCTCACAATAAGCCATTTTTGCCTGTAGCGATTTGAGCTGCATCTGCTGTTTTCTACTACTGCTAAAATACTTGAATCGACTGGGTCAATGTTAAAGCTCATACCCTTCTCAGTTTAATTTTCCTCTGCATGCTACTGCTTCATAACATCCATCCATCCATCCATCCATCCATCCATCCATCCATCCATCCATCCATCCATCCATCCATCCATCCATCCATCTATCTTCAACCGCTTACAATCTCAGGAGGGATGCCCATACTTCCCTCTCCTCAGACACCTCCCCCAGCTCCTCCGGAGGGACCCCAAGGCGAGAGACATGGTCTCTCCATTGGTCCTAGGTCTTCCCTGAGGTCTCCTCCCAGTAGGACGTGCCCGGAACACCTCCCCAGGGAGGCAGCTCTACTCTGAGCTCCTCCCTGGTGACAGAGCTCCTCACCCTAAGGGTGTGCCCAGCCACTCTACGGAGGAAACTCATTTCAGCCACTTGTACCCGGGATCTTGTCCTTTTGGTCATAACCCAAAGCTCATGACCATAGGTGAGAGTTGGAATGTAGTTTGACCGGTAAATTGAGAGCTTCGTCTTGTGACTCAGTTCCTTCTTCACCATGACAAACCTATACAGCGACCGCATCACTGCAGAAGCTGCACCGACTGTCAATCTCACGTTCCATCCTTCCCTCATTCATGAACAAGACCCCAAGATAGTTAAACTCCTCCACTTCGGGCAAAGACTCTCCACCAACCTGAGGAGGGCACTCCACCCTTTTCCGGTCCGAACCATCTGAACCATGACCTCGGATTTAGAGGTGCTGATCCTCAACCCACCCGCATCACACTGAGCTGCAAGCCGTCCCATTGCAGGCTGAATGCCCAGGTTTGATGAAGCCAACAGGACAACATCGTCCACAAAAAGCAGAGACAAAATCTCTTGCTCCCCAAACCGGACTCCCTCCGGATCCTGGCTGCGCCTAGAAAGTCTGTCCATAAAGTTTATGAACAGAACCGGTGATAGAGGACAGCCCTGCCGAAGTCCAACATGCACCTGGAACAGGTCTGACTTACTGCCGGCAAATGCGAAGACTTTCCCTGGTAGACTGAGGAGTGTGATCCCCCTGTAGTTGGAACACAACTTCCCGTCCCCCTTTTTGAGAAAGGGACCACCGCCCCGATCTGCCAATCCAAAAGTACTGTCCCCAACTGCCATGCGATGTTACAGAGACGTGTGAACCATGTCAGTCCCTGCACATCCAGAGACTTGAGGTACTCAGGGAAAATCTCATCCACCCCCAGTGCTTTTCCACCAAGGAGTTTGGCAGCCACCTTGGTGACTTCAGCTTGGGTGATGAACGAGTCCACGTCTGAGACCTCCGCCTCTGCTTCCTCTGTGTAAGACATGGTAGCGGGAATAAGGAAATCCTCAAAGTTTTCTTTCCACCGCCCAACAATATCCTCAGTCGAGGTCAGTAGCTCTCTGCCTCTACTGTAAACAGTATTGGCTGAGCACTCCTTTCCTCTCCTGATGCGCTGAATGGTTTGCCAGAATTTCTTCGAGGCTGACCGATAGTCCTCCTCCATGGCCTTCCCGAACTCCTCCCAGACTCGAGTTTTTGCCTTCGCAACTACTTGAGCTGCAATACGCCTGGCCTGCCTGTACCTGTCAGCTGCCTCCGGAGTCCCATAATTCAACAAGATTTGATAGGACTCCTTCTTCAGCTTGACTGCATCCCTTACTTCCGGTGTCCACCACCGGGTTCAGGGGTTACCGCCTCGACAGGCACCAGAGACCTCGCGACCGCAGCTCCGAGCAGCCGCTTCAACAGAGTCAGAGTCCACTCTGACTCAATGTCCCCAGCCTCCTGCGGGATCTGAGAGAAGCTCTCCCGGAGGTGGGAGTTGAAGACCTCACTGACAGAGGGTTCTGCCAGATGTTCCCAACAGACTCAAAACACGTTTGGGCCTGCAGAGTCTGTCCGGCCCCCTTCTGTGCCAGCAGATTCAGCTCACTACCAGGTGGTGATCAGTTGACAACTCTGCTCCTCTCTTCACCTAAGTGTCCAACACACGCGGTCAGAGGTCTGATGATACGACAACGAAGTTAATCATCAACCTCCGGCCTAGGGTGTTCCGGTGCCATGTGCACTTATGGACATCCCTGTGGTTGAACAAGGTGTTTGTTATAGACAAAATGTGACTAGCACAGAAGTCTAATAATAAAACACCACTCGTGTACAGATTAGGGAGATCCCAGTCAGCCCTTTCCAGGTCTCACCGTCATTGCCCACGTGAGTGTTGAAGTCCCCAAGGAGAACAATGGAGTCCCCAGTCAGAGCACTATTTAGTACCCCTCCCAGGGACTCCAAGAAGGCCGGGTATTTCACACTGCTGTTTGGCCCATAGGCCAATACAACAATGAGACACCTGTCCCCGACCTGAAGGTGCAGGGATGTGACCCTCTTGTTCACCAGGGTGAACTCCAACATATGAAGGCTGAGCTGTAGGGCTATAAGAAAGCCCACACCAGCCCGCTGCCTCTCACCCTGGGCAACACCAGAAAAGTGGAGAGTCCAGCCTCTCTCAAGGGTTTTGGTCCCAGAGCCCAAGCTGTGGGTGGTGGTGAGCCTGAACATATCCAGTCGGTACTTCTCAACCTCCCTCACAAGCTCTGGCATTCCAGAGCTTGTGATGGAGGTGACATTCCATGTCCCTAGAGCTACACTCTTTGTCTGGGGATTAGGTTGTCGAGCCCCATGCTGATGACTGCCACCCTATCCACACTGCACCCGTCCTCTATGGTTTCCTCGGCGGTTGGTGAGTCCACCGGAGGTTGGGCCCACGGCGTCCTTGAGCCGGCTGGGCCCCGTGGGCAGAGGCCCAGTCATCAGGCACTCGCATACGAGCCCAAATCCCGGGCCTGGCTCCAGGGTGGGGTCCTGGTTGCGCCATACCTGGCGACGTCAAGGTCCCTGTTGTTTTATTTGCCATAGGGGTTTTGTTACTGCTCTTAGTCTGGCCCGTCACCCAGGACCTGTTTGCCAAGGGAGACCCTAGCAGGAGCATAAAGCCCCTGACAACATAGCTCCTGGGATCATTCGGACACTCAAACTCCCGCACCACGATAAGGTGGAAGCTCTCGGGGGAAGCGTCATAACAATACATATTAAATCCTTTTGTTCTTACATGCTTTCTACTGTTCACTGAATTCCTTCAGAAGTAGCTCTGATGTGTCGTTCAAAACATGCTGCAAATTGTTTCAAAACATTTCAAATTAAACTGAAGTTGCATATATTTATATTATGTTTAATACCTGACACGCACATTGGTAATAACGTCCACCACAAGTTTAACCTGGTCACCAGCTTCTGCTGACCTTTATTTTGCTATCCTGACCACTCCCATTATCAGAAATATTTTATTTGGATTTAATGGATTAATTGTAATAATTCTCAATCGTTGGTTATAATTGCGCTTCATATTTATTTTTGACAACTATCTTATTTGTCTTATTGCTGCCTGTTGACATGAGGCATCTTGCATGTCAACGTTTTGTGTGGATGATCTTTAAAAGGTGGCTTCACAGCTGTCCAGATTCTTTTTGCTCACCTCTCCACTCTGAATAGAGCATAATGTTCCCTGCCTGTCCTTTGTATATTCTCTCCCTTCTCTCCTGCTGATATGCTTTGTGACATCTAGACACTGTTGCTTGCACCCTACTGATTTTCATCAAAATTGGATGCATCACCCAATCTCTCTCCAGCTTTATATCCACCTGTGAGGCAATGTGTGTTCAGGAGAAGAGAAGGAAAGATCGGATGGGCGACTATGACAATAATTTATCTGTTTTTGTGCATCAGAAAAAAAACTCTACGTGGCAGATGCAATCTAGGAAAGCTAAGTCATGGCAAATTGAAAATAGAAATAAAACTACAATTAATCAGATAATTACTTGAACAAAAAAGAAATTGCTTTTTGTTCCGGCTGCTCTGTTTCAGAATGTAAAGAACAGGAATAAAGAACTAGAATCAAGAATATAGAGCAAAGGAATTAGGGATAAATAGTAGAATAAATAAAAGAATATTTAATATATAAGAGAAGATATATTAATATCTCCTTCAGTCCTCCTCCTCACCTCAGGCCTATCAAAGTGAGGCATTGTATAGTTCTATGGTCACAGGCAGTAAAGATTTCCTCTGGTGCTTGGCAGTGTGTTTACGACGGGTCGTCCTACTATTAAACAAACTCCTTTGTCCTATCAACGTTAAGTACAATGTTGGTACTCACTGTCCAAGATGGCCCTTAATTTGGACAATGTTCTCCTGTCCAACACTCCAGTAAGTGAATATGACTTTGCCGCAGCAACAGATGAAGTCAACAACCAAAAAATGACCAAAATAGCAAGTTTTAGACATGGAGATGAAAAAGTATTAGAAGTATGTTAGTTTAAGTGTTATTTATTTGCTACTGTTAACCTTTCCTTTATTTTCCCATGATTTTAACATGATGTTCTTGCTTTCTTGAGTCATCTGTATTTATCTCTTAATAGTCTTGAAAAGCATGATACACCATTGCTTGTTTAGATGTAACTTTGGCTGTTTCTCAATTATCTCAGCATGTAGAAAAATGCTGTATCAGCAAAGTTTTATATATCCTTGATCCACAGCAGAGAGAAAGTGACTTGAAAGTTACTTCACTAATGATAACAATTAGATTAATTATCTATGAAGGTATAAAATGTCTTTTTTAACACAAGATCTCAAAGCTTCATAACATGAAATACATTTCCTCTTCATGTTTGTTACTCCAAAACAGACAGCATGTCAGAATAAAGAAGTACATCATCTGGAAAAATACAGAAAAATTGTGAGGAATGACAGAAACAGGTTAGTATCTAAATGTCTCCCAATTTAGAAATGTCTATCAGGTCGGGTGAAAACATGTTGTGTGTTGTCATCTAACACAGAACCACCAGTGTGCACCAAGACAAGCAGAGTGTCAACTATAAAAGAAGCCTCATCTCGCAGGTGCCCTCCTGCCTGTTCTCTGCAACTTTGTTTCTCCTAATATAATTTATCCTTTTATATTACCTATCACACTTGGGCATAGATTTCCAGGGACAAGAACAATACAGTTAATAAATATCAAATATGTCCCCTTCTCTAGCCAAGGTACAGTAAATGAAGGTGTTGATTTTGCACCTCTGCTGTCTTTCAATTCATGAGAAGAAAACAACACAATACTTCACAGTGCTGCATTTAGTAGGAAACAGAATGGATTATTCGCTTAGTATTGATTGTTGCCAGTCCCTGCTGCATCTAATGATAATGCATAGTCCGTAATTACAACTTAATGTAGAACGTGCCTTCAAACAGCAATATTAAAAAATCAGTTCACGAGCCCTGTGTCCAGGGGTGCTGACTGGAATTTGGACTGCATGCTATTAATTCATGAAAGGGGAGCTCCATAATTAACCACAAATTTCAACTTTACAAGTATTAGGATCACCAGGTCAGTTACAGGATGCTCATAGCAAATTCTTGTTCTTGCCAAATAGCAGGGCTTCTGCTGAATCTCCTATCCTCTGTCTGGGTTTCTGGCACTCACTTCTAGACAGAAGTAAAGGCCAACTGGGTACCCTCATGAAAAAGGCTCTGTGAGATGGGAGGACATTTCTAAGAAATAAAAAAAAAAAATTTCAAGAAAGTAAAATTTGACCACCTGAGCAATTTTTCTGCACCCATGGATTTATGTTACTGCAAAAAGCAAACGGTCTGCCCCAGCCGATTCGTCTGACCTGATGGTGACTGTGATGGTGTAGTGGTTTGGGAGAATGAAAGTCATTTGGGGCAACCGAACCTGGGCCAGCAGTCACTGGTGATCAGACTGTGAGATAAATGAGGTGCTGGTTCTTGATTTGCTCCAGGATATTCAACCTGTATACACATTTTGGAAAGTTGTATCCCTCACAATTACTGGAAATGTTCAAATAAATCAAGTAATAATGTGACACATTACAGGCTAATATATGATCTGACTTTAACACAGATAAAAAAAGTAGATTTAATGTTCATATGTGATGCTTCAGGATGGCAAGGTGGGTCAGTGGGCAGCGCTGTTGCCGCACAGCAAGGCAGTTCCGGGTTGAGTCCAATTCTGTGAGGAGTTTGCACGTTCTCTCCATGTCTGTGTGGGTTCTCTCTGGGTTCCCCGGCTTCGTCCCACCTCCAAAAACATGCACGTCAGGTGAATTGGTCAGTCTCAAATTGCGATTGTGTGCGTGCTTGTTTTGTTTGTCCTACATACGGCTCTGTGGTGCACTGGCATTGCGCCCGGAGTGTACCGTTCCATACACCCCAAGTCCACTGGGATAGTCTCCAGCAACCACAGACAGCAGAAGAAGCGGGTATTGACGATGAATGAATGAATGAATTACAGTGTAGTATTGTAAACAGAATTAATTTTGTATTTTGAGCAGAAAAAAACCCCACTTTTTCAGGTGATTGCAGTGTGGGTGGAAAATGTCAAAATGTCCACGGTTTAAGTAAGAACTGCATTCATTTATGGCTACTTTGAGATAACATTCAGGCAACTGATTCATGATCAGCTTTTCTCCGCACCCTGTCAAGAAGTCTCTTGGAAATTGTAGAGGAACAGAGCTGTGTTTCATGGAATGATGCAAAGCCAACTCAAGTAGGAATGTCTTGGCAAAGTCCTGCTAAATGGGCCGTACCATTCTGTTAAACCAAGCCAGGAAGTCCGGACTTCCACCATTTGTCAAACACTCCTATTTCCCAGCTGGTGTTAGTGAAAGGAAGTGGCTGCAGGAAGTGGGCATCTGCATAACTGGTGAAGGATTACTTTGGCCAGGCATGGATTTGTTTTGGCTGGTACTCGAGCAGTTTTAGTAGCACAAGCAGGAAACGACTCTGATGAAATCACTGCCTGCCTGCCTTCACATGCTGACGCTCCGCCATTGGTTGCTGTGGTGAAGCTTAATAAACTGCATTTTGCATGCCAGTGACATAAGGTACAGAAAGTAGAATCAGTTCTCCTCCTTATGTTGGAAATTGTAAGTACTAAGTAGCTCACGCAAATAGCTGAAAAAACAGAGTCATGAGAGTGATCAGTTTATGTACCCTCCATGGCCGTGAGAATATAGCCAAACCTGTCTGTTGCAGATAGCGTTCAAAGCTAGGTGGTACCAAGACATGGAAGGTATTGCACCCCATAGGAGATCATTCATGGAAGTCCAAGATGGGACGCTCATCCTCAGATCTGATCAGGATCCTGGTTATAAGCCAGATCCTTAATGTTTAACCTTGTAGGTCTCATGTAAAATTTACTATTGAAATAAGAGGTAATAATGATGCAGACTTACACCTAGATCAAACTGTAGCTGAAACTGTGCTGAATGCTCAGTCAGGGTCAAATTTGACAAATAAGTGTAAACTATATTTTAGATGACACATTAGAGAAACTGAGCTCTTGAGTTCTACGAGAGCTGTCTGTTTCATAAGATAATTATTGTCAGAGTGCGACAAAAAAAAACGGGGGGGGGGGGGTTCTTTGTTTTTTTAATCATGAAAAAATAAGCACAGGCCCAATTTGTTTTAATGTTAATGGTAGGCTCTATGAGACTAAAATTTGGATATCTAAACATTCATATATGATAAAAACTTAAACAGATATTTAATTTGCCAGTCCGGCCTTCATGTGGAAGATGGCCTAATTAGGCTTCAGGACCATTTATAAGGGCCGATAACGCCAACACGGCAAGGAAAAATTATCCCGATGCGAAAGGTCTATAAAATGTAACATTAACACCCCATATATTAAGATGCCACTTAATGTCAAAATAACTCTAAAATCTCAGATTACGTGAACAGTTTATAAGATCTTCTCGTCTTCCCTGTTGGTGCGCCATCTGCAGCGTTTTGTACTTCTTTTATCCACATTTGTGTAAACTTCTGTGTTGGGAATGAACGGAAAATGTATTTATGTACATAGGGACATTCGCGAACATCAAGACTGTTGATACTTTGGGTCAGATTGAAAATTAGTGCCAGCAAGTACACTATAGAGTACCTCTCCGAAAACTGTCACAACCTGGCTGTTTATTATATCCCGCTTCAAAGCAGTGATGTATTGTAATTGTCAGTGTTCGTCAGTTCGTTTGTCCGTTAGTATGTCCACCAAATATCTTCACAACCGTTGCAGATAGAATGATGAAACAAAAAGCACATTACTCGGCAAAGGGGACAAAAATGAGATGATGACCTTGAGAAAACTAGGTCAAGGTCAAATTTCAATTTTTTTACACTCAAGAACCGGATAAAAAAGAAAGAGTAAAATTTTCAATTCAGGGGTGTTGCAGTCTGTGACTGCCTGGTTTAAAATGCTTTAATTACAGTATTGATGGGTTTGTCCCTGCAATGATAAAATTCATTCAGCAGAGGTAGAGATGTAAAAACCAGAGGGGAAGATGACCCCCACCCCATCCTGATTGTAATGTTATACCGCATTATATTCATGAGAATCTTTTGATCTGGATATTTTTGCAAACTGAACTTGTAATCCCCCTAAACAAATCGCAGCCCCATTATCCTCTCAATTTAAGGAAACAACATTACATATTACATCCATCCATCCATCCATCATCAACCGTTTATCTGGGGCCGGGTCGCGGGGGCAACAGTCTCAGCAGGGATGCCCATACTTTCCTCTCCCCAGACACCTCCACCAGCTCCTCCCGGGGGAGCCCGAGGCGTTCCCAGGCCAGCCGAGAGACGTAGTCTATTACATACAAAGGTAAATAAAAAAAAAAATTTATATTAAATTTATTTTTTTTATTACATACAAAGGTAAATAAAAAAAAACCAACAAATAATTTACATCAAACATCCAAGTTAAGATCTGGATGGTACAATGTGATGAGATGGTTTGTCTATTTATCCTTTATTGTAATTAAATGAAACTGATCTTGTAAATTATGCTGCATGTCTTTAGCCTTTATCCTATTTCATTTCGGTCTAAAACAATGACGTGCATTACCTTTCAGGTATCACATCTGCTGCTTGAATGCC
Organism: Antennarius maculatus; assembly: GCA_013358685.1. NCBI lineage: Eukaryota > Metazoa > Chordata > Actinopteri > Lophiiformes > Antennariidae > Antennarius > Antennarius maculatus. Next base: position 7,755,248 of record CM023619.1, on the reverse strand, counting down.
ATCATGAGGATTTGTTGTATGGATTTAAGGCTGGTGAAATAATATTAAAAACATGCTGATACCCAAAGCTTGGCACCGTTGAGCTCAGATGTGAATGCAAAACAACCTCCGGCAAAACTTCCTTATTGGAATTAATAAGAGTTTTTTTTCCCCTGGAAACTGCTTGCATACAAAGCATCTAGTCTTTCTAACAAAAGGCACTGTAATGAAAGCTTTAAATTCTGAGAAGTCATTCAATAATCTCAGTGAATCAATAAAAGAGCACCTACTGCGTGCAGTTAGCCGTACCACCACGCAAAACAACTTGATTACACTTAATTTTGGGAGATGTGATGCTGAAGTGACGTGAACTGACTGACAGAGATCCAACTGCCATTCCTGCAACGCTTTACACCCTCAGCTTGTTTCTACATATGAAAAGCGCTTGGAAGCAGAAGGTTGTTAGAATGAAAAATCAATGGTGGCGAACATTCATTATGGGAAAAATCAGCACTTAGGGTCTATTCATTTACTACTTAGGGTCAGGTCATTGAGTTGCTGTGTCCAACAGTACACCTCTGATGCATGAATGAACCACTGGAGTGTCACCTTTATCGGCTGCAATGAGCCTTGAATTTGAGATTCAACTGTGTGGTTGAGCATGCAAACCCCACCTATCCCAGGTAAAAACGATTAAATGGTTTTTTTTTTAAATGGTCGTGTGCACATCAGCAGGAATCTGGCAATCCTTGTAATATGGGGCAGAGGTTGGAACGCTGACAAATGGATGGCTGGGAGAATACAGAGAAGGTGAATTAGAGCTGAGGGGATACACTTTTGCCTGAAGAAATTGACGTCATCTCTCTGCTGAAGCATTTGGATTAGATTTGTAGAGACATGTGACTCAATCATTTGCTTGATTTTCTTTTATTTCAAAAGTGTGACTGATACTTCTTCCAAAATTCCAAAAGTTACTTCATTGGGGTAGATTTTTTTGATATAGAAAATATATTCACTACTAATATAAATGTCTGTTCATTATTTTCACTCCCCCTGTCCATCTTCCTTTCCTTTTTCTTCCACTGTCTTACTTCTTGTCCCTGGATAGCAATCAATAGTTATTATCTGCTGAGTGTCGTGATATACACTGCACAGAGACCCCATTCTGAGTTGATAGTGCTTTTTCATTATAGCTGACACTAGTCTAAACAAAGCAGGCCTATTACCCTGCCACCAGACAAACACAATCTCCATAATGGCACCAGATAAAAGAGAAGCAGGACAGAAAATTGAGTTTCACATAACGGGGAATCACTAACTCTGGATCACTTCTTTTCCCACTCTATTTTGCATCTTCCACCATAATTCTGTGAATTAGTTTCAAATTGCAAGAGATTTCATTTCTTCTTTTTTATTTCTTACCTTTTTCCATTGAATCCAATGTTTTCATTCATCCATCCTTATTATCCAGTCCAATAATGATTTTCTTTATCCACCAGCATCCATCCATCCATGTGTCCATCTGTCTGTCCATCCATCTATCTCTCCTGTCAATCTATAGGTGGGTTGGGGGTGAGGTTGTTTTATTTTGAGGGGTTTGTTGTTTCATAAAATAAATAAATGATATCTGTGCAGTGGAGTGGAAAGCATAACGAATGGCAGTTGGAGTAAAGGCAATTTAAGGAGAAGTGCACTGGCTGGCGGAGAAACAGAATGGGTTTTTACTGTGAAGTATAACCAATGCATTACAGAACACATCAGAGGTTTATTGAAAAAGCCAAGTGCTCCTCACTCCCCCCTATGAAAATGGCCAACATTATCATGGACTACATGGTTAGACACTGAAAGTCACTTTTAGAAAGTCAGGGGAGATGGTCCCATTGCAGAAAGTATAAGCCTCAGGTCAGTAATGGAGCAAGAGGTGGGTGTTTTTCTATTCACTCACATACAAGGAGTCCAATTAAGTTCATGTCACAATTGGCATGAGGTCATGGAGTGATAACATTGAGAGCTTCTTTCTCAGTGTGGGCAACTTTACTGTTTAATGCTTCTTTTTTGGTACAGACATGTAACACAAACTTCGATTAGTAGTTTGTGTCTGTTGTGTCTCAGACCACAGTCAGCCTTCAAAGAGATTGAAAGAGGTTCATGAAGTAAAAAAAAAACAACAACAAAAAACCCTTGCAGTTTTACAAAAGTGAAAATAGAATAGATATTATATAATATTATATAATATAATATTATATAATATATAATATAATATTATCCTAGACCTACTCCTTTATCAGATGCCCACCAAAATCTGAACTGGTAAATTCTGATCCAACATTGACTATGTGTTTTGGAAATGTTTATTTAGTCAGTGTGAGTTGTTAGGTATGTAGGCCTTCAACTGGAAATTAAGTGCATCTTTACACTGCCACCAGATATATAGAGCAAATCATTAAGTATTGGCTGATACTATGAAGACTGGGACAGAGATGAAACACCACCGACACTGCAGTCACCTGTATGTGCTGTATAACAACATATTCTCAGGGTTGAGTCATCTGCTGTAGCCACATGCTGCCTCTGTGTGAGACTACTTTGTGGTCATATTTATTGTATTGCTGCCTGCATTACATCCGAAGGCCAATTAAGTGGAGACAACATCCTTGCATGTCTGTTTTGACTTTTATATAGATTACATTCATTTCATACGCATGTTGGGAAGCTTTTATTGAACTTACAAGTAAAGACAAATCATACTTTTCTTGTTGATCATTCCCACAAATGAGGTTGTGCTCAATTTGACACACTTTTTCTCATCACTTACATCTTGCTGTCTACTTCAGTAATTTTTGTACAACATAAATTTATCAGTACAAATTGCCGTTCAGTAAAAGGTTGCAACTTTCACTGAGCCGTATTTGCACTGCCTATTGTTCAGTATGTACATCACCCTCTTTTCAGTGCATTGTATTTCTCCACTCTTCTACTGTCTCAATTGAGTCCACCTGCTCTGAACATTGTGTGAAAACCAGGTACAGTACTCAATGAACGGCTGAGTCAAGTTATTACATAAAAATGGAGTGCAACCTGCAATTTTCCTTCTACAACACTAGCATGGAAGTGGGAGTCCTTATTTGGAAGGTATTATGTTGGTGATAATATAGCCTTGTAAAAAAAAAAAGTACCACTGGTCAAGGGCATGACTACAGAGATTAAGGTATTTTCATATTAACACCCAAAGCCAGAGGAAATCTGCTTGTGACCAAAAAAAGTATACACATTGTAGCACAGGCTGCAGTGTGCACCATTGTTTTGTTTTGCTTTTACATTTTTGCAAAGACGCCACATCCTTTGAAACAATTAAAACCAGACCATACTTACTATCTGATAAAATGTTGTAGCTGAGAGGGTTGGGACGCTAACTTCCATCACTGGCCTAAGAAGCGACTCAATAAAATGTCTTGTCTCTATTTATCACAGGATAAGTACTTCTCATTGTTATCAATTAAGTCAAGTATGGTATGTTGACTTAAGTGACCTTCTGGAGGGTGGCTAAATGTGTATTTGAGCTACCTTTTAAATCCCAGTCTATTTTTAAGGATGGAAAATCTGCCTGTGGAGGCAATTTCCATCATGGCTGCCATGAACACTGAATATCTTGGTGGGCACAGTTATTATTATGTTTTTACTCTAGGGACACTTTTTCCTTGTTAGTGATGGCTGTATTGGGGTCGGTGACTGTGGACTTTTTACTTTTATTTTTTATGACAAAATATTAGAAAAAATGAAAAGCAATAAACAAAGTTTGTAATTACATCCCGCAAAGAGGTTCGTCCGTCTGTCTGTCCGTCCATCGTCCGTCCGTCTGTCGTCTGTCCATCCATCCACCAAATAGAAAATAGAAAAATGAAAGAAAAAGCACATTACTCGGGTGGCAAAAGGGATGAAAATTAGATGATGACCATGACCTCGAGAAGACTAGATCAAGGTCAAATGTCAACTTTTTTACATTTTTTGCACATATCTCAAGAACTGGATAAGATAGACAGATGAAACAAGAAGTGTTGTATTCAGGGAGGCAAGGGGATGAAAATTAGATCACAACCTTGACCTTGAAAAACTAGGTCAAAGTCAAATTTTCTTGGTCACCTGATGAGATATAATCACAAAACAAAAAGCAGCATTTTCAGGAAGCCAGACGCACAAAAATATGATGATGACCTTCACCTTTGGAAAACTAGGTCAATGTCATACTTGATGGTACAATATGGAATTCATTGCTGTGACCATTATGAAAGTAGTTCAGGGTAAAATTTTGAATTCAGGGGTGTTGCGGGATGTTGCAGTCTCTGACTGCCTTGTTGGGACATGTGAGACTGCTGTTTGTTTCCTACCAAGAGTCTATATTGATTTAACCATTACTAAGATCTTCCCCTGTTGCTTTCATATTTTATATGTGTGTAAATAATGTGGTGCACTTGTGCAGCTGTGTGATTTTAGTGGAGATACACAAAGAGACATGTGTCCCTGCTGGAAAATAGCCTGTTTTATACATGATAGAGGTGATGCAACATCTAGCAGTGTGTTAGTGTATGTCTGTATTTTGTTTCTCTAGCTCTGGTGTCATTATTGATGGTCATTTCAGTCGGTTTTGTTCTGTGAAGTAGGTGTGTGACGTCTATGAAAGGTGCAGCCACAGGTTCTTCTGTACAAGTGACCATAAAAGTGGGGGTGACGCCAATTTTGTCCCACTTGAGAGAAGTTATCAACATCTCAGTCCTGAATGCTACATTGGTGGCAGTGGGGGGAGCTGCTCACAGTATCATGGGATGTATTTATGTTTGACTAAGGATAACATCACTGAAGGCCTAGGTTTGAAATGCATGGCCCGCCACTGGTCTAGACTGATAATGGTTCTGATGATCCCAAAGGCTTATCCCCCAGTGCTGACTTTGAACATTACCATGAAACCTGGGACAGATTTTCACAGTCATGACTAATTGTTAGAATTTTTTCAGATCCCTTGACTTTTCATCTAATTCCTTTAATATGGAAGCTGTGCTGCATAAACCAATGAAAGTAATGGCTACTCATTAAATTAGGATAGCGAAATTACAAATATGTTACATGCTGAACAGTACATACTGTATTTTATAGAATAAATATTTTTCTGCCTCAACTTGACCTTCTTCTTCTTCTTCTTCTTCTTCTCTTTTCGGCTTTTCCCTTCAGGGGTCGCCACAGCAAATCAAGTGCCTCTACCTAACCCTGTCTTCTGCATCCGCTTCTCCTCACACCAATTACCTTCCTGTCCTCTTTCACTATAAATCAGTGTGACTTCTGCTGTTGTTATTGAGACCAGTTCAGATATGTGTGGCTTCACCTTGGCAAGTGCTACTCTTCTGTTATTTTCACAGCAAAGTCTGTTTCTTTTGTTTTCCATGAAGTGTTCCTTTATTTTTTGCCAGTGCGAGACTAGAGTTGCTCAACTTGACATTGCAAATCATGCAGAACGCTGACTCCCATCACGTTCCGTTATACAGTACAGTGGTACCTCTACTTACGAAATTAATTGGTTCTGGAAGACATTTTGTAAGTAGAAAATTTCGTAAGTAGAGACGCGTTTTCCATGCAAGTGCTCTAATCCGTTCCAAACCCCCCAACATTCAGACATAAATGTTTTATAAAGCATAAAAATGCATCAAAACATGTAACAAATACATGTTACAATTACATTATTACACAATAAATGAGAGTTGTCCATAATGTACAAAACAAAGAATAAAGAATAAAAATGATGGTCATTTACCGTTTAACTGCTATCCTCATTGTTTTTTGCCCTCTTTGGTTCATGCGCTCTTGCCTCACCATGCCAACAGAGTGAATTCCAGTCCTCCTTTTGAACTTCTCCAGCCACCCACGCGACGCCTTAAACTCCCGGTGTTCTTTCGCCGACTTTGGAAGGAGTTATAGCTTTTATGGCTTCCTTTTGTTTTAATACCGCGGCGATTGTAGATGCATTACGGCCATATTCTTTGGCAAGATCAACCAAACTTTTCTTTTCCTATTTTCTCTGTCACTTTCTTGGGGTCCATAGTAAATACTCTAAAAGTTTATATATTTACGCAAAACTACCAGACCACGTCATGGGTCGAGGACGCTGCATAGATACCTATCTAGCTACACACAGAGGTCCCTCTTAGCCAGTGGGATGCCAGGATGCTAGGTAATAGCCAATGGCAGAGCAGCTATAAGAATGGTGCGTTCAGGAACCTTTGGGAGCTGCGAGTAGCAGCCCATACTGTATTTTTACCTTTCATAACTCAAAATTTCTTTCGTAACTAGAGGCAATAATGTCCTGTTTAGGCGTTTTGTAAGTAGAAAATTTCGTATGTAGAGACATTCGTAAGTAGAGGTACCACTGTACATGTAAATTCACGTTGCACATATTCGTCTGACAACTTTCTTTTTTTGCTCAACATAGTTACTATGAATTAAAATATTAAGAACGCAATCAGATGACGTACCTTCATGACAGGCATAAATCGACTACTGAGTGCGCAAAATCCCATGTAGCACAGGTATGCTAATCGATGTAGCATGATCACCTGGAGCCAGTGATGGCTAAGGGGGACGTGTCATCATGAATTGACACAATGTGTCAAACATACACAGTGACACGATGTGTCGGGTGTTTTGTCTTGTCCCCCATTTCCACCGAACCCCTGAGACCAACTCACTGAACCCCTGGGGTTCAGTGGAACCCAGGTTAAGAACCACTGCTCCAGACAAACAACATCGCTGGTCTCACCACAGTTTTGTACAAACCTTTCCTTTCATTTTAGCTGAAACTCTTCTATCACACATCACACCTGACACTTTTCTCCACCCGTTCCATCTTGCTTGTACACGCTTTTTCACCTCTTTTCCACACTCTCCATTGCTCTGGACTGTTGACTCTAAGTATTTAAAATCCTCCACCTTCTTGATCTATTCTCCCTGTAACCTCACTCTTCCACTTGGGTCCCTCTCATTCACACACGTGTACTCTGTCTTGCTGCGGTTAACCTTATCCACCCTAAATAAAGGATTTTGATATCCAAATGCGGGAATACATACATAAAAGGAGCAATATCAGAAGACAATGCATGTAATAGTTTCAGAATGCACCGTTGTCTGTGAAAAGACTTATTTTATTTGGCTAACCAAAAATAAAACACATCTATACAGGATATTAGAACAAAATAAGGTTTTTATCCAATTTTGCAAACAAGTTTGAACATAATATGCAAGGTCAAGTTAAGGGCGATTGCTTTATCTTTCTCTATTTAGTCTGTGCTCCTCAGCAAGTGTCATGAATTCAACAGAATTCACCCCTGTTTGTTGACAGCCTGAGTATTACAGTCATATTAGAGTGTCTCAACTGTCTAAATATTATCCAATATCGCAGTCCTTGATGTGTAAATATCTATCTCATTTATTTTGCCTTAAATTGTTTTTGGTTGACACTGTGTGTCCACATGTGAGCACAAAACACAAACACACACGCAAACATCTATTTACAAGACTGTGTGCATGATTGTGTTTTTACCGCTCCAAATATACTCCAAGGAGTGTTTACTTCAGTTAGAGCTATCCTCTACAAGCTAAGGGGGATATATTTGTAATCTCTGTAGTGCAAATACACGATGTAATGATAATAAGATTAGTGTGTAGCCCTGTGTTTGCTGACTGGCTAAAGACAAAGAAGGCATCAGTAAAGAGAAATGAAAGCTTCCTGCTATCTGCTGCTTCAACACATATAAATGTGCCGCAGGGGGCTTTGTATATATATTACAAATTAAACAGGAAACAACATCAAAAGTTCTATTGGATTACGATCTTCCCCTGTCATGTTGAACTAAACATAGTTATAAAGCCATTAGTGCCAAAGGTGTCATTGACAATGCGACCAGATTTATTTTGCGGATGAGCATTGCAGCGGACATCCTCTGCACACAAGGACAACACTTAAGTTATTGAACATCATGCATGAAGGAGGCTGAGGAAGCAAATTTAAGATTCCTTTTATCATGCATGAATGCACAAACTACCAAATAAGTGTTTGTGACAAGCTATTGACTTAAGGATTTGTATGTCCCAGTGGTAAAAAGCGTTATTACATAGTAGGGAGTTTTAATCTTTTGAATTACAACATCAGTCACAGTCGCTTATGGTCGATCTTTATTAAACTTTTAATGTCATTCATTCAAATTTCATTACCTTTTTCTGCTCTCCTCCCTGTTCTTGTCACATTGCATCTTTAGATTCAAAAACCAGTACATCCTAATACATGGTCCGCAGCTATTATTGATTATCCTTCAAATGCGTTTGACATGGCCTCCTAGGAGAAGACTGAAATGGAATTAGTAACAAGGAGGAAGTTGACAATGTGTATACAATATGGCTGATTTTTGTCATTATTGCTGCATCCCACTGAATGAGAAAGTGATGTTAAACTCTCTTTCTATCGTTGGAGACTTGGAAACTCGTTGGAGTCTCATAACGTGTATGCCATGACGTACAAGAGATCTCATTTATAAATACAGTCTGTAAAGACTTCTGAATGTCCACTGTGAATATTTTCTCTGTGAGTGATGTCAGATATGCAAAACAGGAGTGAAAACGAGCAGTAAAAAAAGTAGACTTAGCTTCCAAGCAAATTTGCTTTTGTCATTATTTTCAACCTCAACACACAGACACACACAGACGCACACACACACACACACACTTCAAAGAAGGGACGGTCACCTTCCTCAGTGGGATGCTCTCACACTTGAAAAACAATGCTGAGAACATTGCCATTCAGAGAGCTGGAGTTAGAGGGCATTAAGAGGACACTCACCCAACCAGAGACACAGAAACTATTTCTCGGAGTGCAAAAATAAATTGCACATGTTAATAATTGATGAGATTTCATAAAGCTGACTGAAACAAAAAAAAATAGTGTTGACAGATATTACATTAGAAAAAATGATAATCATGAAGTAGAACATACTGATATACAGTAATATGGCTGACATTGTTAGCAGAGAGCAAAGTGTGTGTTTGATGCATAATGTAAAATGGTTTCAATTTCATGAAAAGACAGTGTGCTTCAAGGTCCTATATTATACTTTTCTTAATTAATGTCACACTGCTGCCAGATGTCCAACTACATTGTATTCAAAATGTCTGACCCATGGTCCTCAATATCTTCAATTGGAAATTGGTGAAATTAACTTCCAGTCTGTAATGGGCAGGCCATTATATATTAAACTAATGGGAACCTGTGGAAATTCCACAATAAAACAATAATATCAGATTTCATACCAAATATATGAAAAGAATAAATAGCTACCTTGTTTTCTGGAGCTAACGCTACACTGCTAACGTGGAGAGCATCAGCTAAACAATAGCCAACTGATGCTAGCCGAGCTTTTGCTGCAACACAACGTGAGACACGGTGATATCACTAGCGCATATTCCTTCTAGATTACTAGATTACTACCTGAACAGTGATTTCTACGTTTTATTAGAACAAAAAATGTTTATCTTTTTGATGATGTAACTTTCCAAAGTAGGAAACATCCAGTTGCGAGCGTTGGACACCAGGAACCAAATCCAGCAGGACGTCCATTACGGTGCCGACACCATCCTGACCTCCGATGAGACTGTAAACACAACTGGACGATGTTTCCTTGTTGTTTTGGCCACAGATTGGTTGTTGATTGCATACATAAGCAAGGCTGGAAGGAAACTTAATAAACGTGCAAAGCGAAGCTTTGATTTCATCCTTTTCAATTGAGTTTTGCCCATTTTATTGAAGATGGTACGACAGCATTTAGAACAGCTTTCACCCCCTGTGGTTCACAAACGGACGGACATCGCAAATATAGGAGTTTCGTTTTTGGCCGAAGCAGTCACTGTGTAAACGGACATACTTTTTGTATACTCCACATTCATTGGCTCTGGCTAAGAAGTACTTCTCTTTTTGTGATGCAATCCTTTCCTCTCTTTCAGTCGGAGTTTCACTCAGAATTCATTGCCGTTTACTGTCTCAATCCTGCTGTTTGGACTCTCTGCTCAAAAACATGACAATTGTTGGAACAGTTATGACACTGTAAAATTAAGTCAACTAGGAAATCCATTGATAATTTTTTCTTCTCCTAACATAGCACATGCCTTTCGCCATATTGTTCATGTGATTCCTCCTGGCAGATGCGCCGTGATTGATTGGGTGCTTGATTGACAGGTAGTGGGTGGAGTTGGTCACAATGTACCAGCGTGAGACTTTTCAAGTGAGCTTATTCAAATATATAGGTGGGGAGATGAGCTCTCTCTGTCAATGCCTGCTACACCCCCCCCAGATGTGGATCACATTCGCCATGTGCATGGGCGCACCCCCGTTCACTCACACAAATAACATCCAGAACATTTAAACTTTCTTTAACTTTGTTACCACGACTTTCCCTTTTATTTTTCTTTTGTTCTTCACTCCCATTTTTCATGATATTTGAATTAACCAACTACATAATGGGGAACATGTATTGAAGACAACAAACCCAGGAGTCGGTGAACGCAGCCTGACTTTCCCATCCACACTTCCTGGATCAAATTGCCTAACTATAACCATAAAGACACTATGGTCTATCTGGCCTATCTGCCACTCTCTCCTTCTGTCTCTCTCTTTTACCATGTCCTTATCTTCATTGTATTTCTTTTCGACCCAACAGGTCAAGGCGGATGGATGGCCACGAAAAAAAGTCTGGGTCCTGCCCGGAGTTTCTTCCTCAATGAGGGAGTTTTTCCCTGCCGCTGTCCCTTATGCTTGCTCTGGAGGGTTCTGTTGGGTTTTTCAGTCTGTTAAAGCGCTTTGAAATGTCTGTTGCCATGATTAAGCGCTTTATAAATAAAACATGATTGATCTGTGGTGCAGTGGTTAGCGCTGTCGCCTCACAACACAGCGGGTCCGGGTTTGAGTCCTGCTGTGTGCGGAGTTCGCATGCTCTCCCCGTGTCCGCGTGGGTTCTCTCCGGGTTCTCTGGCTTCCTCCCACCTCCTAAAGCATGCGCTTCAGGTTGATTGGCCAGTCCCAAATTGCCCGTAAGAGTGAGTGGGTGTGTGCGTGTTTGTAAGTCTTTGTATGTGGCTCCGCGGTGCACTGGCGTCATGCCCAGAGTGTCCCCCGCCTCACGCCCTATGCCAGCTGGGACAGGCTCCAGCTCTCCACGAACCCGCTACGGCGGATACAGCGATGGTACATGAAAATGGAATGAATGATTGATTAATGAAATAATTGTTAATTTTTCAAAAGTAATCATGGAGCTACTTTCTCAGTCAGCCACAAGTGACTTGCGGCCCATTGTGTAAACACTAGATCAGCTATTCGAACTGACACTGACCCGTGAACCTTGTAGAGGATTTGTAGAGAAAAACACACAGAGACATGGGACATGAGAAAGAAATCAGTGGAGGAGACAACAGATGAGTATGGAGAGTAAATAATAAAAGCTGTGTCCATGCACAATGAGTGATTGCTGGCTAATAAGACAGGGAACTAAGCGAACACAGCTTCGTTGAAACATGGATACGATCCCGGATAACTCCAGACTTTGTGTCGACCGGAGTGGTGCTGGAGTGGTAAGATGAAACGTGGAGGATTTCTTTTGTTCTCATGAAGTGCATTGAACTGTTGGTCGCTCGGTACGTCCTTATATTATCTCCGTCCACTAACCCTACGTCTCAGTGAGGAGGAGGACGAACGGAAGCTAGGACACCAAAGACCATACATACCCGTTTATTCTCTTTTCTATTCATTACAATTTCTTTTCAGCTCTTCATTCTTAAATTCCCCCAATTCAAACATTCTCTTTTTTTTTCTGGAGTAGTACAACTATAACAAAATGCAATCCCCCCTTGCGATCAAAAAAGTATATCAATATAGCACTTGACGCATATTCATATTCAACTGTAAATAAGATAAAAATGGGCCATGTATGTGTGTGTATGACAGAAGTGGAGCTAACTATTTAGCCCTTTAAGCCAAATGAAACCTCACTTTATTTATGGTCTTCATTTATGGCAACTGTAAATAATATAAAATGTATGTTATTGTCACTTCTCTGTCTGTCTGTCTCCACACTACATATACCCAGCTCAGCCCTCAGTACTCTGCCAGATTGTTTAGTGTCCGCCCTGACTCTCCAGCCTACGTATCCTGCCTGCTTTCATGACTGTGTGTGAATCCCGTCTGCTCTCTCGACCCAGCCTGTTGTCTGCTCCTCATCTGATCTGCCTGGTTTGTTGATTGTTTCGTGCTTGACCCTGCCTGATTCTGGACTCTACCATTTGCCTGTCGTTTATTGGATACCTCTTCCTATTGGACTTATTATTTGGATCCTGACCTCTGCCTGTATCATTAAACCCTTTTTTGAGTCTTTACACGCCTGCTACTCTGTCGTGCTTTTGGGTTCCCCTTGCCAGTCGTGTTCGAGTCGTGACAGTTATGTGTCGTGTGTGAGTGCGCGTGCACATGTTTTCGTTATGATGCTGAGAATACAGGTACAGGGACACACATAGGCAAGCTACACATACACAGAACAAAGCATAGCTGACTTCAACAGCTTGTGAGGAACTTTCAGTGTCTGGCCCTCAGCCAGGACGTTGCCACACATTGCTACCTGAGTTTGGACACAAACTCCACCTCAGGATGACCACACCCTTTCCAGGGAGAGTGGGGTGTACTTGTAGACAGGCTCGGGATATGTCAATCACTCTGTCAATTAGTACTGTTGTTACGTCACAACTTGCTCTGATCTGAAAGTAACCATTTTCGTGGAATTTTTCCACAATATTTCATTATTGTGTTGATACAGGAAGCGTTTGTTTTCCGGATTCCAGGAGTTGGCTGGGTGAGAGAGGACCACTACGTATATGTAAAGACCTGAAAAAATTTTTTCATAATAGGATCCTTTTAAGTTAAAGAGTGATTCTGAGATTACTCTTGATTTGTACAGAATACGTACCTTGATTTCATAAAGAATAATATTCTGTTCAATGCACAGTATTTTAATAAATGACCAAATTCAGTCCCATAATCAGTGAGTCTCATAATCAAATGAGACTCCCTGGAAAAAAAAAATTGAGACATATGTTTTTCCTATTCCCTATAAGACTCCCAATGGAAAATGTCACGGTTCGGCGTGGCTGTGCTAGTGTGTGGCAGGGAGATGGGCCAGGCTTGTCGGTGGAGCCACGGCTCCACACCTGATACTCATCCACACACCAGTAACTGAGTTTCCTCACCTGAATGCGATTGGGCAAATTGTCATGAGGCTTTCTAAGCCAGAGTTTTTGAGAGCCCTTTGTGGGTTCATTGCTAAAGGTTGGTTCTGTTGTCCTGTCCTGAAGTTATGTTTTTGTTCCAGCCTTGTTTCTGCCTGCATTTCTGTTTGCATTCTTGCCTGTGTTCGGAGTCTAAGTTTTTTTTATTAAACATAGAGAAAAGATTTGCTTTTGGTGTCCTGCATTTGGGTCCATATCCCGCCGTACGTGACAGGAAAATATAGTCAGAATTCCAAATCAGCAGTAACGATGGGAAGATCAAAGACAAAGAAAAGACATGACAATCTGTTGTGGGGGTAAAAATAAAGCAGTGCGAATGAATGACTGATTTGGCATTTATCAATGTTATGTTAGGGTGAAGGTTTTGATTATGTTATCACAATTAACACACAGCAGAAAATGTTTCAGTGTGGACAGTAATTGACTAGAGACAGTGCAAACGATCATGACAGAATTAAAGATTCAAAAAAATTCCTAAGCATCTGTTCCCCAATCCATTTCTTACAGAACTAAACATTTACATCTACACTATATCAAGTATTGCGAGCAATCTTGTGACACAGCATTTGTGTTGGTTATTAGACAAATTAATACTTAAAATGAATACTTAATTATTACAGCACAGTAGCGTAGTGGTTAGCACTGCTGCCTCACAGCAAGAAGGTCAGGGGTTCAAACCCCATCATTTCCAACATGGCCTTTATGTGAAGAGTTTGCATGTTCTCCCCGTGTCTGAATGGGTTTCCTCCGGGTTTGCCGGTTTCCCCCATTATCAGGAAAAACATGCATCTAGGTAATATTAGGTCATGTTGGACCGTAGTGGCAGCGCGCCCGGGGTGCAGCGGCTCTGGACCAACACTCCATCTGGCCTTTGAAATTTCGTTGTACCGTCTGTGTATGTGTGTAATGACAAATAAAGTTTGCCTTTTGAATGATGAAAGGATGCAGAAGGGTAAGATGGAGGCAGTTGATTTGCTGTGGTGACCCCTGAAGGGAACCTCTGAAAGGAAAAGAATTATTACAGTTGAAAGGTGAGACCAAATAGTAAATGGACTTGACTTTACATCCTGTCCTAATTGAAAGTAAATATATGTTAATATCAAGTGTTCAAATTGTCTCATGTTGGTGCTGTAACCCCAATGCGAGTCTTTGTTTTTTTTGTCTTTTTGCATGTGTTTCCCTAACAGCATAGCAATATCAGTAGGATTGCCAAAGATACACACCATTGTTTTATGAGTTTTAATTATTCATTAAAAATATGCTGTCTGTTTGTCCTGATAAGCTGATGGCTCATTCAGTCATTTGCTGCCATGAAAGTGTAGCTAGCTGTACAATGGACACTGCTGACATCATCCCAGGCTGCCTGGAATAAATGTCCTCTTCCTGAGCAGCCCATAGATTCAACCAAGATAAAGTTGAACTGTTGTGCCTAGTGACATCCTCATTAGAATGTCTTCAATGTAGATTTTTTTTTGACTGCAAAACATCCCTGTCCACTTTTTTAAAAAAAAATTTCATCCTCTTGTGTTGCTGAAGCAATTTCTTTATTTGGTTTGAACTTCCTCTCAGACAGTCAAATTTAGAAATCTGATGTCAAAGCATTGCCAATAATCAATCATTAGTGACAGAGTGCATTGTTTAAATTGGCAAGGAACAGGTGTGGTGCTCCTATTTGCTTTGTATTTCTATTGATGTTGCTATTTGATTTAGGGGGAGTCTAATAAATAAGGCTTTAATGGTCTCTGCTCTGGTATCAACCACCTAATCAAACATGGCTCTAATTCTCCTCTGCCTTGTGTACACACAAACAGCCCGACCTAATGAAGAGTGAGCCACAGCCACATCAGCCAGGGGTGTTGCTACTTGCTTTTCCAAACAGTGCCAGCTTCCCAACATTACAGAGAGCTGATGTCAGAGATGCTACCATCACATCTCTCCCAGTGGAGATGAAGTGGATGTTTTGGCAGTGCTATCCTCTCATGTAATGATCTGACGGCTGTGACCTTCATGGGAACCCGTCCCGTGACCCAGCAGGTAGAAAGCTGGCAGACCAACACACACCTCTTTAGGGAACAGAGTAAAAATAACAAGAATTGTTTGGTACAGAGGATAGTGAAGCTTGGAGATACAGTAATTTGTCTGGGTCTGAGTCTGCAAAGCAAAGTTGGGGTCACCCAGGTTTAAGGGCAAAGTGTATTCTAACAGTACATGATGAGCATGTTCCACTACTAGAGCATGAAGTTGCAGTGCTTGGTAAAAATAAGCCCACTAGAGTTCCACTTTTGACTCATTATAAGAAAGACACAGTGTCTCTACTGGTTTTTTTCTTTCAGAAAAACTCACTGGACATTGTTTGAAAGCATCTCATGTCACTCAAAGTCAGAACTGGACACTTTGAGCATGGCTCTTGAATTCAAGTTCACTACCCAATCCCTGACAAAGATGCTGTTTGTGCAGTAAGAGTGCATGCGTTGTTTTCCATTCATGCAGAACTCTTCATTAGTCTTCTCCACAGTGGTCTGAAGATAAGTCAGCTGCTAGATCTCTGAGCTCACACTGTGTAGAGCAGAGGTTTATTCTGGGGCCTGTGGCACACCACCGTTTACCATACTGTGAATATAATTAAATGCAAAAAATGTCAGTAAAATGGCAAAGGGGGGCAGTCTCTCTCTCGTCTTCAAAAAGCGCTCCATCTGTCTGATTGCATCGTGGTAGCAGACATGACATGGCCACTGGAGACAACAGTTTGTATCAGTATATATTTATATTATCATTCCTTCTGTACAAGTCATCTGTCTTAAACACTTTACTACTGTTCGTTTAAATATCTAAAAAAGATATGAATACTTACAATCCCGTGGGGTGAGCACACACAATTGTAGTTTTTGCTGTGGAGAATCTGTTGAAGGCACAGCACAGGTTTGAAGACAGTAGATACAGCCTGACTATAAAATGTAGAATATTGAAAGAGGTAGAGGAGCAGAGATTTGGTGTCTATTTATATGTGTAAATATCTAAAAAAAAAAATTCACCATGAGTGGAATTTATTATGACTCATACATCCATCCATCTATCCATCTTCCACTGCTTATTCGGAGTTGGGTCGCGGGGGTAGCAGCTTCAAAAGGGAGCCCCAAACTTCCCTTTCCCCAACCACATCCACCAGCTCTAACTGGGGGAACCCAAGGCGTTCCCAGGCCAGTGTTGAGATATAATCCCTCCACGTGGTCCTAGGTCTGCACCAACGTCTCCTCCCAGCTGGACGTGCCAGAAACACCTCCCTAGAGAGGTGCCCCGGAGATATCCACACCAGATGCCCAAACCACCTCAGCTGACTCCTTTCGACACAAATTAGCAGCGACTCTACTCTGAGCCCCTCGCGAATAGCAGTGTTTCTCACCCTGTCTCTACGGGGAGACACCAGCTAGCACATTTCCGTTGCTTGTATCCGCGATCTCATTCTTTTGGTCATGACCCATCGCTCATGACCAGAGGTAAGGGAAGGAACGAAGATTGAATGGTAGATGGAGAGCTTTGCTTCTCGGCTTAACTCCTTCTTTGTGGCAACAGTGCGGTAAAGCAACTGCAATACCGCTCCTGCTGCCCCAATTCTCCATCCAATCTCATGCTCCATTGTTCCCTCACTCATGAACGGGACCCCAAGAAACTTAAACCCCTTCACTTGTGGAAGGACCTCATTCCCCACTCGGAGAATGAGGCTTCCTGTTAAGGACCATGGACTCGGATTTGGAGGTGCTGATCCTCATCCCGCCACTTCACACTCAGCTGCAAACCGGACCAGTGAGCACTGCAAGTCATGGGTTGATGACGCAAATAGGACCACATCGTCTGCAAAAACCAACAGTGCAATTCTCAGCCCACCAAACTGTAAATCCTCCTCACTATGACTATGCCTCGATATCCTGTCCACAAACAGAATTGGTGATAAAGCGCAACAGCCATTCGGAACAAGTCCGACTTACTGCCGAGAACCCGAATGCAGCTCTCAATTTTGGTTTACAGGGATTAGATGGCCCTAAGGAGAGGCCACCCTCACTCAATACTACTGCAGTACCTCCCACAGTAGGTCCCTGGGGACCCAATCGTACGCCTTCTCCAAGTCCACAAAACCCATGTGGATTGGATAGGCATACTCCCAAGCCCCCTCTAGGATCCCTGCAAGAGTAAAGAGCTGGTCTATTGTTCCGTGAGCAGGACGGAACCCACATTGTTCCTCCTCAAACTGAGGTTTGGCAATCGGCCGCACCCTCCTTTCCAGCACCTTGGAGTAAACTTTCCCAGGGAGGCTGAGGAATGTGATGCCCATGTAGTTGGCACACACCCTCTGGTCCCCCTTTTTGAAAAGGCCTTCAATTCATACGTCTGAAGGAGTTTCTCGTGCATCCCCGTGGAGGCTGGGGACATCGAACCTGAATGGTTCTTGTTCAAAGCTTCCATTGCTGAAGCTGCAGCTGAGAGCTGTGGTCTCAAGGTCTTGGGTGCCTCAAGGAACAGTAACCCTCAAACACCATGGTGGACCCCGGTGGTCAGGGAAGCCGTCCGACTGAAGGAGGCTTTCAGGGGCATGTTGTTTCTAGGGACTCCTGAGGCAGTTGCAGGGTACTGACAGGCCATAAGGACTGCAGCCTCGGTTGTGATGGAGGCATAACAGATGGTGTGGGAGGAGTTAGGAGAGGCCAGGGGGAAAGACTTTCAGATGGCACCAAGGTTGTTCTGGAGGACTGTCCGACATCTCAGGAGGGGAAAGCGGGGGACCATCCAAGCTGTATACAGCAAGCATGGTTGTTGATCTCGACTGAGGAGGCTGTCAGGTGGTGGAAGGAACACTTTGAGGAACTCCTGATGACTCATATAATCTTAGAAGTTCAAGAGTACATTCACCCAATAAAGAAGTATATTGTGAGAACAATTTCAAATAGACTCAGGCTGTCACCTCAAAAGAAGAGGGATGAAAATCATTAAGATGAAAAATACTTTCAACAAGATTATTTCTGTAAACACCAAGAGAGTGATAGAATTGCCTCCTTAGCGATGATTACAAGCTGCTTCAATCATAATGAACTGGATTTCAGTTCTTTAAATTCAGCAATAATGAGCAAAAGGAAATTGTGGGAAATGTAAAATGTGTGAAATGAAGCTACAGCGTAAGTTCAGATACAAAAACAAAATATTCACTTGATTCTGTCGCTCACTCTTCTCATGCATGCTTAACCATGCTATTATAGCAACACAGCTCACTGTCAGCCGATCATCTTACTCTTTCTTTTTGAGCATGACTCTCTCTGTTCCTCTGGTTTATTTCATGCTTTTTCCATCCTCCAACTTCCTAGCACCGCCCAATCCTCAAAGATTCCCAACCTTCATACTTGTCAGATTTTCCAGGGTCATCAGCCACCACCACTGCCAAAAACACTAGGGCTGATATACAGTGGGTACGAAAAGTATTCAGACCCCTTTAAATTTTTCACTCTTTGTTTCACTGTAGCCATTTGCTGAAATCAAAAAAGTTCATTTTATTTGTCATTAATGTATACTCAGCACCCCATCTTGACAGAAGAAAACAGAAATGTAGAAATTTTTGCAAATTTATTGAAGAAAAACTGAAATATCATATGGTCATAAGTATTCAGACCCTTTGCTCAGTATTGAGTAGAAGCACCCTTTTGATCCAGATAGATAGATAGATAGATAGATACTTTAATAATCCCAGAGGAAATTGCACAAATCCACTGCTCAGGCAAACACCAGGGAAAAAAAAAAAAGAAACATTGACATCACAGGACATACCACAAGACATACACTACAGTAACACACACATGTAGCATTAACAGGACATATACTAAACTATAACTAAAATATAAACAGTATAAAATTCAAATATAAAATTCAAATATAAACAGTATAAAATTCAAATATAAAATTCAAATATAAACAGTATTAAAATTAAAATAAAATCCATTCAACCGCGTGCTGACCTCGCCACCTCCCCCCTGCTCCTCCTGAGAGAGTCATTGTACCCCCTGATGGCACGAGGCACGAAGGAGGACCTCAGCCTCTCTGTGGAGGTGCTGTGTGACAGCAGTCTGCCGCTGAAGGTGCTTCTCTGCTGGGAGAAGGTGGTGTGCAGGAGGTGGCTGGTGTTGTTCATGATGGCCCTGAATTTAGACATGGTACTGCTCTCCAGAACTGTCTCCATACAGTCCAGATCCAGCCCGACCACTGAGCCCGCTCTGCGGATGAGTCTGTCCACATCTCTTTTCCTGGCCCCGCCACCCCAACACACAATGGCGTATGACAGCACACTGGAAACTACGGACTGATAGAACATGAGAAGGAGCTTAGGACAGATGTTAAAGGAGGCCAGCCTCCTCAGGAAGTACATCCTGCCCTGCCCCTTCTTGTACACACAGTCCAAGTTGAGTGACCAGTCCAGTTTGTTGTCTAGCCGCAATCCCAGGTACTTATAGTTTCCTACCACCTCCACCTCACTGCCCTCGATGATCACTGGTTGTGGAGAGGGAGGTGCCCGCCGGAAATCCAGCACCATCTCCTTCGTCTTGGATACGTTGAGCTGGAGCTGGTTCTGCTGGCACCACTTCACAAAGGTATCCACCAATGCCCTGTGCTCCCCCTCGTCACACATGCCGCAATCGCAGTGTCATCGGAGTACTTCTGTATGTGGCATGTATCCGAGTTGTGCTTGAAGTCCGATGTGTAGAGGGTGAAGAGAATGGGGGAGAGCACGGTCCCCTGTGGTGCCCCCGTGCTGCTGGTCACCATAGAAGACAAACAGTCCCCCATACGGACGTCTGTTAGGTAGTCTGTGATCCAGCCCAGATCCAGTCTTCTTGGGAATGATGCAACAAGTTTTTCACACCTGGATTTGGAGATCTTCTGCCATTCTTCCTTGCAGATCCTCTCCAGTTCCATCAGGTTGGATGGTGAGTGTTGGTGGACAGCCATTTTCAGGTCTCTCCAGAGATGCTAAATTGGGATTAGGTCAGGACTCTGGCTGGGCCAGTCAAGAATGGTCACAGAGTTGTTCCGAAACCACTCCTTTGTTATTTTAGCTATGTGCTTTGGGTCATTGTCTTGTTGGAAGGTGAACCTTCAGCCCAGTCTGAGGTCCTCAGCACTCTGGAAGAGGTTTTCTTCCAGGATATCTCTGTACTTAGCTGCATTCATCTTTCCTTCAATTGCAATCAGTCATCCTGTCCCTGCAGCTGAAAAACACTCCCATAGCATGATGTTGCCACCACCATGTGTCACTGTTGGGATTGTATTGGGCAGGTGATGAGCAGTGCCTGATTTTCTCCACACATACCGCTTAGAATTAATGCCAAAAAGTTCAATCTTCGTCTCATCAGACCAGAGAATCTTATTTCTCATAGTCTGATATCCTTCGGTTGTTTTTTGGCAAACCCTATGCAGGCTTTCATATGTCTTGCACTAAGGAGAGGCTTCCGTCGGGCCACTCTGCCATAAAGCCCTGACTGGTGGAGGGCTGCAGTGATAGCCGACTTTGTGGAACTTTCTCCCATCTCCAAACTGCATCTCTGGAGCTCAGCCACAGCGATCTTTGGGTTCTTCTTTACCTCTCTCACCAAGGCTCTTCTCCCACGACTGCTCAGTTTGGCTGGACGGCCAGTTCTAGGAAGAGTTCTGGTCGTCCCAAACTTCTTCCATTTGAGGATGATGGAGGCCACTGTGCTCTTAGGAACCTTGATTGCTGCAGAAATTCTTTTGTAACCTTGGCCAGATTTGTGCCTTGCCACAATTCTGTCTCTGAGCTCCTTGGGCAGTTCCTTCGACCTCATGATTCTCATTTTCTTTGACACGCATTGTGAGCTGTAAGGTCTTATATAGACAGGTGTGTGCCTTTCCTAATCAAGTCCAAACAGTTTAATTAAACACAGCTGGACTGCAGTGAAGGAGTAGAACCATTTCAAAGAGGATCAGAAGAAATGGACAGCATGTGAGTTAAATATGAGTGTCACAGCAAAGGGTCTGAATACTTATGACCATGTCATATTTCAGTTTTTCTTTTTTAATAAATTTGCAAAAATTTCTACATTTCTGTTTTTTTCTGTCAAGATGGGGTGCTGAGTGTACATTAATGAGAAATAAAATGAACTTTGTGATTTTAGCAAATGGCTGCAATGAAACAAAGAGTGAAAATTTTAAAGGGGTGTGAATACTTTCCGTACCCACTGCAACTGCACAGATGCCCTTCAATCTCTACCTCAGACTTTCTGCTCTTGTCTTACTCTTACAGCTGTGATAGTAAACATTTTTGTGAGTCATTCCAGCATTCTACATAGTGTATCTCAAAATAAAACGAAACGTATTTCAGACATAATTCCATCTTGCGTGGTCAGTCCGTTGTTAATCAGATGCAGCATACTTTTGTGACTTTAACTCTATTTCCCATATTCTGAGCAGAAATGACTTCCACATAATGAATGAAAAAGAACCCAGAACCTTAAACTGTGCCGATTGTCTTTCAATTTGATCAAACTCTTTGCAGTTTGATGGTTGTCACAAACAACATAAATATGTCACTTTATGTTTTCACTGACACAATTGATCATTTAGCTAAGACGAATTCTGGCTATGTAAATCATGTATTGAATGTCATCATGTGGAGAACACTGGATTGAAACCTGTATATTTTTGTGTTTCTCTCAACACAATTTAATTTTCTGCCGACAAAACCTTGTTACCTTTTGTTTCTCGGGCAATTGTTCTTCAGAGGGTGCAGACACTATCAGGACATGTGTCCTTGTCTTTAGCACACCATGGAAGCTCCAGTCTTACCTATTTTCTAATTTCTCCCACCAAGAACTCTGGCTGGACATTCAAAAGTATCAAAAAGCAGATGGATACCCCCTGATTATGGCAGTAAGGAGGTTGTTATGAGTGGAAAAGGTAGTAGCGAGGCAGGGCCAAGCCTTGGATGTCACTGCCAGAGTGAAAACAATGTCAATGATCATGAGATCTTCTTAGGGACTCTGCTGAGCCAGTTTGGCTAGAAAACGAACAGTAGGAGGCAGGAAAAGAGGGTCCTGTGGCGACATCGTTCACATATTGAGTTCAGATGAGGCACGAGGTCTTAGTCAGGGTGGAAGTATTCCACCCTGACTATTCCACCTTACTTCACAGGTGTGTGTTTGTGTGGCAATGTGCCTTTAAGATAGTGAAAGAAACAAGATGTTTCTAAAATACTACATTGCACCTCCTGAGTTTTCAGTTTCTTACGATCATCCTCCTGCGCTCAACACAAATACACACTTGCAAGAATAGAAGTCAAAATCATTTTTCTGGGTAATTCACTAAGGTTAAACAAGAATAAACCTAAGAACACAGTTTACCACACCATTTACTCTGAATTTTCTCAAAGCGCGGGAGTACGTACAGTGAGCTGAGAATCCTCTTGCCTCACATAAATGTCAACAGACATAATGTTATTCTACTATAGCATGCACACATTGTTCTTGACAGTTGGTTTATAATCAGGTTTTATGCAATTACCGCAGTCACAGCAGAGCATGAAGCCTTAGCTCCATCCCTCAGTTATTATTCAATGCATATTCAATGCTGTCTTCTTTTAATGGAAATCATACTGAAACTAAATTTAATTGATTTTGTTTTGTGTGTCCCTCTCTAGACATACTCATCTATATTTTCGGTTATTTTTCAGCAGCTCTTCCTTCTTTCCTTTCCCTTTGCTTTTCTCCATCAGTAAAAAAGAAATTCTCTCCACCAGTTCCCTGTACAGCTGAATGTCAGCATTCATCACATCATCTAGGAACAACTCAACAATCGCACTAACATGCTGTATTAGAGATGTGCAATGCATTTCCCACATCTGTAAATTGAAAAAAAAAAAAAAAAATCAATGGAATAGATGACAGACTCAGAAAAAATACATCAAATCAGCATTTTCTGGATACATTTTCAAGAGATAATCAGATACTCTTGAACTTTCTTTGCAGCTGGACAATTTGATATTAAACCTTCCTTGCGAGTTTGAAATGAGATACAGGGGGAGGGAAATAAAGAAAATAATATATTAGAAAACCAATCATGCATTATTGCCTTCGATTAAACACGTACTATCTCCCGTTTCCATTCCTTTGGTGCTTTCTCCTCTTTGAGCTGCAACATCACAAACTGAATCTCATATGCAGGACAGCCACATGTAATCATTTGTGTGTGAGGCATAGGGAGGAGGGAGGAGGATGGGGTTGGTCAGGGTGGAAGAAACTCTTTTTTCCAACCAACACCCACAGTATGTGCAATCTGTGAGCAACTGGATCAGCTACTATGAAAAACCTCTCAATAATGTTCTTGTAGCTTCAGTTGATTTTTACAATTTTCTGCAGGTAGCAGCATCTCTACAACCAGCAGTCCTGCAAAAAAAAAAAAAAAAAAAAGTGTGTGTGTGTGTATGTATGTATGTATGTATGTATGTATGTATGTATGTATGTGTGTATGTGTATATATAATATATATACAATTTGGTCAATTTAAAATGGATAAAATTTTATTTATACATTTTAAAATCAAGAATTAAAAGGTCAGCATTTTTAACATTTATATTCTACAACGTAACATTGACTAATCAATTCAGCATAGATAGAATGAGGTTATATTTTCTAATATACACAAAATTAGTGTCCAGTTTTGGCCTTAAATATGTAGCTGTAGCCATCTGCTATTTATGAGCAGAGATTCCATGAAGTTCCAAAAAGATAAATAAATAAATGTAATTTTCTTTTGTTTTTGTCTGTTTCACAACAACCAAGATATAATTCATTAATTAGCGAGATAAGATGCATTTTGTTTTCAGAACTAGGCTGATATTGATCTTCAGCAACAATGCTAATAAGCAGATTTTTCAAAATAGTGAACTGTTGCTTTAATTGTCCAAAAATGGCTTCAAATAAATGCAACAATTAAAAGAAGAAAAGACACATGCCAAAGGGTGTGGAAATCACTGTGTTTTAGCCATTGTTAAAAGAACATGAACAACAGAATGACCATCAAGTTTTTACGTCCTGCTTCAAAGCAGTGATGTTTTGTAATTGTCAGCGTTTGTGTTCGTACCTTAGTCCACCAAATATCTTTGCAACCGTTGCAGATAGAAAGATGAAACAAAAATCACATTACTCAGGCGGCAAAGGGAATGAAAATGAGATGATGACCTTGACCTTCAGAAAACTAGGTCAAGATCAAATTTTAACTTTTGTACACTCAGGAACTGGATAAGATAGTAAGATGAGGAAGAAGGCCATTGAACATAGATCAAAGCTACTGTTTTGATCTATGAAAGCAGGTCGGAGCACTAGCTTTGATCTTTGACCTATACAAGTACGTCAGGGTAAAATTTTAAATTCAGGGGTGTTGCGGGATGTTGCAGTCTCTGACAGCATTGGTCCTTTTTGCTTTTGTAATCAATCAATACCTTAAGAGAAAATACTGTATGTACATATATATTTTTACAGTGTTCCCTCGCGCATTCGCACATCAATGGTCGCGACTTACCCACACTGCTGGCTGTAGAGATGCTCATCGCAGATTTTTGGTAGGCAGTCACGTGATACCATACTCGCATTTTATTGGCTGACGGCATCTCGAAGTGCGCTATGTTCCATGAGTCTCGGACTTACGTGAGACACAAAAGTGCTTTAAACAGTCGATAAGAGTGTCGTTTAATATCAGTATGGGGAGGGTTCATAAACGTTTAAACCGTAAATAATAAGATAAATAGTTTGTCATTCTATTACGGAATTTGTCAATCGTGTGTGGTTCCTGGAACGCATTACCCACGAGGAACAAGGGCGCACTGTATATATAGTGTATATATTGTATATACAGTGTATATATGCAATGGTATATATATGGACCAGTCTGCTGCATCATTTTTTCCCTTTCATTTTTGGAGTGTCTTTGATTTCCCCTCTATAGGGTGATCATTTTCATTTCTATCAAATTATGTGGCATCATTTTGTTACTAATATATCACCTACTTATTATCAGGAAAGATATTCAAGATAATTTTTCCCCCGTTTCGATCTGTTGTGTTTTTGAAGTGTTCCTCTAATTTTTTTGTATATAGGTTGTATACATATATACAGTATATGTGTATATATATATATATATATACACACACACACACACACACACACACACACATATATATACATATATGTATTTATACACGTATATATATGTGTGTGTGTGCGTGTGTGTGTGTCCTCACATCAGTTCTTTAAAAAACTCCCATGCACACAATGCGTTCATTAAGGCAGTATAGTCGGTAGTGTAAGTTTCCAAATTCAACGACACTGATTCATCAGTGATCACAGAGGTTCAATAAATATACATTGGAGGAGCATGAATAAAGGCAACAGTCTGTAGCACAAAGATCAGGATGGTCCAACATTATTGTACATCCTTCTGCAATAGTTTGCTCTTTGCTGTCTGCATATACAAATCATACCAAAATAAAGGATTTTGTGTTTTGCCTGTTTAAAAGACGGTGGTTGGTGTTGGTTGCCTCCCTGGAGCTGGCTTTCATAAGTGTGTTCTCTTGCAAACCAATGACCAAAATGCAACAAAAGATTTCTGCTTTGGGATGAACAACCGTTGTGCAAAAGGCCCTATAAATTAGGTGTTTAGATTATCAGTCATTCAGTTGTTATTCACATACAATGTATATGTGAACAAGCCCGTGACACACAGGGGGCCTGTAAACATCCAGATGAGAGGTAGAGTGGCGGTTCGCTCCGTCATGGTGCATCCCCAATGAGCAACTTATAAAGGGGACGGAGGCTTTCTGAAGGGCACCACATGGGCCATCCTCCTGTCCTCAGCCCAAGAACTAGTGTTCTTGGGCTGAGGACTGTCGCTGAGGACTGCCGGCTGAGGACTGAGGACTTGGGCTGAGGACTGCCGCCCCTGTAATTCATTGTAATTTACTGTACAATGACAGGAGAGCAAGAAATTGTGAATAGTAAAAAATAAGAATGTGTTCAACTAGTTCTCGTACTGTGGTACTAATGCATTTATCTATTTAAGTCTTTTCTATTTTCTGTACTGTGACAGTTACATAAGTCATGTATCCAGCCAGCATTGCTTTGAATAACGACATCAAAAAGCAAAGACTGAAACAAATGAGTGTGAAACTCCTGTCACTGGTTACATCATCAAAGGTCTTTTGCATCATGTGAACGGAGAATTACCTCAGTTTCATATGAACTAGCACTTAATTTCCATATTCTCATCGCTTGCTATGATAATCTGACTTTATATGCAGTACAAAGAACTTGTCTCAATCCATATGGCTTTAACCAATTACTTTGACAGTGAATGTGTGATAACAGAAAACATTAGCCAATGTCTTTGATACCAAAATGAGGAAAAAATGTAAGGTTGAACTTTACAGATCTTCAACATTCTGCCTGTTCTATATGATTACGCTTCTCTTATTAATATCCACAGGGAGCCTGGAGTTACCGGCAGGTTTGTATGGTGGACAGCTGGATTTCATCGCAGAGTAATAGACGACATGTGGAATAGCTGTAAACATATCAGATCTCATTAGGTAATCTGCTAACCAGGGTTTTTACTTTTATTAAGTAGATCTAATAAAGATGGATGAAGTGCCAATGGCATGTCCTCAGACATTTTCTCGAGCAAATGCAAGCTCAGATCTTTTTGAAGCTCTGAATAATTTCCTAGAAAAATATGCCCACCTAGTACCATTTGGAGCTGGTGCATTCATAAGAAATACATTCAACAAAGCTTCTAGCCTGCTACTATTTTAAAACAATTTTGACCAGAGTGCTAAAGCAAATGGTCTAAAGATAGCTTTGATATGATGTCAAAGGGTGTAAATGTAATGTGATGTTCCAGGTGTGTCTTCGTTTGTGGTTGCTTGAGATGAGAAGAAATCAAATGCTTTTTCCTTTTCAAAGACATCTGATCCCACTCCCTCAACAACCCAGTGGTGCCACATCGCGACTGTTCTTCATAGTTTGCCCTGACACTACCTCTAATCTTTAGACACAGCAAGCAAAGACACAAAGATCCCCTTTCAAAAGACAAAATAAGGGTGGGCAGAATATGACATATGTCTCAATATGGTTTCGTTTTATGCTGATATGGCTTCACCTGAGGTGTTCAATTGACAACGCACAGCAGGTGACCGCCGATTAATCTCCCCACCACACTGACATTCAATGTGGCAGAGTCCTTAGATGGAGATCACAGAGTGAGAATCAGTGAGGGTAAAGGCAAAGAACACTAATATATCATCCATCCAGGGTTGCTAAAGACTGTATGTGAAGTGAAAGTCACATATATTGTGTGCTTGTATTGATATACTGTATACATACAGTACACACATACATAATATCAAAGAAAGGCAAGAGATGGTCAGAACTGAAGGGGCCAACCAGGACCAAGTACTGTACTTTGGGATCCCACAGGCTAATAGAAACTGCAAGGAGGCCGCAAGAAAGTCAGCCCCAGCCAGATACCTCCAGTGAGTAAGGCAAACCCTGAAAAGTCAGATGAATGCTAAGAACAAGGTGCAATATTTACAAGTACACAACATGAAACATCAAAAATTATGAGTAAATCAAGAAGTACCTCTTCCAGGTAAAATTTGATGAGAGGGAGGGGGAAGAAAAGGAAACAACATGGAGGGACAAACCCTTATATGGCATGTTCCACTATCAGAAAGAGGAATTGCTAATATCTGGATGACCTACAAACAGCTGGAAAATGCTGGACTGACAAACAGCACAGCGGTACACATCATGGCAAGAACAAGAACGGGCCAAGAATAAGTCCAAAGGCCATAGAGGCCAGAGTCTACTAGAACAGATCAGGTTCACAGTTCAGGTTATGCAAAGATCCCCTGAGATGGTCCAGCACATAGTAGCAGGGTTTAAGATGCTAGCTGGACAACAGGGCCAAGGTGCTGTGGGACTTCAGCTCCCAGACTGACAAATAGCTGCTGGCTAAACAACTGAACTGGTGTTGGACAAAGAGCAAAAGAGGAAAGTGGTAATAGATTTGGTGATACCAGCTGAGAGTAACATCAGGAAGAAGGCACACAAAAAGGTGGAGAAGTAAGCTGACGTGGTCCCCGTTGTAGTAGGTGCACTCAGAGTAGTGACCCTCAGGCTAGGAGAGAGGCTCCAGCATATTCCAGCAACACAATTTGAAGCCTCAGTCCAGAAGAGTACAGTCCTAGAAACAGCTAAGACTCAGGCACAGAACCCTCAAAACTCCCCGGCCTCTGGTGAGAGGAACATTCTTTTTTGCACACACTCTACACAATAAACATTACTACTATTGAATAGTGCCATTTACTTCACACTAACACAACATGAACGCATGTTATTAAACCCACTGAAAAGATGAAATTCCAAACTTGATGAGGTACACATCAAGTGAAAAGCATTGCAGGTGAGTACCGCATGAAGCTGGTTAAGATAAAATAATTCCTGAGCAAAGCCATCTTCAAGGTAAAATCTAAATTATGAAACATATTTTGCGTTTCTAACACTGTTTTGTGTACCATTGTGAAGGAAAGGTCACTTAATTCAGAATTTATCCATTTTGGTTCTTCTCTGAAAGGAATATTTGAAAGAAGCGTCTAAATGACATAAAGGTCCATGTATATCCCATTAGGTAATGGTTGGTCAGAAGTGATGAGGGCCAACTGCAATTATGTACCTTCTTTGGACCATTATATAAAGAAAACGGTCTTTTACAATGTAAACTATCGTTTACATTGCTGACTCCTCAAACTCACATTGTAATTGCAAAACACATAGCCTTCACTTTAAACCCATCAACATATTTGTGTGTTTATTGGAATTGTCTTTCAAGTCCTTCATCACTCCCTGCAGATATCTTTGCATAAAAGCATTTGGGAGCGACAAGCAAATTTTGTGAACAGCCCATTTATGATCTACAGTATATAGCACATCTTCTGTGTTATTTTTGTACATAATGCATGTTTTTTAGAGACAAAACGGTACAATACTACAAGAAATGGTCAGGGGCAGTTTGCTACAACTGAAGCAAGTCACAACAAATATCTACAGAGACAAGAAGAAAAAAACAAAATAAAAAATCTCCATCCTCACATCTTTATTTATATATATTTTATATATCTTTATATTACTTTATTTCATATACACTTAATGCCCTCAAAGACCACCATGAACTTATTCATTTTCTCTTCATCCTAAATATGACTATTGATTTAAATAACTCAATATTCGACATAAAGCCCAAAAAACCTGAGTCATGTGTGTCCCTCTGACCAGTCTAGTTGATTTGTTACCAGGGTTGAGCTGGGTACTAGTTTCAGGTGAGTATCCGGTACAGATGAAGCATTTTTGACAAGTATGAGCACAATACAGTAAAATTCGTCAATACTCGTACTCGTGCTAAAGAATCCTCATAACCAGCGATCCCCAACCTTTTATTGCGCCATAGACCGGTTTCATCTAAGACAATATTTTCACGGACCGGCCTTCATTTGCTCGATAGTTGTTAATGATGCCAGGACAGCTGCAGTCTAATAACAAATCATTCGCAGTGGTTTTATGTAAAATGCAGACATCAACAGACAATAATCACCTTTTTTTTCATAAATTGATAAACATCTCTGTAAACGAAATAATTGCAAGAAATAATTATATTAAAAATTCAATTCAAGTGACTGCACTGATGAAGTTTATTTTGAAATATACTGACTTATAATCAGTGCATTCAATGTAAAAGAAATATTGATCATTTCCATTAAAAGGCAGAACAAGTCAATCAAATAATAATAATTACAATAATGACAATTAGTGGTTGGGGACCGCTGATCTAGGGGTAACGGGAGACAATGACACCTGATATATGTTCCGGACGTCCGTTCAATTCTGCAGTTTGGTTTTCTTTACGGTCACTGCAGAAAATCCCACTTCAAGAAGACAGGAGGTTGGAAATGGAAACAGAGTTTTTGATACTTTTTGGGCGATCTCAGGATAATCTGCCTTGACTTTAATTCACAACACTGGCACAGTTGTGGGCACTCAATTTAGGGGTAACTGCTGGTAACCTGTCAAGTGACCGAGACCTGTCAAGAGGCACAGACACATGCATTCGTCTGTGTGCACAGACGTCACTTTTCAAAATAAAACATCTTTAGACAGGTTATCAATAAAAACAACAAAATCAAACGTTCTGTGCCGTCCGGTGCCTAATGTCCCGCAACCCGGTACCGGTGGTTGGGGACCACTAACATAGATGGATGTAACAGAGAATTGGGTAATTTTTCAAAATGAAACATCTTTCAGACTCCAAAATAAAATAAAAAGGAGTAATGTAAATTATTCTTTCTTTCTGTGCGGCCCAGTGCCAAATGACCCTCTACACCAGAAAATTAATTCAGCAGAGGTAGAGATGTATGTGTTGTTTGTTTGTCCTATAATTGTTTCTGGTAAATCTTAGGGAACAGTACTTTTGTATTTAGAGTAGTTAGTATTTTAGTATTTTTAGTTAGTATTTCAATAACCTCAAATGGTTATTCTAGAATGAAATTTAATGAATAACGACTTACAAACAATTGAGCTTACGAACAACTTCTAATTATGATCATATGTTGAGGACTACCTGTTTTGCAAAACAGCCGGCACAGAGAAACAATGATCAGCTGCACCTTTTGCAGCAGCCAACCTCTAAACCAGAAGTTGTGCATCAGGAGAACCAAGAGAGAGTGCGGCAGGAAGAGCAGTAGCTTTTATACCAGGCTCGCCTCAATGATTGGCCTTCAGCCACGTCCACCATGTGCATCAATGCATGGGGAAAAAAAAAATTTCATACTGCTACACTCTGTTGACAGATTGCTCAACAAACATGAGCCAATCTGTCCATTAGTAAAGAAAACAACTTCTTTTTCTTGTTGGTGTTATAGTGATCGCAGTAAGATTAATTAACAAAGGTGTATTAACCTAATGAAAGCTGTTGCTAAACCTCATGAGATAAATTAAGGCTGCATGTTCAGTGGAATGCTCCATCATCTTAGAGGTGGTAGAAAAGCTTATTGATTTTCTCCCACTGTTTCTGTCAAGTGTTAAAAGCTCTGTCAAGGAAAGTATGCAGGGCCAGTCCTCCTTAGCACAAGTTCAAAGAAATAGTCGGTTTTTGTAGTGCGTCAAAGAACCAAAACGGAGAATTACTTTTAAATGAATTAACAGTAATCAAAGACGGATCTACACTAGTGTAGTAATTATCAATACCACAGCTGCTCAACTGAGGAGAGCCAAAGACATTCAAAGTAGAAATTGCTTTACTGTTTGGTCACAAATTGGTTCTTCGCTTCTCAAGTCCCAGAAGCTTTCAATAAATCAGGAGCATTCACTGGACACGAGTATAGAGTAAATGAAAATAAACCAAAACTTATTAAAGACTTTTAATGTTTTTACTTCACCACACAAAAATTACTTAATGATTTTTCATGATTTCACCATATCTGTCAGGGAAGAACACATTAAATATTGGAGTGTTCCAAATGAAGCAGTTAATCCAAGAATATGTGTTTCTTTTTTTTTTTCTTTGACTTTGCAGGGCTTGCTTGAGTCTCATTTCAGTCTAAATGCAAGAATTTTCCTAGGATTGCAAGACATTGACTTTTAACGGTTTTTGTCATTCATATATTTGAAAGAAGAAGGAAGAAACCATCAAATAGAGGAGTGGATCCATGAATTATTTTCTTATTTTTTTGAAATTAGGATTAAGGTTTGTTTCAAGGACTCTTAGGACTATGGTGAGGCTGTTTATCGTAGTTTCATTCATGTATGATTTCAGCCTTTCCATATGTGGTTTGCATATTATACATCTTCATCATTTGTCCTTGTCTTACTCTGGAGAGCCTGTGAGAAACAAAACCATGAAGAAAACTTTTGAGCAATTTGGTGCAAAGCAAACACCCTGATGTATCACCTAATTGTTCATTAATTATATCACACAGTGACAGTGACAGGTAGTCCCAATTACAAATGTCACGGTTGGCCTGGCCCTCTATCAAGCTCCATCGCCCCTGGAAACCATAATATGTACAAATCACCTTGTTTACTTAATGCAAGAGGTATACAGTAGGTCATAAAATAAACACACTAGATTTTTAGGTGTAAAAACATAAAAAAGGAACTTAATTTTGGCTTGTCCTATACGGGGTCAACACAGTGCATCATCCTTTTTGTATTTAGATGAACAGTATTTCTTTAGCAAAGGTTTTTACTCCAGATACCCTTCCTGCAGCAATCATCTGAATTTCCCAGGCTTGGGACCAGCCTACAGTTGACACTAGCTTGTGCCCCAGTAAGACTGCAGATGCGCTCTACCACTGAGCTACATGGCTTTGTTACATGGCTTGTAAAAAAAAATAAATAAAAAAATACAAAACTATGGTAATATAAAAGATAGGTTACTTTTATAAAAAGACTTCATATTACCATTTGTAATCATGAAAATTAAAATAAAATGAATAAAATAAAACATCATCGTACTATAAATTCATGTTTTTGCTTTTCTTATAAATGACAAAGAATAAAAAAAAATTGTTACCAAAACAAAAAAACAACAACAAATAAATATGATTTGCTGAGCAAGTGGTCTGTCATTAGTATTAACTGAATTGCTCACCTTTGTGCCGAACTAGCGGATGACTTCGGATAATTCAGCAATAAACACAAAACAAAACAAAAAAATTATTTTCAGTCATCTTTGACATATTACTTGAGACATCATTGCAAATATTGGCTCTGTTGGTTTTCCTACCCCTCATGCAGATTGCATAGTCAAACAGTACCCCTGTTTTATAATGGATCCACTATGTGGTCGCAGGTGAGTGTGTTTAAGGTGTCGTGGAGCCACTGGTCAGCAGGATGTCCTCTCAACCTTTAGCCCTTGGGGAGTCACCCAATGAGGACTTGGCCATGCTGCATCTCATTGTTTGTTTCCTCTGCACCATAATTTGTATTCTGGTTCTGTCTGGCTGCTGAATGTGACACCTATTTAGCATTATATTTGAATTCCTCTTAAGAACCTCTTCAAAGGAGCACATACACGGCGACCGAAAAAAGAACAAATAGCAGATGGTGTTGAAACTCTGTTCACATCAGAGGGTGATGCAAATGTTCATATGTCATTAATGTTGTGGACAGTAATATGATAATAAGGGGATACATAGCACATACTCTCTTAAAAGGGTGGGGTTTTTTTGCTGCCTCTCTGGAGTAGATGAGACAATATTGTGCACGTTATGATCGCGGGAGGTCCATAATTATGGATGATGGACCTCATGGCAGGAGAACGGATGGACTGCAAATCACAATCATGTCCGTAAACACACAAATCAATTTATTAGCAGAAGTAATTGATGGGGTATCATCCCTTGACCGGCATTGCATAGTAATTCTTTTTAATAGTTGCCACTGTGCCTCACAGAGTTAGTCATGCTGAAATTATATTAATACTCTGGTGTCACTGCACAGTCAAACTCAAAGTGTTCTGTGATGCCACATTAATGTAGGGCATGTAGGGCATAGCTTCTAAAGATTCATTATGTCACAGCTTACTCAACTGGGAGTCTCAATTTAAATAGTCTGTAATGAGTGATAATAATTCATCTAACAAATTATTATTGTGGGTCATTGGTTAAAAGTCTTAAAGCAGAGTGTGTGATTTGATGGAAAAAATGGACAGAGGTATGGGAAGTATTCCATACTTCCCATGTCCAGGAGGAGAACAAAATTAGTTCTCAATGTCTGTGCAAGCAATTTATTCCGTGTCCATATTGAGGTCAGTTTTAAGACACCTACTGCTTCACCCTGGGTCTCTGATATCTAATCAATAAATAATCTGTGACTGGATGCGCACTACCAGTCCCTCATCCATCACTCACCGATTTCCCTTTGTATCAGTCTGTGCATTTATAGGCTGCTGCCTGAATGATAAACCAGACAGCAGAGGTGAAATTTCCCCTCAGATCACACGCATTCCTCCCTGGATTCATTATGAACTGTCTTTTCTCTATCTGTGCTGTTCCACATTTATGGCCTGAAAAAAACACTCACCTGGTTTAAATTATTTCCAAGGACTACTAATAAAGTCAAAACTGCCTGCTTATCACTTGACATTATCTCTTCTCTTGCCAAGAGACAAAGCAATGGTACGGTCGTGCAATCTTTCACCACATGCACACATAACTGTTTTTTAAACTCGCCACCTGAAACTAATGGAGTCTAACTAGTAAGAGGCAACATTTGGCGGTCAATTTACAAGTTCATTCATTCATTCATTTTCCTAATCCCTTCATCCGCTTGCGCGGGTCACGGGGAGCTGCCA
Organism: Antennarius maculatus; assembly: GCA_013358685.1. NCBI lineage: Eukaryota > Metazoa > Chordata > Actinopteri > Lophiiformes > Antennariidae > Antennarius > Antennarius maculatus. Next base: position 7,720,466 of record CM023619.1, on the reverse strand, counting down.
GCTTTCTAAGGGTGTGAGGCGGGGCAAACTGGCGACGCCAGTGCACCATGGAGCTACACGAGGACATACACTCACTCCTATGGGCAATTTGGAGCGGCTAATTAACCTGAAGTGCAATCGTGCATATTTTTGGAGGTGAGAGGAAGCCGGAGAGCACGGAGAGAACCCACGCAGACACGGGGAGAACATGCAAACTCTGCACAGAGCGGGACTCGAACCCGGACCCGCCTTGTTGTGCGGCGACAGCGCTACCCACTGTAATTCAGCCAGAGCCATTTCACCTAGTTTTTCCTTTCTCTCTGACCAATTTCACTTCCATTTCAAAAGTCCTCCAAAAACACTTGATCATCTCTATTTCCATGGTCACAGATAGTGCTCGTGGTTTGGATTAGCGTGTTTCGAAGAGAGACCTGCACTTGGATGAATACATCCAATTTTCCCTTTTGTAGAGATGACATTTAATTACACCTGTACAGCTCATACTCTTGTCAGTTTTTACCCATTATTAAACTTATTGACCTTAATGGGAGGTCTCTGAGAATCAATATTCTTTCCTCACACTCTGTAGCACAGAGAGTAAGTATGGACCCCTTTACAATCTCTTTCGTGGTGGAATTCATCTCTGTTTTCCAGTAAAATAATAACAGTGCAGTTAACAGTTAGGTAATATTTTTTTTATAATGTTGAAACATTGTCTTATTTAAAGACAAATAGCAGAACCAAGTACCTTTATATTATAACCAGGGATGAGCGAGTACACCACCATCTGTATCTGTTCAAACATCTAAATTATCTGTATCCGTATCTGTAGTCGGAGTAGGTGGGGCTAAAACAGGAAGTGGGTGTGGTTTAACCAGAAATGGGTGTGGCTTAAATCAGTACATTCATTTTAAGAACGAAATTGATTGATCATAAGTTGCTATATTTATTGTTTATTTTAAAACTATTTACAGAACAGCCTCAAAATTGAGATTCAAATAAAAGTTTTTGATTACAAAAGTAAGAGAACTATTTACAGAACAAGTTTTTATGAACTCAGAACATGAATATTCTTAAGTGTATGAATGAATATTTACAGAATAGCGTCAGAATTGAGATGCAATGCTTTTGATCACAATAATAAAAGAACTATTTACAGAACAAGTTTTTTATGAACTCAGAATATGAAGTGCATTAATGAATACAATGCATGCAATAGGAAATTCTGAACTACAAAGTATGCATGAAAAAAAATGTTATACTCAACACAACTTTCAAATTGTTTTTCTTTTCAAATTTTTAAAAATTTTTATGATTAAACTGTATTTTTTGCAATTATTTATTTATTTTAGCCACCTAAAGTTATTTTTTTCCCACACAAAGTTAGACAATGTTGATTAAGGTGTGTGTATGTGTGTTTATGAGTGTGTCTGTGCATGTGTGTGTGACTGAGTGACTGTGTGAGAGGGAGAGAGAGAAAGTGAGAGCCCGTGTGTGTGTATGTGTGTATGTGTGTGTGCGCTCGTGCTATGTAACAGTTAAAATATCTATATAGCACATAAATTATTAATTTGAAATGAAATGACAAAGTGTAAAACTAGGAGTAAGCAGGTAAAATAAAAAAATAAAAAAAAACGACTGGAGTGGAGGCAGTGACCAATGTGACACGAGCAACAACAAAACAAAACAAGAAACAAGTTCACCAAGTAACCTTAAACAAACCAAAATAGAGGCAAGCTGAAGAGAACATAAGGAAGGCAACGTGACCTACAGTGAAGCCCACAGAGAGAGATCAGTCAATGTCTGTGTGTGTGTGAGAGTTGGGCAGTGCCAGCGACAGCTCTGACTGCAGTGATGTCTGATGTGTCTCTGTAGGGAGGGGCGGGCCTTGTGTGTGACTGGCCAATCACAGAGTGTGAAGACAGTCAGTTCTGAAGATTTTCCTTCAGCTATCCCAGCTGGGATAGGCTTCAGCTCCCCCTGTCCCACGCAAGCGGATGAAGCGGTCAGGAAAGTGAATGAATGAACGAGCATGGGTATTGACGAGTTTTACTTGTGTTTTACTTTACTTTTACTTGTGGCATGCTCTGACAAAAATGCATTATTCATACCAGATACTCGTCTGAAATGAGTACCTGGCTCAACCCTAATTAAAACTGTCCTATGGTGCAGCACTTGTCATTTCTTGAGGATCTAATGTCACTCCACTGGATACTGGAATCCATCTCAGTATCCAATGCGTATGATGAAAGGTAGAACCTGAAAGAATGATCAATTTATTGCTCAGAAATCAACAAAATCTAGAAAGAATCTATCAATAATTCATCCAACTTAAGGAAACAAACATGAGAGAATAAGCCAGCCAAAAACGAAGGGGCTTACACCATTGACGGGCAAACATATGCTACTGCTAACATTCTCAACTCAACTTCTCAATCATTCCACCTATAATTCAAGCATGCCTGCACTCAGCCTCATCACAAACCTTTCTTTTCAGAGTTTTTGACTGACAAGCAAACTCAAATGTGAGTGTGTGTGTGTGTGTGTGTGTGTGTGTGTGTGTGTGTGTGTGTGTGTGTGTGTGTGTGTGTGTGTAATTGTGTGGTGGTGCATGTGAAAACGCTAAAAGCGGAGGTGTCTCGTTACAGATGATGATATTGCAGCTTAGATTGATGCCGCAGCTCTGCCTCTGCCAAGAAATCAATGACATGGCTACCCGTACAAATCAGGCTCACAGCTGCCAGGAAAGAGAGGCACAGCCCGGCTCTGATCAGAGACGGTTCGATGGATAGTTTTAAACAAATTAAATAGGGTAGAAGATATATTGGAAATGCCTATTTACATTTGTGTGTGAGAGGGGAAGTAGCGAGAAAAGAGAAAGTGGGAGAGTAAAGCTTTTATGAATTTATAGGAGATGATGGAAATAACTCATGGGGAGAGGATATGGTGGTGGGAAATGCAAAGGATTGGCAACATAATAAACATGAAAAACATTCGGATCAACTGAAATGAAATTGGTTTTGTTTTGTCTGCTACAGCATAAAATTAAGCTCCAAAAGGAACATTTTAAACCCAGACAATATGTATATATACTGTATATATATATAGACACACACACACACATATATACATATACATCACAGTACAACTGTAATATTTGTCAGTGTAAACAGAGACCTCTTATTGAGTTAAATTTAAATCTTGCTAAAACAAAGGCTCTAGGTTCTATATAGCAGAGCAGAAAGTTACACTGAGCCAGGCGGCAGGAAGCTGTGCTACAACGACCCAAATTAGCTTCCTAGCTAAAACCTCTGCTAACATCATTCTAACATCATCATTCAGGGTAAATAGACAATTATCTCCTCTGCTGGATACAGACTGAAGAGACAAAAATGTAACATCAGTCCAGTCAGATGCCCATGTGGTACTTACACTTTATTATCAGTGACAATATTATTTCTGCCTGTGACATGTGGGCTTCACTTCATGTTGGTTTTCTGTCGCTCATTCCCTATGGGGTTACACCTTCACTTAACTGCCAGCGGCTGTCAATCAAATTCCCTCAACTGAGATGAAAAACAGCATTTCTGATGTTCCCCCCAAATCTCTCTTTTCTTCTTTTAACACATAAAATCTTTTCACTACTCATTCCTTTTTCGGCATTTTGCAGAGACACATACGCATAACTGAATGTGTTTTACAAATGAGGCCTTGTTCATATTTACTCCGTAAAGTGAGGAACTATTTATTGCTGCAACCTAAAATTGGCATACACGCAGTGATGCATCTCCATATTATGTTTATTACACTTATCACACTTATCATATGTTATGATTACCTTAAAAGGTAATTACAGACAATATAATCCAGTCTAGCATGAAGACTAAACAAATGCATGGCATTCACCTTCACCTCTCAGTGAGTACTGAGTAAAATAATCTGCTAATACACGAAATGTTTAAAAGTTCAGGCTTTCCTGTGACACTTCAGTATCAGATCAACAGTATTAGTCTTCTTCCAGCAACATCTTAAACAGCAAATCCCCTCCCTATCTAAGATTTTAGTGTTGGGTCGAAGAAATAAAGCCACCGGCATGTACATAAAATAGTACAACAATATACTTTAGTGTCAGCTCAAACATCTCTATGAATCGGTGTACTGTAAATGTCTGTAGATGCATTTACAAATACATCACTGCTTAAGTTCCACCTTGTTTTACTCTCTGATACATAAAGAAGATGGATAGCGCAATTTCTACTATGTTTTCCAGGGTGAAGAGAATTAAATATATTCGCTGGAATATGGCAGGAGGACTCACTGGTTTGTGACTGTCAAATAATGTTCCAAATGTTTCTCTGTACCTATGGGACAAAGGACGGGGCTTGATGAGGCAGATGCCGGGGAAATGCTGCTAAATCACCAGATATCACAAATGTAAAGACAATGAGAAAAGAAATGGGGCAAGGTGGAAGCTGGTGCACTCAGCACTCAGTTAGAGTCTTCTTTTCCTTTCGGCTTTTCCCTTCAGGGGTCGCCACAGCGAATCAATTGCCTCCATCTAACCCTGTCCTTTGCATCCTCTTCTCTCACACCAACTACCTTCATGTCCTCTTTCACTACATCCATAAACCTCCTCTTTGGTCTTCCTCTAGGCCTTCTGCCTGGCAGTTCAAAACTCAGCATCCTTCTACCAATATACTGACTATCTCTCCTCTGGACATGTCCAAACCATCTCAGTCTGGCCTCTCTGACTTTATCTCCAAAACCTCTAACATGTGCTGTCCCTCTGATGTACTCATTCCTGATCCTATCCTTCCTGGTCACTCCCAGAGAGAACCTCAGCATTTTCATCTCTGCTACCTCTAGCTCTGCCTCCTGTCTTTTCCTCAGTGACACTGTCTCTAGACCAAACAACATCGCTGGTCTCACCACAGTTTTGTACACCTTTCCTTTCATTTTAGCTGAAACTCTTCTATCACACATCACACCTGACACTTTTCTCCACCCATTCCATCCTGCCTGCACACGTTTCTTCACCTCTTTTCCACACTCTCCATTGCTCTGGACTGTTGACCCTAAGTACTTAAAATCCTCCACCTTCTTGATCTCTTCTCCCTGTAACCTCACTCTTCCACTTGGGTCCCTCTCATTCACACACATGTACTCTGTCTTACTGCGGCTAACCTTCATCCCTCTCCTTTCCAGGACAAACCTCCACCTCTCTAGCTTCTCCTCCACCTCTTCCCTACTCTCACTACAGATCACAATGTCATCTGCAAACATCATAGTCCATGGAGATTCCTATCTAACCTCGTCTGTCAGCCTGTCCATCACCATAGCGAACAAGAAGGGGCTCAGAGCTGATCCCTGATGCAGTCCCACCTCCACCTTGAACTCCTCTGTCACACCTACAGCACACCTCACCACTGTCTTGCAGTCCTCATACATGTCCTGCACCGCTCTAACATACTTCTCTGCCACTCCAGACTTCCTCATACAATACCACAGTTCCTCTCTGGGCACCCTGTCATAAGCTTTCTCCAGATCTACAAAAACACAATGCAGCTCCCTCTTGCCTTCTCTGTACTTCTCTATCAACATCCTCAAAGCAAATACTGCATCTATAGTACTCTTTTTTGGCATGAAACCATACTGCTGCTCACAAATGCTGCTCACAAATGCTCACTTCTGCCCTTAGTCTAGCTTCCTCTACTCTTTCCCATAACTTCATTGTATGGCTCATCAGCTTTATTCCTCTGTAGTTGCCACAACTCTGCACATCTCCCTTGTTTCTAAAAATGGGCACCAGCACACTTCTCCTCCACTCCTCAGGCATCTTCTCACTATCTAAGATCCTGTTGAACAACCCAGTCAGAAACTCTACTGCCACCTCTCCTAGACACTTCCAAACCTCTACAGGTATATCATCAGGACCGACTGCCTTTCCACTCTTCATCCTCTTCAGTGCTCTCCTCACTTCATCCTGACTAATCTTTGCTACATCCTGGTCCACAACAGTCACCTCTTCTAGTCTTTGTTCTCTCTCATTTTCCACGTTCATCAACTCTTCAAAGTACTCTTTCCATCTTCCCATCACACTGCTGGCACCTGTCAATAGACTTCCATCCCTATCCTTAATCACCCTAACCTGCTGCACGTCCTTCCCATCTCTATCTCTCTGTCTTGCCAACCGGTATAGATCAGTCTCTCCCTCCTTACTGTCCAACCGAGCATACAAGTCATCATAAGCTTCTTGTTTGGCCCTCAGCACTCAGTTAGAGTAAATACAACATTTTTTCTCTCGGTTTGATTAAAAGTAGATAAATATAAACATGCCATCTTTTTGTCTGGGCCCACCTACCTTCCTTAAACACATCCATTATTCCTTACAGAATAATGGATGCTGTCTGTCTTTAATACAAATGTTACTTATCAATTGTTCAAATTATTATATAGCAATTAAAACATGCACCATGGTGCGCACCTCAGAAGGCTGTTCAGAGTCATTGTGCATGGCTGTGCTGTGAGAGTTTTAAACTAAAATTCCCGATAACAGATATCAGTTGAGTAAAAGAGAACACTACAGAGCCAAGGTAGTAATTGGAGACTTCTGCCAAAGTCATTTTGGCAGTGAAGGAACGCTTTATGCTGACTAAGGCCAAAAAGTTTTGGACGAGGAATTGATGAGCATGTATCATAATGTTGTACAATTCTATAGGGACAAACGCTGAAAGTTCCTTCAACTTATGGTCCGTCACCATCAGAGGTGTGCGGTGTGTTATAATGAATGATGCCAACAGTGAGTGTGAGCAAAGGACACTCAACCTTTTGGCAGAACTAGCACTTTTGATAGTTTCTTTGCTTTAATGTGTAATATTCATCGGCTGCATGAAATATAGATGGAGATTCTTAAAATGAAGCTTTGCTTGCTTTCTGATGGCAGCAGCAGAGGACGTACTGTACGTGACTCCAAAAAGAACGCTCCATGACTCTCCCTCCCTTCTCTGTCCAGAACTAACCAAACCAAACTGCTGTCAAACAAAATCAGTAATGATCACATTTTATGTCTTTTTCAGTGCATCTCACCTTTTTGAAGGTTGCGTTATCCTATAAAATATATTATAAGATTGTCTGTTAAATTCTTCACAGTATTCTGGAGAGGGTTGCTTCATAATCTCTAACTGGACTGGACATGATTTTTAGAAAATAGAGCAGATTTAAACAAATATTTAAAAAACACACTGCACATTATCATAACATTGTTCAATTGCTGGCAATTGCACTTTTAGCTAAACATTTAGTGGAATTGCCTCCAATAAACTGCTGCTGCCTATTTTTTGGTAGAGGAACATATAAATATCAGAGAGCATATGAAAAACATGTAGCTACACAGTTTGAACATTTGCGATTTGACAATATTTGCCATTGCCTCTCACTCGGCAGCAGATGCAACAAACCGCTTTTCTCCTCAGTCAAATTTTGATCTTCGACTTCGATGGTAAGAAATACAGTGCAAACATGCAATCTGCTGATAAAACTTCACGTCTTTGATACTGGTCCCTATGGGGAGCATTGGTTTGAATGCTGAAATGAGACTGTGTGAATCCTAACAGAAGGCTCCTACTGCAGGGTCACAGCTACACTGGGAGACAACATGTGCTGAATACATTTGAAAAACACTATGCTTTGATATTCAGATCAGCCAGCTCTGCATTGGAGAGACTGTTAGTGTTATCATCCAAGGGAGCACATCTATGAAAATGGATGTTGACTTTTTCCCCGACTAAAAGCATACAAGGATGTGCTAAAGCTCCTATCTCACTTATTTGTCTGTGTGTATCTATCAGTCCAAAGAAATGCATGAAGACATTGCATACGGTTGTAGAAAATATGTTGGTGATTTAGGAGGAATGAATTTCATAATTTAGTCCTGTCTTTAAAATAATTTTGGTCCCTTACACAAAGCACAAAAGAATCAACTGTTTCTTGTTAAGTATTGTTTTGGCAAAATTTCCATGATTAACAAAATAATGGGCCAATGTATTTTATTGTGTATCGCATTAATCAGAAATCCTGGAATTAAAAAACAGACCTACACTCTTTTCAATACCTTACATACCAATCAACAGAATTAACTAGATTCTAGACTTAAACTTTTATTATATGATTTGTCAAGACTTAATCATCACCCAAATTAATTTTCACTGAAGAAAGAATATTACAACCTCAAGGTTATATGGGCTTTGTCTTGGTATCTAATGACCACATAAAACACTAGTGGTCTTAATTATTGATAATTAACCTAATGAGATTTGATTCATACACTCCATTTTCATCATTAACATAACTTTTTAGTATTTATTTCCTTCTCTGCAAAGAAGATAATGTTTGTGCTGGCATTGCTTTGTTTGTCTATCTCTTACCAGGACCACTCACATTGTCATCAAAATGATTTAATGATGTGTGTTTTTCTTTTTGGAGACATTGGGTATGATGATTCTGGTTATGTCATCTTCTAAAAAATGAAATATTTCATGTTTTGAAATAATAATTTTAAATAATGTCTAGGATCTGATTTGGATCCAATTTACATTGTGGATCTGGTGATCCGGAGTGCTTGAATTTAAGGCTTCTGTAAATCCAAAATAACTGATAGAAACGAATTATACAGACTGAATTAAGATCTGATTGAATCTAATATATCTTTAAAGCTTTCCAATATCTTACTTAAGATATCGTGACCATGAATGAAAGTATTTTTTTCTATAATTTATACATCTAATAATTCATACTGTATATGCAGCCCGTCTTTAGCCGTTATCCAGTTTTAAATAGTATTTTTTTTCCTGCTGCTGCCTATGAGAGTGTTATCCAACTGACCTTGTAGCTTATCAAGAGCACTCAATCTAACCATCAAATACTTGCTCAGGACATGATTTCAAGGATCCGACATGGATAGCCCATAATCTCATCTATGCTATATTGAGCAGACACACATTCTTCTCTGTTGCTGTTTCTGCATTGACAGAGGGAGTGCATGAATGCAATAACTTAGACATAAATATGGAGTATATGTAGTTCATCATGTTCACCATGTCCTAGTTCCTACATCGCCTCCATGATTTGCATTTTCTGACCCAACCTCTCCACTGGAGAAGCTGATCTTAGAGATGTACCTCTCTTTTTCCTCCCCTTATTAGAATCCCCTCGTTTCAAGAAAGACCATCATCATTGACAGGTCTATGTCATTGTTAAACCAGTGTAGGCAGCTATTTGATGGACAGCTCTTATACACATATCCGGAGGTGTGTTTACTTGCACCACTTTGTCTCTCTCCACATGTGTGATGTCATGCATACCAAATTTATAAGCAATGTGATCAGTCCTCCAGGGCTCGTCAGCGGGCTTAGTCGCTACTCATACACCGTCACCGCTGAGGCCTGTGTAGCCCGGTGACTGACTTGACAGCTCTATTAAAAAAAGAGAATGCAATTGCGTTCTTTTCTATCCCCATAGCATGCATGACCAACCAGGCCCAGTGGTAAGTGGGTGGGATCCACTTGACCTGCCTTCCATTAGGTTTATGTCAGTGTGGGAATGCTTTTACCTTTTGGTGCTGTCCTTTGAGCAGGGGTTGTTAACAAAGAGATCCGGGATGTATACATGCAGAGACAGCAACCTGGATACCTGGAGACATGAAAAAAAAAATTGCATTTAAATACAGATGGTCTGTGAATCACTGCTGGTTGATTTGAGTGCACTGCTCTCACGTAAGGAATCTATGCCCCTTTAAAGGTCTGCACGACCATGTGAAGCACACCCATGAGCAGGAGGCCGGTCCTTACATGGAGAGGTCCCAGTGGAAAGGGGTAAAATGCAAAAACGTGGTCCTTGTGGGCCAGGAAGCCCACATATCAGTAGTTCCATGTTTGGAACTAGATCATGCTCATAAAACCAGACATTTCCTTCATCACGGTGCTTATCAAAGATGATGGAAGGAGACCAAAAGAAAGTGGATGGGGATGGGTATTGTATGCAGTAGGTGTGTGCAGCAAATGGAGGATGGTTCTACCCAGGAAGGAACTCTATCTATATGGTATTTCCAATGCACAAGAGTGCATAGGCTACCACATGAGATAGCATTTTGTTGTCAGGGTTGCTTCTTTTGAGAGCCTTTGAGTGTGTTGTCACTTGTCATTGTTGAATGTGTGCTGGATACATATACTTTTGAAATATTACATTTTACACAGAGTGGGCTTTCTTTAGAGGGGGCAGAGATGGGGTTCAGCTCATTGTCTGCACTCTGCCCACTGGGCTGTTGTGTTTCATATTTACTGGTTTCACATCTACCCTGTGCTGCATGTGTTCCATGCTAAATGCCAACAAGCCACAGTTGCACTTGGTGGCAACAAGAGGCCCCAGCAGATTTTTTTATTTTATTTACTCTTGTACAGAATTTGGATGGAAACAACCAATTTTTTTCTCTTTTCACTGCTCTTTGCATATACAAGAAAACATCCGTCTCAATTCAGAAGTGAGCTCTGCTTTACTACTCAGCTCCCAGTGCCATGACCAAAGACACAGATTTTTGACAGGATTATATATTCTTCTCCTCTTTGGACTCATGCCTTGAGCACTCTGCTGTATTCCGTCTCATGGTTCTGACTGCAGTTTTACACCGGAAGCGCTTGAACTGAAAAAGCAATATGATTTCAATCCGGACATTTGTTGCACGACAACATCAAATGGATTATACCATCTTGCACCGATGGTATAATCCATTTGATGTTGTCGTGCAACAAATGTCCGGATTGAAATCATATTGCTTTTTCAGTCTTGTGCTCTTGCTCTCTTGCTTTCCTGAACAGGAGAACACTTGTGTGTATAACGGAGACTTGGGTTCAGGTCCAGCCCACCTGTGACTATAAATGGGCTAGTTGGTTTAGGTGGTGTATGTAAAGTTGCATTGTATTCAGAGTACATAATTATACTTCACAATCTAATCCATTTTCATCACACCAAGGGCTAACTCTCCCCAACATTCAGCGAAATTATGCAAACATTTTAGAATCTAAAACCTTTGTTGTGGAGGTAATCATTAACATAACATTAAAATCGATGCTGTCAACTTAGTTCACCATCACTACTTTCGAAGTAAATTGGTTTGGACCATTTTTTTTTCTAATCTGGGTGCATTGTGTCAACATTAGGATTAAGCTGAAACAAGATAGAGGCAAATCTCCTTGACTTTCCCAAGATCAGACGAAACGCTGCCTCGTTATGGCATCCCCATTTAAATAAAACATCTTGGTTGGAGCCTTTGGGATGATGCTCTACAAATGTCAGAGCTAAATAAAAGCTTTTTTTCAAAATCGATAAAAACATGACATGCACTCTTCATTGTTAAATAATTATCCTTACATAGATGAGGGGAAGTGTCAGAAGTTTCTTTGCAGATAAATATGTCAGGGCTCGAACACAACTGGTAGGAAGAACCCAAAAAGCATGACAGAGTAACAAGACTCAAAAAAGGTTTAATAGCACAGGCAGGGTTCAGGTTCTGAGATATTAGTCCAACAGGCAGATGAATCAGACAAACGGCTGGCGAACGGGCAGAGTCCGAAAAAACAGGTGTGGTCATACACAACAGGCAGTCCAAAAACCGGGCAGACAAATCTGAGGTGGGGTAGACGAAAGGCAGGGTCTGGGAAACAGGCTGAGTCAATCATTAAAAACAGAACTACAGGCAGGATTCAAAGGCTGAAATGTCAGGGCGAACACTAAACAATGTGGCAGAGAGCAGAAGTCTGAGCTGGCATATGAAGGGTGGAGGCAGACTGAGGAGTGGCTGCAGGTGTATGGAGAGAAGGCAGGTGATGGGAATGAACTGATTGCAATGAGTGCAGGATCTGAAATGACATGATATGTTAGTGAAATAAAAACAAACAGAAATTATTAGACACAGAGTGTGACAAAATAGCAGGTAAAATCTGTTATGATTCAATGAATTTCTGTTGCATTCTGGGAAGAAGTGTACATCTACCTACAGAGGGAACACAATAACAGAATGTTGAGGCAGGAAGTCACTAATCATTATGCAGGACGTCAAAAAGAAAAGTTCAAAACAACTCAAAGTTGTCTTTTCATCACCATGATCACAAAAACAAACAAACCTTCAAGATTCTTTGTATGGGAGGAATCATCACATCCACTAAATATGCAAGCGCAATGTAGTCTGTAGTTATCTGCTTTGAAAACAGTTCACACAATCCCACACAAGAAATTGCAGATCAATAAAAACTTTTTTCTCTGCTAATATCTCTCTTGGGACCATCTGCTTCTATCCGTCCTCTTGTGTTTCCATCCAAAGTGCCAGGTAACTGGGGCTAAAGCTGCAGGCGTCAACTCTTTTTAAACAAAAACAGCAATACAACCCACCAGATCATTACTAATTACTGTACAATGCAGTTGAAGCTGAAGCAACGGCAAGCAACAACATGTGTCCATATTCATATGTGAAATTTGTCCCTATCAGCAGGGCAGAGCCTATACAATGCAAAAGGAGAGAAAATGAACAATGGAATTTAATGGGATTGTTTGTGATTCTATATTGTTTCTGGTTCTGGCTCATGTTAGTGTTCCACAATGCATCAAGGAAATGAACATAATGCTTTAAAGTGCAATCTTCACTGCAGGATTTACAGAACAAGAGTTCTTGGTCTCAATAGAACATAAGGTGACTTTTTAGGAAAGATTCTTCACCTGAACAACCACCAAGTATTACTTCAGTCATGCAGTAATTACACCTGTTGTACTTCGCAAGTGCTCATACAAATGCCTGTTTGGTGCTGTTACCACCTCCACTGGCAAAATGACACATGATTATGCCTTCATTACTATCAAATTGAACATCGTGGTGGAATAAAGGTTCAATGGACCCACAATGGTAACAGTGTCTGAATGGGGCTAATGAGTAAATAATGAGTAAACCAAGGGCAAGGTGCTACAAGCTTTACTAAACATACACATAAGTTGCAGTATGATGTGAAAAGTGAATCATAAATAAGCTTTATTTTACTCCATTATATATAAATAAAGATGTTACTTTTGGTGTCTTTCTGTCTTGCCTACCATTTCTGGTTCCCATCAACAGGAGGCAGGTTTTTTTTATCCTGCTCTCATTAGTCAGGGAGACAGTAAGAGAGACAGCTGTTGGACTGGTTCATTCTTATCTCCTGTGCTCGCTCCCTCTTCCTCACCGTCTTTCTTTCCACCCCTCTCCTCCATCTTCCTCAAGCTGTATGGCTGGCACAACTAGTGACAGTGATTCCTTGGCTCCATCTCATCCACACTGGCTTTTCCTTTCATAGCGTGTCTCCACTGACTTCTTGTTTTGTTCACCCTTCCGTCTATCCTTCCTCTTTACGCTAGAAGCCGTTGGTCAATTTGAGACGTAAGCTCAGTGACCATGAAAGGACAAAAAGAAAACAAGCGAGTGGAAGGTGATTAGCATCCCAAGTGAGTCAGACTATTAAAATCAATACCAGCTCATCTCTATAGCCAAAGCAATGGTCACAGTGCAAAAGTGTCTGTCCTCTCTCGATTCTCATCTTAGGTGTCTCATCTCTCTTGAGATGACACCTAAAAAAATATTTAAAAAAAAAAGTTGATCAAAAATACGAATGACATCCAAAAAATTTGCAGTTCAACAAAATTTCACTCTTCAAATACAAAGAAAATCCCTCAACCTCAATTGAAGTCAGTTTCACCCGTGTGTGCTGACCAGAATATATTTCTGTGTTTTCTCCCTCCAACAATGACAGATCCTTGGCAGCACACTGTCCAGACTATGAGTGGTGTGTCAGCCATGTTTGTTTTAGATGACAGATGCAATCTGCCCCTGTATCAGCTGATGGTTCAATCTATATCTCATTACTCTTTCCAAATAATGTTATCTTGGCTGAGATTTTCAATGCATCATAATGCATTGAGTCCAAGTGATGGACTGTATGGCTACTTCAGGAAACCATCCCTCTAACACAACACGGTAGTAAATAAAGTACATCTACTATTGCTGTGACAAGTTTAAAAGATACAGAATTTAATTTTATTTCACACTATAAGATGTTTGTACTTTATTTTCACTTCATACTTCCCATCCAAATTGCCCTCTCTCTCTGTCTCTCCCTGTTTCTCTGTGTCTCTCTCACTCCCTCTCTCTCTCCATCTTTGCAATTATTCACTTTTTTTCTGGGGCAGCAGTAAAGCAGGCTTTGCTCGTGTGATTTACTTTCTATTAGGGGATTAAAAATCAATTATGCAGGAAGCCATGCGTAGGCGTGATTATAGCTGTGCATGACGGCACCATTCATCACTGGACCACTCATCTCTGCAGCCGTTAGTTACACAACACATACTGGGACAGCCTTCTTTTACCATGAACTCTGCCCCTCGTCTTTTACGCATTGTAAATGAAGAGGGTCCGGTATATAATAAAAGATGAATGGTTGAGCTATGTTAAAAAAAAAAGAAGAACAACCTTTGTACAGCGTAATGATATAAAGTGAGTATGTTAAATGACATCCCACCACACAAAAAATTAAACTGGAACTTTTTTAACCTTGTGCATCTTTTCCAGCTGTTCCTTCAGTCTCTGGTTCTTCCATATCGTCTTGCCCTTCTTCCTGATGGTTTTGTCAGTCAGGATTGTCGCACCTATAACAACTGCCCTGTTCTGCTCCTCGTCAACCACCACCATGCCTGGTCAGTTAACCAGCAGCCACGTGTCAGTCTGGAACCTGATGTCTCACAACGTATTTTCTTTGTTGTCCTTAATCTGTTTCAACCTCCCATTGAGATTCGTGGACTTCCTGTCTTGCCTTACTCCTCCCCTATCTGTTGCTGTCTGTGGGGCTCTGTTAACTGCTCATTTTCCTAATGAATGGATGCTCCTTGTTTCTTCATGGATCATCACCGACTTTTAAGACTTTTTGCATCTTCACAGCAGTGTTATCCATCGCTTCCTACAGCCAACTTACTGTTCTTCCCAGCAGCCAAAGTCCACATGCTGACAGTTTGGTTAATATTTTACGACCCAAACTGTCGTAAAAAGCAGGCTTTCCAGAACACTTTTTGGAGATATTTGGTTGTGGTTGACCTCCTTCCCTCCTGGCTCCCTCTGTCCTGTGTAGGCTTTTTGCTGTCCTCTGTAAAATTATCTGGTCTGCAGTCAGGTCCAATCCTTCAGTCCTGATCATCTTGCCACAGGCTTGCAGACCGAGTGACATCTCGATGTCTTTACTGTGGATCCTGGTACTGTGGATCAGTGAAACAATGTCTTGTACAGCCTTGGCCATGTCATGATGACATTTAAAAAATAACAATGCCAGATCTTAATAGAATAAGTTAAAGATGAGTGTGTAAGTCCGACAGCAGTCATGCAATAGATTAATGTTAATAGACACTTTTCATAACCTGTTTTTAATCATTGTCCATTGGTTTCTAGCTGAAGATTTTCTATCCCTTCTGCTAATCATACTTGACCTTCGAAGATAATCTCAATGTTTCATTTTAGTATTCATCAGAAAGTACTAAACTAAAATTACAGATAAATCCCAACCACAATGCAAGGTGCTGGATGTCATGGAACCTTTCTTTGGTTATTTCAGTGCATTTCTGGGCTGTGCAGATAACACAGAGGCACTGTGAACTCTGTGTCTTCTCAAAGAGGCTCAGAGTTTTTCAGGCTACTCATCTGTGTTGGCTAGAACACTGTTGTGTGCAGCGGTGTGCTGGTGCAAAAACATCAATGCCGGGAATGCAGGCAGGACAAACAAACTGACGATAAAGGCTGTCTTTGTTGGAGGGCTAAGTCTGAACACCCTGGAGGCCTCTACGCCAGATAGAAGGAGGACTAAACTAAACTCCATCTTAGACAATCCTTTATGTCCTGCCCCTTCTGTCGTGCTGACATACCTACTGAGAATCCTCTGCCTTTTCATTTCGAGGTGCAATACAAAACATTTTTTCCCTCGTCGTACTTCTCCCCAGCTTTCTAGCAAGTCTAAGCCACTGAGGAGAGAACCAAAGCAGGTAGACTGCAATGTGCTGTTTTGTGCCGGCCTCATAAACTACCATGGACTGCCACTTGCCTCTGCTGTGCTACACAATAAATACAGTTATTCACTTCTTGGATTTTTCTCAAAATGATTTAGATGTTTGCATATTTACATTTAACGTGAATAAGACCCTGCGTATGTATCTTGAATGACTCTTTAGTTTATTGAATCCACATTTCAGAATTTTTTGTGTTCTCACCCACTTTTTATTTCTCTCATTTCTTTGAAAACGCATTCAACGTATGAAAATGCAAATGCTTACTTAATTTTGAGCTATAATTGCGCAACTTTTTTTTCATCTTTCTAATCCTGTGTTATCAAAGTCATATATGCCAAATTACGAAATCCATGCCCGTTGATTATCAAAGCACTAAAATACAATTCCCAGTATTTTTGTTCTAATTTGAATGCTTGCAGACTTTTTGTACAGACATTAGTCAGTGTTTGTTTTTTTTTATTTTAGAGATACTTCAGTAAATTAATGGGTTTAGTCAATTAACATTTCCACTTAATAGACACAGCAATGAATAGGTAAAAGAAAAGCAGAAAAGACAAACAGAAAGCACACCAATTGGCATACTTGATGTCATTCATTCATTCATTCATTCATTCATTCATTCATTCATTCATTCATTCATTCATTCATTGATATATTTTCCGTACTGCTTCCTTCGATTTTGCGAATCACAGGGGTTGCTGGAGCTTATCCAAGCGGACTTACAGGCAACAGGTGGGGAGACGCTCCAGACATGTTACCAGTTACCAGTGAACCACATGAAAGGCGAACAACCACTCACACACTCACTCCTATGGAGGGTTTGGAACCAATCCACCTGAGGTGGGAGTAACCTGGAGAAAACCCACACAGATTCCCCACAGAACAGGACTTAAATGAAGAACCTCCCAGCTGTGACACAAAAGCACTACCCACTGCGCTACCCACCATGCTGCTGTACTTGATGTCTTTCTATCATAATGATGTGTAAAGTTTAACAAAATTTCCCCCATGTATGTATTGATCTGACCGTTGACTACATCGTTATGTCACTAAAGACTTGATGAATAAGCCTGTGATTGCCAAACGTGGGTGAAGCAGAAGATTCTAAGCAGAGTTTACTCTATAAGATAGCTGTGTTGAATACCTTTTAATAAAGCCAAGATGATACAAATATGATTTTCCAGAGCATTCATCTGAAAAAACATGAGTTTTACCTATAAACTGTAAGCAGGCATTTAAAAGTCTAAACTATACTGAGTTCCTTTTCAGAATTTGCTCGCCAACATTTTTACATGTTTGCCTTGCTGCTGTTTCTTATGTGATGTACATGCATGCATGCTTGTACATGCATGCGCACACACACAAACACACACACGCGCCTTGCATCAGCAGCACTTTTCATGCCGATAAGAGTCCAGACTTCAGTAGAATGGCACGTCTGTTTACTCTGAAAGGTTCAAAGATAATTTACCTGGATTAGAGGAGCCATCTGTGCCTGCCATCCCAGATTGCTTTGGAGGTGTCTCAATAAATATTGAGCAGGCTGTGAGGCATGCAGTGCAATGGAAAGGCAACGAAGGGTTTGCTATGAAGCAGGGCCCCTTTTTACATCAATTACTAGTGGGTGCACACTAGTGACACCCTGTGACCTCTGCTCATCACTGAAACAGGGTCTCCACAGTACAAATCAAACAGTGGAGTAGATATACCGAAGCTGCACAGAATATAGGACAAATATTTGCTTTTCCAAACCAAACATACAGATTATGTATCACAGCAGTGATTTTTGTTTTTCATGTTTTTGATTTTTTTTCATGCATTTACGTTGAATGAATAAAAACAAGGTTAAAACGCAGACTCTCAGCTCTAACTCTGTTTTGTGCTGTTCATAGCTGTAATAGGCTAAGTGTGTATGTTGGGAATTTATAAAAAGTAACAATTTGTCAACAGTGCATGAATATCAAAGTAGATACAATGCTAGAATTCAACATTTTAACATCCCAGATGTATTTTCATTTCAAAGCCAAAGAGCTTAGTTGCAGAGCTAACAAAAAAGAGAGAATGTCTCACTGCCCTAATACATTCTGACTGCACTAATGACATGTTTATAGAGATTCAACAAGTTGGTGACAGACTCTTTACCTTTCTTGACAGCTCTTTCGTACCGACTGATGTAATGAGGCTACCCCGCAGACAAAAGCTTGAAGAGCAGCAAGCCGAAATGGCTGCGCTTTTGGCATCAAGGTTACTTTGACCTGATGTTGGCTCAAATTAGAGCACATAGCCACCACTGTGGAGGCTATAAATGTACAACTTCACATTCTCACTTGCAGAGTGTGAGCTGGAGCTGAACTGTTTATAGATGTTTTTTTTGTCCATGCATAACAACTCCCTCAAGTAAACCTTTGTGTGAGGGCTTATTTTAAAGTAAACTTACATTCTTAGACAGTTTTAGCCACTGGAAAAGTGGAATACTTCTTTTTTTTTATTTAACTGCCTCAGGTTAGATTATTGAATTTAAAAAGGCACACATTTACAGTGCTGGGGAAGCAACTTTAAAATCATAGCTTTGCAGTTTAGCTTAAGCAAAGCTTCCCCAGGGAGTAATCTATTCTGGTTAATGGAAGCTACTTTTGAAAAAAGTACTGTAGTTCTTCTTCTCTTAAAGTGAATATTAACACTGATAATCAGTGTTTATTGTGATTATGATGTGAAACAAAAGATGGAAGTCAGTGCCACAGGCCTCACAGCCATTCAGTTGGTTGGTGGTTTGACTCCCCCCAAGACCCTATCGTACAGATAGTCATGGCTCCTGATTGAATCTGAAACAAATGGAATTTGGGCTTTGAGCCTGAATATGTTTCACCTGTGGTCACCTCAAGTCTGGTCACTTCAAATTTAACCTTCAAGGATTACCATGACTTGGATGAATGAGAATCCAGACCAACATTCACATTATGATGTAAAGCAATGTGAGTGGCAGACTACAAAGATGGTTGGTAATTTGTTCACATTCCACATGTAAAATGAAATAATCAACACAACAACAACAAAAAAATAAAATAAAGGGTTGTCTCACATCTTTCCTGGAGCTAGCTAGACAGTCAGTTGCCATTTAATGTTATGATTGAAGAATGCACCATTAAATTAATTCTGGGGGATGAAGGAAGAGTTAAAACAAAATGCAACACTCTCTAAGTGCATCTCGAATTTAGATACTCGCCTACATTCAGCTTTGTCTTACTTAAGCACCGTTTCCCTGAGGGGAAATCTAAAGAGAGCAGAGGTGGTATCAAAGAATGAAATCTTACATTGAGGACATAAATTTTTGCTGCCGTCTTGGGCTGTGATTGGAGTGGGGAAGTTTGAACCTGAGCAGCCGTATCCTAATTATTTCCTAACCACTGCAAAAGAGAAAATGAAACAGCTGCATTCATCTTCAGAGACGTAAAAGACCGAATTCTTGGAAGTCAGATGCAGCAGCTCACAATGCATAAATCAGGGGCTGAACATGTTTGCAGCAGTACCCCCCAAATCTTGCCCTGAATGTTGACAAAAGTTGTGGTAGGGAGTGTGAGCACTGAGATTGTAAAGAGTGTCCCTCATGCCACTGATAATCTAGCTTTTACAGGGGAGCTGGGGATCTATAATCCGCTGATGCTGCATTCAACTAGGGATACACACACACACACACACACACACACACACACACACACACACACACACACACACACACACACACACACACACACACACACATTCATGTACCCAGATCCACGCGGTACACACAAAAAAGCTCCTACTGTCTGCGTAAAGATTAAAGCAATTTATATTGTTTAGAGGCTGAACAACAAGAGATAGATGTCTTCTCAACAACTATTATTAACAGGAAAATTCAGTGTTGTGACACTGTTTTGCACTTGCGAGATTGATACTCTGTCCATTCGACTCCACAATTCTTTAAAGACAGCCCCTATACTGTTGTTTTATTTTGCAAATTGCATACATTTAGCATGACTCAAAACACATTGCCTTACGCATGATGCTATTGTACAGTAATAAAATACAGTTTATGCCTCATCAAAAGCGCCATCCCCTTTTAACCACAGAGCTGAACTTAAGAAGGCCTCGCTGTCAAGCAAGTGCTGAAAGTTCTGAATGATTCATGAATCAATTTTCTGTGTGAGTCTAGTGGTTATGGGAATGAAGCATTTCACTCCGGGGCAATGCTAAGTGGTGCTGCCACTGCCGCCGCTGTATGGGCTACAGCATTACCTCTGCCATCACACCACTGCCTCCGTTACCCGAAAGCATTTAGAGAGGAAAATGAGGTTGCAGTCAGCTTGGCTTCAGTGAGGTCATGCAACAAGATGGTCTTGCTCGTTTTGTCGTACTCTCCCAGGCATGTTGCCTGCAGCTCCACTAAGGTTACGAATGATCTGAAGAGCCGTCTGTCATTAAAGCACTGTTTTAATCTTACACAGAGAACCTCGATGCCTTGACCCCTTCCAGGATTCACGATACCAAGCGAACAAGCTTCTCTTTCCCTTTCTGTGCCACACAACACCATCGTTGTTTTCTGTCTCTCTCTCTCTAACTGGTGAACCAGTTTTTACAGACCAAGAGTTTTATAGATTGAAAAAACTAAGGGAAATAGTAAAAGACGTGATTGTAGAAGAGATTATTGTGGAGGATGTATAATTGTTTTTTTTTTCTTAATTTTTTCTGTTTTTTTTAGTTTGATAAAAGTTAAAAGGTTAGATGTTTCTTTGTTCAGAAAACGCACAGTACTACTGAAAATCTATACCTGAATCTCTTTTGCATTTTGTGTCAACGTGATTATTTTGTAATTTGACTTTTAAGAATAAACGTGATGTTAAAAATCAAATCTCTCTCTCTCTCTCTCTCTCTCTCTCTCTCTCTCTCTCTCTCTCTCTCTCTCTCTCTCTCTGTCTCTCTCTCTCTCTCTCTCTCTCTCTCAGGCATAATTTATGGAAAAAAAAGGCAGGCAGTGAGAGGGAAAAGGATGGATAACACATTTCTTGAGAAGAGCCTGCCAATGTTATATATTATAATTCTACTCAAATTTTCATATTTTCACAGCGTTCCAGAGATTCACGTACACCGTGCAAAAGAGCATCCATTTTGACCAAGCCCTGGTTCCGGTCGTCTTTCTCAAGCGAGTCTGTGCCATGTGATCAATGTTTTCCTCAGCCTCCAGACATCTTCTAGGGGTCGCATGGGCCTCTGTCGAGCTTGGTTAATTTTGCACTCTCAGCTCTGCGGTTATTAGCATATGAATATCCTCTTAGCTATACATATTCCACAGCCCTGCATGGGTTTTTCAAAAAGTGGTCCTTTTTAAAGACGAATCTGAAAAGACCGGAGGAGAAGAAGAGGAGGAAGGAGTGGATGTGGGCTTGGCAGGATGTTTTCACAGCTGTCATGGTGATGAATTGGGCTCTTATGATTAATCTGTATTTAAATGCAACATTACCATCTCCAGACAGTTAGGTCCAGCCCATTTTCAGCAGACCGTGACGCTCCAACAGCAAAACATGTTGATTATATTAAACACCACTGGAAAAATCTAATCAAACACTGACTATATTACAATACTAGCCTTATTATATGAAAGTCATTATTTTTACAACCTCTACAGGACCACGTGCGAAAGTCAAAAATCTGTGAAGCGGTTCTGCTTCACAGATTTAAACGTCAAAGTCAAGTGAAACTTGGCTTTCTAATCGGTGTGTTGCATTGAAACGGAGAATGGGTTGAATGCATTGCTATAAAAGCTCCCTCATCTATTGACTCCAAGGAGGACAAACTCTCCTCCCATCTTCATTGTGCGACTACAGGCCAGCTTTTTAGAGTCACGTTAGCATTAAAGTGAGAGCCGGGCTCCCACCCCCGTGATGTAGTTTCCACACGACCTTGCCGAGTTGCGAGACGTGACCACGGCCGAACAGCTGTTCATGAGGCAGAAGGATTTATGCAGGACAAATCAAACCTCTAAACCCGCAACAGCTGACCTGAGCAGTGCAGGGAAATAAAAATCACAATGTGCATATTATTGCTCTTCTGAGTCTCTCGTCCTCTCCAGTCAAAAGGTTTCAGCCGTCATTAGTGTTCAATATAGAATTGTTCCCATATGTTTCTGTCCACAGATGTTGTGATTGGGACATAACATGTTATGACTGCACATTTTCAAACAGTGTTATGGGTCAAGTGAGGGACAGTTGCAGAAGTGCTAAAGGGAACGATTCACCAGTGAGAATAGGTTGTGGTTATCAATGCTGACAGAAATCAGGAGTGATCTGATGCTAACCATGCTTGTCGGGTTGAAGTGACGTGAGGTAATGTATGCTGACTCTGCCTCCATGATTTCCAGTTCACTGTGAGGAGACAAAAACAAAGCAGTGGGTCCCATCACAGCGGTGTGTCAACCATCTTTTGACATTTAGGGAAACACACTTATCGACTTTCTCTGACAAGACTGATACTGCTCCCATACTCACTTTACAGCCAAGTAACTCCAAGGGTATCACCGCACACCTTGCAGCTCAATAGTGAAACAGAATTATATATTTTAGTGTGTTTATTTTCTCCATATAAACAGAAAAAAACAATATGTCACTAATTAGAGTATTTGTTGCTGCAATAAGTCAGAACTCATAGACGGTTGACTGATTAAATGCATTGGGTTGACTTTGTGCTAAGACCACATCTGCAGCGTGTTTTTAGGGCATTCATAATGCTTTATGACCCTACTCCACCTCCAGTCTGCTACACGCATATAATTCTTTCTGATGCACTACATCAACAGTCATAAAACACAGATGTGACAGAGTGAATTATGAGTCCAAGGATTTCCCAGACATTCACCTCATTGGTTTTAAAATAGAGCAGGGGTCACAAATTAGCAGCCTTCCGTCTATCAAAACTTTTCCATATGATGGAAAAAAGATGGATAGTATTTAAACTTATGTTACTTTTACAAATGAAACTTTGAACAGGTATAAGGAGGTAGAATACATGTCTATTCCTCCTGTAACATGGACAACAATGAGTCTGTCACAGTTGGCAAAAGTGTAAATATTAAACACAGCTATGAAGTTAAACTGGGAACAAATATACCCGTACAATTCAGAGGATAGGTTGCAGAAAATAAATTAGCTCAAATGAGCACATCTACAGTGGTTCTGACAACTTCAGCCTTGGAGAGAAACCATAAATGAACAGCTCTGGAAAAACACACCTTATTTATTTTCTTTTGAAGATATTAGATTTTTATGGATGTAAAACAATTTTTGCAATGAATATGTGCCTGTTTGTTCAGTTCCTATACTGAAAGGTATAATATTAAATTCAAATTCTCCCCTGGAATGTTGGAAGGAGTGCACATGCAATCGCATGAAAGTTGTCATAGTTCCATGAATAAAAAAAGCATTTTGGACAACACAATTTGGTTTTAATAATTTTCTGCATTTTTCCAAAATAATCATAGAACATCAGTATAGGTTATTTGAAATGCATGAAAATATTCTGCACTCCACCTACGACCATGGAATGTGATTATGAGGCACACGTTCGTGAACTTGAGAGGTAAAGCCAGCTGTTCCCATTCTTTATGCTAAGCACTGACCATATTTGATATTTACCCTGCATATAGAGTGGTGTAATTATTCCTGACAAACTCTTGGCAAGAAACTAGTTAAATTTCATGATGTCTTTTATTACATTACACTATATTGTACCAAATAAGAGACATCAATGTCCCACAAAACAGTGCCCTATAAAACATGTTCTTCAACACAGATGTATGTGGTATTTAATCACAGGCCAGAGTAATCCACAAGCCACTTTTATTGGCCTTATTTATTTTTGCTCCTCTGGATCTTTTTTTGACAATTTCTTATGGCTGAATACCATGACAACCATCTGTTCCAGAGACACCCAGAACCAATGTTGCATTGTTTATTTCCTCTGGGGTATTTTAATGTGGAGAAAGTCACTGCTATTAACTGTGTTTGTGAAATGAGATGGTCAGAGTTTATATCCATGGACTAACTTTGAATTTAATTCAAAGAGCCATCTAAAGGTGGTTGATTGAAAGGTCCACAGAGATGGTCTTAGTTCCTCTTGGCTGAGCCGATAGCAGACAGGGAGATAAGAATGCCAGGCCTGACTATGATTAATGGGTTGGTGTTGCTACCCATCTCATGCAAACCAGCAGAGGATGTGTAAATTACGCTTGAAATAAGTCAAAAAGCATTTTGTACAGTTTTGCTGTGTCTGTATTCATTAAAACAGAACAGAGAGAGAAAACAGAAATAATTTGACAAGTATTTGGAGGGTTTTTAAAGGACAGGAACTGGGAGTAGGGTGGTGAGGGCACAGAGCCAGTAAAATGTGTCTTAAAGAGGGGAAAAAAATAACAGCATCAGATTTAAATTCTCACATAGCACACTATCTCCCAACCTTGAAATTTAATTCAGTCAATGTGAATTCCAACATATTCTGACCTTGTCGTTCATGCCATATGCTAATTTATACAAATAAAAGCATTTCTGTCCCTTCATGCTCTATTGCAGGAATTCGTTAACTTTTTCTGAACGAGGTCCCACCTTGAAACACCAGATCTCTTTCTCTTTTTGACTGTCCCTTGGGATAAAAAGTGTGTGAAGATAGAAGAAGAGGGGGAGGGGGGGGGTCACAGGAAACTGAAATTAAAGCTTTGCAGCGGTCCGCTGCCTCTTCACTGAAATTAAAGACATTCATGCATTTTGAAAAGGGAGAGAGAATTTTAATGAAAATGTATATAGTGTGGCAAATGTCTTTGTAATGGTCGGGTGATTAAGAATTGGAGATGGGGAAAATATGGTAATGTATTCGAGAAGATAAACAGGAAGGGTAAATATTGCAGAGGTAAATAGTTTGGATATGTGGCTCCCTCATCAAATCTAATGCCCTGCTGTGTAAATTTACCAAAGTCTTTGTACGTAATTGATTCTCGTAGACGATGATAAGCTGTGTTTTGTGATAAGAGGATGATTTGAGGACGATGGTGTTTGAGGTATAATTGGAATTCCAATAAAAGTATGTCAAATAAAGGACAAAAGTAATAGAATTGTCAAAGGATGGTGGTTGCACATCAAACATAATCAGAAACATCATTTTAGTAGCACAAGCCATTATATTTCACTGGTAGCACTGTGTACCTGCAGCATGTTGCACTCAAGTGATGGAAATTAGGGAACATCCTCTTCAGGTAATCTCAATCCAGCTCCTTCAATCTTCAATCTTTTTTTCAGGGAATTTCAAAATTTGTGCAAAAAGCCATTCCGACTTGTTTATGAAAAAGAATATCGGATAAAAATACTCTACATTCGCACAATAGTTATTAGATGAATGCTTTAATTTTTCTGTGGAATAATGTATGACCTTTTACATTTATCATGAAGTTTAGTATTTTAATTATAAATTATGACTATTAACAAAACTATACATACATGAAAATACAAGTTTTCTGTGTGGAGGCTCACATCCTCTGACAACATGGCTGCACTCATAACTAAACTACATGTGAAGTAAATATGTTGAAAAGGAATTTTGTTTATCCTTTTTATTTGCCTCCTTCGTATCCTTCCACCCTCTCACAGCATAAAAAAACTCTGATGGAAACATTTTTGAAGCAGACAATAAAAGAAGACAAAAATCTAATGTGGCAGATGCTTAAATTAAATGAAGAACATGACAGATGTTTGCTACTGAAGGTTTAGTGCTCACGCTAAGGTATGCCTGTATCAATGCAACCACATGCAGCAAGTTCACAAGTGTGGAGATAACATACTCCAACACGCCAATGACACTCCTTTTAGTTTTTCTTTCCATTGTGTATGTATATTCAACATTATAGATTCAACCCCAAAACAAGGACAAAAGCTGTATGTTAACTTTATTAAGGATTCTGAATTGTTTTGAGTACTACAAACAATAGTGTTGTAAGCACACACTGAAGTGGGTTGCTGGTTCAGCCATTGGCATGACTTCAAGAAGTCATAATTTTGCTGAGGGGTCTGTAGACAGCAGTGAGAACAATGGCAGCAGTCGTGCAGAATGTAGGGTTTGCAGTCATGTGAAAAAGTTATTAGTATTTAATAATCTGCTCTTAAGAAATATTCACATGTCAATGTTCAGTCTCGTTTTTTATTTATTTATGGAAAAGAAATTGATGTAATTTCAATTAAACAATAAAAAGAAAAAGATATGAACAAAAATGTGCATTTTAATGGAGGAAAACTTAGGACACTCCAACATATTTTCCCACCTAAGATGGTTAAAATCACATACAATTGTATCACACAATTGGTGCACATGACCAGAACATCGTTATCCAGCATTTTGAAGGATCCTTGCCTCGTTTTATCCTCAGACATTTAGTTTGGTGTGCCCCTGACTGTTAAAGTGAGAGTGAGCACCATGGTGAGATTCAAATAGCTGGAGCAGACCGAAAGGAGTCATCCAGCAGTCTCTTTCTACTGTTGATGTGAAATGCATGAGTCTACCAGCAGAAAGAGACTACACAAGGTTGATTGTCATGGGAGGTGTGCAAAGAAGAAGCCTTTGATCTCTAAGAAAAACTTGAAGGCCAGACTTAAATTTGCCAGTGAAACGGGTGTTGTTTGGACCCAAATGCAGTACACAGGCGCACAGGAACAGTTGGTAATGACTTTTATTAGCAGGAAGATGAGCAGGATGCTCTGTGTTCTGGAGAGCCGGCTGCGCGTGCTGTGAGACCGATGAGGAGTAGGCTGAAGAGAGGTCGTAGACAGGCGGGGGGGTCGTAGCCAGGTGAGCAGTCAGAGAAGACAGAGGCACCGTTGGGGAGCGGGCAGGAGAGGAGACGAGGCCAGGCGGAGGAGTCAAAACCAGACGAGCAGACAGATACCAGAGACGCTGAGGCAGAGCACGAGGTCAGGGACAGAAGGCAGGTGAGTTTACCGGGAGACAGACGAGGATGGCAGGTCAGGGACAGGCAGAGTCGACACCGGGAGATCAGACAGGAAATGAACGCTGGAAAGTCTCGCATGACGCTGAAGAACAATCTGGCAAGGAGTGAAGGTGCTGGAGAGACTATATGCAGGCCTGATTGCAGTGATCTGCAGCAGGTGAGCAGAGTGGGCTGGTGCAGTAGGCGTGGCCGGCAGGTAGAGTGGAGCAGAGGGAGGGAGAGTGGAAAAATACTGCAGCAGTGTGACAGGAGGGGGAGTGAGAGGCAGGAACTGTGACAGAACCCCCCCCTCAAGGGACGGCTCCCGACGTCCCAAATTGCCGCAGAGGAGCCGGGCGGGCGGAGGGGGCCTGGTGGAGGGCTAGAATTCTTCAGAGGCCTCCGTCCCAGTTCCCTCATCTGCCGAGAGAGAACTGTCCCCCTCCGAGGCTGAGCCGACGTCATCCCCGTCAGATGCAGATGCCCCAGAAGCCGGAGGAGACTGAGTGTTGGTGATGGGACCCCCTCGTTCTGAGACGGTGTTGGAGGGCTGGTCGGGGTGCAGGCGATGAAACTCCTTGATGAGTCTTGGATCCAGGATCTGACGGGCCGGAACCCATGACCGTTCTTCTGGACCGTACCCCTCCCAGTCGACGAGGTACTGTAGGCCTCTCCCACGGCGACGAGAGCGCAGTAGGCGGTGCACTGTGTAAGCAGGGGCCCCGTCTATGAAGCGAGGAGGCGGAGGTGGCGGGGAGGCAGGTTGCAGAGGACTCTCCAGGAACGGCTTGATCCTGGAGACATGGAAGGTGGGATGAATCCGCATGGTGCGGGGCAACTTGAGTCGAACAGCCACAGGGTTTACTACCTTCTCGATGGGGAACGGTCCAATAAACTTGGGGGCCAATTTCTTTGACTCCACCCTCAGAGGAAGGTCTCGGGTTGACAGCCACACTTTCTGGCCTACCTGGTAGGGGGGAGCCTGGGACCGACGGCGGTTGGCGGCCGTCGCGTACCGGTCAGTGGCTCGTAGGAGAGCCGTCCGAGCCTGCGTCCAGGTCCGGCGGCAACGGCGAATGAAGGCCTCCACAGAGGGGCAGACAGTCTCTTTCTCCTGTGCAGGAAACAGGGGAGGTTGGTAGCCATAGGCGCACTGAAATGGGGATAGGCCGGTGGCAGAGCTGATGAGGGTGTTGTGGGCGTATTCCACCCACAGCAGTAGAGTGGACCAGGAGGCAGGGTGCTTGGAAGCCATGCAGCGGAGCGCCGTCTCCATCTCCTGGTTCATCCTCTCGGACTGGCCGTTGGATTGAGGATGAAACCCGGAGGACAGGCTGGTGGAAGCTCCCAGGAGGCGGCAGAATTCTCTCCAGAAAGCAGAGGTGAACTGGGGGCCTCGGTCTGAGACCACGTCAGATGGGAGGCCGTGGAGCCGGAACACGTGCTGCAGGACCAGTTCAGCCGTCTCTTTGGCCGAGGGGAGCTTGGCCAGGGGCACAAAATGAGCCATCTTGGTGAACCGGTCCACTACTGTCAGGATGGTGGTGTTAACTCCTGACAGTGGCAGCCCGGTGACGAAGTCTAAGGAGATGTGGGACCAGGGTCGGTGGGGCACAGGTAGAGGGTGCAGGTGCCCAGCGGGAGCCCGGCGCGGAGCCTTGTTCTGACTGCAGACTGGGCATGCGTTCACAAAGTCTCTGATGTCATCATCCATGGAGGCCCACCAGAACCGCCGCTGCAGAACCTCCTTGGTGCGGAGTCTTCCGGGATGACAGGTGAGTCGAGAAGCGTGGGCCCACTGCAGAACCTCAGACCTTAGCTGCTGGGGAACGAATAGGCGGTCTTGGGGGCAGGAGCTGGGCCCCGGCTGGTCTTCCAAAGCAGCTTTCACCCGCTCCTCCACCTCCCAGGTGAGAGCAGCCACCAGACGAGAAGCAGGAAGGATGTTGTCAGGACTGGAGGGGCCCTCCTCCCCGACCATGAATTGTCGGGACAGGGCGTCAGGCTTTATGTTGCGGGAGCCTGGCCGGTAGGACAAGGTAAAACTGAATCTGGCGAAGAACAGAGCCCATCGGGCCTGACGGGAGTTCAGTCTCTTGGCTGAGTGGATGTACTCCAGATTCTTGTGGTCGGTCCAGACGAGGAAAGGGGTCTTGGTTCCCTCCAACCAGTGGCGCCACTCCTCCAGAGCCAACTTCACCGCCAATAGTTCTCGGTTCCCGATGTCATAATTCATCTCCGCTGGAGACAGACGCCTGGAGAAGAAGGCACAAGGGTGTAGTTTCTGGTCCTTGGCAGAGCGCTGAGAGAGCACGGCCCCTACCCCCACATCAGAGGCGTCGACTTCCACGACAAACTGTCTCTCGGGGTCAGGGATCAGGAGAATGGGGGCCGAGGTGAAACGCCCCTTCAGGAGCTGGAACGCCTCCTCTGCGGCCGAAGTCCAGCGAAAAGGGACCTTGGAGGAGGTGAGGGCGGTGAGAGGTGCTGCCACCGTGCTGTAGCCCCGGATGAACCTCCTGTAGAAGTTGGCGAATCCCAAGAAGCGCTGCAGCTGCTTGCGAGAGTCAGGGACAGGCCAGGAGGTGACGGCTGAGACCTTTGCGGGGTCCATCTCCATGCGGTCCCGGCCAATGATGTAACCCAGGAAGGAGACAGAGGAGGCATGGAACTCACACTTCTCAGCCTTGACAAACAGGGAGCTCTCTAGCAGGCGTTGCAGCACCGTCTGGACGTGGAGAATGTGTTCCTGCTTGGACCGGGAGAAGATCAGGATATCATCTAGGTAGACGAACACAAACTTGTTGAGCATGTCCCTCAGCACATCGTTGATGAGGGCTTGGAACACAGCCGGGGCATTGGTGAGCCCAAATGGCATCACCAGATATTCATAATGTCCAGTAGGGGTGTTGAAGGCCGTCTTCCACTCATCCCCCTCTCGGATCCGCACCAGATGGTAGGCGTTGCGGAGATCCAGCTTGGTGTAGATGGTGGCCCCTTGGAGCAGCTCGAAAGCTGAGGCGATGAGGGGGAGAGGATAGCGGTTCTTCACTGTGATGTCATTCAGACCTCGGTAGTCGATGCACGGCCTCAGAGACCCATCCTTCTTGTCGACGAAGAAAAACCCTGCGCCAGCAGGTGATGAGGAGGGTCGAATGATTCCGGCAGCCAGGGCATCGCTGATGTAGGTCTCCATGGCCTCCCTTTCAGGTGCGGACAGCGAGTAGAGGCGGCCCTTGGGGGGTGAAGAGCCGGGAAGGAGGTCGATGGCGCAGTCGTAGGGCCGATGTGGGGGTAGAGAGGTGGCCCTTGCCTTACTGAACACCTCCCGGAAGTCGTGGTAGTCAGAGGGCACCATGGAGAGATCAGGGATGGAACAGGGACTGGCAGACGGCGTGGGTGCCCCCGCCGGTCTGAGGCAGATCTGCTGACAGGAAGGACTCCATCCCAGGATAGACCCCGTGGACCAGTCAATATGGGGGTTGTGGCGTCGAAGCCAGGGGTAGCCGAGGATGAGGGGAAGATTGGGAGACCTCAGGATATGAAACCGGATGGTTTCATGGTGTGTGCCGGACAGGAGCATAGAGATGGGGGCAGTCTGATGGGTGACAGTTCCCAGGAGATGACCATCCAGAGCGCTGGCTGGCATGGGGCGAGGGAGAGGATCTCGACTGATGTCCAGCTGACGGGCGAGTTCCTCGTCCATCAGGTTGACGTCTGCCCCAGAGTCGATGAAAGTGGCAAGGGTGTGGGACCCCCCTACCAACAGAAGCTGGACGTGAAACAGAGGACGTGGGCTAGGGGCCAGGTTCTGGGACCGGCTCAGCAGAATGCCCCCTTCTACTGCTGAGCCCTCCCCTTTTGCTGGACACCGGGAGACAAAATGGCCGGCTTGGCCACAGTAGAGGCAAAGATTTCCTCGGCGTCGTCGTTCTCGTTCCTCCGGCGTAAGGCTGGTTCGCCCCATCTGCATGGGCTCCTCCCCCCCGTGCACAGGTCCAGAAGGGGGAACAGGAGTTGCTGGAACCCTATGTGAGCGGGCAGAAGGCCGGTGATCACCTTTCTCACGGCGTTGTTCCCTCCTCCTCGCCTGTATCCGCCTGTCCAGCCTCGTAGTGAGCTCAATGAGTCCGTCCAGGGAACTGGGGAGGTCGAACGGAACCAACTCATCCTTCACGTAAGGAGCCAGCCCGTTTAGGAAGGCGTCACATTGGGCAACAGCATTCCAGTCACTGAGACGTGCCCGGGTTCTAAAGTCTATGGCGTAGTCAGAAACTGTCCGATCCCCCTGCTTCTGACTCATGAGTCCCCCTGCTGCATCAGGACCCAGGGAAACGGGTCCGAACACCTTGCGAAGCTCCTCAGAGAAGGCTTGGAATGTGGCGCAGGCGGGCGTGCCTCTCTCCCACTCCGCCGTCCCCCACAGGCGAGCTCTGCCAGTGAGGTGGTTGATGGCGAAGGCGACTCTAGCCCCCTCTGTGGCGAAAGTATGGGGTTGCAGGGCAAACAGGATTGAGCAGTTCGTCAGAAAAGGATTGCAACCCTCAGGATCCCCATCGTAGCGCTCTGGCGCCCCCACCCGGGGCTCAGACGTGGAGTTTGATGCTGGCCCATGGGTGGGAACAGGAGGGGCTGGGACGGAAGCAGCGTGTTGCGCCATGGAAGCTGCCATCTGCTGTACCTGGGTGGCTAGCGACGTTAGCGCTCGTTCCAGGGATGACGCTGACTGTCGAGCCTCCGCCGCGTTGGAGGCTAACAGAGCCTCATGGTGCTGAAGCATTCCCTCCACATGGGCGAGGCGAGATTGGGGGGAAGTGGGGTCTGCTGGGTCCATTTCTGGCCAGATTGTACTGAAACGGGTGTTGTTTGGACCCAAATGCAGTACACAGGCGCACAGGAACAGTTGGTAATGACTTTTATTAGCAGGAAGATGAGCAGGATGCTCTGTGTTCTGGAGAGCCGGCTGCGCGTGCTGTGAGACCGATGAGGAGTAGGCTGAAGAGAGGTCGTAGACAGGCGGGGGGGTCGTAGCCAGGTGAGCAGTCAGAGAAGACAGAGGCACCGTTGGGGAGCGGGCAGGAGAGGAGACGAGGCCAGGCGGAGGAGTCAAAACCAGACGAGCAGACAGATACCAGAGACGCTGAGGCAGAGCACGAGGTCAGGGACAGAAGGCAGGTGAGTTTACCGGGAGACAGACGAGGATGGCAGGTCAGGGACAGGCAGAGTCGACACCGGGAGATCAGACAGGAAATGAACGCTGGAAAGTCTCGCATGACGCTGAAGAACAATCTGGCAAGGAGTGAAGGTGCTGGAGAGACTATATGCAGGCCTGATTGCAGTGATCTGCAGCAGGTGAGCAGAGTGGGCTGGTGCAGTAGGCGTGGCCGGCAGGTAGAGTGGAGCAGAGGGAGGGAGAGTGGAAAAATACTGCAGCAGTGTGACAGGAGGGGGAGTGAGAGGCAGGAACTGTGACAGCCAGAGAGAACGTAGACCATGACCTCTGGAAAAAAATGTTCTTTGGACAGATGAGTCTAAACTTTAATTATTTGGATACCAGAACAGAAGACATTTGGCACAAACCAAAGACAGCATTCCAAGAAAAGAACCTCATACCAAAGCATAGAGGTGGCAGTGTCATAGTTTAGGGGTTCTTCGCTCCAGCAGGACCAGGACCCCGGCCACCTCACCATCATAGAATCCACCATGAATTCTGCTGTGTATCAGAGAGTGCTTGGGAAACACATGAAACCATCTTTAAAAAATTCAATGAAATAAAGTTGAAGCAGAACCGGACCCTGCAACATGATAATGATCTGAAGCATAGCAGCAAATCCGCCAAGGACTGGTTGAAAGCTAACAAGTGGAGAGTCCTGGAATGGCCAAGTCAAATCCCGGATCTTCATCCCATTGAGATGCTGTGGGGTAACTTTAAACAGGCTGTACATGCAAGAAATTCCTCAAACATCTTAGGGCTGAAAGAATTCTGCATTGAGTAGCGCAAATTTTCTTAAGATCAGTGTCTGATAGATAGCCAGAACAAATGTCTGAAGTTATTTCAACCAAAGGGGACAACACTACTTATTAGGGTGTAGAGTGTCCTAACTTTTTCCTCCATTAAAATAAACATTTTTGATTGTATTTTGTTTGTTGGGTAAAACAATGTTAATTTAATTTGTAAAATTGCTATTAAATCACTTAATGTAGCCGCAAGAGGGCACAAGCCAGTGTCTTATTGTGCCGGTCCCAAGCCCGGATAAATACAGAGGGTTGCGTCAGGAAGGGCATCCGGCGTAAAACTTTTGCCAAATCAAAGATGCGAATCAAACATATGACTTCCATACCGGATCGGTCGAGGCCCGGGTTAACAACGACCGCCATCGGCGCTGTTGACCTACAGGGCGCCGGTGGAAATTGGATTACTGTTGGTCGAAGAAGGAGAGGAGGAAAGTGCGTTCGCACGAAGAAACAGAAGAGGAGCGCCAAGAGTATAGGACTAAGAGTAGGGACGTTGAATGTTGGAACTATGACAGGAAAAGGTAGAGAGTTGGTCGACATGATGCAGAGGAGGAAGGTAGACATACTGTGTGTCCAGGAGACCAGGTGGAAAGGTAGCAAGGCTAGAAGTTTAGGAGCAGGGTTCAAGTTGTTCTATCATGGTGTAGATAGAAAGAGAAATGGAGTAGGAGTTATCTTGAAGGAGGAGTTTGTTAGGAATGTCCTGGAGGTAAAAAGAGTGTCGGATAGAGTGATGAGTCTGAAGCTAGAAATAGAAGGTGTGATGTTCAATGTTGTTAGTGGGTATGCCCCACAGGTAGGATGTGAGCTGGAGGAGAAGGAGAAATTCTGGTTGGACTTTGATGAAGTGATGCAGAGCATACCTAGAAGTGAGAGAGTTGTCATCGGTGCAGACTTCAATGGACATGTTGGTGCAGGTAACAGAGGTGATGAGGAAGTGATGGGCAGGTTTGGTATCCAGGAGAGGAACGCAGAAGGACAGATGGTAGTTGACTTTGCAAAAAGGATGGAAATGGCTGTAGTGAATACTTTCTTCCAGAAGAGGCAGGAACATAGGGTGACCTATAAGAGTGGTGGTAGGAGCACACAGGTAGACTACATCTTGTGTAGACGATGTAACCTGAAGGAGATCAGTGACTGCAAAGTAGTGGTAGGCGAGAGTGTAGCCAAACAGCATAGAATGGTGGTGTGTAGGATGACTCTGGTGGTGAGGAAGATGAAGAGGACAAAGACAGAGCAGAAGACGAAATGGTGGAAGCTAAAAAAGGAAGAGTGTTGCATGACCTTTAGGAAGGAGTTAAGACAGGCTCTGGGTGGTCAGGAGGTGCTTCCAGATGACTGGACAACTACAGCTAATGTGATCAGGGAGACAGGTAGGAGAGTATTTGGTGTGTCATCTGGAAGGAAAGTAGATAAGGAGACTTGGTGGTGGAATGAGGAGGTACAGGAGTGTATACAAAGAAAGAGGTTAGCTAAGAAGAAGTGGGACACTGAGAGGACTGAGGAGAGTAGACAGGAGTACAGGGAGATACAGCGTAAGGTGAAGGTAGAGGTAGCAAAGGCCAAACAAGAAGCTTATGATGACTTGTATGCTAGATTGGACAGTAAGGAGGGAGAGACTGATCTATACAGGCTGGCAAGACAGAGAGATAGAGATGGGAAGGACGTGCAGCAGATTAGGGTGATTAAGGATAGGGATGGAAGTCTATTGACAGGTGCCAGCAGTGTGATGGGAAGATGGAAAGAGTACTTTGAGGAGTTGATGAACGTGGAAAATGAGAGAGAACAAAGACTAGAAGAGGTGACTGTTGTGGACCAGGATGTAGCAAAGATTAGCCAGGATGAAGTGAGGAGAGCACTGAAGAGGATGAAGAGTGGAAAGGCAGTCGGTCCTGATGATATACCTGTAGAGGTTTGGAAGTGTCTAGGAGAGGTGGCAGTAGAGTTTCTGACTGGGTTGTTCAACAGGATCTTAGATAGTGAGAAGATGCCTGAGGAGTGGAGGAGAAGTGTGCTGGTGCCCATTTTTAAGAACAAGGGAGATGTGCAGAGTTGTGGCAACTACAGAGGAATAAAGCTGATGAGCCATACAATGAAGTTATGGGAAAGAGTAGTGGAAGCTAGACTAAGGGCAGAAGTGAGCATTTGTGAGCAGCAGTATGGTTTCAAGCCAAAAAAGAGTACTACAGATGCAGTATTTGCTTTGAGGATGTTGATAGAGAAGTACAGAGAAGGCCAGAGGGAGCTGCATTGTGTTTTTGTAGATCTGGAGAAAGCTTATGACAGGGTGCCCAGAGAGGAACTGTGGTATTGTATGAGGAAGTCTGGAGTGGCAGAGAAGTATGTTAGAGCGGTGCAGGACATGTATGAGGACTGTAAGACAGTGGTGAGGTGTGCTGTAGGTGTGACAGAGGAGTTCAAGGTGGAGGTGGGACTGCATCAGGGATCAGCTCTGAGCCCCTTCTTGTTCGCTATGGTGATGGACAGGCTGACAGACGAGGTTAGACAGGAATCTCCATGGACTATGATGTTTGCAGATGACATTGTGATCTGCAGTGAGAGTAGGGAAGAGGTGGAGGAGAAGCTAGAGAGGTGGAGGTTTGTCCTGGAAAGGAGAGGGATGAAGGTTAGCCGCAGTAAGACAGAGTACATGTGTGTGAATGAGAGGGACCCAAGTGGAAGAGTGAGGTTACAGGGAGAAGAGATCAAGAAGGTGGAGGATTTTAAGTACTTGGGGTCAACAGTCCAGAGCAATGGAGAGTGGGGAAAAGAGGTGAAGAAGCGTGTCCAGGCAGGATGGAATGGGTGGAGAAAAGTGTCAGGTGTGATGTGTGATAGAAGAGTTTCAGCTAAAATGAAAGGAAAGGTGTACAAAACTGTGGTGAGACCAGCGATGTTGTTTGGTCTAGAGACAGTGTCACTGAGGAAAAGACAGGAGGCAGAGCTGGAGGTAGCAGAGATGAAGATGCTGAGGTTCTCTCTGGGAGTGACCAGGAAGGATAGGATCAGGAATGAGTACATCAGAGGGACAGCACATGTTAGAGGTTTTGGAGATAAAGTCAGAGAGGCCAGACTGAGATGGTTTGGACATGTCCAGAGGAGAGATAGTGAATATATTGGTAGAAGGATGCTGAGTTTTGAACTGCCAGGCAGGAGGCCTAGAGGAAGACCAAAGAGGAGGTTTATGGATGTAGTGAAAGAGGACATGAAGGTAGTTGGTGTGAGAGAAGAGGATGCAGAAGACAGGGTTAGATGGAGGCGGTTGATTCGCTGTGGCGACCCCTGAAGGGAAAAGCCAAAAGGAAAAGAAGAAGAAGCTATTAAATCACTTCCTTTTTTCAGAGATGAATAAAAGCAAAATTGGACATTGATATGCCAGCATTTCTTAATAAAGAGCTGATTACTGAATGGAGTGTCCTCACTTTTTCACTTGATTGTATTTTTTGATCAGACCATGGGTATAGGATGCATATAGTAAATGTTGAGATATTAGCTGATTATCATGTCTTGAATGAGATTGAAGCACCTACTGGTTGCTGTTTAGAGATCAGCTAGCTAGTTTTGTGGAGGAGCTACAGTGGTTAGGTGGCACAGGAGAGGGCCGAAGTAGTTTAAAAATGCAATATTAAGAACCCGCAGCCCGCTCCTTTAATTTCAGCATACACCTCCAGGCAATGTTATATTCTCTGTGTTGGTGAGAGTTGGTAATGAGATCAGGGTGTTTGTTCTTTTTTAGTCTTAATGTGACTAAATAAAAAAAAAAATTCTGGCAATTTAAGAAAGGTAGAGTAAAAAAACAATGCATGCAACTGCAATGACAAAGCTACTACTTGTCAAAAATGCTTGTGATTAACATCCACTTATGTAGAGCATGCATACAGCGTTGGTCAGGAAAAACAAGGATCATTATAAAAATAATGCACAGAAATTCAGGTCTTTTTACAGCTAAGTAGTACTAGGTCAGAAGGGAGTGAAAAAAGATGCTAGTCTTCACAAATAAAAAAACAACAACTTTGTCTTAATTTGGGTGTATGGATCTTACTCAGCAAGTATTTCTTTTAAATTAGACTCTAAGGAGCTGTTTTAAATATATCTTAGGTTAAATACACCAATATGATTTAATATATATTAATACTCCACTGAGGAGCAAAGTTAATATTAACTTACTGTAGCTGTCTTGACATAAAATAGTGGAGAAAACTAGGTAGGTTTCTGCACTTATTATAGACTAAATAACTATGTTTACTGTCTGGTCAGACGCTACTGTGTAATTTCAATCAGCCAAACTTCCTCCACACATAAATCTCATTAAACCTCTGTGGACTCACTGTTTTGTTCCCTTGATTGGAGGGTCTCAGCTCCAATTAATATCTTGGAAGGCTGACATTTCAAACGAGGCTTCATCCTCTCCTGTTTGGAGCACATCGACTCCTTTAATGAAGGTGCGCAAATGGAGTTTCTGGTGTGGGAGATGAGGTGTTTTCTTTTGATTTTTTTGTTATATATAAATTACCATGATGTATTTATGCATGTATGTACGTATGTATGGGTGTGTGTGTGTGTGTGTGTGTGTGTGTGTGTGTGTGTGTGTGTGTGTGTGTGTGTGTGTGTGTGTGTGTGTGTGTACCCACTTTCCGTAGAATCGCATTCATTTTCTGCCGCTTCATCCGCCGTAGCGGGTCACGGGGAGCTGGAGCCTATCTCAGCTGGCATAGGGCGTGAGGCGGGGGACACTCCGCGCACAACGCCAGTGCACCGCGGAGCCTTAGAATCTCAGGGTTTGCTGTAAAATGTTGCAGCTTCTATTGATCTAATTCCCCACGTCTCGTCTTTTCCTTCAATTATGTATTTATGTTTGCAGAATTTCTTTTTTGTGAAACATTAGTGCTTAAGAAGAAACATTATTGGATTTTTTTTTTAATTGCCAATAAAATGAAAATTCAAAATAGTTATCCAAACAGCACAACACAGTCTGTCTCCTGAACGACAACAAGGTTAATTTAAAGACTCATGAGCAGACACAACAACAAATTTTGTCAAAACAAGAATGTCAGACCCTGAATCCCATGCAGATCACTACCCTATAAGCCAGCAGTCCACATGACATTCTATTTTTGAGATGTAATACATTTGAAGCCAGGAATTTCTTTCTGTTTCTCCCACATCATAGATCTCTGGACATGCTGTTCCTGTCATTCATTGTTGGGTCACGTATGTCACACCATTCCACTTCCCTTTTGCTCAACCCTACAGGTTGTTTAGCATTTCAGATGGGGCTCTTATTGTGCCTCTCGGTCAAGCACAAGGGCGCTTCTGGATGTCATCTCCTCAAAGCTAATTGCTGTGCACTCTTGACGAAACGAGCATGGGAAATAAATAACTAATGTGCCCCTTGGTGTTCTCATTAGCTTCCTGCAAATTCAACGTTCTACAAGTTTTCTCACTTTCACTAACTTGACTCTGTTTCACTTAGCTTTCACTCTGCACCCTCAATCTCACAAGCGCATTTATGCCTCTCTAAGTTGCCTCTACAACATTCTGTTTTCCTCTTGATTTCCTCGAGAAATCAATGTAATGTAATGAGGATGTTAAATAGCATGGCTGTAGTTCCTTTAAAGAATCCTGAACTCGTTAAAAGCAAACAACCGAGTGAGAAATAAGAGAACTTGTTATCATTCTTGGCGTGAGAAGCTAGTGACATTTGACATGTTCTTGTATGCAATGCTGTTGTTGTGAATTCTTCCTTTGCGACCTCTGTGGCATAACGCTGATCCTGATTTGAGACAGCAGATGGATGATGGAAGGGACATATTCTAATTGTGGGAGATGGGTGTTAAATTTGTGTCTGTAATTAAATATCCACACATTAAAAAGGAAGTCCTGGTGTCGGCAAAACATCACATCCATCGCTATATCTCATCAATCCATATAAAAAAGTTGCACCCATGGGGCAAGTTGCACTGATTGTTTTGAGTCACAAAACAAACGCTGGCTTTTTGAGCTTAATTTTAAGTCTAGAAGATATGTGGACAAAAAGCTCAAACATAAGTCCTCAAATAATCAAAGGGCATATCATGAATACACCGGTGAATACACAGTGGTCTTTGACAAGAAAATGTTTGATTTTTACTGACAATATCAACACAGCTTGCTCTTATTTAAGAGGGTCCAGTCAAAGCAAAACGTCCTTCACCTGAGATTGTGAAGGCTTAGGTTTCCATTAGTGAACTCTGACTAGCTGTTCCATTTAATGATGGAGAAGCCTCAGAGTGAAACTCTCAAATAAAAATAATGTCACCTCAGTTACCTCAAAACCCTTGTCCGAAGACATATTAGTTGCATCCTTGTGCTGCTGAAATTGAGCAAATAAGAATTTAACTCTGTGAAGGAAAAGAAGATAAGAATGACTAAAAGCCTCCCAATCGGTACAAATGATGCTGTCTTTTGCAAACCTAAATATTGTGGGCAAATAGAGTAACGTCAATATGTGGTTATACTTTAAAGAACACATTGATGCACACATTGTGTACACAGTGTACACACACATTGTCAGATGGCTTTAGATTCCTATTACATACAACAAATAACCTCAGACAACAACATTTGATTTCTCAAAAGAGACACTGTCCATGAGATTAATCTTTCTTGTTTGAGCCTTGTCGTTAAAAAGAGAGTGATGCTCTGTTGAGATCCACAAGAATACAACCTGCATTCAGAGACCTTGATGATGAAGAGTGTTCCCTATGATGGAGCAACGGCTGTTAATTACCCCACATGCTGGAGCCCCACATCAACGGTGCGCTAGGCGACAGAAAACCTGCATCATCTTAGCTTAGATTAACCTTGCGCGTGCCCAGCTGAGCAGCTATTTCTTAACTAAATTGCTCTGCCTCAGGTAATGGTAGGGAGCCTGAGCATCTCCCAAATTATTTTTGATTTCCTGAGCTTGACTCAAATGTAATCAAGTTTCTTAACAGTGCAATGCTTTGCTTTTATAGCTTTCCCATAAATATGTGCACATATGTGAGAATGCGCAATGGCTGGGATTTCACAACAACACTGGGCTTTGACATCATTTTGATCAAGTGGCCTCATTTTATATAACAGCACAAAAACACATTCATCATATTACATTTAAACAGTTTTGTATGATAAAACTAAGGATACAAAAATCCCATTTTTTCTTTGTGCTTTGGGTTTATTGTTCAAACATCGTTGGAATCTTTTGAAGCCTGGAAAACATTTCCACTGCTTTTCTGTGATAGACTTTCGGAACAGGACACTGTCTTAGAACATGGTGTTCAGTCTGATGCAGTAAACTAACCACTGGGTGTCCAGAACTGTTCAATGAGTCTTTTGACAGCACTTCAGCATGTTGAATATTTTTTCAGAGGATGTTCCAGAGTCCAAAGTTTTTAAATCAGTGATTTCATTTACTGCAGTTTCTCCTCCACTTCATCATTTTTCCCTTTACTTACAAAAGCTTGTTTGCATTTACACTTTAGGATTGATGGATAAGAAAATTGAATTTGCCATATACAGTTTGATGCCATTTTTACAGCCATTTTTACCTGTGTTTTGATTTTGATAAAGGTGAACAGTTGTTGAAACAGTTTAGTTACAGCCTGGGAGTAATCAAAGCCATGCTTAAAAACCTTAACTGCAGAGTGGCTGCAATCATGGAAGGACATCATGATGACAATAATTGCTTAATCACATTTCCATGTGATTCACATGAAGCAGTGTTATCAGCAGATTACCAAGTGACTCTCTGAACTAAACCTTTTTGCTCTACTCTGATTGGTTTGCCTTAAGCCTAACCAATCACTAACCCTGCTGGCTGAACTTAACAAACACAAGTACACCAAGGCAACAACCACTAGCCAATCAGAGGCATTGTGAGGAAGGTCATGCCTCCCAGTGTATTTTACATTTACGTGACCCACTGACGATCATTGACATGCAGGAAAACAACTTAGCCATGCTAACCCCAGCTGGATAGGAGTGTAGCTATGCATCCACAGTGATATTTTAGTAGATGAAAGCATTGAAACCACACTTACCGTAAATTTCCAAAATTTTATACACATAAAGACATTTATTGTGAAAGTTTTTTCCACACACAGACAGATGGACCTCCCACTGGGTGAGACACTAAGGGAGCTCAAAGTTCATTACACTGAAGCAAGCAAAAAAGCTACAGTGCTGAAAGGAATACCCTTTCTTTGCACAAGAGATAGGAAATCGGAAGAGGTTCATTTGACTTGAAACTTGAAAGAGGTAAAGAGGCCGTGACATTTTTTTTTAAGTCATGGAACCGAGCTTCCTTATAGATAAGACTACACAAAAGGTATGAGACCCCAGAAAGTCTGTGTGCCTTTTAGTAATTGAAAACTGACTCTTCTCCAGTTGCTATTTATGTCATGTACAACAATATCTGGTCCTCATTTGTAGTCAGGGATGCCAAGGTTGTTCCATGCATTCAGATGTGTTTTGCTAGCAGGCTCAGAACAAAATGAACAGTGAATTGAATTTCTTGGATACAGCCACATACTATAAGGGTAGCCACTCTGCTGTGAAAATGGAGTCGCAGACTATTGTCTCCCCTTGGGATAAGTCTTTTGCCTAAGATGAGAGAGCCACGTCTCCATTTTGTATACAAGGGCACCAATAACAATAAATCTACTGCGTGTCTGGATGCATTTGAAACAAAGCTCTGGAGAAAAAAAAACACTTGTGGAGAAGCTCGGACTCTGGAACAGGCCAGGGCTTGGACTCTGGAACAGGCTGGGGCTCGGACTCCGGAACAGGCTCTGGGACAAGTGCGGGAGCAGGAATGGAAGCCAGCTCTGGAACAGGCTCTGGGACTGGCGCTCGAACAGGTTCGGAAGCAGCCATGGTGGATGTCCAGTGCTACATCCGGTTGGCAGCAGAATCTAGAGACTAGAGAATGCTGTTGGTCTGGGCGATCAATGCTTGGAGAAAAAAAGGGTCCGCTGGGTCCAGTCTTTGCCAGATCTTTCTGTCAGGAGCAGGATTAGGACCCAAATGCAGAACACTCGTGGAAAAGCTTTCAATGATATTTTAATCAATAAAGGAAAACCCAGGAAACACAAGAAAACTCCCTAAGTCCAGCAACCTAGACGTGCGGGCAAGGGTACAAAACAATCTGGCCCAAACCAAAGGAGAACCCGGCTTAAGAAGTCGCAGGCTAATCAGCCTGATCGAGCACAGGTGTTGAGACGAGGGACAGGTGTGAAGACAAGACCCCTCCCAAAAGTTCAGCCTCTGCTCCTGCCACACCCCAGCACAGCAGAGCACCAACACTGAACCGTGACACCCTCAACAATCACCCTGTATGATTAATGTAATTAATTCTCTGGTGAAAAATTATTAACTTCTTTCGAAGTGTTTTGTGTTGCCAAAATAAAATTCCATAAGCACTTATTTTCATAGGTGGGACAAGTTAAGAAACTTGGATTACAAGCCAGCAGGTATAAAAACTGAAGGATAATGTCATGACCTATCTCCAAGTCTGTTGTTTTTTGGACAATAGCAACCTGTGCACATGCTAATGTTTATGCACATAATCATAAAGTCAAGCCACCAGAATTATCTGTCAAAACCAGGAAACAATCTGCAAGAGTGATTAGTTATGCTTGACTGAGTTCATGAACATTCTCCATCTGCATGCATTAGTATTGTATGGAATATGCCAAGTTGGTAAAAAGCCCTGAGACTGACAAGGTTAAAGTGAAGCACATGTGGGATAAACCATTTGGCATTGACACAGGTCACAAGGGTCTGGCAGTTTGAGAGGTTCTTGAATATTTTTTATACATTTTTCAGGAGAATAACAAAAGGGGAGAAAGTAGAGTTTAAAAAAAAAAAGTTGAAAACACAAGACGAATGACATGTAATTTAATAACAGGAACATCCTGTTTTCTTTCATAGCCTAGTTGCAGAATATTGTGTATGCTGAATATACAATATTTAATACGGTAGATACGCATATCTATATACATATATGTACCATATATGTATACCATGTGTACATATGGTACATTCTATGAAACACACACAAACAAGGGGCCTGTATGGCATGCAGGTAGATAGTGAGGGGTAGAGAGGTGGGCAGTTCGTCACTGATGCGCCCTATGAGCGGCTTTGGGGGGATGGTGCCTTGCTCAACGGCATTTAGGC
The DNA here is from genome assembly GCA_013358685.1 of Antennarius maculatus. NCBI lineage: Eukaryota > Metazoa > Chordata > Actinopteri > Lophiiformes > Antennariidae > Antennarius > Antennarius maculatus. The sequence continues at coordinate 7,677,157 of CM023619.1, read as the reverse complement.
AGTGCTCGGGAAGTAGAAAGACACCCTTTTGCTGTCTGTTCATGCTGCAGGTTTTTTTTGAGCTGGCTATCCTCTGACGATCCTCCGGTCCCAAGCTGAAGAATTAGTGGACTGAGCTACTGCCGCCCCGGCAGTAGTGCTGGTCGAAGGAGAGGAGGAAAGTGTGTTCTTAGGAAGGGAGAGTAGAGGAACGCGAAGAGTATAGGACTGAGAGTAGGGATGTTGAATGTTGGAACTGTGACAGGAGAAGGTAGAGAATTGGTTGACATGATGCAGAGAAGGTAGATATACTGTGTGTCCAGGAGACCAGGTGGAGTTTAGGAGCAGGGTTCAAATTATTCTATCATGGTGTAGATAGGAAGAGAAATGGAATGGAGTTATCTTGAAGTAGGATTTTGTTAGGAATGTCCTGGAGATAAAAATGAATGTCAGATAGAGTGATGAGTCTGAAGCTAGAAATACCTAGAAGGCATGATGTTCAATGTTTTTAGTGGGTATGTTCCACAGGTAGGATGTGAGCTGGAAGAGAAGGAGAAATTCTGGTTGGACTTTGATGAAGTGATGCAGAACATACCTAGAAGTGAGAGAATTGTCATTGATGCGGACTTGAATGGACATATTGGTGCATGAAACAGAGGTGATGAGGAGGTGGTGGGCAGGTTTGGTATCCATGAGAGGAATGCAGGTGGGCAGATGGTGGTTGACTTTGCAAAAAGGATGGAAACGGCTGTAGTGAATACTTTCTTCCAGAAGACGCAGGAACATATAAGAGTGGAGGTAGGAGCACACAGGTAGACTACATCTCGTGTAGAAGATGTAATCTGAAGGAGATCAGTAACTGCAAAGTAGTGGAAAGTGATAGTGTAGCCAAACAGCATAGGATGGTGGAGTGTAGGATGACTCTGGTGGTGAGGAAGATGAAGAGGGCAAAGGCAGAGCAGAGGAGGAAATGGTGGAAGCTGAAAAAAGGAAGAGTGTTGCTCGACTTTTAATTAAGACAGGCTCTGGGTGGTCAGAAGGTGCTTCCATATAACTGGACAACTACAGCTGATGTGATCAGGGAGACAGGTAGGAGAGTATTTGGTGTGTCATCTGGAAGGAAAGTAGATAAGGAGACTTGGTGCTGGAATGAGGAGGTACAGGAAAGAGGTTAGCTAAGTAGAAGTGGGACACTGAGAGGACTGAGGGGAGTAAACAGGAGTAAAGGGAGATGCAGCGTAAGGTGAAAGTAGAGGTAGCAAAGGCCAAACAAGGGGCTTATGATGACTTGTATGCTAGGTTAGACATTAAGGAGGAAGAGACTGATGTATACAGGTTGGCAAGACAGAGAGACAGAGATGGGAAGGAAGTGCAGCAGGTTAGAGTGATTAAATAAGGATGGAAGTGTATTGACAGCTGCCAGTAGTGTGGTGGGAAGATAAACGCGTACTTTAAAGAGTTGATGAACGAGGAAAATGAGGGAGAACAAAGAGTAGGAGAGGTGGCTGTTGTGGACCAGGAAGTAGAAAAGATTAGTCAGGATGAAGTGAGGAGGGCAGTGAAGAAGATGAAGAGTGGAAAGGCACTCAGTCCTGATGATATACAGAACCAGAATCATTTCCTGGTTCTGTCGGACAGAGAGTTTTACCAAAGATCAGTTTTATTAAAACCTCTGTATTTTAGAGGTATATTAGAGGTATTTTAAATAAAACCACTGCAAATGATTTATTATTAGACTAAAGCCAACCTGGCATCATTAACGACTATTGAGCAACTGAAGGCCGGTCTGTGAAATTTTATCTTAGATGAAACCAGTCTGTGGCGCAAAAAAGGTTGGGGATCGCTGCCTTAAAGCAGTTATAAGGAGTGCAATGCCACAGCTATTGATGTAAGAACCCAAGCAGTCTTGGCTATTATCAAGGAAACCGTGCAAAGGAGCTAGGTGACAGCTCTTGTTTGCAGTTATTATATGATATTGGTATACGCAATGGTATGAATATTTCTTCTCAACTGTTTTTGTAACGTGCATATGCCGATTTACTGTTTTATTTATATAACATAACATTTCAATAGATTTTCTTATTTAACAGAACCCAGCATTTTTATGAATTGTGGTGATATTCTGGAATTTTTGTGGCAAACCATGTTGAGAATCAATATTTGAGTACTCGATGTCTGACTTAAATTGACAGTTTTATGGGACATCTGTTCTAGCGCCAGTTGAATGTCATTTGCTGAGCAAAATATTAATTGGTTTGCCTTCCCAGAAAATCAGTTAATTGAAAACCTGAATCTGTAATGAATGAATGTTGTAGAAAACGAAGCAATTTGTTTTCAACTGATATACCATCCAATCTGTTTAAGCAACCCACAAAAATTGTATTTCTTTTCCCGAGTAATGTTCTTTCATCGGTTTAAATTAATTTGCACCAACCAGTCCAAAAACCAGAGATGATTAAGTGTAATATCCTGTAAGTCAGTCTAAAATCTTCCAACCAGTGCTTCAGTTGCAGATGCAATTGTCATTTATTGTTTATGAATGTTTCAACCATTTTGACTGGATAAATGAAATATATTCACTTATGAATCCTTTAACACTAGAACTCCCAAAACAGTCATTTTGACTGCTTTCAAAATTTGCAATATCATAACTCGGTTTTAAAATAACTTATGTACCAGTTGGACTGTAACTTTTCCTAAATGTGTGTTTATTTTATTTTGACATTGTTTGATCATGAAAATTTCAAAACACAAAAGAGATCTGAGTATTTCTACCTAGAACTCCCAGAGGCAGTCATTTTGACTGCTCGGACATTATTTGTATATAATTTGGATTCTTCTTTTCCTTTTGGCTTTTCCCTTCAGGGGTCGCCACAGCGAATCAACCGCCTCCATCTAACCCTGTCCTCTGCATCCTCCTCTCTCACACCAACTACCCTCATGTCCTCCTTCACTACATCCATAAACCTCCTCTTTGGTCTTCCTCTAGGCCTCCTGCCTGGCAGTTCAAAACTCAGCATCCTTCTACCAATATATTCACTATCTCTCCTCTGGACATGTCCAAACCATCTCAGTCTGGCCTCTCTGACTTTATCTCCAAAACCTCTAACATGTGCTGTCCCTCTGATGTACTCATTCCTGATCCTATCTATCCTGGTCACTCCCAGAGAGAACCTCAGCATCTTCATCTCTGCTACCTCCAGCTCTGCCTCCTGTCTTTTCCTCAGTGACACTGTCTCTAGACCAAACAACATCGCTGGTCTCACCACAGTTTTGTACACCTTCCCTTTCATTTTAGCTGAAACTCTTCTATCACACATCACACCTGACACTTTTCTCCACCCATTCCATCCTGCCTGGACACGCTTCTTCACCTCTTTTCCCCACTCTCCATTGCTCTGGACTGTTGACCCCAAGTACTTAAAATCCTCCACCTTCTTGATCTCTTCTCCCTGTAGCCTCACTCTTCCACTTGGGTCCCTCTCATTCACACACATGTACTCTGTCTTACTGCGGCTAACCTTCATCCCTCTCCTTTCCAGGACAAACCTCCACCTCTCTAGCTTCTCCTCCACCTCGTCCCTACTCTCACTGCAGATCACAATGTCATCTGCAAACATCATAGTCCATGGAGATTCCTGTCTAACCTCGTCTGTCAGCCTGTCCATCACCATAGCGAACAAGAAGGGGCTCAGAGCTGATCCCTGATGCAGTCCCACCTCCACCTTGAACTCCTCTGTCACACCTACAGCACACCTCACCACTGTCTTACAGTCCTCATACATGTCCTGCACCGTTCTAACATACTTCTCTGACACTCCAGACTTCCTCATACAATACCACAGTTCCTCTCTGGGCACCCTGTCATAAGCTTTCTCCAGATCTACAAAAACACAATGCAGCTCCGTCTGGCCTTCTCTGTACTTCTCTATCAACATCCTCAAAGCAAATACTGCATCTGTAGTACTCTTTTTTGGCATGAAACCATACTGCTGCTCACAAATGTTCACTTCTGCCCTTAGTCTAGCTTCCACTACTCTTTCCCATAACTTCATTGTATGGCTCATCAGCTTTATTCCTCTGTAGTTGCCACAACTCTGCACATCTCCCTTGTTTCTAAAAATGGGCACCAGCACACTTCTCCTCCACTCCTCAGGCATCTTCTCACTATCTAAGATCCTGTTGAACAACCCAGTCAGAAACTCTACTGCCACCTCTCCTAGACACTTCCAAACCTCTACAGGTATATCATCAGGACCGACTGCCTTTCCACTCTTCATCCTCTTCAGTGCTCTCCTCACTTCATCCTGGCTAATCTTTGCTACATCCTGGTCCACAACAGTCACCTCTTCTAGTCTTTGTTCTCTCTCATTTTCCACGTTCATCAACTCCTCAAAGTACTCTTTCCATCTTCCCATCACACTGCTGGCACCTGTCAATAGACTTCCATCCCTATCCTTAATCACCCTAACCTGCTGCACGTCCTTCCCATCTCTATCTCTCTGTCTTGCCAGCCTGTATAGATCAGTCTCTCCCTCCTTACTGTCCAACCTAGCATACAAGTCATCATAAGCTTCTTGTTTGGCCTTTGCTACCTCTACCTTCACCTTACGCTGTATCTCCCTGTACTCCTGTCTACTCTCCTCAGTCCTCTCAGTGTCCCACTTCTTCTTAGCTAACCTCTTTCTTTGTATACACTCCTGTACCTCCTCATTCCACCACCAAGTCTCCTTATCTACTTTCCTTCCAGATGACACACCAAATACTCTCCTACCTGTCTCCCTGATCACATTAGCTGTAGTTGTCCAGTCATCTGGAAGCACCTCCTGACCACCCAGAGCCTGTCTTAACTCCTTCCTAAAGGTCATGCAACACTCTTCCTTTTTTAGCTTCCACCATTTCGTCTTCTGCTCTGTCTTTGTCCTCTTCATCTTCCTCACCACCAGAGTCATCCTACACACCACCATTCTATGCTGTTTGGCTACACTCTCGCCTACCACTACTTTGCAGTCACTGATCTCCTTCAGGTTACATCGTCTACACAAGATGTAGTCTACCTGTGTGCTCCTACCACCACTCTTATAGGTCACCCTATGTTCCTGCCTCTTCTGGAAGAAAGTATTCACTACAGCCATTTCCATCCTTTTTGCAAAGTCAACTACCATCTGTCCTTCTGCGTTCCTCTCCTGGATACCAAACCTGCCCATCACTTCCTCATCACCTCTGTTACCTGCACCAACATGTCCATTGAAGTCTGCACCGATGACAACTCTCTCACTTCTAGGTATGCTCTGCATCACTTCATCAAAGTCCATTTGTATATAATTTGGATTATTACTAAAATATCCAAGAATAAATGGGTGGAATAGGTACAAGCACACCAGCACACTAAAATAAAACTATAATGATTGAGTGTTTTATTTACTTAATTGACACAACATAGCTTCTCAGCAATTACACATCCCAAATCAAACTTTGAATTAAAACAAATCTATCTCTGTGAAATAAGAAACAAATGTATTCTGCTTCAAAATAGATTGGTGTCATCATTAGACCTTAACAATAAAAATTATTAATTATTATGAACATTCCAAAATGCTGTGATGGCTGCTAGCCAGCTGGAGACACTGATGTTACAATGCCAAGAAGGTTTGCTTATGACTCCCAATCAACAAAGGTAACCTGTACCTTCCTTGTGAAGCTCCCACTACCCTGTGACATTTGAAACCATTATCCTTTGCTTTATTTTTCTTAGACATTTGCTTTATTTTTCTTACACATTTCCTCTATTTTTCTTACACATTCTTCATGTAGTACTACCTTCTCTCCATCTTCTGATGCTCAAACTGGGGCTCTCACCCCATCATTTGTGGGGCTTTTGCTTTCATATGTCCTGAGCAAAGTTCATTTGCAAGTCGCATTATGAGGTTTGTCTGTCTTCGTCTTGTCTGTCATCGTCTTATTGGCGCATTTCTTGAACAGGATCAAAGCATTTATGGCAGCCAGGTCAAGAATATTATGAAACACCACCAATGGCCATCTTCATGTAACAACTATCACTGAGTATATCCTTGCCATTTGATCAAGCATATTTCCTCCATCCTTGGTTCTACTGTAGTATGTAACAGTCTCCAGTTTAGCCTCATGGCCACTTGTGATGTTGACAGCTGTGTGAATTGTGATTAGAACAGATATGTTTTTCCTTGGTTAGCATTGATAGACTGTTAGGGTTGCACTGTCACATTTCAGCACCTCTTTAGTGTGCAGGGCCCTGTGCTCCTCTACAAATGCAGGAAGCTCTTGTCTACTCTTATTTATTGGACCAACCAGGCTGGGTTTCTGGGCCTTCAGTGCCTTGGAAAGTTCAAGAGAAGTAAATAAGTGAGTGGTGATATTTCCCCCCTCAACACAAGTTACCTGTGTTGACTGAGTGTTTATGAGCCATAAGCAAAACAACTTGGCATTGTAACTTCAGTGTCTCCAGCTGGCTGGCAGCCATCACAGCATTTTGGAATATTAATAATAGTTAATAATTTTTATTGTTAAGGTCTAATGATGACACCAATTTATTTTCTCGAAGGATACATTTGTTTTAATTTCACAGTTACATTTGTTTTTGTCAAAGTTTGATTTTGGATGTGTAATTGCTGAGAAGTTATCTTTTGTCAATTAAATAAACACTCAATCATGATAGTGTTGATTTAGTGTCCTGGTGTGTTTTTACCTATTCCACCCATTTATTCTTAGAAATTTTTAAAGGTCCCATATTATGCTTTTTTAATTCATATCATTCAGCTGCCAGATGTCCAGCTATACTGTATTTGAAATGTCTTGCCCCAAAGTGATCCATGGTCCTCAATATCTTTGATTGAATATTGAACTCTGCCTCCTGCCCAGACTTAGCCGGGATTGGCTCCATCAGCCAATATCAATGACTGGTAGTTACATAGCTACCAGTCAAGCAAACTGGTAGTTACATAGCTTTCAGAGCTTGCTCTGAAAGCTAACAGAGCTTGCTCTGAAAGCTATGTAACTGCTGCATAATGTCAGATAAGTAACAGTCATAGGAGAAAACTGGTTCTCACCCTGAGGACACTTTCCTGACGTGACTTTATTCTAGAATTCATAAATATATTTGCATTAAAAGTTTGAGCAGGTCGTAAAGTCAAGCTCATTACATGAATACACTACAAAATGCTGCAAAAATGGTACATGGCACATGTAGATGCGTGGTTAAAGTTAATGCCAGGAGGATAACATTCACTCAAAACACACCTGGTGCATGTTTCGGAAATAGAGCCACTACTTTCTGCATATTCAATTTTTTTTGCATAACCTTAAGATCCTGAAACTCTGCTCAGTGTTTTATGATTCACTAACCAATGGTTGTGAGGTAAACAAGGTATGAGCTGCCTGAAACCACATTTGTCATTGGACAGCATTGTATTTATCTTGCTGCTTGACCTTCTCAACAAATGTGGCCTTTAAATATTTTTCAGGTGATCCATTTCCCATCTCCTCCCCTGCTGCTGCCATCACATGTATGGTGGGAGAACTGGAATATAGCACCACGGTGTTGCTTCCCATGGCTCTCAGCTGGGAATGCAGCACTGCAAAGGAACCGTCTCGCCGGGTGTCAATCGTATTTCTGTCAGGAGGAAATGACCCATGAGATGGCCACCTACTGTGAGAGCTCAGTGGGATGAAGGCACGTCTAAAACCTACTTGCACTTTAACCTTTTTGAGCGCACAATGCTTTTATGGTGTGTAGATAATTGTATTAGGATTATGGCACACGGGGATGTGAGCTTGTCAGACCCTGGACTGTGAAGGAAACTTTGCCGGTTGTTCATCAAGAGACATCATGTCTGTGACTCCGCTGTTTCAGTCATGCGTTTAAAGAGAATTCTGTCACAAAGCTATGCTCTCTTAAGTGCCTTGACTGACTGAATCCAACTTACTTTAGCTTAAGTAAAAGGATTGACCACATTTGAAGCAGCATGTTAGGAATGAATCTTTGATAAGTGCTCATATTTTTCCCTTTAACTCAGTCGCGACCTACAGTATAAATGTCATCCTGCCTCTGTCATAATGCACAAAAATATACTGATTTATTCATTTTTGTTTATTTATAATCTCAAAGTGGATCTAAATACATTTTTGGCATCTTTCATCTAGCAGCACTAGAACTGGTGTAGCTCATACAAGCCTCACTCTGATGAAACTAATTGTCTAAAAGCAAAATGCGGTATTTTCTTCTGACTTACGTTGCTGGAAATGTCAATAATTAAACAGTGGTATGGCCAAACCTTCTTGGTTCACAGCTTGCATCTTCGCTCTATTTGATCTTCAAGGCTGGCGCACTCTGGCATCTTCAGTCTTTAATGTGGTTTCAGGGTGGATTCCCAGGACTGAACTCCACACTCTTAAGACTTTGCGTCTTCCCAGCTTACTGGCGTTGGGCCTGGCAGGAGGATGAGATCTGCCTTCTGTGTCAACCCTCTGATGGTGCCCCCGCACTGAACGTATTTCTCCTGCTGTGCGGAGCCACCGAGGAGCTTAACACACCAACACAGACACATACACATACACTTACACAGAAACACACACAAACTCACACTCACACACACACAAACTCACACTCACACACGAACACGCACACACACACACACACACACACACACACACACACACACACACACACACACACACACACACACACACACACACACACAAACACACACACACACACACACGCAAAAAACTAAACAAAAATGATGCACTCCTAAAAAAAATTAACTATCTTATTTTTTTAAATGTACAGACTGAAATAATGCTTATTATTTCTGACCCACTAGAAATGTGGGTAGTGGTTCTGGGTGTTGGTTTTTGAAGCCTGAACCCAACACCAGCATTAGGTCGAGAGTTTTATCCGTTTTACCAACTGCATTTCGTTGCTTTGTACCTTTGACATATGCAATGACAATAAAGTTGAATCTAATCTAATCTAATCTAATCTAATCTAATCTAATCTAATCTAATCTAAAAATCTGTGACCACAGTGGAGGCTGTTTTTCAGCTTTCAGTCACACTCAGTCCAGACCTGTGACAATGACTCAATGAGGAGAGACAGCACTTTCAGCCATGCTAGCAGCTAAAGCTCTTAGGGCTGACAATCATCTACTTCAATTCGCAATCTATCAGCAATATCTCCTCAAGCACCATACTGAGGTGGTAATTATATTCCTCCGAGCCCAGGCTCTGCTCCTCACGATTTTTTGTTAATTAGTAAAGGTCAACCAAATGTTCAATTGAGTAGATAGGCCTAATGGTGGGACTCAGCTCAATGATGGCCAATGGATTTACATGACATCACCAGATGACATCATCAATGATGTCAACTGAGGGGTTTCTTGCCTTACTCGCACATATTTCTAATGTACCGTGTTTCAGTTGAGGACTGTTGTTTTGAATTTGTTGTGGAAGTGTCAGTCATCATCTGAAAGATTACATTTTTCTACACAGTTTCCAGCTTTGTGGGAACAAACTATGCACTCTTCTGTTTCACTCCCACACATCTTTATAAATGATTATACATCTGACAGTCAATTTCAAACCAAGTTACAAGCTAAGAGTTTGCTTGTGGCGCTCTGCAGTGAGTTTTTTTTGTGGGGTGTCGGCTAACTATTATGAAATCTGTCTTAAAAAATTTAACTTTTGGCAAACCTCTGATGCTAAAGCACCCACATGAGAATACCGTTATGGATTGAGGGAATTCAGTGGAGAGGAATGAGCTGGAAAGGGCACAAAGCTTGTGAGTCATCAGTTTTGATGAGCCTCTGGTGCTCTGGCCCCTGATTGGTTAGAAAGGAATGGTTCTCCTCCTATACTGATACTCTAACTTCCTACCATCTTAGTGAAAGCATGATGGAGGATGATGGTGCAAAGCGTGGACACACAGGCTGGACCTGTGCTGTTGCTGTTTGTCACATGCTTTGATGAATTAGAAATGGTTAAACAGATGTCGTCATGCAAGAAGACATAAAAATTCTGGGTTACTTGACAACTGCACTGTAGGAGTGGGCTGTTAAATAAAAATTCAAAATAATCAATACATCTTTTGCACTGGACCCAGACAGATGTCTAATATGGAGATAATGCCTTCTGCTTTCTAATGATGGCTCTTGATGGGAAGAGGATGCTGGGATTTCTGTTGAGCAATATGCTCCATGTTTTTTCTCTGTTTCTCTTGTTTTTCTTCCTTTTTTTGTCTGTTAATCCCCTGGCAATCTGATGAGACTGCAACTCCCTGGGAGTGCTAACGGCACATCAATAATACATCCAGTCCAGCTGCATCCACTAAACACTCCACACACACTTAGACACGTGCATCACGTATACAAACATGCATTCTGTATCTCTCTCAAACGTGCGTACATACAGCCTCTCCATCCTCCCCTCCACCGTGGCCTGACTCCTCGCTGTCACTGTCATGAAAGTCTTGCATCATTTATTTATGGAAGACTCAAAATATGAGGTAAAACTGTTCGCAAAAATAGACCATGTCTTAGACCAAGGCTATTGTATCATTTAAGAGCAGACCGGTTGCTGGGACTGAAAGGAAGATGACCAGTGTTGTTTGAGCTTCAGCACCATTACAAGGTGCCTCTGTGTGTACATTTAAGCTGTATTTTTAAACACGTCTGCTTTATAGCGGATATCACGTAAAATATTAAATGGAACAAGATTGTTGTATTGCAAGTATGCATAAATTATTTGTTCCATTCAGGGGTGCTTTAATTTGTTCTCCACTCATTATTGAGTGTCAGGGAGGAGTAGTTAGTGAACCGGCGACACAATTGCAATTGACAGTTGTTGCTGTGTCTCCAATAAATCTACACTGCTAGGATACCGTTCAAACTGCACCTATGAATGCTGTGTATGGCTTCTGCATACACTTCTATTAAAATGTTCCTTCAGGGCAAGGAGACAAGCTGTGGTTGTACAATTTTCTATTTGTATTCAGGTCTGCAAGGAGGTCAAGAAGAATAAAAGAACACTTGCAGTGGCAACCAGCCAGCATGATTATCTAATTAATTTCAGTGCATGCCATTGGTACATCTTTTGTTTATTTCTTAAGGTTTAGAATTTTTTGAGACCTTAGTCAAAGTCAAGTGGAAATGCCTTCTTTTACTCACATAGATAAATGAAACCTAATTCTGCCAGTCCCCATCTGGCCTGCGTTTTCATGGTAGACCAAGGTTGAAAATGAAACACACGGACATTACTTGAGAGCCGGAAAAATATATGCAGCAAACTATAACAAGCACCGAACAAAAAGAACTGGTATTTTCAATGGGAAAAAATGAACAATAACAATGAGAGGCAGTTAGAATAAGAACAAGTCAGCTCCTCCCTCTGCTTTCACCCTGATTTTATAACATACCTTTAATACCTTGCAATAACTTAAAAAGAGGTGATATTCAATTTTTGCCGCTACTCAAATAAGTTACTGTCAGGGCAAAAAAGGAACCTTGTTTTGAACATGTAGAGGATATAATGAAATATTATGTAATGTTTCTGAGTGATGAGTTCCATCACATCAGCATAATGATTGATGGGGCTGTTAAAGCTTTTGTTCTTAATGGAGCCCTGAAAGCCACAGACAGTCCTCTGGACTATTAAAAGAGAGACTGAAACTTTAAAGGATTTTAAACTTAAATATAACCGGGGATAAATTAATTGAAACACGCCAGCGGAGCGAAATGTTTCACTGCAGTCTTTTTATTTTTCCAGAGAATTTGAAAAGGCTACTGAGTGGATCGTAATTTAATTTTAAAGACATGTAATTAGCTGGATATTTGCATATTTTATTACAACTGTTATTACATCTTTCACAACTGACGATTAAAAAAAATCAGATATGTCATAAATTTGATACTGTGATTTAAAAAAAACTGTCCACAGGCTGAATAAATGCCCTCATTCACTCGGTATGATTGCACAAGGGTAGCCCTTGTTGGGGGAATGATTCTTTGTTCACTAGAACACTGCTTATTAATGCTGAATTTCTTGTTTGCCTTTATTTTCTCTAGATAAGAATTGAAAACAGATTGCTTCTTGGCGCTGGCTTAATTGGGATGGCACGGCTCATCAACGCCGAAGATGAACCGTCCATTCCTCTTTGGTCTGAATGGGAATAAGAGTCAGAACCAATGCAAGAGAAAATCTTTACTAATTCTCTGGTGGTTGCTGTTATTGGATACCCAGGTTTTATTTTTCCAGACTCAATCCCTTCATGCTGATTGTTCATGCTGTTATACAATAACTTTTTTTGTATTGGAGTTGCCACCGACTGTTGTTTTCTTCTTCATCCATCTGCACATTTTCCATGCCACTTACCCTGTCCGGATTCATGGGGGTCTGCAGCCTATTCTGGCAAGAGTTTGATGAAAGGCAGTTGTCACTGGGTCTCTATGTTGGATGCCACTTTTAACACATATAGACAGACAAACAACACCTATGGTGAATTTGGAGGCATGAGTCTAGCTACCCTGTATGTCTTCGCTTTGAACAAGGCCCATTCTCACTGTGAGGTCCCGCTAATCGCTGAGCTATCGTGACTCCTTTAGACTCCATCTAATCTGTTTAAATTTCGAGGAAATTAAAATGCTCACTTTTTATTGGCTTGCATTAGTAAATGCTTGATCAAAATCTAACTGCTTGCTGTGCACAAATGCTTAGTGTTTGATTTGGACTGATTTACATGATGTATATTCACTGACAAACTGATATTGGTTGTATTTAATTGGGTGTCTTGTTTGGTTGCTCCATTTGTAGTGTTTGGTTTTGCATACCTGCTCCTAGGGGGGAATGACAACAAGACAAGAGTCAAACATTATTTCCCCAATAAATTACCAAGACTTGAGGGCACAAAAAAATAATTGTTTTACTGAACTTGAGACCGGCGGTTATGCTTATTTATAACAGAGCCCCACAAAAACTCCCAAAAGCAGGAAGAAAAAATCTTTGCATGATATGGATTGCCTTGCAGGATACTGACGATAAAACAGGTGTGTGTAGTAAGTCAGAGAGAAGACGGTAAGATGCACATGACTCCAAGGTATAGCACACATTCAGCAGTAATCAATATCTACCTTGCTGTGTTTGCAGAGGGAACAAAAATGGTTCAGAGGAATGAGGAGAAAGGTGGAGGGGGAACAAGACCCAAAGACGAAGCGAGGAGTCATCAGGGAATGTTTTTCAGAGACATCTCAGCTATTTTTTAGCTTCAAACTGAAGCCCTAAACACAATTGACAGAGCAACTGCAAAGTTTATTCAAAACCTGACAAGACTTGGCTGTGTGAGCTGTTTTTAGTGGTTTTTCCAATTGTTAGATATGATAGATTTTTCTATTTGGTGGAAGGAAAATAGAGGCATGCTGTGGAATATTTCTTTGGACTAAATAAGGAGGCAATTATTACGACTGAAGTGGGACTGAAGAATTAGAAAACTAAGATATAATTTTGTAATTGTATTCAAAGCTTTGGTCCACACAGACAGCAGGCTGGTTGAGGGAATGAGTGAACTGCAGGAAAACTGATGTTTCTCTTGTAGGAGTGTGGCATGGTGACCACTGACATCTATGCAAAATTAAAGAGTTTGAACCCGGTCTGAACCCGGCTCTGGACAAATAATCTGCTATCTTAGAGAAGATAGTGAAATGTCTGGCATATTACAGATAATCTGATCGCAAATCATTAGTGGCAAGTCTAAGGTAATTTAAGTGAAAGTAAAGAATTTAAAGTGCATCATAAATTGCCTCAACCGGCTGTGAGGGTTAACACCATGGGTAACACCATGGTTAATTTATGATTATACAACCAACAACAAACTTTTACTGAACATTGAATTTTATCTACAAAGTAAAGATGAAAAATATTTTACAGATTTTTATAATGTGACAAAACACATGATATAAATTAAAAAGACATCATAGGTGTTAGACCCAGTACCTCAATAAAACAAAATACACAGTTGTCTGACAAAAATAATTTCCTCGTTTTTAAACAAGAAGTGAATTTAGTGACTGCAAAGTGTTTTTGTGTGATTTGAAAATGTTGCACATGTCTCTGGGCTTTGCAGTGTATTGTGTGGAGGGTGACTGGGTGGAGTGCATGAGCAGAGCTGGAGCCTCATCTACAGACAGCCTTGTTTTGGAAAGCTGGGGCTTCTGGAGAAATGAGTTTTTCCACATTCTGCTTCTCCTTTGAGCCGCTTACCAGAAGGAGGGTGAGAGTTTACTTTTTTAACTTCTAACAGTCTCGTTTCTCCAGCTGTATGCAGCAGCAAGCTGCAGCATGATTTTCTGTAATTAGTCTCTCTTTATCCGGTGAGTGATGAGTTTAGGCAGACTTAACTAAACACAGACACAAACACACTTGGTGCCTGTCATCTTGCCAGCTAATGATAATCCACAGCGAGATGTTCTGTTGAATAAACACCAATGATTTCACAGTCAAACTAAGAAAGATGGGTAGACAGATAGATTGATTAAACAAAATTATGAAACTGAGTGCTTTCTGGGAGACTTTCTTTTTAGGTTTCGATCAAGAAAACATAGTTGTAACTAGAACTGGAATCAGAATGATAAAATTCCACATGACCCCTTGCTCTACTCTCCTGCTTTTCACGCAGAACATTTTTTTTCGAGATTGTTTCTTGAACGTAAAGACAGACATGTGAAGAATAGTCCCAGAAGAAATTATCAGTCTGCGGGAAAACCCCCAGAGGAGTCGCGCGTCGTTCAGTGACTAAGTGGAGTGAATAGCGGTCAGGAGCTAATGACGACGCATCGTAGGACAGTGGAGCAGCTCCCCTCCTCTGTGGATACTGCGTCTTTTGCCCAACATCAAAGCCTGCTTTGAAGTCCTGAGGTAGAGATCTCTCCGTTCTCAGGGAGATAGCTCTCCTCTCTACGCTCCCTTTTGTTAGTTAATGCACACCGATGAAAACAGCGAGAATGCCAAGGGAAGATCAAAGCGTGAGGGGCACAGAAGCCATACAGTTAACTGCTTTGCCAGTCTTTCACTGAATGGATAATAAGACAGGTGCTCTCTCCTTCTATTGACACCAAAGATTAGAATCAAAACACCATGTGGAATTAAAGCACACTTCAACCTGCAAGGCACAGCATAGTAAACAAAAATAGTCTTGCATTTCCACCATTGGGTTTCTCACAAAGACCTCCAGAAAGATGGAGGACATGCATTTTAACAGTGGCCACGTGGGGGAAGTGCACGTCATGTCAAGTGTGAAAAATGCAAGAGTCATTGGTGTTTTATTTATGCTGCATTTACTGTAATTCCAGCCAGAAGGAATTTTTAAAGTGCACATTTCCAAAAAATGAAAAACCTTAAAGACTTTGTTTTTTGGAATAAACATTTCACAGTATCCGGCAGTTTTTCCAGGATCATTAACAGATCAGATATTTGATAGTAATATATATTACTTTAAAATTCATCAAGTCTCAAAGCTGACGGCAGGCTGTTGGCAAGCAATGGAGACTGAACTTTACCAGCTGATGAGGAGGAGGACAGGGCTGGTAATAAAAGCAGCATGGAATTGCATAGCGTAGAAGTGCAAATTATAGTCAGGGCTGTATCCATGCACACGGTACGCCTGTGTCAGTTTATATCCAAATATATACCATAAGTTATTTTCTGCTTTTCACACAGCTGTGCCTTTGTTAAACCCTTTTGATTAGAATGGGCATTCAATTAAAAACATCATTATTAGTAGGATTCAAATAAGTTACCAATTTACCATCATATATCCGGTTGATGAAAGTCTCCCTCTGATGAACACACATGCTCATACGGGCGAAGCAAATGAAGTTGAGGATATGCAACAAATAAACGGGTAGTGCCAAACCAATAATAAAACACCCAACATGAGCTCCTGAAGCATCAGAAGGAAATATTGCTCAATTTAAATTTAATGACTGCTTCAGCTCAACACGGCACTGGTAACTGGGCAAGGCGCCCGTGCTCTAATAACAATAATGCACTGCTTTATAAAATGCCCTTCACACAAAAGTGCATGTGTGTGCATGCGTGACTAGTGCATGCACACAGCGCATTTGTAACTTTGGTCTTAACTAAGAGGTTGAATGACTGAAATGTAGGAGCAAAGTGCAGACTTCAAGCGTAAAGCACCATTTCAATCTTATTTTGAACTATGATGGATACATGAAAAGGTGCATTAAGTCTGTCAGATGTGGGAAAATCTTTCATTTTTGGCTATATGATGACTACTGTAGCTATTTTTAGTGTGTGAACACCATGTGCTACACTCAGCACACTATTATATAACAATAGGAAAAGAGTAATTTAAAGAAATACAGTATACTTTTTAGATGTCTCTTTCACCACTGCAAAATAGCAGTGTGGTCCATAAAAAATGTTCTCTTAGGTATTGTTAACTGAATTTCGTCCATTCGATTTTTGCTTCTGTCCATTTTTGTTTGTCTTATTTAGTTGGCTCCACAATGTTGGATGATAGGGAGGAATTGCATTTCATAATGGCGACAGGGAGAAAAAGACACCACTTGGAGAGAAATATGAAAACACTTGAAAGAAGATTTTTTTTTAGAGGTCTCCTCTGGCATCAAATCACTCTCTTTTCCCCTCTGCATCCTTTTCTGCCCTTTAGTGTATGATCATGAGTAGCAATCAAGGGCTCATACTTGTAAATGTTCGATGAGGATTCAGGGGTAAAAATGGGCAGTGTACACCCAAGTAATGTAAAAAGGATGTGGTTATTTCAGATCTTTATAAGAACAAAAATGGTATATCAGCCCAATCAGGTATACATGTGAGTTATACTGTGTTGATCTAGTAGCAGTTAAATGGCTGTCTAGCATTATGTATGGCTTTATTCCGCTTACACTGTAATCTAGATGTATATGAGACGATAACCACACGGGGTGCTACTGCATTATTCAGTGCAGCCGCTGATATCTGCAGCTATAATCCTTAAAGAGATGAGTTAATAAGATATTGTGTATGGATACACTGATGCACATGCATTGATAAAACACCCTGGGAATATTTAATCAACATTATATTTAATGATAATGTATCTAGTGGAAGGGCACATGCTAGTCCCCATGGACCATGTGTCAGTACTTCGTGGGATAGCATTGATGGCGTTGGTACCATTTACCCTATAGAATTATAATATAAAAGAGTCATGGTGTATTTATGAGATTTTGACTTAGGTCAGCCTTAGTCATCTTCTCCTTATCCTCTCCTGATGGCTTAAATGGATTTCACCTGCTCATCCATGTTCTGTCCCTGAGGTTCTGTCACTTTTTCCGTATAACCTTGCTTTTCTGGCATCTCATGTGGCACTCTGAGTCTGAGTCCATCTCCAGCTCTGTCTCCGTTCTCATCTTATTTATTTATTTTTTATCTTGAGATAACATTGCATCCCCATCCTCACTCCATTTCCCCTTTTCACACACTCATGAATTTCTCCTCTCCAAATTCCCTCCCTGCTCTGATGCTTCGGATTCTCTATCTGACATCTCAGCCTGCATTCTCTGCTGGCTTCTCTTTTCATCCAGGCTGCACAATTTTATTGTCTGTCCTTAGGAATGAGTGCTGACAAAGAGGCAAATGTATATGAGATGATGTTGAGGATGTGTTTTTATATCGAAGGGTACAGAAGGTGGGTGTTGTGAACTGAGATCCAGAGGGCCAGTTGCCAGCACATTAATCCCTTTCTGTGCTTGAGCAATGAAGCATTTGGCAAACTGGTCAATATACATGTTTGTGCGTGTGTGTGTGTGTGTGTGTGTGTATGTGTGTGTGTCTGTGTGTGTGTGTGTGTGTGTGTGTGTGTGTGTGTGTGTGTGTGTGTTCGTGTGCGCACGTGCGCGCTTTAATGCATCCTTCTTTCTTTGCCTGTGTGTGCAGAGTGTAAGACACAGTGCTGAGCCTTGAGTCTCTGCTGCTGTTGGTGGTTTGGCAGCTTACCTCCTTTCAGATAGAGAGAAGGCGAGCAACGAAAGCAGAAAATTAATCCAGCATAGCAAAGCAGCAGAGGCCAGGGAAGCAAACTGTATTAGCTCAACGCTGCTGCAGTACCTCTCAACTTCATTTAATGCTCTAGAGGGCATCCAAACCAGCGGTTCTTAACCTGGGTTTGATCAAACCCAAGGGGTTCAGTGAATCGGTCTCAAGGGTTCGGCGGCAACAGAGGTGCAGACAAAACACCTGACATGATGTGTCGGTCGGAGGTCGAGACAAAACACCCTACACATCGTGTCAGGTGTTTTGTCTTGAATCATTGCAACATGGATTTACATGTATAATGGAATGTGATGGGAGTCACCGTCCTATCTGCATGATTTGCAATGCCAAGATAATCTATTCTAGTCTCGCACCAGTATAAATAAAGGAACACATCCTTAAGCTGCATGGACAACAAAAGAAACAGATTTGCAGTGAAAATGACATAAGAGTAGCACTTGCCAAGGTGAAGCCACTCATATCTGAACTGGTCTCTCAAAAGCGACAGAAGAAGTCACACACTGATTTGCGGGTAGGTAATTTCATGTGACTTCATGCACTGTCTTGGTTTTGTTTGTTGTTTGTTGAAAAAGGTGACATTAATGCAGTTCATTAAATACACCATTAAAACATCTACTTTTGTCTTAAATCTGAAAAAAACCAAACATATTTCTTACTAAAGTAGGATTCGGTGAGTGAGCATATGAAACTGGCGGGGTCCGGTACCTCCAACAAGGTTAAGAACCACTGGTCCAAACCCAACCAGTACCCGCTCTTCAGCCAATTACTCAAATAGTCTACAAGTGTACATGAGGTCTTGCATTCTTACATTCGTATACTGCCCTTTGGTTGGATGTTTGTGGCAAAAGCTGTTCACAACCCTCAATAACATTAATCAAAACCGTGAGAATTAGCCCCAGTGGGAACTTAACCGACATTCAGCTAATTCACACACTTCTTCCTTTAAACACAAAACTGCTCTTTGTAAAGGGTGAAATATAAATGTTTAATGGACACAACGTTCCTGCACTTTATTCTGTTGGTTGATGCTGCAGCTGGAGTTACAGGATTTAGTCCAAAGAAAGATGAAAGGCTCATATATATATATATATATATATATATATATATATATATATATATATATATATATATATATATATATATATATATATATATATATATATATATATATATATATATATATATATATATGAAGTGTATGAATCCAGACATGTAAAACTCAACTTGACATGTCGGTGGCGACATGACACGAGACACTGGTTTATTGCTTACGACTTTGGTTTCACAACATGTACAATACAATATTTTAGTCACAAACTGATACAGATGGTACAAAATGTGCACTCTCAGGCGTCATTAGGTGTTTTCACAAGGCTACGGTTAAGTACTAAATTGCAGTGACTCACATGGTTGCTCTCTATGTGAGGGCTCAGGCTATTTAATGCAGGCTTTGGGGCCTCCACCACTAAAGGATAGATGTGCATATTGCATTGTTTAGGGAATAGGGAATTAACATATAAATTGGGAAGCGGAGGTAAGTGAGAAGGGTATAAATGTAGGGGATGCACTGACAATGCAATGCTGTTGTGCTATGAGCGAGGTTGGCATTCCTCATCTTAACGCATGTTTACAGAAATATTTGGTAGCTGAAATCTCCATAATACAGCTGCTGGGCCTGCTGGATCCCCCTCACATTCTCTTTATGTTTCTCTAGGGAGATGAGGTGAATAAATCACACGGAGACAAAACAACAGGCCTTAAACCCCGTGGAGATTAACCAGGAGGAAAACCGATTCAATGTCATATCAAACTGTCTTTGAGGTATGCATGACAGGTGAATTATGCATTATAGCTCAACTTGATTGTTCTGTCAGAGAAACTTAGCCCTGACCTACCTTCTATCAGTCTCAATCAGCTTGCATCATCTTCACTTCTATGAATATTCAATCTTTTCTCCCAGTATTCCCCAAACCTCCATGATACCAATTAATGCAGTGCACAGGTTTCCTTAACAGCTGTCCAAAGTTTTAACCGAATGTCTTACGGCACAAAAGTTAGACTGAAATAGACTGAAATAGACTGAAATAGACTGAAATAGACTGAAACATGATGCTTGCTGAAGATGAATTATTCCGTCATAGGGTTGCATCTTTGTACATCAAGCTCCAGAGCTTTCAGCCAAAAACAAAAATAAACATTAATTAAATATGAATGAATAATGCACCATAAAGATATACTAAGGGTCTGGATTAACATCTGGGTTATATGGGAACTGACTTTTTCTTTCTTTGACACCAAATATTGACACACAGAGAAGCAGCGGCATGTTCCTGCTCTCAACAAAGATGACTGAGCACCTAACCGAGTGTGACAGCTGCGTATTTGTGTTGGGTGTGAGCGTGAATATCAGGTTTGAGAACTGTCCAATCACATTTCATCAAAAAGCAAGTGCCAATTTGGGATTGGAGGTCAAACCCGTACACACAAAGATTGGGAATATTGGCTCACCAAGATAACACAATTTATTAGTAAGGTAGATTATAAAACCAATAGTGGGCTCCTGTTAAGATTATTGCTTTCCTTACATTAGCCAAATTTTTCATTCACAAGGCCGCATTTTTATAGACCTCATCCAATTTCTGCTCTACAACAGATCCTTGGAGAAAATTGTGGGATCCTCCTCATTATAAAAAGATAGCTAAAGTGTAAATAGAGAAAAAATGTGTTTTATAATGTTTATTTATAATTAACTATTTGGTATGTGGATATCTGTTTTGTATTTTATACATTTTGTAAGTTGATTCCTGCTGAAAAAGAGAAACAAATCAGAAAGCAGCTTCAGGTTACCTGCTGGTACACCTCAATCAGAATATGTATTCACCCACAATCTTTGCTGCTGTAATGAAACCTGTTATTGTCACATCTTTGTAATGAGTTGAATGTTCCTGTCATTGTTTCTCTTGTTTATTGTATCACATAACCCATCCTATTGGTGGCTCTCACATAAACATTCACCTTTAGGGCCTACTTTGACAGACAAAGTGACTGAATTCAGTCAACAAATAAAAATGCAGTGGTGTGGGTTCCCTCCACAAACCTCATTAAAAAACATCACTACAGTTTGATAGCCAAACAAATAAAAGGTGGCTCCTTATTAGTGGCATATCAACGGAAAATTGATTTTGCCTGAAATAAAAGGTCAAGATAAATGACTTGTGAGGCCCTAGCTTGGCTATTTATCAACCCTCTATCTACAATCTAACAAATTACTGCTCCTGTGAGTCTCAGAGGGCAGAACAAATAGGAAGGCAGGAAAGCTACTTTTGAAATGTCATTCCGTAATGTCATACCATGGATTATGTGTCAGTTTTAAAAATACCATGTGTTCCTTGCACATCTTTGATGTTGCCTGAAAAATTCCTGTCTTTTGCGACAAAGGTTTGACAGTATTCTTCACCTCCTCTTCTGATATTATGGAATTTACCCAGCAGAAGGCGTAAGAGTAGGCACATTCGTGGTGACATCATTATCCTTGCTTTTGCCATGGTTAATGATGTAGTTTAGGTGTGATTAGAAAAGGCAGCTCTGTTTGCAAAAGGTCACATTCTAACACTTTCTGAGACAGAAATCTCCCCGCTCCTTTCCTCAGCATTGCAGCAACTGGATGTATTTGATTGGCAGAATCAAAGGTGTGAAGATTAAATCTCCCAGTGGCGTTGAAACGTGGCTATTTATTAACTGACAATCTACTGAATGGCTCAAAATGGATGGTATGCATGTGTGTCAAGTCCATTTAAGTTGAATGTGAAGGAATATACCGTTTACTGTATATGCCTTCACATTTGTGAGACACAAAAGTACTTGAAACAGTCTATCAGAGTGTTGGAAAAGGTAATACAGATAGAAGGAGGTTTAATATCCGTAAATAATAATATAAATTGATTGTGATCTCGACCGTGGATTCCTAAATAGCGTGTGGTTCCTGGAACGCATTAACCGCAAAGAACGAGGGTGCACTGTATATACTGTATATATATACACACACACACATGCACACCCTCTGCCCCTTCTTATTCTGGTAAAGAACATGGTGATATGTGATAATGACTGTAGCACGAGAGGATAGAGTGGGAGAGAATGATTCAAGGGGGAAGTGAGCGAGAGCTGCAAACTGGAGTGTTTTGCATGCTTTTACCTTTGATTTACCTATAATTACCTTTGGATTTACCTTCAGTGACTCCGTCGCTAGGCCAATCTCCTAAATTGGATTTCTGCATAATGTGGCTTTCCATGCAGATTGGTGTCCCTCACAGCTGCCTCAGTACAATATTACTCCCCTTCTACGTTCTCCACCCCACTGTCACCTTTAACATCCATGGAGTAAATGTTAAAACAAAACACAATGATAAAAGTTCTCGGCTTGCCTGGCCTCTCTTTGATCAATTTGTTGTGGTTGTCATGGTAACACAGCAACCCTGCTTCTAATTGTGGTGGGGCTTCAGCCATGGGTCTTGGCTGATGATGACTCCATCTCTCATCCAAATAATGGTGATGAGACTGCTGCTATCTGCCTCAGTACATAAACACAGGCTACAGGAAGGAAAGCAGAGGAAGGCCGGGAGAACGGGGGAGTATTGCCCCTCTGGGAGAAGCTTTGAGATATTGTACCAAGGCCCAGCAACAGTTCTGCTGCAAACAAGCAATTAATAGGGCAATTATGCATCATGTACGGGAGCATTTACATTCACATTTGCTCACTTTATTATCTCTTACTGCTGTAGAAGGAAATTGGATCATGCAGTTCAGTGGAATTCAGAATATATTTCATTCTGAGAAATATGTTGTGGATGAGAACTGGCTGAAAGCTTTCCTCCACTCCCACCAGGCGCCTGCTGTATCAGATACCAAACAGCTCATGGTTTTGGTTCCAGTCAGCCTATCGGTACTTATGTCAGCAATGCTATATCTTTTGTGCTGCACACAAAAACAATGTGCATTTTTATTTATATGCTTTTAAAACCCTGGTTTTTGCTACTAAGGGTTCAAGCAGGCAAACTCAGCCTGTGTTTGGAGATACAAACATTTTACCTTTGTGATACAAGATGATGAAAGGTGATATTGTACATTGAGAACTTTCATATGTTGTGATGCAGTTGGTTACTTGTTGACTTGTTTTGTATAATTTGATGACTAAACAAGCCAGAAAAATACAGAATTGACTATTTTCATTACGCAGGTCCTGATTGATGACAATAATGAGTAAAAACAAGTAACTATTGAACTGCCCGTATTTATTTTTAACATTTACCTCACAAACAGCCTCAGTTTCAAATCATTATTTAAAAAGGTACATGTATTCTTGAACGGATTATTAATCATTTCGTCATTGTAAGCCATCCACAGCCTTCTCTGCATGACTAGCAGGAATGGTGGGAAATTGAGGAAATGTCACGGAAAAAGAAAAACCACATCTGGACTCGCCCTTCCCATGAGGATACTTCTCCTCCCTAGCTCTATGACCTTTAACCCAAGAAGCCTGATTAGCTGTCTCCCATGCTTTTATGTAGAAAAGCAAGAGAAATGCAAAGCCACGAATATGCAGATAAGGAATGGCCCCTATCAGCTTTAACTACCCCAGAGCCTGAGTCAAGGTCTTCCACACTGTCATGCAGCAAACCTCACATAGTCAGCAATGTTTCAGTGCACACAGCGTGTTTTGAATTTTCCCTTAGACTACTTAAGGAGAAAGGTACTTAAATTTTAATCAGTTTCAGAAATAAACTTTTAATATATTTTTCATCCTGGTGTCTTCATTTAGTTTCAAGGCTTTGAGGACACGACAGATAGAGAAGATCATAAACTCTAAACACATAAAAATATATTATATAAACCTACCTATGGGGTCCTGTAGGAAGAACAAATCTATGACTGGGGATGAGGGTTAGCCTGTTCCTGTATTTTCGCAAGCATCCTCCCCATATTGTATAGTAGATAAATTAAAATGTGTCACACATCATTCCCATCAAAAGGAATTCCAAGCGTAAATGGTCAACCAAACTGTATGCATAGAACTGCATAGGACTGCATGCAATATAATGCACCTCCCTCAACCCACCCTACCACACCCCAACATAACATGATGGCAATAGAAAACAAACAGTAGAATGAAACCAGTGCACGAGTGCATCACACGAAATGGAACATTAGGCAATAATGGCATGGCAGTGACTGACATTTCACTGTTGTTTTTAATCATAATAATATGCTTTCAAGTTAGGAGTGGAAATGACTTCATGATAGCATAATGAAAGCTCAGCAGATGTCACTGCATACTAGATGCCATCTTTATTGTTTCTAATCATCACATGTTGACAGAGCCTGGACTCACATTGGAACAAGTTTCTTCTTGGGTGTGTCAGATGTACAATTAATGGTCATAGTTATTCAATTTTGTGTTGTGTTTTTGTGTCACTCACCACCTTAATTGTTTCTAATACCGCACATATTTTTTTTTTAGTTATGTGTTTCCTTTCAAGCTCAGCTGCTAAAAATGTGTATCAGTAGAAAATTTCACTCCTGACTGTGAACAGAAAAGACATAATCATGCCGACCATTAGGGACAAAACTAACAAGGAGATACAGACAAAGTATAAAGCTGTGTTGTAGGCCCGCTAGTCTAATCCAAGTCACTGTGGTCTGATCATACCCTATTTGCACATATGAAAAAGTAGCTCTCATTCGATACAATACCGTGAGTAGGAAGGCTTGAAATTTGCATTTTGCCTTTGCTGACAGCCAATTACACAGAGAAACTCTTTGTAGTTCCTTTTCATTCTGCAGTGAAGTTTTTGATACAATCAGCCGAGGTGAGAATGCATATTCATGACGGGGTTGTGTGCATCCCATTAGCGGTGTGTGTAGGTGGACAGAGAGTGTCTGAATGCCCCTGACTCCGTCGCAAGCACCTGGACTCGCCCTCAGTCAGTAATTACTAGGAGAGTTTTGATTAGAAAGCTGCTGGGGAAAATGAACACTTTTATCTGAATTACAGAGAACAGACACCCACGTGGATATCAACCAGCTTGAAAGAGAAATTAAGGTGAGAAATTAAGATGCCTTGCAGTTTAATTTTTTTTCTTTATATATACTATATATATATATATTTTTTTAAAACTGGTCGCACAGCATGAAGTTGCATTTCTGATTTTACATCTCTTCAAGCAAAAAAAAGATCCTGCATGCTACAGCAAAGGTCAAAAATTCAGAAGTTTTAATCTAACCATCTTTTATACATTTATTCATGTTTGACTTAGATTTTCTTGTGGCTGGAAAACAACTCTACATTACCTCCTTGACCCTCATGCCCAGGATCATTAACTTTAACGCATCTCAATCGACAAACGTATATAAGGATAAAATATTGACAATACAAAGGACTATTGGCTCATTAAGGTCCTAGCTTTGCTAATAAGCCTGAACGAGCTCCATGCAATATTAATGGCATTGGGATTTCTCATAGCCACCATTTCCAGAGACCATTTGGCGAGGTCTCCTAATTATTGATGGGCGAAATTACAAGAAAGACTTCATTATATCTGCTTCTGAATGAAGAATTCCTGAAAGCTTGCAGTGTTCTGTGCATGCTAATGAAAAACTGTAATAAAGACTATTCATATATGTGTCATATATGGTTTATCATATACTCCACGACCATCTGAAGTTCATAAAGCATGACTACTGGACAGTTGGTTTCTCGAAGTGAAATGTTCTGATTTAGAATAATTTTAAACCCACGTGTTGCTCATGGCATCTTTTAAATGATCCTGCAATTACATAAAGGGATTCAGATTCTTACTTAAGACACACTTGAATCCATTAAATGACTTGTTTTACAGTGCCACAAGGCTGAGATTGTATGGACACTCACCTGCACATAAATGCTGTGCATAGCCGTAGGAACATATTCCATTATTGCTTGTTTGTTTTGTATAACATTCAAGTTCGAGCTGTCTGATGAAAGGCAATAAGGTACCACCATAATCAGCGGTTCACAGCCAGACACACTGAGAGGATGTGTATTGTTTTCTGCTTGGAAAACACGTATTTTAAGCCAACCTAATTAAAATCCGGACAGTGCAAGACACTTAGAGCTCTCCCAGTGTTTAATTTAAAACAAATTTCACTCTGAATTTATTGAAGTCTCATCAGAGACATAGGGGACATTTCGAGAGAACATGGGCTAATCAGAGGAAATTAAACCGAGCCGTTCAAATTTGGTAAGGTAATGAAGATAGGAGGGGAGTAGTGATTATAGTTATCCTATGAATAGTTGCTTTTAACTTGTTTCTTTCTTCCCACAGAACATAACACAACTTCTCCCTCGCTCCTTCTTCCCCATTTCCATCTCTTCTGTGTGATATCTGAGCAGCGATCTGTTGCCACACTGGAGGCAGAATCAGTAGCAACACAGGCGTCTGTCTCTCATTAAAATTTAGAATATAAGTGTGAACACACTAACTCCCACATGTGTGACTGTTTAAAGATCATTATTGATCTGTTTGCATTTACATCTTCTCTTCTTCATTCAGGGTCAACTGTGCCTTCTTTTCAGTTTCATCTCCTTCTTCAGTTTTTATCTGGGGTGATGGCTGGCCAGAAAAATGACACTAGGCCACATAATGCAAAAATGGCTGAGTCCACCCCCCTTGGTGACACAGACACTGATGTTCCTTTCAAGCAAAAAGAATACACATGGAATAAGAAATGTATCGACACACACAAAAGTCGACACACAGCATGTAATTTGTATAAAAGTGGTGGCTACACCATTGCTTCCATTATGATTTCAAAGGGCATTGTGCTGACAGGACAATGAACACCTAACTTCAGCTTCTAAAATCAGCTGTTGTCTCACTGGGAAGCCTAATTATGGCAGTCTCTACAAAAGCCTCCAATAGCCAAACTGTCTATGTCAGAACTGTTAATCCCGTCAAGGCCTGGGAATCAAGGTGACCTGACATGAGAGCCACAGGTGTCACAATGAACACACCTCAACTGGATGAATTGTTGACGTCATGCTGCCTTGAGGCGATCATTCTGCTATCAATTAACAGTCTATTCCATGTCTTTTGTTATGGTGTTTGGATCTTTGTTTGACTTGTACTCTATTTTTTATAATTTCTTTTCCTTTCATTTCATGTCAGATCCATGGATCTTGCTATCCTCCTGTGGACAGTGTGTTATTAGCTCTATGGTGAAAGATATTCAATGCACCAGCCCCTAGGTGTTTTCGATAATGTGCAAAGATGTGTTTACATGGATTTTTTATTGGACTATTCCTGTTTTAATGCAACACCATGGAAAAATAGATTAATTATCGAAAAAAAAAAAACCTGCCCTTATGTCCTGCATGTGTAAATATAATCTTCCTGTTGACTGCCTGTGGCTTATTGCAGCCAATGATCAACATGTTGGTTCTTTTTGTCATTACAGACGTTGATCTTCTGTACATGGAAACATTCACTTTGACAGAAACATATAATCCATTTCAAGTGTTTCGGACCAATATTAGAAATAAAACCCGGAGTGTTCAGAGCTTATCTTTTTGTGTAGATTTAACATTAAACAATGTGGGGTTTGCTGTTAATCAAAACAGACACAGTCCTTGACAACTGATGAAAGCATAAGACAGAAGGTTTGTCAGCATTTTTATTAATGATAAAAATAATAAGGAGCAAGGAGAAGTAAATAACAAGCAAGATAAAGTCCATGTCCAAACACATCACATATATGATGCATGTGTTAATTATTTAATTACTGGTCTCATCGCATGAGCACCTCTGCGTGTCAGGCACACATATTGGAGAAGAGGCAAAGCACTATTATGCATAATTGTACACATCTACATAACTGCTGCTGGCTGTGTTTCTCACTTTGCTTTTCATTAAAATGCAAAAATGTGATTATAACTGATCCAAACCAACAAATAACACAACACATAATGCTATAGCCTGAGGTAAATCTGCCTATTCCGTGCATCGCGACCACCACATTGAGTTACATTCCTGTTTGTTCAAATACATTTGTTGGACTTGGGTTTATTTGAAGTTTCTCTTTCTCGGCTCTCTGAGAATTTGATGTCGTCCCCAGAACCTGACACTGAATCCATGTGTGAAGTGAGATTTACATGACAGTGAGTGGGATTATAAGGCACAAAATATTAACAGGGAAGTCCGCTCTGGTTGTATGTTTTTTGTCTTCACAATAAAAGATTCTCATAAATATAAATGTAATTTGATATCTTTTTGTAATATATAGTGGTTTCATTTTATTCTTTGTACCTCTTATTGACCACACAAATTAGGTCAAATAAGCATGCATGTTTGGTTAGGATGATTCATTTTTTGGTCATCCTGACAATTTAAAAGGAAATGGCATTTAATCTGATGAAGTATCAAAGTTATTAAGAATAGGAATTTTGCAGCCAGGATGATGGGCATCGATGCTAGCGGTGGGCGTATTGATCCAAATATTGATACCAAGTCAGCATCCGTATCAGATCGATACTAGCCTGGTGAGATCAATTCTTTACTTTAACTTTCATTCTTGTTTGCAATGCTGCAGATTCGGTAAAGAGAAATTAGTGATTTACCGGACTCGCTACAGTATTAACGACAGTATTTTTTATCATAAAAAAAGAAAACATCATTCAAAAGTTGATGATTCACATCCACTTTATTTATTGAAAGAATTGGCATTGGTATCGGTGATACTGACCCGCATTTACTTGATATTGGATTGATACCAAAAGATGCAGTATTGCACAACACTAATCGATAGTGGGAGTCACTGACAATGGAACACTTTCAGACTTTTCAGTTATACATACTCCATAATCTGTGGTGAAGCAAGCCTTGGTTGAATATGTTGCGAACTCCACCAGGCAACAAAACAAGAAAAGCATGCATTTTAGTTTTTGGTGGCACAGCTGTTGAAGTATCAACAGCAATGAGTGAAATAAACATGGACATCTTAAATGTAAACTTACAATTTACGTCTAGAATCAAAAAATTGTGTTAACTCACCAGAACACTTCATGCAATTTTGTGCAGCCCTCAGACGAGTAAAATGAAAGCGTCATAATAAATGTTAGAAACAGCTAGTAATTTACAGAAAGTACAATTTCTACAGTTTCCTATGGATGCTACGGATCTTTCATCAAATTAGAAAATAACATAGCTAGCTTAATCTTGAAGTTCCAGGAGGAGACTAGGCTATTTGGGGCGGCAGTGGCTCAGCGGTAGAGCAGATGTCTTGAAGACCAGACATCGCCCAGCCATCGGCGGTTCAATTCCCGCTCCCTCAAAGACATCCTCCAGAGTGTGAGCTGACAGTGGGAGGTGTCAGGTCACCTCCCAGCCACTGCCGAGGCGGCCCTGAGCAAGACATTGTCCCCCCGACAAGCTGCTCATTTGGGGAGCGATCCCTCACATAACCCCTCACTCTGCCTCCCCCTATGTATGCATACTAGCTTGTATGCCTACAGGCCCGTAGTGTGTTGTGTGTTTGTTCAGGGGCCTGTATATACTGTATATATGTGTGCCTGTCTAACTGGAGAGTGTAAAGACAATTTCCTGTTTCGAGATTAGTAAAGTATAATTCTTCTTCTTCTGTTACTTCACTGTCACCCAACTGAACCTATAAAAGAGAAATAACATAGCAAAAAAAAATAAAAAAAAATCTACAAAGAAATTAGAAAAAAATTCTGGCAGATTAGCAGCTCTGCTAATAAATTCCTGCTCGGTAAAACATTTTTTTTATTTGAATGATGTCACACACTTGAAAGTGACTTTCCTATGCTTTAGGGAATATTGAGAAGAATACAATTTGCACTTGGAGGTGTCTTTGACATTTTTGTGCAGTGTATTAAAGGAAAAAGAGTTAATGTTAGCTAAATGCAGTTAGCAAAGCTTCCCTTTCATTCAAACTTACACACACATACACACACACACACACACACACACACACACACATGTACTGTATATATATATATATTAGGGCTGTCAGTTTAACGGGTTAATTAGATTAATTAATTACGCTGCAAATTAACGCACTATAAAAATTAACGCAATTAATCGTGAGTGGCAAGCCAATCCACAAGCATTTTAAATTTGGCCCATTGAGTGACCCGTAGGCTGCAGTGACGTCACTTCATACCTTCGTACTAGTCAAAAGCAGGGTGACTGACAACAGAGATGGACGCGACACAGGAGAGCGAGGCAAGCCCACTTGGACCTTTGGGTGGAAAGTTTATTTATAAAAAAAACTAAGACGGGACTATCAACAAAAACGTAGTGATTTGTACCTTTTGTAAAAGAGAATTTTCATATCACCAAAGCAGTTCCAGCCTAACGTATCATTTAAATACAAAACATGTCAAGGACACAGAGTTTTCTGTTGTCAGTTCCTGTAACGTTAGATTACCCTTTTAAAGGAAAAGCCTGTTGGCATCTTGCTATTGATGTTGCCTTATTTAGAAACATGTTATACTATTCATTTTGAATTGCTGTATTGAGTCAGCTTTAGTATTCATTTTGATTGAGAGTCTGCTTACGTGCCTATTTGAGACTCAGCCTTATTTTATATCTGAATTTTATTTATTTTATTTAACTGTATTTGTATTGCATTTTTGAGAAATGCACCTGGCAATTGGTTTGCTGACGTACTTGACCTTTTTTCTTTTGAATTTCATTGATAAAGCACACTTAACCAATAAAAATGTGGATTTCAAATCTTCTCTTCTTAGTGTATTCTATTGATTAGTCATGCACTACAATTTTGTAATGTCCTACAATTCAAATTCTTTATCTGGGGGCCTTTAGCAGGTATGAGATTAAAATGTGATTAATTAGATTAATTAATTGCAAATCCTGTAATTAATTAGATTAATTATCTTAATCACCTGACAGCACTGATATTTATATTTATATATATTTATATATACAGTGCCTTGCGAAAGTATTGACCCCCCCAAGAACTTTTTGACAGTTTGCCACATTTCATGCTTCAAATTTATAGATAAAAAATTGAAAATATTTTTCAAGAATCAACTACATGTGAGACACAATCGTGAAGTCGAACCAAATTTATTCAACATTTTCTATTGTGTTTACAAATAAAAAACTGAAAAGTAGGATGTACAGAAGTATTGGCCCCCTGTTCTCTCAGCTCAGCTAACCGACTCCAGAAGTTCCCTGATGACTTCTGAATGATCCAATGTTGACCTGAATGACTAACAATGACAAACAGAGTGCATCTGTGTGTCATTTGGTCTCAAATCTGCACATCCTACTTTTCAGTTTCTTATTTGTAAACACAGTATAAAATGTTGAATAAATTTGGTTCCACTTCACGATTGTGTCTCACATGTTGTTGATTCTTGAAAAATATTTTCAGTTTGTTATCTTGCTGGAAAAGGACAGACATAGCCAGCTACTAAACAGCAAATAATCAAAGCTATGCAGGTCTTTTGGGAAATGGGATAAAACATTTCTGGGCTGTGACATGTTGCAGTCAGTAGCACACCATGGAATTCAACAGCTTATCTCCTATGTAGGCTATCAAATATCAGTCATCAGCTGCCATAGGAAATACCCACAGAGACGTTTTTTGATCTCAGATGCTGTCTCCACAAATATGTTTGATTTAGAAAAATGTGTCCATGATATGCAGCATTATTATTCTAATTTATTTCGTTAAATGTGAGGAGAATCCAAATTCACTTCTGTATTCAGAGTTGTCGGGACATCTGTTTAACTCAAATGGAACATCTGTCGAGTGCTGCCATCAAGACTTTCTGCATATGAAAGTATTGAGTTAGTAACAAATAACATGACAGTGAACAGCTGAGACATTTTTTAAGGATGTTTCGTGCTTTATGTTCTAAATATTCAAAGGATGGAAGTCTGCACACTGTGAAGAGGCTGGAGGGAGATTTTATAAAGATCGAATCCATTGTCCAGACCAGCCTCTTTTAAGTAACCTGATCTTGCCAGAGATAGAACCGTCAATAAAGCCTTTGACTTTTAATTCTACATCTACAGATTCCCACATCACACATCGAGATGGATAATAATCTGTTACTTTCTGATTGTTTTGCCAGATGAATTACACGAGAGGCCAGCTGAGCTCGTGATTTAGCATTTCAAAAGATTTATGGATTGACATGAATTAAAAACTTTTTGTGCAAACTTTTGCATGTTTGCAGAGATCTTCAGGAAATCTGAATTCCAATTGCCAAAATGTCACTCAGAGTTTAGGTATACTTATTTACTCGAGCGTGCTGCTGAGAGAGAAGTAAACAACATATTTTTATGCACAAACACACCTCTGTAGAGACGTGCAGACACGAGCCCCACCCCCCGCTGTATACCTGCGTTGCTCTGATGTTGGCTATAAACAGTCTTAGAAGCTGCCTGTGATCTATACATAGACAGGAGGCAACCAGTAAAGATTAAGTTTGATAGAGCATTTTTTTTCTATTTTTAAATTTTATTTTTTTAAGCATGTGAAATATGAGTGATGTGTAATACAAATGTTACAAATTCTAGAAAAACACACTTGACTGCGAAACAAACATACAGAAACTGTCCAGTTGAAACAAACAACAAACATTAGAGACTTCAATCTGCTGAACAGCATCACATGAAATCTATACAGACCTATAAATTGTATGCAGCATTTCAGAGTTTGCAGATATGCACGCACACACAGATGTGTGCGCGCACACACACACACGCACACACACTGATGATAACATTCCTGCTGTTATCATCACAATGTCCACAATATAAGATGAGCACAAACATATTTACCCATCTCATTCATCTTGAGCTCTCCTATCTATCTGGCAGGGCTGAGCAGACACATATATCTCCCAGGGTACAGACGCAAGAGATCTATTTAGCTTTGCTCTTCTATTATCTATTGTTCCTTTCCTTCCCCTTCTTGCATGCAAGACACATTCATTTTGTTTTTGTTTTTTCATTTGTTTTTTCTTTTCCCGTTCGCTGTCCTTCCTTTTTGCCGTGCTTCTTGTCCCCTGCTTTTAGATATGGGTCTATTCTTCTTTCCTATCCTTCTTTTATTTCCATCTATCTCAGGCAAGTCATTTTATTAATCCTCTCCTCTCCTCTCCTCTCCTCTCCTCTCCTCTCCTCTCCTCTCCTCTCCTCTCCTCTCCTCTCCTCTCCTCTCCTCTCCTCTCCTCTCCTCTCCTCTCCTCTCGTGCCCTCTTTCCCTCTCTAAACATGTCATCACATCTATTAAACAACCCAACTCTCCCTCCTTGTCTTGACCCTCTTCATGTCTCTATTTTCCTGTCATATTTTCTTTACTTGTCACTTTTGCTCCATTATTTTGACTGCTTCTTAATGTGTGGTCTCCTCATTCCTTTCAACCCCCTTTCTTTACCACTCCCACTTCTCCTCTGTCCTGTCTTCTCCACTGGGGCTGTTAGAGTCTTATTTTGTTCTAGGAAATCCAGTCTGACCAGACCATCTGCATGATTATCCACAGCACCACTGATTGGTTCCAGAGAAATAATTTCACTGGAACATCATGTTCTGAATTGAAATAGCCATACTTTCTCTCAAGTTGCAAACTTTATATCCATATAGTTAATGTCTGATCAGACCACATCAGTCCTAAATTAATTATCTTAATATTTTTCTATATTAAGGATTACAGACTTTGACATTCGTTTTATTTTAAGAAACTGCTTCAGGGATCAAATTCTTTCTCGCAGTAGAACAGATCTGACATGGTAATTTGATGTATCTGCATCAAGCTGACAGTTTTATTAACTAGTTTCTTTTTCCTTTCTATTATCACAATCTGTAGTCTGACAGACCTGTTAACAACAATTCCTGCCTATATTTTATACAATTCATTTATCAAATTTTGGTTTGTTTTTTCTTATCATTCACATATTTTTTCACAGTCTTATTTTATGCTGATGAAGGTGGTAATGTTGGTACAAAAATGATTGAAGGATAATGACACAGTGCATAAACTACACATGACCTTCAACATTTTCTGAAGGAATTTTATCGAGTTGCATTGTACTTAATTGAGGTCCCAGCTGTTGACAAGGAATAGGAATTCATTCATTCATCTTCTACACCACTTCATCCGCTGTTGCGGGTTGTGGGGAGCTGGAGCCTATCCCAGCTGGCTTGGGCGTGAGGCGGGGGAGACTCCGGGCATGACACCAGAGCACCTCAGGGCCACACAGAGACACAGACAAACAAGCACGCACACTCACACCTATGGTCACTTTGGGACCGGCCAATTAACCTGAAATGCATGTTTTTGGAGGTGGGAGGAAGCCAGAGAACCTGGAGAGAACCCACACAGACACAAGGTGAACATGCAAAGTAACAGCGCTATTCTCTGTGCCATTGTGCCACCCAGGAATAGGAATGTGGGGAATAATTTCTGATTTTGATGTGTTGTGAATGTAACATCCCAAATCTGACAAGATACCTGTATTTGTGTCTTTTTCTGAAATAGACAGTTATATAAGATAGGGAGAGCTTGAGATGTCAAGTTTGATTTCCAATGTTCAGCGAAGTCAAAAGAGCATGTGGATGTGGAACTCTGAATTAGAGAAAATTGTCTACTTTAGGTTGTTCATCGGGGGATGGTTAATGTGTACACTTGGATTCAAATGATATTACCAGACTGAGTTTCCAGATGGATGTACAGACTGCTCAGAAAATTTCTGAATTTCTGAAATACCATTTCTAATTAAAACTGTTACGTGGACTGACAAGACAACAGTGAATTTTTTAGATGTGCATCCTGTTACATCTGGCATATTACTAATAAACCATTCCACAAAGGAAACATCATAGTACTATGTTTTGCAGTTGTTATGTCTTTTCAGGACCTAGATGACTCTCCATAATTCTGCTGTAGACCAGAAATTCCTGGGGGAGAATGGCTCTCAGCTTGTCACCTCAAGCTCAAACACACTTGGATATACACAGGACAGAAGTATGTGTGATGGCCAGCCACACATTGTAATATCCACACCTCACCACTAGTACATTTTTATTTTACAGTCACAAGCCTCAATATTAAACATATCATTTTATACACTCAATATTTCAGTTTTGCTATTTTTCAGTATTACATCTTGGCACTGACAGTTCAAATTGTTTGTATTAAAGGGGTCCTGTTATGAAAATCACAAATTTTCAGGTCTCTACATATGTATAGTGGTCCTCCCTACCTGACCAACTCCTAGAATCAGGTAAACAAACGCTTCCTGCATCAATTTGAAGTTTTACGAATTCATGGCCCGGAGCAAATCAAAACAATCAGATTTTGCTAGAATGACCATTTGTGATGTAATTTACATCACAGAGTGATTGGACAGAGTGATTGACAATATTCATTGGTTGACATGCCTAAGGGTGTGGCCATCCCCGAGGGGGGAGTTCGTTCAGGCTATGGTAGCATTGTGCAGTAATGTCCTAGCTCAGAGCTACACACTGAAAGTTGCTCACAAGATGTTGAACTCAGTTAGCATTTGGTTAACTAATTAGGTCCACTTCAATCATGTGTGTGTGTGTGTGTGTGTGTGTGTGCATGTGCGCGCGTGTGTGTGTGGTTCGTGATCAGGCTACGTAACGTTGTGTGGTAATGACCTGGATCAGAGCTACACACTGAAAGTTCCAAATGCTAGCAGTGAATTCAGCTAGAATTTGGCTAACTAGTTAACGCTGTCTCAGTCAGGTGTGTGTGTGTGTGTATGTGTGTGTGTGTGTGTGTGTGTGTGTGTGTGTGTGTGTGTGTATGTGTGTGTGTGTGTGTGTGTGTGTCCGCCTGTGGCTGTCCTCAGCATCACAGCGAACACATAACCAGTTGCACATTAATTACTAATTCAGAACAATTGTCTGTTTTTTGGTGAATGAAAGCAGCTTTAGCTCCTCTAAATGATCGGAGAGCTGCATGTATACACACATATATACACACACATACTTACGCACCCATGCATGAACACGCACACACAAACGAGAAAACTAGAGAAAAACTTGGTCTTAGCGGTAAAATCCCATGTTTCATTACTTTGCATTAGCTTAGCTCTCGTGTTATCCACGATCTGTCACTGTCCATCACGATTTTCGGAAAACACAGCTTTAACTATCAAAATACATCACCGCTTTGAAGCGGGATGTAATTATCTCATCGGCCAGTCAGATCATGTTTACACAATGAGCCACAAGTCTTTGTTCAGCAACGATTGGGGAACATGAGGAAGCAGGTCCACACTTAGCGCCGAAAAATCAACCATTATATCATGAAAAACAAGAGTGGAAAACACAAAAAGAATGAGAGCGAAATACTTAGCAGCGAAGTTACTGAAGTTAAAAAAGCTCCAGACTATGGCGATCAATCAATCAGTAATGCAGGCGTGATCGAGTGGCTCAAGTAAACAAACGCATGTAAACACGCCAGGGACGGCAGTGTTGATTGGTCAGCCGAGAGGGGGGAGGGAGATAGAGAAGGCTCAGAGGGGGGAGGGAGATAGAGAAGGCACAGAGGGGGGAGGGGTGGAGACAGGCAGCTGAAAGCTACGCCCCATTAAAACAGAGTGTTAGAGAGCGGAAATGGATTTATCAATATTCAGTCAGAGATATTGAGGAGCACGGATCACTTTGGGGCAAGACATTTCAAATACAGTGTAGTTGGACATCTGGCAGCTGAATGACATGAATTAAAAAAAGCACAATAATGGACCTTATGGACCAGTAACATTTGTTTCTATTGAGTTACCCTGAGTTTTATTTCCCGGTGCAGCAAAGGCGTGGCCGAGGGCTCAGATAGGCTGCTGACAGCCTTATTGGACTGTACCACAGCATGCCTACATGTCATGGGGGGGATCTGGGGATTTACATTGAGTTTTGGCTAGTTAAGAATATAGTGGCCATTTTATTTCTCCCACTGTATTAATTTTTAGTTTGACCTAAATAGTAATTTAGTTCCTCTGTTTGATTGTTTAAGAGGTCAATTTTTGTTCTGTTTTGTCCATTCATTTCCCCCAGTTCTGAGTTCTGTTGGGGTCTAGTTATCTTTAGTTGGCTTCTTTTACTACGTTTAGCGAAACTCCTTTTTTAACTGTTTGTTTCTTGGGAAATGAAAAGAAAAAGCCTGACTTTGGACAAAAAACCTGTGTCATATTGCCTTACTGCTTGGTCCTTGACAGTATGAAAACACCCCAGCAAAGACTACCACTGAACAGGTAAAATAAAACAAACAAACTAAAACCCACCACATTTTTTTTCACAGCATGATAAACCAAAGAAGAGAAAAATATGTTATCTGAACTAAAATCGGAAGGCCTCACCTATTTGGAGACGCTATCTAGACCAGACAGACCAACTTGAGAACACCAGGGATTCAATATGGGATATAGTTATTTTCTAGTCAAAGACTGTTACAGTTCTGAACATGCCTGAGGCCAAAACAAAATGTCCAGTTTTCCAGCATAATGAAGACCAGATAATCTTGCCATGTGTCCACTCTTACTTGCCCCCCACCCCTCAACACACACACACACACGCATGCATGCACTCATGTTGGCCTTGTGAAGTAATTGGCTTGACTCTGGAGGAAATCTAACTGAGCAGTTGTCATGGGTTGTAGATTGCCATAGGTTGCTCCCCAAAAGACTGACCAGCAAGGATTCAGCTTATCTAATGTCCATAGAAGGTTCTGCAGCATGAACACACAATAAGGGTAGACTCATGCACACAGATACACACACAGACAGATAAAAGCATATATACGCAGAAGTTATAAGTTAATCAGTGCAAATGCAATCCTTGAAGCATTTTCATTTTGGTGCTCATTCCTACACATACACACTAACACACACACAGACACACAACACACATGCTGGATAAAGAGTCTGTTGGTTCTCTTATCCTCCACAGTACCCAGTCAGGGGTAGCCTTGGATAGTCTGTTTGATGTCCAATACTCAGCAGGACTTAAAACAATCAACAGAAATAACAGCAGCCTCCACAACAGCAACTCCAACATATGGCTATTAAATCCTCAAAGGCATTTATGCACCAAAAATCAAAAAGAAAACCATGTTACTATCATTACTATCAATGTTGTGCTACTGCTTCTGAGGTTCATTTTAGTAAACATCTTCATATTTGGCCTCATGATGGATTGAGAGTATAATGAACAAATATGCTAATGGTTGGCAGAATACAATGCATAGGAAAGACATACAGTTGGGATTCACAGATAAACAAACATAAAGAAATGAATACAAGAACTGCTAATATTTCCAAATGTTGCAGAGGAAACCAAACACAAGGTTGAATTCATAACTGACCAAACCATCAAGACAGTTAATGCCCACCGTGTCAAGTTTAGCAAATGGATTCCGGAAATACAGAACTGAAAAGAAAAAGCCTGACATTAAAGCTTCCTGACCATTGGTTTAAACCAAAATGTGACATTATTTTGGCTACCAGCTCTGCAGATTTTAATGGGAAGCACTAAACTGGCAAAAATGTAAAGCAAGATATTCCCAATGAAACAGTGGAGAATGAGTGCCCTGAAATAAAAACTCAAAATACAATATCTACGTTCAGACCAGAGAACACATAAAAAAAAATATGAAAACACCTCAGAATGGTTCTTGTTGGATTTCCAATCCAACGTTGTGCCCTTTAGATAGGCCCACATCTCCCCAGTGAAATGAGTAACAAGTCAAAGGTCAGTCCAAGTTATGATTATTGGGATCACAGAGAAGTGCAGAGTGCTGGGTTTAGGGTGCTAGGCATGTCTCATTCACCCTTCAGCTGTCACAAATCCCCTCTGGGGGCCAGGTCTCCACTGACTGACAGGTGTAAGTAATGACTGAAGCTCAGAGGTCACGAGTCAACATGAGCACAGAGGCCGAGCACAGCTGCATGCAGACTTCAGCTCCCTCAGGAATCCTACTTTTAGTAATCCTACTTTTTTGCACATGTCCTGCCTACAAACGAAGGATGTTAATTACTGCACTTTCGTTCTTTGCAATTGGTTCATTTGACGAGTGCAAAAACTTTTCCTTCTCCTTTTTTAAGAGAAAAACACATTAATCCATCAAATGGACTTCCAAGCCACACTTCAAGAATTTGGAAAAGTAATGCTTTTCATTAACGTCTTTTGTAGAAGCTTGTGTGTGCTTCAATCATGTTCCACTATAGGAGGAGAGCGAGGATCTTGGAAATGAGATGGAAGAAGAACATGGCAAATGGAGAAAGGGGCGCTGCTCATTACAGTAATGTGGATTCCGGAAAAGTGAAAAATCTGCCTGGAAGGCCTCAGCAACTGTCAGCCTGGTGAGGATGATGGTGCTGGAGAAGATGATAAGTGAGGAGGACAGTAGAAAGGAAGGTATGGGATGGAGATATCCACGGGGACATAGTTATCATTTGTCATTCCTCTTCTCCTGTCATCACTTTGGATAATGCCTCACAACTGGGGAACAGGGTGGTATCATGGGAAGGGGTGGTTCTTGTGGTGGTAGTGGGGAGGGGGATCTTGGGCTTGGTAGACACAATTTTTGAAGAGAAGTTTTGAAAGCTACACCACTACCCCTCCTTCCCCCCTTCAAAGACTTGTCCCCCCCAGGCTTTTAGAGCTTTGACTTAGAATGATTTCTTGTACCAGTATCATCTCATTTGAGAACAATTAAACCTTTCACTGTCAGGTTACTCTGAATGCATGTCAGGGCAGTGAAGAAATTTAAATTAAAAAAAACTGTATTAATACACAAAGACAATAATGAATTAATCAATAATGAATTTGAGTAAATCACATTTTAATCGGCTGTCTGGTAACCTGAAAATAAACTGTAAAAAACAAAGGAGGCACTCTACCGAAGAATCCAGCAAAGGAAGGAAGCGAGGCAGTGATGGCTGCCTGTCTATAACAATTACACTGACCAAGTCTGTGTCTGTTTTGGCTGTTAGCATGCACTGAGGATGTTGTGTCCCCCTCCACTGTCTTTAACAACAGATCGACTCTCCCCTGAGAACCACTTAGTCTGTCCTCCATTCAGCCTCTTGACTTACTGCTCACCAACATACTGTACATGCTCCCCTTAGAAAAGCCACCAACCATCTGCACACACACACACACACACACACACACACACACACACACACACACACTTAGATGTACTTTTTTTCAAGTCCGAATCAAGTCTCAAATCCGTTATTGTTGGTTCTTGTTGTGTTGAAGCATTTATAATATGCTTCAAACTGCACAGATACTTCTATTTTAGCTATAAGGATGCGATCCCAACATTGATTATTTTTTCAGTATTAAATGATCACTCGAACAGCTTTTCACAGGTTTAAGCAATATAATGTGAGATTATGCTTGGCTACTTTGTTGTACAAAATGGCAAATCACAGAGTCTGTATCAGCCCCCATTATACAGCACACCAAAATATTTAAAAGTTGTCATGGAGGCATAAAGATGGGAACAAATATGCTCCACTGCTGTGGAGCATATTTCCTTTCGGCTTTTCCCTTTGACAAAACTGTTCAGACAGAGACAAGGAAAAGTGGAGATTCAGCAGATCATAGTAAATGAAAGTAGTAAGAAGCAAACTACAGTAGAGCCGATGCTCTGTACTAACAAATGTGGCAAACAAACAAATACTGATCTGTTCAAATTATTGAATTCAAGCAACTTGACCAGTTGATGAGCTGAGCATGTAGTATGCTAAACCATCCATAAATTGTAATATTTGTACCTCAGGTTTGTTTTTTTAGGTGCTTGATAAAGTTTGTTGTTCTCTATGCTGATGACACCGATACCAATGTTTTTGTGTTTCGTGGGTAGTTATTATAGCCTAAGGTTATAATTAATGCATCAGCAGATGTGGGTGAACTCACTACAGCTCCGTTACCGATTACAGTCGTCTGTGGCTCCATGCAACAGATGAATAATGTTAAAAACAGAAACAAATAACACAGACAGTAACAAAAATGATAAAATAAATATTATTTGTAAATGGTAAAAATCAAAACTTTGTTAAGTCACTCACTGCGTGCATGATTTGTACACAACTCGAGTGTTATTTTATCAAGTAACATATTAACACATAAGTTCATACATGAAGGCTATGGTCTCAAAGTCAACAGAGGTTTCAACTATGAAATATGAATCATTTTATTTATTGTTGTTTCTTGCTAATTCATCAGAATAATTAAAACAATCTGCTGGTTCTTGTGGCGTTCATGTGGAAGTAAGTGGGTGAAAAGACAGGAATGTTTTCCAGCTTACACCTGTGGTATTTCTCCTTTCAAATGGTTTTCAGGAAACAGTAAGACAGCGGCAGAGTGAGACTACCTGAGCCATTATCAAACTGTTGATTTTGAATTCCTTTATCACCACCGGAGAAATCTCACTCTCCTCCTTTTGTTTTGTTCTAACAGTTCAAATTTCACGTGCATGTTTGAATTGCTGGACATTAAATCAAATATTTGTGATTGGTAACAAAGAGTTAAGTGAGAAAATGTTGTTTGAATCTTTTGCTTAGTTGATCATTGGAATCAACCCTGTAACATTCCAAAATATAGACGTGAAACAAAACTAAACCCTATATTTTTCTGGTTAAGGTCTGATATTGAGTGTATTAAGTTTGTTTATATTGAAACCATTCACAAAATGATGAGGTGCTTTGCAAAACATTCACCAACTAACCAGGCAAAATACTACAAAAGAGAACCATTCAAGAAATACTGTCATGTATTCCAAAATGTAAAAACAATATTTGACAAGACAAATTACTTCTGCTGAAACTTTTTTAACCTTGTGAGAAAAAAGTGAAGTCAGGACATATTTTCAAATTTGTGTTAAGGATAGTTTGAGTCTGGACCCCAAGGAGAAGAGACTGAAACAAAAGTAAAAATCAACAGTTTTATTGCTCAGCCAAAAAACATGAGTGAGAAATGAGCAAAATAGGAACACTAGCATCACAGAAACAGGACGGCGTTATCCGGCACCTTATCAGGGAAAAACCAGGCCTTTTGAGGTGAGGCTGATGAGCAGAGTGAGAACTGGTGTACCTCATCATCTGCAAGGAGCCAGCCACACCCCCTGCCACAGCTTGACCTGTCAGGAAAAAAACAAACTTAACACAATAACAGACCTGTCTAGCATACCAAAAGAACAGAACCATGACAATTTGTGATGAGTTTTTATATCATTCTTTAATCGCGCTAGTGTTTCAGCAACATTTTGAGATTCTAAAATCTCTACTTGAAGAGGATGTTGATGTTCTGGCCAGCGTGGAGATGAAAGAAGCTCTTCAAATATGGGAGTGGAGCATGGGAGGGAGTGTGTTTTGTGTGATTTTCTTTCATTTGATATTTGAAGTCAATACTTTAAAAAGCAAGATAGAAAAATAAGTTTTTTAAGCCTGATCCTGCCAAAACTTTTCTGTGGCATTCCCTACCTGGAGTCATAGATGACCACAGTATGGATGATTGTAGGATGTGAGTGACTAGGTGCTATCAAAGTTAGATTTTTTTGAATATATCAGGAAGGCCATCATAGCATTTAAAATTGCTCAAGCATGTTGTGAGACTCCTCACCAGCCCAGTCACTGCATGCTTCCCACTGTCACTCCAGAGGCAACCTTAAAACATCACGTCTACATCCATATAAACATTGATGGAACAGTAATAAATTTTAGATTTATCTCATTTCAAATGGGAAAAAATGACGTTGCCCAAATTGTCCAAAGAATGAAAACAGTTTCTTTAGTCTGGTAAAAAAAATTTTCTGTGGCAATTTTTAGGATTTATTTGGAAAATTTTCTACTGGTAGATTTCTGTCTACTTTCTATATTGTTCCTTCTTTCTTTCCTTCAGTGTTGAGAAAACTCACCAGTGAAGGGCATAGACTCATTTAATTTATCCACTGATGTTGTGTTTAAAACTTGAAGCTAGCTGCTGAAATAAATTCATTCATCCAAGTCAAGGTATTCCTCTAAGGTTGAATCTGAAGCGATCAGACTTCTGATTGGGTTTTAAAAATATTTTGCCTCTAATTCAAAAGGCTTCTTTGCTTCTCAGTTAAACATTTGTGAGATTGTTGAACACAGTAAGAATGACTAAGGTTACATTTACAGTTATGCATAGCACTATACAGTTGTATAGTGTTATGTTTACAATTGTGTGAGCACACAAGTGAATTACGATTGTTGAGGACACAAGTGGTTGTATTTGTGTGCTTGGGTGTTGTGAGTCCTCGGTAGTTATTCATTATGAACAGACAGAGAACAATAGCTTAATGCTGGAATTGAAGCAGGGAGAAAGAGAAAGAAAGAGAAAGAAAAAAAAAGAAAAAAGAAGAAAATATAAAAACGTCAGGTTAATTTTGATTAAATCTTGAACGACTGAAGATAGCTGTATTTAGTCGTTTTCTGGCAATTACAACACCCAGACCTAAACAAATCAGAGACTGACTGACTTTTCAAACTGCAAACTATGTTGCTGGAATGGTCAATTGCATTGTTTATTGACTCAGACTTAGTGCCAGAGATGGCAGCAGGTCTCTTCTGATTAGGGATTTTCGATGATCAGAATCAGGGACTGGAAATGCACATTTTATTTCCTCTTGGTCACTATGCTGGTGAGTCACAAGACTGTCTGTATTGTATATTCCTATGCAAGTCTGCATCTGCCTGTAAAAGAGTCATATAAAATGTGAGTGTGCAGTGAATCTCTGCTCCAGAAGTATGAATACCATTACGATTGCTGAAGTGCATCAATGAGATGTAGCTCTCAATACAGTTAGCATCTGTTGAGAAGGCAGGTGCCGGATTGAGCGGAATTATCCATTAACATAAATAATTCTGCTTTTCATGCATCCCTACTGTGTAGTGCTCAGTCATAAGAGCATTCTCTCAGTAGCAGTTGTAAGTATGGAGAAAAGGAATGCACTGTGTTTTTATGATGATCCACTTCATTTATGATGCATCCAAACAAGATTTTCACAAACCTACTACGACACTGATAATACAGGTACATACATACAAGGTACGGTATACTAATTCTCTTGAAATTTCCATTCAAGATTGCTCATTAGAAAGAGGTCAGCTTTGTCTGTTATCATCTGCTGTCTTGCATTACCTTGTAAGGGCAATCGGGTGAAGGATACTCATTCTTTTCAATTCTCTGCACTTAGCCAGAGCAAATTCAATCTAATGGCTATTAAACAACATGGTACAATAGCATACATCAACTTTTAAGGGAGGATGTGGCAACATAAAGACATTCT
This sequence comes from Antennarius maculatus, assembly GCA_013358685.1. NCBI lineage: Eukaryota > Metazoa > Chordata > Actinopteri > Lophiiformes > Antennariidae > Antennarius > Antennarius maculatus. The sequence goes on along the minus strand of CM023619.1, from coordinate 7,632,703 downwards.
TTATACATGAAAGTACGAGAATATAAAGAAGAAAAGCTATGTAATGCACAACTGTGGCACAACTATCCAAATGGGCTACTGAGCTCAAGGTTATGGCTTACAATGCTCATGATAAAGAGAAGTGAGGAATGAACTGGAAATGTATGACCTTCATCACTCACTTTTCATTATTTTTCCTCCTCCAAACTCCCTTCCTCTGTTCTGCAAATCATGTAGCAAAAGGAGCTGTTTTGTGTGAACCCTCTAATTAGGAAGACCTTGACGTGTGGATCTTGTCCATTGTTCCTTTTCGTTTTGGTGGGAAAATATTTCATCGATTTTTGCAGCAATCGAAGGCGGGAAGAGCTGAGAGAGGCTCTATGCGGGATTAGACTCTGCGGGGGGTTCCTGGGATGGGTGGGGAGCTCATGGGGTGGTGTGTATGTGTGCGTACAGATGGGTAAGGTGATGTCCCTTCTCATAACCCCTACCCCTCCTCACACTTTGAAAGAACCAATTACAACTGTGATCCTATAGCCATCATAACTCATCTCTTCCTTCAGCTCTTGTTGTTTAATATACTCAGCAATGGTTTTAATGCAAGTATTATGAAATATCACCCTGATTACTCCAATGACCAAAATCACGTACGGCCCAAATGCTCCTGTATACTATTGAAAAATTGGGTGGCTTTAACAGCATTAATAATGGTTTAAATACCAGCCATCTTCTAAGGTCTAAGAGTGTAACAAAGAAGCCAGTTAATAGGTTGACTACAGTGCGCTTTCGCGCATTCACGCATCAACACTCGCGACTTCACCTCATTGAGGATTTTTGGTAGGCAGTCACGTGATACCGTACGTGCATTAATTTGGCTGAAGGCATCCGGAAGTGCTCTACGTTCTGTGAGTATCAGATTTCCGTGAGACACAAAAGTGTTTTAAGGTAATAAAGATAGAAGGTAGTTTAATATCAGTATGGGGAGGGTTCATAAACATTTAAGTTACCGTAAATAATAAGATAAATAGTTTGTCACTATATCGCGGAATTCGTTATTCGCGTGTGGATCCTGGAACGCATTAACCGCAAGTAACGAGGGCACACTGTACTGTTATTTTTCCAGTGGAGTATACACCAATCAACCATTTCTATATCTTTCTCCTGGACTGCCATCCTCCTGTCACTCTAGACTGTCACTAAATTATGCTTCAACCCTGCAGGTGTCACCATCACAGTGAAATTATTGTGCCTACCACACAGAAGATTGCTTTTGGTAATTGTATATTTGATAATTAAATCTGATGAACTCCTTCGAGACATAAAATCTCATTTGACTCAGGTGCTGGATTTCTCTTCCTATGCATGAGAGGAAAAAAAATGTTCTCTACTATTCAAGGAAATGCACATTTAAATCTTGGGACTGACATCTTGATAAAACAAAACAGTTTGACATTAGCTAAAAATGCAAATTCTGCATTGTTATAGCAGTATAAATTAAACAGGATGAGATGTACAAGATGCTTAAATTTGGAACTGCTTCCAAACTGGACAGGAAAAATTAGAAATTATAGTTTTATTTATGATTCTCACTAAATTACAGTTGCAGCTGTTCAATTTTTTTTTTTCTTTCTTGGTGATATCATGTGGATTCAGTAGTTTCTGTCTTGCAGAGTGGATGTGTACTTGCAGAGTTGGAATCAGAATGATTAAAATCCAAATGATGCCTAACTGTAAAACCAGAAACTCCTGAGGTTCCTTCCTCTTTTGCACATAACATGTGTTTTGGGAGGAGCTTTACCTGAGTAAAGATAGACCCTATGACAACGTCAGTATGTTTGCCAAGAAGGGGATTGTCATCACCATCCCTCCACACCCCTGGAGTCATAGTGTGGTCACTGGGCCTTCTGTGAGACAGTCAAGGTCCGGGGTTACATTCCAGAGTGTTTTAATCTCCAGACTTCCCATGCAGCCTTGATAGGCCGTCTCCTTCTTGGACAAAAACACATGTGTTCCATCATCAACATGTGACCTTAATAAGTATATCTATGGTTGACGTGGTAGCTGATAAGTCAATGTGAATGAATAACCTTATATAGGGCATGGTGCACTATTGATGTGAGGCTGTTGTGAACTGGCATTGAGTTTTAATGTTTTTCACATGTGTTGTTGAAGCAAATTCACCTCAATTGAGTTGTATTCTAAAGGTGCATCGAGTCTCCTGAACCTCCATCTTTGCTTGGGACAACCTGGACCAAAGAGAGTTCTCCAGTTGATGCTTCCATTGAGAATGCTACCAGATCTGAATTTGCTGAAAAACCTACTGTGTTGTAATTCTTGATTATCTTTACGCCGTGTTTTAGTATTTGTCAAATTCTGCATGCAATATCTCAGGCTTCTGTATGGCTTGTGAAACATTTTTAGTCAGGTATCCAAGAGGAGTTTGTGCTGTGGGCTTTTCCTAGACCCTGAGATCACTGTAAATATGCAGAGAGCTTTGTGAAACCCTGCAGCCAGGGAGCAAAGAGATTAGATTTAGGCCTCGGACAATATCACAAGGCAAACAAACACTTACTGGGGATCTACGCAACACTGGTCATGTTATGTTCTTGATTTTGCGAAATGCTTATGAGTTAAAGAAAATGGATGCACATGAACAAAGATTTGGAAAGTGCCTGCTTTCAGTTTCACCAACCTCTGTCTCTCCTTAAGTTTTTCCCTCTGCTGTCCACTCAGTATTCTATTCAAGTTTTCTACAGTCTGATCTTCACCGCTGGATGGCTTGCTTTTTCTCTAGTGCGCTCCCTTTCTTTTAGCTGGAGTTCCCCGCTGTGCACCAATCCCTTTCTCACAGGTGATTGCTCAGGGAATATTGATTAAGGCAAAGATTTGTTGCTGAGAGGTCACTTTTCAAACTTCCTGTGACTTTAATGTGAAATAAAGTGAACTGACTCCCTTGTCAGTGATAAACACTCCTTTACGGATAAAGTATGCTTTTAAGAGAATGTTCTTTGTACTCATCTCTGTCTTCATCTAGTTGGCTCTCCGTCAACCTCGATCGTCTATTCATCTTATTTCCCTTACAGAGACATCTGATGTAATTCTCCTTATCACGTATCTTTCAAGAACTCTAATTGCGCTGATTAAAGTAACAAACAGTTAAATCAATTAAGCTAAAGACACAGAGGATAGACACCGTGAAGAACATCAATTGTCATTAAACTACTAATTGTCATTAAACTACTAGCAGAGCTCTTAAAGTGCAATTACAGCATCCACATGACATTGAACTGTCTCTTGAGCAACTTGACCTCACATGTGAAATGTGTGTTTGTGTTTGTGTGAGTGGTATATGACCGGGTAATAATTAACGATATAAGTTTCAACGTTAATAGAAGGAAGACCTTATTGGTCTACATCTCTTGTTATTTTAGGAGTCAACTTCCTACAGTAAAGACAGACCTTTGCAAGACTCATTATTTTTGCCCCAATCAGGTTTCCCATTCAATCTGATATTGCTGTTTTTGTACCACTATACTCTGGGGATGTTTTGAGGTTTTATCTTGCAATACAGTGGTCCCTTGCAATAACGCGTCACTATGCAGCCTCAGAGTTTTGCGGATTTTTTTTTAGTGCAATTTTGCACGAGCAAAATTTCTGTTCTGCATCCTAATTGGCTGTAGACCGTTGTCAGTCAATCTCCTCCATGCCATGTACAGTAAAAAATGCGTTCAACTTGCCAAATTTACATAAATCTTTGATCACTAGCAGTGTGAGTCTTAAGTGCTGTACTGTATGTTGGCAAGTTTTCTCCCCAACAATCCCACAATGTTAACAAAATGTTCTGCCCCATTAAAGACACCTGCGATAGCAACCAAAAGGTAGGGAGAAAAGCTAGCTCGAACACAAATTTGGACTTCCGGACATGCTAAAGGAATATAGAAGTTACACGGCGCAGGGCACCATTACGGAATAAATTAAATCTTCGGGTCTTTACATTGTCCGCACATAATAATAATACTGGACTTATTTTTCTACTAAGGATTGAACTTTGAGAGTGTTTAAACAAGAGAGAACCAGTCTGAAAATGTTAACGCGAAAAGTGTATAAAGTATGTACTTAGGGGTTTTACAGCTTTAAAACACTTAACATAATTGTAAAAAATAAAGGTAATTACGTCTCAGATTTTGCCTATTGCGGGTTATTTTTAGAACGTAATTCCCGCGATAAACGAAAGACCACCGTATGCAATAATACACAGTGAAACCTAAAGCAGTGAACCGGCTAACAATTAATACATCATGATTTTTCCAGTGTTTGGGAACCATTAGTGCATCTGAATGGACATTATAGCAACTGACCTCCCAAAAGATTAAATACTAGATGAATTTCTTAAAGCAAGTCATTACTTGCTGCATCTAATTATATGGCCATTATATGGCCTCCCCACTGATGACAACTAAAAGGACAAACAACTTTAGGAGCCTTCTGTAATTGTGTCCTGGAAGAGAAGCACTCTTTCTGTAGATAAAAGAAAATGCAGGTACACAAATGAAAGCATATATTTCCTTGTTGATTTTTCACACAATTGACCTTGATGGAGGCTACCTTCAAATAGTTTTGACTTCTTCTGCCTCTATATGAACATTAACATGAACTTTATTTGTCAGCAGTGCTGAAATTTTTCTTGCGACCCAGCAGCCGTTTTATGCAACAAAGAACATATGTGGATCCACACTGAACTTTAGTGGGTTCTTGTCAGAACACTTGCATCTTCTAAATTTGATAGAAATCCGCAGAGAAAGTGTAAAAAATAAAAACTGATGAATTGATGGATAAAGGAAAATACTACATCTGGATCACCATCTGAATTTATTATATTCTGACAAACGAAGCAACTGCTTTACCTGAGAGAAAATGTCTGGAGTGAGTGCTTGTCTCTTTCTATGTGGCTCCTCGGTGCACTGGCGTCGTACCCGGAGTGTACCCTGCCTCTTGCCCCCAGTCGGCTGAAACAAGCTCCAGCATCCCAAGACAGTGGAGGAAGCAGGTATCGAAAATCAATGAATGAATGAACATGTCTGGAGTGAACTTGTAAAGTACCGCCATCTGGATCTGTGCTATAGTTTAATGGGAAAGACCAAACAGATTTAAATCAGGTTTGGTGAAAGTTGGCTCACCAGTTTTTGAATTGTTTAGGAAAATAGAATTTAAAAAAATAATTTACATTTTCATCAAAAGATCTCAGTTCACCCTCTTCTACAGTTCTTCTAATGAAGTTTGGTTTGTAAGTAATTGTTGTCAAATAGATTGGCCATCAAGTCATCAACTGATTAATGTAAGTACCGATACCGGTTGTCTGCTTCCTCTTAGTTTCTCTGCTAAACTCAAGCTGGACATTGTATTAATCAATTAGAGCTAATAAATGGTGATGGAGGAATGCTGCGACCTGGATACATCACCATACATTTCGACTCACCTCATTAACCATACCATTACTGTGAGATGCTTTCCACTAAGTGAAGTAATCCAACAGTCTCTATGATAGGTAACGGGAACTTGGAGCAAAACTCCACCCAGAAAAAACAGAGATAGTCCAATTTACAGGAGTTTGTCAATATTGCCACTTTCATTGATTTGGGGTTGGTAGTAGCTCAGACTGGCGTGGACCATAGTATGGAGTGTGGACTACCAGCTGGAGAGGTGCGATTCACCTTTGGCGCCCTTTAGCAAGGCACTAAACCACTGATGGATCGATAAGGCTATTGTTCTTTTCTCGGAGATCCAATTCTCTTAGCCTGCATGATATCTGAGTGACGGTTTGTTTACTTGTGGCTGGTGGCTTTTAGCATGTGCTGTCAGACGGATTGGCACTGATGAAAAACTATTTATTTCCTCATCCATTATGAACTAAGCGTTAGAGTTCAGCCTTTTATACAATGGTGACAGTAATGTTACAGGATAATAACCCTCCATCTCTGCATTCTTGACTCATCATTAATGAAAACAATTATTCCTCACTGAGTCATATATCATAAAGTGACTGGCATGTTTTCCAAGGCTTTTATTGAGTGCATTTTAGTACAATAGTTCTCAGAAAGTTACAGCTTACAAACTCTGGACAGGTCACAATTTACAAGTGATAGCTATACAGAGATCAACCAAAAGAGAGAAAATACTCAGACTCTTAAACAATGTACCTGTACACACAAATGTCTGTACACAAAAATGTGCCTGCAATGCACAAACACACATACAGACTTTTTAAGACCCATAAATAAACTATGACATGTGCACACTCATAATCTGCTCCACCATCCATTGTGTACCAGAGTGAGGTTGCAGGTGGCCTCCTGGAGAGGTCTGATTTCTCCTCATTGGCTGCCCCCATTGTTCACTGTGCGTGCATGTGCATGTGCGCTTGAGAGGTGTTGTGTGCATCCTGTTTCATAAGTAAATCTTAAAGTCCACAGTCTGAAACAAAAGAAAAAAAGAGAGAATAGGGTCATTTAGTAAGATCTGTTTTGTAGGATGTCACGTCAGGTCGTTTTCAGATGAACATGTCTTCTGCTGCTCCGACCAGGTGTGAAACGAGTCAGTAAAAGGACCGTTGGTCAATTCTGCGACAGTTACAGCTCCATGAAATCTTTAACAAGCTCCTTTCTCGTTTTTTGTATCAGTGTGTGATGAATGGCTTCCACATGAACTGGCTTTCAAAGTGGGGATGGCAAGCCACGCCGCCATTCATCACACTGCAGCATCATTCCAGTCAGATATTTAGAAAGACACACAGAGCAAATGGAAGACAAAAACAATTACAGTGTTGCATAATGAATATATTGTATCATCCCATTCACAGGCTGTTAGCTTGAAAAGTAAATAAATGAGACTGAGCTGAATAGAAAACTAATGTCTTCAAATTAGATCAATGGGTGAAATGATAAGATATTTACACCAATCCCAAGGAGTTTCTGATTATATTAAGAAATCAATGAATTGAAGAATTGGAAAGAAAAAAAAAAAAATTGTTGTGCATCACTTGTTTGATTCCAGTGTTTTCCATAATCAGACAGAAAAAAAAAAGCCCATTTAGATATTTAGATAAACCGCTTTGATTGTTCATACCAATGAAATAACTTTCCTGTTTCCTCTATCCATTTGTTCCTTCAACTCCCCTCTTTCGCAAGATGGGGATTTGGGATTTTAGGAGTGTCGCAATAAATCATAACTATGATAATAAAGTTGTTCTGGTGCTGTTGCCACTGTGTCACTGTCACATTGTACACACCAATCACACATCAATAGATGTGTGATTGGTGTGTACAATGTTGAAGTGTGTGTCTCAGAGTGAAAGATGGAAATCGTAAGTGTACTGTCCATAGCTATTGTCTACAGTCAAACTTTCAAACACATATGTATCAGCACAAGAAAACGTAATGCTGTGTTCACATCAAATGTAATGGGAATTACAAGCTACTCGCGCAAATGTCCCCACAGAATCACGTGAACATAATTGTGTAACATGACCAATTCCAACATTATCCAAAACATTATCCAGGTGTCTACATATAGCTGTGATAAACTTCTGTGTTAATGTCCTACTAATGTTCGGGCAGTTGGGGAACCTCAGCACTGATTGGCTTTTGTGTCACATGGATTCTTGGGTTGAAATTTTATAACTCACTCCCATCTAAATCAATTGCATCAATCGTGTCAGCTAGACTTTAACATGTACAACCCAACATTTTTTATGTTCAACATTGGTTTCCATTGACATTGTTTGTAGTTACACCAAGCAAAGTGTCTTTGTCACATTTGATGTGAATGCGGTATGAGGGGTTTCCTCAATTCAGCGGGTACTTACTGTGGATGTGGGCTGTCCGGGGTGTGGAGTTACCTTCTGCTTTTGGATGGTGTTAAGCACAAACATCAACAGAACAGAAAAATAATGGGAAAAAAAAGAAAAACATAAAAGATATCTGTACAGTGTAAGTGCTCACCAGCAAGAGACAGCATGTGTACACCCACATTAATCTTTATCTTTGATAAACGGATATTTTATCAATTATTTTAACTCCTACAGCAATTTTATGATAGTTCTACAATACCAGTTCTTTGCCCATGATTCTCTGAATGTTCTCAGAGTTAAAGTTCAATCGAGATTGTCCTGGTACCCCGCAAGCAGGGAGGTACACAACCCAGTGTCCATTGTTCAACTGTTTGATGGGAATCAGGAATCCGTAAAAAACTACACATTGTGTCTATCACATTCTAATCAACAAACATGTCTTTGCCAAAAATGCAAGCGGAAAGATCTGTACATACATATTCATAGATTATCACCTTCAATATGAAGGTTTATTATGAAACATATCATATTTAGCAAGAGATAAACATTTATATTCTCTGAATCTGAGTGGAGCTGATAAGGAAGTGCTTTGATGAAGCCTTCCACCCAAGACTCCACAGGTAGTGTTTAAGTTAAAATACAAGTAGGTGGCTTCTTGCTATAGTAATAAAACAAACAAACAAACAAACAAACAAACAAACAAATGGAAACATGGTAAAAGACAAAAAAAATAATTCTAGCTCTGAATTGTCACCAGTCCTTTTTTTCAAATTCTACATCCCTGGAGGCTTCTCCTCTAATTCTTCCTGTTGTGTAATTGTTCTTTTTCTTCTTGGACTAATTTCTTGTCAGGCCAAGGCATATTCATTGCACACAATGATGACGGTAAAATCACAGGTCACAGGTTGTTTCTAAATAGCTCACATTTCTGTTTACAATTTTAACATCTTCTAATCCAGATAATATAGAAGTACAATATCACTTGTTTTACCATACAGTCTGACTTTGGAAAAGATTCCCCATGGAGATGTGAGATTGTTATTTTGGTTTACAGTGACATAAATGACAGTCTTTCATCACATAAACAGATGTCTGTCTTCCCTTTAGGATGAACAGAGACAGATTTAAGTCTATACCCTGAATTCCTAGTGTGGATGGTATAAAGTGTCATAACTGATAACCATGTGGAAGTGTAGACCCTGGTCTCCTGTTATCATCGCAGTGGATTAGATTAAGACAATTGTCTCGACTCTGGCGCGTTCCACTGGATTGGGGGTCATTCGAAGGCTCCCAGTGTTGTTGGTCCTGCGAATGCTGCCCACTCCATGGCACAGCGCCCCCTGTAGTCATGCCATAGTTGTGGGTGACTGGCTTATTTGCACCCTCATGGACTGGATATTACTGAGGATCTTCTTCTGGTGGCCTGCCAGGGTCACTCCTATCCTCAGCAAGTCCCTAAAGAGAAAGGCAGGGATAAAATAGAAAATGAAAATTCTAAAGGACGAGATAATTTTAGTAGATAATAGAGAATTTTCATTATATTGATAATGAAATAGAACATGACAACAAGAAATGCACCATATTTCTATCATTTGCTACATTTACAATCTTAACATCACACAAAAATAGCAGTTTCAGCATGATCGAGTAGTGGCAATAAACAGAACAGACATTTAGAAACAACTTCTGACATTTGACAGACAATTTTATGTTGCATATTGCTTTTCACTCTGTAGAGATTTCAAAAATGCCACCTGGTATTAAATGAAGTACAATATTTGTGTGTATTGGCAATAATAGTCCTACAGGAATATAATGACCCATAAACAATATAAGCAGCAGCAAAAGAATAATAAGATTCTCAACAACATGCATTTAAAATGATTTCCAGTACACTGTGATTCAGTCTGGTAAAATGTTCATGGAGAATCCTTAATTAATAGATAGTAGTCGTTATATTTGAAGATCCCAACTGGAAATATTCTCTACACCATGACTAGACTATTTTCAGTAATAGCAAGTTATATTTTATGCATTACCCACACAGGCTTTACTTTGATGCAGTCATTGAAAGACTTTAGTCAGGCACTCATACTAAAAATACACGCACTTGATGTGTGTCATTTTATACAAGTGCACCCATCGGGTACCATAAGGGCTTGCATTTCTTCATTTGCACTCAAGTGGGTGAACTCACTCTGAGGTCATTTGCGCCACCAGCTGCAGGGAGGTGAAGCCTGAGTTTAGGAAGTTTTCTCTATACTGGCTCATCTTGATGGCAGCGAGCCAGTCCTCTACTGAGCTGAAGGCATTGAAGTCAGGTATGGATCTGTCCAACAGTGGCTGAGAAGGCCTGAAAAACAGCAAGAGCAAAGAGGACATAAACAGATGGACTTTGCTGTCATATTGAGACAAAGAGATGTAAAAATGGAGATAAGAATTATGGCGTTCCCTGGGTTGTACTGTCCCTGCAGTTAGTACGACTTCATTGTGTTGCGGGGTTTGATGTTGAACTGGTACAAATTTCATACATGTAAAACTCGAATTACAGGAAGGTCTTTGAAGAAAAACATGTCTTGATGTCACAAAGTCAAAATCATGCATAGCCGAAATTTCACCTTTCAAAACATGCTTACAGCGAAAAAAAGGACAGATCTCTTACCATAGTGGCCCACCCACAGCCAACAAATTATAAAAATTCTGGCAAAACTTGTAGTGTGTATTTCACTGATGGCCTACATCTGATCTGGCAGAGATTGACAGACTTTTTAAGGAACGGTACACGACATAGTCTAAAGATAGGTATGTATAACTGGTAACCAAAGGTATCAAGGCTAGCACCGCATCTACAAAATTAGGAGTCATCATTTTCATGTACATTAATTAATATGGATAAATAATAAGTTTCTAATGTAAACAAGGGGTCACGATATACTGGAGAATCATAAGGAGCAGGGGGGAAAAAATCCTGAGGAGGAAAAGTTCAGGTTTGATGCAAGCTGTGGAAATACATGTTTATTTCATGAGAGAATACTCAACACAAACAGATCAAAAGCATGTTTGTATGTACTTAATGTCCACTTCTGAGTGCATGTGCACGTTTTTACTCACACTGCTGGGATGTTGGCTACAGCTTTGAGGCTGGTGGGATTACGGATCATCTTGTCTAGGGTGCTGACAATATCAGAGAAGCGTGGTCGTACATTACGGTCCTTCTGCCAACAGTCCAGCATCAGTTGGTGCAGAGCACTGGGGCAGTCCATTGGCGGTGGCAGACGGTAGTCCTGCTCAATGGCATTAATCACCTGAGAGAGAAAGGGTGAGGAAGGGGAATCTTGTGTCATTATGTCCTTGATAATCCCAATTTATAAATCACATTTATATCATACAATAATTAAAACTGATTTCTCTCTATGAGGGATACTTGTTATACTTGTTAATGATTTACTTCTCTCAGAACCACATCCACTTTGTATTCCTCACACATCTATCCCTGGCTCAAGTACATCATCACCATCACCCAACAAAGACAGTTTTCCCGAGGTCACTCAAGAGATAGGCTCCACATGGTGAGGAAAGAAATGGAAAGGAAAGCAGCGACTGTGTCACTGTAGAGAGAAGTCACTGAAGAATTTGTAGAGTGCTTTTAATGAACACAGTAAAGCTCAGTCGCTTGGCAAATGTTTCTTTAAGGCAGCACAGGCCATGTCGGGCTTGTTAGAAAGTAGCTACATTATAGAATTGAGTCAAGTTCACTCAAAACTCGCAGTTGAGGTCTCACGTACCTATGACCGCCCTTCTTGTTCACACAATCTGCTCGACCTACAATTTATGAATGCGATAAGTCGACAGAAATATATCAAGCTGCTTAATCTGCAGCTATCTAATTGTCAATGCTACAAAGATCTCCCTGATTGCTACACTGCACACTGATGGACCCAGCTCTAAGCCGCATGTACACAGAGGTACTATTTGCAGATGTAATCTTTTCTTAACAATGCATAGTTGTGAGATAAAGGTCCAGTGTGAAATCAAGTGTAAAAGATACTATCATTAAAAATTACAGAGTGCTCCGTAGGCTGCCAGCTCCACTCTGGGTTTGAGTGCAATTCAGCAAAATCTTGATAAAAGGTGCATGAGGAGAAGTGTGTGTGTGTGTGTGTGTGTGCACGCGCGTGCATTCATACATGTCTGCGTGTATGTGTGTGTGTGTGTGTGAACTGAGCAGCCGGACATGCTTGCCAGTCCTTTTCTCTGCATTAGTCCCACCAGGCAGTGTTTGCCGTTGGCCCTCTGTGGAAACATCTGCTTGGTTGGACGATCCTTGTGGAGCGACAGCCCTGATGGTTGGATAGTTGTCTCCCTACAGGAGCTTAGAGACAGACACTTCATAGGGAGGGACTATATCAAATGGTTGTGTGTGCTGGCGCCCCTGTATTTGTGGGGGTCTGTGTATATGGACCTTATCCAAACGGACATGGGGAACAAAGCAGAGCTCTCAGCAATCATTCACTGCTTTCGAAATCCGGCCAGGAAGGAAAGGGTGAGACGGTTTCGATAATAAGTCTGCTTTCAAAGTCAGAGTCAAGGACATCTTTAGTGACGATGCAATGAGATGAGAACTGATCAAAAATGCGTTATTTACAGCTTCCTCTCTTATGAGTTTTCCTTGATTGTGTATCTATGGTATGAAAAGACAGTATAACCACATCTGTTCAGAGAAGGTAATCATATTAACGAGGCAGTTTACTTAGATTCTTATTTTTTCCCCCCGAACACATGGCATAAATTTTCGTTTTATGAATCTCCTTGAACATCCTTTGAAATGGCCACTTGAATTTTCTATGAAACTTTCCAGAAGAAGGTGGATCTTTAGAAAAGAACCTGTCCTTACAGGCACAACCCGCAGCCCATTTTTATCTCATTGCTTCTTAGCAGCATCCTGTTAAACAAAGACTTCACATCCTTCATGGCTTAGAAACAAACTCACATCCTGGTTGGACATGTCCCAGTAAGGCCTTTCTCCAAATGACATTACTTCCCACATGACAATGCCGTAGCTCCACACGTCACTGGCAGACGTGAACTTTCTGTAAGCGATGGCCTCTGGTGCCGTCCATCTCACTGGGATCTTCCCGCCCTGAATGGGGGAGGCAGAAACACAATGGAGAGAAGGTGAAACAACAGAAAAGACAACCTTCTCACTTTATACTTATACAGTACCGTTTATATTTCCTGCATGTACATTAAAAGATATATCCATTCATTAATGGTCTAGCTGCCAATTTAAACAGATGCAACCACAGGAGACCATTAAAGTGTCAAAAGTTTCAATAACAACAATATGGCGACAGATGGGGTAGGCTGTAATAATGTACCTTGTAAATATACAGCAGTTAAGGCATAGGTAAAGATTTAATGTTGATCTATGAGACCTTTAGGTGCATGAAGACTTAAGGATGAAAAGTTTGACTTAATATCACTTTTTTCTTTTTACCTTTTCCCCTACACATTTGTCACCGTTTCACTACCCCCAACTATAAATGGTGGATATTGCTCATTTCCTTCCTTCTCATCTGTTGAAAACATGGTAAAAAAACAAAGTTTTATATAAAGCTCCACCCATTTCCAATGGACCTTTACTCTTTTTTTTTCTATCCAGTATATCAATCCTTCAGGATTGAGGCACAGACACGATTGTGCTTCTGTCTCAGCAGCAGCTCCCAAAAGTGTTTGCCTTTCACACATCGACCAACATCTTATTTAACGTCTCCTCTCCCGCAGCACTGTTTGGATTAAGGACGATATGCCCGGGATGCTGGTTGTACATCGAGCATGTCTACCTGTAATTGGGAAACCTGGACCTCAGGCATGCTTTGCACCCTGCTGACTGAAATTGACAGCTGCTTGTTTAAAATTCTATACACACCAACACACACGCATGTAGAGACACAGCTGGGAGCATATGAACAGACACATCCACACATCAGCAGAACAAACAATCCATGAATCCATATTTGTGGTTCCTGTCCATAGCACCTCCCCTTTTAATTCGGAGTTGAGCTTGCCACTGGTTCCATGATGCCAATTAGTTGAACCTGAGCATTTGCAGATAAGACATTGCTGGAAACACATCCAGACCAAAAAAACAACCTAAACAGACCACCTTGTTCCCTGTTAGCTTTCAGAGAGCCAGAGGGAGGAGGGAATGAAACAAAGAGACAGGCAGAAAAAGAAATGACAAGTGATGAATTAGTGACTTCACGGGAAATTATTCCTCTGGACTGGTTCCATACCGCCGGCTGATGTTTGAGATGTTGGACAGGAATATTATTGCATGTTTACTTGTGGGTTTTCTTGTGTGAATGTGAGCCTACACCCTTGTAGGTGTTGCAAGTCAGTTTTGTCTGGCACAGCAGAAGTAGGGAGGCCCAAGCTCTTTAATTAGCACCTCTTCAGAGTTTGACCTTTAAATGGTTGCTGACCCCGAGAAGAGCCTTAACATATGACCTCTCATGGAGATGGCTGCTGTAGCACACTGCAAGATGATTACACTGCACACCAGCATGTGAAAAAGACTTAAAGACCTTTGAAGGAATCAGTCGATTCTACGGTGTGTTGTTGTGTAGGTAGGAGGCAGACCGGGAAAATGAGAGAACAAGAAAGAAATACAGAAAGGAAAAGATCAATAGACAAATAAAATCTGCCCAACCCCCAGTGTCTTAAATGCTTCTGTTATCCTCGACTATCTTGTACATGAATCGTTTAATCTACACTGAGACCCAAGGACACACTCTGTTGCCTGTTGAAAATTAATTGAAAATCATATATATATATATATATATATATATATATATACATATATACACACACACACACACACACACACACACACACACACACACACACACACACACACACACACACACACATAAAAAAGGCCAATACTCTTCTTCTTTCCTTTTTCTGTCAGAATAGTACTTCAAGTCAAGTGTTTAAATGCACATTCATGAACTGAAAAAAAACAAAACAAAACAGCAAAATTACACTCCATTACAGCTTATTTTTATCAATCCTTACTTACTCCATCCCTTGCCTTATACATCTGGTCTCATGCCTCAGGACCCTGTTGGGACATGAGCTGAGTATCACGGCAAAGGGAATAGACACAGGCCTCACCAGAAGCTCCCCCTGTGCCTCCAATGAGACAGACTTTAGTAATAACATTTCCAGGGCAGTTGAGTCAGAAGCAGCTATGCAAACCCTTAGTAATTACTGCTGTGGGCCAGCGATAGCTCTGCCAAAATCCTGCTTTAATAACATGAAGGGCTGAACAGAACATGCCTACAGTAGAGAAAAAAAAAACATAATAAAAAGCGCTGGATGTTTTTCAGTAAAAACAGTATTAAGACCACAGGGAATGGATTGGAGGTGGGATGGACAGTTGGTAGTAGAAGTAACGATGGGAATTAAAACAGATCCTATGTCAACATTAAAGTCTGAGTGCTTTGTGAAGCCTCGAAGCATGGGGAGAGCACTTTGGATATGGGATATTGTGCTGGATACGGAAAAAGGAAAAAATCTGTTACTATTGCCTTGAAATGAAACCAAGCCCCAAACACAGATTTTCCACACTTCGCTATTATCGCCGGCAGTTTGTATAGATGGGCAGTACAGCAAGAGAAGAAGTGCCAGGCTTCGAGAGGAGTATTCTGTAATAATATCAAGTACTGATAATACTGTCTTGATAACAAGAGGATGAAATCTGGTGTCTTATTATCCAGAGATATTGGGAGGTTCTTTTTTGGAAAATGCTGGCATGGTTAAGAAAATGTGAAAAGTCATGAGAATGTGAAAATCTGAAATAACTATCCCATAAAGATACCAGTCAGCCTTACACTGGGGGATTTTTTTTAAGGCCTCTTAACTCATAAATCCAGCCTCAATAAGAATAGGAAGAATCCCCCATCTTGAACACACTAAGCAGACAGGAGCATGCCAGCACCCTCGCATCACTGGAGTGAGATTACAGCATGTGACTAGTTCCATGTGGTTGTTTCTAGCTGTGACAGGTTGTGACCAGTTGTGACAACTCAAGATATGTCTGCAGTGCAATAGCGAAGGAGATCTGCCAGGGCTGTCAGGTTAAGAGGTATCCCAGTGAAACAAGTCTGCCCCTGTGACAGCCAGGTTTGAAAGTTAAACAAGGTGGCCATATAATGTCTATGCTCATTGGTGTCTGTTCTGGTCTCTTGACCCTGTTGTACATGCGTATGTGCAAGACAATCCACAAAGTGAGGAAAAGAAACACCTGTCATGTCTTTGAGCTGCGTGTTTCCCGATGTGACATTTACTGGTGTGGAAGCTATCAATGACATGCTGCTGCAGAGTGAAGTCATGTCTAGAAAAAATATACCTATCAGAGCGCAACAGCAGTCATCGCTAGCATACAGCGATGTCCCAGATAAACTTACTCTAATTAAAAAGGTCCAATGTTTAGTCTTGGTTTGACTAATTTTTCACTCCTCAGAAGATATTTCGAGACTTCAAATGAACTTTTTCCTCCATCCTCTTCTCTTTCCTTTACTCCTTCAACTGCAGTAATCCATTGCTAAACAATGCACACTCAAATAGACCCAAGCACATTTACTTAGGCTGGGAAGAGTGCTCCATCAACATCCTTTTAATGAAATCTGGAGAACAACGATCTGCCCTGGATGTCTGCCCAAATAGATTGAGAATGAGAGTGAGATGGATGGATAGAGGTAGAGTGAGAAAGAGAGATGGGGAAAAAAGGGGAGGGAGAGAGGGTGGGTGGCATTGATGACAGACATGTTGGTTGGTTGGACACCCATGGGAATGTCTTCTGGAGAGAGGGACTCAGGTCTATGAAAATATTAGGAAGCCTTTGTCAAAGTATTTTATGTTCCAAAGATCCCAAACCATCTCAAATGAAGCTGGGAAGTGTTGAAGGCCTTTTGCTGTGAGATTTCAAGGAGGCAGTACATAAGTTGGTAGAGAGGGTTGTCCAGTGATTGTAGGAATGACGGTATGATTCCTGCTCCCACTTCCCTAGTCAATTGTCGTTGTGTCCTTGGGCAAGACACTTTACCCTCCTTGCCTCCTCACTGGTGTCTGATTGTCCCGGTAGCAGTCGGAGAGTCCCTTTGACACGGATTGGCTGCCATGTTTCCGTCAGTCGGCCTCAGGGCAGCTGTGGCTATGTATGTAGTTTACCATCACAAGTATGAATGAGGAGTGAATTATTAAGGAATCCACTGTAAAGCATCCTTGAGTGTCTGGAAAAGAGCTATATGAATATAATTCATTCTTATTATTCATGAATGAATGAATTTGAAAAATGCCTCTATATGGCATGGAAAAAAAACAAAACATTATGGACCCAGATTAATATTGAGGCTAATCAATACTTATTATTATTATGAAGAAAACCAAATTAATTAAGCTTCATAACACTATAGGTCGCTTATGTCGCTTATCCAAGGTTCGATCATAGTGGCAACAAAGAGTATTCCAAACTTTCCTCTGGTGTACTATTTTTCTATTCCTCCAGGGGGATCCCAAGTCATTGAAGCTACATACAGTAAATGTCGATGTGGGGCGGCACAGTGGCGCAGTGGGTAGCGGCGTCAACTTACAGAAAGACGTTTCCGAGTTTGAGTCCTGTTCTGTACAGAGTTCCCATGTTCTCCCCGTGTTTTCGTGCATTTTCTTTGGGTTCTCCTGTTTCCCCCCACCTCCAAAAACATGCACTTCGGGAGAACTAGTCTGTTCCAAATTGTCCGTAGGGGTGAGTGTTTGCCTGAGTGATTGTTTGCCTTTTCGTGTGTTCCCGCCATGCACTGGCAGCGTGTCCGGTCTGTCTCTCCGCCTAATGCCCATAAGTATATAGGGATAGGCTCCAGCAACCCCCATGACCCACAAAAGCGGCACAGAAAATGAATGTATAAATGTCAATGTTGTGTAGAGGAGTACAGACAGGAACAATGGAGGTTGGAATTAACAATCACTCATATGTGGTTGTTTCAGAATGGTAAATTTCCCACCCTGGAATATTACTGCTCCTCTCGGGCATCACGTTTAACAATTAATTAAAGGTCAATTTTAACTAATTAGTCTTATGACAATGAATGTTCTGCCTTTCTTGCACAGTGACTATGACTTGCTTACATTTCACTTTAAAATATAAAATATATTTTAAAAAATTTGATAATGTGCAGGATATACAATATACGCTTTATAACCATGAATGCAAGCCCAGTTTGTTTTGATAACAATGACTTCACACAGGACACAATGAATCCATTATTGCTAATGTGGGGTGAGTGGTGAATTTGCATATTCTTTCAATCAAAACAACTTGTAGTAGTGCACCAATCATAATGTACTGCTATAACCGTAGCTTAACATTTAACAACGTAATGATGTGGCTAACTGAGTGGTTTTATCTCAATTATAAGGTCTCAATGACACACATATCATTAGCTTATTTCAAAACAAGATTCGATTATTTAGGTTATGAAGGAGTGTGCAAAGACCTGTTTTTATTCATGAATTACTTCATTTTAGCTAAAGAAGTTTGTCATTATGAAGGTAGAGTAACTTTTGTAATGAGTTAACTAGATAATGGCTAAGTCAACATTAATCCTACAATTGTTTATGCAGTTGAAGTTATTGTGAATGTACTTATGAAGTCTCATTTAGTGGAAAAAGCACTGGTCATGCCAGCAGTTTTATTTCAAAAAGTAGAAGTATGCATCGGAAGTTATGGCTATGGTTAACCAACAAATTAAATGTCTCATTTGTTAGCTTGTAGTCTGCTGTGAAATGTTTTATGGAGGCACAGAGAAGACATCTCTTCACTGATTTAGCTGTACACAAACCACTTCATAATGAATACTGTTCAGATGCAAATGCAGTCCAACAGCCACAGATGGCGAATGAATGCCAACCTTAGAGTGACTATGACAAATAGGACATAAGGTATAAATCAAGGTAGAGTACTTTAGATAGTTGTTCATTCTTTGATATAGATTTTTTTTCAAATCTGTATCTCCTCTATAATAAAATTTATTTTAATTCCTTAATGCTTTCAACTGCTAACTTTACCCATTAATAACAAAAATGTTCTAAAATATGAAATTAGCCTACAAATATTTTCATTAGGCGCAGTATGTAGCACTCTTGCCGCACAGCAGGGTGTTGCGGGTTTGAGTCCGGCTCTGTGCAGAGTTTGTATGTTCTCCCCGTGTCTGCATGGGTTCTCTCCGCACTGTCAAGCTTTCTCTCACCCTGAAAATTATGCGTTTCTGATCAATTGGCCTGTCCCAAATTGCCCGTAGGTGTGTGTGTGTGTGTTTTGTCTGTGTATATATGAGTCCGAGGTGCACTGACACTCTGGTGCGCCCAGAGTGTCCCCTGCCTCACGCCCCCAGTCAGCTGGGATAGGCTACAACACCCTGCAACGGCAGCTGAAGTGATTTGAAGATGAATGAACGAATGACTATCTTTATTAATTTGTAATGCAAAGCCATGTGATCAAAACAAATCAAAGTAGGTATGATATTTATAAGATGGCTTCAGTTATAACTACCTAAATGTTGAAAGAAAATTATTTGCTATTATTAATTTCATTGTATGAGTAATTACTTGGCTTACATGTGATTAGTAAGCAAATCCATTCATTAAGGAATGTGCTGGTGCAATAGTAGCAGCAGCTCTGGGACAAAAAAAAAAACACTCCTGAAAGGTTCCCCATTATGCTTTTTTTAATTAACATCAGTCAGCTGCCAGATGTCCAACTACACTGTATTTGAAATGTCTTTCCCCAAACTGATCCGTGGCCCTCAAAATCTTTGATTGAATATTGATAATATCACTTCCGGTCCAGACGCTTAGAAGGGGCTGCTAACTGTCCACACCTACCTCAAACAAGAAAAACGGATCTTTTTCTAAGCCTGTACATAAATCAAAATATTGGTTTTTACATACTGTCATATTTCATTTTTAAATGATTTTCTTTTTCATTTACAGTAATTTAAATACATTGGACATCAACAATGTTTCCCTTTTTCCCCCTTACGGGTGGCCCTGACTGGAATGGAGCATGAAAAACAAGAACCTAGTATGTGCATGTGCAAACCAATGACCCAGATCCAATTTCCAAACACATGCATTTGAAGATAACAGTCCTTCATTGTTTTCCAACAGGAATGATCATACATCAAGCCACAGCTGAAAACTATTACACGGTGAGGGCTGGACAATACAGGAATTTGAATTTGGCCAAAGTACAAGAACTTCAACAACGGTCAGTGCTGAACATCAGAAACTACTTTACTGCTGCAAAGAGGTCCTTTAGCCACACCAAGAAATAAAAAAAAAAAAAAAAACATTGATGTGAAAATACAGTTAGTCCTCAAGATACAAACATCCAACATATGAACATTTGTAGATACATACAACCACGCGCCGCCATGTTCAACTACTGTAGTTCGCCTTTCTGCCGCAACCCATATCAATCACGCAACATTAACACCCCCTAGATTAAAGGGGTTTTATCATGAAAAACACATTTCTTTAGGTCTCTTCATATACATAGTGGTCCTCCCTAACCCTGCTAACGCCTAGAATCTGTAAAACAAACACTTCCTGTATTGACTGTAAACCATACCAGAAACTTGTGCAAGACTCCAAAAAAAAAAACCAAAAAAATGATGAGTTTCAGATCAGCGTCCATCTTGAAGTCTGCCGAAGTGACTGACATATCCCGAGCCCATCTGGAAGAGCACCCCCCTCTCCCCGGATAAGTGCGTGTTCATCCCCCAAGGTGAAGTTTGTGTTCAGTCTAAGGTAGACTTAACACAGTGTTGCAGCGTGTGGCAATGTCTTGGCTGAGAGCTAGACACAAAAAGTTCCTCACAAGCTGTTGAAGTCAGCTGGTATTTGGCTAACTAATTAGCTCTACCTTGGTCTGTGTATGTGTAGCCTGCCTATGTGTGTTTGTTTTTCGCATATGTGTATTCTTTGAGTCAAAGCAAACACACACACACACGCACACACATTGATAAGAAAATAAAAATGTATACACAGGTATGTAATATTTCTAGTGTCCTAGCTTCCATTTGCTCTCCTCCCATTGTTAGCGGGCAGAGGTGCCCAACAGCCAATGGTTCAATACACTTCATGAGAACAAGTCCTCTGCGCTTTGTCTTACTGCTCCAGTAACATCCCTGTCAGCACAAAGTCTGGAAGCCCTCAGTGGAAACATAGTTATCCAGGATTGTATCCATGTTTCACTGAAGCATATTAGACTTTGTTAGCTTAGCTCCCCTGTCTTTTTAGCCAGCCATCTCTTATTTTCCATGAACATTGTCGGGAGACAGCTTTTATGGATAGCTTTTATTATCTCCTGTCTATACTCATCAGTTGTCTCCTCCACTGATTTCTTTCCCATTTGCAAGCACTATATGTTTTTCTCCACAAATCCTCCACGATGTTTACCGGTCCGGATGGATGATGGTTAATAAAAAATAAGAGTGAAAAACAACAGAAAAATAATAGAGAAATACGTAGTAACGAAGTCACTAAAAGTTTACAAGCTCAGGAGCTAGCACATTAGTGCGTGTGCACAGTGTGTGTGCATGTGTGTGCATGCACGTGGTGCTTGTGCACCACATCAACAGGGGCGTGTAGCAGGTGTTGATAGAAAGATGTCATTAACATTTAACGGCCAGCCCAGACAAACAGAGCATTTCAACAGGGAGCTCATTTAATCAATTTTCAATTGAAGATGTTAAAGACCATGAATCAGTTTCGGGCAATACATTTCAAATACAGTGTATTTGGACATCTGGCAGCTGTGTGAAATTTATTAAAAAGAGTATAATGTGGGACGGCACGGTGGGGCAATGGGTAGCGCTATCACTGGACAGCAAGGCGGTTCCCGGTTCGAGTCCAGCTCTGTGTGGAGTTTGTATGTTCTCCCCGTGTCCGCGTGGGCTCTCTCCAGGTTTTCCGGCTTCCCCCCACCTCCAAAAACTTGCAGCTTAGGTGAATTGATGATGCCAAATTTCCCATAGGTATTAGTGTGTTTGTCTTTTTACGTGTGGCTCTGTGGTGCCCTGGTAGTGCCTGTGGTGTGCTCTGCCTCACGCCTCAGTCAGCTGGGGGACCCGCGATAGCGGACGAAGTGGGTAATAAAAATGAATGTATGAATAAAATGGGGCCTTTAAAATTTCACATGATTTGTCAAAATAATTCAGCAAAAATAAGACTAAGAGAACACTTAACTCCACATATTGGAGTAACCAGCCGATCATCTAAGACCACACAGCTGGCATAGTGAATGATAATTGATCGAGAGATTGAAGTGGATGTCACTCCTAATGAAGAAGATGTGCAA
Organism: Antennarius maculatus; assembly: GCA_013358685.1. NCBI lineage: Eukaryota > Metazoa > Chordata > Actinopteri > Lophiiformes > Antennariidae > Antennarius > Antennarius maculatus. The sequence goes on along the minus strand of CM023619.1, from coordinate 7,610,453 downwards.
TGATGCTGCTCTGGCAACAGCTTAAGCCTACGCACAGAATCAATTTATGGACATGGACTTCATGTGGCTTTCCTGCCGACGTGTCATCTGCATTGTACTGTCCCCTCTTTTATCCACACGGCTGTGAGCTTCTGAGCAGGGGTCTTTCACAAGCATCAAGACTGTGGACACTTTTGGTTAGGTTGAAAGTTTTAGCAAGCATTGAAGACTATAGGTTCCTGTAAGAGGACTCTGTTACAACCTGTCTGTTATCCATCCATCCATCCATTCTCTACCGCTTATCCGGGGTCGGGTCGCGGGGGCAGCAGCTTGAGCAGGGAAGCCCAGACTTCCCTCTCCCTAGCCACTTCGTCCAGCTCCTCCGGGAGAATCCCAAGACGTTCCCAGGCCAGCCGGGAGACATAGTCTCTCCAGCGTGTCCTGGGTCGTCCCCGGGGCCTCCTCCCGGTAGGACGTGCCCAGAACACCTCACCAGGGAGGCGTCCAGGAGGCATCCTGACCAGATGCCCGAGCCACCTCATCTGGCTCCTCTCGATGCGGAGGAGCAGCGGCTCGACTCTGAGTCCCTCCCGGATGACCGAACTTCTCACCCTATCTCTAAGGGAGAGCCCGGACACCCTGCGGAGGAAACTCATTTCGGCCGCTTGTATCCTGGATCTCGTTCTTTCGGTCACGACCCACAGCTCGTGACCATAGGTGAGGGCAGGAACGTAGATCGACCGGTAAATCGAGAGCTTTGCCTTTCGGCTCAGCTCCTTCTTCACCACGACGGACAGATACAGAGTCCGCATCACTGCAGACGCTGCACCGATCTGCCTGTCGATCTCCCGTTCCATCGTACCCTCACTCGTGAACGAGACCCCGAGATACTTGAACTCCTCCACTTGGGGCAAGATCTCATCCCCAACCTGGAGAGGGCACTCCACCCTTTTCCGACTGAGGACCATGGTCTCAGATTTGGAGGTGCTAATTCTTTAATTACTGACAGGAGCCAAATAATGTAGGAACCAATGTTGGTTGAGTTAGGTTTCTGCCCAGAAGCATTAACCGCTGAGTGCTGAACTCTGAAGTCTGAATGTTTTGCTATTTGATGTTAATTATTGGTTGAATTAACTAAGGAACTTCATGGAAATAAAACAGAGTAATCAGGCATAAAGTAGAATGTCAAACCTTTGATTACCAGAAAGCTCATCAGTGCATCATTCACATACAGTATATGCGGTGGAATACCTCAGTGTCTTAAAGCTTAGTTTAGTTTTTAAAACCCCCAAAATAAAATTCATTCAGCAGAAGTACTGACTTAAAAGTTACACTATGGTGCTACAATACAATATTATATTTCATTTTTTCATTTAATGTCCTGTACTTGTTTCTGGAAAATTTTAAATACAATAGTACTTTTGTATTTAGAACAGTAATGCAATTTAAATGACCACAAATAGCAATTATAGGTTGAAATTCAATAAATAACGACTAGGGAACATTTCAGCTTCCAAACAGTCTCTCGGTATCAATTGTGTTTATAGAATGAGGACTATCTTTATTTAAATTTGTTTGTATATATTATATTTTAGGGTTAGGATTAGGGTTAGGGTTAATTTAAATACGTCCAGTATCATTTATGTGTGCATAAAATTATTGTTTTTCTGAGACTGGTTTTGACAAAAGAAATATTTTTGGATATTGTGTCTGGTATCATTGAAGTAATTACAAACTTTTATCATTGTATAAGTAGCCATTGGCTACCAAAATTTAGCTGGAGAAAAAGCTACTGTTAACTCAGTCAGCCGTGAAGCTCTCATGCTCCTTGGACTAAACCTCAGATCACGAGGGTGGAATTTCTACAGGCAACTCAGCTCAACCCGGTGATCACAGCTATTTTCTTGGGTTTGAAGCCTATCCAAGCTCACATCGGGCGGGAGGCTGGGTATGCCCTGGCAAGTCACCAGTTAATCTCAGGGCTATATGTGATAAGTAAAACAAAACTCAACAAGAGCGGTCCCTGTGTTTGCTTTTGGTGTGGTGCATATGGAAAACTTCCTTTTAACTTTACTGAAAGAGTCTGTCTCTATAACTTTAAGGCACAGCATAAATATTTCACTCCAGGCTGAACAGGAAAGCCAAAAAAGTGCATAAGCGTGAAGCTGGAGAGATGATGTAAATAGAAAATAGACAAATGACAGAAACGGCAGTGCGGTCCACATAGTGTGGGCGCCGGAGCGGAGCAGAGAGAATGTCACTTAGGTCACAGGGATTTGACAGATGAGCTTTGTCACTGGCTCTGCGTGACCTTGCCTTTCAACCCCACTCATCTTCAATGACACACCCACATATACACACACATAGAAAGGAACTCAAGGGCAGTGTGTGTGTGTATACCCAATACAAACATCATACCACATAGAGTAGATGTAAATAAAGTCATAATATGAAGTACACAACATGACATGCAAGGAAGTGATAGGCTTTTCACAAGCACAAATTCATGAACGGTGCTCTTGGCAGTGAAGCCTCAACAGAAAAGATAATGTCATATGTTCCAGGGGCTTTAAACTCAACATGCACCCGATTTTGGACACATCCACAAAATACCTCTCTTTCAAAGACTTGCTCTCTCAGCTTAGCCACAAATGATGCATTATGGCCCAGTGACCATGCAAGATCTGTGGCTCTACACAAACCACACAATAAAAAATATGACACATCACCACTCCAAAGCATTTAACGCACCATTTATCACACCTGCTCTGAGTATGCTCCTGTGATGTGGCTTTGCATTGCTTGTGGGAAAAGCCTTGGAAAAAGAAAGGTGTTGACAGCTGAAAAAAAAAGAAATATGCATGTATGGATGGATATTCACTAATGGACTGATGAATAGAGAGTAATTTTTTTTCAGATGTTCAAAATTCAATCTTTATAGTTTGGTTAGCAGGCTCACTAATGTGTCTCATGGAACTGTGATTGCAAGCTTAACTTTAACCCTAACTTAATGCATAATCCATGGAATCAGCAAATCAATGGAAATAAATGAAAGCTAGGAGAATTTAGTCTGATTTGTATGATGATTTGCTCACTTTGACTTCATCATACCAGTGGAGTTCATGTATTGTCCTGTGAGTTCAATTAATAATGACTTTGATGAGCAGCCAACAGAGAGGGTGGACAGCCCCCTTCTGTCCAAAAAATCTGCAACATTGCTCCAAAATGAACCCATATGTAGGGTTAATACAATTACCAGCATGTCCTCCCAACCATACTTCCAGTATCACACCACAGGCACTGTAATTGGTGTGCCTGGAAGTGCAGCAAAAAATTAGAAAAGCAGTAGAGGGAAAGAGGTGATTAATTTGCTCGAGGAGGAGGTCGATGGCTATGTAAATCACTGCATGTCAGTGCAATTTAATTTCCCGGATTCCCTCGGCCTTGTCTGCCACACTAGCCTTGTGCGCTGATTGGTCGGTGCCAGGTCATAGCCGAAGAAGTCGTGGACTGAAGGACACCATGCATAGCTTAATTAAAGCATAAGACCCTATGTGGAATGTGCGGACCCCCACGTGCCCTGTGCTTGTTTGCATGTTTCCTCGACTGCAGGGGATGAGGGATAAAGGGGGAAAGGTGACATGAAAGGTGACATAGTCTGCGACAACATCAGCTAAGTCATAATGAAGTGCCTAAATATGCAAGCCGAACACGTCTGATTCTATTGAAAAATTTAACAGATATATTAATGACCTCTGAGTTCATGCCAGGACATGAATAAAATGTCTTTCTTGATTTCAAAGTGAGAAAACACCAGGATAGCAGTCAGTATAAAAGAGAAGCATAACCAAAGTTTAAATGTTCTTCTATTAAAATATTTATCAGTAAAAGACACCTTACCACCCCCCCCCCCCCAAAAAAAAAAACTAAAAAAAACAAAAACAAACCCTTTCTGTTTTGCTCTCATTAACAGCTCATCAGGTTTAAACTTCAAGCCTCACCTGCTCTGTTGACTCTCCAGATAAGCCCCCAAGGAGTCTTTGTTTGCATTAAACAACATCAAAATGCAGACTGCAATCTATAATCTAATCCCCACCTTTTACACCCTGTTTTATTAGCAGGCTCAGCAGCAGAGACAACGGAGGTTCTGCTTGTCTTTGTTGCTACATAAAACCTATTCAGCAGGGCTTGGCCACAGGGGTCACACGTACAAAGCCAGTTATTCCTGGCGAGCAAATAGCTTTCAACTACACCAATTTAAGGTCATAGCTGCTCTGGCCTGTATGATGCTTCCTCTCCATGCATTGGCTAAAACCTCAGACCAATCAATCATCTCACCTCAGCTTAAATATAATGTTCTGGATCTGTTTTTAGCATAAAAACTGAAATAGTAACTCTAACTAGGAACAGTTTCTACCTAAGCTCAACCATGAAGTAGGAATAAAACAGTATTATTCAGTTTCTTTGCCTATATTTAGATGAAAACAAATTATTTTGAGACCTCTCCCTTTTATACCTGCGTAGCTCACGGGCCTATTTGACAATACATGCTTTTGATCTCAAGTTTTGCATGTGTTGAAACATCTCTGAAACTAATGCTAAAATAGCCCCTTTTTATAGCTTAATATATTCATATTTATTCACAATATATACCGAACTGCCACAGTGCTGTACATTCACAGTGTATGAAATGAATTGCTTTAAGAAAGAGCCTTTGAGGCAGTTTTACGAAACGAGAGGACGTCTCTAAATTGATGCCGAAATAGTCTCAGTGACTCGCAAAATTAAGTTGTTTGAAAAATATGTGTGGCAATTGTGACTATATTTAGAATTTCTGCGCATCATAAAAATAGATAAATTTGTGTCCACAGAGACAGATGCCCCTGCTGCTGCCAAAATAAACCATATCCTGAAATTATTAGCAATCTTAACTCTAAATGTGTGTAAAAATGTTGAAATAAACATATCATAGGAAAGCAATCAGGTGATGCACTCCTTTATTCTTATAGTCAATTTTTGTGGAAGACTATTCTCCATTATGCATCCATATATGGCCCTTTATGTGGGGGCAAACAATCGTTATGTTACATAATAAGGAAATAAATAATATGGAAATATGCTTGTTAGCCTATATTGACCCATTTTGCTTACAGAAGATCTCACTGTGTACAAATAACCAGTTGCCACGCCGGTGACATTGGCTATACACAATCTAATTTTACCGAAGTCTCAAAGCAGATTCAATAATTTGATTCTAGGCGTGGGCACACGGGTCCGTACACATCCGTGCACACAGATAGGTAGACACAAAGAAACAAACTCCTGTGCATTTGCACTTCATTACAGACATTCACATACACAAACACAGACACTGACATTACAGACGAGCACAATCTCAGACTTGCCAGGAGTCCTAATGACCTGCCCGTGTGTTTGCGAGGGTTTAAGAGTGTGCTTTAAATTAGGAAGAGGAGAGGCAGAAGATGAACTAACGATGGCTGCTAATAATTACAGATCTGTAGTGTGGAGGAGTTAATGAGGAGTCAAAGCCTCCCATGATGCGTCAGTAATAATGAATGAGGAGTGAGAGAGAGGAAGGAGGGAGAAAGAGGTGGTGGAAGCTGTCAGTTTTAGAGGCCGCAATGCCCTTTGGTTTCTCTGCACTATGGGCACGTCAACGAGAGAGAAGCCTTCCCAGAGGAGGCTTGTCTCAGAACTAATGAAGATGTGACAGACTCTTGGTCCATAACTTGCAGAGACTAGGAAGAAAGCAGAGGCGGGCCTAGCTCATATGAAAAGAAAGACAAAAAAAGGTGAAAGGTTGCTAAGGCCTTCAGAAACAATGAGACAGCGTCCGATAGAAGCAATACTGATAGAACCCACGGGTTGCTAGGATGTTTCCACTGCTTTGTGTGAATAAAAGTTGATAGTACACTGAAAATATATAATTAGTTTAATATGGAGAAACAAGCACTCACCAGAGAGCTGGTATAACTTGGATCAGAGGTGTCGTCTTGTAGGTATCTTGACAGGCCAAAATCCGATACCTTACACACCAGGTTGCTGTTGACCAGAATGTTGCGTGCAGCCAGGTCACGATGGACGTAGTTCATTTCAGAGAGATATTTCATCCCTGCAGAGATCCCACGCATCATCCCCACCAGCTGGATAACTGTGAACTGACCATCGTTTTGCTAGAAGACAGAAAGACAAAATTAATCACCTGTTTCTAATCTACTATAAAGACAATAAAAAGCTCAGGCTGTATGTCTTCAGACACAAGAAACTCAAGCAGGCTAAATGCCAAGTTCTTGAAAACATTAAGAGAGCAGCAACAGAAAACGTCTTGACGTGAATTCATACAAACTACCAAGAGAGGGTCACGCCCCTGTGCTCTACACCAAGTGATTAAAACCACCTACTGCCTCAATAGTATACATCTATTGAGCAACAGTAATATCACAAAAGTATGTCACAGAAGTTGTCTGCTCACAGATAACAGCAACCCTTCTATCGACTGATACAGAAGTACCTACTTCTGTACCACCAGAACTCGTACTGTAGAATGAAAAATAAATTAACCTTTATGTCTTCAGAATTTCAGTTTACATGACAGTGGCGTTTCCGAAATGAACAAGTCTTGCTGTTGAGCTGGCTGACATGACGTCAAATTGTTTTCTTGATTATGATGAACATTTTTTTTTATGCGCCTATTTCTTGTTACAAATGTGACAAAGCAAAAGAGAGAAGTCCTTTGAAGTACATGCTGCTCTAGAACACCCACCAAGGAGGCATCTAGTGTTGTCACTAAAAAGAAATTTCTCTTTCTGTTAGATTTCCATTTCTATGCATGATAGGAAGGTGATGGTGCTAAACGGTGCAGTAAGCCGGCTGCAAATGATCTTGTAACCAAAACTGACTTGACATCAAACTGTAAAACACACTGAATCTGCATGAAGACAGAAAATCTCCTGTGTCTCATTAGAGTTAAAGTCAACAGTGAACACAGCAGCTGTAAGCTCTGTGCTAAAACTTTGGGTCCATCCTGAACATTGCAGACTGTTGTTGCCCTCTCCCCTCTCAAATGTCTCAACCGAGTCACCACATGATTCTGTTCCTCTGAGCTTTTGTATTCATGTAATAGAGCCAAATTAAAAGTGGAGCATCACAAGGAAAGAGAATATGGAGCTGATATATTTTTGGGCCTGTGTTTGTGTTTTGTTGTCCATTATATATATATATATTTTTTTTTCTTGATTATGATATATATATATATATATATATACTGTGTATATATATATATATATACTGTATATATATACTGTATATATATGATGTGTGTATGTATGTATATATATAATGTATATACACACACACACACACCCAATACACACACACACACACACACACACACACACACACACACACACACACACATTAATGTGTTGCTATTTTCAAAGTAGTTAATTGTTATCCCTTACGTCAGGTTGGAGTTTTTACCCATTACAATTTAGTACGCTTCCGCCTTTTAAATGCTCTTAGTATCCATCGGAAAAAATATGCCTGTGCTAGATAAGCAAAATAATTTCTTGAGGCTTGTAGGTATCCAGCTCTTTAAAATCCACACATGGTGCCCTTAACCCTGTGTGAATGCACCGAAGAGCAGGCTTGAACCCTTGAAACACAGTAACAAACATGGCAGTCACAGATTGCAACATCCTCTGAGTTCAAAATTTTACCCTAAAATTTTACCTACTTTTTATTTTACTTGCATAGGTCAAAGATCAAAGCTAGTGCTCTGAAGTACTGTAATTGATCAAAACACTAGCTTTGATCAATGGTCTTACTCACACTGGCCTTCTCCCTTGTCGTTCTATCTTATCCAAATCCTGAGTGTACAAAAGTTGTAATTTGACCTTGACCTAGGTTTCTCAAGGTCAGGGTCAAATTGAGAAACCTTGAGAAACCTAGGTAAAGGTCATCATCTCAATTTTATTCCCTTTGCCGCCCATGTTTTTTGTTTCATCTTTCCATCTGCAATGGTAGCGAAGATATTTGGTGGACATACTAACGAACAAATGAACACTGACCATCACAACAATACATTACCGCTTTGAAGCGGAATGTAATAACCGTAAAAGAGATTGATGGAAACACAAGTCGGATGTGGTGGTTGGCAAAGCCAGCTTCAAAGAGCCCCTTTAAACCCATCCTAGATCAAAGTGGAATAGAACACCAATCCTTGAAGGAGGAAAAAAGCAAGTTGAATATTGATTAAACAGCATGTCCGTTCAATTGTAACTATAAAGGAAATAATGAACAGTCCATCATTAGCCCCTGAGTATTAACAGCTAAATTAAAGGCTGATATGGCCAGCTAATGGACATTTTCAAATTAAAAATGATTGGAATCTTGTTCGTTGTTTTAAAAAATATTCTCTATTGGCACAGGAAAGGTTTTACAGTGTCATTCTAATTTGTTATAGGAAGGATCCTTAGCCTCATATTATTGCCGGGGATTGTTAATGATTAATTTCCAATTAGTATCTCAGATCCAAGTTTACCTTCCTACCCCAGAATTCGTTTTGATCACTCCACACTCCCATATTGTACAATGCATGTATGTTTTCACCAGAAATACTCACCCTGAGGAATGAATCAAGGGCACCATTTTCCATAAACTCTGTGACAATCATGACGGGACGGCTCTTTGTGACAACACCCTCCAGACGGATAATGTTTGGGTGGTCGAACTGGCCCATGATCGATGCCTCAGATAGGAAGTCCCGCCTCTGTTTATCTACATAGCCAGCCTTCAGTGTTTTGATGGCTACATAGATCTCTCTCTTACCAGGAAGCTTCAAACGGCCCTTATACACCTCCCCAAATTCACCTAGTGCATAAACAGAAAGAGAGATTAGATTTTTTGATTTTGATTTTTAACATCACATTTATTTATAAAAATCAAATTACAAAATAATCGTGTTGACACACAATTTAAAAGAGATTCATGTAGAGGAATTTCAGTAATACTGTGCATAAACATCTAACCTTTTAACATTTATCAAACTAAAAAAAACAATTATCTGTTCTCCACAATCATCTCTTCTACAATCATGTCTTTTACCTTTTTCCTTAGTTTTTTCAATCTATAAAACTCTTGGTCTGTAAAAACGGGTCTTGTTTTACTTTTTTTTTTGTTGATGCCTGGTGATTCTGCGTGGGGTGGAGTTGGAAACTCACAATGCTATGATTGTGAAATCAGGACCGCAGTGCTGGAAGACACCAGAGGAATTGCAGCCCCCAGTTGTTTAACCTTTGTGCTGTCACCTTTATCCTTTGTGTTATTCTGCGGTTCCGGGTTGGCAGTCGGGGACCCAGTGGGTAAAGGAGTCGGAAACCCATACGGCCGCGGCCCCGGGCGCTGCCACAGCCACAGACAGTCCCTGCAACCGCCTGCCCAACGGCAATCGACAGCCAGCGCTCATTCTCTCCCTTCGGACAGTTACACATGAGATGTCCCTCCCATCCGCAATTGAAACATTTCATGCCCTCACTGGTGACATAAACTGTGTAGTCGTAGTGATCAATTTTAAAAGTGAGCCTAAAAATTTAGCTCTTCATCACACCCATTTGGGATCATTGTAAGTTGTCTGCGGAAGGCGTAACATGCCTGAATGGTATTGCTGACAGGGAACACATTGATAGGACTCAGGAGACGACCATGTCGCCACAGTTCCTTCTCCAGGAGCTCGTCGCTGAGGTATGGCGGTGAGTTTGATATATATGATCGCTGTTTTAATTGGGCTAGCCAGGTAGAGGATGGGGATGAAGGTATTCTTAATCACCAAGTCGCTCACAACCACCTGGTGCACCTTTTCAATTTTTTTAAAGAAAGATTACCACTGCTTTGTACATTCGGGATCCTACTTTAACGCTGTCGTAACCAACATGCTCTCCCACCGCTAAACACACCTTCCCCACCGAGCAGTTGGGGGAGGTGTTAACTTTATCCCATGCTGCAGTGTGAGCTTTGCCAGTGCGGCTTTCTCCTTCGCGGTAGCCCATCTCGGGGCTTCCATAGTGCCTCCTAATCTCCGCAAAGGTCTCACAAACAACACAACTGCGAAGTAACCATCACTAACTGAAAGTGAACACGCACGTATACAAAAAAGCAAAAAACAACAGAGTGAATAAGCATTTGGACGCCACACTCCCATCTATTTCTCTCACAACCTCCCAAACCGTGACCGTGGTTAAATAATGGTACACAAAAACTAAAAAAGTGAAAAAAAGAGTGAGGAGGTGATTTTTACCATCATGTTTATTCATAAAAGTCAAATTACAAAATAAAGAGAAAGAGAGAGATTTGATATTGATTTTTACCATCACATTTATGAATAAAAAGTAAAATTACAAAATAATCGTAAAGAAGATTTTCACTAGTACTGTACATTTTCTGAACAAAGAAACATCTAACCATTAACATTTATCAAACTACAAAAAACAGACACGTGACTACATGTTTTATGTCACCAGTGAGGGCATGAAATGTTTCAAGTGAGGATGGGAGGGACATCTCATGCATAACTGTACGAAGGGAGAGGATGAGTGCTGGTTGACAGCTGCCACGGGACAGGCGGCTGAGTCCGAGGGGGGGACCGGCAGCGGGAGCCCCGGTGCCGGTAGTTGCAGCTACTTACGTGGCTGTGGTGGCCCAGGATCCGGGATTGTGGCCTTGTGGACTTCCGACCCCTTTACCTGCTGGATCGCCGACTGCCAACCGGGAACCGCAGAATAACACGAAGGATACAGGTGAAAACGCGAAGGTTAAACCGGGGGCCGCAATCCCTCTGGTGTCTTCCAGTATTGCAGTCCTGATTTCACAATCGAAGCGTTGTTAGTTTCCAACTTGTGAGTTTCCCACGCGTAATCACCGGGCATCAACGCGGAGGTCACAGGTGACAGCGCTATGGTAAAACAGTCGCCGGCCATCAACCCGGAGCCATAGAATAACACGGAGGCTGAGGGGGCTGGAGAGACAGCCGTCAGGATGGTTAAACAGTCGCCAGCCGCCAACCCGGAACCACAGAATAACACGCAGGACACAGGGAACAGCACAAAGGATGGACAGAGAGATTTGGTGAAGGCTGAAAGGGCCAGAGAGACAGCCGCCAGGGTGGTAGAGTCTCTCCTGGAGAAGGACGAGGATGATGATGATATTGTGATAGACGAGGAATAATTAAAGATAGCTCTTAAAAGGAAAAACCCTAACACAAGAATGAATAAAGCGAAGAAAATTGCTAAACAAAAACACCTGAGACACCTCCTGATACAAGTAGCTCTGACAACGGAAATTACAACAGTCTGAAAGAGGACGTAACAGAAAAATATGATTCGCAAAGGATCAAAAAATTCCTGCAAGACACAAAAGGTTCGAGGGCAAGAGTAGAAAAATGTTTTCATTGACCTCAACATGTTTCTGGATAGCGTCAGCTTTTATATGAAAAGTAAAACAAGAAGTGGTGAACCAGTTTTTACAGACAAAGAGATTTATAGACTGAAAAAACTAAGGAAAAAAGTAAAAGACATGATTGTAGAAGAGATGATTGTGGACAACGCATAATTGTTTTTGTTTTGTTTTTTTAAGAGAGAGAGAGATGCTGAATGGTTTGATCCAAAACTGATTTAGATTTTTGTGTGATCAAATATTAATCAGACAAAAGATTATGAAGTTTACGAAAATCATGTCTATTCATTTATCAAGCTTATTAGCATCTGGTATCTCTAGGCAGAAACATTTCTAAAATTGTTATTACAGCTTTGAAATATATCAAGCACGTTGAGTGTTGTCCAATACTCGTCGAGTGTTGCTCCTTCATGGTATCCTGAACAGTGTGACTCCTCTGACTCACAGTAGCTGTCTATCCTAATATTATGCCAAGTGTCTTAATATTCCCAATCAAAGAATAGCAGCCAAGTACTATCTGGTAAATATCTGGAACCTGTTTGATTAATTATCACCATCTTGGTGTCCTACAGAGACACCACACTGTGAAATCAACAAAAATGAAAATCTTTAATTAGTTCGTCCCCTTATATCCTTGCCTCATCCTATCTTTGTTGCTTCCTCACACCTTGCTTGCCGAGTGGGCCAATCTGCTGGCACTATTTCAGGCACAGTTTTATTCCCAGGGGTATTTTAGCCTCTATTTGAACCAACATACAGTATATGCTATCTACATGTCCTCCCTCAAGTAAAAAGGTGTGTCCCACCCTAAAGGAAAAAAAAGTGTTGGAAGGCATGTGTGCAGACGAAGCCAAAGATAATCTGCTTTCTAAACAGTTTCAACCATTCAACTCATTCTGAAACAAAATGGCTTTTCCTATTTTATATGCAAATGTAAAGAAACGTTGAAAGGTAGAAAAGAATGACACCAATATGAGTCAAAAACAGAGAAGCATAGGGAATAAGCTGCAAGCCTTGAGTTATTTCTAATGCCATTAGGTCTCAGGGTAGCTGGCCTATATGCTCGTGGCTGACTTGTGCTTTCGTCATGTTCCCATCTGATGTTGCTGCCATAAGGCCATGGCTTTACAACCTTGAACTAATTATGGGTAAACCTTTCACACAGATTGACAGAGCATACAGACAAAAATAGAGGAATCTACATTCATCTTTCATTCTATGTATAAACACGTATGCAAATTGTTCCATGTGTAGTCTAGGGTTCATACCTGCACCAATGACCTCCTCGATCTTGACCGTGGAGACATCAATCTCCTTGGCAAACTCTCGCACAGCTTCGTTGGGATCTTCGTAGGTGAAGGGATCTATGTAGATCTTCATCCCCGGGGAGCCTGAGAAGTGGGTCGGGCAGCCCAGTGGGGAGGGGCAGTTAGACATGTCGGCTCGCAAAGAGAGCTCTAAAACAACCAAAGTGCTAAATGAGCTTTCCAGTTTAAGATAAAGTTATTTTGTTTCCCTTAGGCTAATGCTAACAATAATGAATGTAATTGCCCTTCAAGTGGTAGCCTTAAATCACACTGTGACACAGCATTACTTACAATCACTAAAAACTTTAGAGTGGTTAATGACAATAATTCCATTTCTTCTACAGCCCTCCTCAGAGATGGGCAAGAGCACTACGGTATGTAAATGCACACATTTGACACACTGAAGTGTACAGTACACGTGGATAGCTGCAGGAGCGGCCTTTGCTATGAGTCAGGCAACAAAATGGTGGTTTGATAACTCAGAACAGAGAGAGAGAGAGAGAGAGAGAGAGAGAGAGAGAGATGATGGTGTGAGCAAATGTAGACAGATATTTTTCTAAAGTCTTTTATGCCTTACCCTAGCAGTCTCTGATCTTTGATTGTGGTCGAACCAATTTCCCCACAGCATTTCCCTACATGAGCTCATAAAGAGATAAAACCACTGCCCTACCAAATAGCTCTTTGTGCTCTTATGCAGTAGGTGAGCTCAGTTCACACACAGCCAATGTCTGTAAATGGAGTACAGAGTTTCCACGTTGACAGGCCCGGGTTGACAAGATTGCCGAAAAACACTTGTAAATAAATTCAATAAATACTGTCACATGATGGACAATATGGCGAGCAAGAAGACGTTAATCACAATTTCCACAGTGACAGCTAAGGGCTCCCCTCTTCCTCAGAGCTGTTTAGTCAAAACCCTGGCAGCCATGATTGGAATAAACCCATCTCCATCAAGTCAATTTGTCCTTTCTCATTTGCATAAGTCACACAGAGAGAGGGAGGGGTCTCAAGAGTCAGGTGGAAGATAAGGTGAAGGCATTAAGGTGGCTCACCTTGCTCTTGACTAGAAGCTGATTCTAGTTATCACACTAATTGTCTTGACCTTCGTCTGTTTGAATATAATTGCTAATTAGAGATTCCATACAGATTGTATTCAAGTTAATCCATCAGGGGGTTTACGGCTTTGCATTCCATGAAGTTGCCCTATTTACAAGTGTCGCCAAGCTGCTTGCTTAGCGGCATAACTGGCTGGGACTCAAAACCTCAGCTAGGAGCATATACTGGAACAAATATATAACAGTGCATAGGCTCAGCATCAAAAGACGCACACATGCCCATCCATTTCAGAACCTGCTTTCCTTTGTGATTTAAAAATGCAAATAATTTGTATCTCTCCCTCGCGTCTGGTACGGCTTTCATTAACTAGACTCATCGTTTATGGCAGTCAGATAATGAAGAGATTCTCCCTTTTAATATTTCATTGTTGCTTTATCTGAGTGTACGAAGCAAATACAACTAAAAGTCATTTCTAATTTAAGTAATATTGGAAGGAAGCATGTCAGAAAAGAACTTATGGCTGTCATGATGACTCACAGGCATCGTGAAGAAAAATAATCTTTTACACTTACCAAGGAGATATGAAAATGCAAGCCATAAGTGGGTGAATTTTACATTATTAAATGTGGATTATCAATCTAAACAGTACACATTTGCTCAAAGGAAGAATATTCACTGGGTTATCTTAATGAATGAAACATCAATGGTCTGTATTTAATTGTATTATTTTCTTCAAAGTCCAGTATTTAATGTGCTAATACTCCACCCTGCTTGTTTACTACAACCTTAATGTATTCACAAAGCTACTGTATAGCAGTAATGCTGCACTAATCTTTGAATGGATACACATACAATCAATTTACTGGTCATACTAGAAAGAATCCACTGTCCAAAGTCTAACAACCATGTCTGTGAATTAAATCTTTTCATGTCAAAATAATGATTTCATATGTCTGGTCTTTATCCAAACAATTTAATTATTTTTAATTCCTTTTGTAATTTGTAATTTAGCAATTTTAGTATAATTATATTTGGTGTGATTATCCACTCACAGTTTAACTATAGTCATTTCATTCCAAATTCATTTCATTCCAGAAATGTAGACTAATCTGTTCTGTGGCTCTATGCACGTAATTGGTTGGGTTTACTTCCTAAACACAGACAAATTAGCCATTGTTTGATGTCAGAAAATAATTTTTTAAACCAACACTGCAGCTTATTAGCATGGGAACCGCAGAATAGATCTAAAACACAGTGTGAGATTAACTAACATTTGTATAGATGGTAACTTGTGTTTTTCAAGCATATGCTGCTTTCTACAATTTCTGCTTTCAATTTCTTTTTGAGTCTCATCTAGCTCACTGAAGTCATGTGAACACAGCATGCATGCAGTTACATGGGAAGAAAAACATATTTCACATCAACCAAAAACTATGTTTAATGGGGCTTTTAAATCCATTCTCGATCAGATCAGCATCAGATGATGAGGCACCAACAGCTGACACTAAGAAATGACACAGTTCAAATGCTGATGATTCTAGGATGTTTTAGGAGATGCATTAGGGATATTTACAAAATAAAAGGCATAATGTAGCCTGTTAGCTCATGAACTGATGTTGACAGGTAGCTGATATGTGGGAAAGGGTAAAAGGGAATAAAACGAAGCCGCCAAGACTATATGTAGCATTATGAATGTATTCTGGCGATACCGATCCTGCACTGTTGTGAGCAATTAACGCAAAACCAATCATAAATATACTTAATGCAGTGCAGACAACACTTGATGAATTATTTAATTAAGATTAATCTGACAGAGTGATTCAAGCATTCCACTCTATTTGGTGGATGCCCCATCTATTTAGAGGTCTGGTCTTTATAACTACTCAGCTACACTTCCGTATTCAGAAAATGAGCAGGATCCCTCCTGATGTCTGTCACAGCCAGCTAAAATATGGAGACATCACCTGATGTGTTTGACAACAGCTGGAAAAGTTGGCAGCTGGGTGAATGCCAGCGACACACGTTTTTGGAGATTCACCCAAAACAATTGGCTGAGCAGCACTATTTAATTGTTGAGTTGATGGCTGTAATTACAAAACTGTCAGTCAAATCCTAGAGGACAGAAGAAAACAAAGGATCACTTGATTGGGGATTACTTTGTGAGCGTTGGCAGTTTGAAAGTTGACGGAATAAACCTATGAATAGGAGCTCTTATCAGTCAGTGTTTTATTTCCACTTCAAATATCATATTTGGTGATTAGGCCTGCAAGCATCTCTGATCTTTTGTTTATTTTCACCACTCGTCCTAATTGCATTTGGCTTTTCGGAGATAGCCTTTGACAGAACTGACTCTTCTCCCCACAACAGTTTTAATGAGCCCCCCGGCTGTAGCGGTGACAAAAGTAACCGTGTTGGAATGCTTTGCTATGTCAGGCTCAACAAAAGTCTATCCCCTTGAGTGAGCCTCTTTTCAGGCTGCTGGGTCAGCAGTACACCGGCTTTTATTCCAGGTACAATTTTTAAACACAAACTTTTGTGTCTGTGTGTAGGTATACGTGTGTTACCTCCAGTTTATCGCTAAAGGGCTGCACAGAACATGAATTAATCACATATTTCAAACAGTTCTGCGACATGGCTGTCAGTCATCGTGTAACAGCAGGAAAGTGACATTTACATCCATAAACGCCTATGATTGAGGCTGTTTCTCTATTACCTTATCTCCTTTTCATTAATGCATGATGTAAGACTACAGACTTTGTGTGCCTGTTCTATAACATGATAAGACAGCAGGAGAGGACTGAACACAAGAGTAAAAGAGCTAGAGCAAATATAATTGAAATATGTCAGAACGCCAAGAACAGACATACAGTATCTCAACCTGAGCAGAAGAATTCATAAATTTTGTAACTATTGGGCATGTTTAGACAAACAAGGATTGCGTTGCATCTGTCATTATTTGTCTGAAGATCCAACTCGT
Source organism: Antennarius maculatus (assembly GCA_013358685.1). Taxonomy (NCBI): domain Eukaryota; kingdom Metazoa; phylum Chordata; class Actinopteri; order Lophiiformes; family Antennariidae; genus Antennarius; species Antennarius maculatus. The sequence continues at coordinate 7,593,665 of CM023619.1, read as the reverse complement.
GTCAGGGACAGCCCAAAATCTCATGTGTGACTTCTCTTCATTAATTTTTGGCCAATTAAATGTTTCTCTAGTGTCAGATATAGATCTACGGTATTACATAAGTAGTATTAATGGTGTTTTATTTACATTTGCCACTTTTATATTTGTCAGTTGAACAACATGTTTGAGTGTTACTGAAAGTTATGTCAGCTATAACTGACTAATGTGGATGAATATCTTTCAGTGAAGGCATACTTGAAAATGTCAGGTCATCATCCTAAGCCAGTAGAGAGACAAAGGTAGGCTTGGTGTCCATTATAGGGGTGTTAAATTCCCTTGGTATGGGTATATGCACAAGAAATCAGCAAGTTACAGAGCAATATAAAAGGATTGAATGAAATTTGTGTTCAGACTGGCAGGAATTTTCATTTGTGTGGGCTTTAGCTTTGGCATTAGCATTTAGCATTGGCTTTTCCAATCTTCATGAACCATGGAAAAGCGTTACAACGCAGAATTTAGGAGTCAACATGTGATCAGCTTCTAAATAAAATATCACATTAACAATAACACACGTCTAGTGGCAAAATTTAAATGCTAGCTTATCGGAGGGACTCACCTCTTCCTGTGCTGTAATGTTGCAACTTGTCGCTATACACAGCCTCCTTGGTGTATGCCCTTTTCCTGTGGGAGCAACGGATATTAAGAAAAGAAAGAGATGGGGGGGGGGGTAAAAAGAGCATACAGGATGAAAGAAAGTGTAAACGAGGCCTTATTAATGTTCTCGTTTTTCTGTACGGCGTGAAAATGACGAGGCAGAAATTGAATCAGTTGCAGAAGGTTAGCGATGGCAAATGAAGTTTATGAAATGAGCCGATTTTTAATTAGACCCCGATAAGATCTTTTTGCTTTTCATCTGTCTCCTCTCCCTCGCCATCAAAAGAGCACGGCCGGTTTGATGAACACTTTACTTGCTCAAACTTGCCACAGCATTGCAGAAAATTCGACTTTCATACATCTAAAGCTGAGCAAGATAGGAATGTGACAATGTGACAAAACATCTGCAAATTTAAATAGACTTGACTCGAGTAAGTGAACAGGGCAAAGCTGGAGTTGTTCTCTGCGGAATTGAATATTTCATTTTGGATGTGTCAACCAGGCTTTTCCTTGCCATCAAAGTGATTGTTGTGATTGGACAGTCTGTCTGTACAATAAGCTCACGTAGGAATTCAATCACAGTGTAACCTGTGGATGTGGTTATGTGTCAAACACATCAACAAACTGTAACAAAGGAGAACTAGCATGAAAGAATGTCCGTCGTTTTCAAATAATAATTACAGTATTACTTTGAAATAATTATTTTATATTAACCAAGTGGGCAGCAGAGTGGTGTAGTGGCTAGCCTAACAGCAAGGCGGATATGGGTTCAAGTCCTGTTCTGTGTGGAATCTATATGTTCTCCCCATGTTTGCGTGGGTTTTCTCTGAGCTCTTTGTTTTCCTCCCACCCCCAAAAAATGTATCCTTAAGGTGGATTGGTCAGTTCCAAATTGTTTGTAGGTGTGAGGGATGGGCTCCAGCAACCCCCGTGACCCGCAAAAGTGAAGGATGTGGTATAGAAAATGAATGAATGAATATTAACCAAGTCTAACCCTTTATTTCATCTATAACTTAATCTGTTACTTTAATGTCCCACTCGTGTGCACTATTACAACTACCTTCACTGTTTTATGACGTGTTTTATTCAACCTATCAATTTAATTAGCTGGTTTATGTATGCCTCCATTTTATTTGTTGGATCTGAATTTGTTTCGTTTCTCACCTCATTGCAGAGTACCTGTTAAGTGTTGCTCTGATTGGCTCCATATGAATAGAGTTAGAATTACGTTAAAAGAAAATTATGATTAATTTTTAGAGTTTACACAGAGGGAACTGATAGTTCTCTATGTCCAATGTCAAAGCAGAGTAAATTTTTTTAGGAGAAAAATCGGGAGCCTTAGAAGAAGATAGATTGAATAAAGTTTATTTGAGGAAAAAAAAAAGAAATATAAAAGGGAAAATGGAGTTACCTGCTGCAGATAATGGAGATAGCAACAAGGGAAACTATAAAGACCACCCCTGCTGCTGCTGACCCCGCAATCAGAGGAAGCTGTTCCCTCAGCTCAGACTTGAAGTCATCTGCACAAACAAAAAGACAGATGGATGGAGATTATGAACGGCTTGGATGGAGTTGAAGTAGCGTGACTGTGTTCATTTGACGGTGTGGGAGAAGAACAGGAAAAGTGGCCTGGGTGTACTGATGTCTAAAGAAAACATGTAGATCTCTCCCTCTTTCTTTAGCTATTGAGCGATGCTGACTGAAATCTGGCAGGCTTTAGCGAGACTGACTGACAGGCTGGCTTTAAAAAAAAAAAAAGGAAACAAAGTGAGAAAAAAAGCACAAAACCGATGGTGAAAGAAAGATAGGAGTCTTTGATGCGTTCTCTCTTGCACCTGTGAGAAACAAGAGAACAAGAAAGTGCACCATGGAATGCTGTTCCTCAGGTGTTGAAAAGGAAGTCCTGTGCTGTCAATCCCTATCTCAGAGACGTATTTTATGTACCTGACCAGGGAAGGCCGCTGGTTGTTCATAGGATGGCTTAAACACCTACTTCAAACTGCTACTGAGCAAAATCTTAAGGTATCTTTGCTTGTAGCGGTGTTCCAGCAAATACTTCAGTTTAAAAAATGCATGATTTAGCAACACTTCAAGGAAATAAGCATCTTCTAAATCCAATTCCCTGTACTGAATTGGCCTTTTCTGATTAAAGTGATAAAGGGAGAATTAATGCTTTTGTGGAGCAGAGTCAGATCTGCGATGTATGAGAAAACTCAATGTAACAGGCATTGCTCAAACTTTTAACTCGCACATTTATCAAGTATGTTTCAAGGAAACATTGTGAACGATGTTTCGGCTACTCCAGGCAGTCATCTTGGGCTGCCATGATGCATAATGAGAGTCTGAGGTCCGGATAAATCTCCCTTTCACCCGTCATAGGGGTGTGATTTTTCCTGACAGAATTACCACTGCTACTTGTTCCACCAGTAAATAGGCTCTGAATATAATCAGTTACTTCTTGGATACTGACCCTGCAGGGTTGTGACATCATCAGTTACTGACCAATCACCTCTTTGACATCGCTGCTTGTGAGTACATCTACACACAAGCAGATGTGTGCAGTATGCACACTAAAATAGAATACAAAAATAGCAAAAAAATAAATGTTTATTTATGTTGTTTTTTTTTTTTTTTTTTGGAATCATAGTATCCTCGTGAGCTGATGGCGGGGCTCTAGAACGGGAGAAGGGAGGTGCGAGGGGTTTAGTCGTGGGCATGACTGTCAGCGATTCTCTGGAGAGTGCTGCTAATTACCTTGATGAATGTCATCCTGTGGTGTCGTGCCAATGGATGAACAATTAACAGCGTTTGCGTGGGTGTGAAGCAAGTGTGTTTGAGGGAAAGATCATTTGCGTCCATGAGGGAGAGCAACAGAATGCAGGGGGGGGGCATGATGGTTCTGCTACATCTGCTCTGCTCAGGTAAGTAGCCACAACGATCACCTTCATCATCATTATTTCCCTTCCCATATTCCCCTCCCTCAGGATCACCACTGTTTAATTCATCGTCTGCCACAATACTGTGTGGGAATGTCACTTCTGTCTTTGATATGTTATAAATTACGGACCCACACACACACAGACACACGCACGTAAAAATATTAAACACATCTGGACTGAATCACAGTGTTGATTTTACAAGATCTCTAAGTGACATGTGATACCAGCACCATAGACTCTGCACACACTTATACTAACATATTTCTACAACCTTGCCAGAGTAGCAGGTGTTAGAGCTCCTTCTCAGCCAGGTCCCTTCCCTCACCAACACTGCAGCCTCCCCATGGCAAAAAAAATTAATCTCACCAACTACTAATCTCAGCTATGCATTCTGGGATGGCTCTCCGGCAACAGAAGGGGCCAGGTGAAAAACCAGTTAGCTAAGCTTTTTTGGATCAAGCACAGTCAGTTCCACGAACAAAAGAGATTCACTTATGTATGTATACAAAGCAACCCCCTACCCCCTGCATATATAAAAACACTAAAGTCTGACTGCAAAGGAAATTATTTAAGCTGTACAAGAAGTGAAATCAAATATTACAGTTAGTCTCTATCTAGCTAATAATAATGCAAAAATATCATAAACTGCAAAAAGAGTTACAGCATTTGTGTGCGTGGATGTGTGTGTGTGTGTAAGAGAGAAAGCGAAAGAGAGACATGGTGACAGAGAGAGGCGGGGGGGGGGGGCAAAGGTAGACATTTCTCCTGGCTCTGCAATCCTTACCATCTGTGAGGGTTTGGAAGCACATCTTGCTGCTGTATTTGCCAAAGCCAGCCACAGTTCGCGCTCGCACCTGTACCACGTAGACCGTTCCCGGCCTGAGGCCCTCCACCCTCGCCGTGTTAGTTTGACTCCTTAGGATGGTGGAGTTTATCTCTGCGTGGTCCTGAAACGAGAAGCGAGAAGCGTGCGTAGGGAGTAAGTTAGAGATGATTTAAGGAGAAGATATCAGCTACAAAAAGTCAAATAAACAGATCCAGTAGTGGTTTGGCAGTGTGACAAGGGCAGGCTTCTCCAGCATCACATTTTCAGGAAATGGTGCAGGAAAAGTGAACCAGATTTGTAGGAAATCAATTTAGGCTGTGTGTTGCAGATGTTTTAAACCAGAGACACAGAAAATGGAGTGATAAAAAAAAAACTCCAAGAGGATATATAGAAACATATGAATAGAAAATAGAGGTTAAGGCAATGACACAGACAAGAAAAAGAAAGTGAATATCTCTCAAAAAATTATCTCATAAGGGCTCATTTAAATGATGAGTAGGGATATATAAAAGCTTTACACTGCAGCACTCATGCAAGCATTAAAAACCACTCAGACGAACACACAATATTTCCATTTATACATATATATAAAAAGGTTCTTAAAGGCAATTTTTTTTTTTTTTTTTTTACAAATTACATAGAGCAATAGCTACTACTGAAGAGTAATAGAGCAGCATTGGTTATTTTAAGATGTGCTTTGTAAGGCAGTTTAGTTGCTGCAGGACGTCTGAACATCACATGCTCTCATTTTGTCGTCTGCAGAAGGTTGCATTTTATTACTGCCATGAAATGAAGCTCAAAGGGCTGAACACACTTCTTGCAATCAGAGGAAGACAACAACAAAAACAGAGAGAAACTGAAATCATTAAGGTGACAATAAAAAGCAAAGAAAATTACCTCCATGACAACAAAACCACACAAGCTGATATGGCAGAGAGACGCTACCCAAGAAGACTGACGACAGATATCTCACTGTTTTAACTTCGGAAACCATAAAGTCATAAAACATACAAATGAATCCGAAGTTTTGCTTGGAATGAATTTTATTTAATTTTTCTCCACAATTCTCAAATGCCCTTTCACATCATTAAGCCTGTGCATGTAACCGGGATGGATGCTAACTCCTTCTAGGAGTCTTCCAGGTTTGACTGATATGTATCTGTATATTTATTGTAGGTGTCTGAACATTGTTCTACATCATTCTGACCAGGTCTAACTTCTGCTTACAGCTATCCATTATGTAAATGGATGTTGATGTTGATCAAAGGGATCTGCCCTCCAAATCCTCTGTTTCTGTCTTTTTCTCTCCGGGCTCAGGAGAGCTGGTCGAGCAGTCTGCTGCAGTGTAGTTTGCTGGAGGTATCTGCTATGGGGGATCAGTAATTATTCACGCTTGTCACCTTCCCATAACCCAGCCTGAATATGACAGCCAGGAAATAGGACTGCACCTACACTACACCCACCGCTGCAACCTGCTGATAGCTAGATGCAGTCTTATTGTATAAATGGAAAGGGGGAGGGGGCACTTAAAATTGATGGGGAAAAATTCCTTGCATCAGTAAAAGACTCTAAATTCAGAGGCCAAACTTTTTTTTTAACCCTGGTAAACATTGTATTGCTTAACACAGCACTATAGCTTATATACATGCATGTGTTCAAAAGCAAATATGCACATAAAATCTTGACAATGGTGAAAGTGGAAAATCAGACAGGCAAGGAGGATTTATGAGGAAGTCAGGGAGGAGAAAGATGGCAGGAAGCGATAAAAACTCGAGGCAGAAGCAGCCCACATTGAAATCATTATCCAATCTGATTGGTGTAATTGAATCATTCCGGTTGCTCCGTCATTGAGCAGACGAGGTAAGTACAGCTATGAAATCCACCCCCACCTCTCAAACCCCCACATAATGATGTGTGCAATCACATTAGCTTTTACTGGACACTTTGGGCTCGATGAAGACAAATGTTTGGGCTCAGGATGTGAGCGCATCAGACAAACAGGCTTTTCATTTTATCTCTGACAGGAAAAAGATGTTTATAAATTGAATTCTTGAATTCAACTGGTTAAGAGATTGTCTCGTCTTTAAAAATATGTTGCATATAAACAGTAAAAAAAAAACATTTCAGCAGTTTCTGCATCTGAAAATGCTACAGGACAGAAGGCGCCATAAGAGACTGGAACCAACAGAAACCCATTCATCAGGTGTAAGACATGGCTGAATGCACATGGGCAACTTTGGGTCAGCAATCGCTGCCCGCTGCTTTCAGTCATCTTGGGGGCCACGCCCCCCTCCCCAGTTGACTTTCTAATGGAGGACAGGTGAGCAGACAGATGGTAAACTACCAATGGGGGAACATCTCTCGAGGGAGCACCGGCTAGAAATGTCCCTTTCACGTCGCCAGTCAAATAAGGATTATGACACACACACACACACACACACACATCTGTTGTTTAAAAATGAGCTGGCATTTGGTGCTCCAGCAGGTCCAGGAACAGCCAATAAAAAGGCCTTGCCAGGAAGGACTTCCAACCACGAGAGGTCCTCTCCTGCTGCCAGTCAAATGGAGATTAGGAGGACCACACCCAAGCTTAATAAAGACAGAGTTGCAGGTGGGAAGGCAGATGGCAGAACAGCTAATCATATGCATTGCCAATGATAACAATATGGTCACTATAGACCCTGTGTATATGAATTTTAGAATTTATGCCTGACTTGTTTGGACCTGTTGAGAAGGTTTGACTACCTTTACTAAATTAATTTCCATACAACCACTCTCGAGCTTTGATCACTTCATTCCTAGGCTGCTAGAGGGCCAATACATTTGTCTTTTTTTTTTTTTTTAACTCTCAATTAATTTTTTTGTAATTGCCAATTTTCTACTGATTGCCGTTTCACTGCCAGCAGACCGAATGGAGGAGATCTATATTTTAATCTTCTCTCTGACATATTTCTGCCCTTTACCCTTTATTTCCTTTACAAATGATCCAGTCCGAAGAATATTTCTATTATGGGTCTGTTAAGGCCATCAAGATATTATACTTGATAGTATACATGATACATGCCTTTGTGTGTGTGTGTGTGTGTGTGTGTCTGTCTGCTTGCGTGCATGTGTTGCAGGGAACTACATGGCTGCCTGGTTTTATAACAGACACGGTGTATTACCATTTGTTCTCTTCACATCCTGTCACTAGCTCTCTCTCTCCTTCTCTCTCTCTCTCTCTCTGTGACACACACACACACACACACACACACACACACACACACACACACACACACACACACACACACACACACACACACACACACACACAGGAAGATACTAATGTTTGTAAAGCAGAAGTAAAAGAAAGAACTTTTTCTCCCATTAATGTAAAATTTAGTTGTATTGCCTGAAGTAAAAAGAACAGAAATAAGGAAATATGTGGTAATAATATAAATCTTTCAGACTAAATGGGTTTTATTAGCACTTACAAATGTCTACCATTTCCTCATGAATTCCATTCTTAAATGAAAATGGAAACTACTTTGTGTCGTGACGATGACGCCTCTATTGGCTGCTGGGCCGAGTGCTTGATCCTTTCTTCATTTCAGATGTGGTTTGGTCATCACCTAATGGGAACACCTGAGCCCAGTGCTTCCCCCCTCCTTTTTTCTTTATCAGAAATTAAAGAAGTTTCCAGTATTGGCGTGACTACATTCATCTTTGGAAGTGGGTCATTTTCCAATGCACATTTTTCTTTAGACAGTAGCAACACCTACACATACAGTATGTTGGGTGTTCATCTTAGCAATGCTGTGGCATAATTTTCCAACACGTCACCTCTACCTCTTCTGGTCCTCCTTCCAGCTCAAGACAGGAACATCTGTACCTCTTCAATACAGCAAAAAATAAATAAAAATACCGCCACTAAAGCAGCTCAGCCTTCTAAAAAATGGCGGGTATGGGTTTGTGCTGTGCTGGATATTCCATGACTAATCTGATCTGCCAACTTTTAGGACCAACTAAGCTTTACCTAGGTCGGTACCGGGCACAATTAATTAAAACCAAAGAGTTAGAGTGGAATGGAGTGGAGCAGGGAAAGCTGCATCATACAATAATGCAAACTACATTACTACATGGTAACAACAACCAAAATTTAATTTAATCCTATTTTAATTGTGCAAAGCTACCTGATGATATTAGTTGGCATTGTAACATAGAATTTCTTTTCCTTGTTCTGTGCAGCCACCTTCTTTTAAGATGACTCTTTGTATGCATTCCATTCACCTGGAGACTAACATGCAGGCTTGAGCGAGCTGTCTGGGGGATAAACAAAAGAAAAGAAGAAGAGAGGCTGAGGTAAGAAATGTGAATACCCTTGTTGAAGGCTTAAGAGAGTCCTGCTTTTCACAGGTTCCATTAAAAATCTAAACTTGTCTATAGAACATCTGTGTGTGTCGACAAAAGTGTCGTGGCCGACTTTGAATCCTGGCAGGGAGAGAGGAATAGAATGATAAACACTTCCTCCTGGCTTCTCTTTTGAAGAATTGCTAATTGTATGTAAATTACAAGAGAGATTTTGGACTCAATCAAAAATGCAGATGGTCACTGCAAAAAGGAAGACACGCTGTAAATTTTGTTTTTATTTGAATTTTTTTACTTTGTATTACGCCATGCTGGCACTGCTGTCTTTCGGGAATGGATCCTGCTGACCGACCGCTGCTACACAAACAGACACACACCCTCTATCTAATATCAGCACACAGCACACACACACACACACACACACACACACACACACACACACACACACACTCAGTGCCATCAGTAACCAGAGCCAGTGGCTGCTCGGCTGCAGCTGTAATGGAAGCCCTGACCTCCGCTATGCTGAGTTATTTCCACCCTCCCCAAATTTTCAGGCAACCAGAAGAAAAAAAGGGTGAAGAAAATTGAGAGACTGTGAGCATGAGATTCAAGTTTTCTCTGAAAACCTTTAATTCATTTCATCTTGCTACCCAATTCCCGAGCCCACTTACTCTGTAATGAGAAAGTAGGTTGAGAAGGGGAGTGAAGCCTGTTGAGACAACAGCCATCAGCACTCAGTAGAGCTTTCAGGTAAAACTGTCATAATGCAGCCTTTTTGAGTTATCACCATCCGTTTCTCTCATGTGATTACAACCGTAAAGGGTGGGTTGAAGACTGGGTCTTATTTTTGTTGTTGTGGGGAAGTATTACTACAGGTGACATGCCATGCTTGGGCATAATTTTGGATGTCCTCCACATAAAAATAATGACAGGTACTCCGTGAAATTACTTGTTGCTATGTCAGAATTTGAGCCTGAAGGGAAAAGCCGAAAGGAAAAGAAGAAGAAGTCTAAATACAAATATAAATATTGAATTTTGTTTGCGCCAATCATTAGCAAATCATATGTTATTGATGGACAATATTATTTAGAATGAATGGGGAACCATCTCTTGATATGGCATTTAGTTCTTCTTAACAGCCCATAGTATACCACTTCATGAATCCACTTTCAGAACTACAATTTTAAATTTGCAGTATTCGTGCATGCCCTCTACCTCCCCATCAACACACAGCTTTCAAAGATCCACCAACCTCATTATTTATTTAGTTAAACAGGGTCATCAGCCATCATATACACAGTACACACACACACACACACACACACACACACACACACACACACACACACACACACACATACATATATATATATATATAATGCTCTTCAATCTCAATCTCCCATAACATTGATTTGGCTTCCACTGTATTTTATGATCTCTGTCAGATGAGCACAATAGTGCTAAATAGTTATCATTTATGCACAAAATATCACAGATTCTGAGAAGATGACATGAGTTTACCCATGCCCCTGCAGCACGCCTGACCTCTTCTCATTCCTCTCTCCTCTTGATGAATTTTAGGAAATGAGACATCCTCAGTGAAGGTGTATCGAGATCTATTTCCAGGTCATGCATGAAATTGAAGGAGAGAGGAGACGGGCAGCAGAAAAGATAGAGAAATGAGAATAATCCAAGGGATATTGAGTGGGTTGATATCATCAACCTTGGGAACACTGAACACACGCTGGTTGCAGCCCCAGGAACTTATGGATGTCTAGCAGTCAAGGTCACACAAGCAAGGTCAACATCATTACAGCATATCATTTTCCCAACTCCTTCTCCTTCTCTGCTGTGGATCATCAAACAAGACATGTCTCAAAAGTCATTTTAAGAAAAACACTTATTAAAATGTCCTCCTGTGTCTATAAAAAATTAAAGTTGAGAGAAATATGACTAAAACTGCAACATTAAGCAAAGGCTATAAAAACCAACTATAATTTTCTTTTGTTATTACCCTGCAGTTATATGCCACGCTGCTGAAGAAGACACTGTTCTAAATGGGCATAGTGAGCTTACTGTGAGATAGAGAGTGCAGAGAGACAGCTCTCTGCTGTGCTAAGGAGTAGCTGACTGCGCCAGTCATGCTGAGACATTCAACTCCAGAACCATAACAGTGTGACTATGCTCAGATTAATGTCGACATTGGTGAGATGCATAAAAAAGAAGGCAAGTACAGCGAGGCATAAAGAAGCCAATTTTTTACGATTTCATTATCCCGTCTGCAGTTAAGTTACCGCTAGTGCTCGGTAATGCTGGGAATGTGCAGACGAGGGTGTGATAGACATGGGGAGAGACATCCATTCATAATTGCCTTTTATGGCTAAAAAGCCACATCCTTACTTTACAGCTGTGTCGAACTTCCAGATTTTCTGAACCTCTCAAGAATTTATAGTTCAGAAGAGAGCGAGAGAGCTGGGTGAACCTGGTGCAACGTTTTTCAATTCCCTTCTTTTCCAAGTACAAAGAGCTCACAAACCATCCACAAAAATAACATGAATGACAGATTACAGACAGACCCCTTTATTAGGCCTGCAATAAATTATAATAAGTATGAAATTACGCAACTGGAATTTACTCCACGGTATTTGGTACGTCTCCCTAAATTTGACATCAAATGTTTTTATTCTCCTCCTGAGCATTGGTCTTAATCAGGCACAAAAACACATCAGCAGTGACACTTTGGATTGTGGAAGCTGGCAGAAAAAAAAAAGTCTGATGGAGCCTGGAAAAAGCCTTGTCAGGCCCGAAATACAGAATGTCAAAGGAGGACCACCAGGTGGAAATCTCATCTTCACAGCTCAGTGCGTCACAAAGCAATCACTCAGACTCACCCTCTGTGTCTTACTCACACTCACATTGTGGTACATTTTATAGATGGAGACACATACTGTACACGGAACATTTGAAGGGATCTTAAAATAGAGGTAGACAGCGTACAGCATCAAACCCCCCTCTCACCTGAATCATCCTGGTGCAATTAAGAATCTTATCCTCCTTACTTCACTAATTTGTGATTACACTATGCTCATGTATTTGAGTGAGGACACGGTACATACACATCAATAGGATTATGTTTCATTGATATTCATGAGCTATTATTAGCATTATTTACACAACACTAAGCTGTCTGGTAGATAAGGTTTCGTAGGGCCATGGCAATCCGATTCAATTTTACGACCTATGCAATTCTGGGAGGGCAGAAGGACTGAGCTTCTGACTGCAAACAGTTCTCCCCGATAAAAAAACAGGTTGAATGTGGCAAACACCATTCTAAGGTGGGGCTGTGAATATTGATCCGACAACCTTAGATAAAATGAGTTTTTGTGAAATAAATAACTCGACAGAAAAAAAAACAACATTTATAAAACATCTATTGATTTTTTCTTTATTTGGAAAGCACAACATGGCTGAGAGTGCACATAACCAAGTCTCAGTTTACAGTGACAAAGGTAGAGGAATGAACATGCATGAGCAGCCTTGCTATATTTATCGATTAGCTTTGGGAGGACAAACAAGGGCCCAAACAAAAAGCTAGGGTTTCCGATCTCTAGGTATCATTAGGTCTCCGGCCTTGGGAAAAGCCTATAGGTCAATACCAGAGCAGCATCAGCGCTGTGGGGCGAGGCTTTGTGACTTAATAAAGTAGACATATTGTGTGTGAGCAGACAGGTCGATGAGACTCCCTCTGGACGCAATGCATTTTCACAGCAGGGCAGGTTGCTGTACTATGCAGAGTGGGCCTGGTGCAGAGGTCAACCTATTCACTTCATCAGCAGGAGGAACCAAAGAACAGTGGGAGAGATGGAGTGGACTCAGTCAAAGAACATATTATCAACCTAGGGGACTCCTCTCACAAATATCCAGGAAAGTTTTGATTTTTAGAGCTTTGTGCAGTTTGTTATGCATGAGCAGAGTTTGTTCATGCATTTAAACACACGCGCACACACACACACACATGCGCAAGCGCATGCACATGCACACAAGCACACACACACACACACACACACACACACACACACACACACACAGACGTACACTCACTCACTCACCTTCTCATAGTAGCGCAGCTCATAATCCAGGATGATGCCATTGGGTTGTTCAGGTTGAGGCCAAGACAGTGTGAAGCTATTCATGGTGGAGCTGATTTGGTGCATTATTGGAACTATGGAGGGGGCTGTGAGGTAAAAGACAGAAGGACACACAATCAGTCCAGACAATTTCATCCATATATTAGCCAAAAATGAGCATACTTTTGCCAAACCATGGTATGGGGTGTCACAGTTTTGACAGTAAGGACTTTAACAGAGTCGGTTCCAGATTGTAGAACTTCAGACACTTTTGTGCTCATTTACCAAAAGTCATTCCATTCGATGCAATGGATGCAGTATTAAACACTGATCCAAAGATATTAAAAAGTGTTTGCTGCACATTGGAAGGTCATTTGGAAGCCACATACTTATTCTAAGAAAAGTCTTCTTCTTTTCCTTTCGGATTTTCCCTTCAGGGGTCGCCACAGCTAATTAATTGCCTCCATCTAATTCTGTCTTCTGCATCTTCTTCTCTCACACCAACTACCTTCATGCCCTCTTTCACTACATCCATAATCCTCCTCTTTGGTCTACCTCTAGGACTCCTGCCTGGCACTTCAAAACTCAGCATCCTTCTACCAATATATTCACTATCTCTCTTCTGGACATGTCCAAACCATCTCAGTCTGGCCTCTCTGATCACCAAAACCTCTAACATGTGTTATCCCTCTGATGTACTCATTCCTGATCCTATCTATCCTGGTCACTCCCAAAGAGAACCTCAGCATCTTCATTTCTGCTACCTCCAGCTCTGTTTCCTGTCTTTTCCTCAGTGACACTGTCTTCAGACCAAACAACATCGCTGGTCTCACTACAGTTTTGTACACCTTTCCTTTCATTTTATCTGAAACTCTTCTATCACACATCACACCTGACACTTTTCTCCACCCGTTCCATCCTGCCTGTACACCCTTCTTCACCTCTTTTCCACAATCTCCATTGCTCTGGACTGTTGACCCTAAGTACTTAAAATCCTCCACCTTATTGATCTCTTCTCCCTGTAACCTCACTCTTCCACTTGGGTCTTTGTCATTCACACACATGTACTCTGTCTTACTGTGGCTAACCTTCATTCCTCTCCTTTCCAGGACAAACTTCCACCTCTCTAGCTTCTCCTCCACCTGTTCCCTGCTCTCACTACTTATTATTATTATTATTATTAATTCAAATTCATTTAAAAAAACTTACGATAATTAGTCCCCAAGGGGCAACTGAGGATAACGCAAAACTGGTGCACAAAACAAAAAGAAAAAAAAAAAAAAAGACTTAATAAATAGAAAGCCAACACTAACACTAAAATATACAATAAACAGATATGTACGATATAAAAAGGTATTTGCAATGGTGTAATATATAAGATATCAAGACCCTTCATATTGTGGCAGCATTATGTGTGTTAGTGTGAAAGGTGTGAAAGTGCAAACATACAGTGTAAACAAATAGTGTAAACTTAAATAATAAACATAATTAATAAGATAAATACACTGTTTATGTTAAATCTTCTTCTTCTTCTTTTCCTTTCGGCCTTTCCCTTCAGGGGTCGCCACAGCGAATCAGCCGCCTCCATCTAGCCCTGTCCTTTGCATCCTCTTCTCTCACACCAACTACCTTCGTGTCCTCTTTCACTACATCCATAAACCTCCTCTTTGGTCTTCCTCTAGGCCTCCTGCCTGGCAGTTCAAAACTCAGCATCCTTCTACCAATATATTCACTATCTCTCCTCTGGACATGTCCAAACCATCTCAGTCTGGCCTCTCTGACTTTATCTCCAAAACCTCTAACATGTGCTGTCCCTCTGATGTACTCATTCCTGATCCTATCCTTCCTGGTCACTCCCAGAGAGAACCTCAGCATCTTCATCTCTGCTACCTCCAGCTCTGCCTCCTGTCTTTTCCTCAGTGACACTGTCTCTAGACCAAACAACATCGCTGGTCTCACGACAGTTTTGTACACCTTTCCTTTCATTTTAGCTGAAACTCTTCTATCACACATCACACCTGACACTTTTCTCCACCCATTCCATCCTGCCTGCACACGTTTCTTCACCTCTTTTCCACACTCTCCGTTGCTCTGGACTGTTGACCATAAGTACTTAAAATCCTTCACCTTCTTGATCTCTTCTCCCTGTAACCTCACTCTTCCACTTGGGTCCCTCTCATTCACATACTGTACATGTACTCTGTCTTACTGCGGCTAACCTTTATTCCTCTCCTTTCCAGGACAAACCTCCACCTCTCTA
The DNA here is from genome assembly GCA_013358685.1 of Antennarius maculatus. NCBI lineage: Eukaryota > Metazoa > Chordata > Actinopteri > Lophiiformes > Antennariidae > Antennarius > Antennarius maculatus. The sequence goes on along the minus strand of CM023619.1, from coordinate 7,578,533 downwards.
GCTTCTCCTCCACCTATTCCCTGCTCTCACTACAGATCACATTGTCATCCGCAAACATCATAGTCCATGGAGATTCCTGTCTAACCTCGTCTGTCAGCCTGTCCATCACCATAGCGAACAAGAAGGGGCTCAGAGCTGATTCCTGATGCTGTCCCACCTCCTCCTTGAACTCCTCTGTCACACCTACAGCACACCTCATCACTGTCTTACAGTCCCCAAACATGTCCTGCACCACTCAAACATACTTCTCTGCCACTCCAGACTTCCTCATACAATACCACAGTTCCTCTCTGGTCAACCTGTCATAAGCTCTCTAGATCTACAAAAACACAATGCAGCTCCATCTGGCCTTCTCTGTACTTCTCTATCAACATCGTCAAAGCAAATACTGCATCTGTAGTAATCTTTTTTTGGCAAAAAACCATATTGCTGCTCACAAATGCTCACTTCTGGCCTTAGTCTAACTTCAACTACTCTTTCACATAACTTTGCTGTATTGCTCATCAGGTTTATTCCTCTGTAGTTGCCACAACTCTGCACATCTTCCTTCTTCTTAAAAATGGGCACCAGCACACTTCTCCTCCATTCCTCAGGCATCTTCTCACTATCTAAGATCTTGTTGAACAACCCAGTCAGAAGGTCTACTGCCACCTCTCCTAGACACTTCCATACCTCCACAGCTATATTATCAGGACCAACTGCCTTTCTACTCTTCATCCTCTTCAATGCCCTCCTCACTTCATCCTCACTAATCTTTGCTACTTCCTGGTCCACAACAACCACAGTTCTAGTCTTTGTTCTCTCTCAATTTCCTCGTTCATTAACTCTTCAAAGTACTCTTTCCATCTTCCCATCACACCACTGGCCCCCCTCAATACAATTCCATCCCTATCCCTAATCACCGTAACCTACTGTACGTCATTTTGCCACCATGTCATGCCTCATAACATGATGGCAGCTTTCAGTATTGTCCGTGTGTCTGTATGCCGAGCCAACAATAATACTGAAGAGATTCTGTCTTGCCAACATCAGGTTGTCTTGCCAACCTGTATACATCAGTCTGTCCCTCCTTACTGTCCAACCTAGCATACAAGTCATCATAAGCCCCTTGTTTGGCCTTTGCTACCTCTACCTTTACCTTACGCTGCATCTCCCTGTAGTCCTGTCTACTCTCCTCAGTCCTCTCAGTGTCCCACTTCTTCTTAGCTAACCTCTTTCTCTGTATACACTCCTGTACCTCCTCATTCCACCACCAAGTCTCCTTATCTACTTTCCTTCCAGATGACACACCAAGTACTCTCCTACCTGTCTCCCTGATCACATTAGCCGTAGTTGTCCAGTCATCTGGAAGCCCCTCCTGACCACCCAGAGCCTGTCTTAACTCCTTCCTAAAAGTCCTGCAACACTTCCTTTTTCAACTTCCATCATTTATTCCTCTTCTCTGCCGTTGCCCTCTTCATCTTCCTCACCACCAGAGTCATCCTACAAACCACCATCCTATGCTGTTTGGTTTTGAACAAACTCGTTTTTGAACTAACTTTAATTAAGTAGATTTTGAACTAAGTTTTGTTTTATTATTTAACATAAACAGTGTATTGTATGAAGAAGTCTGGAGTGGCAGAGAAGTATGTTTGAGTGGTGCAGGACATGTATGAGGACTGTAAGACAGTGGTGAGGTGTGCTGTAGGGGTGACAGAGGAGTTCAAGGTGGAGGTGGGACTGCATCAGGGATCAGCTCTGAGCCCCTTCTTGTTCGATATGGTGATGGACAGGCGGACAGACGAGGTTAGACAGGAATCTCCATGGACTATGATGTTTGCAGATGACATTGTGATCTGCAGTGAGAGTAGGGAAGAGGTGGAGGAGAAGCTAGAGAGGTGGAGGTTTGTCCTGGAAAGGAGAGGGATGAAGGTTAGCCGCAGTAAGCTCAGAGTACATGTGTGTGAATGAGAGGGACCCAAGTGGAAGAGTGAGGTTATAGGGAGAAGAGATCAAGTACTTATGGTCAACAGTCCAGAGCAATGAAGTGTGTGGAAAAGAGGTGAAGAAGCGTGTGCAGGCAGGATGGACCGGGTGGACAAAAGTGTCAGGTGTGATAGAAGAGTCAGTCAGTCAGTCATTTTCTTAACCCGCTTAATCCGCTTACGCAGGTCGCGGGGGAGCCGGTGCCTATCCCGGCAGTCTCGCGGGGGACACTCCGGGCACGACACCAATGTACCACGGAGCCACACAGAGACAAACAACCACTCACACACACATTCACTCCTACAGTCAATCAACCATGCATGCGCATGCTTTTGGAGGTGGGGGGAAGCCGGAGAACCCGGAGAGAACTCCGCACAGAGCGGGACTCGAACCCGGGTCTGCCGTGTTGTGAGGCGACAGTGCTACCCACTGCGCCACCGTGCCGCCGTGATAGAAGAGTTTCAGGTAAAATGAAAGAAAAGGTGTACAAAACTGTGGTGAGATCAGCAATGTTGTTTGGCCTAGAGACAGTGTCACTGAGGAAAAGAGGAAAAGGTAGCAGAGATGAGCTTCCTCATCCTGGTCACTTCTCTTTGGGAGTGACCAGGATGGATAGGAAGCTGAAAAAGTTAAAGTGTTGCATGACGTTTAGTGTAGAGTTAAGACAGGCTCTGGATGGTCAGGAGGTGCTTCCAGATGACTGGACAACTACAGCTAATGTGATCAGGGATACAGGTAGGAGAGTACTTGGTGTGTCATCTGGTAGAAAAGTAGATAAGGAGACTTGGTGGTGGAATAAGGAGGTACCGGAGTGTATACAGAGAAAGATGTTAGCTAAGAAGAAGTGGGACACTAAGAGGACTGAGGAGAGTAGACAGGAGTAAAGGGAGATGCAGCATAAGGTGAAAGTATAGGTAGCAAAGGCCAAACAAGGGGCTTATGATGACTTGTATGCTAGGTTGGACAGTAAGGAGGGAGAGACTGATCTATACAGATTGGCAAGACGGAGAGACAGAAATGGGAAGGACGTGCAGCAGGTTAGGGTGATTAAGGATTGGGATGTAAGTCTATTGACAGGTGCCAGTAGTGTGTTGGGAAGATGGAAAGAGTACTTTGAAAAGTTGATGAAGGATGAAAATGAGAGAGAACAAAGACAAGAAGAGATGGCTGTTGTGGACCAGGAAGTAGCAAAGATTAGCCAGGATGAAGTGAGGAGGGCATTGAAGAGGACAAAGAGTGGAAAGGCAGTCGGTCCTAATGATATACCTGTGGAGGTATGGAAGTGCCTATAGGAGAGGTGGCAGTAGAGTTTCTGACTGGGTTGTTCAACAGGATCTTACATAGCGAGAAAATGCCTGAGGAATGGAGGAGAAGTGTGCCGGTGCCCATTTTTAAGAACAAAGGAGATGTGCAGAGTTGTGGCAACTACAGAGGAATAAAGCTGATGAGCCATACAATTAAGTTATGGGAAAGAGTAGTTGAAGCTAGACTAAGGGCAGAAGTGAGCATTTGTGAGCAGCAGTATGGTTTCTTGCCAAAAAGGAGTACTACACATGCAATATTTGCTTTGAGGTTGTTGATAGAGATGTACAGAAAAGGCAAGAGGGATCTGCATTGTGTTTTTGTAGATCTGGAGAAAGCTTATGACAGGGTGCCCAGAGAGGAACTGTGGTATTGTATGAGGAAGTCTGGAGTGGCAGAGAAGTATGTTAGAGCAGTGGAGGACATGTATGAGGACAGTAAGACAGTGGTGAGGTGTGTTGTAGGTATGACAGAGGATTTCAAGGTGGAAGTGGGACTGCATCAGGGATCAGCTCTGAGCCCCTTCTTGTTCGTTATGGTGATGGACAAGCTGACAAACGAGGTTAGACAAGAATCTCCATGGACTATGGTGTTTTGCAGATGACATTGAAATAATCACATGTCATTCTAAAGAATCTCAGAGTGCTAAATAATGTATGATATAATAAAACATGAATATAATGCTGATTGGGGGCGACAGTTGCTCAGTCCACTAAGTCTTGGACTGGGAACAGGAGGGTCGGTGGTTAAACCCGGGAGTGTGAACTGACAGCGGGAGGTGTCAGTTCACCTGCCGAGCACTGCCAATGCGCCCTTGAGCAAGGCGCTGTCCCCTTTATAAGTTGTTCATTGGAGGTGTACCATGAAGGAGATGTTATAGTTTTTCATTTCAGTATGTTAATAAGTTGATTATTAAAGTTCTACATTTTTGTTCTTTAATACCCTTCAAGTACAGAACACGTTAGATGTTCTGATGTAATGTTGCAGTGGATGTGCTGCTATGTTGAAGTAGTGAAAATAGTAAAAGACCTCATTTTTTATTTATTATCAACATTTATGTTTGTAAAAGGTTTTATAGCAGTGTGTTGCTGTGTTATGGTGGTAACACATTCAGGTGCGGGAAAACATTTAAAAACAGGCAAGGCATTAATAAATGAAATTTGACTACGCCTTTTCTAGATTTGTACCATAGAAACATTGCACAATTTATGTATGAACAAGGTTTTCGGAAAAAATATTTGCTTTTAAAAATGTGTCTCCAACTCTGAACTTTGCACAAATTTGGTAGAATGGCCTACACACACACACACACACACACACACACACACACACACACACACACACACACACACACACACACACACACACACATACACACAATATATATTATATATACAGTATATATACTGTATGTATGTGTGTGTGTGTGTGTATATATATATATATATATATATATATTTATCTATTTTATTTTTTCTGCCTTGCATTCAGTGAAACTTTCAAGCTAGATGCAAGCACTTTTCTTTAAATCTATTATAAAGGCCAAAGGCAAAAATAGTACAACGCCCTGTCACATACTGAATAGTTACAACTTAGACAAAAGCTAATAAAATATCTGACATGCTGACAAAAATATTAATCCAAATGGACTAAAGGTCTGACAGCACATTAAAAAAGAATGTTATTGGATGCTAATTTTAACCAATAAAGCAAGGGTTAATGACCTTTTGTTGGCAGGTTCCCTCAAATCCACAGATATTTTCAATGATGTTAAGTAGATTTAAAATAACTGGACTTTATTCTCTTTATATACGCTGTCTGATAATATTTAATCTAGAGCAAGCATTCAAATTCCAAAATCTTACAGGCATCCCTGACTTGGCCGGTAGCAAGTAAGAGGGTATCTGAAATATGCACAGCTCAAATGATTATAATCAACCAAGGCATTCTTTAGCCCCTTGTTAATTAAGTTAAAGTTTCTTGAGATATTCGGTCCTGTACCTGGTCATGCTAACTGACTTTTTATTTTCTCTGTTGTAAACAGCCACTCTTGCTGCTGGAGATAAAAAGTTCCTCTACAGCAGAAAATTTATCACAGGAGGGCCTACCTGACAAAAACTGTTGGAGCAGAAAATGTGAAACTTTTCAGTAAGTGGGATTAAAGTCTCTGAAAACACTTTTTTTCCCCCTCATCTTATTGGTGTAAAAGCAACATTTGAATTTTAATTTGATTAGTTTTTAGGCTAATTTGATCATACCACTCACAAAGCAGATTAGTTAATAATAAACCTTCAATAAATGCCACATAATCATTTTTTTTTCTAATTTAAATTTACTCATTGCTTTATTGAGTCACAGCTTTTCAATGTGGTTGAGGGAGGGGGTTGACTTGAATCCTTAGCATACATTCACAAATTTCTCCCGGAGGCAGAAATTTGTTTCAAAAAATTTTTCTGAAAACGTCAAATAAAAAATGTAAATTACTCAAATTTATGTAAATATGGATCCCTTTAATCGAATAGAAATAACCCCCCAAACCACTGTATGATCACCATCTTCTCCGATGTTCTCAGATAAATTCCAATTTCAATTTCAAAGATGTATCCAACTAAACTTATTCATCAAACTGACTTGTGGAAACACAAGGAGGTATGAATAGCGGCTGCTCATATTAATTTTGAAGCCTTGGTGTTTTTATTCAGTGCTGGGAGCAAGTCACCACCTCTCTGTATGCAGGCATAAATACAGCCCCCTTGCACAAACTCATGCTCTAAATTTTGTGCCTATCAGCCTCTTGGCTCTCCGCCTGCTCGATGCTGAGGCCTAGTCATTGCTCCACCTGGTCTCCACTCACTCTGCTGTGCTTCTGAATAACTCCTCTATTCAAATGGCAGAAAATGGTACCCTCTCATGACTAAATGATCCCATTTATTAGACTCCTTTATGGTTACCTCCTCTTTGTATTTCACCCTTGCATAACCGTTATCGCGGATGAAAAAAGTTGTAAAGGAAGAAAATTCTCCTGACCTTTTTGCTCTGTGGTTTGTTTGGGTTTTTTTTGCTTGTAAATTCCTTTTTCCCCTCCCCTCTTCATTTTTCAGGTAAACACTTCTTCGTTTGATTGTCAGATAACCCAAAATGTAAATGCAAACAAATGAATGAGCTCTGTTTATCCTACCAATGTGAAATGGATTATTTTCCATTTCTCTCACCTCCTGCACACTCTCTCTTCCTCCCCCACCCCTTCATACTCTAGACAGAATGTGAGGGCTGAGCTTCACCTCAATGCTCCTCAACCTCCCTGCCTCTCAGCCTGGTTCACGCTCCACTGACCAGGGCTGGGGGTGCCTGTGCCGCATTATCAATTACCGGCCACAGGCACACACTGTTCCTGACAGACCCAAGGGAGAGGTACTCCACACAGAAATTCTTGCAATAAAAAATGGGGTTGAGGAGGGGAAGCATTTCCATAGCCTCAGACCTGGGTCCTGCTCCTAATTCAGTTCATGCATTCAGGAAACAAATGCAGAAGAGAACTCCATGGATTCTTTTTTAATGCATGCTTCCAGCTTCCAATTCATCTTTGTGAGGCATCGTTTCTGTAAGTTGGAAGAACCTTCTTTCGGGGCAAATTTTAGTTCTACATATATGATAAAATGATTATTTGTACGAAACAAATTCTCATGACATTTCCAAAGGGGAAATAAAAAAGTCTCCTGAATTTCCCAAAGGAGATACGGTAAAAGTATATGTGCATATTTATGTGCATTTGTGTGTCCTAGAAGCTATTATATGAACAGCCTGTCAGACACAACGTGGTGTGCCTGTAAAAGGGTGAGGTTCAGCCCAATGAAGCTCTGCCATCCCCTCCAACTGCGCCCAGCCACTGTCACCCTGGGACGATGATGCTGACAGTGATTGGTGACTGTGTCCTGCGCTCCTCTCTCCTCCCTCCATCTCTCCCATCCCTTGCTCCTGTGCTCCACTTTTATCTGGCCCCACTTGCTGCCCCTGGCTTTTAATGCAGAGCTCGGGTCACCATTAATCAAAGTCAAAGCCTGCTAGTGTCTGGCTGAGAAAGAGAGAAAGTAAGAGACAAGGAGGGACGGAGAGGGTGAGGGAGACAGGGAGAGAACAGGTGGAAAGGGTTTTGAGAGAAATTTAAAAAAAAAAATTAAAAACTTCTTTACTTGATTAATCTGCTGTGGAATACAAATGAGGTGGAGCATTGTTTTTCATGTCAAGCACAGATCTGAGCCTCTGTTTCCACTGTAAGGTCACCTCAAGTCATAAATGATATGATGAAGTGTCAACACATCATGTGCTTAAAAGAGTCCTACAGTAATTTTGCATTAAACTTGCATGAGATTAAAATGATTTATAGACAGATTCAGAGGCATCCTTATTGTGAATACCCTGTGGGGGTCAAACGCCCAAAATGAAGCATCTTATATTCTCCATCACACAACTCACCAGCATGAAAGGTTTTTTTGTGAAACCTAACAGCCTTCAACAAAAATACATTAGTGAAGTTCTTCTAGAGCCTCTGAAGATGTTACACCACTGTTTTCACTGGCTGGGAAGTTTTTCCCATCACAATCAGGAAAACTAATATTTATGAGTGTGAATAAAAACTCGTGTCTTGTGCTGTGTGTGTGTGCTTGCAATTGTGTGTGTATAAGTGTATGAGAGTGAATTGTGTTTGTCTTGGGATCAGCAAAAAGACACCATAGTAAAGGAATCATGGTCGTCTTGTTTCTCGGTTACTTCTGGGGGATAAGGAAAGAGGAAGAGGTGCCAGGTCTGCAGGTCATCTAATGATGTGAAGAAAAGCATGACCTGTGTGAATTGTGCCGAATTAATTTGCACAACGCACAATGTGGTGACATGTCACTCATGGGCTATGATGTAGATCAGTGGTTTTTAACCTGGGTTCGATCCAACCCGAGGGGTTCGGTGAGTCGGTCTCAAGGGTTCAGTGGAGACGGGGGTCAAGACAAAACACCCGACACGATGTGTCAGGTGTTTTTGCCGAACACACACAAATCACTGTGTACGTTTGACACATTGTGTCAATTCGTGATGACACGCCTCCCCTTAGCCATCACTGGCTGCAGGTGATCACGCTACATCGATTAGCCTACCTGTGCTACATGGGATTTTGCGCACTGTCATGCCTGTCATGATGGTACGTCATCTGATTACTTTCTTAATACTTTAATTCATAGTAACTATGTTGAGCAAAAAAAGAAAGTGGTCGGACGAATATGTGCAACCTGAATTTACATGTACTGTATAACGGAACGTGATGGGAGTCAGCGTTGTGCATGATTTGCAATGTCAAGTTGAGCAACTCTAGTCTCATGTAATACTGTGTCACTGGCAAAAATAACGGAACACTTACTTAAGCTGCATGGAAACAAAAGAAACAGATTTTGCTGTGAAAATGACATAAGAGTAGCACTTGCCAAGGTGAAGCCACGCATATCTGAACTGGTCTCTCAGTAACAACAGCAGAAGTCACACTGATTTGCAGGTAGGTCATTTCATGTGAGTTCATGCACTGTCTTGGTTTTGTTCTTTGAAAAAGGTGACATTAATGCACAATTCATTAAATACACCAGTAAAACATATACTTAGGTCTTAAATTTGAAAAAATTATTTATTTTTATTTTTTTTACTAAAGAAGGGTTCGGTGAGTGAGCATATGAAACCGGCAGGGTTTGGCACCTCCAACAAGGTTAAGAACCACTGACGTAGATGAACAGACAGACAGAGAAACAGACATACACACAGACACACACGCAAACACACCTTCTTCATATTGCTATTATTATTTTTTTTATTGCTTCATAAGCAGTACATATATTTAAAAGAAAATTCAAAATGTTATGTTCGATGTTATATGTTCAATGTAAAACTTGTGTTTTATATGTTGGTCTTTCAAAAGCAGTAATATGGTTAGACAATAAAAAAAGTTTATGGAAATGAGTGAATTATCCTGATTGGACCATTACCTGAGAGAGGTAAGGAACACCGTTGCACTAAATATTGATAAAATAGTAATGGAACTAGTAATGACATATAAACAATACTTTTAGGGATTATATTTTTTGTTTTTTTTTGTTTTAGACAACTCTTGGATTAATTAACATACAGTGGGTCAAATTGACCCAAAACAGGGGCAACCCTTCAATAACACTAAATATTAATTATAGATGCTTCCTTCCAGTTTTAATGTGTCCTCCCTGCAGTGAAACTTCCGGACTGCAGTCTGCCGTCTGTGGTCTTCGTAGGCAGTTCTCGCATCTGATTTCCCAGTTCCTGCTCTGCCTCAGCAATCTTCAGTGAAATTATTGGACAGAAGATTCCACTATAATTGGTCAGCTGACCTTGCACCATTCAACTCTGTGTAGAAAATAAACAAACAAACAAACAAAAAAAAAACCTAAAACAAAAACACACAATTACAAATGGCCCCATTCCCTGAGCACATCCACAAGCCAAGTTCTCTCTTATGTGGTGCACTTGAAGTTCGTGCCTGAAGATGAAGGCGTACGATCGGACCATGGAGCATTCTAATGGAGGTCTTTGTGCCCCATATGTGGAGAACAGCCTATAGTCATGTACAGTGCCTCTATTAAAGGCATAGGTTTAACTAGCAGCTTCCCTATCATCAGGGACTCAGAGGGCTCAGCCAGCCATGACTATATGGTAATGGCTTGCTCTTAAACATTATAAAGAGGGATCAGTTCAGCGTCGCAGATTTCTGTCAAGGAACCATGGATGGAATTATTCTCAAAATCACATTATACGTGAAAGATTCAGAACGTAGCTTTTTGTATTAAAGCAGAACTTGTACGCATATGAGCAGAATCACGCAGCAGCTTCTGATTCTCACGATATGAAGTCATCAGATTTGACAAGCGGACTCACAAGCATTCAAGTCCACACTTTTATTTTTGCCTGTAGCTAATACCTCAGTTTCTGGGTGCAAGGACAGCATTCAAAATGTAAGAGAATGAGGCATCAAATAAGAGAGCCTGAAGAACTGTCTAAGATGATGAAACTACAAGACACCCGTGCTCTGATACATAAAGACTGAGCAAGAGAGAAGAAACTAAAAGAAGGAAACCCTCGAAAAACAAATGGAAAGACACAGCAGCCAGCAAATCGAAAAGACATAATGAGCTGTGTCTTCAATATCCTTCACCAGGCATGTTCGCCTGTAATCTTGATCTGATTTTAAAATGCCACAGAGTGCAGATCTCTTTAATTCATCTGGTTGTTTGGAAGTCAGTCTGACACATTCTGATTGGCCCATTCTGCTGAACTTGCCCATAGAAGGCTAAGGACAGCGATGTTTGCATTTCTGTGGGGATCGCTCTCCAAACAGAGCAGCTAAGTGGATTGTTTGTAGATATACTTGGCATTCTGTGGTCTGAGGGACTGTTGGCACACAATCTAGGTCAAGAAGACTCTGCCAGAAAGATCACTGAATGAACTATTGAGCATCAAACATCAGTTCAAAAAGACCATGTGGACTTATGGACTTTTTTATCTGAATGCATTTTGTGGTAAAGCACCCCCACACCACCACTCACGGGTGGAAGGAATTGTAAAAATGTGAAGAAGATGACAAATCCCCCCCTCCTCTGAAGCAGAGGTGTTCGGTTATGTGTTCAAGATGAATTACATCAGAAAACAATGCCGCTACGTCTGATTCTCACCACGTTTTATTAGCCATAGCATGACCACTGCATAAAATGACCCTTGCAGTAACACTTTTCCACATTCATACATAAAATAGTTATTTTTCAATAGCTAACAAAGATAAATATGACTAAATCCTGGCAAGACATGAATGATGGCCTGAGACAGGGCAGTATATAACCTTTGAGTGTATTTGTGTATTTGTGTCCTGGAGAGCACAAGCCGCGAATGAACTCCTAAATCACACTATTGATCAGTCCTTCCTCCCAGACACACGCTGGGATCGAGGGCAGTTAAATGGCCTCCTAGGTGATTCACACTAAATCCCTCCAACTCCCTCCTCACCTCCATTATTCCCTGCTCTCCTCCTCTCCATCAAGGCTCTCCCTTCCTCCCCTCTCACCTATGTCTTCTCATGGCCAATTTGCACCATTACCCCTTTAACAACTAGTACCTCACTGTTTTCCAGGTGGTCTCTGAGTTTCACTTAATCTCACGAGAGCCCACACTAAAGTCGCGTCAGGTTGGGAAAAAATCCCATTGAGACAGGCGCAAACCTTTTCTTTCCTGAGTAATCTGTAATTTAATTTAAAGGTTCTCATTGCTTCAGAAGGTATAAAGTATACACATTACTCATGACAACACTCTACAGTCTCTATCTCTCAATTTTTTTTTAATTTTGATAAGTGTTAAAAGATGTTTCTTTGTTCAAAAAATGCACAGTGTTATTGAAAATCCTCTTAACGTGAATCTCTTTTGGATTTTGTGTCAACGTGATTATTTTGTAATTTGACTTTTATGAATAAACGTGATGTTAAAAATCCAAATCAAATCTTTCTCTCTCTCTCTGTATATACATATACTGTATGTCTGGGCTTGCACTAGGAGCTAGTATAACTAAGCCACTGTGGCTCATTGTAAAAGAATTGAGCAAGTCACAAAAAGCCACACTCTGTGTCCAAAACAGTGGCGCAGCACGCGGACAACAAAAAAAATTTTACGGGGGAGGGCCCCCGGACCTGCGGGGTCTCAGGGATCCTCCCCAGTAAATTTTTTTAGAAAATTGGGTTGTTTTCCTACATTCTAGTGAATTTGAGGGCAAAATCTTCTGTTCAGTTTACCTACAAAAATACACTAAAGTCAACAGTTCAAGCTTAACTATATTTCTATCCTACTTTATGCAGGTATGAATGTGAGATTCAACAATTGAAAACTTGCATTCACTATGTGAAGATACACTCATACAAAATATTACTCAATGTTTACTTCAAGTTTTACTTAGACTACAAAACATTTTAACTTTGACTTAGACAATTTGATTTTAATAAATTTGATTCTTGGCATTACTCAATGTTTACTTGTAAGTTTTACTTGTACTAGAAGACATTTTAAATTTGACCACCATCACCACCAACACCATTGGTAGGCCATAGTTTAGTTTTTTTTTTTTTTTTTAATTCAATAACATGATTTTTCATTTCATTTTAAAAAAGCATTAAAAATAGCAAGCGAGGTGAATACATATTTACATGCATCGCTGGTTATTCCTGCCGGTCATAGGGATCAAAAGTCTAACACTACAAAAAAGTATTGATAATATCTTTCATTTACCTTCTGATCGGTCTGTCCCCACTCCTACCCCCTCTCAGCATTCACCATTTGTTGTTCAATTAGAATTTTAACACAAACTCTACTACATAACACCGGATTCTTAATTTCTTTCAATCGATCGTCCTCGCCTTGTCGTACACCAATTCATGGGTTTAGCTTGTAAAAATTTGAATCTTTTTGTTCTTCATTGGACGAGAGGAGGTCATAACCTGAGTGCATATTTAATGATAAGGAGCGTTCAGGTCACTTCGGCTATTTCCGTTGGCCGCTATTTCCGTCGCATGCGCCGACGGAAATAGCGGCGCTAGCGAGAGACAAAGTTTGTTATCGCTCGGGGATTTTCGCAAGTCCAAAAAAGTTGTAAGTTTTAGCCTTTTTTTCCTAAAAATAAAAACGCCACTGTGGCTACACAGGCTAAAAACCTCGTAGCCAATCTGGAATTTACACGCCTATGGCAACATGGCAAATGGCTAGCGCAAGCCCAGTATATATACCGTACATACATACATATACTCATACACACACACACACACACACACACACACACACACACACACATATTATATATATATATATATATATATATACTGTATACACACACACTGTATATATCTGGGCTCTTCATATGTGATGACATTTTGGGTTGAGAAGAGGAAGATTTCTTGTCAGTCTGAAGGCCTCTCAGAAATACTGAGACAAGAAAAAAAAATGTTTGTGTTATTTTTTGTGTTATACTTATGAAACAAAGTATGGCCAAAAATGTTTTAACAAATATGCAGTCTTTACAGGCCAAGTGAATTCGATTAAAAAAACCTAAATAAATGAACTTGCAATTTATTTTCAGAATAATAAGTAGAGAAACATCCATGCATGTTATTTGAGAAAAGGACATGTAAATTGGAAAATAAATAAGAGGGTATGTTGATTAATTATTATTTGCTTAGCAACCATATTACTCATCTCCTCCATTATCCTTTTTAATAGCTGCTGAGCGCAAAGCGTATGACTGCCTTGAATGGCAGAGCCGAGAGGGATTTAGAGAAGACTGCAAGCAGAACACCTTTTAACTGAGCCACATTCCTCTGGAAATAATGAACTCCACTGTCAGAATCAGGAAAAATAAATAAGAAATATTCCAATACCATTTGATCTGCATGCTTTAATGTGCACTTTCATGACAAACACCCTTCAATTTAAAGTCTAAATCTAAATCTAAAAGATAATTTATTCAATGTGAAATTGTTTAAAAAAAAATATCAAACTCTCCCTGATATCTTTGCACCTGTGTAATCGGTGATCACATGTCACACAAACAAAGAAATCTGTCTACTTCGCTGGCAGTCTTGGCTCTTGCATCGACTTGCCATGTGGTAAAATTAGGGTTGTGCATTGTTCGTTTGTTTAGTCCAAACAGTGCCATCCTTTGTTTCAGTCTCACAATGCTCAAATTGTCATTTAGATGCATCAAAAACTCACAATTCCACAGGGTCTCTACTGTGGGGTTGTTATTTCACTGCTTTGAAGGTTAACAGAAGGATATTTATACACATAATGTACAGTCTGCACCAGTAGATATGAAGAGAAGAAAGAATGTATTCATTTGGAATAGAACACTTCCTGTTGGTAATTCACGTGAACATTTTTGGTGCCCCTTTTTACACCACCTGTCCCAGGCTTTTCTCTAAAACAGAGAATAAACAAACAAAAGGATTTCAAGTTTTCCAAAAATTGCATTGCGTTTTATCTTCTAATGCAATAGTCTTTGTGAACTCTAAATAGAGTCCTACATTTTGAAGTGTGCGTTCGGGGTTTCGCTCTGAAATACATTGTCAAGATTAATCTTTACTGGGTTCTTCTGGCCCTTCAGAGGCCTACAAATGAAACCCCCAGTCGAAACTAGGAACAGTGCAATTACCTGGCTACAAAAGGCTGCACTGGGCTGGACATAGGCCTGGCAGATTACTGGTAGACACCTCATTACTGGAGCGGACTTCAACAATAGATCTGGACATTGCTGCTTCTACATCTATTTGTAAAGTGTGCCATTAGGCTGTCAAATGGGGACGGTCAGCAACATTAGGCCACCCTGATAATCAGACCTATTTACTCTATCATTTTCCTCTCCTCACTGTCACAGTCTAGCATTCTAGTGAAGAAAGAGAGGTCTCGAGTTCTCCATTCGCCTCTCTTTCCATCCCACTCGTGTCCTGATTCACTGTCAGACAAAGACTGGTTCACCTGGTCATTACATTCTTCTGAGAACCCTCATAATCAAATGTGCCCTCCACTATACTCTATATGAAAATACTAGATAAACCCTGTTCTATTTCTATGGTCTGAGAGATTAGAGTCAAATAAGTATCCAAGTAAAGTAGCTTGTTCATTAGTCATTAATTTGATTTGAGTTGTGAAACATGATGAAGAATCATTGTATTTGGCCGTGTATGCTCAAAAGAGATGAGTTAAAAAAAGCTACAACAAATGGTATAGGAGGTAAAAAGTGGTAAACAAAAGGTGGAGACAGTGTGTCATCATAAATAAGATTGAATTCCATTTTGAAGGGCTAACGGTGTGTTGTTTCAAACAAATTTCAACCAAGAGAAATTCAAAAAGTGGAGAAACTACTTCCTGAGCTGAATAATAACATGAGATGCACAGTTAGAATTGAATGCTACATTAAGTTGTTGCGAACACATTCTCATCTCAAATATGGAATTTTTCTAGTTAAAGCCAGAAGGAGGGGTTATGCCTCTGAATTCAAAGATTTGCCAAGGGTTTAGCGCGCCCTGAAAATATACAAACTATTTTCTCAGCTGAGCAGACCCATCAGCAAACCTCCAGAATCGAGTGACTAAAAGAAAAAAGTTAGTCTTGAAGAACTAATACATTATTGTCTGCTTATTTAAACTGATTTCCTAACAAGTCAAATCCCTCCACATCTATAGCACTGACGTGTGACTTCATGATTTCAGCTCAGCATTTGATATCGAAAACGTATCACTTATAGTGTGGTGTTTCCCAGGGGAACTGCCTTAGCCTATTGTTCTTCTCATTATTTATCAATCGTGTTTTTTATGGTTTGAATGCGCTGCTGCTCTATTTGGATAGTGTGTAACCATGTGTTTCAAGCTAGCTAGCTGATACTGACACAAAAGACACACTCTGATGTGAACTACTGCTTGAGAGGACGTGAGAACATATTTATACTGACCGAAGGTAATTATTGATGGCGAGTTATTCCACTAATAATGTTGACAAGATTTGCTTATTACCAAAAGACTCATTTGTTTGTCTCCATTTTCATGAGCTGATGTCATGAGATAAATAAAATTATTGATTGATAATAGTAGGAACACAACGGGTAGAGGGATATCATGCATTAATCACCGGCCAGTCGTCGTCGCCCATTCAGCCTCAGCGTTTCATCAGCCTCATCAATCTCAGCAGCCACAACCGCCACCACCAGTGTCCCCACTCCACAGGGGGATAAATATCTTCCCCTCGCTCGGGGGCAGATACCTTCCTATCACAATCTCCGTAAAGAGTGCAAACACCAAAGAATTTCTGAAAATAATTAGCTTTCGCAATGTTTTATTATACACAATTATTTTTACTTCATTCAATTATCTTTCCTGAAATAAAGTTAAACGTTAAAGTTACCGTGGCTACCAGTCACATCTGTGCTCTGAACCTCTCCAGTATTAATTCAATTGACAATCTCATATTGTTCACCACATTGGAAATCCACTTCATATCTATTAGGTTTAACAAGATCTGGCTGTCAATTTCATGGTAATTTTTTAAAATTTTCTTTATTTAATACTTTTTTGTTTGCAAGTCAAAAATCACAAAGAAGAGGGTGAAAAATAAAGAAGAAAAAAAAAAAAAAAATCCTCGACCTGTTGTTTCCGTCAGGGCTCAGATTCAATCACAGGTACAGATGGATGATGAGATGAGAACACGTACAAATGAAGAGAGACAGAGAAAGAGAGAGAGAAAGAGTGAAAGGCGACAGGATGAAGGTCATTTTAATTTTTGGAATGACATCACAGGAATAGTCAGAGCGAGCACATATATACACACAAACAATGAGGATGGATCGAGAGAGTATGAGTAAACAATATTTCAGCATGACCTGAAAACAGCAGCTGGGCATGCATCTATCTCTGGTCTGACTTCTCCAATGTGACCTTAAAGTATTGAACAGCTAACACATTTTTGGATAGGTGTTATGCAACACTGAAGTTAAGAGCTGCAGTTCTGCCTTTCTCCTCCAGGGTGTTGTGAGGTGAGTTGATATTTTGACTTCATAGAATTCATCAAGCATTAAAAATAGAAAACACAGACAACAAACAAGAGTAAAATGAAAATGCATAGCTTGTCTCACATTCCACCACATGTTACACTGTGACTGGTCATCTTGCATATGGCCAGCCTAAGGCTATATAGTACTACTACAGCTGAAATTTAGAAACACTGTGTTAAGTTCCTCGGTGGAATTTGATTTTTCTCCCCTGTGCTGTGAAATGGCAGCGCATTTTCTGACCTCCTCTCTCAGCATTCGAAAATTCTAGATGAGATTCAATCGCTATTTTCATCTGAGACTTGTGCAGAGCTTGACTAGGTCCGTGACCCTCAGTGTTCATGTGCACAAGAAATCACCAAAGGCCTCACCACAGCTGACCCAGGAGCAACTGGCAGAGATCAGGGAAGATCACACATTAGGAACAAAATTTCAAGACATGGCTTCGGATCGTTTTTGGGTAGTATCGTAGAAGGAGCTCCCGACAGTTTCAGCCAGTGCTATTTCTATCTTGTTACCATTTGTGAGAATTTATTTCTTGCAAACTGGGTTTTCAAACCCCATTTACATTAAGAATATGAACAGGAAGTTGCTGAGAGTGATGGACCAGGGGATACGTGGGTGAAAAACAGGTTTCCCACTGATAGAAAGTCACATTTGTCCTCCTAAACAACCACTTATTATGTATGTGTGTGTTTGTGTTCATGTGTTTCTGAATACATGTCAGACCAACTTGAGTTTCTGCATAATCAAAAAGGTTGAGAAACACTGTGTAGTTCAAAATGTCTGTTGTCAACTAATGTAAGGTAAATGCAAGAAAGAAACAATGGCTTGTGAATCATGCTTAATATTGGATGTCAGCCGGGAAATGACAGAAATAGCGAGCAATTAAGTCAAATTTATTCTGTCATGGGGTTTGTCAAGAAATCAGGATAGTGTCGCTGTATAAACATGAATATTCGAAAGTGTGTTTCGACTGAGCTGTGGTCGTCTATGAAGACAGAAGTACAGACAAAAAAAAAGACGGGGAGACTTCCTGAGCAGTGTTTGTATCAAAACAAAGCCTAATTAAACAAAGACCAAAGAAAAACAACAAAGAAATGTGTCAGTCTGTGAAGCAACCAGCTTCCAACAACCAGATGTGAAGCTCAAAGAAAGTGATCTCATGAGTCACTTGTGTTGGTTATGGAGGGGCGGATACCTTTATCAATGCTAAAGAGTAACAATTCCTGGAAAACTCACAGGAAAATGCAAACATCGACTCATTTCTATGATCGGATATGATTTGTTTACAGAGAAAACAGGGACGGTGCAGCGACCTGCACTTCTATAAATTGTAACCTACTGTGTCAGGGGTCCAGACTCCACTCAAATTTCTATAGTTTGATTATGAAAATGACTATGATTTAAGAATGGGATACTTAGTGAAGGAGCACAAAAGCATAACTCAACCGGATGGATGAGAAATAGTAGCAGACCTGAAGTCAACTGAAACCACAGAATGAGAGTGAAATGCACATTGCGCAAGATATACCATGGAGGTGCATTA
This sequence comes from Antennarius maculatus, assembly GCA_013358685.1. Taxonomy (NCBI): domain Eukaryota; kingdom Metazoa; phylum Chordata; class Actinopteri; order Lophiiformes; family Antennariidae; genus Antennarius; species Antennarius maculatus. The sequence goes on along the minus strand of CM023619.1, from coordinate 7,560,090 downwards.
ATTCCTATTTCTGCAACCTTAATAGAATTTCCATGTATGTGACCTGAAATAAGGGTGGAAGGAACCGACGTTGGTCGCAACAAGGATATACTTTAAAAAAAAAACAAACAAACATGAAAGCATAAATAACAAGGATGATGTTGAAGATTGGAAAAATTAATATTCACAAATGCCACGTCTACATTATCATAATCATCTTTAGAAAAAGCCACAGCAATCACTTACCAGCTTGGTTGGTGGTGATATCTATGGAGACATGCTGAGCAGGGTAGGGACTCTTATTGCTGACGCCATTGACCGCCTGTATTTCAAAGCTGTAGAGGGTGTGAGCCCATAGGTTGCTGATGAAAACCCTGGTTTCTGTCAGACCTAACTGTCGAGGGACAAAGTCCACATTTTCGTCGCAGTGGGAGCAGGACCGCCGATCGGCCCAACATTTCTTACAAACTATGTTGTAGACAACATCGTCACGGCCGCCCGTCTCCCTAGGAGAATGCCACTCGAGGATGACGGAGGTTTCATTGACGATAGAGATCACGTTCCTTGGGCTGGATGGAACACCTGTAGACAAGCAGAAGAAGAAAGATGTGAGCCAAATGCTGCTGTAATTATTGGAAAAAAAACAAAACATTGTTTTTCAAGAAAAGTGCCTCCCGATTTACAAATCTGGTTACCGTTAGGAGCAATTTACTCCATTGAAAACCTAGCAATAAATATAAATGTTGTTTAAGAGCAATTGTCTTTTTCTTTCTATAACCACCTTCAGCACAATTGGAATGCTAATTTCTTTCACTTACACCAAGTGAGATCACACAGAGAAACCTTTATTGTCTATCAAATGCTAGTTATTTAGAAAAAGTCGCTGCTGCATGTAGTAATCAAGTGGCTCCGGAGATCTACACTCCCATTCACTTCCTTATAGCCCACAGCTGGAGCAGAACTTCAAAGATGTTATTCAGAAAAAAATCAAGAAATAATAAAAATGTTTTGCTTGATTGATGGCTTCATGTTAGGGTGTAGAAAAGCAGCTTTTCAGCCTCTCACGAGTGCAGCGTAATTATATGGGAGTTGAAATCTCGTCAAAGCAGTGGAGAAATTTGCTTAGCTGAGACTCAGTGTCCCTCCGGCTGCTTGGAGGCAGCTCCTCCTTTTCAGAAACCAGACGCTGCTGATAAAGAGGCTTTCCAAAGCCCTGAGTTGCTGCTTGGGATAAGTGAGGCAGCCCTGCAGAGCTGATCTGGTCCCAGTTCCTAAAGCCTGACCTGAATCATTAAAGGACAAGTTTAACTGACCTGCTATTATGTCCACGGCTCCTACAAAACTAAAAATGTATTACATTATGGCCATTCCGGAATTAGCTCCATAACTGCACTTTCTCCCCTCCTCCTCCATTTATCCTTGAAAAACATATGAGAAGAGCAATATAAACTTTTAAGAATGTTACAATAAACACGGTAAGCCTTCCATTTCTGTGGGCACAGGGTAAATAGGTACCTCAGTCAACACAGACACAATTAGTATCTGTGTGCTGCAACGCCATCTGGGATAGCCCTGGGGAGCTTGGACAAAGTGGCCGAACATAAAAGGGTGACGGGAACTGCACTGTTTCAACTACGAGCTCAGAGCTCAGCTCTGGGCCTCAGCCACAACAAGGTCACCAACAGGGAGGGCGTGACTTTCATTGATTATTATGGTTTTGCAGAGGAAAGCTAGTGCCCCACATAAATGGTCAAATGGCACATCATTTGGTCTTCAGATGCCTCTAGATTCTAGGGTATGTGGTGGGCAAAACATGCTCTCTAGGGGAACTGGCACCAAATTAAATTTTTTCCTTTGGGACTAAACATAAGGTACTCACTATACTCGCATCTTCTATATCATCCATCAAACTTGCCCCAAAACTTACATTCCCGGGGAAAACACAACTGCTCAAGTCTAAAACTGAATGTGATTAACACACATGCCCAACCTACTTGTTCCTGTGTATTTATTTCTGCATTGATGCGTTTGCACAACGGTGGGAGAAATAGAAAATATTTTCTGGTGGAGTTGTGAAACAAGCATCCTTCATCCCAATTAGAACCAAGCTCCACATGTGCAGGGATGGCACAGGAAATCAGATGTGACTGCCACTTAACCAGTGATTTGCAGACTATTACTGCAGCCAGTGGCTGTTTTAATCTGCCATAGGATTTAATTTGTTGGGAACGTTAGTTACAGGCTCTCAGCTGGCGTTCGTTTAGCAATGCCAGTCACATTTGTTTGTGCTCTTACACGAGTTGATTTCACTGAAGTAACAGTGGAAAATCAGCATCTGAACACAACTCCATGAGCTCTTCTGGAGAAGATATTTATCCTGGCACAGTAAGGCCTCTATTTTAATGGTGAAATTTCAAAGTACACTGCAGAGTGTTTGGCCATTTGTGCAAGGACAATGAAGTCAAATCAATATGCTTGTTATTTTTGCTTCAATAAGGTGATGTAAAAAGGGCTCATGCAGGGTTGGATGTAATGACAACCAAATAAACAGAAAAGTGTAGAAAGTGTGGATGCAACTCCAATAGAAAGAGCACAGTAGAATTACACAGAAACACAAAAAGGCAGCCAGATGATGGATTTTTTTTTCCAGCTACATATGTGGGGGTGGCAAAAGTCTTGACAATTAACTGCTTAGGAACTCTACGGTGCAGTTACTTAGCAAACAATGAAGACTCTCGGTTTGTGCAAAGTGTGTACTCAGTTAGATTTGCTTTGCTTACAGGAAACAACAATGACATGGCTGCTAAAACAGTCAAAGAGTCAAAGAACAGCCTCTGTAAGTTGGTTACGCGGTTAAATCAACAAACAATAAACCATAATAATCCTGTTTGCACGGCAACCAAATTATTGTCACCAAAACGACTTGATGATCACATTCCAAAATGAGTATTTATTTTTAGACTATCATCTTGTTTTCTACTATTCAAATTCATAGAATGCCCATCTTGTTGCAGTACACTTCTTCTGAAAAGCAGCATAGAAACACAAAGCAAATGGACAAAAAGCAATTTCAAGGTCAAGAAACTTTCCAATATGCAGTTTCTGTGCTCACACCAGTCGTGGCAACGGCAAAACAAACAAAAATGTTCCCCGGCTTTAAAGATATGAATGTGAGTTGGGTGAGACTGTAGTGGATCTTTGTGTCTTTAACCCATCTGGACAACTAAAAAAACCAAAGCCTGCACAATACACAAATATCATCATGATATGCATCAGATTTATACGACAATATAGGAAGTGATAAATTACATCAAGTGCATAAATTATGAAGAACTCAAAGGGACTATATGAAATGAGGCTCACAGACCTTTCATAGCTGCCCTGTTTGTGCCACCTGGATCGTAAAAGCCCACAGTCCAGTTTAGTCCCTTAGCTGCTAATATACAGACTGCCCCAGTGCCCAAAATAAACACGTCTGCACATTGTTTACTCATCCACCCTTTGAATGGTCTGAGGCCGACATTTCTCCTCTTTCAAACTGTTTGTTTTTATGATGTGAAACGGGCCTCGAGGGACCAACAGAAGGTCCCTGTGTGGAGATACTGATCACAGCCAGAGGATCTGCGAGGGAGAAAGATGGGCTGTGTGGGTTGGTGAGACATGAAATAAAACATGTTATAAGGACTAATGCAGTCTGGCTGAGAAACTGAGGGAGTTGTAGACAGTGTGTGTGTCTGCGTGTGTGTGCGCATGGCTTACAGCTCTGGGGGGGGTGGAGATGGGGGGGGGCATACATCCGCAATAACTTGTCTGAGCATGCCTGCACAGAAATATTTCTTTAATTGACTAAAGCACAATCTACACACATATCTAAATGTTGATTTACAGCAACTTTGCTTCAATACAGATAAAGAGGCATTTTCGAACATACACACACACACACACACACACACACACACACACACACACACACACACACACACACGCAGACACAAATATGTGTGTTAGTATTCTGTCCTGTTGGCCAGGAAATTTGAGATGCTGGCAGAAGCACCCTCAACTAGCGCCTTATCTGATGTGAAACAGTAAAAAAGAAAAAAAAACTGGTAAACTTGGAGAAATAAATAAACTGAAAATTGTATGCACTTTCATGGTTCACTCCTCTTTGTCTTTGAAAAGAATACAAGGAGAGAGGAGAGGTGGTGAAGAGTCAAGCAAAGAAGGAAAATGTCTCAATTGAATAATGGCAAGAAAAAAAAGCAGATAAGCTCTTTCAGTCTGGAATTTTGATGGTTTTCTTGTGTTGTGAGGCAGAGACAGCATTTTACTGCCCTTGAGAAGATCCCCAAGGGGGCGGGGATGGGCCACAGATTACAGAGTACTGAGCAAGAGCCACAAGATTCTAGACCAATGTGGTCTGGATCACGGATGTAGAAAGTCGTCAGAACCATTTTATTTTCCCGTCTCAACCTGTATTTATGTTCATTCAATTGAATTTTTAAGATGAATCGGTCAGTGGTGGTTGCACAGATGTATCCATATACAGCCTTTTTTGAATTTTATTTTAATGAACATGTTGTATCTCACTGGGATGTTCTTGTATCCTATACTGATGTGGGTTACGTCCAGAACTTCCGGAGACAGCTTATCCAATCCAATCATTCTAAATTCTTAGTCTGACACAACCTTCCTGCTTTATTAACGGATCTGTCTATGTCCGTGCTTCTTCCCTCCAATCAGTACTTCGATTTCCTCACTATTCCTTGCGCCAGGACTCTCCATCACTGCATGTATTCTCAGCTATGGACCAATCAGTGCTGGTTTCACCATTTAACTCGCCTCACTTACCCTCACTTCTCATTCTTCTATTCTGACTCACACATTGAGAAGTCCACTAGCCTATGCTGACATCCCCATTAACAACCATTCTCCTATGTACAAAATATTTCTTTTTCAAACATGGACACCCATAGTGAGGGAGAATGGGGCTTGGAATCTAAAGAATCTAAAGTGAGGGATGGGGGTGGGGGGGTACAATGGAATGCTAACCACTGTCCCAAAGCCCCTTATGCTAAATAGTGAAGCAGAGAGGAGTGGGCTTCACAGTGAGGATGAACCCTTAGTGATACTCCCCTCTGGCGAGGCTGGAGTCAGTTTCAGCAAGAGAAAAAATTGGGATAAAGGAGGGGTGGGAGGTAGAGGGGTAGTCTGAAATACATCCCTGACTTGTAACATCCCTGAGGGAAAAAAAAAAAAGTGGTTGTATAGCATGAAGCCCCCCCACTGACAGAACCAGGCACTGGACAATCCGTCAGCAAGCTAATCAGACTGATCTGGAGCACACAGGGACCCTCGCCTGTGATGTCAGAGAATACTGCTAAAGCTAAAGCTTCTTCTGCAACAGGTTGGCCTGATTTAAGCTTCTCTAGTAGCACTCTTATTAGCGCCTGAAATATTAAATAGATTCTCACTGGGATGATCTCACTGTCCCCCCTACCGACATCTAGGGCAACCTGCAGCTACTGTATGGTTGAATGTTCAGAGAAGGCTTTTGAATTCACTGCTGTAAAAGAATACTTAAACTGAGGAGGAACAGAGATTGCTTTCAGATGTTAAATTTAAAAGAGGTGGTGAAAAACAAAATTCTCAGCTGGATATTTTTAAAGTGCAGTTTACAAAGAAATTGAATAAAGTTTCAACTGAAGCTGAATTTCTTTAACTCAATTAAAAAAGAAACATACAAAACCAACATAGGGAATAAAACTATAGAGGAAAAACGCTGCATAAGATATACTTGTAAAGTGAGCACCAACCATAGAGATCTGTTTGAGAAGTTCCACTGGGGCATGGGGAGAATTCAAGGCCTGGAGATAGAGGCAGATGCAATGCTTGGCGGAGCATTCAGTAATTCACCAGAGAGCTATACAGTATACCATGGAATGGTGGAGAAAACTCAGTGTGAGAGTGGTTTCCGTTCCTTTGAGAAAAACCAAAAACTACAGGTGCGGTCGACTGCATTTGGGAACCGTTCAACCAGCCAGTGAGACAGCCGTGAAGCACTGGAGCTTCCTTAAAGCACTTAGAGTTATAAAAGGAAGCATTACAACATATGTGCATGCAGTGCACGTCCTAGCAGTGAAGGCTACCGTATGCTGCTGCTAAACGATAAGGAAAGGAGTGTGGTCCTGAACTCCTTGCTGCGGCCAATTAGCCAGGTCTATGTGAATAAATCAGGACTAAATTAATATACAACCTTACCAATACCGCTTCATCGTCTGCTGCAGTGAGAAGAACAAACCATTAAGATGCTCCCCGGTGGCGGCAAAGGGAGAGCGGTAAACAAACTTTTTGGGGTCTATTAGTTCTCTCCTTCTGTGTAACTGTGTGTCAGCAGGGTTTGACAGGAAGGCTTAGCATATTGCTTTTACATCATATTCAGATAGTTCTGATGCCGTGGGAGACCTTATTGGATCTCAAGCGGATAACGGCAGGGTAGTGTCAAAGCTTCGCAGCATCTGCCTGAGTAATTAGGACTTCAGGGGACGATACCAGACGGAGGGAATGCACAACAGCAAGAGACAGGCAGAGAAGGGACAGAAAGGAATTTCATTGGTGCAGCCTTGGAGACACCAAAGATTGGAAAGCCTGCAAAGTGATTATTATGACCGTATTAAAGAAAGGTCTCATCTCTGTCACAAGACATATAATATCTTCTATGAATGGTGCATTCAAAGTTGTTATGGATAAATGTTTTGAATAAATGCTTCTTATGGTTGCTTTAACCATAAACTCACTTGTACAGGGTCTATCCGGTGGGTCAGAATCACCACGGTAATAGCCGTTACGGCACACGCAGAGGGTTGCGGCCTCAGCCGTGGAGCGGCTATTTGGAGGGCACTGCAGACACAAGCCTGGACCCTGGGTTGACTTGAAGGTACCAGGTGGACATGCTGGGAAAACAGAAAAATAATATGTCAGACAACGAATGAAGAAAAATATAAATCCACAACCTGGATGCCCTGTGTGAATCAAGCATCTGGTTATAATATGTCAGCTAGATGTAGTTTCACTACAGTTTCGGTAGATAAAGTTCTTCACCTACCAGCACATTTAAGACCAAGCCCATGCTGTTCAACACATAGCCCTGGATGTGGTTTCTGAACATTGAGGTCTCATGATTATTACAGGCCAAAAGAGCGTGGGATCACAGGAGTTGAACTCACTCTTTAGTGATAAACAAGCACTGTTTCTGATGGAAATTCTATGTGACACAGTCAGAAATATTTTTAGCTGAGGTAATTGCTTAAAGTATTATTTGATTTACATTTTCCCAAGTTACTTCCTCACTTTCCAACTTTCTCCCAGAAGTGAAAGAAAAAGGCTGCAGGCCAAGTTTGAAACTGGTTAGAAAATTTTGGAAAATTCTGCAAAATATGCAACAAAGGCCAAGTGATTATGAGCAATTGAAAGCTCAACATTATATGGCAAGGACAAACTTTACTTATTCTTTACCTGAACTTCCACCTCCCACACAATTCAGATGACAATCTGACAAGTAAAGCAATGAAATCAATGTTTTTCAAACTTCTAGTAGCCTACTAGCTAAATGTCTACTCCAAGAGACAAAATAGAAAAAACACAGCAGGTAATCATCTATCAGTATTTATGTAGATGTCTTCAGAAAAAAAAAAAAAAAAAGCACGGCCAAAGGAGATGATTTCATTGGCAGTTTGTGGAGGCTGGGTCGATGTTCTTGAGCCCTAAATTCTAAAGGAGATGGTGGGAGTCAAAGATTATTGTGGCTGATATCATTGCACATAAGTCCAGGCTATAACCTAATCCATTTACCCTCATATCCCAAAAGAATACAAAGCTGAGGAGTGTCGGCACTCTGCAGAAGGATTTACTGACTGTAATAACTATGATAAATGTCTAATATTTTAGCAGGCTTACTGATGGGGGAGGAAGCTGTGGTGCTGCTACACTCCAGAGGTGGAGGGGTTATAAATTTAATGGGACAAGCATCTTACATTTTCTCCAGCTGTATCTATTTGCCTGAGTACAAGACTGTAAAAGCCCGACTGTGGTGGAGAAATCTGATCTTTATTATATTGTGTTTGTCATGGGAAATGTGATGGAAGTATCTGGGCAGTGTGTCAAAAGGGAAAACAAAGTTTGTGCAGCCAGGGCACAAATCAAGAACTAAAGGTTTCATACAAGGTCTGAAAAATCAGGTTAAAAACCCCCTGAAACACCGGTGTTTAAGTTTATCATATCTTAAAACTACTATTGGATTTGCTTACCACATACTGGTTTTGCTCTACCTGACAAAGAGTCCTCTATTCCAATACTTATGAAGCACTTACTTAAAGCAATGACCATAGCGTTGGTCCCTTTCCACCTCACTGTTGAGTCAAACAGTCAAGAATGTAGATTTTTGAGTGAATATTTAAATAAAAGAAAACAAAAAACTGTATTAAGAATGCACTGGGAGGTTGGAATGGGATCACTTGTAAATGTAAATGTAATGCAAATTTAATCAACTTTATTAACCCCATAGGATATTTGTTAGTCCACTCTAGCACACACTAGTGCGTAAATACAGTATATATAGTACTGTAACACACACATACAAAGGGGGCTTGTAGGCATGCAGGTTTTAGGGAGGTAGAGCGGCGGGCAGCTCCTTCGTGGTGCACCCCAAATGAGCTACTCATAAAGGAGATGGCACCTCACATTGCCAGTTCACACATGTCTTGAACCGGCGACCCTCCAGTCCCCAGCCCAAGACTTAGTAAACTAAGCTACTGCCGCCTCCATTTCATTTAGCAGTAAAAAAGGAGAGGCTCCTGTTTTATTCAGCCCTACTCTCTGATGGGCTTTTAATGATGGATAGAAAGATAGAGGGGAAAAATAACAGTTGAAGGAGAAAGAGAAGGCATCCGGTGCTCAAACAACTCAAGCTTCTACCCCTGACAGCAGCTGGTCAACTCCTCTGGTGGGTCCAACAGATGCACTGGAGACTAACTGACTGACCTCATGTCCAGTCACGCACACCTATACACATACACATACACACATACACACACACACACACACACACATGCACACACACAGGGACAGACCACAACAACCACAAACAAACAGTTTATAATACAACCAGAGGTGCTGAAAAGCAAATCACAGCTGCAGTGCACACGGATATCCCCGTGAGCAAAACACATTGTTATGCTGTGGGTGCTTCAGAGTCGACTTGAAACTTAAAATGCATGCATGCAGGAATATAACGATTCCTACATGGTTTTGTGAGAAAGTGCAATAAAGGTAGCACTGTTCTATAGGAGTGAGCCGTTTTAGTGCGTGGGAGTGGACGTACAGGCCCTCTCTTGACTTGTTATAACACATTTCTTGTACAAGAAGATCAACCTCCTTCAAATACGAGAATATTGAGGCTCTTAAAAGTGCTCACTGGCCATATGGGTGTGCGGAAACCAGCTGCACAGCCATTTTATAAAGCAATAACTTCCGAAGATATCACAGATTACAAGACGATAAAGCACAGATCAGAAATTCATTTTCAGAGGGAGAAGAGGAAAGAACTTATGTGTCATCATCTTTGCTGCATAAAATTCATAAATCAAGGTGAGGGAAGGAGCAGATGCATCAACATGAACACACAAACACAAACCTATCGCCCTGACTCTTATCCAAAGGGATCCCAATAAATTCATGTGTGCATGTAAGGGTAGGGGCAGAATCCATACTTTGGGTTCCACCCTCAGGTCGTGTTTTTGCAGAGGGACAGAAGGTAGCATTGTTTCTTGTAAATGAGTGAAAAAGAAAAGCAGTGGGGGCAATGCTGAGTCAGCTGTCTGTGAGAGGTGCTGCAGAAGTGCCCCAGGGCAAACTTGGAGCGGAAGACTGAACGTGCACACACTTACACTCATGTACACACTCAATGAAATGAATAGATATCTTAAGAAACACTCACACTGACAAACAATGCTGCCCTCACCCCCGGAATGGATTTCTTGTACTAATTTACACAGCAACAAGTGTAACCACTGCTGACCCCACTGAATGAAATGGTGCACTCACAATTTCTGTCACCTGACAGGCACATGTTCAACAGGACACTGGGTGAATTATTGCCTCTCCTTGGACCACTGAAGATGCTGAGATCAGCTTTATAGGAAAGAGGATATTTGATAGGTAGGCAAAAACAAACAGGCACCGACAGCCACATACACACACACACACACACTTGACAACACAGGAAGTGTGTTTATCTAGATTATAATTCCATGTTCCGTCTCAGAAATGCATGAATCCTAGCAATAAACTTACTTACTTACTTAATTAATTAACTGCTCTCCGATCTTCAATATAGAGTGACAAGGACGAAGAAAAAAGATATGGGACAAGCCAGAGAGAGAGAGAGAGAGAGAGAGAGAGAGAGAGAGAGAGAGAATTTGATTTGAACAATGTGAGGTAACCCTCAGAGGTCTTGTTCTACCGACAGGCAGCGGTGGGATGCATAGTTTTATACTTCATGAATTTGGAACGAAGCCCAAAGCCTCTTCGCCTGATTTGTGAATATTTAGATTGAAATAGACCAGGAGTTCCTGTCCTGCAGGGAAAAAAAACAGATAGACCCATCACTCAACAAATGAGTTGGTTTTGGGGACAGGAGGGGATAGATCATTAGATCAACAAGCAATTAGGCTCCCGAGTAGGAGAATAACCCACAACTGAACTGACTGCATGTAAAAAAAACAAACAAAAAAAACCCCACCACTCTCTTTCAAGTGGTCTCCATAGACTTCTGTCTGCATTGTTCTCTCCTCTCCTCACATCTCTGCCCTCACATCTTTCTTCATGTCCTGTTGGTAATGAATTGCTTTCTCCTCCTACCTTTTCTCTCTTTGCTGCATTCTTGACCTGACTGACAGTCTTGAATCTTCCTCTCTCTAGCTTACTGTGGTTAGCATACAGAGGCATGACACTAGTTGATCTCTGCTCACAACTCATCTCAGCTCAACTTACCTTATGTCAGCTGCAAACCTGACCAGGAGAGATGAAATGGTGATCTTGTCACTGTCAATCAATGTCACAACAAGTATTCTTTTGTCTTCTTTAGATTAATGACAATGAAAATCCCACTCTGAGTAATGGTTTCTTAACAGCATGTTGGCCAAATATGTAGAGCAAATGCCAAATTTCCAGTCTTTGGACAGGTTTCTTCTTTTGGCAGAGCAGTGATGTATTGATTGTTGAGGACAGGTGCTAAATGAGTAGGTCAGTACTATGACCTGGTCTCTGTTAGCAGTTATTAACAATGGCTAACAGACAGAGTTCAGAGTCTTCTTCAGAGAATACTACCAGTAAGCAATGCACTTGCTGAATGTGTCATTTAGTAACACAAGTAATATGTCATAGGTGGGGCACACATACACTTTTCAAGTAAGTTGCATGTACTAAGAATGTACAGTCTCAGAATGCATATAGCCCATCAGATTCTAATGTAATTGTAGACAGACGATTTATGGAGGCAGTGGAATAAGAATTACATTGGCTCGCCCTGCATGCATCACAAGGTGTGTGTGAGATAAATTGTAAATGTATATTTCTGAGTTAAAGGAAGCCAATGCAAAGGATTATAGCAAAGATGGGTTTTGGAAATAATGTTTTACTCAAATCCAATCAAAGTTACAGTACAGTATTCCATCCAGCTTTCCCCTTGGCATCACTCTGTAGGGTGTTTAAGGTTTTAAACCTTAATTAAGGGAAAAGCAGTCATGTGTATGCAGAATTTGACACAAAAAGGCATTCAAGCTTATGTGATAAATATGAGATTTACGGAAAATGTTTAATAATATTAAACATTTATCACTTCATATTTCACCAGCAGCCCAATATCAACTCTTAGCACCAGGTATGTCACAAGTTATGACTCATCGATATACTGTATTTTAGAAAATAGCAATTGCCTAATGAATTCTGAAGCAGGGTTTTGGAATTTGGGACTTTATAACAAGCTTTGAAAGACCACCTCTGCTTGTCTGAGGATAAAATGCATTGTGCAGGGAGTGTGTGTGACCCAGAGAAGGGCACATGTTGTGAGTTCGCGTTAGTGACCCTAAAGTAAAACCCTTGGCCTCCAAATACACACTTAACCCTAGCCCTCATCCATCACATGGGAGGGATAAGAGCCTTAACAGGCTTTGGAGTCATGCAATACACACACACACAGACACACACACACACACACACACATTCAAAAGTAGGCGTCAAAACCCCAGTTGACCCCTATTTCACAATTGTTTTTTGTTGCTCAGCCGATCAGAAAGATGGCAATCTTCGACTAAACCTGCAAACTGCTGAGCACATTAGCAGATATATGACTGCATAGACTTCCATATGTGAAATACTCAGAGGATCAATTGAAGGGTGACTTAAACATGTTTGACAGAGCGGACAAAAACCTCGGCAGAACAGAGAACAACTTAAAACAAAAAGCCAATCTGTGCTGCACCCCATTGGTATGCAGTTTCACTCTTCTGTCATTGTTCATTTTCAAACCACAATCCACCTAATGAGCTGCTTTTCCAACCCAGGTGTTCCATTTCTCCACAAGGTCATTGTAAAACACAATACAATTATTTGTGACAGAGGCATGACTCAAAACAAAGGAAGGACCATGGAGGATATTAATACTTGGGCTGAACTGCCTGTTAGGATTATGATTTATTCATTCATACAAAGTGATTCAAGAACAACTTTGCATATTTCTCATAAAGTACCAACATGTGTCAGTAGGGACTCATGAAACTCATTTCAGTCCAAGATCATCAGCTGAAATGTGCAGAACTTCTAACAAGTGGGGCCATTTATTCTTCACTCGAAGGCATCACGGTGGTGAAATCACTTAGCAAGTCTGGTCAGTGTAAGTCTTCACTACTCCCTGTCATCACGGTCTAATCTAACAGAAAAAGAGAGTGTGAGGAGGAATAAGAGAAGGCTGGAGAGGTTTCCCCAGGAATAAATTGATGATTGAAAGAGTGCAGTGTCCGAAGCCTACCTAGTCCGCTTTTGTTAAGAGTCGCTGTGCTGAAGAGTTCCTCCCAAAGAACACTCCCCCCGATCATTAATCATCTGTCCATTCTGGCCCTCGTCATAGCCTCTATTCCAAATCAAAACACACACCTATTCCCAAGATCAAATCCAACCATATTAACACACAGTCCACCTTGAGTCAGAGACATACACAAAGTTTATACTACTTCACTAGAACCACCTCCTTACCAAAACACAACTTGTCTTGACTTACTGTACCGGTCATCTCAAAAAGCCAATGCAGCAATGTCTGGAGTTGCAGAAACCCAAGTGAACAATACATACCCCCCCCACCCACCCCCTTCAAGTGTACTTAACACATCTTCCAATTAGATTACCTTTGAAACTCCATGTAGCACTACTATATATTGCTGTGTGTTGGAGAAGAGACAGGTGAAAAGAAGAAATAGTCAAATCTGCATTATAAAGAAAGACCCTCTTCTGATTAATTTTGACAACTACTAATGTACTAATATTGAGTAACTAATGCGTGACTATGTTTTTAAAATGAGAATCATGTCTGGATTCAATAGAAAGCAGTGCATGAGTGTGACAGCTAGAAAATGAAAGTGTCCAGCTAAAGAAAGAAACAATACCTCCAAAATTATCAGTCTGATGCCAGCACAGCTGTGAAAATTCACTGCCTGACCACTACTGCTAATGACAATAGACGAAAGAAGACTAAATTCAAGGTATGTGTGTGTTATTGTGTGAGACTTAACAAACCAGTGCACAATTTACCAGACAGTCGACGCCCCTGGACAGGCTGTTACCATGGTAACCTCCCAGCCAGGATTTTTTTTTTTGGCCCACACTTTTCCTTTGAACAGTTGGCCAATGAGAGACCAGGCGACTGAGAAAATTTGGCTGACTGCAAGTGCGTGCATGAATTGCACGTCCTTGCGTCCATGTGTCGGTGTGCATGAGCACAATTCATGAGCACAGAAGATCTCCGCTTCAAGTAAAGTTGTCTACACATAGATTGACCTGTATAATGCATGGCTCTTTGGCTCTGGTCAATTTTATTTCATCGAAGATGTAAGCATGCACAAAGGCACTGGGTATGTTGTTCCAATAGAAAAGAGGTGAAAAGGTAAACGAGTAAAGGAAATTGAGAGGACAAGGAGGCATTGGTATCCCAGGAAACTATTGGATAGCAATCCATCTCTGGCAGGCAAGGTATAGAGGAAATCTCTCGTGCCACTCAGCAGGCAGTAACATGTGCTTGTGCTACAATCTACATTGTAATCAGAAACTAGCAGGGGACTGACCACATTCATTGCCCACTGCCAGCTAAAAGATTCAAAAGAGGGAGAGTCAAGAAAGAGCTAGATGGAGAGACACATGACGCTGAGAGAAATCAACCAAGCAAAGATCGGAGCAGGGAGTATTTATTGGAAAGGCTTGATTGCACTACAATTACATTAGGGATCATAAAAGACTAGTGCATCACTTCAGAAAGATTTCAGGATGTTCACAAACATAACTGTCAAATTATATTTGATAACTCTTGGGCAGAAAATGGCTCTCCAGCAACGTGGAGTTCTCGCCCTCTGTGTTGAGACTACGGATCACGACTCACAAAGATAGATGATCGGAATGAGGTAATAAAATCAGCTGTTAAAAGCCCTGTCAATTACCTTGCAATTCTGTCACACAGTGAATAAAGTATATGTTCCAAGATGAGTGGCTCTCCCTTTATTTATTTTAGGGCGGCAGTGGCTAAGTGGTATCGCGGGTCGTCAAATGATTAAAGATTGGTGGTTCAATTCTCGCCCCCGCTGTGTCATTTGTCGTTGTGTCCTTGAGCAAGACACCTTACCCTCCTTGCCTTCAGTGAGGCACTCGCTGCTGTGTGAATGTGTGTGATTGTTCCGGTGGTGGTCAGAGGGGCCGTATGCGCAGATTGGCAGCCACACTTCCGTCAGTCTGCCCCGGGGCAGCTGTGGCTACACACGTAGTCTACCATCACCAAGTATGAATGAGGAATGAATGAATAATGGATCCAACGTAAAAACGATTTTGAGTGTCCAGAAAAGCGCTATATAAATCAAATCCATTATTATTATTATTATTATTTATACCAGTTTGTGTTGTGTAAGACCATTAGCTTCTTGTATCTCAGCGCTTGTCTCTTTAAAATAGGATCTAGTTCATTAACTTCATGGATAGATCAATTAATCTATAGCAGTTAGCCAAAGATGCCCACTCATGCTCTTCTTGTCCGTTTTCTCCTTCTTCGCGTGACATTGTATATTACACATACTGCCTCCAAACCTTTCTTTGCACCACTCAGAGCCTGCCATCAGTGGAGCTTAATCTGACAGGACAATGTGGACTTTAAATGATAAATCAGTATGGAGAGAATGAATCAAAGAAGGAGAGGAAAAACTTTATTCACTTGGAAAAAATAAGAAAATGCAGAATTGAGCAAATGAAGTTTAGCAACAGTTGGAATTTTATTAAGCAAACCAATCATGTGGAAAGAGACAGTCTTTATTTCTGAAGCTCTGCCTAACACACAAGGTGTACGCTCTGGTGCCGAGTTTGATTTTATTTTTCTTCTCTGTGTTTTTAACTGAAAAAGGATGTGGACTTAAAAAAAGATTAAGCATCATGGGGACATGCACATTGTATTAGAATGGTTTTATTTGTGCCAAGTGAATTAAGTCACAATTAAAACATGCATCAAGGAAAAGATGCACGTTAGAGTGACAACATAGACCATTTTGTTTTTATTGCATCTCTTGTATGACACACTTTAGAGATGATTAGATTGTTAAATGCACAAAGAATGCAGGCCTACCTGAATTTGAACTACAGTACATGATGCAAATTGTGAAAATTATAGTATTATAATTCTTCCCGAGGATTAAAAAAACTGTAGAGCATTGTTCTAGTACGCTCTGGCAGCACTACACCATTGAGTTCAGAGCAGCCACAATAATCTATATCCGTCATTAGCAAAAACAACAAAGGAAAAGAATAAACTGCGCAGGTAAGTGTTGTGAAAAGATATTATTTCACGTAAATGAGAATTTTGCGGTGCCATTTATGTTCAAACAACTTTCATCTCTTTGATGTTGTTCCAACATAATTGATTTTCTTGACTGTTGGATTGGATTTTGGATCCTTGTTAAAACTATAATAAAAATCTAGGAGCTGCTGACTATAATTAAGTAATGAGAACTTGAAAACAAATCACGCTGATGAGTCAATATGCTGTAAATAAAAGTAAGGACAGTTATTAATATCAGTTTAATTTAGATGTGTTTGCATTTGTATGTAAATGTGGAGCTCGGGATTATGAGTCAGTCGCTTGGCATCAAATTGACTAACTGGAGAAAGAAAGCTAACTAATCGTAAGATTGGGAAAGGAGCTAACGTTAGAGGAAAAGGTATCTGTCAAAAGAGCAAGTAGAAAAGAAATTTTAGAGAAGTGATAGTTCTGTTAGCTGACTACATGAACAGAACTGTATATAGCTACTTAAAGACCGTTTTTGTCAGATGCCCGAGGAGCATGTTGGATACAACATCGACTGTCCCATTCCAAATGGAAACCATAGCTGGACAGAATGTTTTTGCTGGTCAGCTAGTTTCACTCAGAATTTGTTGCCGTTTTCTGTGTCGTTCCTGCTGTTCGGACTCTCTGCTAAAAAACATGAAAATTGTTGGAACATTTATGACACTCTAAAATTATGTTGGTTATTTCTTCTCCTAACATAGCAGATGCCTAACGCCATATTGCTCACATGACTCCTTCTGGTTAATGCGCCGTGATTGGCTGGGCGCCATGATTGGTTGGGCGCTTGATTGACAGGTAGTGGGTGGAGTTGGTGACTGTGTAACAGCGTGAGACTTTTCATGTGAGCTTATTCAAATATATAGGTGGGGATATATACACATATATTTATATTTATATATATATACATATATATATATATATATATATATGTATTAGCGGGAACTCGTGGAAATTCCACGATAAAACGATGACTTCGTCAATTTTCCTTTTTTTCTTCACCATCACAACACAACAGGTTTTTGTCCGCTCTGTCAAACATGTTTAAGTCACCCTTCAATTGATCCTCTGAGTATTTCACATATGGAAGTCTATGCAGTCATATATCGGCTAATGTGCTCAGCAGTTTGCAGGTTTAGTCGAAGATTGCCATCTTTCTGATCGGCTGCTCTCAGGAGCTCTTGTTCACGCGATTCCTTCTGGCAGATGTGCCGGGATTGGTTGGGCACTTGATTGACAGGTAGTGGGTGGAGTTAAAAGCGTGACAGTGTGAGGTTTTCAATTGAGTTTATTCAAATATATAAGAGGGGAGATATCTACACACACACACACACGTACACATGTGTGTGTATATATATATTATATATATATATATACACATATATATATATACATACACATACTGTATATTGTATATATATACTGTATATACATATATACATATAGATAGATAGATAGATAGATAGATAGATAGATAGATAGATAGATAGATAGATAGATAGATAGATAGATAGATAGATAAACTTTTATTTATTTTCTTTACTTTCTTGTAATGACAATGGTGCAAATGGCGGAAACAAACACTGTGTCATGTAAATGACCATCCACACAATACAGCATGTTGTACAGGTGTCTGAAGTGACTGTTAGAGATGAAGACACTCAAAATATTCAGGGACTCATTTCAGCACTACTATTTATTCATAGCAACCTTGGCAAAGTGATGTGAGAGCACAGAGAAGAGGTTTTGTTATTTATCCCCAACGCAACTTGATTAGAACATTGTTTATTCCCTTTGTCCAAAGTTCCAAACCATTTCATTTTGCATTTTGTAATTATTTCAATTAGATGAGAATGATTATGAGAAAGACAAAGCACTTGGAAATTGGCTTAAAAACTAGAATCAATGTTAAACGATATTCAAATGTTTACAAACATACACATTTTGACTGATGAGAGAGAACAATTAACAGAAATCTGAGGTTAATAGACTGGTAACTACTATCTCAAGAACACATAAGATCATTGCCAGCCAATTTAATGCTTTAAGAGTTGTTCTCGCAAGGCTTAACAAAGGCTTCAAATACCCATGTATCCTAAAATACCCAGTCCCTTGGCTCAGGGTTGCAGCCCTATAATAATGAACATAGAGGCTTGTGTAAACGATGATTAACACACAGAAGGCAGCAAAGGAGTAAAATGATAAAACAACAGGAGAATGAATGTCCCTTCACTCTTCACCATTCCCTAATTTGACTCCTAATTTAGCGTACATAATATGATGTTTACACCAAAATACTCTGGCAAAAACAACCATGCAGGGTTGAATAACACGACTGCTCTTCCCTCTTGACGATCTCACTGGAGACCCCACCAATTTCAATATCATCGCCATATCCTGCAGAAGTGTAATATGTCTATTATCTATAGCTCACTGGTAAGTCTCCTTACCATGTCCTGCTGATGCTGACATTTTCACACATGGCAAAAGAGGTTGTCAAGTACAGCAGGGAGGACAGGCGTTAGTCCCTGATTAGATCTGGAGGAGGATGATGAGAAAAGAAAAAAGGAGGAAAGGTACATATCTGGCTTTTGAAATCTACTGGTGTACTTGTCGCCAATCAGCGATGCAGAGACAAATATGGAAGATAGAGAGAAGGTGTGAGCTACAGGAGAGGTCATCATCCCTCCAGTGTGCAATGGTGATAACATTAGCTGTCACAAAAAAGCTACATTAGTACAATCACACATTCACAATAGATTCTCCACCAGCTGTAAGAGAGTTTCTGTTGTTTGTTACCCTCCCCTTTTGATATCAGGCCTAATGGGAAATAATGATAAAATGCTCTTCTCAAAAAAAGGACACAAATTATGTGTGAAATGTGGGAGAGGAAAAGTGACCAGGATCAGGAAATGGAGTGTGACAAAGAGAAATGCAGAGAAGTGGGAAAGTGGGAGCAAAACAAAGTGAGAAAGCACTCATGAGTTCATCTTGTCACTCAAATCGTTGCTGCCAGAGCTCAACAATACATGTGTTGTGTAAAACAGCCATTTCACATTGCATACTAAGTGACGACAGGCTTTTATTTCTAAAGTTGACAATAGGCAACTGGGATTAAAAAATAAGGCTGCATAATAGAACCTTTTCCAACAGACAACGCAACTGCCCTGCCCAAAAGTAGATGGCTCTATTCATGGTGTAGTATATGTGTGCTTAAATGCAGACAAACAAAATAAGTCTCTTTATTTCAAACTGGGTGAGGATATATTCTTATACTGGGGCGGCAGTGGCTCAGCGGTAGAGCAGATGTCCTGCAGACAGATCACCCCAGCCATTGGTGGATCGAATCCCGCTCCCGCCATGATGCCACCAGGAGTGTGAGCTGACAGTGGGAGGTGTCAGCTCACCTCCCAGCCACTGCCGAGGCGCCCTTGAGCAAGGCGCCGTCCCCCCTACAAGCTGCTCAATTTGGGGCGCATTCAGAAGCTGCTGCCCGTCACTCTGCCTCCCAATGTGTGTAGTTTGTTGTGTGTATTAAATGCATGCTTACAGGCCCCCTTGTGTGCAGTGTTCAGGGGGCCTGTATATACTGTTAAAAACTAACACAGATTGTATATACTACCTGAGTGACAATGTAATTTCCCCTTGTGGGATTAATAAAGTGTACTTCTTCTTCTTCTACTGCAAAAAGCTAAATGGACATATTCATCAAACATTCTGTTGCATAATGTAAACGAACAGGGGCCAAACCTATTTTCTCGCATGCAATGCATCTGCTGCAATGAAGTCCTGCAAAAGGGACATAAGCTCACAGTACATCAATATTTATGTCATATTTACATCTCCATGACCTCCATGTGAACTTGTCAGAAAGCTGCATTCTTTAGCAGACAAACAGAAATGCATTATACCGCAGACTAGGTTGAAATAAACCATCAAATATAACAAACTCAATAGATAAACAAGTTACGAGACTAGTACTGAACACGAGAGAAAACCAAAACAAAATCAGAAGTAGAAATGCCAAAGAAGGTAAACCCCAAGGCTAGTGTGTCCACTAGAAACAACGATGAAGAAACAACAAACAGAATGGAGGCAGAACACACAAATGCTACGGAAAGGACTTGCTACCATTAGTAAGGACATTAATGGCCTCAAACAGGAGTTAAGACACAAACTAAGTGAAATTTAAACACAAACTGAAATGGGAGATGAATGAAGAAATGACGAGACTTTGGCAGAAAATAAACTGTAAACTCAAAGAAAATCACTGCAAACTTAAGGCGCAACAGGTGAGCATCACGTAGCTACAGACCCATGTGGCGGAGCTGGAGGGGTGGAGGACAGACGGGAATGAAAAACTCCTCACTGTTGAACTCGACCTACCAGAAGACACAAACTTTCAGATCCAAAATGCTCACCGGGCGCCTGCTCTGAGACTGAAACAAAATGCCGCCTTCCCTAGATCAGACGTGGTCAACTCTCTACCGTTTGAGATGAAGAAGATGATTCTAAAGAAAGTATGGCAAAAGAAGAGGTAAACAACTTCTGTTTCACTACGAATATCCATCTAAAGTAGTGCAGAAACAAAAAACATATGCGGGCATTAAAATGGCACTGAAAGGTCAGGGGATTCTCTTCCAGACACCGCTCGATGAAATACAGATTAATTGGACTAACGGAGTCAAGTCATATGACAGTGCGAGAGAAGCAACTTGGGACATGAAGGAGAGAGGACTCAGTGGACATACCAGAAGGATACACAGAGCCGGCAGCGGAGGGATGGAAAGAATGGCACAGTGATGGCCACAAGAAAAGGAACGGTGAGACAGCACACTGGGCGAGAGAGAGGTTGCAAGACTATCAATGAAAATCGTTAAAAGCTTGGCATAAGGAAACAACTAGGGTGGACTAGGAGGAAAAGAGGTATAGCTAAAATATACAACAGAATTCAGGTGTAAGAAAAAAGGAGATTGAAAGCCATACAAACATTAAATCAGCCTGAATACAGCAACAAAACGACTACACCAAAAATGAATACAGAGAGAGCACCTCAAGAGTTTTATTTCTCTTTTTCCTTTTCCTTCTTTTGACTTCTGTAGATTATATACAATTTATACCAACTGAGATATCAGGTGTTTTGAGTTGGACTAATCTAGGCGCTGTGAAAGTCCGAGGTCCAGAGATGGACCACGAGAGAAGATGGGAACTCCCCTTCCACCCAGTAACGAGAACTTTGATGTTTTTTAAGTTTCGTGTTACAAGTGTTAAATTAAATTATTTTTTTGTTTATTTTGTTGCTTTGGGGGTGCATTCTATAATAAAGTTAGAAAAGGAAAATGTGCAAATTGAATTCTCACAAGAGACTCATCCATATCAGATGGAAAACTGTAAATTTAAATTTAGACATGGTTGTGCGTGTGTGTGTTTGTTTTTTTGTTTTTTTGGGGGGGGGTTGTCTGAATATGGTTATTGACCACAGGATAGACACAACAAGTCTCAAAAGAATTAAAACACAGATAACCAGACTTATGCATTGGTCACTGGAGAAGATGGGAATGATATATTTATGGAGAAACCTACAGAAAGTACACACATTTTCCAGCTGTTCATAAAGTACATTCAAGGATAGATACTGTTGATGAAAGCATGAGATGACTACAGAGTTAAAGAATGTATCTGACTATAACCCAATATATTTAACGATAGATCTAAGAAATAAAAAAAAAGGCAAAAATATGAAGATTTAACATAGGAATATGAAATAATGAGCATAGAAAAGAAAAAGTTTAAAACTGAAATACAGAGATATATCAAGGACAACAATCCAACAGTATTGCCGTAGACACGGCAATACTGTTGGATGCCATGAAGGGAAAACTGAAAGCTAAAAAAAATAGGAACAGAGTGTTGAATGAGAAAAATACTAAACGTAAAAAATTTAAGGGAACTAGAAAAGGAAAACCAATAACCCAGGGTTGCTTCAACAAATTAAGGACTTTCAATCTGCAATTAATGACACGCTACTGGACGGAGCTGAAAAGAAAAACAAGTTCCTGAAACAGAACTATTATGAAGCAGACTCATGCGCCATTAAACTACTGAAAAAGCACATACCTAAACAACAATCAACAATCTACATTAAATCAGAGACTCACAGACAAATTAATTGAAATATGTACCAGAGAACATAGAGAAAATTTGGGGGAGGAGATATTGCGAGGAACTACTATACTCACAGCCAATTTTGGCAACGAAGAGGAAATCAGAACATTTTTAAACTCATTGGATCTGCCATTAATTGGCCACTTGCAAAAGGAGAAACTATGTCTGAAAGTTAAAAAACAATAAATCTCCAAGTAGTGATGGATACCCTGCTGAGTGGTATAAGATGTTCAGAAAGGAGCTGGTGTCACTATTTGTGCCTTCTTTTAACTGGACACTCCAAAATAATACAATTCCAACATTTTGGTCTGAAGCAATAAATACTGTCATCCCAAAGCAAGGAAGAGATCAAGAACAATCTGGTAACTACAGACAATATCACTGCTAAATGTAGACTACAAAATACATACACATTTATTTCTAAGAGATGTAACATGTTCACAGCAGAATTGATAAAGAAGAACCAAACAGGGTTTATAAAAGGGCAGAAAACCCAGGATAATGTCAGAAGAACTCTATGTATCATTGTACAGGCAAAAAGGGGAAAAAACTGAGTGCTGTTTCAATAAGCACAGACACAGGAAAAAGCGTATGAAAAATATTAGAGCGATTATGTGTGAGGTGCAGTCAAAAACCATGAAGGATGAATGAGCGACGACCTCCGACATTCAAAAAGGAAAAAGGATTGGTGAAATTCTCATCAAGAAAGAATGAATGTCTATTTGTCTAATGTATTAAAGGTTCTGCATCTGTTCTATTCAGTTCATTGGTTGAGCTAGTTGATAGAGCCATGTTCAACTGTCCATCCATCCATATTCTTGTAGACGACGTGATCGCAACCATCTTATCTTCAGCCGCTTTGTGGGGCACGTGTCTGCTGAAGCCTATTCCAGCCAGCTAAGGGCAAGAGGTGGAGCACATCCCGGATAAGATGCCAGTTTATCACGGGGCCCCATGAAAGACAAACAACCACTTGAGCTCACACTCATATCTACAGACAATTTGATGTATGTCCAATTTCACCTAAGCTTCATGCTTTTGGAGGTGGGAGGAAGATGGAGAACCCCCAGAAAGGAATCAAAAGGAACTTTCTTGATGTGAGACAACAGCCCTACCCACTGTGCCACTGCAATATCCTATGTTCTTCGTGTTTATAAAAAATATTCCCAATAAATTTTGCTGGCATGAAGGTCAATTAAAACGTTGATAAAATTGGCAGGTCTGTCAGGGATGAGGCTCAATTGTTCTGCTGTGAAACACAGAAAGAGCTAAAAAGCGCAATCTGAAAAAAAAAAATGAGAAGAGATATAATGAAAGCATATAATGAAAGCTTGTGGATGTGTGTTGTGTGTCACATTGTCATTAGGCGTTTTTGACATTGTGGACTTTCAGAGAAACATCACCAACTTGTCCAGTAGAGAATTAAGGGATACAAAAACAACAAGAGAAAATGGATTAAATGTATTAATGTCAAAATGCAATTAAATGGAAGGTAAGGTCTCTCAAGTGTGTGTGTTGACTCTTCACATTCACGCTCACACACACACAGACACACACACACACACACACACACAGTAGTACCTTGAGATGCGAGTTTAATT
Source organism: Antennarius maculatus (assembly GCA_013358685.1). Taxonomy (NCBI): domain Eukaryota; kingdom Metazoa; phylum Chordata; class Actinopteri; order Lophiiformes; family Antennariidae; genus Antennarius; species Antennarius maculatus. The sequence goes on along the minus strand of CM023619.1, from coordinate 7,536,207 downwards.
CATTCTGTGACCGAACTCGTAACTCAAACAAATTTTCCCCGTTTAAAATAATGAAAATCATTTTAATCCATTCTGGCCTTGTAAAGAAGCCCCAAACCCATGGCTCGAAATTAAATTTTTTTCTTGGTAGCACTTGTGCTACCAAATTTAGAAGTTAGTAGCACCAGCAAAGACTTTAGGAGCACCTACCCAAAAGCAAAGCAGCGATAGAGACCGCTCCAACCATCTCCGTTCTGCGCGCCTCTCTCCCTCGCCCAGGAGAGCAGCCGCAGGAGCGCAGTCCTGCTCAGACTGTTTCGCGCACATTCCCCAGCAGGTCCACACTCACATGTCCGCATCAAACAAACTGTCGCGGTAGTGCGTTCGAGGGTGCACACTCGACGCCTACGCGTTTTCCCAACATCCACACAAAACTGTATGAGAGATGCTCACCTGAGGATGATGCGTTGGTCCGCCTCTGGGTCAGAGGCCAAACCGAGGCACTACCTGGGTGTGGCTTAAATAAGCGCATTGTGGCGTGCTGTCAGGCCAGCCCGGTACCTGCCCTGGACTGAACCATTTTGGTTATTATTGGATTGTTTTGTATTTTAAAACATCACTAAAACATGTTTTCTGTTGACCCAAACTCCACCATGCCTTTAGTCAACGTTCGTTTGCATTTTTCTCTGTCATTTTGTCCTCAGCTCGGACTTCAGGGGATAATTCTGCGCAAAAGATCTGCTTTGTTTCGTAGTGGCGCTTCATGTTACCACTTTTAATTCATGCTCCTTGTTCAGACCATATGAGGTAAAATGGTTTTGAACTGCCTGACGGAGGAATAAACATAAATTTCGTCTACTCATTGTTAACCAGCGGTTTTCCTTGTTAACCTCCCTTCGTTTGGAGCTATGCTGTCTCCCTTCTTCTGTGCGAGCTGTCTCACTTCCTGGTGCAGTGACAGCGCAGGGTAGACAAACGATCTGATTGGCTGAACTGAGTGGCGTTATTACCGTATTAACTGGAGGAGCAGCGCCTGCCGTCTGTAGACGCGAACTGCAAGTAAAAATGTGCCAAGAAAATCTACTCTCGTGAATTTATCATGGAGTGGTCACGGGTCCGGACAGAACCATCACGGGGTCCGGATCCGGACCGTGGTCCGCCATTTGGTGACCCCTGCTCTATGGAGAGAGAGAAAGAACGAGAGAGAAAAAGAAAAAAAAGACGCACCAGATTTTTTTCCCTAGTCGCACTGGTGCTCCAAAATATATTTAATAGTTGCACTGATAAAAATTTGGGCGCATATGCGACCTGCCCAAACCCATCTAAATTATGAAATTATGAACAAGTATGACTTTACCAACCAATAGACATGCATACTTATGGTTTCATAATTTATTATATATAAGTTACGTAAACAATGGTAGAGTATTAATCATTAAAAAATACACAATAAAAAGGCCTAATTCTTTTTAGGTTAATGGTAGGCCTATGAGCCTAAATTCCAAACAGTTTAACATTCATATTTAGCACAAACTTTGAAACACGTGAAACATTTAATTTTCTGTGCCAGCCACAATGTGGAAGATCAACTAATTAGGCTCCCGGACCAGGTATAAGGGCCAATAATGCAAACATGGCAAGAGGCTTTAGCCTAATGTGAACTGTCTATCAAACATAACACTTTATAAATTAGAGGGGTCTCGTTGTGAAAGTTTCATTTTTTCAAGTCTCTACATATACATAGCGGTCCTCCCTAAGCCTACCAACTAGAATCTGGAAAACAAACTCTTCCTTTATCAATACATACAGTTTCAATACATAGGAATGTTACAGAATGCATTTGCTTGTTAATTTATGAATTCGATCACAGGATTATTCAAAGACTTTTGAGTGGATTTTGATCACATTGTACTGAGCGGTTGAGAATATTTTTTCTTTCTTTCTGTTTTTGCTTCAAACTTCAAGGAAAATGGTCATGATAGTTGGATGAAAACGATAGAACGAAAAAATGTTCTGAACCAGACTGTAGTAATATTTCAGAGCTCGTGGAAAATTTAGGACTGTCAGATAAAAAATAATGATGCTAAAGACTTGTATTTAATATAAAATTGCAGCTCAAATTGTGCTGATTGAGTTAGAACTGAAGACATCCAGCAGAAATTAAATGTAATTTATCTTGAAAAAATATCAAATTAATAAATCACACCAAATTCAGAGGCAGGTTTCTATGATAGTTTGTGAGAACCAAACTATCATGGGATTATTCCCTTTTGGTAAAATGGCACAATGGGGAAGTTGACCTGCTTTGGCCAAGGTTTGTCCTCTTTAAATGTGATCTACCATTGCAGTGCTATGAAGACCCAGGAACATTTATGGTATTGCATGGCTCAGATAGATATGGCATCCAATGAAACATTAAGCCTACATAGCAACAGTTTTCACAAATTAATAGACCGACAAATGCATACACAAGGCAATGCATAGTTTCATAAACATGGACAAATGAATGTGATATGCAATGACTAAATGTTTGAATGTAAATATTGAAAAGCAAAATCTAACATAGAAAAATTGCTGTAAATGTCATGTGTTGTCAGTTTTCCACTGCTGTGCACGCAGTCTTGTCATGGTGAATTCATACATATTCATACAATTCAGCATGCATGAGCATCAAAATATACACGAAGTGTATACACCTTGCCTGGCAAGTAGGAAACACTCGTGTGCACGCAAATGCACAGGCATAAGTTAGCAAGCACACACACACACACACATAAGTGAAAACACACCCTCCCTGGGCAGGACATATTGGATTAGGAGTGATTTTTTCTCTCTTGGCTCTGTCTCTGAGGTGCTAGATTAAATGCCATACCCACTTTACTACAGATGGCTCGAAAATAAATCACACTATCCATATACACATCCATGAAGAAATTTGCACACACACCTACCCACAAACAACACCACACACACACACACACACACGTCCACACACATGCGCACACACATGCATGCACGCACGCACACACGCACAAATACAAAGAAACATTCAGAGAGGGAGATATATAACACACTGGCACACGCAAACACTAAAGTACCCGTATGGGCCAATGCGTCAGCTCTTTGTATTGCAATCACTGAATCAATGGTTCTAAATTGATTATAGAAGAGCAGGGTCCAGAGATGTTCCCCTTGGCTTGCTGCCCTGGCCCTCTATTGATTAGATCTGAGAGAGCCAATTGCTTTCACACTGGATTAAGGTGTTCCAGAGCAGTGAGCAGGGATAGACAGAGATGGAATCTGAGAAAAAGAGTAGGGAGAGATAGAAACGGCTTCACTGGCAGAGAAGCAAACCAACAAAGTTCAGGACAACACTCATTACAAGTGTTTACATGACAACAGTTTTTCTTGATAAAAAGAAGCTTTCCCTTGGAGCTCACAGGGCAACATTGTGAAAATGGCGCTTGTGCATATGGACCTGCAAAAACAATTGCAGTGTGAATGCCAGGCAAGTAGTTGGTAGTATATTCACACCACACACCTACTAGGAAACTTCAACAATACAGACAGTTACTTAACACAAATGTGATTCTCTGATTACAGTGGTGGTGCAGTGGATCTACATTTTGCTGGAGGAACATTTATAAGCATTGTTTACCCAAAGATGTGACAATGGCGTTTGTTATAAGATTACACCCTCGAAACCAGTTTTTGTTGTTGTTGTTGTTGTTTCTTGGGTTTGCATGTGTGTGCCTCTAAAAGGCTGTTGTTAACACACTTTTAAAAACTTTATTGTAGAGAGAGCAGCCTTGACATATGGGGCAAACGTCCTACATACTGAGTTAATGTGTCCCACATCACTTTTGAGTTAAAAACTCGTCGCCATCGACAGAAAAACCAGTCTAAATATGAAAAATCTTCAAATCAATAACATACAAGCTGACATGCCTGCAAACACACACACACACACACACACACACACACACACACACACACACACACACACACACACACACACACACACACACACCTCCACATTGCAATCCTTCAGATCAGACAGCACTAACACAGATCAAGGGTGTAATCTCATTTGACCCTAGAGCTAAGTAGCCCAGGGCAACAGTATTACACTTCAAAGCTCCACTCTGAGTTTGTTACACATTCCAGCTCAAAAGTCTTACAGACTGTAACCTAGAGGAATCAAACCAAACTTTACTATCAGCCGACATCACAGGTTCTGTTCTGAAGTGGATCAAATAATAAATAACTGTGAGAAGTGGATAAATCTTCCTTCACAAGGTAGCTTCTCTTCTTTTCCGCTATATCTGTCTCTAAAGTATGCATTCAGCATCCCCTTCGGCACATTCATATTCCACTGGAGGCAGTATTAAGCAGGACATCCACTCAGCCCCCATCGCTCTTCCTCTCCATGCAACAATTAGCCGCTCATGCTTGGGGTTCTTTGTATGGATAAATGTGAAGGAAGGGAGAGGGTAAAGGAGGCCCCAGCCTCTGCTGAAGCCCTTTTGTCTGACCTGAGGTCCCTTTCTCAAATAATTTCCACAATGGAGAGGCTTCCAGTCCAGATTAAGCGCTTATGAAAATAAAGAACTGTGTGCTGTGAGATGGGGCCAGCGCAGACTATGTGGACTGATGTCGGGAAAGGCAGTAAAAGGTCCTCTCACTCGAAGCATTTCTCAGGGAGCAGAAGTCCTATTCAAAAGGCATTGGGGGTGTAAAGCATCACATTAACTGCATGAATCAGGCAAGCTCAATATACATTTAGTTAATACCTCTATTGTTACACTCCCTCTATGACTGCTCTCCTAGAAGAGCACAAGGTGAAGGAGGATAGAGGTAGAGAAAGGAGATTAAAGAGGCAGAAAGGATGGAGTAGGGAAGCGAAACAAGGGGGAAGGGGGAAGAACAGTATTTGCTGGCCCCTTCATGTATGTGCACATGCAAACATGCATGTGCACATACACAATAACATATATCTCTATACTGACTGAGTAGAGTCCAGTTAAACTCAATGCAAGTGGAGAAACTCAACTTGACTTGCAGAGCTGAACACCCTAATGAGTGGCCAAAAATGTTATCCGGTAATGTAGAGGTCAGTTTGCATAACAGCAAAGGACTGGGAGAAGAAAGGTTGGTAAAGAAATGGGGGGGTGGTGGCAGAGATATTGTGAAATTGACTGAGTGTATCAGCAAGTGTGCCTTTGTGTCCCTACCATTCTGCGTTCAGTTCATTCCCAAAGGGTCTTATTATGCTTTGCGCTGGCTCCAACACAAAGGCAGCATCTCTATATCTCAGTCCATGCAGCTCTCCTAGAGAACATTCTAGACACTGCAAATCCATTTGTTTGTCAGCATTTGTCCGTATTTGGACTCAGACTAATCAGATATCATTCACTTTAAGACGCATACAACTGTGCAGTATGGTCATCCAAAGCTGTTTAAGTCAATCCACTGGTCGAGCACTACAGTAACACCCCCTTAAGAGAACTAAGAGAACATCTTTGCTCTTTCAGACAAAGACATAGACAATGAACAATAATTTTAGAGGGTAAACCACAAGGCATCTCATTTCATCATTCCATTTTCTAATGATGAGGTATTTGTCTTCTCAAAGGAAAAAAACACACCTCTCCTTACTAAGTCACATTTTTAGATGAGCTGATGAGCTTCAGGGCCAGTAAATACTAACTTCATCTTGAGAGGAGTTGCCTTAAGTGTTGGCTCTTGAATGATTGAACATTATTATGATGTTATTGTTGTTTGTAAAATGTGCCTTGGGGTAATTTGTCAACAGTCTACAAGGATCATAACACCCAGTTATTAAAACCCGCCATCTAATCAAAGGACCCATTCAGACTGGGTAATAACATCTGTCCTGAGAGAGTACGCATTGTTATGAATGCACCCAAGATGCAAAGTCAAGCTCCATCATGGAACATAGCAAGCAGTGCTCAAAAACATTTTTTTTCCCCCGCCAGAATGATATGGGTTTTGCACAGTGCAACTTATGTGCTGATATTTGTCATACGATGCAGGATGCACAATCAGCATGTTTAAACATCTTTACCTACAGTGAGTATGAATTAGCTGGTGTACTGTGTTTGAACGTCCAGATTGCACAGCTAGTAGTGAGTTAGATTTGTTTTTGTATTTTTTTTGTAACGAATATATAAATTGATCATGCAATGAAGGATGCAGTCTTTCTAGAGAATGGATTATGTCAAGGTCTTCTGTACACATTTTTCTCCTATGAAATAAATATGTAGTGTGTTGTCCCTGCCCTTCAAAGACCCAGACTCAAGAATTGTCAAAGACTCTAGTTTAAAAGCGGAACTGGAATAAAGCACTTAAAAAAAGTAATTTTTGAAATAAAAAAGTAATTTCCGTATGAGGATTATTAAAGTATTTATTTTAAATAAAACATTGCTCAACCCACTTTTTTCCATAAGAGTATTTTCTTTCTCATGCATTCATGCCTCTACAAATAACAAAAAAATGGTTGGTGTCAACATAAAGTTCAGTAATAACTTTTGATAAGTTATTGGGTATACAATCAGTGGAATGCTGTTTGGGGGGGTTGTTGGTATAAACATCTAAAATTGTACACACAACAGCAATTCGTTGTAAACAATTGGAGGTTAATGTGACTTGCTTCATCTATTAAATCGGGAACAAAAGCAAAATACATTCCTTCTCCTCCACATTTCTTTCACTGGCATACAGGGTTTGCTTCTTTAGCAACTTACATTGAGGGTGATTAGTCTAAGATCCTGACTTACATAGACTCTTTTTGGTACTGTATGCCTTTCCTTCAAGGTAATCCCACAAATTATTTTATGAAAGTAACCATATTTGGTCAGTATGAGACTATATTGATTCTGTATGATGATGCTTGTCCCGTTTTCTTGCGCAAAGTTATTATCACTGCCATTGCTTTTTATTGTGCTTTAAATCAGTTCAAGTCTCTGTTGTGTGAGGTCCTCACAAAACACATTTTTCTCACATAATGTTGTTTTGCCTCAGCCTTCTTGCTTCCATTCACAAATCCATCAATGTCAGTCCCTGTCACTAGATCATTGCTGTTTCTCTTCCTTGCTCCACCTTTGTGCTCTTGAGATATCCTGTTCTTTATAATCACACGAGCGGCTGCAGCAGATCTACAGGCTTCCTCTATCCTTTTGTCCTGACTCTTCTCACTATCCTTCTATTCTTTGATACTGTTTTCATATTGTTTTTCCCCAACTGTGCTGCTAGAGCTCATCTTCTTCACATTTGCATTCCACAATGTTGTTATTGATCTTTCTCTTGTCAGCATATAAATCCTGTTGTTTCTGCACAGTCTGAACAATAGCAGGTATTGCTGGTATTATAGCACTTCAGCACTATTTTAATTAGGTCCTTAGTACCAAGGTCAGTCAGAACTGAATCTGTTACAGCCTCAGCCACTACCGTTATGAATATGTGAATGGTGTCCTTTTTAATCTCACTTTTCAAGCTCTTATAATTATTTAATTTTGTATGGTTGGCTTGTGATGATTACAGAGAAAAACTCTCCCAAAGGCACCAAACATGAGGACTGAAGTGACAGAATTACTCAGTTGCCAATTTGAAACTGATACTCAGAGTAATGGTGTTATGGTTTGATGTCATCTTCATTTTTAGGTTTTACATTGTAATATTATGTCTTACCCAATCTATGTAAACAATGCTACACAGTAAATACTTTGTAATAGGACAGCACAGAACTTATAGTTACAGACTGCATCTACCCAATGCAAAGTATAATGGGTGGGTGATGGTTTTCTAAAAGTATCCTGATAGAGACTGAGATGCAAGCTTAATTGCTCCCTATTAAAACATACTCTTTAGGGATTTCATTAGAGTCAAGCTGCCCCATCTGATGAGGACATGCTAAGCTCTCCCCTCATCTAGACTAAAACACACACACACACACACACACACACACACACACACACACACACCACACACACACACACACACACACACACACACACACACACACACACACACACACACACACACACACACACACACACACACACCCACAGATCTGACTATCCTGACAATGCGAATTCTAGTCTGGCAGAAAAAATGCAGCCCTACACTCCATGTGGGAAGTCAGATGGAGCACAAAGCAGTGCTCAATCAGAAGATTACCCAAACTTGCACTCTTTCTATTTTTCCATCTCCTTTTTTAACAATGCATCCCTAACATTCACACATACACATGTAGATGGACACAGACACATCCTATCCCATATCTTGTTTTCACAATCCAATATTCACACAATGTCTTTTCCATTTGCCATTTCTGAAGATTGACTTAGCAGGGGGTCTTTGGCAAGCCAGTTGACAGCAAAGGCAAAAATCAATAACTTGTCAAAGACACACCAGATTGAGCTTCATAGACTCTTCCTGCCAATTTAAAAGGAAATGTGTCCTCTGGTTTTGAAAGAATCCCGTGACCCAACCTTGAAAGGCAGCTACTGTATTTACTGTCTGTGAAAATGTCTATGTCTATGCAATGAAAAACATGCAATGACATGAAGATGAAGATCATTTGACGTGTCTAAAAGCTGGATGATTACATTTTCGAAAGGCTTTCCAAAATGTCGTGCAATGGGGCTGATAGGATATTACATGGGTCCATAATACAATAACACAAGTATTATACTTACATGTTTATAAGGGATATGGGGACAGCACTTAAAATTTGACTGTAGTGTTTGCTTCAAGTTGGCAGGAATTATGGCAGACATGAATTCAGTAAGAAATTGGACATGAAACATTCAGCTTGAACTGATGAAAATGGGTGTTTGTGCATTGATTTGCAAGCCTTCCACAAAAGAAAGAAAAGAATCACAAAGCTGCAGTACAAAGTCCTGAGATTTCAAGCTCCAAATTCATTTCAAAGCACCCTTGAGGATTGGCGAAATTAATAAAAGACATGGCATAAAGGCAGTTGTGGATTTCAAGATTTGCTTACCAAAAAATAATCTCAGAATGCTAACCACATGTTAAGCAGCTTCATTTAGTTCAAAAAGGAAGTGTGACCTTTTAGATTATTTTTTTTCCTTAGATAAAAAGAGCAGTACACTAACCACATAAGAATGTCGTTGTCATCATTTTGGAAATTCCACTTTTATTTTTACTTCAACTCTACAAATACAATTACATAATGAGATACAGATAAAGTGGAAGCAAATCTGAAAACTGGGAATACTGTATTAAACCATACTGCTTTCCAATTGTGCATGACTAGACACCACTCAGGCCAAGTGAGGAAACACACAAATTTAATAATTGGTTGAAATGATGACTTAATCTGTTTTCTAAAATCTGGACTTTTCCCACTCCGTTATGCTGCCATGTTCCCCTCTAAAATGCAATTATAATTAGATCGTCAGTCCACAGGTTTAACAACATAACCACCACTAACCAACATCTGTTATCCTACTGCTGATAACCTCTAGCAAAGGATGAGACAATTTCCTTGAATTAAAAGATGTCCCTCTGCTGTCAAGCCAAACAGGTCTGGCAGTGTTATTAGCAAAACAGTGAATATTGATGGACAGGGATGAGGCAGAAGAAGAATCAACAAATGAGGGTACGCGGAGAGGGGGAAGTGTTTGCATTTTCTCAACCAGAGGGCACCATCTGTGGAGAGGCTCAGCATGTCTCTTCATTACTGCCTGATGGAGTTTACGCCAGGGAAGGGTGAGTTGGGGGGGAGAAAAGTACAAGAGGAGTTCAGGCAAATTTCTATGTGCTGCCTAAGTTGATTTTTAGGTTATTTTCACTTGTGAAGAAGAGGCAGACAATTTTTCCTAATTACTTTTTGTCATATTCTTAACAAAAACCATAATGTAAAAGCAAAAAATTCAAGGCTTTGATTGATGGGGGTCACAATTGGTGTGAGAGGGTGAAGTGGAGGCCCTCATAACGGTGGCCTTTTGTGTTTTGCTGGCGAGGACAACGTAGGCAAATTAAGCAGAGCCCCAGCCATCTGCTGAATGTTAGGCTTCTTTGTCTCTTTGTGTTCCAGTGACTCTCACTGGCCTCAACATCCTGTGTCCATCACTGACTGGGGAGAGGAGTGGACACAATAGATGAGGAATAGACAGGACAACAAACATGACTGAGGCCTGGTAGAGGAATGTGAATGAAAGGGATTTAGAAAAGAAAAATGGAAGAAATGTTGGGTCATAGCGGTGCCTTCTCAAAAAAGTTCCCGTCCTATAAACTAAGGGCAAGACCAAGTGAGAGATGATAATAAAAGGCTCCTGTGAGCAAATAAATGGCCTGAAAGGAACTGGAGGTTAAAGAACCAGAAAAAACAGAGGCTGAAAGGAAGGACAGAGTGAAAAATAATAGTAATGGAAGTATGTGTCCCTCCATAGGGGATAAGAACAGCTCGGTGGTTGGTGGGTACTTCCATTATGTGTGAACAAAATCTCAAAATTCCCTTCACATTATTAAGGAGTGAGTGCCATCTTTGCAGTGAAAGTGGTGCATCTGTGTTTGGGGTCATTAGAAACACTCTGTTTGGGCGTTAAATTCAAAGAGTCTTTGTTTGGGTCACACTCTTTCACCACTGCTCTCTGCTATTCCTCCATTCAGCCCATTGAAAGCCATGGAACAAGAAGTCTTTCACACTAAACTCTTTCTTACAGCTTTACTCTATTTATTCCTCCAACTACTCCATTTTTGTCCTTTTTGTCTTCGTCACACTGGCGCTCAATGCCACAAGACTAATAGGAACAGGAAGAGTCACATGTTTACTTAATTGGGCTTCAAGGTGACTTAGTCAGTCTAGGTGTGTTTGTGTGTGTGTGTGTGTGTGTGTGTGTGTGTGTGTGTGTGTGTGTGTGTGTGTGTGTGTGTGTGTGTCTGTGTGTGTGTGTCTGTGTGTGTGTGTGTGTGTGTCTGTGTGTGTGTGTGTGTGTGTGTGTGTGTGTGTGTGTGTGTGTGTGTGTGTGTGTGTGTCTGTGTGTGTGTGGGCAGGTGAGTAGACATGGTTGCTTCTCTGCAAATGAAATAAACTCTGTGCAACAGAAAGTCAAATGGGCTGGAATTGGCCCTAATAGCTTACTAGGCCGTTGTGGACCAACATGCCAGAAAAAAAAAAACCACATCCTTTACACTCAATTAAGAACAAAGCATCGGTAGACCCCAAAGAAAAGTCAAACCAAAGTTTTCAAGTTAAAGAAAAAGTGGTGATTGCATGAGTTTGAAATAATTTTTAATCTCATTTCACTCTAATTCTCCACTCTACTCAATAGAGGGGACTATGTCATCTGTTTCGTGTCAGTGATGATAAATAGTGGGAACATAATGGGGTTTATAAGGTTTCTGTCTAGGGTTAATAATGTGAAAAATGCCTCTTGAACACTACATTTCACAAAAAAAAAAAAAAAAAGCTTGCATAGAAGACTAATATTTGTGTTTGACTGTAAGCCTAAGATGTGTGTAAATGCGTGCGTCAGTGCATGTGTGTGTGCTCATGCCCCATGATGGCAGCCATTAGATAGGAGTAAGGCAGCCATGATGAATCGGCACTTAGCCCAGGGAAACGCAGTTGCTCAATGGGCTGTGAATCTCCCGCTGCTACTGTCAGCCTGCAGAATGTTAAATAAAGTTATTTGAATATTTGTAATATTAATGTACCAGCATGTCAAAAGCCCTCTGGAGCTGAACGCTGAGAGAAAATATGAGGAGATTCATATCATCATGCAGACTTATAGGACTGTTGTGGTAAAGAAATTCTGTACCCTACTAAATACACTACTAAATAAATTCTTAATTATGCACAGATTATATTAAGGATGGATGGGTGAGATAAACAGGTCAATGAATAACTTACTAGAACATATTTTCAATTATAATGTAAGTAATTATGATTCTTATCGTTCCTATTTCTGTATCAAATATACAAAAACAGAAATGCAAATTTTTAACCATCCTCAGCCACAAACATCGTCTCCAAGCCCTAACAGGTGAGGCAACTCTGAGAAGACATCTGCTTTGCATAGGAATGGACAGCTGGGAAGTTTGCATAGGAATTTTGAAGCAATTAGCTTTTAGCGTGCTAACTGGCTGCGAAGACGACAAAACATAGCTGAGGGTCTTGTTAAAAAAAAAATCTCCTAGCTTTCCTTCTGCTATCATAACAGACTCTTATGAGCCCAATAATGAGCTTCTAACAGCTAAATGAAAAAAAAATAAAATAAAATAATCGGTCCATGTGTATAAATGTGTATTTAACATATGTGTTAACATGGATGTCATTAAGTCATAACACTTGGCTTATCCAGAACTTTTAATAACTTCATATATGAGAAAAAGCAACATTAAAATGATCAACGACTGTATCAGATTATTAAAAACGATAACAGAAGAACGTAAAGTAAAATCTAATCAAGGTTAGTCTAATAACCACTCAGCTGGAGACCATGAAAATGAATATAATGGTCCAGTAAGACCATGAAGTCAGTGTTTCTAAGGTGCTTCAGGAGCAGGAGACACCAGACAAGACAAGCTTTGCGTCAGTGGAGGTAGCAGGGTGCTATTTGGAGTGTCTCTGCTCGATTTAACAGGGAGGTGATAAAATATTTAGCAGATTGCTTACATGGCCAAGGGAGGAGGAATGGCGTGTGTGTGTGTGTGTGCGTGTGTGTGCATGTATGGTGGCGTGGGGGGCAGAGAGAAGAAGAGACAAAAAATGGCTGATGTGGGAACTGGGGAGCTGGTAATGAGGATGGCATGCTGGCATCATCGTTACACAGCACAACAACTCTACATGGTCTCTCTCTGTCCAACAAACAGCACACACACACGTACGTGCACACACACACACACACACACACACACACACACACACACACACAAACACACACAAACATATAAACACACAAAGAAACATACAGTCGCTAATTAAAACATATATTAGAGGTGGCACAATGACGTACAGGGAGGCTCTCATACGTACTGACACAACAAAAACATGTTTGAACACGCATGCACACACACACACACACACACACACACACACACACACGAAGTTAAGGCCATTTGTATCTGTCACTCATCATACTAATAAAAATCATTAATTTATCACTTCTAACATCTTTTATGATCTTTCACCAAATAGCAGTCAAATACTCTACAGGGTGATGACATGTAGGAAAACACTGTTACAACATTACAGTATACAGGTATATCTTATTTTCTGCAGACGGACAGAATCGTGCTATTGGTCTGTTTAGCATAGCTCAAAACAGAAGCTGTTTTTTATTTCCTACTGTGCTTTGAAGCCGCGGTGACTTCCCTTTCCTTTGTAATACCGTTACTTCTCATGTTGATCTCAACGAGGGGCATTATTTCAGCATGAAACTGTGTGCTCTCATATTCTTTTTGTTCCTGTTACTTCATATCTAATGGGCAATTACTTCAGACCCAATGCTGAGGCCATGTTATTGCACCAACCCCCAATTGATTGGTTGCCCATAGTACTCAGCTTGCACAAGCACTTTAAGGTTTCCTTTCCTTGTTTAGATAATGGATTGCAATCCACTGAAAAGAGACTGTGTGGAAAATAAAAGGTTGAGATTGCTCTTATTGGAGGGGCCTTTCAGTGGAGATGAGAGGAGAACAGATTCCATAGTAGCCTCCAGAGAGTAAGCTACTTATGAGTCACGAATGGCAACGCACTCGGTTTCTCTTTAAACTCTGTAGACTCTTTTTCTCTATGTAGACATACCCAAGGTTGCATTTGAATGCAATTTCTGCTGATAGTGTATCACTCAATAAACACCATTACAAACAAATACAAAAGGATGCAGGACGGGGTCATTATGACATATTTCCAAACCGTTTTTTGCATTAGAGCTGCTGTTGCTAGAGTCAATCAGATCACAAGATGAAGAATAACATAAGTTAGTTATATGTTGTTGGCAACACATAAAGTTGTTTTGAAACATAAAGTTCATCTTCATGTTGTTTCTGGCTTTCTTGCACCTTTTGGTGGTTTCTAGCAGCTAGCCCAGGTAGCAGTGGTGTTAGCAGAATGCTGGTAGACAGAAGCTTTGCTACTGTACTATAATAAAAGAACTATCACTCTTAGTCACTCTTGTTTTACCTCAGTTTCTATTACTCTTAATCTATATATTTTTTTATTTATTGGCCTTTGCGTTTTCACCCAACTGACTTCCAATTGAGGGGCAGCAGTAGTTCAGTCCACTAGATAGTGGGCTGGGGATCGAAAACATGTAAGCTGGCAGTGGGAGGTACCAGCTCACCGCCTGAGCACTGCCGAGGTGCCCTTGAGCAAGGCACCCCCCCCCACAAGCTGCTCATTGAGGGTGCACCAGGATGGACCTGCCAGCCACTCTGCATCTCAACCTGTGTGTAGTGCATGCCTACAAGCCTTCTGTGTGTTTTTGATTGTTTCAGGGGCCTGTACACACATATACATATATGCATGCCAAAAATACATTGGAAAAACATGAGTGGAAAAATAATTTTCCGAAGAGGGATTAATAAAATATGTTTCTTCTTCTTCTTGTGCAGGGGTAGCTACAGGGAAAAAAAAATATTGACCTTGTTTGGCTGAAAAATATCTCATGGTACATTTGTGTTTTAAATGGAGTCTTTATTTTACCTGTAAGTGATCAACTGTAAGAGGACAGTGCTTGTCAAATAAACAGTGGAATCAGTATTTATTTGATATCAACAAGGTTAAACTGATCACTGAAAATGAAAAGACTTATCACTAATGAGCTAATGGTTTAAAGTTTGACTCACACCATGTTCTCTACAACATGCTTGTGGAATTTACAGCACCAGGTGATGAAAAGTACATTATATATATTTAACATCAACCTCTACAGGTGAACAACTCCCACAAGACGCTTTCCAAATTGCTATATTTTCATCAGAAAGTGACCTGTTAAACACAACACAGCAAGAAGTGTGCTAGCTTGCTGTGGGTAAATACAGAAAGAAGACAAAGGGATCGTGGGAATCAGTGGAAATACACGTCACCTCCTCCGTTCAAGGAGTATTTGTAGTGTAGTGCCTGTGCGTGAGTCTGTGGGTGTCTGCGGTGTTTACAGAAGTGCCAATGCCCCCTGCTGACACTAGCTACAACAAGCTTCCAACTAACACCTGAATTACTCTGCTGTGAATGTGTACGTTTGGGGTAAAAATGGAGAAAGCAAAGAAATTCGGAAAGGAAAAGATCGAGCATCAAGATGAGCAAAGGAAATATAACTTTTTGCATCATCATTTTCATTTGAAAGTAATTTTAACAACCACAGTAGCTTTTGTGTGTGTGTGTGTGTGTGTGTGTGTGTGTGTGTGTGTGTGTGTGTGTGTGTGTGTGTGTGTGTGTGTGTGTGTGTGTGTGTGTGTGTGAGTGTGTGTGTGTGTGTGTGTGTGTGTGTGTGTGATTGTGGTTAGCTTTCGGTATAGAGCGAAGTAAGGAGGATACAGCAAACCCAGTCACACACTGAGCTTTGTAGATATGTGGCACTCTCATATCTATTTATTGATCAGAGCTGATGTGCATCAATCAGTCTTATCTGGGCTCCACACACTCTCCTGCTAACCTCCAGAGGCAGGCCAACCCACACTTTGCCATACTGAGAGCCTTAAGCCACTCACATTATCACCAGACACCTTGAGCAAATGTTCTCTTTGTATGTGTGTTTGACTGTGAAAAAAGGATCTGTAGTTTTAAAGGTGCATTAGAGGACAGATGGAAAGCAAGATAAAGTGATCACTTGAACTAAAAACCTTTGATTCACTTTGTTTTAATGCACGCATTATTGTCTATTCTGTAGAACAGAGTATTCGCAAAGTGCTGTGGCAGAATCAAATCTCTTGCCATTTGCAAAACAAACTACCCAGAATGTTTGCATTCACAACAGATTAAACACCAATGCTAATGCACTTTTCTTTTAAACCAAAGGTGGACATGATCAAGGAAGAATTGCAACACACCAGGCTGAACAAAATGAATGAAACAGTCAATTTAGCTCTCCCCGACTTGTGATTCAGCGTATGCTGATGCCTCGGTAGATGCAAGCTTAAAATAGAAGAAATTCATGTCGACCGTCGCCAATGAAGTGATGACGAGTCATCCATCATCTTCTAAGTGGTGAAAAACAGAATCTGTAAATAGGATGCTGCACATATCGAATCGGACTTCCGTACTTACCTCGGCATATGTTGCCGTTGTCAGGCTCAAAGCCAGCCTTGCATGTGCAACTGCCAATTGGAACCATCCATTCTCCATCTCCATTGCAGTACAGCTTAATAGGGACATCCACTTCCTCGGAGTTGGGAATGCAGATTCCTCTGGCTATAACCAGGGAGGTGCTCTCAGCCCCTGTCATAGTTTCTGGAAAAATTGCAAAGTTCTGGACCACACTTGGGCACTTCTTATAAAAGACCCTGACTGACAGCAGAGACATGCAGGCACCGTAGTCCTGAAATGCCAGGTAGAAGCCGTTTTTAGACAACGGGCCGAAGCTCCTCACTTCCGTGTTGACCTTCATCAGGCGTCCACCAAAGTCTACCTGTGAAAAGCTTTCATCTGCAGCAATGGTGTCCACCTTTAGGTAAGGGGCCTCCATCCAGAAAGCGGTGCCTTTTGTGGCAATAACAGCATCCGTTTCATAGTAGTAGAGGTTAAAAGTCTCCTTGCATGAGCCGGGAACATTGGGGATGGAGCTGCAGTCGCGCACCGTGAATCGAATCTCTACATAGATTCTCTGAGCTCCACGTCGATCAATGAAGGTGGTGAGGAGCCAGTTATTTTGACTGGGCTCGAAGACGTTACACACCTGGTAGGTCCTGATGGTGTTGAGGTTTTCATCATAGCCGCTCACCTCTTCCCACTACAAGTAGAGAAAGACGGACACAGTTAATCATACTGTGAGAAATAAGCCGCATTAATTTTAACATAAGAATATGAATATTAGATTAGCAACAGATAAGTTTGTTCCTACAACAATAATTTCCCTAAATTACTAAATATCATTCCACTTTCTGGATTAAAAGAAATCAGCCCATTGAGAAACAGAGCATATTTATCCTTTCAACATACAAAAAATATCTTTCTTTTTCTGAATGATGAAACATCCCATAAGTGCCGCAACAGCGAAAAAAAACCACCTTGCCGTCTTGTTCTGTAACTGCATTCATCCACTATAGTATGTGCACTGCCACTGAAAAAAAGCATGTGCCCACTAATTGCTTTGGTTGCGCTGCAATTTGCCGCCTATGCTGAGCATGGCAGGGCACTAAGTTGACGCGTTGTGAATTATGGTGTGTAACAAATTCAAAATTATGCACTATTGAATTACAATTAAACAGATGGGGGCTACTACATGGCAGCCAATGGCCGGTCTGATGGAAAGGCATTTGCACTTGGACAGAAGCGAAATTCATGGCAAGTCATTTCGTGCAGGTGTGACCCAGAAAGCATGTTGGATGAGCATGAGAAGTCCTTTGGGTTTTCAATGCAGCACACCAAATCCCAATGAAAATGTACTCCTCACGTTTTGACACAGTTAATGAGAATCAGGAAGATAAATATTTTAAATCAATAAAAGTATAGTTTCAGGTGGAATTGTCCAGTTGGACAAATGTTTGGAAAGACAGAGCAGCAGTCTACTAAATGTAATATCTAAATATACAGTATATGTCTATTTTCAGATTAAATGTGTTACACTTTGACATAGAGCAGCAGAGTAGAAAGATAAAACACAAAAGCTAAGTAAAATTTGACACTCACATTAATCCTTGTTGATTTAAAATGACATTTTGTGGAGGAGAGATAGAAATGAGAATTTTTGAAATATTTCCTTACTTCACATCTATTATAGTAATACATTTCTTTTACTCCTATTTGAAGCATCAGCTTGGCTCACAGATTAATTTCCCTGAATTTCCACCCCACCAATGATCCAAACAGCTGTAGGCGAGGAGGAGTTAATGAGGTCTAGGTTGGAGAGTGAGAGGTCCCCAAGTCAGTTCATGTTTCTAGTGTGGATATATATCTCCTGGTTCTTCCTCCTTCTCCTGGCCTTTACAAGCCCAGCTGCTAAATCAGGGCTAATGGAGAGAAGACATCAACTCTCCCAACAAACTGGTCCGATGACGGAAGGAATGCAGAAATCTTGTTAGACGAGTCCATAAAATGACATGAGCCAAGATATACTGGACACAAGTGAGCCATCAAATCTGGGGTTTGAAAGTATACAGAAGCCAAGGGGTATGAATAGAATATATGGCAATAAGTGGGGGAAAGTTCTCAGGTCAGTTGGGGCCAAGGAGAAGGAGAGAGTTCAGACACATGGACAACAGTGATGCTACTGACATGACAAACAGGTTTAGAGAAATCTGAGGTGCAAATTAAACATTTTTTTCAGTGCTGCTCCCCCTGAGCTCATTCTGCTATAGTCTTCTACCCTTCTCCTATCTTTCCCTTATGTTCTCAGCTCTCGTCTCGGCTCTGTAATGACCATTCATCAGCATTACAGGAACCTGTCCCTTTCAGCACTGGCTGTTCATTAATACAGCCAGCCCTAGGCTCTTCTGCACCCGTCTGTTGTAGTCTAGGAGGGGGTCCTCACTGCCCATCGTCTAGCCAAATGACCACCATCGTTCATGCCAGAGAGAGGCCTGAGGCTCGCCGATAATGCCTGTCTCATATCTGTCCAGAAATTCATTGGTTCATAAAATAATGAACTATATTTCTTATTATTTCCCTTTGGTTGAGATTCTGTGTCATCATTGTGTCAGAGACAAACAAAACTATTAAAGGGGAGCGAGCTACAAAAAAGTCTTTTTTGGCCATTTCATATTCATCCGTTGCTTACATCTCTATGTTTGTGTGTGTGTGTGTGTGTGTGTGTGTGTGTGTGTGCGTGCGTGCGTGCGTGCGTGCGTGCGTGCGTGTGTGCATGTAGAGAACGTGCTGTTTATAATTTGCTGGTTTGCCAACCACATATTGATTTGCTGGCTGTTGTTTTGCTGCTGAAGACCTGAGGGCTACACATCAAATTCCTGCTTCCATAGGCCCAAAACTTTTGATTACCTTTACCAACGATATCCTTCTTTTAGCATCTTTAGCATTTGTTATCTCATTGTAATTATTAAATGCATGTGACGCATGTGTCTAAATCAACAGCTCATATATTACTTTTACATCAGTGCACTGATTGGTATCCTAGTTCTACTTTTTACTTTTTTTGCGATCCTTTAAGAGCATTTAAAAATCCAATATACCTCCTGCAGTACTTTATGATATCTCTCTGACCTTGCCGGAGAGAGAAGGCATCATCACTTGTCACCTTATGGATAATGGAATTCCCAGGTCTTTCCATCCATTTCCTCTTCAAGAATTGTTCTGTAAAGTAATACCCTGCGCTGTGGATATTTAGTTGCTGCATTACGGACCTAAGCACACATATATGTTTGGGTCCTGTATCATTCAAATCAGTCGATGATGAGGGTGGAGACCATTATATAAATGTTCCAGAGTGCATTCCTCTTTTGAACCACCCTACCACACCCCAGCTACTGTATATACTGCCTACAAATTCTGGTTCAAAGAGATTATGTGTCTTTGTGGCAGATACAAACCTCAATGTTTTAGAGGATATGGGTTTGTTAGAAACTAACAAAAATTGACTTTTAAGACTTACCAGCATCACTTTGAAGAGTATTTTATGTCTCTATAAAGTCACTTAGTTAAAATTGGCTGGCAGTATTCATCTACTGCCTGGTTGAACAGCCCAGTTTCCTAGCCTCTGATATTCTGTTTTTCCCAAGAACCACATCACAGTTGGCATTGACTCATTTAGGCTTATCAAAACAGCTAAATTTGAAATTCCTCGTTTCAATCTGAGGAAAGGAAAATAAAAATTCAGTTTGCCCTTATTAGGGCATTTCCTCAATTCTGCACGACCATTAAACTAAACAGGAAACATAAAACAGTCTAACAACTGGATGACAATGGATGACGTTTGGTATGATGCCACATAGCTATAAAAGTGGTGGTGTAAACATTACAAGGGAGCGATGGTGAAACATTAAGAAAATTGGATTATGGTAACTCCAGAGAAAGCAATATATAGCATCTTTTGAAATTAAATTAGTTGAGGTTGGGCCTTCTCCTGGGTGGACACATTGTGTTTTGCTGCTACTCTGGTCCATAGCGGTACGGTTATTTGTTAGCTTCTTAAACAGGTATTGCTGGTGATTCTCCATGAACCAAGTTCATGTTGACTGTCATCTGCTGTAACCTTTGTATTCTAATGTCCCAAAGATTTTCTGACTCTCATATCTATTTATAGACTCTACTGTTTATCAGTGGTCACCTCAACACTGTGTGTCAAGCCCGGAACACCACTAGCCAGACAGACAGTTCTTGGCTCAATGTTAGATGCATACATTTGAGAATCACTATATATCTATATCTCATTACCAATTTCAGAGCCTCTTTACACAACATTCATTTTTATGAGCACCATCACCCATCGGCTACACTCTAATAGCTTTGCGTTTGCCAGTAATATAAGAGACTCTCTGCCCCTGCCCCTGATTGTCAAGTGTGCCCATTGTGTTTGTCATTATGGCCGCTCTGTTTCATAAGCAGGAGATGGACGAGCTATAGATTCACAAAGCGACTAATGTTTGCATTAATGACTATTCACAGCTAGCTGAGCCGCAACAGGAAGTGTAGTGGAATGAAAGAGACAGAGTGATGGATAAAAGAGAAATACAAGAGTAAAAAGAAATCAAAGAGAAGGACCGACTGTAATATATTCAGGCTGATGTTCCTTTTTCCACAGCCTCAGTTCACTGCCATCAAGCCATCGATACTTTGCCCTCATAAAGGCCATTCATCACATTGATCTGCTGCCATTACTTTCAAAGGCTAAAATAACACAGAGCTGCTCAGACGGCCACAGTCTTCCTGTAGAGGAGTACAGCATCCAACAGAGAGCTGGGTATAAAAGAGCCCCAATCACAAGCTAAGGGTAATCCATCAGAATATGGATGCAACACCTGCAGACAATAATGGGAGGAGTGTGCTCAACTACTGATTAATTCAAATGAAAACCAGGACAGGAGCAACTTCAAGCATGCAGCAAGATTCCAGCCATGCCGTGCCATAAATAAGAACATACTGTATGTAACAATAATATGAAAGGTCATATAGTCCCTTTTCTCCAATGGAACTTTTTAGTTGGAAATCCTGGATCTTTTCAAGAATTGTATTATAAGGTTAGCTTAAGGAATCTAGATTTTAATGTAGCCTCTAGGCTATATCTGCAGCTCGGGAAAAGATCCTCTCCATGTAGTTCTAGCGAATGACCATGACTACATCTTGTTAAATTTCATCAAGCTGGCCAATGCAAGTTTGGAATAGCTTGTTTACAGCAGTTAAACAACACTCAGGAATTAAGATTTAACTTCTTTCGGTGTTAGTAAATACACCTTTTGAATTTGTGGAAAACAGAGATGGGTATGTGAATAGTGATTGAGTGACCTACAGAAGCAGAGCAATTAGAATTACTTTTTTTTTTATCAATAATAAGAAGAACAAAACCTGAATGAATCGTAATTATTTTGTCAACTGGCGTTTTGTAGTTTTGGGAGGATTTCAGTGTTTTTCTCTATCTCTGCAGGTCTGCTTTCCAATAATCAATACGGTCATATTGTGTTCCTACAGACTAGCCTCAAATCAGCACTGTTTGTTTTTCCCATGCTGAGAGGTTGAAAAAGTCCACAAGAAAAGTCTCTTCTTTTTTCGTCAAAAAATTGAATTATTAAATTCCCAATGGCTTCTGGGACTAGACCGTGTATATCAGCAGTAATCACTGTAATGCCAATGTGTTTAGATTTGTATCCGCAACTTTTTTTTTTTTAATTAAAAAAAACATTGGAGCAACTTCTACCAAAAGTTGTATGTTCATCTATCACTGGAGGACTAAAACAGGTAGATAGAGGAAAGCAGAAGATTGGTTTTCAAGTTAGTAGCTTCAGATTGATATTTTGATAATGATCCTATTTGTTATTCATGACAACACAACAAATGTACCGGAGCAAGGAGAGTATACCTAGAATCTTTTTTAATTTTAATTGTTCATGAATAAATCAGCATTTAAACACCTAGGTTTTGATAAAAAGGAAGAAGAAAAGACCAGAGTTTGGGAACGGGGCAGATGTAGGCAAA
Source organism: Antennarius maculatus (assembly GCA_013358685.1). NCBI lineage: Eukaryota > Metazoa > Chordata > Actinopteri > Lophiiformes > Antennariidae > Antennarius > Antennarius maculatus. Next base: position 7,513,934 of record CM023619.1, on the reverse strand, counting down.
AGTCATGATGGCCCGGATTTCGGAACGACAGTGGCTTATAGGTGGACATGAAAAACTACGATAGCGAACTCTTTATGTCCCTGCTTTAAGACACTCTTCTCAATTCACAAAGCTCACTGCTGATGGTAAATGACAAGCACAAGGTTTTTCTTTCCAAAGGCTGTTTCGAATTCCTCTAACTTAATGAAAATATTTGCATTTCAACGTTTGGGTTCGTTCCTTGGAGTCAAGAATGGATATTGTGCAACAGTTGGTATACACTGAACAAACTGCAGTCACATTTATTCACATCCCTTCACAAGCATTGGGACACATGCTCGTAGAGTCTTGTAAATTCACATATTCCGAGAGCTTTGTGACACCCCACCCCATCTCTCTCTCTCTCTCTCTCTCTCTCTCTCTCTCTCTCACACACACACCACACAGACACACACACACAGCCTCTAAAATATGCAGTGGCATGATTGCCATTATCATTTCTGATCAGCTGTGTTATTGAATAAGGGCTCCTGTCAGGCCAGTTGCATAGGAATGATTATTTTGCGGGGATGTGTGGCCTAGTTCTGCCCGGCTGAATGTGATGGACGGGGAGGAAATGGTGATGTCTGAAACACTCCCAAGCACCGCCACATCCCATTCGCTCAATAATTATAGTCACACAGTTTCATACGGCCTAAATAAAACTGTGGCTACATGAAACTTAGGATCTGCTCCCTAACCATAACCGAGGCCCTGATCAATATGATTGTTGAACTTGTATGCTATGTAACTAAGTTCAAGTTGATGGTGGGTTAAAACCAAAACAAAATGGTCTATTTAATTCAAGTTTACATGGCTTTATTTTCTCCTGAAAAAAGGTATGGTTGTGCAACACCTCAGCCAAATGTATTTCATGTAAAGGACGACGACAACTAAACAGTTTAAATGTCTTGGCCTCCTTTGTGTACAGGTCAGTAAATGTATTATGTCTATGTGCTGCGGGGTCACCCTTGTCTGCATCACAACCAGCAGCCCTTTGTCACAATCAAGCCAGTACAAGTTTGTTTTTCTCTCTCAACTGCTATAAACTACATAAAATGCAAATACTGAAATATAATGTATTTCTTGTGATGAACATCAACATCAACATCAACATTGCTAACACGAGAAGCCAGTTTTACAAACTGTATCTCACAGAACCAGAGTCATCTAGCAGAACATGCACACCATACATGGAACCTGTATTTTGTCAGCAGGAACTCTGGCTCGGTTCCAGCTTGTAGTTGTTTTTTGTGTGTCCTCCCCTTCTTCTTTCTCTCTCCCTGTTCTATTTATTCTGTCCAAATAAAGGCAAAAAAAAATGCCAGTAGTGTCCAATTTTTAGTTTGGCTGGGTCAAAAAAGAGATAAAGCCAATTAGTAGATATATGTGAGGAATCAGTGCAAAAATATTATTTAATTCACTTTCTTACAAAATTAATTATCAGGGTAAAATGAGAAAGCCAAAAATTAAAATTACTGTATGAACTAAGTTACTGTTACTTGGTTGAATCTGATTCATGAAGACCGTTAACGCATGATGCACCTCTGGCAACACCTATTCAAGTATTTCAAGAAAGACCAAGAAGCTGACAGTCTCTGCAACTGTTCAGTCATCAATAGAACCATTATCCTAAATCATTCATTCATGCATTCACATGATATAAAACCTCAGGCTGTTCTTTGCATCCATCATGGAGAATTATGAGGAGGAAGATTCAACATGTAAACATATTAAAATTGGGCATTAGGGATGAACTGCAAGGGATCAAGATCATTGGATGAACAATATCCCTTCCTGTCTATATTCCTGTATGTCCTTCTACAGCAAGTCGGTAGACACACAATCACTTCCACTGACACAAATCAGACTACCTTATTCTATCACTTTGTTTCTTTATTTATTCTTTACAAAAAAACTGGCCTTATTTCCCCTAAACATCTAAGAGAATTCATACATTTGAAAAGTGAAGGGAAAATACAATGAGAAAGAAATCAATAATTGAAGTAACATCATAATTTATTTCAAAAATGAAAACAGGAAAATTGTGTAAAAAAAGAAAAACAATTAAAAAAAAAATAGTCAGGGATGTGATATAAATTCCAGCAAGCCAGCATTACTTTTTTGCTGGGATGTGAAGTAAAAATCATGACTCTTGAAGTATGTTAATATAAGTATTTTTAGGTGTGGTTGCAGAAAACAATTTCGATTTGAAATCCAGCTTGGATCATTTTGCCTTATTCTCGAGTGAGGAAGCACAAAAACAAATTTTCTATTATATTAACTGAGTTCCAAAAAAAAAATTTTTATTTTTTTTTCTGCAGAATTCTGTCACAAGTGACAGGAGAAATAGATTTGGCATGGTTTTATCCCCTGTGTTCATCCCCACATAGTTTTGATATGCAGCTTACAGATAGCATACAAACATCCTGGAGCCCATAGTGAGGGGCAGACCACTATCAAGGTCACCTGATAAATGTCATAAATACAAACTAGCGTGTTCAGATGCAACAGCCTGCAAAAGCTTTAAAGTGTATTTTTACTGACCTGATACATAAGGTGAAACATGAGCAATTGAAGTAGTAATACAAATCAATCTTCCCTGACTGACTCGATGCAGATGCTGCTGGCTTGGTTGTGTCTTTTTGAAAATGAGGTCTGGAATTTAATGAAACTCAACCAACGAAGAATAAATGTTGGGAAAATATAGGAGAGGCATGGGAGTGGATTAAATTACGCAGACGCAACAAACAAACAGTCAAGCACTGAGTCCCAAACACAAAGAAACACAAAGGCTTACATTCATAGTGAAATTAATGATTCGATGCTCTTCTATTCTGGTCTTCATGCTGAGCAGAGGCATCTGTGTCTGGGTTCTAAGAGAATTCATCTGTGTAACTACAAGCACAAATTGCCCTCAATACCCATAGAAGTAAAATGCAATGGGTCTCATATGTGTGTATGTATTACACAGATAGTCATTTGTATACCTATATGTCATTTCTGAATGGTTTATCAGGTGTTTTATGCATGACTGTGTAAGTGTATGCTTGTGTTTGGGAAGACTGTCATATATATATGTATGCAGTTTCCAATCATGTTTGAATGAGCGTGTGTTTGCATGCATGCATGTAATGAAGGCACTCTTCTCAGCTGGCTGGTGAAGCACAACTCAGCGTGAATCACTCTAGTTTTTCTCCTCTTGTTCTATTTCAGCATGCGCTCCCCTGGTTCAGAGTTCAGCTCCATCTTTCCTTCATCCCTCTATATGTTTCTCACACCTTCAGACTTTTTTTTTTCTTTCCATTGCATTCCATCAATCTTCTCCTACATCCTCACTTACCTCTTCTTTATTTTCATTTCTCTTTACTCCCCTGCTCCCTCATGCCCACTGAGCCACGGCCAGTCTGTCTGTTCAAGTATGAATAATTGAGGCGTATTGAATGTGGTCAGCAGATGGTGAGATGGCAGCTACGGATCTATCTACGCTCTTGAAGAATCGCTGAGTGTATGCTGACACCTGTCCGGTTAAGGCCCGCTGAAGCTTTGTTAAAACACGGGACGCAGCAGGGGCCACACCCAAAATGGACTGGCTTCTAACTTCCCCTTTGCATATTTCCATTAGGCAAGCACTGATACACAACAGCACATTTAGGCTATTCCAAATTTGCCCGAGACCACACAGTTCACACAATGTTCAAAATTCCTAGCCAGTGCAAATACAAGCATTTTGGGAGGGAGATTCATCCTGTTGCCATCGATTCATATATTCCTGCTACTACAACAAAACAGAGGGACTTTTACAGAATCTCTTCTTCATTGTTCTGCCTCAGTCCTACTCCCCATACTCTTTGCTGTCTCCCAGCATTTATCCTCCACATCCCTCTCTGTGCTCATTTGGCCAACTCTTTATCCCCAGGCTCCCAAAGCCCCTTAGAACCACACCAGCCTGCCCTCTTTCTCCACGCTTGACAGCAGCCACAGCTTTTTTCAGCATAGCCAGCGCTGCCCTGCTGGCACCACCTCACTAACACCCCACCCCCAAAGGCTTTCACCTCACAGCCTGTACTCTGTCTATGACCTCCCAGAGTCACATGAATTAACCTCAGCTCTCCTCCACATGCACCCACTCAGCAACATGCTGCAGTTTTGGAGAGCTGCTGTTTTCTACTTTTTGCCCCATTGATCTCTTACCTTCTATTAATCCAGTTTTTTACCAAATTGCCCTTCCCCTTATTTCTTCCTGACCCTACAAACCCTTTCCAGTTCCTTCACCATTACTGTCATACTTCCCTCCCACACTTCACACCCCATTTTCCAGACACGCTCTATGCGAAAGCATTTCTGTTGCTTCCTCTTGGGTAAAATTTTTTGAAGATTTAGAAATGAGAAGATGGAGTCTCCAGTTTATTTTCTTTAATGGTTTAGAATTATTGAATGTGTGTATACAGATTTGTACACCTTTACCTTCATGTATTCCCTTGTGGTAGTATACCAACACAGGCTAATTAACTCAATTTGCCTTATGGTATCTCTAAATAGGAGATACAATAAAAGGAGCCCCCTGCACCTTTCTGATTTTCAAAGACACCCGGAGCAAACATCACCTTATGCTTCTGCCGTTCTTTGTTTCCTATATTTGACTTGCCTTCTGTTATCTCATAAAATTCTATCTTTTAAACGACAGTAAACCTCAACAAGTCACCTTCCTTATCTTGTCTTCTCAGCATTGTTGCTTAGATTGTACACATGGAGGACTTCAAGCACACCTTTTCAATTCATCTTAAGTTTGATGCCGCATCTGGTAAAGTCACAAAATTCCTTTATTCTTTATGTTTTAGATTTATTTTCCAGTCATTATGTGTGTGTGTGTGTGTGTGTGTGTGTGTGTGTGTGTTTGTGTGTGTGTGTGTGTGTGTTTGTGTGTGTGTGTGTGTGTGTGTGTGTGTGTGTGTGTTCTGGCTCATCCCACGTGGCATTATGAAACATCATTACTTAAAAAAAACAGACAAAAAAAATGAAATTGTTGCTGACATTTCAAGTAATATCTACAGCTTATCTTCAGTTTTAAGACCTTTGTTTTTATCTTTATCTTTCATTCTTTTTCAAATTAACTGTCTTATCCAAACCTAAAAAGTACATTGGACTGATTCCACTATTCTTAGTCTAGAATGGCATACCACCCACAAAGTACATGATAAAAATTTGAGATCTCATCCCAGATCTTTGACTTCAGATATACAACATATATTCAGTATTAACATCCTAATAATCATAATCCTCCTCTAACTTACTGAGTCAGTGACCTGATTGAATTTATCTTGTTTGGGGATATTAAGATTAAGAGCTTTATTTATCATTATACAAATAGAACAACAAAATTCCAAGGTTAGATGGACAGTTGGTCCTCAGCTGCTGCACTACAGGCCAACATAACCTAATATTCATTAGAAGCATGTTTTTCCTGATGATGGGGGGGGGACTGGAGTACCCGGAGAAAACCCATTGCGACACGGAGAGAACATGTAAACTCTACAAAGAAAGGTCATGTTGAAAATACTGCGGTTGATGACAGCATGAAGGTCATGAACCCATGACCTTCTCGCCGTGAGGCAACAGTTCTAACCACTATGCCACCATGCCGTCTCACGTGGTAAATTATTTACCTCAAAGTTATTTTTGTTTTCAGTATGAATAGTTAAAACAATTTTTTCACAGTATAGGGTTTACCAACAATGCAGGGACCAAATACTTGACATTACAATATAAATCAATGGTGGGTTCTCTCCCGGTTCTCCAGCTTCCTCCCACCTCCAAAAACATGCGCTTCAGGTTAATTGGCTGGTCCCAAATTGCCCGTAGGAGTGAGGAGTGTGTGTGTGCGTGGTTGTCCGTATTTGTGTGTGGCTCGGTGGCGCACTGGCGTCGTGCCCGGAGTGTCCCCCGCTTCGCGCCCTATGCCAGCCGGGACAGGCTCCAGCTCCCCGTGACCCGCTGCGATGGACAAAGCGGAAGAAAATGGATGGGTGGATGGTCCCTAACCCCTGGGCTGTGTACCGGTACCGGTCCGTGGGGCATTTGGTACCGGGCCGCACAGAAAGAAAAAATAATTTACATTACTTCTGTTTTATTTATTTCGGATTGAAAAATTACCCGATTCTCTATTATATCCGTCTGTCAGTGGTCCCCAACCACCGGGTCGCGACCCGGTACCTAGTCGCGGGACATTAGGTACTGGGCGGCACAGAAAGTTTGACTTTCTTTTTTTTATTGATTACCAGTTTAAGGATGTTTTATTTTGAAAAATGACGTCTGTGCAGAATGATGCACAGACGAATGCGTGCATCTGACCCGCTTGACAGGTCTCTGTCACGTGACAGGTTACCAGCCATTACCCCTAAATTAAGCGCCCACAACTGCGCCAGTGTTCTGGGTTAAAGTTCAGGCAGATTATTCCCAGATCGCCCAAAAACTTTCGAAAATCCTGCTTCCAATTCCAACCTCCTGTCTTTCTGAAGCGGGATTTTCTCCAGTGACCGTAAAGAACACTTAACTGCGGAGTAGACCCAACGTCCGGAACATACTTCAGGTGTCATTGTCTCTTGTTAACCCTAGATCAGAGTTCTCCAACCACTAATTATCATTATTGTAATTATTATTATTTGATTGACTTGCTCACCGTTTTATTGGAAATGATCAGTATTTCTCCTACATTGAATGCACTGATCGTAAGTCGCTCTATTTCAAAATAAACTTCATTAGTGCCGTGACTTGAATTGACTTTTTAATATAATTATTTCTTACAATTAGTTTGTTTACAGAGATGTTGATTATCAATTTATGAGACCCTTACTACACCTTCATAGTGTTTATACTATGAATGCTGATTATTATTAAATGTGGCTTTCTAAATAAACACCATGATACTTTACTATACTATTAGGCTTCTGACCAGGTTTATGTAATTACAACTTTAGCATTAACAAATCCTCTGCAAACGGCTGTATGTTTATGTGTGTGTGTGTGTGTGTGTGTGTGTGTGTGTGTGTGTGTGTACGTATATGTGTGTGTGTGTGTGTGTGTGTGTTCTCGTGTGCGGCTGCCTGAGTGTTAGAGAGCGCATTTCTAAGCCACGTCTCTACCAGTGAGGTCAAAGCAGATGCGTACTACAGTACAGCGAGTTTTTCCAGCAAGCATTTTGAGTGTAGTCTCCATACAGCAGGTTTCTCCCTGCCTGAGCTTTTACACTAGCAGTAGCTTAAAAAACTATTCTCAACACAGACAAGAGGCTCTGAGTGCCTGAAGGGTTTAATGGAAATAACACTGTAGAACTCTAGTCAGTAGAGCTTCCTGGATATTTCCTCTTTTATGGGAAAACAACAGAGATATGACCATGTGAGGTTGATGCCAATCAATACCAATCAATATAATTACGCAACTGTGATGGCATTATGAAAAATTGTGTCGGTATGTGTTGAACCAATCCTTTAAAGTAAATTAAGAAAAAAAAATCTGCTGTTATTAGAATTCAAGACCAATTGTTCTAAAAAAACCCTCTGACCTGAAGATCAGAATGAAACAGAGCAGCGTAATCCTGAAATGGAAATTAGTAATAATTTCTTTATTATTAATTAATTCACATTACTTTCATGTTTCAGTTTTATGACAACTGATCTGCGACATCACCACTAATGAGAAATGGCCAACGAGTTTTCTTGTTAATGGTCACAATCTACAATATTCTGCTAAAATCAGTTCACAGAGACACATATACCAAGTTGTTTTACTTTGTACTCCTTTAAGGGGGAGGCACAAAAAAATCTGTGTGCTTCCAATTTTAATTTCAAAGGCTTCTTTTATGCATGTGTAAAATGCCTCATAAAGACCCAAAGACCCAGAAAATGCACGACACAGTCATTGCCTGTCCTGAATAGCTCTTAAAAGATAGACGCTATCAGTGTTGGTCTACGCAATTTTTCACTGAATTATTAAATTACGGCAGAGTGAACAAGGCCTTAAAATTCTCTTTATGTCCATTAGTGTAATAGGCTAATCATACCTCTGATAGTGTGATTCTTATAAAAGAAGAAAAAAAAACCTCCCGATTCTGCTGACTTGTCTCCATTTCCATGTCTTTCATGTGCATAAAACTACCCTAGTTGACAATGGTTCTCCAAAAATCACAAAGCACCATGAGCGTTTCCATCCTCCCAGCTCCTCCTCCTCTTTCATCCTAATACCTCTACTTCCCTGTATAAATGTATTATTACAGTATCATTATGTTTATAGTATCCTCCAGCTTCCATTTGTAGAGACTTAGGGACTCTGTTCTGGGGCTTACGTGGTCTCATTATGTCATTAAGACATTATGAGCAGGGATAGAGAGAAAATAATATCCATCATAGGAGCTATATTGGGAAGGACTAAAGTCTATGCTGCCATCATTCCTATTTGTCTCTCTAGCTCATGATCAGTTCATGTCTTCCGTGCAACATTTCAAGTGCAAAGCTAAAACTTCCTCCCAAATGAAAGCATTTAAACACAGGATTGAAATTGTGTCTGCCATACTCCCCGTTACAGTTTTCCCTCCTGTCTTCTGTATGCTGAATTCACTCCCACTCAATCCACTCATTCCTGTCACCTGTGTTGCTGCAGCCACCTGCTTCTCATCTCCAATCAGGCTCCACCTACTTAAGTTCTGCTCAGATCTCAGTTTGTTGCCAGATTGTCATTGACTCATCCTACTCTTCAGGTTTCTTGGGCTGTTGTGATTTTGATTGTTTCCTGGATTTTACCTGTTTGTCTGTTCCTTGCCTGATCTTCTGACGACCTGTTGCAGGATTTTTTATTTTATTAAAATATGAACGCTGACTTTTCCTCTGATGTTCTGTATGTGGGTCCTAACCACACCCATGACAGTGTCTTCTTGAATCTATAGCCTTGACAACTCACCCCAGAATTAGGATACGCTGTCCATCCCAGTTCAGCTGTGGCCACCCGTGTGTCCATCACAGTCTCTGCAGCAAAGAGACAAAGTAGAAAGAGAGGAAAACCGTCGTTAGCCTAAAAAGATGCTATTTTGAGTATCATTCCACAGAGTTGAACAGAATTCAAGCTTCAGTGATCATTTGGCACTATCATCAATGAGCGAGAAAGGAGGTGAATCCTTTTGCAGCATTTCATCCATCTTGGGTAGACTTCTGCTTAGACAAGAGACAGGGAAACAAAGCCTTGGCACTTTGCTGGAAGGAATGTCTGAGAGGTTCTGTCATGCTGTTAAATGCTGAGCTTTGAATTGTGTCCTTTGTGTTAACATGAAGCTATGCTATGTGCTTCCTGCCATTGTGTGTGTGCATGTGAACGATAAGCAATTATCTATGGATGGAACAGTGTACAGAAAGAGTTGTCAAGGCTGGGCAGTATCAGATTGTTTGTCTTACTGAGGCCATTTTCTGAATATAAGTAGGGCAGAGGGATTAAAGAGAAAGACAAAGATGTCACCTGTTTATCTAATTCTGTTAACATTTGTAAAAAACCTTGTGTGTTGCTTGAATATCTAAATGGTGTGCTGATTGCACAAAACATGAGACACTCTACATCTCCTTTTGGCTTCTCCCTTCGGAGGTCGCCACAGCAAATCAGTTGCCTCCATCTAACCCTGTCTTCTGCATCCTCTTTTCTCACACCAACTACCCTCATGTCCTCTGTCACTACATCTATAAGCCTCCTCTTTGGTCTTCCTCTAGGCCTCCTGCCTGGCAGTTAAAAAATCAGCATCCTCCTACCAATATACAGTATTTACTATCCTCTGCAAGTGTCCAAACCATCTCAGTCTGGCCTCTCTGACTTCATCTTCAAAACCTCTAACATGTGCTGTCCCTCTGATGTACTCATTCCTGATCCTATCCATCCTGGTCACTCCCAAAGAGAAGTGACCAGGATGAGGAAGCTCATCTCTGCTACCTTTTCCTCTTTTCCTCAGTGACACTGTCTCTAGGCCAAACAACATTGCTGATCTCACCACAGTTTTGTACACCTTTTCTTTCATTTTACCTGAAACTCTTCTATCACGGCGGCACGGTGGCGCAGTGGGTAGCACTGTCGCCTCACAACACGGCAGACCCGGGTTCGAGTCCCGCTCTGTGCGGAGTTCTCTCCGGGTTCTCCGGCTTCCCCCCACCTCCAAAAGCATGCGCATGCATGGTTGATTGGCCCAAATTGACTGTAGGAGTGAATGTGTGTGTGAGTGGTTGTTTGTCTCTGTGTGGCTCCGTGGTACACTGGTGTCGTGCCCGGAGTGTCCCCCGCGAGACTGCCGGGATAGGCACCGGCTCCCCCGCGACCTGCGTAAGCGGATTAAGCGGGTTAAGAAAATGACTGACTGACTGACTCTTCTATCACACCTGACACTTTTGTCCACCCAGTCCATCCTGCCTGCACACGCTTCTTCACCTCTTTTCCACACACTTCATTGCTCTGGACTGTTGACCATAAGTACTTAAAATCCTTCACCTTCTTGATCTCTTCTCCCTGTAACCTCACTCTTCCACTTGGGTCCCTCTCATTCACATACTGTACATGTACTCTGTCTTACTGCGGCTAACCTTTATTCCTCTCCTTTCCAGGACAAACCTCCACCTCTCTAGCTTCTCCTCCACCTATTCCCTGCTCTCACTACAGATCACATTGTCATCCGCAAACATCATAGTCCATGGAGATTCCTGTCTAACCTCGTCTGTCAGCCTGTCCATCACCATAGCGAACAAGAAGGGGCTCAGAGCTGATCCCTGATGCTGTCCCACCTCCTCCTTGAACTCCTCTGTCACACCTACAGCACACCTCATCACTGTCTTACAGTCCCCAAAAATGTCCTGCACCACTCTAACATACTTCTCTGCCACTCCAGACTTCCTCATACAATACCACAGTTCCTCTCTGGTCAACCTGTCATAAGCTCTCTAGATCTACAAAAACACAATGCAGCTCCATCTGGCCTTCTCTGTACTTCTCTATCAACATCCTCAAAGCAAATACTGCATCTGTAGTAATCTTTTTTTGGCAAAAAACCATATTGCTGCTCACAAATGCTCACTTCTGGCCTTAGTCTAACTTCAACTACTCTTTCACATAACTTTGCTGTATTGCTCATCAGGTTTATTCCTCTGTAGTTGCCACAACTCTGCACATCTTCCTTCTTCTTAAAAATGGGCACCAGCACACTTCTCCTCCATTCCTCAGGCATCTTCTCACTATCTAAGATTTTGTTGAACAACCCAGTCAGAAGGTCTACTGCCACCTCTCCTAGACACTTCCATACCTCCACAGCTATATTATCAGGACCAACTGCCTTTCTACTCTTCATCCTCTTCAATGCCCTCCTCACTTCATCCTCACTAATCTTTGCTACTTCCTGGTCCACAACAACCACAGTTCTAGTCTTTGTTCTCTCTCAATTTCCTCGTTCATTAACTCTTCAAAGTACTCTTTCCATCTTCCCATCACACCACTGGCCCCCCTCAATACAATTCCATCCCTATCCCTAATCACCGTAACCTACTGTACGTCATTTTGCCACCATGTCATGCCTCATAACATGATGGCAGCTTTCAGTATTGTCCGTGTGTCTGTATGCCGAGCCAACAATAATACTGAAGAGATTCTGTCTTGCCAACATCAGGTTGTCTTGCCAACCTGTATACATCAGTCTGTCCCTCCTTACTGTCCAACCTAGCATACAAGTCATCATAAGCCCCTTGTTTGGCCTTTGCTACCTCTACCTTTACCTTACGCTGCATCTCCCTGTAGTCCTGTCTACTCTCCTCAGTCCTCTCAGTGTCCCACTTCTTCTTAGCTAACCTCTTTCTCTGTATACACTCCGGTACCTCCTTATTCCACCACCAAGTCTCCTTATCTACTTTTCTACCAGATGACACACCAAGTACTCTCCTACCTGTATCCCTGATCACATTAGCTGTAGTTGTCCAGTCATCTGGAAGCACCTCCTGACCATCCAGAGCCTGTCTTAACTCTACACTAAACGTCATGCAACACTTTAACTTTTTCAGCTTCCACCATTTCGTCCTCCCTCTCTGCCTTTGTTCTCTTCATCTTCCTCACCACCAGAGTCATCCTACACACCACCATCTTATGCTGTTTGGCTACACTCTCGCTTACCACTACTTTTCAGTCACTGATCTCCTTCAAATTACACTGTCTACACAAGATGTAGTCTACCTGTGTGCTCCTACCTCCACTCTTATAGGTCACCCTATGTTCCTGCCTCTTCTGGAAGAAAGTATTAACTATGGCCATTTCCATCCTTTTTGCAAAGTCAACCACCATCTGTCCTTCTGCATTCCTCTCCTGGATACCAAACCTGCCCATCACCTCCTCATCACCTCTGTTACCTGCACCAACATGTCCATTGAAGTCTGTAGCAATGACAACTCTCTCACTTCTAGGTATGCTCTGCATCACTTCATCAAAGTCCAACCAGAATTTCTCCTCCTCCTCCAGCTCATATCCTACCTGTGAAGCATACCTAGTAACAGCATTGAACATCACACTTTTGATTTCTAGCTTCAAACTCATCACTCTATCTGATATTCTTTTTACCTCCAGGACATTCCTAACAAACTCCTCCTTCAAGATAACCCCTACTCCATCTCACTTCCTATCTACACCACAACAGAACAACTTGAACCCTGCTCCTAAACTTCTAATGTTGCTACTTTTCCATCTGGTCTCCTGGACACACAGTATGTATACTTTCCTCCTGTGCATCATGTCAACCAACTCTCTACCTTTTCCTGTCATCGTTCCAGCATTCAACGTCACTACTCTCAGTCCTATACTCTTGGTGTTACTCTTCTCTCTCGTCCTAAGAATACACTTTCCTCCTCTCCTTCTTCGACATGAGCATGAGACACTAACATCGCAAAACAAAACCTGCCTTTCATCTGAGTTTATCATTGCATTCTCTGTGTCTTCACCTTTACACAACCTCTTCAATGTGTTTTTTATTTATTTGCAGAGGACTTGTCGGATGTACATGTATCACAGTAACTGCTTGTTTTGTTATTCTTGCACCTCATCCTTGTACCACAGAGTACTTCAAATCTGAACTGTCTTTGCTTCCCAAATATGAACTGCACCCCTAGTGTTGCAGCCTAGCCTTTGCACTTGGTTCCTCCCTTTCAACTGCTGGAACAGCAACACTGCCACAGTGAGTAAAAAATTAAAAACTTTTTTCTCGAATTTGGATTTGCGTTAGTGTCATATCTATGAAATTAGATGCACTCTGCTCCCTACCCTCTGGCTAATCATATGACAAGGCAGAGAGAAACAAGTCTGACAGCTCACCCAAGACGTCTGAACATTAGTGTTTTGATTAATTTCTGTGTTGTTGCTATACTGAAATCGGAAAACCTCATTTAACTCCAGGAAAGAAGAGACATATGGCCATAACCAAAAACTACAGTTTTCTCTCTCAAACTCACACAGAAATGTAAAGAGTAATTAACTGGTTGACCTAATATTCTCAGCAGAGTAAAGATTAATAATTTCCCTGACGGGGACAGTTGTATTATATCTGCTATTTTGCTGTATTGTATTTCATATTTTCTTGATGTTTTCCGTCATAACATGCCCCCAGTTATTATGCTGTAGCCAAACATAAAAACAACAAAATGAAAGTGTGGGTAATGATCTGTGAAGATAAGCTGGGAAAATGGGAAAACACAGAGTAGTTGCAATTTGTGTGTCTTTGGTTTGGACATTATCCATGATCACAGCAAATGGTTGGCTACTGACACCTACACATGTTGTTGTTGAAAGATCTCACAGGAAACAAATTTGAAGGCGTAACCAGGACATAACCGTCATTTGAGAAGAGGTTCCAGCTTCCGGTGCCATCCTTTACCAGAAAACATACACTCATAGCTGTTGTTACTGGGGATCTCACAAAACCTACAATGATTCAGAAATCATTACAAATGATGGAGCACGCAAAGCCTGCCATCTGCAGTTCAAGTGGTCTTGTGTTTTTACCAAGTACAAGACAATGAGTGACAAGCAAGTGGTAGGAACCAAGAAAGAAAAAAAGTATACTTTATTAATCCCCAGGGGGAAATTACATTATCACCCAGGTGTACATTTTTGTGTTAGTTTTACAGTTAGTGTGTACAAGCCCCTGAAACACAACCACAGCACACACAGGGGCCTGTCAGCATGGAGTTGGTACACACACAACCTCAAACTGTACATGGGGAGGCAGAGTGACGGACAGTGACTTTCAGGGTGCACCCCAATTGAGCAGCTTGTAAGGGGGACGGCACCTTGCTCAAGGACGCCTCGCCAGTGGCTGGGAAGGGAGCTGACACCTCCCACCGTCAGCTCACACTCCGGTGGTGTCCTGGCAGGAGTGGGACTCGATCCACCGATGGGTGGGTGATCTGTCTTCAAGACATCTGCCACTGCTGCCCCAAGGAAGCTCTTTTATTCTCAACCAATTAGCCTAGGTAATTCAGCTGCACACATCAGCACTGCAACATACAGTATACAGGTTAAGACACACGCACGCACGAACGCACGCACGCACGCACGCATGCACACACACACACACACACACACACAAGCCATAGCCTGCCTGCCTATATGACTTGCTGTCAGCTGGGAAGACGGGAGAACGAAACAGCCATCAATGCCAGCCAACGTTCTAGAGACTGCCAACCCTTTCTCTTGGGAAATCACAGAGGCTATTAGTCAAATCACAGTCGCTTGGTAGGGCGCTTTGTGTTCCCTTTTTGTGAAGGGGTGAAAGTGGAAGATAAAAAAATCAGTCAAACACTCAAGGGAGGAGTGGTTGAGCCATTTCATCTGACCTAATGATGACCATTAACAAAATATTACAGAAAGAGATGAGTAAATGGAGTATGCTAAATGACTATTAGCAACCGGGTGGGTCTCACACAGCTATCAAGTCATTACTTGCACACCTTGGCTCAGGGACTTATAAAATGTTCCTGAAGTATGTGTATATGTGTGCGCTTGAACAGTTATGCAGACAATTCATCCATATAATTTTGAGGAGGATAAAAAGGTTTTTTTATTATTTTAAAATGAGCTACTTATGATTACTAATAATAACTGTCTCCTTTCAGGCGGCAGTGGCTCAGTTGGTAGAGCGGGTCGTCCAGCAATCGCAGGATCAGCGGTTTGATTCCCGCTCTCGCCCAGCTACCCGGGAGTGTGAGCTGACAGTGGGAAGTGTCAGCTCACCTCCTGAGCACTGGCAAAGCGCCCTTGTGCAAGGCACCCTTGAGCAGGGCACCCTGGAGCAAGGCGCCGTTCCCTTTACAAGTTGCTCATTAGGGGCGCATCACAAAAGGAGCTGCCTGCCACTCTACCTCCCCCCAACTGCATGCCTGCAGGCCCCTTGTGTGTGTGTGTGTGTGTGTGTGTGTGTGTGTGTGTGTGTGTGTGTGTGTGTTACAGGGCCTGTACACACACACTATACACATATACAGTGCGCCCCCGTTCCTCACTGTAATGTGTTCCAGGAACCACAAGCAATTCGAATTCCGCGATACAACAATGGACATTTATCCTATTATTTACGGTAATTTAAATGTTTATGAACCCCTCCCCATACTGATATTAAAACACCTTCTATCTATATTACCTTTTCCCACACTCTTATCTACTGTTTAAAGCACTTTCATGTCTCACTTAAGTCTGAAACTCAAAAACACTTCCGGATGCCGTCAGCCAATAGAATGTGCGTACAGTATCACGGACTGCCTACCACAAATCCCGCGATGAGGTGAAGTCACGAGCGTTGATGCACAAATGCGATGGGTGTTCTGTGTATGTGTGTATATTATATATATATATATATATATATATATATATATATATATATATATATATATATACTGTATATACTGTATATATATATATGTATATACTATATACTGTATATACTGTATATACTGTGTATATATATATATATATATACACTGCACGTCAAAAAAAATTTCACACACTCTAATATTTTGTGGGACTGCCTGTAATTTTGATTGCGGTGCACATTTGCCGCGGCATTGTTTTGACAACCTCGTACAACGTCACAGCCTTTTTTTCTGTCCAGAATAGCATTAACATTGACGATAGGAGTCAAACCACTCTGCAAGGTCTCTATAGCACATCCCATAGACTTTGAATGGGGTTAAACTCAGGACTGTGGGGGCCAATCGATGTGTCAAAATGATTCCTCACGCTCCCTGGACCACTCTTTCACAATTAGAGTGAAAGAGTCCGATAAATTTTGGCATAGTTGTCCTGGAATATGATCGTGCCATCCGGGAGAAAAAATCCAGTTATGGGATAGCCTGGTCATTCAGTACATTCAGATACTCAGCTGACTTAATTTTTTTGCTGAATAATATTGCTGAGCCTAGACCTGACCAAAGCAACCCCTGATCATAACGATGCAATTTGCTTATTGAAACCCAAACGGTGACTTTTTTTGGGGCCCGGCAGTGTATATATACATATATATATATTATATATATATACATACACACACACACATATATGTAAATATATATATGTATATATATATGTGTGTGTGTGTGTGTGTATATATAATATATATATATATATATATATATATATATATATATATATATATATATATATATATATATATATACAGTATATGCATACAATCAAAAATAACGGTGTGTATGTAGACTGAGCCAAACAATTTCCCTGCGGGGGTTAGTAAAGTAAATAAAATAAAATAAAAAATAAATACGTAAAATAATTACAAAAAATCCTTGGAAATTACGCCACATTGGTTTATTGGTGAAATCATCCAGTGATCAAGCTTATAAATCAATCAGAAAATGAAGGAATCAATCCTTTACAATAAAAAGAGATCTATCTTAATTGCTGGGCCATTTTCTAGAATTCGTTCTGTGATCAACTTGTTCAATAGATACGCAAACAATAATTTGACTTGACAAAGAAATCAATCAGAAAATGAAGGAATCAATCCTTTACAATAAAAAGAGATCTATCTTAATTGCTGGGCCATTTTCTAGAATTCGTTCTATGATCAACTTGTTCAATAGATACGCAAACAATAATTTGACTTGACAAAGAAATTATGGTGTTACAGCTGACACACTGATTCATGTCTTCTTGGTGCCTGTGGGTTGCAAGAGTTTAACTCTGGGTTACTACTCCAAACCATAAAACCCTCGTTAAAGCAATTAGCCCTCCTTTTTCATGCCTCCCTGTTTCTGATCAGAGTAATGTCTTACACATCCCATTACTCTCTCTTCCAGTTCCATATCAAATATAGCCGCTAAGTCAGCAGCTCTATGCTTCAGACTATGAAGCTGCCATGTCATTTCTCGAGATAACTCTCTAATGTGTATAATAAAAGTCATCTGAATACAAAATACTGCCCTGACCATTGTAAAAACATGTCTTCTTGATGGTGTTTACCCCCCTATTTCCATATCTATTCACTCTAACCTCTTTGCTTTTGGCCCCCACCTGTTTCCAATCAACCCATAAACCCAGCAGTACATTACTCTGGTTGCTACCTCTACCCATTGTCAGACTGTCAACCTTTGTAGTGGATATCCAGTTGGCTCTTTATCATATTTTTTTTTTATTTTTTGTATGCTCTGGATCTTTGTCAGACACATGGTGTCCTGACCTGTCTGCCTTGCTCATCTTTTCTACCATCCAGCCCATTTGCTTACTCATCTAACTTAGAGGCCAAGAAATACCTTAACTTTTGTATGAAAAGTGGATTTCTTATTTTGTTTCACATCATAGTATCAATGCATAGGACCGGTCCCCCTATTTATTAGTTTCAGAGTCAGAATATTTTCTTTTTTTTTCTTGCAAGACAAGCAAGCACAACTGATAGCTGTAGTCCCAGAAGTCTGGAGGGTAGCCCAAAGTTCAAGTTCTCCTGCATTCATATTCTGTTATGTCAGCTCTACCTGCAAGAATCAACAAATTTGACGCTGTCAAGTTCACTTGCTGTTCAGTCAAGAAGAAAATTATTAATCTGACATTGGCTGTGTCACTGAAGCTTTTAAATCTTTTCAAAAACAAGATCTTATAGCCATTGATTCCCTCGTCTTAAATGGATGTTCAGTGCTATAAGCCCGGAAAAAGTAATCGGACTACATCACAAAATATTAACTTTAGAATATAGTATAAAATAGATGTGGGGTGGTTGGTTGATTTGTTGTGTAAAGTTTCATTTATACTCTGTGTTCAGTACTGTATGTGTGCGTTGAGTGATACATCATTTGAAACACACATACAGTATGTAGGTGAGTATAACTGAGAGTGTGCAGCAGCTGTACTATTCAAAAACCAGAAGATAAGCCAAAACCAAGGCTCGACCGAGGGGCCAACAACTTCCAATCAGAGAAAACACAGCTCCTTATCATCAGTGGCAAGTGGTAGATCAATACCAAATGTTGGGCTGTTTCCATAGATGGAGAGAAAGGGATAGAGGGAGGGAGGGAGGAAGAGAAATGAATGACTGAGACTGCATTAAACATTGATGGCTCCTTGCATTACAGATCGATAAGCCAGCCCTTTTCACACAATTACACGTCAGCAAGCAGTCAGATTACACATCACATGGAAACACGTGATTACATATTGCCAACAATTAAGGCTGACGAATATCTACGAAAAGATTATTCTGAGGAGCAAGAGTAGCAGACATGGATTCCTTGTCTCCAACCTCATTGAGCCTTTACGTATGACTTTAATTCTACCGATTGCAAATGAGAATGGCAACATGTCTGTGTAATTCTCTCCTTTGTGGCCACGTCTATATGATTGCATGGCTGCTGATCGATAGAACATGAGCAGAGGCGCCTCTCTGAAAATCCCTGGCTCCTCAGTCAATATGGCAGACAATTCTCTGTAGATTTCCCTTAGCATCCTATAACACATCTTTTCCATTCATCTATTCTTTAACCTCCGCCTACTACCACTATGTCCTCCCTTTCGAGGGTGCTGGTACACTTTGTAATTCAATGAGACAATCATGTCCAGATGCTGCATGTTAGGCCAAGAGGGCCTACTCTTTGTGATTGCAGCAACAAACTGAAATAAGATCGGAGGGTTTCGAATTACATTATTGAAGAGGGTTTTATCTTCTTTCAGAAATGGAATCAAGTTGGGAGGACAAAGAGGGAGATAGAAGGGAAAAGACAGACAGAGAGAAAGGCAGAGATGAAAAACTGTGAAGAGGAATCAGCGGGATTGAAATGAGCACTTAACAATGATGAAGCCCCCTGGCAGCCTGCTGAGCCTGGCATCTTAAAACAGGGCTGAAAACAAAGTGACAAATAAACAAGAGCAAAAGCTTGTGCATCTCCCACACTAATCAGCCGTCCACTCAGGGGATTTATGAATAAAAAAGAATATTTTATGACAGAATGATGAATTTTTAGAACAAATTGTGTGTAAATTTAACAAACAGGGATGGTTCCCTCACTCCATCCTGGGAAATTTGACAAAATTAACATCTTTTATTGGACTGAAAGGTACGCTACGGTGAAAACTGGCACAGTCAAACTGGTTTTAAGTCTGTGACTATGTTTATGTCACATCACTGCTTCAAAGTATAAAAGAACGTGAAACACATTAAACAGAGAAGACAATCCTTACAAATACAGATGTGACATATTTCCAATCTGTGTCACACCAAAGCTGTGTCAGTGGAACTGAATGGTTTTTGCTTTTAATAGAAGGTACAGACAGAAATACATCATAAAATACACATTACAGCCATGTCTCCCAGAAGACAAAAATGACAATGTGGTTGAGTTGAAAATTGAACAGAAAATAATCCCCCATCCTCTGAGACATCGGTGCATTGCAATGGGACACAAGTCTCTCATCGCTGAGCCAAAGACAGAATTAAATGAACAGTCTCACAAATCACAGATTGCACACGCAAACACATACACACACACACAAATGTGTTGTGGGCTGGCTCACCATTGCTCACTCTGGCTGAGCGAGAGCAAAAATCTTGAGCATGAAGGAGGAGCAGGTCAGTATCACAGAAAGGAGAGAAAGCCAAGAGTGATAAGAGTAGAAGAGTTACCGCAGCCAAATGAGATCAGCAGCAGATGTTATGTATAAAGCCTTACATGATAAAATTAATGCACATGCAGTATCTGCAGAACCTGATGAAATTATTCTATCATCACAGCAAGGTGACATTCTCTTGACCTTCTGCATCTGGGCTGCCACATCGCATAAAACCTGAGGTTTAACCTTGTGGTACTTTGGTGAGGGACTACAGTTGTGTTGCCCACGGCTCCTACTGGTTGTAAGACGGATACTGAGAAGAGGAAGAGGGAAAATAAAGCAAACGACGCAGGGGTGATGGGAAAGAAAATTTGGACATGTCATCAGAGTCCAATCGTAAGAAACTGTTCAGTTTCATAGGAGTCTTCCCTCCTTTCTCTTTCCTCTCTCTCCTGGTCAGAGGAGAGAGGTTAGGCACATCATTTGCATTCATTAACATTACATTAGCAGAAAGACTGATCTTTAGAAACCAGGCTGCCGGAGAATGTCATCTTTAATTCATCACAACCCCACCAAGAACCCACCCACCCCTCTCACGCTTTCTCTTTACCTCCACCTTCTCCTCCCTCTATCCTCTCCCACTCATCCATTGGTTCCCTCTCTCTCTCTCTCTCTCAACTATCCTTGATCTAGGCGCATCCTCTCTCCTCCTCCACTCCACTTGTTTCTTCACCTGCCATTTCAAGCCATCGTTCATCTTCTCGTCTTTTTTCTTTCTTGTCTTCTCCCTTCCATTGCCTCTGCTTATCTGTCTTTCCCTTTGTCCCCTGTTACACTATGTAGGAAGTTTGAGTTCGCTTCCTGTGTGAGCTCAATGCGAGAAAGGAAGGAGAAGGGATACACCCCAAAACAGACACACACACACACACACACACACACACACACACACACACACACACACACACACACACACACACACACACACACACGTCTGCCTTTTGGCTTCCAGACAGTGTATACCTTATAAGCATCAGGAGACTGACTTGCAAAGATACACTTCCCCTTCTTTAAACAACAAGGAGGTGACAAGGAACAATCATTTGTAATAACTAAACCACGTAATGGAGAGGCTGAATTTAGGCCAAGCACAGATTAAAGTATTACAGTGCAGTGCAGACTATTTCATAACAACCTAACAGTGGGTTTATTAACATTTTGTGAAAAGGTTAAATTATATCAACATAATCTGGTGAAACAGTTTCTCAGCGGCATTCTGACAAAGGATATGGCATTTAAAGCATATCTCTGCCACCACCTCACAGCCTTCCCACCCACCCTCTCTCCTGATGCACACAGCAGAAATATCACATGTAGACTCCATGCAGATTTTTTTGGAACAGGTCTGGCAGTGATGACAGACCTAGGGTGATTCTGCATTTACTTAAGTTTGCCATTATGTAATGGATTATCACAGGGGCCAGTCCAAAAGCCAGCTTGCACAAGGAAGACACACAACATGGCATGCTCAAGGGCACTTTGTCAGTGCTCAGGAAGTGAACTGACGCCTCTCCACTGCTACTTCACGCTCTGAGCGCTTTGGCCCACATGGGCCTTGAACCGGCCACCCTCCGGTACCCAGCCCAAGACCTAGTGGACTGAGCTACTGCTGCCCCAAAATGCTGACATGCAGGTCCTTTGTCGAGCTTTTTGATAACATTTATAAAGTTAAAAATTTATCACGAATGGAAATCAAAATTGGCACGTACTTGTTTTTCACATGTATTTCTATGTATGGTTGATGCTGACATAGACACTGATCTGGCTGCCAAACATAAATTAAGGTCAGCATGAAGCCATTTTATATGGTTTCATGCTGAACCTAAGATTTCCAAGGTTTGCTGTAACAGCAGACCTGTAGCAGTGACGAAGCAATAATGCAGATGGAAACAGCCCTAGCCTCCCACAACCACCACAATACTCATTACTGGTGATATTACTTCAGCCAGCCCATCTACTTTTAAGAAACATGGCAATTTTCTGCTGTAAAATGAGGTAATTACAACTCTTATCAGGCTCTTTACCTCGCAAAACAGAATATAGAGAGAAGGAGACTGCTCCCCAATGGTTCACTGCTTTTGGAACGAGGCCCTGGCTGGTTTCCCAATCACTCAAACACACCCAAAAACTGTCAGTTATTCTCTTTGGAAGCATTGCCCTCCCTCTCTTGTTTCTTTCCAGGAAAAACAAAAATTTGATCACTGTGATGACACAGCTCAACAAAAAAACACCTCCATCAGTGCCTACAATTAAACCTGTAGAGCTGCTGACATGAAACATAAGAGTCACAGGCTTAACACCTTTTATCATAACTTAACTCAACAACTACCAGCCACCTGTTTATGTCTGAGAAAAAGCAGTGTAATGTAACCTTTTCACAGTCTATCCATTATTGCTCTGACATTTTTAAAATTCACAGTATGAGAATCAAGAGTTTGGGCTAACTTAGCACTAATTTCGTGCAAGTAGTGTGATGGAGAAAAACCATGTCCCATAAGCTGACATTTAAGCAGTACATGCTATAGCTAATGGGATATCCGATGTGAGTTAATCCATCTCTGTTTTTCAGCCGGACCAAGGAATAGTGATGAATCAATAAAATGACGACACCCAGTTATCTCCCGGTGCAGTCCTTCAAACTAATTAAAACCATAAGGACTGTCATAGATAGATAGATAGATATATACTTTATTAATCCCTTTGTGGGTTGTGGCAGAAAGGGGAACTCACCGGCTGTGGTGTGCGATTCAAAATACGATGTTATGAACACAATAGGGAATTTAAAGAACATTTAGACAGCAGCGGTCAGCGGTGGTTCATATCTACGAATGTTCATAAGTTGGATGTTCATATTTCGGCGAGCACCTGGTACATCTACAATAAATATTAGCCCATGCCACCCTTAGCTACATCCACTCCATCAGAAGGGCGTGTAACAGATATTGACAGACGGAGCTCATTAGTATTTAATGGTGGAGGTGAGAAATAGCCTGTTCTGAGTAGAGTTGATTTGAGCCACTTTTAGGCAGCTGAAGTTCAGGACCATAAATCAGTTTGGGGCAATACATTTCAAATACAGTGTAGCTGGACATCTGACAGCTGTGTGAAATTGATTAAAAAGATTAAAAATTGATAATATGGGACCCTTACGTTACGGTAAAACATGTGTCGTGTTTGATTACACCTCAGTTTCAATTTTACTCGAGAGCAGTTGAGGGTTGAGAGGGCAAAGAAATGGACAGAACTGAAAGTCCATTTCTTTGTCAGCCCTGAACTGAGATAACCATCCTGTAATATGTAGAAAGATGGAGGGATGAGAGGAGCCCAGACAGACAAAGAAAAAGTTGGGGAAGGGTTCACGGTGGAATGGTGCAGTTGGCACAACATGAGAACACTAAACAAGATATGGAGGGAGTGATCTGAGAGATACTGTGACGGAGAGGGAATCATGAGGCTGCGACCGGTGTCATCTTATCCAGAAATGGATCTAACCTTAGTTGAACATAATAGTCACATTATTTCTTGGAAACTGCCTGACCTATATTTCTATTCTGCAGCCTGGATATACAAAGACACGCACTGCTCCTGTGTGGCACTTACAATATTTATGAACAGCAAAACACAAGAACAGACCGATGGGGGCGGGTGTCATCAGAGAAAAGCACCAAACTTTCTCTTTTAAACAAGTCGTGATTGAAGAAAATGAATGTCTTTATCATCTGCTTTCTCCTGAAGAATTGGAAAAATGTGCTGAATTGGTAGAGGCCAGCCCCCAAATTGGTAGAGAAGGAACAAGAGTCAAGAAAGACCCTCGAGATCCCCCCCCCCCCTCCCTCATCTGTGGCAGTAAAAGGACAACCTCCAGCCACCTTGAACCCAACAGAGCTGAATTTCAATAAAAGTCAAATTATCAGCTGTGCCCCTGGGGCTTGGGAAATGCAGTGAAGCTGAATTGACTGAGCATATAAGGCGATTTAACAGTCATATGGAGGTGTGAGTGAGTCAATCGTATGAGGCACTCGTACTTGAGCGGTAGTTACATTGCCCTGTTGGGGCCGAGGACTCCGCTGGGATGAATCGCTGATTGTTTTCCACGGATATGAGCGAGCGCTAGCATGTGTGCAAAGAAACATTATCCCAAACAGCATCTGGGGAAAGTGTTATTCAATTAAACTACATTCTCCCCTGACCAATGCAGCGAGGACCAATAATTGATGCCTCAGTTTGGTGTTCCCCCACTGCACACTCCTCAGTACCAGGATGGCGCTGGCTAAGCCAGTTCGAAAGAAAGGGAACGCAGAGTGTGATATCACCATCTTAGCCGTGTGTGAGGTGATCTTCAGGGATCTCATTAATGCGGCTTCACTACACACATAAAACCACGCCAACATAAGGAGAGAAAGCGTCCCGAGAATCCAGCCAAACCACTGGCGACCGCGGACATTGTCAGATTCATTCTCCATTGTTTATCTCCATAAAAATAACGCTTTGATGCCTGCAAGCAAACGCAAAGCTTTCCATTAAAAGTAAACACTAAATCTGAAGTCTTGCAGCATATGCCCACACACCTGGGGAAGTCTATATATTTTTGGAGATGCGCTTTGTTTTTTCCTCCGAAGGTTTGCTGCAGTCTGTATTCAGCACTGGGGGAATAAGAGATACAGAATGGTCCTGAGGCTAAGAGAAAAACTTTGAGGAGAGAATCTTGACCTTATAGCATGAGGCTGACAGAGGCGGATTCTCCAATGATGGTGCTGAACAGGATTGAAGGAGGGAAAGAGATGGGAAGAAAGACAAAGACAGACCTTTTATTCTGTGCATTTCTTTGGAGGTCTCAATCCTAAGAAGACATAGTGTATATCATTTCAGTTCGGTATACAGCACAGTTGATTCTTTTAGGCTCCTGTGGGAATTATTGTCTGTTTTTTTTGGGGGGGGGGGGTTTGGCAAGTGATGCTACAGGATTTGCTTCATCAATCAACCGGACAACTTCGTTTTTTAATCAGTTGTTCCTTATTTTTTATCTCTCCCACTTCTTGAGTGGCACTCTGAATGCAAATCCACGACTCAGTGAACCACTGAGCTCTTCTGGGAGATCAAATGTAATTTTACACAAATTACATTCAGTCTGCGTTGCCACAGGGAGGGTGTGGATAATTTTGATCTTAAGCCACTCGCCCACACAATTGTATGTACACGTGAAGCTCGATTTGTAATCAGTGAGGAAACATTAGGTTTAACGCTGAGCTTTCAACACTAGTTTAGATTCATGAGAGATGGACTCGTGTCTTCCTTTTTGTTTGGTTTTAGTTGCAACCAATGTCAACGTAATCTCATTATGCTTTTGTACAATAACATAAAGCAATGCAGACATGGTTTAAGCACCCAAATCATGTTCTTCATGCTTAGATTAATTCAAGTATTTAATTTTGCTCTCGGGTCAGGTTCATTGATATCAATGAGGCCAAAGCTGACAATGTACCCTGAATTTGGAGAACACATGCCACAAGAATATAATTTAGGCAAAGTATTAAATCAAGTTGGAAAATGGAACTGTAATTATCAGCCTAGTCATAGTGGAATATATACATACCCTAATTATGGAGCACTAGAGTAATAACCCTATTAATTTACACAATCAGCAACTTTTTGTCCAGCTGTTCCCCCCAGGCAATTGGCAGCTGTAACTGTGATATGTTTAGTGGAGATTATTATAATGTGTTAAACTTCTTTGTATTCCATATTGTTGTTTGCAAAACACACCACTTTGCATGTTGGTAATCCCGTCAGACAAGGCTGTTTCTGTGATGTGAGGTGACATTCCGCACACGGTGCTACAACGCAACGGCTAAAGAGCTGGGACGGCTTGTTAAATATGCAGTGCCACAGACACACTTCAAGCTATTACTTTACACGTACAAAGTAATTGGACTCGCCCCCAGCTCTGTAGGAACATTCACATATCCACACGTGTATGTGTAAATAGAGGAAAACACTGACAGCTTACACAGCCATAAAAAACGGTAAATTGTTTCTGTAGTCGTGTGACACCGGGTTACAAAAAAATAGAGGCATCAGATCAGAGTGGGCATGAGTAGCTGCTGGCAGCCCAAATCGTTGCAAAGGGAGATGGTGGTTTACAGATGTTTGGCAAAAGATTTTATTTCACTTCTGCATGTAATTTTAATTACTTATATCCATCAAGTGATTTTTTTTAAGCCCTCAAGTAAATTTCTAGCCAGAATTTCTCTTATTTGAATGGAATTTCTAAGGATGGATAGAGATTTTTGTATGCTGCAGAGATTGCAAAATCCCTTGGGGCAGGTTTGTGATTTGTGATAGTGAGTTATATAAATAAAACAGACTCAAACACATTTCTAAAAAATAAATAAAATAGAAATTGATCCAAAGAATACAGACTGTAGGTGTTAAAGTCATGTCTGCCATCTACATCCCACATTGTGCTGAAACAGGCAATCCAAAGACAGACAGACAAAAAAAAAATAAAAAGGCCTCGGGAGGTTTCATTACAGATGTTAAATAGAGCAGAAAGGCTCCATCTCAACCCTGAGAAAAATTAACTCACCATCCATGAGGTTCAACAATTCTGTGGCGTAATATTTGAACTAAGCACAATACTTAAATCAAATATAAATACAGAAAAGGAGACTGGGTCTCTGAGTTTGTTTAGTATGAATAATTTCAACTATTCTTTGTATTTCACACATTCAGATTTTACAATAGTTTGACCACTGCTATGCCAACAGTCAATGAGTCACTTAAAACCCATACTGATCTTGAATAAATAGGAAGCTGATGACACTAAAAGCATGAATACAAGCGAGTAACAATTTCTTCAAGGCACTCAGACTTACTATTCAATGGGAAACAATATCACTTTGAAATATTTACCTGCTAAATCAATATGGTAAATTGCATTGCTAGTGTGGGGGATTAAAAATGAGATTATTAAATCGACTAAAAAACATAATGACAAAAAATAATGACAATACAACTTACTCTGATTAAATGGTATAATTAATGCTGTCTTCTTTGATACATTAGCCATTTCCCAGTTATTCCAATTCGAGGCCATGGTATGCTTAAACTAATCATCGTACAACAACAACAACAACAACAAAAAGTCTCCCACATTTACGCAAATTTTTTAAAAAAAGGAAAAAGAAACAGCTTTATTGTGTCAAGGTGATATCCGCTCTTTGACATTGTTAGGGAGGAAACTAGTCGTGGATATCTACATTACATGCTTGCCATAATGAGTGTGATATTCCTGAATGAAGGACAAAGCACAATATGTCGTAAGTCAAAAGCTTGGTAAATATTACACGTGTTACAATAAGATAAACCACAAAAGTTGTGTGAGAAGGTGGCAAGAACAAAGATTTCCTCCTGCCGCTTTCAAAGGCAATATTCCACGTTTAACAAACGCTTCGACTCGGGCTTAAGTGTATGCTGAGCAAACACGACTCCCTATTCCATGAAGTGTTCGTTATCAACGGTTGTACGGATATTAATGTAGATAGGTGTTGGAATGACTCCCAGAGTTTTTCGCACACTACTACTCTCCTTTCCTCCTCCCCAGGGGTGTTGTAAGCCTGTGTGTCGCCTGACAGCTTACTCCACATAATGAGGCTGACAGACTAAAACAAACACAGGTACAGATGAAGACAAAAAAAAAACAAAAACACTGAATTAGAGGCAGAGGAGTTGAAGGAACCAGGCAATCGACTGGCAAAACCCATGTCTGTAAAAGACTGAGTCATAATGCCGCTTCTGCCCTGCACACACACCCCACCCCCCACCTCCACACGATTTCCATTCTATTGCATTTTTATTTTATGTATTATCTGTTTTATTTATCTTTCCGCTCTACATTTCCAGCTATCCACAGTTTTCTGCAAAAACGTGGGGTAATAGTTGCTGGTGACATAATTCATCGCATGTGCTTTCACCTATTTCTAAACTTTCCCTTTCCTTCTATCTGTTTCCTGCCTCCGTCTCTCTTCCTCTCTCCTCCTCTTTCTCTCTCTTCCTCTCTAGGTGTGCTGGTGGCTGGGACTAACTGATGAACAGAGCCACAGTGTCTGCTATATCTCTAATGGGGACATTATGTAGGAGGATGGGAGAAGTGCTCACGCCAGGCTCGTAAATCACACTCCTGTAAAGAGACTCCTGGCAAGGCTTTGCTGCTCTACTAACTCTACACCTATAAAAGACACATGCATGTGCACATATGCAAAAACATACCTCTTATTTGCATACATAGACACATGTACACTTGCGCAACTGCACACCTGCACCCATGCAGCGACTGCACAAGCCATTTAACTGACCTCCAGTGTGCACTCGCCATTTCCCATGTAACTACCGGGGCGCAATTCACTTACAGCTGTCCGGTGACAGCGCCTGTGCCGACAGGACAGTGTGCTACTACAGAGTTTGTGTCAATGTGATTGAAGTTTGACAGGGCAGTTAAAGCACTATTAATGCTCCCTGTCACAGCCCAGCAGACACAGAGGCCTGCCGGTGGCACAGGTGATGTAAACACAGGCCCCATTTAGCATATTACCTATCAGTCAGCATGACAGGCAAAAGGAGATAAAGAAACACACACCCACTGCGAGTGGGAAAACAAGCACTCCAGTCCGCCCAATCTCACAAGGCTGGCTATATGGAGGTATTCTGTGCTGGCAACACACACACACACACACACACACACACACACTCAAAGAAATTCATGCCTCCACGCACAAGAATACCAGAGAGAGGCACATGCTTCTATGAGCACAAACAGGCTGATGACAGAGAAGGTATTATCCAAAGTGAAATGTCTCCACAGATGCCTCACATAGTTAATTGCCTGTGATGAGTCAGCGCCAGAATGCTCACTTCTTTTCTTTTCATATTTATCCTTCAATTTCCACTTTAGTGCTGAGATAATATGGACAAATCCACACAGTTTGGAATTTCATTCACCGACTGATTCATATGGAAAATCCCAAACCTACTCTAGCCTCTAACTCTAACTCTAACCCTGAAGATCGCAAACTGCAGATTCGTGACGGTGTCAAAACTCCTGATGAAAATGACAAGTTTAGGAAGATCTAAAGGGAAGAAATTACGAGTATAACAAGTAATTGTTAGCACATTCTAACAAAAACATAACACAATTATAGCAATTAGCGTGTTGTCAGAAGACACGGAGCTTTGGTGTGGCAACAGCAGCTTAGCTAACAGAACTGTTTGGACTGGAAACAGTTCAGCTGGCACACTAATGGGGAGATCCCTGTAAATGCTCTTCCTCAAGGAAGCCATGAACCACGATGGCCTTTACTGTCTCCGATGTGAACGTGCGTGAGTAAATGGGGTTCAGGTATTACATAGTATTTCTTATCATGGAGGACGAAAAGATGCGCAAAAAGACAAAAGGGTTCGGTTAGAAAACAACAAATGATGTGGCGTATAGAAGGGAAACAGCATGCATACCCTCACTGCATGTTTACTCATTCTGCTGGTATTTGTCTTATCTCTGAAATGGCATGCTGCAACCTTTATCCAGCGCGATTCCCCCCAGAAGATAATAAATTGGGAACACGAAACCTCCTCCTCAAAACCTCGTTGCCTGCCCCTTACTTGCTTCCCATCACAAGGAGACACACAGAAGTGTAGACAGACGCAGACACGCACACACACTTCTGTCAACACTCCCTGAGGCAGTAGTGTTAATTCCTCCCAGCCTATTCTCAGTCACACATAGCCACGGAGGCAGTCGCCGGCAAAGCCTCGCTGCTAGATTAACCTTTGCTCTTTCCACAGATCTGTTTTTCAGTAGGGCCTGCAGTCAGACAGGGGCCACGGCTGGCAGATAGTAACTCATTGTCAGGACACTGTCAGCACCCGCCCCTGCATTAGCAGCTTTTGAAGAGAGGGACTGTTGACGTGGGCAGGGTGCCAGCCAGGAGGAAAAACAGGCCTAGTGGCCCCATGTAGCTCTAAACCTGACCTCTTCCTTCAGGATGGAGGGAAAGGGTGGAGGAGTGTGTTGCTGTGTGCGCTTATGCACACGTGTGTACGTGCGTGGCGGAAAAAGTGTTTTCTATATGCACTTTGACTGTGGATAAATCCCACAGCAAGAGAAAGAGAAGCAATAACGCCACTTTCTACTCATTTCTGTCTCACTATCACACAATGCTCAATCCTATTGAGCCTGCACCCCCCCGTGGTTTGTCCTACATTTACCAAAGGAAAAGGTCACCAAAAATACATCGCTCAGCCACTGGCCCTTGTGAGCCGCACAATTAGTAGTAAGAGCTAAAGAGTTTAAATTTGTGAGAAAAGCTCAGGTACAAAGACTGGAAATGTGTTATATTAACTGTTTGTTTGTTTTTTCCTACTTGTTAATGTTTGTGGTAAATGTTTGAACATGCAAGACATTATAGTGTTATACCATATGTGAACTTATGGAATGACCCGATCCTGCATCAGCAGAACATTGCAGTGAGTAAAATTCAGTCAGAATCAACTTGCGGTGAAGACTTTGTTACTGTAAAAATCAATACTTGACATCTTTCAACATTGTCACTGGACAACGCTTACGGCAGTCGTTCACTGGTCCACGTTCTCGCTAGTAGCGCTCACTCAAGTATTGCATTGCAGAAAGAATCAGCTTTGACTTTCAGGTCTTTTAACCTCGCAGAGAATAACAGACTTTACAGAATAGCGAGAGACATTTAGAGAATGTGATGGAAGGGAATATGATTAAGAGACAACATGACAGAGCTGCTGAACTGCAGTGTTTTAGCTTGATAACACACTGGACCTCATGACTTCAGGCAAAGTGGACAATTCATTTCCTTCAAGTGAAGAACTGCGAGGGAACAGTCAACATTCAACTTACACTTGCCTCTGCCCCACTCTGCCAAAATCCGGTTTAAATTACTTCCAATACTGTACAGTGAAGTGAGGAGGAGGAGGAGAGTAAAGTGTGTGTGTGTGGGGGGGGGGGGCAGAGTAGTGCCCGGCAGCTTTGTAGTTCTTTGTGCGGTTTGAATAACACGGAAAGGCAAGATAGAGCAAACAAAAGCGGAACATGAAAAGGCCATTGGAGATTTCCATTCAACATCCCTGCATCTCTCTTGTTCCCCCTTCCACCCATGACCATGTCGTCCAGGTAAGTCTTGCTTGACTGATCTGCAGCAAACCAAGTGAAAAGCCATTCCTTGCCAATGAGGTTCCCAGGGTAATGTAGTCTTTAGAACACTTTATTCAGCTAAACATTTGCGGGGGCAGTGAAGTCAGAGAACTGAACCGCTGTTAAATAGAAGAACCAGCCCTGGAAGTGAGGAGGCAGGAAATTGGGACTTGTTGGGTGAGGAGAAAAAAAACACTTTGGTTTTTAAATGAGTCGCCAAAGGAAAAGGTTTCACACGACAACAGCAAAACCTCAAAAACCAAATGGGGACACCTGGTCCCCATTTGGCAAGTTTAAGAGCTCCATGGATGTAATAGACAACCCACGTTTAATCAAAATTATTGTTTACAAAGCAGCAAAAATGCTTCCTTTATGTCTTTTTTGATTTTTAAAACAAACCACTGCCTGGGGTACAAAATGACACAGTACCTGAAAGAGATAAATATACTGTATGTATGTGTGTAAAATCCAGTCATGCTGAGAGAAGGCACATTATATGTTCGGCTTGATACGTCAAACGCAGTGAAAGGAATCGTAAAACATCCTGGTTCAAGTCCAAGGAAGACATCAGTCCTGTTCCACATGATGGAGAATATATTAATAACATATTCTTGAGCGACAGCATCTTTCATATTTCAATAAAAACGTCACAGCATCATTTTTAGCCCAAAAGAGCAACAGATTATGTATTTTCCATTCAAAATGTGAGCTTTGCAGAGGGTAAATATGCAACTTATGAGAAAGATTTTACATTTTGTAACTGCATATACAAAGCAAAGACGTGTGAAATGAGAGCTGCTTTGAAAGCATAGTTCAGGACAATCACTGGGTGGTAGCCTTATCAAAATTACATCCTGTAAAACATTGCTTCTGTATTGAAATAAAAAACCAAAGCCTTTGTTTACTTGCAGTGCTCAAACATATACAGCTGCACCATCAAATTACTTGATACAAAAATGAACTGACTGGCAAAGAAATGATGAATGTTGATGATATTTGCTTACAGCATGGCCAGTGGCACCTAAAGGCATCCTTATGTTGATCTCAATCCCATATTGTTACCAACTTTTTCAATGTAAATTAACTTTCAGTGGCATGTTTACACATAACACTTCTATCTGGGGAGTCCTCTGGACCAAGTCCCCAACCACCGGGTCAAGACCTGGTTCCAGGCCGCGGGCCATTAGGTACCAGGCGGCACAGAAGGTTTGAATAAAAAAAGGAAACTGCAGGTAGACTGGACGTATGGAACACACTCCGGGTGTTATTGTCTCCCATTACCCCTCGATGAGAGCGCTTTGTTGCAAAGAAAAACAAGCTCAGGGCTCCCACTAATTCTCTTTATTACCATTATTTGATTGACTTGTTCATCCTTTTATATAGAAATGATCAGAATTTCTCCTACATTGAATGCACTGATTGTAAGTTGCTATATTTCAAAATAAACCTCATCAGCGCAGTCACTTGAATCACATTTTTTATTATATTTATTTCTTATGAAAAAGGATTTTTGTTCTAAAATAAATAATTTCGTTCACAGAGATGTTGATTATTAATTTATGAATAAAAGTTGTTTATTGTCTGTTGAGGTCTGCATTAGACTTTAAGACCACTGCAATAATTTATTATCAGACTACGGCCGTCCTGGCATCATTAAAGATTATCGAGCAAATAAAGGCCAGTCGGTGAAAATATTGTCTTAGACAAAACCAGTGTGTGGCGCAAAAAAGGTTGGGGACCCCTGCTCAAAACTGCTCGAGATATATATATATATATATATATATATATATATACACACCGTATATCAGTGGAGATCCTCAGGCTCAGAGATCTTACAGAATCATAAACTGGACAAAGATTTGCACTGTTGAGAGAAAAATCAGTGTGTATCGGGAGAAGAAAAAAGTCCTGCAGACATTACTATCAAGCACACAAGAAAAGATATTTCATAATCCTTTCATATATGTGCCATAAAAATGATAGAAGGTCAGGCAAAAATAACTGAAACCAATAACTTTCCATCATATATTCATAAGGCATAATAATGATTTCTCCCCAAGATTATAAGAGGGATGCTTTCAATAATACAACACGGTATGATTTACACAATGCTCCAAGTGTCCAAACATCGCTGACAGGTAAATTACCTTCCTTTAATCTGTCAAGGTTTACAGACAAGTCTTCATTCCTGCAGAGGAAGTGAATGAATTAGGATATAATCAACACATTCAAACTGGCTGTGGGTGCATATGGGTGTGTACCTACAGAGAGTCACACATTCAGGCACATACTTGTGTGAAACTTTTCCACTTTTAATCATAAGCTACCATATGTCTCCTTTCTGCATATCCCCTGCAGCCTCACTCCCAGCCAGGCAGCAGAGCTTTCGGGGAGTCCACCTGCGATGGTTCCAAATCCAAGAACGCAACTCAGCTGTTGAAAACCTCTCCACTCAGTTTCACAATGGCCTGAGGCCAGTGTTGGGAGTAACGCTCGGTTCAGGAAAGAACTGGAGGGGACAAAGAAAAGCCTCGCAAATAGGCCAGGCTCATGAATACTTATGCCATAGTAATTAAACTCCACAATGCTTTTTTTTCCTCTTAACTTTTTTTTTTTTTTTCCCCTCACGGCCTAATATATGGAAACACACATACTTTTTTCTCATCTAAACAACAGACGGTGGACGACGAATCTCACCAATCAGAGATTCCAAGAAAAACCTTGGACACCTTTGCTGTGCGGCACCTGAGCCGGAAGCCACACACATCTGTCCTACATCAGCTCATTACAGGTGATTAGTGAGATGATATGTTGTACTCTCCACCAAGTGTTACCCCGCAGTGGCATCTCTCGCTACACTGCCAACAACACTTATCTAAAACATGCAATTTAGAAATAAAGAGAATGTAAAGCCAGGATATGTGTAAATATCATGTTCCCCATCTGTTCTGTTAAGCTGTTGAACAAAAGCAAGCGAACACTTCTTGCAGTTGCTTTTCTTTATGCCTGGCCTTGGTTTTTCGAACTCTTGGGTGGGCTTAAAAATAACCTGCCAGACAATACACCTACATCGCAGAAAATATGACCCAACAAGAAAACAAACACATCGAAGACTGACTCAAGAATCAGCCCACATGCCTACGGAAGATGGCATACCAGAAAACAAGCTTAAAATATGATAGAAAAAACAATCGTTTATGCTGGGACATGTAAGAGATGACAGCCTGGACAACACCATGACATTTCAAACCCACCAGTTCCTGTTTTTTTTTTTTTTTTTCCTCCTGTAGGGATGTCACAGCCACCCAGGGGAAATGCATCGCATCAGTCTTTCGAAACACTTGGTGGAGTGACGCAGGGGAAAAGATTTTCTTCAAATGTCAAATCAAGCACACTCAATATTTCTAAGAACAGCAAGGATAAATTACGGATTTACAAAAATCAGATCTGAAGTCTGAGGACCTCAAACGTACAATCACAGACAATCGATAGATATATACAGTGTAGTGTGTATATGTGTGTGTAGAGATAGATAGACAGACAGACAGACAGACAGACAGACAGACAGATAGATAGATAGATAAACAGATGTATACTGTCGGGAATAATTACACACAGTTAAAAAGCATTCCAAACATCCCTGTTGTCTCCCTTGTTTCACCACATGGCAGTCGTCTTCACCGCTCCTTTGTCAACATGCTTTTCTTTTGTGTTATTCTTGCGCTTGCTGTACCTCAATCCTACCAACTGACAGACACTGTCTCGGACACAAAGCAGGCAAAAAGCATCCTCCCTTCTATTTTGCATTGGTTGTCTTTCATGCACTGATGCAAATCTCTGCGCAGCGTTCGGGGGGCAATTTTTCAGTGCACCTGCAGGGATGGGACGGCCTCTCGATCAAAACAATGCCACGTCAGACAGTTTGAATGAGTTCTGACGCGAGGCTGTGAGGAGAAGAGTTCTTCAAAAGCCTTAAGTTATGCATATATTTGTCATGGAGGAGTAGCTGGCTTTCCAAAAATAGCTGGCAGCCACGGCAGAATTTTATGCTTTTCAAAAGAGGAGATGATGGAAAAGAGATAAAAGTGTAGAAAGTTTGATATGCTCCACACGTCATTTGTATCATTTGTGCAGTGGTGTTTTATTTCTGGTTTTATTATTACACGCACGATGTTAAAACAGTCTGATGCAATTTCAGGTTGTCAAAATCTATAACTATACCACGTAGAGTTTAATTACTATGCTGCATTTTAAGCACATTAACAAAAGTCCAAATAAGCAGTCTCAGCAACTAAAAAATAACAAAACAGGATGATATTATTACTACTTTAATGGTATTATCCTCTAATGAAGCAAAAACTCGCTTCCATCCCACAGCGAGGAAGATCTTCTCCCATGGGTGTTGCGTAGAAATTGTCATAGCTGGATGCACCCTCAGATGTGAGCAGCTTGTGCAGTTCTACATTCCTGACAGGAGAGCAATTTTGTTTATGAGTCATATCATGTTTCTTTAAAGCTCAATGAAAGAAAGCCACAAACAGGTAGCAACACAAGGCTGATTTATGTGGCTAACTCGCAGCCGTGCACACATTGTTCAGGCAGTTCATTTGAACAATGCACCTGCTGTCGGACATTGAAGTTCTGTTGTGCCTTATGACAAAATTTTGACCATTTAAAGAGCCGTGCAGACTAATGAAAGGCATCGTCTCCTCCGACATTATGGAAATTAAAGAGAGGTAATAGGACGTCATAATCTGATGATCAATAAGAGGATTTAACTTCATACAAAAGTCTGCTCATTTGCATTCACCGCAGCAGCTGAGGAAGAATCCTGCAGAGGGTTCCCAGAATACTATCTCTCTTTCTCTGTGTTCTTTTCGGGGGCCCTGCCTTTTCTCCATGTTCACCTTTCGTCTGTTAATCCCCGTCTTTCATGCCAACAGGAACGGGCGGATTAGGGATGGGAAAGCATTCACACAGCATATAAACCCCTCACAGCCTTTAGGATACATCCCCTCTCAAACCCACACTGACTTCAACAATTGTCTTCACCTATGTCTGTGTGTGTGTGTGTGTGTGTGTGTGTGTGTGTGTGTGTGTGTGTATACAGTCTGTGTGTCTGCTGAGCGCTATGGGACATCTATGTGGGTGTGGGGTGCATGTGGGTGGCACAGTGCTTTACATCACAGTATAATTTACTAGAAACAGTCCATCATTACTTCCTCTAATCCTGTTTAAGTTACCTCACAATCTAGAGAGCGACACTCAATGCGTGCACACACACTGTAGACACAGTTTTACACTCCTCCTACTTTTTTCTCCCCTTTTCTATTGCTCCCTCTGAATCTTTCACACAAGCACATACACACTCCACCACAGCTGTCTTTTTAGCAACTCCGAGGAAGGATAAACACACTTGTCTAGAGCGAACCTGTCTGTCTTATCTTTTAATCCTTTCACTCTCCCCTGTCATTCCTGGGCTTCCTTCATCTGTTGGCATAGTTGAACTAGAGGAACCACACACACACACACACACACACACACACCTACACACACACACACACACACACAACACACACAAGCTGCAGTCTGACTCAAAATGAGCCTTTGTGGGACTGGAACAGCAAAGCATGCAGTCTCTCACAGATGATGGCCAAAGACTGGCAGCATCTAATAAAATGGTATTAGATGGTCCAATCTGTTCAATCTGTTCAGGGCTGGTGTCTCTTCATCTGAGATATGCACCCGTTTCTATACCTCTTGCAGCAGAAAGCAGTTCACAAGAGGAGGACGACCTTTTCTTAGGTCACCGTCACGTTCTTGATCAACCAAAGATGTGCACAAACACATATTTATTCCGGTGTCGGAGTGGATGCTATTTCTAGGCGCCATTAGCATTGGTATTAACACTCCTCTAACATTTTGAGATCTAAGACCTTTCATTTGTCTGGCGAAGGAGGGGTGCTCTTAAGGCGCATCTACAGAGAGACAAAGACACGGACACAAATCCACAAATGTACATGGTAAAGCAAGCAAACACCATTTCGCCTTCATCGGGTCACCCA
The DNA here is from genome assembly GCA_013358685.1 of Antennarius maculatus. Lineage (NCBI taxonomy): Eukaryota > Metazoa > Chordata > Actinopteri > Lophiiformes > Antennariidae > Antennarius > Antennarius maculatus. The sequence continues at coordinate 7,476,491 of CM023619.1, read as the reverse complement.
CACAACAATTAAAATAGATTTTAAAAAGTTTTAAACTTCCTGAAAAAAAAAAAAAACTTCAAAAAAAAAGTCCACTGAAACAGAACAAGATTTTTAATGTGTAAAAAGCAATGTGGTCATCATCTCAACACCAAATACATTCTGGAAGAGAGTGGCGCAGTGGGATGAGGATGTCATGGACAGAATGGGAATATTGATGTTTACATTCAAAACTAGGGGAAACACTTGATTATTTGCAATCTATATCATAAATGTCAGAGCTCCTGGGTGAATGAGCAAAAGGAAAACTCATACTGTACGGTTCTAAATGATGCTTTTGCATCATGTGTCAAGGTAATGCAAGGGAGACGAACATTTAATTAACAATTCTAATTGTGCCTCAAAGCGGTGGCTTCATCCTCGGCTGATTGCAATGAAGAGGTTAATGGTGCTGGATATCTGGATGCTTGGCGTAATTATTGCGTAGGGTCTGTGTTGCCCCTGGAAACCCAATAATCACTTGTGAATGGAAAGAGGCTCTGCATAAGTGTGTGTATAAATATTACAACCTGTGCAGGTGACCTTGAGAAAGAAATGCACTGTGTGCAGTGAATTCACGCTTGACTTAATCGGTTTATCCAACACAGCACATTTATTTTCTTCTATTTACAACGTCCCATCAGTTTTGTAGTTGCAATCCGTGACTTAGACAACACCTATCCAGAGTATTTGAGGCACAAAAATGTCCAGGAATTATGACATCTGTACCTAAAACCACAAGACTTTTATCAGAATGCCGTGGTAGATTGAGTCACGTTGTAAATCCCTGGCCAGTTAGTGGCTTTTTGTGAAAGGCTGCACTAACACAAGGTTGTTGCAAATTCCCTGTAGCTTTCCACATAGAACAGCATGGTTTGTGCACCGATCAAAAGCAAACACACACTTGGAGAGGTATATGTTCACCCCAAAACATTCAGGCCATATTATTCCATCTTACTGAACTCACCTGACTCTGTCAGTATGACTGTGAAAGTCACCTCCCTGCATTCTCTACTTCTGTCTACGCTACCATTCTGATTTCCCCTGCCTTCCAGAAACCTCCCAAGTTTTACTTCAATTATAAAATAGGCACTGTAAGCCTGAAACAAATGAGGGACATATACAGAATCATGTTTTATTGTGCTATAACATAGCAATGCATTCATTAGGAGGAGGCACAGAGCGGTCATTTAGCATGGCTGTCCAGCAGAGAAGATGGAATTGGTAGCGCAAAGATAACAGCTGTAAGATAACAAACACAAACCAAGGAGTTGGAGAGGCTCCCAGAGAACTGAAAACCATTAACTTGGGTGCTGGCTAGAAAGAATGGGGTCTGCCATCGCCTATTTCTGCAGACCTCTATGTCTCATCGGGGGGCTCTCACCCCAGACTCCATGTTGTGTGATTTATATCTCCTCATAGCTCCTCACTTTCAACTCAAGCCAGGTGTTTGCGTGGGTATGCTTCATCAATATGTTCCATCACCCATAGGCTTTGAGCTCAGTTGTCACGTATGTGGGTCATAAATGCTGGCATCCACTACTCTCCTTTGTGATGTCATCAAGAACAAGGAATGGGAATATTTCTGCACTTGCACATCACGCTGACAGATGACATTGCCAGCACATACAAAAGATCTTTTTGGAATTTTTACTGCATTTAAGCTATAGGTAAAGAAGTCAAGAGGGAGGGTAGAACTTAGCTGAATAATTTCTTCTAATAATACTTTTTCTATAAAATTTCTACATGAAAGAATGCGAATTTTATGCAGCCAATTCTCATTGGAAAATTTTGCACATGACAGAACAGGAAACACAGGCTTAACCTCTGCCTGTCATCAGCTCTTAATTGTGAGGCAGGAAATGACCTACTATATCCACCAATCACTGCAGGAGATGTAGAGATTTATTGGAATGGAACTGCTGCCAACCATAATTCATTTTCATGTTGGGGTGTAAAGGGAGACCCGTCACTTCTTACTGTGTTTTTACCAATATTACAACCACTTTATCATTGAATGATGATTTTTGTTTTGTTTTTATTGCATTTTGGCCATCTTTCTGCACAAGAACTGCATTTTCAGCCATATTTCTTTGTATTGGGCACTTATTATTAAAACGTTGCTGTGTGAATACAGAACTTTATCATCCACTTGTCCACAAAGTTTCCATGACACCCGTTGTCGTGTCCATGGACCCCTGGTGGCTGTAAATAGCATGTCACCTGAACTCTACATCTCAGATTTTGGAGCTAAATTCAAAGATTCTGATGTGGTCTGTAATGGCTTAAATCAAGTTATGGATGACAGAGAATATTCTGCAGTTATCTGGTTCAGTGAGATAAAACCGTCGTCTTCTCATTGGTAGTAAAGCTCAGACAATAAATTTCAAAGTGAAATGACAACCCAGTGAAAATATTTTAATCCTGAGGATTACCTTTGATTCCAATCTTTGAAACTCATATTAAAAATGTACCATTGTTGTTTTATCATTGAATGAACATTGCACAATGTGCAATTTTTTCTCTCTCAAGCAGATACGGAGAGGTTAACAAAGGCTTTCATCATGTGCAGTCTATCCTCAGTTCCCATGAACAAAATAAACATTTGTCCAATCTTTTATGGGATTTCCTCAGTTTCTAGTTCTTTTTTTTATTGTCTTGGGAATGAGGGGATTATTGCTTTTATTGTGTGCAGCACTTTGTGTTCCACTAAAAAGTACTATTCAAACAAAAGACCAGCGGTTCACCTGAATGATGTTCTACATATCTCTAACACACTCCACCCGTCTGCCCTTCTATTTCTACTACAGGAATTTAATCAGAATGACACTGACGTATCTCCTCTTATCTCCAAACCACTGCCCTTTATTTTTCTGTGGGTGAACAATTCTTTTCTCTACTCCATGCTTGTCAATTAACCATCTAGTTTACATCAAAGTCCCTAAGACTGTTAATTATACCTCAATTACTAATTATCTTCCACATGACTGTGCAGACGTGCGAACCCAAAACCACAACAGTGTTGACAGCTGAAACTGGGAAACATGTTGAGGGTTTGCTAAATTCTTAACAGGCAGTCTGACGGGCATCTGGCCAACGAGCTTGTTTAATTTGCAATCAGGACTTTCTCTTGAAATATCAGTTGGCCGAGGCCGTTGATGTGTGTGTCAAACACAAGTGGCCATAACTTATGATTGTGAATGAATGCGCTTTCACCTGCTCCTCGTAGATCTTTATTATGTGTGTGTGTGTTGTGTGTGTGGGTGTGTGTGTTTGAGTGATATTTTTTGATACTGTGCTGCCCCTCACAATACATCCTCTGTATCGGCTGCGTGACTGGGCAGGCCCCTTCCTGGATGATGGGGTGGCGTAAATCAAACTTGAGTTGGCTTCCTGCCCCATATGTGTCAGCTAAGCCTGTCCAATGAGAACAGAACAAATAGCATTCCACATCACTCTCATCACACTTCATAGATCTTCCAGACGGCTATAGTATCTCCCAGTCCTATTAGCGCAGACTCCAGCAGACTTCTGGTGTTGCCCCCTTAACGTCACTCCAACAGATTTGCTGTTTTACGGTGTCTTCCCTCGACTCCTCAGATATCCCATTCAGATATCTGGAGGAAAAGCTGGGATGGACAGTGGGAATGAAAGGGAAGGCCTACAGTATGAAAACTGGAATGGAATCAGAGGCCATGGAATACACTTGGATAAATATCTCAATGGAATAAGAGATAGGTCTCACCATGTGCAGCTCAAATGTAAAAGATACGGTTTTCTGAGAAATAGAAAAAAATAATCTTTTGCTTTCCGTTCCTGCTGTCCTTATGCTGTAGTTGTTTTGAGAGAAAAGCCAGTCTTATCTCTGTTATTTTGTATCTAAGTATGTGAACTTGCTGCAGTATGATGGCTTGCTTCATGTAATTTTGCTTGTGACCATGACAGAGGGACCACTGTAAGAAGACTCTAATAACAAAGTGATGTGTGTGTTCGCTCTGCAGCTGGACGAGCAGACAGATGTTACAGCTGCAGAACGGCATTTCATCAGAATGTCAGGTCACTGGCTGTGCTCTCTTTGTCCGTGTTCTCAATTCTTCTGTTCTCTGTCTCTTTTTTTGTCTTTTTTTTTTTGATGGCAGAATTTTTACCTCTCCTCGAGTTAAACAAGTACAAAGTGCCAGCTGTCGCCCTCAGCGTTCAGCTGCATGAAGAAAAAACAAGGTTCAGCAAGAGTTGGATTTCCGCAAACAACGCAGACTAAGCGGCTGAAGGGATATGGAGAAACACGAGAGCATGCAGGAGCACTTTGTCTCGAGCCTAGAGGTAAACCCCAGACACTAAATATGGCATTAAAGTTAGAATCATTTCTAATGGTGCTGCAAAAGTCATTTGATTTAGAGACATCCAGTTTTCAAAAAAACAAGGAATCTTTGAACATGACTAACATACAACACACACACACGGGAGAGTGCAGAACATCTGTGATCTGCATTAGTCAGATCTGAATCAGCATGAAAACCGAGCTAGCAGACAGCAAAAAGGCAAGTCTCTTTTTGCACGCAGAGAACGAAGACAACAGAGACTATGATGTTGTACTGGCTTCAGTTTACACTGTTATGTAGTTTGAGCAACAGTCTGAATGAAATAGATATTGAGATAGGAGGTAGAGGAGACGGAGCAGGAGGGAGGGAAAAAAGAGAGGGGCAGACAGGGGAACTTATTAACTTCCCTTTAATAAAACCCAAATCACATGGGGGCCTGTTCATTCCTCCATCCATCCTAGCATGCACAAATTAAAGTGGCACACAATACACTTCAATGTCATACTGATCGCCACACTGACAGTGACAGTTGACTCGGATTAGAAATTCCTGTACATCTGAAGAACTTCACAGGTTACATCCCCGATGTACCTTTTTCAATCCTGAAGTTACCACAAATCACAGAGTATTGACATGAACATTTTCTGTGAAATGGTTACCGAAGCGGTGACAGCGACGACGTTAATATTTTGGTGACTCAATGCAACTCAATACAGACGAAAAAGTCAGTATCAAAGACTCGGCACAAACACTTTCAAGAGACTTTGCAAGAAATTCCATTTGCAAGCCACCTTCAGAGAAAAATAATGGGAAGCATTCATTTGATAAACATAAATGCTGGCGCTGGGCCCTGCATCCACATCTCCTTTTGTTGTAATCATTTGTGGGATGAGTTCCACCTGACTGGGAGGCATACGAGCGAGACGAGGATGTTTGGATGCTATTAGGGGGGTAAAAAAAAAAAAAGCCAGGGACTGTTGGTTTAAAGAGTCATTCACATCAAAACATCAGTGCTTTCCCCAGGGGTCAGTCAGCTGGGCTCATTTCAGAAGCGTGGGTCCCGTCATCTTCCATTAGCCTGGATGCTCACAGAGACATACAAACGCACAAGCGCGCACATTTATCCAAAAAAGCACGCATTCACACTCATCACACAACGCATTTCAGAAATGTGAGCAACTGTCCGAAGTCATAATCTTAATGTACAAAGCCAACCCACATGTACACAGCCTGGTAGTCTGACAGACGGAGGAAGGGAGATAAAGGCAGGCGGTGACCAGAAGAGATTTATTGAACCAGGCTGAACACTAATAACTGCACAACAAATGAAAATGTAAAATAAATTACAAATGTCTCCTTAACATGGACCTCATAAACTGAGGCGTTGTGTGAGGCAGACGACTCTCAAGCCATTGAAGGTATGTTCAGCAACTTTTGCTTTGCTTCCCTTTGACCGGAACTACATGTGAAAACACACGAGAAAGGCATCATTTTGCGATGCAATGAAGCAGGGTGATTGTGGGTTTTTTTCATGTCACACTGTGAATGATGGGTTTAATAAGAATCACAGTCCAAAACATGAGACACACATACACACACACACGCACATATGTGCACATGTGCACACATTTGTGTTGCTTTTTATTCTGCTCAACTTGAGAGGAAAGACGGCAGGAAATGAAGGAACAGACAGATGCAGGAGGATAAATGGAAGTACCCCACCCAGCTTCAAACTGAATCTAAGCAGTTTTAAGTAAACCAAGAACCCTCGAGATTTTGTTGATTTTTGAATTATGGTAGATTGTGTGATGAGTTATTTAATTAATTACGTCCACGTCAATATGCAGCAGCCATCAATCTGCAGCAATCTTGTACTTCATTTCTAAGACTGTTTAGACTTTTGCTACCTGTCACCTATGAATCAATCTACTGTTGTGTTCTTCAAAAGTTCACATCCAGGTATTCTGTGATCGAGAGGTGTTTCAAAGCACGGACACACCACCTGCAAATCTCCAGTGGTAAGTGCGATATAGCCTATCAGAGATGCAGATTTCCCGTCCACCTCAGTGGGCTGCTGAACACTTTCTGTCACATTAGTCCTTCAATACAGAGATGAAAAAGACTTTAAACAGTGATCACTTCATTTTAACAAACAGCATGCAGCGCTAATGCGGATTCCACAAGTCAGCGATAGTGCAATACTGCTTCTAAGTTACTGCTGCAGAAATCCTTTTTCACATGACACTGAATGACATCCCTGAAGCAGATTTTTCATCTAACCGTCTCTGTGTGCAGAATCGCTCATTCATTGACTTGATACAACTTAGGGGTTTGGTGCTGAACTGCATTAGCATTTTAGAATATATTACCATACCCAAAGGAAATATGGTAACACTGATTACAAGTAACTGCTTGGATTTAGCTGCTACTCTTCCTTGGATCACACACAATACGCCACAGCTACATCCCCATATCACAGATGTGCATGCACATACATATACACACACACACACACACACACACACACCACGGTGCCTCGGTGAAGCAGTTTCACCCCCTGCTGCAAAGCAGGTGCCATGGTACAATTCTCCCTTCCCCTGTGCATGTTGAAACACACACAAGCAGGCGTGCCACATACACACACACACACACACACACACACACACACACACACACACACACACACACACACACACACACGCACACACACACACACACACAAACACACACACTCCTGCATGCACTCACACACAAGTACATAGTCAAAGCTATGAAGCCGAGGTGACAGGTCTTTGGTTCCATGCCATCCTCAGCAAATGTAGAGCTAATTGTCATTCCCCCACTGTTATTGAGCAGTGTGGCTCCAACATGGTCCATATGGACACTAAGATGAAGTCATCTGCTGCCCACTATAGGATCACGGAAAGAGAGAGCAATGAAGTGGTTCACTTTAGTAAGATACCTGAACTAAAATCTTTTGGGGAGATATCTCCAGTGTTTTACCTCGGCGCATACAATGTCAAGCCAAAATAGCCTCCAGCTGGATAATGACGAGGGGGGGATCGGAAGCCAAAAAGCCTGGAACACAGGCCACGAAAGCCAACCGAGGCGTAGGATTGTCAGTGATTGGCAAACAACCATATAAACAACAAACACAAATAATTTTCAGATTTATCATTATGAATAACCAGAAGGCTGGGGTGTGATTGCCTTGCAGCCAAAGGAATCAAAAAGTCAAACTTTCTTTATTGTCATTATACACATACACAGACGGTACAACGAAATTTCAAAGACCAGATGGAGTGTTGGTCCAGAGCTGCTGCACCCCGGGCGCGTCGCCACTACGGTCCAACATGACCTAATGTTACCTAGATGCATGTTTTTCCTGATAATGAGGGGAAACCAGAGAACCCGGAGGAAACCCATTCAAACACGGAGAGAACATGCAAACTCTTCACAGAAAGGCCATGTTGGAAATGATGGGGTTTGAACCCCTGACCTTCTTGCTGTGAGCCAGCAGTGCTAACCACTACGCCACCGTGCTGTAATAGCATAGTTGACACAAGTCCAAACACACAGTTCATCTGCTCTTATGAAAATCACATTTTTTTCAGGTCTCTACATATGTGGGAGGTTGTGTCCAGGCTAGGGTAGCGGTGTGTGGTAACGACCTGACTAAGAGCTACACACTGAAAGTTGCTCACAAACTGCTGAAGTCAGCCAGCATTTGGCTAACTAGTTAGCTCTGCTTCAGTCATGTGTGTGTCCGCTAAAGGCGTCTCCTCATCGTCACAGTGAACACAGCTGCGTGTGTCCACACCGCTCATAAACAAACAGCCTCAGCCTTTATTTACAGCCTAACAGATATTGACTGTCACCAGTCAAGAGTTACATTCATAAAGCCTGCATGTGAAATAATCCAGGCAGAAATCAAGAGGTGAAATTATCACTCATTCTCAGCCTTGTGAGAGACAAAGGCTAGATACGGTCACACACACACACACACACACACACACACACACACACACACACACACACACACACACACACACACACACACACACACACACACACACACACACACACACACACACACACACACGGTAATTGGCCTGAGATAGAAGTGACTGACTCTGTATCCATTACAGGATGTAATACCCCTGTATTTTCCTCACTGTAGGTTACTGGATGCAGAATAGGGAAAATAGGGATGGCGCCCACTCAACAGCCATATACAGTACTCAAACACTTTGGCTTACCTTTCCCATGTTTCATTTAGACTGTGATAGTTTTGCTCCTTGCAATCTCTCATTGTCCGTGACGGTTGTCGAGAACCAGCGTATGTCCTCTCTGTAAACAACTGTTGTCGTCGCCACCGGTTTTATGTCCCATTTGCAAACACTGTGTGTTTTAAAATCTGGTCTCAATAGGATCAGCCCTTGTAGTGTTTACATAATGAACAATAAAGTCACGTTTGACTGACTCTGTATCCAGGTGGAGTTATTAACAAGACAGACAAACACGAGAAAAATAAGAGCGAAATATGTAGAAATAAAGTTACTGAAAGTCAAAAAAGTTCTAGACGGAACGCTAGTGCGTGCGTGTTCAAGTGGCTCATGCAAAGAAAACACATGGGGGGCAGTTGAATGACATGAATTAAAAAAAGCATAATATGGGACCTATAAAAAAAACCCTGTTTCTATCCAGTGCTATTGAAACAGCTTTGGAAAGCCCTGCATTCCAGTTGTCACTTCCTTCTGTGCAATCAGCTTCAGCTCATTTCATTGACAGCTGGGCACAGACACATGTAAGACACTGGTGTTGTTAGTATGACAGCTGATTAGAGAGATGGGAAATTTGAGTGTGATGCCTCTAATGATCTCTTTATCTGATTGACAGGCTAGGAAAGGCTCTGATTCACACTTCTGACACATCACAGAATGTGGTGCACATATAGCAGAGCGGGGGGGGGTCAACATGTCAGACGTGCACACTCTATGTAGACACACAAACCATATAACATACTGTACATGAATGTTTGGAAAAGACCATACATTCTTGAGACACATCAAGAGTATTCCTCTTTTATCTTGGCCTGGCAGGACTATTTCCTCCCCTAGTTAGCCTGTCATCAGGGCATTGTAAAGTATTGTTCGGGGGAAAAGCTTAAATGAGGCCCTTTCAGGGATATTTTCAGGTACTTTCATGGAAGAATGGAGAGGATATTGATATCACATTTCAGTTTTGTTTTTTTCCTGTCTAAGCAAATACAGTATGTATAACACACAGACACACATGCATTGACACATGCAAAAAAAAAAAAAAACACACTATGCCAATCCCTTCACTGACCCAAATGAGCAAGGGCATTTCAACTGCCAGAAATTTCCTACTTCTCCCAACAGACAGGATCTCATGACAACACCTGACTGTTTTCTATCACAGAAGCAGCAGCAAACACTAGAAAATGCTCTGCAGAGGGGAGCGCCCAAAAGATTTCCAGGAGGTGATCAAAATCGAATCAGCAGCTGCTTGCAAAATTGTTCTTGGAAAAACCTATTTTATTACTTTGCTTTACTAAATGAGGCCAAACTGAGCCGCCCAGATTTCTTAAGGTTGCTCCCATGTTACGGCACGTTACTTTAATTTTACCCTCGCTGATCCATCTTGTGATTATTGGCAATTATCTGTCAATTAGCAATGTGCTGATGTCACCATGATGTGAAAGGCAAAGCAATCAAGAGCTATTAGTGCACAAATGGTCATCCATACTAATGACCCCAACCTACAGTCTGGCTCACACAAAGGACTCTGTGTGTGTGTGTGTGTGTGTGTGTGTGTGTGTGTGTGTGTGTGTGTGTGTGTGTGTGTGTGTGTGTGTGTCCAGTAACTAATCTCCAGTGTAACTGTTGCGATCACAGCAGTGCTGTGCTGTCAACACTGTTTCATGTCTACACTGTTCAGCAGCTTCGGGGGCCTCTCAGGATGCATACGCCACTGAAAATGACCTTGAGTGAAACCCACTTAACCCCTCACTCTATGGCCTCCTTACTACTGGTCGCCCTAGTGAGGTGCCCCAGTTTATTTGCTTGTATGAAACTTGGAAGGAATGTTTGTGTAACCTAAATGAAATTTGATAATGGCTACATCTTAATGATCTGCACTGAGGGAGTTCATAGATCCCGAAGGAATATCCCACGATGGCAGGGCTACAATAGTTAGGACAACATTTGAAAAAGATTGGAGGGGGACAGCTTTCACAAGGAAGTTGCTATCTTAAATGTCATATATTTTGATGATTAATTACGTGAATGAAATTTCTGTTTTTTTCCTCACTCAACCTGTCTCCTCTATTTTGCTTTGATAGCTTGTGCATGGTTATGTCACACCCTCAACAAGAAATGCAAGACTATTTCTCGGACAAGACTATTACTGGGACATTTATTAAATATAAATGAATATAATGAAATGTCAGTCATCCCCACTGAAGCAGGGACATTTTTGGGCACAGGACAAACTGTTTAAGTAGTCGCAGAAACACAAAAAGACATAAAAGACAACAAATCATTCTTATATCCATCAGATGCAACCAATCCATCAGACACAGACTCGCCTCCTCAAAAAACAGGACGCTTACGACAACTGTCATTCCTCCCCTATGCTTTTGATCCATGATATGATCGCGACACTCATACATCCTGGAAGACTCACAATCAATCTTCAGAGCCAAGACATCAGATGGAGTCACAGAGAGACAGCGAGTAGCTCCTTGTTTGTTTTTTGCCTTTTCTGCTCATTTCAGACGCGTAGTGCCCATCCATCATGTTTTTTTTTCTGTTAGAAAGATTTTTATCAAAGGAAATACATTTTCAAAGCATTACCTGAGCCTCACGTTGATTCAGAACATGTGTGGAAATGCATGCTACTCTCTGTATTTTTCATTATTTTCAACTGTCAATAACAGTTGAAAGACGGCATCCGCTTTCAGTCAATCATTGCCAGGTGCCTGAAAGTCCTTTTGGTGCAAGTGGTTGATGGATGTTTTTTTTGTTTTTTGTTTTTTATTTTGTATGGATCCAAAAAATTTGCTTGTGCACACACTCATACAGACACACTTACAGGCTCACACAGTGACCTTGTCAGGAACTATTACCATCACACAAAGAAAGCATTATATGTCTCTTGGTTTCACCTTGGGTTAGGCAAGTGTGCCTATCAAGTCGTTTGTATGAATGTAAAAGTAGCTGGTGTATTTCCACCCTCAAATGAAAGTGGGTTTCTTTATTGGCAGAAACATTAACTTTCCACATATCATACAACATACTGCAGAATCAGTCACCGACAAAATTTATCCTGGCGACTGGAATGTTGTTTGATGAAAACCAAAAAAGCAACAACTGGAAACTGGTGGGTTTTAATAGATTTTAATAGAGGCCTTTTATTCTCACAAAAAAAGAGAGCAGCAATTAACACGTGCTCCAGACACAGGATGAAAGAAAGTTGAGTGCATCACCTGTCTCTGTGTGTGCAAATGTGCACAATTACATAGTAAACTGTTTAATTAAACAATTAGAAAAGAAAAATTTTTAGAAAAACTTTGGAGCTTGCGACAGTCGCCTCGCCGATAAAAAGAAACAAGATTGTTCCTTTATCACGCTAACCTATTGAGCATTACCTGCAGAAGGAGGACCGAAGCCCTGGCACAGAGGGAACAAAAACAACAAGAACCAATGCAGTCACAGCCTGCGACACCCCTGAATTCAAAATTTTACCCTGATCTACTTGCATATGTCAAAGATCAGAGCTCGTGCTCTGACCTACTGTCATTGATCAAAGCACTAGCTTTGACCCACGGTCTTACTCATACTGGCCTTCTCCCTCGTCTTTCTATCTTATCCAGTTCCTGAGTGTACAAAAGTTTAAATTTGACCTTGACCTAGTTTTCTTAATGTCAAGGTCATCATCTCATTTTCATCCCCTTTCCCGCCCGAGTAATGTGCTTTTTGTTTCATCTTTCTATCTGCAACGGTTGCGAAGATATTTGGTGGACATACAAACGGACGGACAAACAAATGAACACTATCAGTCAACGAATGAACACTGACAATTACAATACATCACCGCTTTGAAGCGGGATGTAAACACGATGGCGATATGACAAATCTCTGCATGACACTGCCTTTCCAGCTGCTTTTTTTTCCCCCAGTCACTTTGTGATTCGAATTACACAGACAATATTGACATTAGTACAGGTTGGAACATGATATATCCATCTAAGATGGTTGTGAAGAACTGGATAAGGCGCATCTATACAAAGCAGTAAGCTTTGCAAGGTCTCCTCTCTTGAATAATGAAAAAACCTCAAATTAATTAGCATTAATTAGGCTGATTGCATCAAATTTACTGTTCATACTTACTCATCTTTGAAGTTAGATATTACAGTATTTGATAGAGCCTGACGTTAAATCTTCTCCTAGCAATAGAAATTGTGAAAACTAGGCTTTCATACAAAGCGGTTAAGAAAATGAATGAATGTATGAATAAGGGATAGAACGGGGAACGAATTACAATGGCTTGCTGATCAAACCCAATATTATATATTTAAATGCAAATGATACATTTATTTATTACTGAATGTATAGTAAAGATTCAAGGCTTTAATGCACTTCACTTAGTTAATGTATGATAAAAGAGGACGCACTGGATAATACTAATGATCTCACATCAATTGTACATCAAGGACAATTCAATTTTTTTCTTCTAAAACAAGCGGAAAATGGCTCCTCATTTAGGATCACTTTGTCCCATTATTACCTGAATGAACACAGGCTTGGTTGGATGTGTTTACATTTGAACAAACATTCATTTACAGCCACACTCCACTCCACTTCATTCAAAACCACCAGACTGCGTGCAATATGTGCATACAGTATATTCTCGGAGTTCATTTCCCCGGCGCTCAGAAACAGGCTGACTCCACTCAGACATCGGTGTCAATCCGATGAGTGGGTGTCTAACAGTGTGTGAAGCTTACATCAAAAGCATTCAGCTGAAATATCCGACCTTGGGAAGAAGCAGGGAAGGTGAAAAGACTACAATGTAATAAGGAATGAGAGGGGTAACAATACCAGAGGGTCATGGATTTTATTCTGCTCAATGAGCCCTGTCATAGGGTAGAATTAGGTTAGGAGTGTATGACAATGAATGCCGTGCTAAGTGGTTCAATCAAGACATCCTCCCTGCGATTAGCAGCAAACTCCACTCCTGAAGGACTGCATCAATCAATCTTTCAATCTTCTCCACATTAGTCATTATAGCTGAGATTTTTATATAAGAATTAACACTTCCCACAGACATCCAAGTCGAGGTACTCTCACCGAGGCAGATGCACCCACACTCAAAAGGACTGGATGTGCTCAGGGGTTAGCAACCACAACCACCAGCATCCTCATTACTGCAAATAAGATCATAAGCAGATGGAGGCATACTCCCCTCCTGTCTTTCTCTTTGTCCCTCTTCACCTGTGTTCTCTCATACAAATGAGCCCTGATCCTCATCCTGTAGCTCGCCTCACACCATAAGAATGACACATAGAGCTGTGGAGGGACAATGAGGAGTGATACACAATCCTCTGTATGGATGTTTCTTCTCTAATTCATTTGTGTATCTTCTAAAAAGTCCAATAATATTACCTATAAATCATGACCCGAGCATGTTTGATGTGATGTCAGGTTGCATTACAATGATATACTGCGAGTCCCCTCAGCCCTTTGTGTCATCACTATTCATGTAGATGGGGGCAGTCCGCCTGTCAGCATCGACCGGGATGTGTTCGATAGCAGAATATGATACATGTTATACTATTTATTACACTTTTATTACACTTTTATTCCATATATGTCTCTGTGGATGATTCCCTCATATGCAAAGAACAGAGCCAAAAAATGACCTCTGATGGTGGATCTTTGATAAAAAAGAATTTTTTAAAAAGCCTCTTGCACCTCATCAACCAGGCAACTGCTGGTAGACGGCTGCCGTCTACTCATTTCCCACCTCCTGTGCTTCAAATCAATAGTTAATTACCTCCAAAAAGTGCTCATCTTCTGTGTCACATGAGGTTAAAACCATCCTTCCACCTCCACTACTTACTGGCCCATCAGTGTTCCTCTCAGAAACTGGCATTCAGTTTTGCACTGGTACCGGCATTTCATTTTATATCCCCTGCACAATTTTCATTTCTCATGCTGATCCAGAGACACAAAGTGAGACACAAATGTTCATGAGAGATTTCTCAAATTGCATCTCTCAGGTACTAAAGAACTCAGTGCTTAATAAGAGATTCCATTTATAGCGAGTGGAATGGACAGATGGTGAAATATGTCCACATGTCCTCAACCTGGGAGACACACTGGCTCTTAGTCATTAATAATGGGACAGGCCCCAGGCCCTTAGTTGTCCATCTCAACTCATTTCCTCTCTACATATCAAAGCTGTGTGTGTGTGTGTGTGTGTGTGTGTGTGTGTGTGTGTGTGTGTGTGTGTGTGTGTGTGTGTGTGTGTGTGTGTGTGTTTCCAGTCCCTTTGAGAAACAGCCTGTGGAGGAGCCGACTTTTATTTAATCAGAAGTGAAGCAGCTTCCACCACCATTCGTAATTTCAGCCCTATTAGTGTTCCGCTTCTAATTCCTCTGAGCACTGCAGACGCAGCCTCCTCTGGGCTCTGGATTCACTTAGAATGCAAAAAAGTTCCACATGTTTTTTTTTCTTTCACTCATACAGTAGCGACTTAATATTGTACATTTAGACTTGAAAAGCCAAAGATTTGCTATACAGGCAAAGCAAAGCAACACACTGAGTTTTCAATGTGTGCTGTGCACAGAGTGAGTGAAATTGATAGTCTTATCATTTCAATTGTGCACTTTACAAACTTTCCCACACATTGAATTTTGCACTCACAAAAGCATATCTACCCTCCTCCTTCCACTCCTTGGTCAGCCTTTGCCCTGCAACCCAACAGACTCCAGTCCTAAACTGGAGCCTTTGGGCTTAAAAGTCAAATTAAATCATCCTGGACCCGACTCAAAAAACAGATCTCGCTAAAACAATCATAAATGAAGCTCTTTGTTCCCATAAGCCTCTCTTTAGCCCTTTCCTGTCCATGCTGCCTCTATTATGTCTTAAGAAGGACGGGCTTACATTTCGCTTTTTTCCCCTCATACTAAATTGTATAAAGTTTCATAAATGCATCTGTTTTTAACTAAAAAAAGAAGTGTGGGGAAGGAGGGAAGTAAGGGAGGTAGGGGGGGAGAAAAAAGGGAGAGAAACCAAAAGAAACAACCAATTATCCCTGGCAGGAAGTTGGTAGAGAGGAGGTGGGAAAGAAAAGGGTGTATGAAATGTTTTTGAAATGTT
Organism: Antennarius maculatus; assembly: GCA_013358685.1. Lineage (NCBI taxonomy): Eukaryota > Metazoa > Chordata > Actinopteri > Lophiiformes > Antennariidae > Antennarius > Antennarius maculatus. The sequence continues at coordinate 7,460,740 of CM023619.1, read as the reverse complement.
GTTTTTTTTTTTTTTTTTAAGGACAGGAAGGAGTGGTCAAGAAGTCAAGTCAACAACCGACCAAACTAGACCTAACGTAGAGGAGGTTTGCGTCGGGGTGTAGAAACAGAAGTAAAGTTGCACGAGCAGTCAAGAAAAAGACTTGGTAATCAACGCTTTCTGTTCTCGCCTCCCAGCTCAACAAACATCTCAGAGTCACTTTTTTTCCTGTTGACTGAACAACTGTCACCCAATCTCTAGGACAGGTGATAATGGAAGAAAGAAAAAAACTGAAAGACAGTAAAATAATGAGGAAAAAGAACATTTCTCACACTACCATCCTTGAATAGTGCGGAAACTGGATCACCGCGCCCAATCAGTTACAAGCAGTACCATTTTTTGCTAGGTGTGGCTTGAGAAGATATCTTCAAGCTTCTCTGTCTGTCTTCAAGTAACTGACTTTACCTTACTTTCAGGCTGGGTCATAAGCGTCACATTTGTCCACTCCTGTGTTCCAATGTTATGTTTTGGGTTTTTTTAACCAATGACACTGCAATTGTTGCATGTATGAGGGAGGGTGAGGAGGGGGAGTACAGGACATTGGTGGTGGACTTTGTGGAATAGTGCCAATGGCTGAACATCTCCAAGAAGAAGGAAATGGTGCTGGATTTCCAGTGGGTTCCCCCTTCTCAGGCCCCTGGTCATCAGGGGCAGGGAGGTGGAGGTGGTAGGAAACTAAAAGAACCTGGGGCTCCAGCTAGACAGCAGACTGGACTGGACGTCCAACATGGACTGTGTGTACAGGAAGGGGCAAAGTGGGATGTACTTTCTGAGGAGACTGAACTTCAACATCTGATCTGAGCTCCTTTGCATGTTCTATCCCAGTCCGTAGTGTCAAGTGTGCTGTCCTAAGTCATTAAATGTTGGGGCGGTGGGGCCAAGAAAAGTGACATAGAACGCCTTAACAGACCTATCTGCAGCGTGAGTTAAGTGGTCAGTCAGAGCCTGGACTCTGTGGAGACAGTTCTAGAAAACACAACCATGCTCCAAGTCAGGGAAATCAAAGGGAACACCAACCACTCCGTGCACACCACCTTCTCCCAGAAGAGGAGTTCCTTCAGTGGTAGACTACTGTCACAGTGTGCCTCAACAGAGAGGCTGAGGTCCTCCTTTTTGCCCCATGCCATCAGGGGGTACAAATGAATTTCTTAGAAAAGGGGTGTAGGTGACCTGTGTGTGACCCATGTCTACATATACAAGCATCATTAAGACCGTGTTGATGGCAACAATTTTCCAGATGTTTTTAGCCATCTTGTTGTTGAAAGCACAAGTGCTGCTGGCTCACATTGAGCACAGACAAAGGTCTGCTGTTTTCAGACGTATAAGAGTCATATTAGAGTCATAAAGTTTATATATAGTATATATTTCCCCATCTCTATCTTTGTTGCTGTTGTTTTCTTTTTGTTACGATGCACCTCATTTGTAATGATTTGCATTTGTATAATAGTCCTCATCTCGTTCTCCATGGAACCCTGTTTTTATGAACAAGGGCAACAGAATTCATTCATTCACTGATTCATTCTTTGAGAATAAAGATGAAGATGCTGAGGTTCTCCTTGGGAGTGTGTAGAATGGATAGGATCAGGAATGATTACATCAGAGGGACAGCACATGTTAGAGGTTTTGAAGATAAAGTCAGAGAGGCCAGATTGAGATGGTTTGGACATGTCCAAAGAGAGAGAGATAGTGAATGTAACAGTAGAAGGAGTTTTGAACTGACAGGCAGGAGGCCTAGAGGAAGACCAAAGAGGAATTTTATGGATGTAGTGAAAGAGGACATTAAGGTAGTTGGTGTGAGAGAAGAGGATGCAGAAGACAGGGTTAGATGGAGGCAACTGATTCACTGTGGCAACCTCTGAAGGGAAAAGCCGAAAGGAGAAGATTCACTGATTAATTCTTTCACGTTCCTCACCAAAATCACCGACGCCAGTTTTAGGTCAGACTGGGAGGCCCTGCCAGCTGGTAGGAGATGGAAGTCGTCCTCTAGGAGGAATGACGTGAATTTCCGTATGTCCCGGTCCTCACTCCCGTCGTTGTCAAAGTTGTTACAGAGTTAGTATGCTTACGTTTAACAACGCACTTGTGGGGTTATGTGTGGACTGAGATTTTTGTAAAAAGAATGTCATGTGGACCTGATTTTTTTTCTAAGGGGAGGAGAAAAATATTTGTTTAGAAGAATACGTGCTATGTGTGGACATGGCCTAAGATATGGCTTCGACCACTATGTGGGCTCCCTGCTATCTAGACTTTTCTACTTTTCTACATTTTGTACTTTTACTTTATGGATTGAATTTTTCTTAATACTGTCTTGTTGTGTAGTATCTGTCCTGTAGTGTCAATGTTTTTCTGTTTGTTTATTCATTTATGTAGTATTTATTTATATGAATTTCTGTTTGCTTTGCTTTCTGTTGAATGTGTGAATTTAAGAATGTGTGTGAAATTACAGTGGATATAAGCAATTTCCTCTTGTATTACTAAAGTATCTATCTATCCATCCATTCATCATCTGTCTCTGATGCCGCTGGTTGGGAATAAACAGACCTGCTGCAGACTGGACAGATAAGGCCTTACACCCTCTTCCCCCCCAGGCCACCTGCTCTGACAAGGGCCAAGCACGAATCTAAAATCCGTTGGAACCTAACCTAACCTTACCCCACTGATTGCATCTTTGCTGCAAATCTGTGGTGGAATAAAAATTTGTAGAAGACACCTGAAGGCACCGCAGCAGACGCCATAAAATAAAGATGAAATAAAGCAAGTCCAAAACTCTTGGAATGGAACAAGACACACAAATGTGTATAGAGCTACACACCAAGTACAGTTTGTACCAATCATTCTCCTGCTGAGACACAAAAAATGTGCACGTGCATACCAGCTCCCAACCTGCGTCCACCATCTGGCCTTCCCAGGGCTCGGATGTCTCTGGGGTAAGGTGAGCAGAAGGGGGACTGTGTGTGTGTGTGTGTGTGTGTGTGTGTGTGTGCGTGTGCGTGTGTGTGCGTGTGTGTGTGTGTGTGTGTGTGTGTGTGCGCACGTGTATTAAATGCAAGAGTGTCCGTCTGCAAAAAAGATAGAAACAGAACCAAAGGATCGTATTATCCGACTACACGGTTTTCCATAGTGTATGCTGCACAATGTGAAAACTCATATCGCGAATGAAAAAAGCTGCACAGACCACAGATTCCTGCCTCGCCCCCTTCATGAGTGCAACATTTTTTAGAGAGAAATGCAGCACAGCACAACAGATTTACAGGACTGCAGGTACATGAGCTGCAGGCGGGGGTTTGCACTGGGGGTCGTCATAGATGACTAGGCCACGTAAGCACACCTTAACACTGAGTAATCTTTTCACTGTGGGCAAAATAAAGCCTCCATTATAGGATGGGGCCATGTCTGCTGCCCCTGCAAACCATAATGGCTTCAGCGCTCCACTGACGGCAGAGGCACCCAAACAGACAACACATACAACGGTGTAGAAAATGAGTGGAAAATTGAATTCTACGTCAGGTGGTCCTGGGTCAGCATTGCCGCCCTTGGCCAAAATACACTTGTACGCTCATGTGAGTGCTCTCTCACACTCACACACACACGATTCACTTCAACCCAGAGGAGCCTTTGTGAGGCTCCTATTTTCATGCTTTTCCACTAACTATTTGAAATAAGAGCACAGGAAAAGAGCGATCTCGCATTCACATCCATTAGAGACTCAACAGGACTCTTTTCACAGGCTGTCTCCTCTGCACAGCTGGTGAGCTCACACGCATACACTTCTTACATCATCGCGTAGCAGTGCCAGCCCGTATCACTACAGGCCCTGCTTTCACTATTAGATTATAGTCTGTGAAACAACAGAGAATCATTTGAGACTAATTAGATGGATGTTTGGCCAGCCTGGGTTGCCTTCTGCAGTGTGATTTGTTGTGCTCTGATTTTGTTGAATCCTTTTAAATAAAAAGTGACATTTCCAAAACAGCTAAGAAATCAGAAGGATTGAGTGGTTCTTGTTTCATGTCTGAGGGAGGCAGAGAGTTGTCAATCATCTACTGTGCCCCCTACTTCAACTTACTTTTCTCAACGCCTCATGAGCCTTTCCAAACCATGATAAATTAAAGCAGGATGGTGGCCGGACAGAGACGCATGTTGCAGGACTATAGCAACCGTCCAAGTGTAGATGTCACGATATATTGGTGTTGACGATATGATATTTGAAAAACAGAGACCGCAAACCCCCAAGACTGAGCATTCCCTCTTAAAGGTTCATTCTCAACACAAGTTGCATTCCTGTTTATGAGCAGCATCAGTTTTACTTTCTTTTAACCATGAAAACATAAACCTTGTAGTTTGATCCACCAATCATTTTTGTTGTAGAGGAAAATAGCTGATCCTGAGGAGTCAGCATTTCCTGCTCCAGTGGGCGTATTCTTCAATTGATACAATCATCCACTTGCATCCTCTGTGGCTATCCTATCTGAACAATTTCAAACAAATCTGGGTTTTCACTCAAGAAAAAAAATTGGGAGTTCATTTTTTTTTTAAAAAGCAAGAACACTTCCTGATTCCGCCACTTAATCTGGATCCACCGGAAAATCTGGATTCATTCCATTTCAGCGGTTTCTTTGTTGCTTTATGCCCAACCGTATAATCACACTTCCATCAAAATCCAACAGGTAGAAATAATAATAATAGTAATAATAGACAGAAACGTTGTGAATAAAAATCTTGCAAAGTTAAAGAAAGGAAAAAGAAATCTACCCCTTTCCACTGTTTCATCTTTCATACGTACCCGAAAGCCAAACAAGCTTCATGAAAATCTGTCGGTTTTTGTGTAATCTTGCTGACAACTGGATGAAATTCAATCATTCTATTAAACTATTAACATTTTTAATAATGTGCATATGATATGTGAAATAAAAAAAAAAAAAACTTCAGCAGAGCAGTGGAACCTTGAACACTGCTTCCCCTGATCTTTCACAATAGCGCTGCTAATTTGTGTTACCTGTATGTGAGCTATGTGTGAATATGTTCTGTCAAATAAATAAATAAAAAGCTCAATCATTATAGTTTTAATTTAGGGTCCTGATGTGTTTTTGCCTATTCCACCAATTTATTCTTAAATATTTTTAATGATAATCCAAATTACATACGAATATTGCCTGAGCAGTCTAAATGACTTCCTATGGGAGTTATAGGTAGAAACACTCAGATCTCTTTTGTGTCTTGAAATTTTAATGATCAAACAATGTTAGAATAAAATATGCAAACATTTAGGAAAATTCAGGGTCCAATTGGTACATAGGTTATTTTGATACCAAGATATGACATTTCAAATTTTGAAAGCAGTCAAAATGACTGCCTTGGGAGTTCTAGTGTTAAGTCTACTCGGCCAGTGAGGAGGAGTCATTACTACAGTATTACATAGGTACTAACTTAGCATCCTTAGGAACTAATTGCAACATATTACTGTTATTACCTTATACTGAATGCTGTTTTTGGTGACATGGTACAGGCGTTTGACAGCCCAGTATTCATTTACAGATGGAGGCTACTCATTTATAAAACACATACTGTCTCATTTCTCAAAATCGCTGACCTCCCTCCTCTCATCATATTTCCTCCCACAGTCCTGTTCTGTCTTTCAACCTCTATTTCATCCCCTTTCCCTCCGTTCTTCTTCACCTCCTCCACCCAGTTCCAGGCCATTAAATGAGCGGGCTTATCTAAGCCTAATTGGTTTAAGGGCAAACAGAAATAAGCAATGGCTCCGTAAGTAGGGGAGAATTACTGCTGCCGTTGGCAAGGAAAAAAAAAAACATCCATACACCACTGAAAGAGAGTGAGCGGGAGAGAGGGGAAGGGAGAACGAGAGAATCGTGAGATTAGTGAAGACAATTATGGAAGACAGAAAATATGAGGAACAAGGTAATAGAAGGGAAGGATGATGGAAAGGAACTGAAAGGAGACAAATGAGCTCCATATCCTTTTTTTTTTTCTAATGGCATGCAAATCCGCATCTTCAATCTCTATTCCCGTGAGGCCTTTGCTTTAGGTCATACTGCCCCTTCGATAACTTTTCAGGAAATTAACAGATATCCCGTCTCTCTGCGTGCGGGATTGTGATTCTGACGGAAAGGTAAGTTCCTGCTAAATTTTTTAAACCATCTCACTCTCATTTAAAATACAGTGGGCCTCATGCAGACTTTTAAACACACATAGACACACACACACCCCTTCACTCTGCCCTCAAGCTCCGACTCCCCTTCTCATTTTTCTGCCCACCGTAAATCCATCACACTAAGACTATTGAATTACTGAATGATTTTCATCTCACAGTTCAGGAGTTCCTATATTAATGACGTGAATCTTGTTTACTCTGTGCATGTGTGTGTCTGAGGAGGATCAAATCAATTCAAGTGGATGCTCATATGGTCCGAGTTAATCCTTACACTGAAGTTACAAACTCAGACTACGGATCTCTGACAGTATTGGATGATTTGGACTCATAATCAGATCAATAGCTCTAGTCTTTCTCACACTCACACCCCAAAAGCACTCACAACCACAGAAAGACACAGAAAAATGAAAAAGCAACAGATTGTTGCTCAGATCGGTGAAGAATTTAAGCTGCCCATGGGACAATCTCCTTTCAATTAGTAGCCCAAACAAGGAAATCACTTTCAGCCCTGGTACCGGGGTAACTCCGGCGCTATCTCCCTGCCCATCTGTTTCTTTTTAATCCCATCTTTTAGAGGAGAAATCTCACACCCTTTTCTATTTGAGCAAATTCACTCCTCCACCTTCGAGACCTCCACTCATCTATCCGAACTGTCATTGTCACTGTAATATCACACTGGGAAAACATTTGAACTTTTAATCTATCGCTGTGTTGAAATTTGATGAGCACAAACAAGAAAAGCCACTGCCAAATTACAGAGCACAGCATGGGATGGGAACAGGACCAGAGTCGTAAGTGATTAAAGAGAAAAGCCATTATTTGTGCTTCTAATTTACTTATCCATGTTTTTAGGGAGTGGACGCAGATGGTGACGGGAAAACCGGTGTGTTTATGTTGGAGAGGATGAGCTACTGTACAATAAAATGAGAGAAGACACTATATATATATATGTCCATGACACTGCCAGGATATCCATCCAGCAGCCAGCGGCTGAAGCCACAGCTCAACGTTCTGTCCCCAGGGTCCCACAGCGGAAATGAAAAACATGTTTAACTGAGGAGATACTAGCTACCAGTGACATCGCAGCTTGTCCTGTCTCTCTGTGTGTGTGTGTGTGTGTGTGTGTGTGTGTGTGTGTGTGTGTGTGTGTGTGTAAGCGAGAAAGAAAAAGAGGATATGCTGGAAGACAAAGCCAGAGAGATGGACAATGAGAAGGAAAAAAAAAAAACATACAGGGACAATGTGAGTAGAAGGTAGAAGCAGCCATTTATTACATGAGCGCTTGATGTCCAAGAATGTAAAAAGATCCATGGAACGGAGAGGACAATACAGATTTAAAATCACAGCAACCCACACCCAAGAGAGTTTGTCTGAGCAATACAAAAATGTCACAGAAGCTGAAAGGGGGCTTGAATTAGAGATGTCTTATATGTCTGATTTAATGAAAGGAAGAAAAGAAAAGAAAAAAAAAAACGTGACATGAATCCTTTACAATCTAGCCTTGTTTTCCATCAAGAAATCAAGAGTGTTTTCCCACTCTTTACTCCGTTCGGGAGTAAAGAGTGGGAAAACAACAGTCTGCGCTCATGTGAAGCTACTAATTAACTCCAGTATGCTACCCTACATTTAAAAACTGAGCATCGCTCCAGATTCGCACCAGTGACAGCAGTGACAGCACACAACGAGACTGGGAACCCTGGAAACACAGGAGGCGAAACAACGACTGCGATCCACGTGTATGGATGGCATCCCTGTATCCCAAAGGCGAGGAGGAGCAGCGCTGCTGCCCGTCCTCCCTACGGAACCCCACTTCCAACAAGGACAGTTTTCCATATTTACAACAAGAAAAAATAAATAAATAAAAAAAAAAAAATTTAAAAAAAAAAATTCCCAATCTCTTTAATTTACCTTCCATTGCAGAAGATGTGACGACCAGTACGCTTAAAAGCGCAAACAAATCCGCTGGCATGGTGGAAGGGTATTCTCCACAGCCTTGTCCCCAAATTAACCAAGACGCGTCAAAAAGGATCCCTTTGGTTGTCAGAGCGGTACTCCGGTAGAGACACTGTGTTGTGACTCACATTTCAAGCCGTAGTAAACAATGTGTGACAATCAGCACAAGGGAAGAACGGAGCGGAAGGGATGTGGGGTGTGAGGAAGCGGGAGGGGGAGGTAGAAACGGTGTTGGTGGTGGACCCAACATCGCCCTGTCACAGCACCCCCCTTAGACAGCCGGGTCCAATCACCGGCCAGAAAGCGAAACTCACTAGCCAATCACCTTGCCGCCGCCCCGCCCATCTCATATTGTCAAAACACAAAACTTTTCCTTGACCCATTTGAAAGCGGCGTCCGTTTCAGTTGACGGCAAATAGCGCCACCTGTCGGATGGATAAAAATACCGCACCCACCCACCCCCCCCAAAGAAAAAAAATAACCGAACCCAGCTCCTGTGAGAAACCATCTAATACCCCCGTGTCCTCTCGGTGGATGGCTGAAAGTACAGCTGAGCAGTTTTTCATTCTCTGTGATGTCCCATATGGCTTCTTCACAAAGTGTGTGCAACAATAAATAAGATCCTAACTAAGGAGCCTCAAATCTTTTTCATCACGAAATCCATAAGGACATCTTTCAGAATTACAGGTCCTTAAATCCAGCTGAGACCTGTGTTTTCTCTATTGTTATTGATAAATAAAAGCCTGACAGATTGTTTGCCAAATCAGAACCCCCCATCCCAAACCCTAACCACTGAATGTCTGAGACTAACACAGGGTCTTTAGCACGCAAAATCCCATTTGTAAAAGGAATGTTCTTTAATAGCTTTCAGCAAATTCAACTGCGCCTCCTAACGATATTAAACAGGCCTCTACTCACAAGCTCTCTCTCCCCGTCTCTTCTTTTGTTTGAGCGTGTGCCTCAACAGATGGTGCTCACAATGGGCTTTCCCCCCACAGGGGCACAGTGGGCCGCGGTCTGTCTCAGCAGAAGAAGGGGGGTATTTGCCTCCTTGTAGACCAGAACCTGACACCTGTCTGTAGCTGGAAAAGCTCCCTCGAGTCCCTGGAGCTGAAGAATTGGGATGGAGATCTACAGCCGGTGTGGGCCTTGTTATACCTGGGGCCACTGGATGACCTAATACTTCAGCGCTGTCCCCACACAGCACACTGGCCCAGATTTTTAACCCAGACTTTTACCTACTTTGCGCTATCAGACAATTCCCACATTATTTCCTCCAAAAATACTCATCATTTGTGCCGTTGTCATTTCAAGTCTTTGCTTTCTTGGTGAAAAGAATTAAATTTCTTGCAAATAAAAAGTGAATCATTCTTACTGAATGGTTCTTCCAAATGTCACAAAAAAAGTCACAGATGAACTGGGGCAAATGTACCACGGCCTCTGGTGCTGGCTGCTTCGATGGTTGACGGTTCCCACCTGGCCTTTTTTTTTTTTTTTTTTTTTTTTATCAGAGCAGCCGCCATCTCCTATGACTCCACAGGTCATCTCAGAATACAGGAGAAGCATGAAGCAATCTGTCGTTGTTTGCTGTCTGCACCCCAGGGGTGAGATGGCTCGGGGAGGGGGAGGGGGGTTCAGGAAGACGTATGTATGAGGGGATATAGGAACAACAGCATTGCTGCTGAGGCATTCCTCTCAATGCACACATAGACAAACACTTGTATAATACAAATGTGCATGGAGTCTTTCACCCACACAGCACTCTGATAATGATCCACACAAAGCCGCACAATCACTCGTCCACTTCAGCTCGAGAGCCTCAGCCCAATAACAATACTGAGCCCAAACACACGGTGGAGAGGCTCTCATTCTCTCTGTCCTGATTTTGTGTGTGTGTGTGTGTGTGTGTGTGTGTGTGTGTGTGTGTGTGTGTGTGGTTAAGCCAGCAAGTGCAGCATCCCAGCTCTATTTTGTTCTCCTCATTCCTCCACATTTACCACTTCAGACCAGACTGAAGACAATAAAAATAAAAAATAAAAGAGCTCCTTTCCACGAAGGGATGATCTCTGATTCCTGTTTGATTAACTGTTTTTCCATTCTCTGCATTCAGTGAGCCAACCCCAAAGGTTGTTGTGCTTTTGACCTCTAAACATCCAACCAGCATCTATCCCTCCATGACCAATGTGCTATGACCTTTACATTTATCCTCTCTGTCTCCTGTTTTTTCTGATTCCCACTCGTTCGGTGGAAAGAAAAACACTGTTTTTCAATTGAACAGGAAAAATGATGAGCGCTTTGTTCTGTGCGCTGAAGACGACACTGCGAACAGAGAGAACCCGTCGAAAAACAAGGAAGACCTTTCAAAGATGAAAAGGCGAAGGGCATTTTATGTAGAGAAGAGCGTAAGAGAGGTTTAGTTTGTTATTGAAAAAAAATGGCTGTTTGATTTCATTGGTTGACAAAAAAAAAAAAATGAGGAAGAGATAAAAGGAAAGAGTTGGCTTTCTTAGAGATGAAGAAGGTTGTGAGCGCGAATGCATGAAAATGAAATGGCTAAGACAATATGGAGACAGCGCAGGAACCCAGGTGACAGAATGCAGTGCTACACCCACCCTGGGGGGATAGACTGGTTATTAGGCTGGGCTCTAGCTTCATCCATCTTCAGGAGTCTGGGCACCGGCCATTGACAATATGAGTTCAGAGCCAGGTCTGAATACATATGAGCTCTGGACCAGTGTTCCCCACTAGAGGGTCAGGCCATACCAGTGAGTCACAGACATAGAAGTAGTTTCTAGGTCACAGCTCAAGAGGCCATAGAAAAATTAGGTTCATTGTGGTGGAAGCACGAGGCCGGTTAGGTTTGCCTCACATTTTAGTTTTTAAGGGCTGCACAAGTAAAAGCAAGATGCTACAAAAGCACAGATCCTCGGACTGGAGTATTTTTTTAAGCCATGAAAAGTTCTTGCTGCCTACAAGCCATTCAACAAGTTGACTATAAAAAAAAAAAAAAATTGAAGGCAAGCGTTTGGTGAAACAAGGAGACAAGAGTTTGAAGAGAGCAACTGGACTAGAAGAGGTCAAACAGGGAGACGATACTGTTTGACCTCCCAATGATACTGAGACTGATGGCACCTGACCCTTGTCATCAGAACGCAGAGCCTTGGAGAGAAAAAGAAAAAAAACAAAACGCTCGCTGTGTTTTTACGCGAAAAAGACCGACACGTGGAAACAGTCACACAAAACAGACGTGAAAGCAACTCGCATACTGTAAGGGAGAGGAGAGAAGAAGAAGAGTGATCACGCTTCATTTCTCCTCGCTGAGATGTAGTGAAAACATGATTTGTTTGGAGTATTTTAGTTTGATTAACAAATCGTTAGTTCACATTCGTTCCATTCCAGATACAAGCGTTTTAGTCGCCATTAATCACAATAGCACAAAGAGGAGCTTCTGCTCAGCGCCGAATAAGTAAGAGCATCATTATTGCTTGCGCTTCATCAAGTGTGCGTCCGAGAGACAGAGATTGACTGCTCCTACTTGTATTTACTCCCTTTGTGCGCCCGCATGCATTTCCCTCACACTCAAACGTGTGTGAGTGTCTCGTCTGACTCAAACAGGGAATGATAGATAATAGATTGGTGCATCCCGCCCACCCCACCCCACCTCACCTCCCATTCACCCACCCACCCCCTCCTACTCAGTCATGCCGTGATCTGTCAACCGCCGTAGGGTTTTCTGTTGTAGACAATGTTCTACCGGTGAGCACCCAATCCATCTCGAACAACCTCGTCCAAAGGTAGCGAGAGAGAAAACACACACACACACACACACACACACACACACACACACACACACACACACACACACACACACAAAATCTCATAAAGTAGGACATCATCTAAAAACAGTCACACACTCTTTAACAATGCAATAATTAATCATTCGTCTTGAGTGACATTATTTTCCTGCGATGAAGGTTCTGTAATCACAGGTTAATGGGGTTTTTAGTCTGCCCCCCAGTGTAGTAAACTTTCATTTAACGCACCAACCTTCTCCGCCTCCATTAGGATAGACACCTTCACAACAACAACAACATTTGACACATGGTAAATTGGGTTTTTTGTAGCCCCGCATGTTATCATGGGCCAGTCGAGTGACGAGGCCCACAAACTAGTTTTCTGGCTACAAAAGCAACATTCAGGAGGTGGACTTGCTAATGAGGAAAAACAAAACTGGCCTGACAGCTCATCACGTTATGTCAGCTCCCAGTGACAGCCTATCCCACTCGTTCCCCGTCTGGCTGTTTGTTTCACGGGGACACCGTCAAAATGCATCCCTCCGACTCCTTCAGCCTTTCCTTTTTTTTCCCTTTTCTTCCTGGCCTGGTGACAGACAGTTGAGTACAATCTATCAACCCCACCCGGCCTCGGTAAGGTCCAGTGCTTTGTGGAGTCATGTATGGACACAACGCCCACATAACAGCTCACATCCCCGAGTCTGTCACACAAATTGGGATTAACATGAGGAGCTGGGAAGGGAGAGGAAAACAGAGGTCAAATCAATCTGCACTCTGTCTTGCACACACTGATCCCCTGTCAAAGGATGGGTTCAAATGAAACTCCAGTGCTGCATTTGAATAGAATGAACGGATCACTTCAAGAAGGCTTGAACATCCGGGGATGAGAGTAACAACAGACAGATGAAGTCACTGGTGGACCGAAAACTTTATGGCGTTGAGATGTCGACAACAGAAGTGTAGAAAGGTTTCACAGATGGAAAAGAGGAACAACAAGGTCCATAAGAGAGGCTCTAAAGAAAGACTCCCATTTGTAGCTGTAAGGCTGAGGAGATGCACCAATGAAGCAGAAGCTGAAAGCCCAAATGGCTTGTTCTGCAAAGGCCCGTCTGATGTGTGCAGCAAGCTGCAAAGGAATTAGAGCTGAGATCCGACCAGAGCTAGGAAAGAGAAAACGCACTGTAGGTGTGTTACACTGGCCTTTATACAGTGGAGGTGAATGGAGAAAATTGAGGTCAATGGCAGTGGATGACAAATAACACTTAAATAATTCAACAGCAGCAAGCTGTCTCAGAAACGGTTCACAGACCTTCATGAAGACTTTTCTTTTGAAAGCCTGCTGACCAACTAAATGATAGAAAAAAAAATGTTTTGATGGCTATTCGAATGAAAAATCACATGGAATTCTCATAGCATAGATGGATGCTGAATTCATTAGTATCACAGTAATCCCTTATTCGTGCTTCAAGATGCCCGGCTTCACTACATCATGGATTTTTAGTAGGTAGTCACGTGATAACATACGCACATGCTATTGGCCAACAGCATCCGGAAGTGTGGCTGCATTCCATGAGTCTTGGAATGCAGCCACATTTTCGTGTATTAAAGAAACACTTAAAAGTGCTTTACGCAATCTAAGAGAGTGTGGGAAAAGGTAATACAGATAGAAGGTGAATTAATATAGGTAAGGGGAGGGTTCATAAATGTTTAAATTATCATAAATAATAAAATAAATAGTTGATTGCTATATCGCGGGATTTTGTTTTTTGCGGTTTGTCCTGGAATGCATTGATCGCGTGTAACGAGGGATTACTGTACACTAGGTTCAGGAAAATATGCAAAAGCCATCAAATGGGGTCACACCAACTGATTGAAGATTTGTGGTTGGAGGACTGAAAGTGTAAAACAATACTTGTCGGCAGGACAACGATTCACTCGGCCATTTATTATGTAGATATTGACCTCATTTCACCGGTACATGCTTTCACACAGCCGTTATTCCATCTTGCGTACATGTAAACACACAATAGTACAGAGTTAACAACGTTGACGTCCTGGTATTAACGTTGACCTTTGAAAGCAATCTTTTTTCCCAGCATGCATCATCAGATCAATAAACATTGCTGCCAGGTGATGCTGGAAGCATTATCGGCCAGTTTCAGGTCCAACGAAATGGAACGAGTGCACAAAGACATTCATGCTCAGGCCAAATGCCAATGAAGCCCATGCCAAATTCTAAATGTCAAAATCTTGTGGTGTGAATAGAATGTGCAGAATGTTGAATGGGTAATTGCCACAGTGATACACAGCCTCTAGATAACGCCACTCAGCATTGATTAGTTGACCATTACTAATTGTTAATCACTGTGCTGTGTTGTTTGAAGCCACGTGTCTGAAGGGAGAAAAGCCGTCAACAGCTCCAGTAACATCTCTCTCTCTCTCTGTCTCTTTATCCATCCCTGCGCTCTATAACTGTCTCCCAAATACATTATCTCCTTTTGTTTTAAGTCTCACCCACCTACTACAGAAATGCAGGTGGGCCAGCCCTCTGTCTGTCCTTATCCAGTCAGAAGCAGGCCTGATCACCTTGGCTTCTAATAAATGATTTCTCATTTAGACCACACTCTCTTGATCCTCAGTTCATTGAAGGCTTGATGGATGATCTTTCAGTCATGCATACAAATTTGTGTGTGTGTGTGTGTGTGTGTGTGTGTGTGTGTGTGTGTGTGTGTGTGTGTGTGTGTGTGTGTGTGTGTGTGTGTGCGCGCTAAACAAAGGATGACAATAAAATGTGGAATAATTACTAACCAAGAAACTAGGTTAGGAATAACATGAGTATAATATATCAAATCAATTACAAAAAAAAGAAAACTGAATGTCGTGCCTCAGTACAGTGCACACGTTTCATATTTCCTGAAGGTAAAATCTAGCTAAATGCTAAGAATTTTCTCTTTTAAAATATTCAGTGAGCTGTCTTCTCTGATATCTATGTGTTCCCTGGTTCAGGGACGTAATTAAATGAAGCTACATCACTGACATTTATTGTTTCTGAGAATCTTGAATTAAGCAGCAGCAGATGAACACAGCCTTGTCAAAGGCAGATAGAGAACAAAGGATGTAGCTATACATACTGTATGTTATTCGAGTTATTCGATTTTTAAGTTTGCTGTTGACATACAGTGTTTGCTTCTTTCAAATACCTTTTGTGTAGCTACTTTAGTCATTCCAGTGTGTGGCTTTTAGATAGCATGGCAGCATTCCACACACTAAAAGAAATGTGATATATAACACAGCATCATCTGCATAGAGTGTAAGATTTTTTTCACCACCAAGCATCAAGCAATCTTTCTGCTCAGAGATAAAAGCTCAGAAAAAGAATGAAAGATTTTTTTTTATATACACTGTTATAATCCTTGAAGGGAAATTAAGAATGCACACTCTAGTTTTTTGTTAGTCAATCACACGCATGCATATTAGTGTATATAGACCCCTGTAATACACACAACCGCACACAAGGGGGCCTTTAAGCATGCAATGGGAGGTAGAGTGGTGGGCAACCCCTTTGTGGAGCGCCCAAATGAGCAGCTTGTGAGAGGGGACAGCGCCTTGCTCAAGGGTGCCTCGGCAGTACTCCGGAGGTGAACTGACACCTCCCACTGTTTGCTCACATCCGGGTGTTTTTTTTGGGTAGGAGCGGGACTCGAACAGTCGATCTCAGAGCATTGGATGACCCGCTCTACCGCCCACTCTACCATTGAGCCACTGCCGCCCCAGAAATGTCAGGTATAATCTGGGACACTGTGTGAACTGAGTTTATTCATCACCTTGAGTGCATTCATAGCTCTTCTTACTGTGATTTCTTATCAGTGATATAACCCTCCTTTCTCTCTCCCCCTCCCCACTGGTTCCTTGCTCCTTCTCTGTTCAATGAAAGTGAGATCAGTGATCAGCAGCTTCACTGTTTTAAGGGTTAAATACATACATTTATTGTGGGGGTTGATAAAATGTTAAGCATTCATGGATGTAAATAGATTCTCTGTTCTTTCAAATTTAAATTAGGAATTTTAAGCATTGAAGATAATTTGAAATTAAACTTTTGAGGGTTTAGTTCTGAAATAATTATTTAAAAGGCCCTAAGCCATCATAGATTGTTAAACTCTGCTTGTAATTGCACTTGAATTGCCATAATGGACTCAAAGACAAGCAAAAGGAAGGGTAGTGTGAAGTTAATAAAAATGTGGACCTCATAGTTCCTGTTTCATGTAATGATCACTATATAATAACCAATTAAGGCACAAGTAGTGTTGCCAGTTTGAAATATTGTCATGGGCAGCTTCAGTGTGAGATTGTAAAAGTGAAATCAGGACTGAAGGGAGAAGGAGGTCAAAAAAGAATAGCTAAAATCATAGCTGAACAAACCAAATTGTAGACAAAAAATGAAAATCAGGTGAGATAAATTAGCAAAAATGTTTCATGGATGCTATAAGAGATTTCAGTCTGAACCAGTCTGTGCTTCAACAACACCTAATACGTCAACTTGAAGGCCCAAGGATCACCTCCAGCTCCACCATGGACAGGAAATCTGTTTCCAAACACAAATTAAGCTGTGGATGGAGCACAACAGTGGTGTGGGAATTCACTTCTTTGTGCCCACCTCCAAAACACTACCCCTCAGCAAGTATTCAGATCCAAATACCATGTCCAACAGACAGCATGCCACCCTCAATAATGACTGCCAGCAACAGCAAAGATGATGGTGGAGGAACAGGTTCTTATCCTATGATAGAGGCTGCTGTTGGTAATGGAGGGACAAACAATCTGACTGCGGTGACAAAAGGACCTAACTGGTAAATTTGTGTTTATTATAATGTTTGTTATCAGCACAGAGAAATATAATGTCATGCAGCACACTGTTCTCATGTGTGCTGCACGAGAACTGTTGGTAGAGCATCACATTCCCAGCAATGAGTGATTACAGTCTGTGTACCCAACATCACTTGATTTCCTGCTGTGTTCAGCTGCACAATGATGCCATAGCACCTCCCCGTGGCTAAAATGTACCTATCCAGTCAGACGTGGCGTCATAAAATGTGAACGAAAGAGAGCTTAGACATCTGTAATGTGGTGTAAATGGGTTACATGACATCATATTTTAGAATCAATTGGTTATATGTATATATATATATCTCCTTCTCTCTCTCTCTTTGTCTCTATCTCTCCCTGTATATATATTTTTTTTTATATAGACACACACATACAAACACACACACATATGCTGCTAGCTGAGTTACCTCCGGTCTTCACATTTGTCCATGTCTCTCACTTACGGAGCCGTTTTGGCTTTGTCAAACATAGCGGTTTATGTTCTTTGATTGTGATGGACCTCACGTTGTCGTGTGGGGAACCCTGATGCTTTGTTCTCCAGGACCAAACTCACAAAGCCTGCGTCTACCCGGATGGCCAAACCGTAACACCGAACCGGCTTTCGTCTTCGCGTTCGTCCTTCCCACACACGCAGAGTCGTTACGGCTTGGTCGGACACAGCGGTTTGTTTTCTTGTGACAGCGAAGTAAAAAAAGAAAAGGGTGGTATCTCTGTGTTATCCTCAAACTAGGGTCATCTACCAGAGGCCTGGCAGTCTGAGGGTTCTGTGCAGTATCTTAGCTGTTCCTAGGACTGCGCTCTTCTGGACTGAGGCTGCAGATGTTGTTCTGCAGGAGCCACTCTTGCAGTTGACCTTCAACATATGTTCCAGCTGTTCTTTCAACCCTTGATACTTCTCAATCTTTTTGCGTTCCTTCTTTCTGATGTTGGCGTCAACTGGAATCACCACACCTATCACCGCTGCTCTCTTCTGCTCTTTGTCTACCACCACTATGTCCGGTTTATTGTTTGTCAGTCTGAAAGATGAAGCCCCACAGGACCTTAGTCTTGTTGTTCTCAACCACCTTTGGTGGTATATCCCATTGGGATTTGGGTACTTCTAGTCCATACTGGGTACAGATGTTCCTGTACACTATCACAGCTACTTGGTTGTGTCTCTCCATGTATGCTGACCCAGCTAGCATCTTACACCCTGCTACTACATGCTGGACCGACTCTGGGGCATCTTTACATAGTCTGCACCTTGGGTCAGATCTACTGTGGTAGATATTGGCCTCTATTGTTCTTGTACTTAGGGCCTGTTCTTGTGCTGCCATGATCAGTGCCTCTGTGCTGTCTGTCAGTCCAGCTTTATTCAGCCATTGGTAGGTCGTCTTGATATCAGCCACTTCCTCTATCTGACGGTGGTACATGCCGTGTAAGGGCTTGTCCCTCCATGTTGTCTCCTCCTCCTCCTCTTCTCCCTCAAGTTTCTGCTGTCTAAGGCATTCACTGAGCAGTTCATCTGTTGGGGCCATCTTCCTGATGTACTCTTGGATTTTTGATGTCTCATCCTGGACAGTGGCCCTGATGCTCACCAGTCCTTGGCCTCCCTCTTTTCGCTTAGTGTACAGCCTCAGGGTGCTGGACTTGGGGTGAAACCCTCCATGCATAGTGAGGAGCTTTCTAGTCTTGATATCTGTGGCTTCTATCTCCTCCTTTGGCCAGCTTATGATCCCAGCGGGGTATCTGATGACCAGCAGTGCATACATGTTGATGGCTCGGACCTTGTTCTTGCCATTCAGCTGACTTCTCAGGACTTGCCTTACTCTCTGGAGGTATTTGGCTGTGGATGACTTCCTTGCGGCCTCCTCATGATTGCCATTAGCCTGTGTGATTCCAAGTTATTTGTAGCTGTCCTTGATGTCTTCTATCCTGCCCCCTGGTAGGTCAACCCCTTCAGTTCTGATCATCTTGCCTCTTCTTGATACCATCCGGCCACATTTGTCTAATCCGAATGACATCCCTATGTCGTCGCTGTAGATCCTGGTGGTGTGGATCAGTGAGTCAATTTCTCGCTCATTCCTGGCATACAGCTTGATGTCATCCATGTAGAGGAGATGGCTGATTGTTGTCCCGCTTCGGAATCGGCATCCATAGCCACTCTTTGTGATGATGTGACTGAGGGGGTTCAGGCCTATGCAGAACAGCAGTGGTGATAGTGCATCCCCTTGGTATATGCCGCACTTGATGTTAACTTGGGCAATTGGCTTGGAGTTAGTCTCCAGGGTTGTCTTCCACATTCCCATTGAGTTCTTGATGAAGGCTCTTAGTGTCCTGTTGATCTTATACAGTTCCAGACATTCCAGTATCCACGTGTGTGGCATTGAATCATAGGCTTTCTGGTAATCTATCCAGGCGGTGCACAAGTTGGTCTGCCTATTCTTACAGTCTCTGTGTACTGCTCTGTCCAGCAGTAGCTGGTGCTTGGCTCCCCTGGTGTTGCTACCAATTCCTTTCTGTGCCCCGCTCATATATTGATCCATGTGCCTACTCATCTTAGCCGCCATGATGCCTGACAGGAGCTTCCATGTTGTACAGAGACAGGTTATTGGCCGGTAGTTGGATGGGGTAGATCCCATTTTTTGTGGGTCTTTCATGATCAGGACTGTCCTGCCTTCAGTCAACCATTCTGGGTGCGTCCCATCCCTTAGCAGCTAGTTCATCTGTGCTGCTAGACGCTCATGGAGTGCTGTAAGCTTCTTTAGCCAGTATGTATGGATCATATCGGGGCCCGGTTCTGACCAACTCTTCATCTTTGACACTCTTTCTTGGATGTCTGCCATTGAGATGGTTACTGGTTCTTGTTCTGGGAGGCAGCTGTGGTCAGTCCTCAGGTCCACTAGCCACTGGGCATCGGTGTTGTGTGATGCTTCTCTTTCCCATATGCCCTTCCAGTATTTTTCCACCTCAGCTCTTGGTGGGTCTGACTGGATGCGATTTCCCTGCCACTGAGAGTACACCTTTGCTGGTTGAGTGGAGAAGGTCTTGTTTATTCTCCTGGCCTCTATCTCCTTGGTGTATCTCTTCAGTCGGGTAGCCAGAGCCGTTAGTCTCTGTTTGGCAGTTTTGAGTACTTCAGGTATGGAGAGCTTGCTGTATTTCCTGGGTACCCCTTTATTCACCATGTTCCCCTTCTGTAGCTTGTTGGTCTCAGTTATGTTCCCTGTGGGGATGGTTCTTATTGCAGCATTCACATCTTGTAGCAGATCTTCTGAAGGTACTTGACAACTTAGCTTCGGTATTTGTTGGAGGCTCCAGGTTTCCATTTGAGTCACGATCTTCCTTCTCAGGTCAGCAGGTCTTGTATTGAGGCTGTCTATGTCTCTTGGGGCTTGGTACCCAATCTCGCATTGTGGGGGGGATGGTGAAATCTGACCTGGCGTCCTAGCTCCCCCTTGCCCTATCATTGTTGTAGTATTTAACCGATCTCTAGTTGTGACAGCAGTTTTCGGTTACGGATGTTGGAACACTGGGCTAACAGCTGTTTCTTTGTTAGCCTTGATAGTGGGTTTCGAAGTATCCATTGGTCTCACATCCGCCCCATAAAACCCCCTCTCTCTGGGATTACTCGTGTAGTAGCATTTCATATATATATATATATATATATATATATATATATATATATATATACACACACACACACACACACACACACACACACACACACACACGCACTGTATATACTGTGTATATATATATATATATATATATATATATATATATATATATATATATATATATATATATATATAGTATATGCACTAGCGGGAACCTGTGGAAATTCCAAAAAGAATAATATCAGACTTCATTACAAACATATGAAAACAAAAGTGTTGGTATTATAAACCAAGTGCACCCATCAGAGTTCTCCCACCAGCAGGCAGCGCAACCCGGTCTGACCCAGAACTGGCGTCTTTGGCGAGGAACGTGAATGAATGAAGGAATAAATGAATAAATAGATATATATAATTCATGACTCATAATGAAAGAAACAGATGTCAACTGTCAAGCATGTTTATCAACGCGTCTTCGAAATGGAGCTGTTATACAGCAGAACATAGCCGGTTTTAACTCCGTCCATTCTGTGTGTACATGTAGACACAGGTCACACACATTAATGTCACAGCGGTTTTCGTCGCAGGGAGATGCCCCCCCGGATAGGAAAAGTTTCAGTTACAGCGTCCACATGACAATGCAGACCCGGCGTTTTCAAAAAACTTCATTTTGTCCTGGATATGTGCGTTGCCGTGTGGATGAAAAGCGTAACCGCAACAAAAGGTCTCACTGGCCCATGCCTTACACCATTATGTTCACATGATTCCTTCTGGCAGATGCACCGTGATTGGTTGGGCGCCATGATAGGTTGGGCGCTTGATTGACATGGGTGGAGTTAAACGTGACACTGTGAGGTTTTCAAGTGAGCTTATTCAAATACATAGGTGGGGAGATATACAGTATAATCTTGTGACAAGTTGCTGAATCATTGGCTTTTCACTCACGCTTTTCTTTTCACGCATAAAATTGTTTCTAAATTGCAGTTAATAAACAAAAGACGGAGAACATTCACTCCTTCATCATTCATGAATTTGTTTATTCATGCATGCACGAATTCATTCATTCATTCATTCATTCATTCATTCATTCATTCATTCAACAAAATACAGAGAACATGAACGAACAAATGGCTGAACAAGTGGAAGCAAACAAACAAGTGAACAACACAGTCAGCCCCTAACAATGGAAAAATACCACTGCATCTTTACGACATAAGTAGAGCAGTTCTCATTAGTTATTACAGACCTTTGAATAAAAGCTCAATGTCTGAAATGCACTCTCAGCCTCATTCTAACATTGCTTTAACACCAGACTCTGCTACTCTGATCTCTAAATTCTTGTGATGCTGAAACATTTTTGACAAAGTTGTGTTGGATCATAAATGAGTGCTGCAGAGGATTACTAGAGGAATATGTTGGGCTGAGATGACAGGAATGATGTCTGCAGTGGCATTACAGGAGACATTTGAGAAGAGAGAGGAGTTTTCAATTAGTTTTCATTCAAACTCTAATCATACATCCCTGAACTGCTTCATTTACAAAAATAACAGATATGTTGAGCATCTATTCCCACGAAGAGCGTTTATTAGGGTGCACACACTGCATATTGAATGTTTTCTCAGTCGGACATCTTGTCAACCTATTAACATTTAGTGGGGGGGACTGAAAACTTAAAAGTCACTCAAGCGAAATCCACCATTACACCCTATCAAAACTCACACATCAGTGCTCCTTAGAAAATGCATGTGGCCAGGATTCAAGTTTTATGTCTCTTATAAGCATATGATTTTTCAGTTGAATACACAAAACAAAAACTATAATTATGTACCAAAGCTTTGCTGCACATCGAGGTGAGATTTCTCCTGCAAACGTCTGTCTGTGTGTATGTGTTTGTCTTCTGCTACTCATTCACTGTAACTTCGATCTAGTGGGATGTCACAGTTTACAGCCTCAATAGACCTTTTAGTGCTTTCCACAGAAGTGTGGTGCCAGCCAATCAATGTGCATCACAGCAAAACAAGCTGAGACTATTTTGATCAGAAAATAGTCGGCTTTAACCCTAGAGAACCCACAGCCATTTATCCTTACAGGAAAATTATGTGGGTTATATCACAGACCAAGTGGACCATATAGAACACATTTCTGAAGTTTTTTTCAGAACAATAAAACTTAGTTTTATTATTTTATTACAATTTTGGAAAGATCACTTTCTGTCACAGACACATGACTGTCACATGATCATGATACCAAGATGTTGAGTATACGTCGCTTAGGGCCGTAACGAGTTAAAATCAGACACAAAGCTTTATAACGAAGAGACAGACACTCAAAGCGCTTGTGGCACCAGTGTCACCGTGGGTCCTCTCAGGTTAATGTTTATTGGCTTAAATAGATTTTGTTTCTCCTTTCATCCTAAAGGCTCTTTTGATTCATGTCATTTTTTTTTCCTCAATTCAGGAATGAGGAAACCATTTGAATGAGAAGTGATATGTTTCAAAAACCCAAAAAGAGGAGGTCCAGTTGCATTTGATTTGACCCACTAGGTTTGCTGTGACCTGGAGGAGCGAGGATACAAACAGCTTTACTGAATGGTATACTCATAATGCTGAGACAGTGGTTGTTTGGTTGTGTTTATTTGTTTTGTTTTGGCTTAAAAAAAAAGTAAATAGGTTTTTTGTTTGTCCCAAAACAAAACAAAAAACAAAACAAAACAAAACAAAAGATGCGGTCATTTCTAACAGTCAAAGTCAACCTGATTTTAAGTTAACTGTAATACACGTCTTCTTCCGCTTGGTGGCAGTATAAGCCTTTACAACGTGTAAACCTCCCGAGGCGATGACTGCGTCTGTGATCCCTTCTTTTATTCTGGAACATTTCAAAACGAGTTTGCTGACAAAGTGTTGTGAAGCCCTTGGTCTCATGCATAAAGCACTGACGTAAAAATCACATAATGACTAAGACAGCTCGATTCTACAGCGAGGTGGGGAATCGTGGAAGGGAGCAAGAGGCTTCAGCTCAATTACAAAGCAGATCAAAAAGACTGAAAGAGATTATTTTCAGATATATCAGAAGGCAAAGAGCATCAAACTGTTTTTCAGCCATGCAAGGATATTTGGTGTTTTTGGATTGGATGTGCACACGTAATGTTGAAGTTAAACGTTTCAAGGGATTCTCTTCAGATTTCTCTTCATCACACCTAAAGATGCAAACTTCAGATGTGATACAGAGTAGAGAAAAATATATATATACACAGTATGTGTGTGTGTGTGTGTGTGTGTGTGTGTGTGTGTGTGTGTGTGTGTGTGTGTGTGTGTGTGTGTGTGTGTGTGTGTGTGTATATATATAAAAGACCTCTGAAGCAAAAAAAAAAGCTTGCTGGAAGCTCAAAGGGTGAAAAGAACATGTGCATGCTGTGCAGCTGTGTCTGACATGCTGTAAAGAACGGATGGAAAGCTTCAGACTCAGTCGATAGTTCGAGAGAATGAATGTATCTGGCCACAGGAGTGCACAGAAGCAGAGGGAAGAGTTCTGCAGAAAGCCCAACCGTTCTCACTGTAGAGGAAAAAACACACCCCAGATGACTAAAGTATAATAAGCAGCTGTGACACTGGCTTCATCTAAATCAAATTTCAAAAATAGAGGGGATGGTAATTGAGAATTATTGTGACTTGTTTAAATTATTTATACTCTTGCTTGAATAATGTCTGATCCAAACGCATCCAGCCTTTTCTCCTGGCATTTGTTTTTGACTCCTATAATTTGTAACCTCATGGCAGATTTGGAAAAATAGCAGTTCTGCACTGGAACCACAGAGAGCTCAGGCTTTATTCATGTATGTGCAACGTTCATGTGGCAGAACTTTAAGTGACGTGTGGCAGATCAGTCTCCCATAGGATCGCGGTCAAGCACAACTTCTTAAAACTATACTGAGGGGCACAATCATCACATTGTCCCCACACGAAACAAGACAAAGCACTTAGTGTGGTATGACCATGTGGCAGTTTTGCTCACTGGAAACACTGGGCAGCAGCTGTCACCTCTGACATCATCACTGGATGATGTTTAGGTGGCAAAGTGCCTTGCTGGAAAACAACTCGGTGGAATTTGAAGAAGAGCAGGCACTTTTTTTTCTTAAGAACCTTGGATACAATGGAGCCTTTGTTGTAGTTTTGTTATAGTTTCTCTTTTTATTTGGATAGTTTTATTTCCCTTAGTTGTCTTCTCATTTTGATACTTTCCCTCCTATTGTGAAACTTGGATTAGTTTTACCTCTTTTATTCACCTGTCTTGTTATTCTTCTTGAGAGTGCGCCCGAATGTCCTTTACCAGTCTGTTGAGGGGGTTTCTATCCCACATTCATTTTTCCCTGCGTTGATTATTTACCTGTCTTTTGCACTTGCCTTCTATTTTGTATTTGACTTTGTTTTTTTGGACTTTTTATGGTGCATACTTATATCTTTTTATATTTTCCTCCTCCTGTTTGAACACTGCTTCCCTCTATAGACCACTTCACAGTTAAACCCTGCATTTTAAACTGAATATTACCAGCAGCACTTAATGAATATTTTCAGTATCTTAACTGCTCCTTTTACTGTCTTCCGGCATGTGTGTTCTCATGTGTGTTCTCTCTTTTTTTTTTTTTTATTCACTGGGTTTTCAATACATTTTTGTTGTGGATAAAAGGTTAAGAGGTCAAATTTATCTGAGGACTTGATACTTAGCTGTGCTGTTTGCTTTCCTTCACATTCTCCACCTTCTTCCCATCGATAAAAACATGCATATACTTGAACTTAATTGTCAGTAAGTGTGAATGGTTGCTTCTCCTTCTATGTAGCCTTGTGATGATCTGGCGACTTGATCCGGTTAACCCTCAAAGTCTACAGCAATCATGCACAGGATAACTGGTGACAGAAAATGAATGAATGAATACTGCATATGCTTTTCTCGTCAATGATCATAAATACACAGTAAAATTCACCTCCAATATTAAAGACGCGGGACGCAGGGTTTTGAAAATCTTACAATGTATATAACTGATTTCAGGTACAACAGCAAATGAGACATTGTATCTTTCAAACTTTTTCTGACATCCTTGTTCACCAGAAGCACAAGTTCTCCATAGATTTCTCTTACCAAGAAAACCATTGAAAATAAAAACAAGAAAAAAGTACTTTTTTCCTCATACATTGGCACATTTAATAAATTCTTATATCAGTGTAGATTAAAGCTGTCTTTGAATGGTGTGCTAATCAGCTTTGCATTATTGCCACCTCGTGAATCGAGACAGGGTTGGGGCACAAGAACCGATGTTCAGATCACCCTTCCTCCTGCTGCCTCTCACACAAGGGGGCTTTGTCTTTACATTTTCATCATAGTTGAACAGGAGACGTCTTGCTGGGCCACAACCATCTGCATACTCCCCGTACATCCCCAATCAACGGTTGCTTTGGCAAGGCATCGACTCGCACGTTGATCTACCATCTTGCAATATTTTTGTGCAGTCAATGTCATTTATCGGTCACATAAAAGTGCAGATATTATAAAAGGGTTACTTTGAGCAACAAATTGATGAGATCAAAAGGTGAGGGGGAAAAGAGAGGTGGGAGGTTGTGCAAATTTCAGTCAATGACATTGTGAGGCAGTCATGAAACTGAAGTTATGCGTTACAAGTCGTCTTTGAATTGGAATGTCATCATCGTATCACATTCTTTACAGGGCTGAGAGTCTGCTTTTACACATTCAGATTTTCCAAGAGAGCCACTGAACAGAGTGGTAGTTTTTTTTTGTAAATATTCTTAGTTTCTAAATGTGAATTTTTTTCACCCCTCACTGGAAGATCCAATATATACAGATATTAAAAAATATCTGTTTTTAATCTCAAAATCCACCCCCAACACCAAATAAAGTGTCAAAGGCAGTCACAGGCAGATTTACAGGAATACAAAAGCACACACAAACTGACAAACACACATATAAACAACCAACAGAGCATTCATTAATAAAGCATGTCAAAAAAAGGGAAGAAATCATCATTAAAAATAAACTTTCAGGCAGAACACATGACAACAAACACCCACTTTGAGTGCAGTCATTAACCAAGTACGTCAAAGATGTGCTTCTCAAAATTTGCCAGAGCCTCCGACAATGAATCTTGGTTACTATTGGTTGTCATACAGTGGGATGTAATGGATTGTCCCAGAGTGCAACTGTCTATTTCCATCCTCGACTTTAAAATTTCTCTGACCTAACCTGTACTGGCAAGTGAATATACAATATCAGAACAGATTGGACGTGGTTCTAATTTTTTTAATTACTTTTATTCGAATAAATTTAATTTCTGTGTCATCCCAAGAAGATCTATAAAGACTCCATTATTAATCTGTCATTTGCCAGAAATACAAGCACTGCCCCATCTTCTGCTCACAAGTTTCTTAAAAGAGAGCTCTGTATCTTCTTAAAATTTGGTAGATGTTTCCTGTCTGGCTGGCTTCTCATCAAGAAAAGACCTCACGGAATTCCATCTAACTTTGAGACATTCTGACGTACTGTGTCATTGTCAAATTTCCTTGCCAGCATGAAAAACATTTTAAAGGTCATTATAAATGATGAGCAGGTTGGGGGGAGGAGGACGAAAGAGCCACTGATATTGAAAAGTTGCAGAAAATAGGCAGGCCGATATGGATATGCTCTGACAAATGATGAGAGAAATGAGTCATGGCCTGCCATGGTGTGGTCGTTATAAAATTTTAATACCTAATCCTTTTTTTTTTCTATTAGATTAACAAAGGAGCAATCAACAATATGAAAATTGCTGCATCTGCCATAGAAGTAGTCATACAAATCCAAGACATGCCCAGTGTGATATGAATCTGTGAACAGACAAATCCATTATGATGCCAATCACAGGAGCACCGGGTCTTAGCAGGCAGCTACATTATGCAAATTATCCCTTTTTTTAAATATATATATAACTTTCCAGTCTCAAATAAAGAAATGCCAAAATCAGGACCCGTCAGTAACCCGTCACTGGGAGGGTGTTCTTAAACCGATACTCCTGCTCCACATACAGGGATCTATAGTGGGAAGCTGCTGTCATCTGAGATCTTGCCTGGCCAACAGTGTGCTTTCCTAACACCAGACTCTCGCTCAGCCAGTAGGTTAAAAGGGAGGGAGATTGGCTTCGGTGGGGACGAGTGCAGGGATGAGTCGATACATGGAGGGCTGGATGGATCGGGTTACTCCCACATTAAACAATCATGTCAGTGCGAGTGTTATGGTGGTTATTATTACAGCTCATGTGACGGACTGGCAAAAAGTGCTGATATGCAGTGCTCCCCATCCTTGCTTGTGAACATGAAACAACACTGTGAGGTTTCAGATTATACTCCTTCTTCTATATTTTTAAGCTCGTATACTATTTCTATAAATGTGATTGAACTACAGGGTCCATTTAACTCACTAATAAATAAATAGTTCTGTTTAAAATAAGCACTTTTGGGAGAGTGGAAGATCAAATGTTTGTATTTGAGCACTGCTGCAAAGCCCCTTTGTCCCGCTCCATCTGGTGTCAACACCAATGATATAGTCTCACTCATCTTAGGTACTGATATAATTGGAGGGAAGCCAAGCAGAAGAAACACAACAGAAATGCAAAAAGACCGACTAATGGTGTCATAATATAGCAAGAACTTAAAAAGCAGATTGGAAACATTAATGGATACTTGTAGTTCTGTCGTGTTCCAATCAAGAAATAAAAATGAAGTCCATCCATGTGATATTATTGTTGTTTCCAAATACATTTTTAATTTTGACAAAGTGACTATCCACCAGCTTTCAGACTCCAACCCCCCCTGCCCCCCCCACCCCCCACCCCCCCGCCCCGTGTCCCAAACTGAGTCCCAGTTAGTAGATTCCTCTGTCGATTATCGCCGAAGCAGCAAAAGGAGTAGTGAAAGCAGGTAAAAGATGATAGATGGGAGGTCCTGATTGGCTGAGGCGAGCACCATATCATTTTCTGGAGGTTTGTGGTAAATTATCGGTCGATCGGTGATGGGGACGACAAGGCGTGGACCCCGGGAACATATGTCATCGTTGCACATGCCACTTCCTGAACCACTGGAGTCATCACCTGTAGGCAAAGGATCAGTATGTCCGCTTAGTGGTTCAACATCAGTGATATTTACAAATGTGTTCATTTATAACTGCAATAGTAAAAAGACTCACTGGTGTCCTGAAAGTCCACATCCTGGCCATTGTAAGCATTCTTCAGTCGGTGTGTCATGACCTTTATCTGCATTATCTGTTGTCGTGTAGTCATGTCTGGTTTGGTGATGTCGATATCGACTTCGGGATTGTTGATCTGGCTGGCTAGTCCATCACCTATCACCTCTGGGAGGTACCTGACATACATAAAGACATACATAAAAACTTGTTTAACATGTGAAACATACAGTATGACAATCCCCCCCCCCATTACTGTCACATGTTTATTTTTCTACTTTTACAAGCTTACATGCCCTACCTGGCTCGATTCATGCCGTTCCAGCACTTGTCCTCAGCTCCTGCTCCGATGGCCACTCTTTCGCTGCACAAGATGTCTGGGAGAGAAACCCAGTATGGCTTCAAATCCCTCAATTTTGCTGTAACATCAAACACCTGAGGCATAAAAGTAGAGTCATGAGCTTTCATTATACTGAGTACGATATATATAGTAGTTATAGTATACTGAGACAGGAGAAAATAATTGGTTTCTTAATATCAGCACTCAGTCCAATGTAACAACCCCTGGTTGAAATGACCAGCAAAATGTTTAACTGTCTGAGCAGACAGAAACCATCAGTTTAAAGAGTTTAAGTTTAAGTTTAAGTTTGGTAAATACAAACCATTTTGTCCATTTTGCTGGAGCTGGATCCAACATTGTCATCCACTATAACTTTCCCTCTCTTTATGAAGTCGTCTGGTTCCACGCTGCCGGTTCCTCTATCTCTGGGGTTACCACATGCTTGGAACAACTGGTGCAAGAAGTGAGACAATACAAAACACAAAGAGTGACGATGTAAGAGACGGTTTAATGAAAAGCTGAGATCAGGAAATTGACTTTTGAGTTTGAATTTTACACAGTTCTCTGAATACTGCAAAGCCCACAACAGGGCGTTATCATCAAATTCATGGTAACCAAGTCTTTGCACTTTTCTATAAACATTGTTTTCTTCTCTATAAGTAGACCCACTCAGGATCTTTATTGGTGTTGGTGTTAACAAGCCTGAAATCCAACACTTGAACCGGCTCTCTGAATAGAACCCATAAACACGCTTTTATGTATAAACCATTCTGCATCAGCAAAACATGATTCATTTGTTTAACAGTCCTGTACACAATGAAAACAGCACAAGTACACTTCAAAAAACAAACAAGTTGTACTGGCTATCTCTCATGCCCTTTTACTTATGCACATGGCAGTAGCTGTTATTTGTAATTGGTATCATATAATGGGAAAACTACATGACCTAATTTGCATTGCTTGTAGCCAACTGATTACGCAGATAACAAATAATCTGTCCATTGCATTTGCAATAACACCAGACCGCAACCACAAACTGACTTGTGTGACATCACAGATCTTTTTCCTGGATGAGGATAAGACAGTGAAAATATATGCGATAGCCAAAGCGAACAAGGGCAGGCTCTGGCTCACTTCAGCAAACAGGCACAAAGCACACTTTGACTGTCTACTACCTGTCAACAAAGTTTTCCACCTTCGCCAAACAACTCAATCAGATCTTCATCAGTGCCGGCGCCATTCAAGGTTTGCATTAAAAAGTTCCTCAAGCACCAGAAAAGAGTGAAATAGAGTGATTTACTTGCATACTCAACAGTATAGTAGCATTAACTGTTATACACTATGTTATGAAAATCAAAGCATAGTGAGGAGGAACAGTGTCTGCACTAATGAATATTATTGACTCTGTAAAGGATTCTATATTTCCTTAATACTTCTAATGCCTTATGCAGTACTTCTTAAGTAGGGGTGAACAGTGATGGCTGATGAAAATCTTTCTAGGGGCGGGCTGTGCCATATTCAATCAATACCAGCAAACATCCCAGTATTATTAATATAATGCAAAAAAAGGTGAAGGTATTAAAAACAAATTACTCCTCTGCAGTTAAATAATTAATACTAATTTCATCTGAAGTTCTTGTTCCAAACTTTCATCAGATTTCAGTGATGTCTATGGGCTCTTTCATTTTCTTTCCCCAACAAGGGGGCCCAGTTTGTCATGCAGCACCTGTTCTCAACAGTCCCAACTTCAGGCCTGGCTTAGGGTGTTAAAATGATCCTCCCTCATTCATTTAAATCCTGAATCAGCCGTTGGCTAAATAGCTGCGTAGTCCCAGGGCAATTTTCCTGTTGAATTTCAGGCAGAGAGATAGGCAACTTGCAGGAAAGGCTAATATTTTGCACACACATTACTGGTAAAATCCATTTTCAAAATAGAAAGTACTGTGTCATAATTTACTGGAATTTACCCTGCTTTGAACTGTAATACACAGGTAAATATTTGCTGTTTCTCAGAAACTAACTTGGAATGAGAGTGTTTAAAATCATTGTCCACTTTGTGTCTAAAACCAAATGAAGTTCCTACTGCCATGTGCAGAAATAACAAAGTAGTTGAGATTTACATTTTGTCATTGGGGTGGTTTGTAAAACTATATATTGAACTGCATGTATGGCTTGTACCGATGTGTGCTCTGACCTTGCTGTTGATAGACTCTATATTCTCCATCATGACAAACATAGCTTCCGATATGCGACTGGGGAGAGACAGAACCACGTTATCCACACCAGATGGGCCATTAAAGCGACCAGCCACCTGCATCATTGTTTCTGCAAACACACAAGATGTGGTTAATGGGAAGAATGGATAAAATTTTTCGTACATGGAGGTGGAGTTGCATTCAAAGTTCGTATGTCAGACAGGCCTGCAAGTTGACACGAGGGTGAATTGCATGAGAGTGCAATGTGTTTCTGTTTGTATGTGCTCCTCACCTGCCAGATGCCTCCACTCTGTGTTGAGGTCAGCCTGGTTGGCCAGACAGCCCTTCATGACGTTGCTGCAGTAGTTGGCACAAGGTCTGGCAGAGGCCATGCCACGGCAATGAGGGCAATAAGTCATCCTCATCACGGAACGCATGCACTCCTGGGTTAGGTGCACCTGAGGTGAGCAGGACACAAAAACAAACGTCACCAGGATGATAGATTAATGTGTATTTAAGTATGTACGATCTAAAAAGTCTGGAAATAAATGAGCATGGCAGCTGGTCAAACTGTACATTTAAGAATGTCTATTCCTAAAAGCTCGTAGAATTGGATAAAAGTTTTAATGTGATTGAAGAGAATCATTTATTGGCTTGATATCGGCAGTCACAGGACAATCCAAGGTCAGATTAGATGGTGACTTTCTTGTAGCTTTCACCAGACATTCATTCAGCACAGTTTCTGTGGAAACCACTTGAGGAGAATTCACATGTTGTTTTACATGTGATAAAAGTGGATGACATTCATGCAAGTGCTCTCAATCCCTGATTCCACTGTTTCTACCTCCTTTACTTTTCTTTCTCTACCAGAAGGAAAACAGGAAAGAGCTTTGGTGTGTGAAAAATGAAATTGGGTTAATACCAGTAAGCTCTGTTCACAAGAGAGCACAGCTATGCATACAAAACCTCAGTCAGTATGTGTTTGTGAGAAAAGACAGAGAGAGAGAGAACTAGAAGGAGCTCAACTTCATGTACTAAGCTGCTTGAAGCTGACATCTGGGCCAGCCCGGTGCTTCTCCAAGAAACTAGTCTTTAAACAGCTAATTCACCGTTAACACCAGCTTTTACCAATTCACGAGTAGCTGTCAGACAACGTTGGATATCATATAGGAAAACAAATCCTATACTTAACAAACTAATTAGTAGTTCAATAATATTGTAGGATTGCTCGACATAACTGGACATGAAAAGTATCGTTTTCCAACCGTGAAATTGCGTTGGAGAGAGACAGCTTCCTCTGAAATGCTTGGTTTTTATTTTGCCCTTGTTGTTATGTGGGGGCAGCAAGGTGGCACAGTGGATAGCGCTGTTGCCTTACAGCAAGACAGTTCTGAGTTCAAGTCCTGCTCAGTGTGGAGTTTGCATGTCCTCCCACCTCCAAAATCATACACTTCAGGTGGATTGGCTGGTTCCAGATTTTATGTGAGTGAGTGGTTGTTCATCTTTTGTGGGGTTACGCAACACACTGGCAAACTGTCTGGAGTGTCTCCCTGCCTAATGCCCGTAGTCTGCTGGGATAGTCTCCAAAAACACTTGAAAACCCGCAACAGAGGAGGAAGTGGTCTTTAAAGTCATTTAATATTTACCTTCACAAAAGGAGCTGTCTCCTGTGCCTATTGTTTGGATTTATTTAATATACCCTATTCTGCAAAAAAATTAGCCCAGCCTATAGCCTGTCCCATAGCCCCGGAGAGTAGTTGGGGTATCACAGATGATCTATTGATCAACTCTCTCCATCCCTCTCTGTCCTCAGCAGCTCTCACTGCCTCATTGGGTATCAAGTGACTTCATTCTCTGATGTTATCCTTCCATCTTTTCTTTTGTCTCCCTTGTCTCCTGCCACCTTGTACAGTTTCTTGTAGGATGGTCTTAGCGAGACCTAAAGATCTGGTGATGTGTCCGTACCACTTCAGTTTCCGTTTTTTAATAGTGGTAAGCAGGTCTTCATGTGGACCGATGGCTTGGCTGAATTTCTGTTGGACCTCCTCATTTGTGACATGTTGGGTGTTGGAGATACCCGTTAGTCTTCTGTAGCATCTCATCATTATGCTCTGTATTCTCTTCTGCAGCTCAGCTGTAACGGTCCAAGTTTCATAAGCATATAGAAAGATTGAGATGACAAGTGAGCGCAGAAGTCTAACCTTTGAAGCCAGACTGATGTTTTTGTTTTTCCATATGGGCTTGAGTTTTGCCAGAGCAGCCGTTGTTTGAGCAATTCTGGTGAGAATTTCCTGCTTGGATCATTCATCGGACACAATTGCTCCAAGATATTTAAAGCTGGACACTCTGATGTCTGAGAGAATGCCCAAGTTGTTGTTGGTCATGATTTTAGTTTTCTCTGCATAGATTTCCATTCCATATGCTTGGGAAGTGGTGTCGAGCCTTTCAGCTTGGCTGGCAAGTTCCGTTTCTTCTCCGGCTAACCCTACAATGTCATCCACAAAAAGAAGATTGGTAATTGGTCTATTTCCGATGCAGACAGTTCCTTCATGGCCTGCCAGGACATCCATCATGATATGCTCCAGGGAGATGTTAAAGAGAGTGAAGGTAAGAAGGCATCCTTGGCGCACTATTGCATAAACTATTGAGGGATTTGCTGTTATCTTTAAATGAACCTCTATATTATTCATGCTGTTGTTACGGACACCCTCCACCTCCTTGCCACCACCCAGTCTTTGCACATTCACAGTCTGCATCATTTCACAACGTCTCTAGCCTCAACAACCTCATTGGTCTGAGCGGACTCTTCAGCCACTACCACCACAACCACCTCCGGTGTTTGGACTCTCCTAAAGAGCTTTCCCATTAATTAGGGCAGTATCCAGTAATGTGTTATCATGGGTGTATTCACCCACTGTTCCTAAAAGTATCATTCAATTTTCTTTAATCATATTTTATCTGCTTAAAGCATATATCGCTTGTTTTGACATAACCCTAAATTAAATTTGGAACTATGTTAAAAATACATAATGAACCTAAATTTGTGAAGTCATCTCTAATACATAAGAGATCAAGAGAATTTGGTAATTAGATCAAGCTGCACAAAGAGTAAATGATAGAGTTAACCGAGTGATACAGAAAAGCAATAACCACATTCACAGACTTAATCTCAAGCCATAACCGATATGAGTCAGATCCTTACTCTTACCCTGTTTTTCTTCTGCCCTGCCAGCCTTACCCATCCAATCATTAATTAACCACAGATGAGTCATATGAATATTTGATGAATGAAGATCAGTAAGAAAGAAGAGTAATAAAAAGTGCAAAAGGGAGAGGGTTAAAAATGTAACTAGATTTGGAGAGACTGGCAGGGGAGGAAAAAAAATACCACAGGATACTAATTCAATACTACAAGAAATTCATCAGTCAGTTTGTTGTGTCTTCCATTTAAAATGGATGCTGTTAATCCCTGGCCTGGCACAACAGAACTGCAACATCCACACACAGCAATGCTGCGTTCCATCTCTCTGCATACCTACTACAGAAAAGCAATACGTATTATACAGTATACTCTCTTTACTGTTCGTATGAACATCCTTGTTCCACCTTTACAACCCGTCCTTTCAGCTAATGGAAGTCAACCTCGCAACTCTTCTATAGCGTTGTCTCTCACTTCCTCTTTCTGTTGTTGTTTTTTTTTTTTCTCCGTAATTAGCAGGATATATGAGCGGCCTCTCCACTCTTGTGATGCAAAGCAAGTCGACACACTCTTTGCCTCCAGAGTGAGCTGTGTGTCATTTGGCCTACTTCTTCCACTCCCCTTTACCTCAGGGAATAAGGAAAGTCCAAAAAAAGTAAAAGACACTGCAACCAGAGAATGAGGAAATAATACTAAACCAAAGACAAACACTTCATCTCACAGTTGAGATCACTTTTCCATCTTGCAAAAAAATCTCTCAATTTATTCAGTTAAAAAAGAAAAATCATTTTTGTACATCTCTCTATCTGCACTGATTTGCTGTACTTTCAGAATCCTCTTTCATCACCCTTCAGCACAGCTCCTATGCTTCATTTCTAATCCAACTAAGACTTTGCAGGGTTTCATGTCATGGTTACTCTGAGTTGCTAGCAAGCAGACTCCTGCAGGAAGCCATTTGAAGCAGACACATACACGTTTAGAAGGATTTTGCTTTTTTTTTCTTCCACCTTTACATGCAAGCTGTGTAATCCTGTCTGAGCAATGTGTGATAAATATGGGTCTTTTAAGTGGCAATACATAGCTATAAATAGGAGTGGCTGTCTCATTAGGGCCCACTCAATAGAAGATATAATTACTTAAAAAAAAGTAAAACAAGCTCTTAGTGCTGAGGAGATAGAATGGGCACAGGTCTGTGAAATATCAATGTAAATGCTGGATTTCACTGGGAATGATAGACAATAAAGAATAAAGTGAGGAAGATGTTGTCGGGTCTTGTCACAGTTTCAGTTTTCCTCCCTTACTTTCTTCCGACTTATCCATTTGTTCCTGGTGCGGTGCCAGTCCTATCTTCATAAGTACAACACAATGTAGAATTACGAATAAGAAATACAATGATTTAACCTGTATTCTTCAGTCATATTGTACCAAAAAGGTAGATGTCTCAAAATAGAAAATTGAGAAGGGGATTCTGCACCTTTTAGTGGAAGCCTAAAACGTCCTTTATAAGAAATTATATACCCATAATGTCAGTACTCACAATACAGTACTAATTTAGCCTTCAAATGTGAGAGACCATTGACCTATGCTATTTAGCACTAATGGCAGATGAAATTTTGTAAAATGATTATTTGTACTAAAAGTATTTTCTGAACAGATTTTCTTCATGAACATGCAACTCATTGTCCATCAGAACCAGAAAAATTGTTCAAGAATGAGATTTGGATACAAAAGTAGCCATACATGGAAATATTACAGCTGACCTTTTCAGGAATTGAAAGACACTCTGAAAGGTCTATAAGTACAAGCATATAACATATTAATAGCAACATCATTTTAGCATGCTGCTTATGCTAATTCTGACGCTCGCCCACCATCATTTTGATTGCTTGAGTCGAAGCTAATCAGCAAATCTCAAGTCTCTGCTGGAGTAGCTGTTGTTCCCTTAGATTCTTAGTTTCACTTACTCACCTTTTTATTCACTCCCTCCCTGCTATGCTAGGCCAGCTGTTTTCATTGTTATTCCTGATGTTACACTACTGTGGATATGTGGCTTGTCGCATGCAGGAACTTAATTGAGATGTCCTCAGGTTCCCTTGTGGCAGTATACAATGCCGTACTTATTTCATGGGCCAAAGGGAGGCAGACATGCAAGGCCACAACCTCTCACTGATGATGCTAGGGAGGAAATACAGTACTCCACAGACAGCGCTCACCAGAAGAGAAGTTAGATTAAGAGAGAATGGGATTGGCTCGTTCTTTCAAATGTATGCTTGCAGTCACACACCAGCACTGCTGCCTATTTTGTCATGAAACAGGTTTTCTTTCTCTTGCTCTCTCTATATATATTGTATGCTTCCATACAGTCTGATCTTGAAACTTCTTTTCATTTCAGAAGAGAATTCTAATTTTCATCCCTGTTGCGGTTGATACAATTAAATCTCAGAGGGCCACCGCTTTCAACACTCTCCCTGCCAAGTGTCTGATGAGGCATAGTTTTTAGCAGTCTGTCAATATCAGCCACCTCCCTTCCAAGAGCTAAAATGATTTTCTACTACTGGTCTGATTTTAACCTCATACAGAGGTGGTAGCGACTCTCCTGGGAGATATTAACCCTCTCCACAGCTTGAAAGGTATCTGTCACTTTGAAGATGACATTAACTATTGTTGTGTGGACTGAATGTTCTGTCCAGACCAGAATTTACTGAACAGCTAACTTTACCTGTGTTGATTTGCCCTTATTTTAGACTATGTGCATGGAAGCCTGCATATGCGTATCTGAGAGTATTTTTCTGTAGGAAGGAAGAAGAATGGGGATCACTACTTACACCTCATAACACAGGAATACAAAAAGCTGCAAGGATAGACCACAATATTAGTGCTGCTGTAGAATTTTTTTTTAAAAAAAAGGTACTTAAGGCAGTTATTTTCTTATTAAACAAACTCTAGAACTCTGCTCATAATTGGATGTATATTAATGGAGGCAAGAACAATGAAAAAGAGTGGGAAATGGGAAGAGAGAGACTTTACCTGGGACACCTTGCGCACCACCTCCCCGCTGACCACCAGCCCTTGAACAAAGGAGCGTGCTGCCACAAATGTGCGCGTGACCATAATCTTCAGTAAACGGGGTGCGTCGCCGAAAGGTCGTAGCGTCTCTATCTGCTTAGACACACACTCCAGGTAGTCCTCGCCTGTAATCACCACATGCATCCAAGTTACACTTCAGGAAAATGAAGTTCTTTTCACATTATATTTTATGAACGAGAGCTGGATATACCTATGAAATGTTGCTTGTTTGCCTGGTAGAAGAGCTTTTCCAGCAGCCGGGCCCAGAAGTCATTAAGCACCTCTTCCAGGTTGACGTTGGACCCTCTGTAGTAGTGTGTCAAGTCCGTGTACAAGTCAGAGAAGATCTGTGAATTCTGGGAGTATAGGGACCCCCAGGTGGGAGGGAACATCTCCTGTAGGCTGGTGGCAGAGTGGTTCAACAACTCCAGGAAATAACCTAAAGAGAAAGAACATTCATGGTTCAGAAGTAGAAGATGTATTTGAGTCGAAGTCGCAGCATGTTGGCTATTAATGACTCGCTGGTCGAGGGGTAGGTTTCTTGCTTAGGGTGCGAGAGGTCCCAGGTTCAAATCCAAGATGAGCTTAACTTTCAACATGGTCTTGTATCTCTAATGATATCAGTCTAAAACTGTCAGTTTCAGGTGCGTTTGAAAAAAAAAAAATACCGTATCTTCCACACTCCCAGTAGTGTGTGTATATTTTCACTCCATTTATCATTTTCTTCTGTTCCATTTTTTCCTTCTCATCCCAACATTATTCTTCTAATAGTATATCTAGGACTGCTCAATATGTGTTATTACCTCAATGCGGTTGTTCTTGTTACTGCCTCATGCTGCGTACTAATGCTGACTCAACCTGTCTGTGAACCTACAGCTGAAGAAGCCTATTTGAATGCATCCCTCAGGGGCATGTGAGACAATTGACGGTGCTTCAGAGTAAAGAATACTCTGCTCCCAGAGAGGATT
The DNA here is from genome assembly GCA_013358685.1 of Antennarius maculatus. Taxonomy (NCBI): domain Eukaryota; kingdom Metazoa; phylum Chordata; class Actinopteri; order Lophiiformes; family Antennariidae; genus Antennarius; species Antennarius maculatus. The sequence continues at coordinate 7,422,314 of CM023619.1, read as the reverse complement.
TACAAATGCATGGAAGTGGCAGAGACAGGCCTTCACACAGACAGGTAAACAGACAGACAGACATTAAGGTATGCAGGTTGTAAGCCCTAGGAAATGAAAGACAAGAATAATGAAGCTGACTCAGGCGAGCGCAAAAACAAAAATGTAAATGTAACCAAGGACAACAAGCAAACATGAAAACTCTCAAGTAATTTTATAATGTTTGATTCGCTCCATTTGCATGCACAAATATGCACAATGTAACAATGTGGTTAAGAAAAGTAGCTTCTAAACAACAACTCAGAGTCTATATAGCAGAAAAATCTCAGTTTAAATCACTCACTGCGAGGATTTTTCTGTGATTGCATTCAACTGAACTGCTATGGCTAACCCTGCACTGATTTTCCTGGGTCATAGGTAGGTTTTGCTCAATACTTTTACACATATTGTATCTGGTTTTGTTACAATAAGTTCCAGCTTTTCTGACATGGCATAAAGACTTTACATCCACGTCTTCTACAGTTACCTTAACATGTCTTATCTCTATCTCTCTATCTCTTATCTCCTGTCTTTACCCCAGATCAGGATGTTACGAGGAAGAGGGGGAACCCCTTCTGAACTCAGCTTCCCCTTCCCCTAGCATACACACACACACATACACACACACACACACGTAGCAGGCAGGCAGCAGACGGGGAGTGGCTGTGACAGGTGCATCTGTGCTTTTAATGTCCATTAAAATTCATTCCTGCTGTGTACCGTCAGCTATAGTGTTTAAATGCCTGCAGTCTGGCTAAGCTAAGATAGTACCATTAGAAATAGTTTCATTTTAGGGATGAAGAGAAATTATTTCTTCCATTAAAGTGTTGTGGTCCAGTGTTGTGGGATAACCACATGTGGAGGGCAGATCTTGGTAAAAGGCATCATGCTGTTCATCGCTCTGCTGACCTTCAGCCTGAGTGAATAGTGATCTTCATCAGTGCAACACAGAGCTTTTGTGCATATGTGTGTATTGCTTGCTCATGGATGTGAAAATGACCTTTCCCATTCTTTATCACCGTGCCTCACTGCAATACAGAGTACAACATGCTCATCTTCTCATTCATCCCTCCCTCCTTTAACTCTCTCTAACAATCTCCCATCATCCCTCAAAGCTTAACCAGCCTCTAACCCCCACCCCCCACCCCCCAGCATCTGATGTCTAAGGAGGGAGTGATGGGAGAGGGTGCCTGATTGCTTTATTCGAGCACATTGGGTGAGGAAGAGACAGAAGAGGAAAAGTAGCTGGGGTGGGATTGTGTAGGTCGTGAGGATGCCGTATCACAGATACAGTAGTTGCTCTCTGTCTAGAGTTAGCGATGAAAGCTACTGTCATTTAGAATTATATCAAGTTAACTTCATTGCCATCTGTTAAATTATTCATGAATGGCACTAAAACTGTAGTATACAGATAACAGCTCAATAAGAGGTTCATGAATTATAACCAGATGAAAGTTGAGAAAGACCCAGTGGTCAGAATCACATAAAGCAGATCAGCTTTGAACAGTTTTACAAGCTCTTGCACTCACATGACACGTGACAGTGTAGGATACAACCTTGTCATTGGTTTGACTGTATATGAGGTGTAATATCTTGTAGCCGTGAAACATGCTAATTCTGAACTATCTTAAAAATATTTTTCTTTCCTGTGACAGTAGATTAGGATAATCTCTGCCACCGCACTCCAGCAGATTCTAACATTTTTTCCTGCACCTCCACACACACACTTGAAACAAATGGAGTCAAGCATGTGTGTCTTAATGACTTTCTTCCTGCACTGAGAGGAGAGTTAATGATTTCATTTGCAATCACTCTGAGCTTCACATCCACCTTGACATGTAAGAAGCTTATTTTAAATCTATTCCCACTCTTTTCCCACTGCTTTCTAAATCTGATTAAACACACCCACACACGCATTCATGTAAAAACCTTCCACCGTTCTCCCATGCCTTGTGTTATTATTCCAAAAGATATTTGTTAAAAGCAAACTGATGTTCCTTTGGCAGCCAGTCACTCGTTGCATACTTGGACTGAGTGACTTTCTCATCATTGGCGACTAGTAAGAAAAATATTTTGGAGGGTGCAAAATTCCAAAAGCAACACACACATTGTAATGTTCCCACAACACTAATGTTAATTTTCCAAATTGCCCGGACAGAAGAATATTCAGCCAGAGAACAATGTTTAATCAGGGAAGAAATAAATTTTATTTAACGCTGTGCACACAGAGAGAGGGAGGTTTAATATGTTCTTTGCAAAAAAATCAAATATGTTTTGTACATATTAAAAATGCATTTATGGAAGGATATCATGAGATTCAATGGAGCAGCTAACTGGGATTTCTGGGACTGTAACTTGGATTTCACAGTTCGGTATTTGTGTCATGTGGATCTACAATGCTGGAGTGTGGAGCGAGGCGGTGACAAACTTGTGGGCAGAGCCTTGTCTCCACACCTGTTCCTTGTCTCCACACCTGTTCCTTGTCTCCACACCTGTTCCTTGATCCATACCTGTGCATGATCAGGCTGATTAGCCTGAGGCTTTTTAAGCTGACTTCTTTGAATTGTTTTTGTCTCTCCCCACCCTGAAAGTTGGTTGCACTATTTGAGGTTTCTTGTGTTTCCTGGTTTTTGCTTGTCAGACTAAACTATGAATAAGAACTTCTCCTCTGGTGTTCTGTATGTAGGTCCTGATTAGTGATGGGCGGATGAAGCCCCATGAAGCATTGAAGCCTTTCATCCCAATCGGTTCATGCTGGTTCAAAGCTTCTTGAGGCTTCATTTGCTCTAGTATGACATCTACTGGATGGTAAAATATCAGGTGGCATGAGTTGAAGTGTGTAGCATTTTGCAGAGAGCATGTGAATAAAACTGTCAGCAAAATAAAGAAGTATGCAAAACACGTATATTTTAGTGATTGTAATATAGAAAACATACACACAGACCAGCAGTATGGAAAGTGATTATGTGGACATGAGGAAAAAGAAAATAAACATGTACAGTGAGGGGAGGGTGGTTGGGGTTGGAACAATGATTGTACTTCTGTAAAATTGATATATAGCCAGTGATTATGATTTGTGATTTGTTGACATCACTGGTTTTTAGTTGGGGATCAAACTAGTAAAAAAAAAAAAAAAAATATATATATATATATATATATATATATATATATATATATATATTTAAGTATACAGTAGATACATAAGTATATATAAAATTCTATAAAAAAAATTAAAAACAACAATTTCTCCCTTTGGCAGGTTCCATTTCCTGATTCTCTCCTAAACCAACTCTCTCCACACTATATGTCTCTCCAAAGTATGTCTGACTATATCCAAACTGTCTCCACACTATCCAACCACAACTCTCTACCAAACAACCACATTCTGAATGGAGTGTGATCGCTTTATATTGGTGTTAATGCACGTGTCACGAGCCGAATCAGTCACGTGGTATCAGCCACTTAGGGAGGTGTTCCCGTGATGGAAGCGTCAATACGAAAGTCACTTCAAGTCACTGCTCGGCGATGCTTCGGACGTCATCCGCTTCAGCTCCTCCCTTAGATGAAGCAATCCTCGATACGCGTTTGGCGGGAACGCCCCTCTCCTGCTCGGCACACGCTTCGGAGCTTCGATCCCCAGCGTCACATCACTACTAGTAATGACATTGGATCTGCTTTATGCAGAAAATGTGGTTCTTTTGCTTCATCAAGCCACAACATTCAGTTATAATTGAAACCACTGAGATGAGAATCAGAAACTCAAGAGTAGAGCTGTCTGAATGGCGCCCCATGGGGCTTCGAACCGTTTGGAACAACTGAGCCAAAAACGGTTTGATTTCTAGGAGCTTCATTCATTGGGAACGTGAGCGCCCCTCCTTGGCAGGGTGTCTGTACTGCGACCACATGACAGTCAATGAGCCCAGAAAACGGCGCTTTCCCAAACCATGATTTGGGATGAGGAAGTGGTGGGGTATTTCGGGTTCTTGTTCATGAGTGAGGGAAGAACCGAATGGGGGATTGCTCGTTGGATCAAGGCCGTCTGTGGTGTGGTGCAGACTCTCTAAAGTTCCGCTGCAGTGTAAAGGGAGCTAAGCCATGAGGCAAAGTTCTTGATTTACTGCTTGGCAAAAAGTTGAAGGACCTCTGATGCCTCGGGTTAGGTTAGTGTTCCTTAACCAGAACGTAAATGCATTCACAGAAAAATCAACAAATGAGATTGGAAACAACTTTGAATGCATACAGACAACCAGTTTTATTGGAAGGATAGACATTTTAATGTCCTAATTATTTGATATATTAATATTTAATTAGTAGTAAGTAGATTTTGTCCTCTAGGTATTTGGCGGAGGCAGCAAACCTCTGCCAAATACATACCTAGAGGTATTTGAAAAAATGCCACCAAGAGGAGTTGTATGACCAAGCCTTGAGTGGCTCATTCCAGGCAGAACCAGAAGAAAGTTTCTTATGCCAAGACCCAAAGCCTCTGGCAACATTAGCCACTTGACCAATCTTGAACTGGTTGGTAATTAAGTAATCACAGGCTGACAAGAAATCAATGAATCTTTAACAACTCATCCATTCTCTGCTAACTCTCCAGTCTGGTGTGAAAACTCGTTTTGGTGCTTGTTTCCTCCATCTGGCTGTTAATATTATCTCACATTTGCAGAAGGAAGTGTTTCAAAGCACTCGGGACCATGCTGTGGGGACAGAAAACATTTTGTAAAATTTACAAACTAAATTCTTGGAAAAGCTTTATCTGCCCACACAACAAAACTGAAAAGTAAGACAGTCACATAGGAGGCTTAAACCCACAGTAACTTTAAACACTTTCTCACATACGATTAAGGACCATAAATAAAGCTGTCTGAGAAACATGACAGATTAACTGAGTTTTGGAAGTGTACCAGATATCGACACGCATGAATTTGGATTGAAAGGGAGGATGACTGGAAAAGAAAAGGTTGGAATAGGGGGAGAAAAACAACAATTGACTATCTCTGGACATCTGACATCCATAATTCTATTTGTTAGTTTGACAAGTGTTGAATGATCATATTAGCTGGGTGTTCTTTGGCAGGGAAGAGAGAGGCAGACAGCCAAGTATGATGCATATGCCTACAGGAGGGGAAGAGGGAGAGTAAGGTGGCATCAGTGCATGAAATTCCGACTAAAAAAAAACGACACATTTGGAGATGCAGCTGGATTTGATCTGATTGAATGATAGGAGCGTGAATTTTAGAGAGTATTCAAACCCTGTCTGAGATGATTGAGGACTAAACTATGGAGCATTCATATGACTGAGGTGGTAATTTATATCTGATTCAGTGCATAACGGAACAGTGATACCTGCATGTTGTGAAATCTCCATAAGTGCAATAGAAAAAAACTGAAGTTGGCTGTAACAGATATGACCTGTATTGATAAACCTCACAACTGAGCAAAGTAGCATTTATGCTCACTGCCAGATCATTTAGTGTTCGCCCTGACCTTCCAGCCTTTGAATCCTGCCTCTTGTTCTGGTTTTTTGTGATTGACTCAACCTATGTTTGCTGGACATTGCCTTTTGTCAACCCCACCTTGGATTTGTCTGCCTGGTTTTTGGACTGCCTCTTGTCTATGACCTCGCATGGTTTTTGGACTGTGCCCGTTTGCCTGCCGTTTGTCCGATTCATCTGCCTGTTGGACTAATTCAGTGGCTCTTAACCTTGTTGGAGGTACCAAACCCTGCCGGGTTCATAAGGCATAAGTGTATATTTTACTGGTGTATTTAATGAATTGTGCATTAATGTCACCTTTTTCAAAGAACAAAACCAAGACAGTGCATGAACTCACAAGAAATGACCTACCTGCAAATCAGTGTGACTTCTGCTGTTGTTATTGAGAGACCAGTTCAGATATGCGTGGCTTCACCTTGGCAAGTGCTACTCTTATGTCATTTTCACAGCAAAGTCTGTTTCTTTTGTTTTCCATGCAGCTTAAGGAAGTGTTCCTTTATTTTTGCCAGTGCAATACGAGAGTTGCTCAACTTGACATTGCAAATCATGCAGAACGCTGACTCCCATCACGTGGTCACATGGTCACATTTACATGGAAAAATAAAATTAACAGACCCATTGGTTGAGGGCCAAACTACCTTTCTCTCTTAAATTAGCTGAAATATGTTAATTAGGTAATGTAAAATATCCTCCATGGCTGAGGTTAATGTAGGGACCTACAAGAAATTAATAAGACAGTTAAAGAAAAAGACCAAAAGATACTGTAAGGTTCAGAACGCTAAGATTAGCCTTTAACAGTTTCCAACGATTCACAAGTACCCATGATACTCAGCCTGTCCCTTTTGTTATTTCCTTCTGCAAAGACAATGAAAGTAGGAACATAGCAGGCATAAACAAACACTGCTGTCCTGCATGCACTGAATGCACAAATGATGATCTGGGAGCCATTAGAATGTTTATGTGTCAGTCTTACTCTCCATCAATGACAACATTTATCACACACATACTGTGCCCCAAGAGCTCTGCAAGGCCCTTAGCCAGCATTTAGATGCTATTAAAAGGTCCCTTATATTAAACACTCTGACACATCACATAATGAACACCATTTATCAACAGGCTCTCTGTGGAAGTCTTTATTCGACTTTTTCTGTTGTGACGCTCCCTGGCTCACATTATGCCCAATTTACCCAAGCCTTTTTCTTTTTCTAATCATCTGGTTTTCTTTCTCTGCTTTATCCCCTCTCTCCTTCCTTCCAAAATTCTATTCCTCACCCTAACCATCATCTTGCTTTGTTTTTCCACCTCTACTACGTTTTCCCACTGCTTGGCCCAAAACATCTTCACTATCTCTGTCGTCATCCTCTTTCTTGTTTTCTACCTTTTTTTTCTATCTATCTTATTTATGTGGTTCAACATAAATAAATTATCCCTGAACCTGAGTAAAACAAAATAGATGTTATTTGGGAAAAGAAGCAGCAAACAAAGGTTGTGGTGAAATATAGAATGGGTTACTGAATACAAAGTGCTAGGGATGATCATTGATGAGATACTAACCTGGAAACCTCATGTAAGACAATTGCAAAATAAACTAGCAAGAAGTGTGTCCATACTATGGAAAACCCAGAAACTGCTAAATCAAAACCCGCTTTATACAATTTATTGCGAGTTCGTCCTGCCCCATTTGAACTACGTACTACGCTAAGGTGTGGGGAAATGCATAGAAGATTTATTCACAATGCCCATTATAGAGCATACACTAATCATTGATTAAATTCAAATTACCTAAGCTATATGACATAATAAGCTATAGGAGTGTTCAACTCATGTATAAGACAAGCAACAACTGTTTACCACAAAATATATTAACACTTTTCCAGAATAGTGAGTCCAAATATCAACTGAGAGGAAACAAAGCATTTTTACAGAAAAAAGCAAGAACTTCGTGAAAAACATTTTGTATTTCTTTTACTGGTTTCCATCTATGGAACAATTTGGACAAGGAAGTTAAAAAGTTTAAAAAGTGTGTACAGAACTGGCATTTGCACGGTCACAAAAGAGATGGAAATGTTGGTTAACTCTTGAGTTGTTGGTTAATATGATCATAACATTGGTGTTCAGGGACTGTAAGAACACTGGCAAGGTTTTGTTTTGACCACCTATAACACTGACAAAACGTGCTGTTCCTTCAGAAAATAATGTGACCATGCTCCATGCCACTTCTGAGATGACTGACAATATTGGGACTTGCAGTTCATAATAGGACCCCTTTAACCCTTGTTCACTTAGGAACTGATGAAAACGTGTGAAGACACACACATCTATTGAGACTGAATGGTCGACAGGATCTTCACAATCCAAATGGCTTCTACCCATCAGCTCTTTTTTTTGGATGTTGCTGATGTTCCAAATGAGATGGTGGTGAAATCTGTTGTAATAACATGTTCAAAAAGAATAAACTAAATAAATTTTGAAAAATATAGGTTTATTCATTTAAAATGCATTTTATATTAAGAAATGTATTTTCGAAGGAGAAAAATACATCACACTTATGTACATGCAGTCACAGTTATTGTGTTGAAGAACTGCTTGTTCTCGCCCTGCAGTTAAAGCAGCAAGGTGAGGACAAATGATTGGAGTTAGACATACCATAAAGGGGCTTGAAGTGTTTGTGCACACTGTACAGGGTTTTTAAATGTCTACACTTTAAAAGTACGGTTTTTGCTAATATCCATGTTTCTTTTTCATCATGAACATTGGATATGTAAATAAGTATCAAAAGAATAGCATTTGTTTGTATGAAGCAATGTGAGGTAGCAACATTAGCGAACTTTGGAACAAGCAGAGGCTCCAGATGCCAGCAATGGTGGCAATAGGAAAAAAACAAGTACTTGATTCCAGATTTCCATCTGTCTGTAACAGCTGATTCCCATCTAATAAAGAGGTCCGCCTGGTGACATCACTCGCTTTGTCCTTTCTGACCATTAACCCCTCACTTCAATATGTGTTACATTATTTTTTTTATTTCAAAATCTTCATTTCAACCATACTCCACATACTGTATATGTATATTTGTACCTTCTGATCTCCTACGCTTGCCCTTGATCTGAGGGTATGCCTCCCATTTCTCTGTACCTACCATCTGTCTCATTTTCACTCTGTCCTCTTTTTTTCTCAGCATCATTTTCTGTCTTTGTTTAATGTCATAGTACTGTGTTATTCAGTTTGTACATACGTACGCAGCACGAATGACAACAAGGAGATATTACCCACACAAGATCTTTTTAACTAACTCACACAGCAACACGCACTAAATTACAAATTCACAAGCATATAAACAAACATATTTATGGTCACTTACTGTGTGCACACATGCATCGCCAGATCTAACTGTATGTGAGTATACAGTCCTTTAATCTGTGGCTTGGTTGGGGCTCCTGTCAAAGTCTGTGAACCTAAAAAGGCCTGGCTCACTAGGGCTGAAACAGTAACACCCTACACTTAGCCACATGGCGCTAGCTAGCCCACACCCTGCTAAACACAGCCAGATGTGCAGGGAATGGTGGTCACTCTTCTCTCCTGTAGCCATGTAAACAAAAGAACTCTGCTTTGGATGTGGTTGGGAAGCGGGTAAGTTTTGGTCATAAAATAAATAAAAATATCCCGTTACAGAAAATTTTAATGTTTAATCTGGTAAAAATAACAGACCGTCCAACAAAGACTCTGCTCCTGGGATGGAACAAGCATAAGTTATTAACTAAAAATCAATTTTGAACTTCACAACAGCCAAAGACAACAACAGGATGCTGTTAGTGAGATTCGCTGAATCCTGCCAAATTGTACTGATCATGTCACAGCAAATGTAATGTATGAAGGTCCTATTAACCTCCCGTCAATCTCCACATTCTCTTCGTCAGAGGAGGCAACCGACAACGGATGGTTTCTAGACCTCAAGGTCACAAATCATTTCTACTTCTCCCTCAACTAGATCAGGCTCTTCCCAGCTGAAAGGTTTTCAAAGAAACATTTATTTAAATTAACTGTTCCAACATAAAATCACCTCAACAAAAAGAAAACCATCAGAGACTAACAAACTCAAAATATTGATCAAAAATCAATCTTCTTCCCCTGCAGAACACCCCCCCCCAACAACCCATATACAGTTGAAAGACATCAAATTGTCTGTCACTTTGTAATAAGAGTGTTCAATCCTTAATCTGGCTTTTACCAGTCCCTCCAACACAGGTACAACTTCGGTGCTACGTCAGAGGAGGCAGCACCCTGAGTCCGGTTACTGAACGTAATCTAGTTTGCCATCTTGGCAGCAGCAGACAGAAAATTTAACAAAACAATAACAGACATATTTACAGCCAAATATTTTGGACCAAAGATGAACAGATCATAAATAAAATCTTTCCCAAAACTCTGAAACCGCCTCTCGAGCACATCAAACAGTGCCACCAGCCGAGGACACTGAACGAACAACTGTTCCAGGGTTTTTCTGTTCCCACAAAAGATACACCCCTCCCCCGGGGGGGCTATGTTTGTGGCTATAGCCCCATGTGCTGCCTGTTTTTCAATGGGCAACTTGTTCAGGCTAGGTCAACACCCCTCGGAAACATTGAAGAATCTTGGCAAAAAACCAGGTCCACCTCGACTCCCCAACATCGCTCAATGATCGAATACTCACACCTTCAACACACACCTCGTAGTGGTCCTTCTTTTTTGATTCATGAAACATGCCCATTTTGGGTGTTGTAAGGGTCAGTATTTTTTTATTCATTTTTTTTTTTGGTATACCGGTGTGATCCCCAGATGGAAATTAAGAGCGCACTCTAGTCATTCGTCAATCAAATGCATGCATATATATTAGTATGCACAGGCTTCTGTAACACACACACACATAAGCATGTAAACATGCACTGGGAGGTAGAGTGGCGGGTATCTCCTTCCTGGTGCTCCCCAAATGAGTACCTTGTAAAGGGGGATGGCGCCTTGCTCAAGGGCGCCTTGGCAGTGCTTGGGAGGTGATCTGACACCTCCCACTGTCAGCTCACACGCCGGGTGTCTGGGTGACTTGCTCTACAGCTGAGCCACTGCCGCCTTAAGTTGGCCTCCACCTTCCCTCCACTCCCAAACTGCTAGGGTTGTCAATACCAAGGGGAAAATGTTAACACTAAACACCTTACTCGCTCCAATGATTGCAGAGGTCCCGGTTCGCTGCAAATCCCCTCAGCGAAGGGGGTAGGGGGACTCAGACTTCGTCCACCACTCTCGTGACAAGCCTGAAGGTGATGCCACAATTCTACCTTAGAGCATCCATGGCTGTCCTCATCAGATGCCCCAGTTTGGTGCAGCCAGCCCCCCTAAGCTTGGCCCGCAAGATAACAGATTGCAAATTCTGTTTTAAAAAAGTCACTGAAAAACAATGGTTCTTAAAATGACCACAATCCTGGTGATTCATAGTACAGGCTTTGTTAACGATCCTCCAAGCTTGCGAAACAGATGCATAAAAGGGGGACAGCCAAGAAAGGTCCACTTCCTCTGACTGAAGCAGGAACGGCTGTTTATCATGTCAATACATACAAAATGGTGGTCCGTGAAACCACCTGGGGTTATTCTGCTGTCAGGTAGCCTGGAGGTGAGACACTGAGCAATGTACAACCATTGTAATCTAGCTCATACACTTCATCAGTCCTAAACTGTTCAGATTGTTCACATAAAGAAAGACCAGTTCTCTGACAGGAAACAGGACAAGATCCTGTTCCGAGGCACTCCATAAAAACACCATGCAAATCCAAACCAAGAATATCTAAAACTGCTTGTAGAAGTCCATAGAGATACTGTCAATACCCAGCGCTCATCCTGATGCCATCTGGTTAATGGCAACAGTAGCTCTTCCAGGAACAGCTCACCAGATTGTCTCTCTCTTCTGGGCTGAGTTGAGGAAGCCCCTGCAGAAGTTCCTCATGGCACTCCATGCTGCATGGCTCCGCTTCAAAGAGGTTTTTATAGAAAGCCAATGCATGATTCCTCATCTCCTCTAGATCAGTGGTCATTCTGCCTGCAGGGAACTGAAGGCAGGTCATCTGCTTCCTCTGCGCTACCGATCTCTCCAGATAAAAAAAAAAAAAAAAAGGTGGAACATGTTGTTGTCTTGTAGTTGGAGGAAGCAAGACCTGATATGAGCTCCCTTCACTCTCTCCTGCAGGAAAAAGCTCAACTCTGCCTTCGTTTCTCGCAGCAAATTACCCATGGGAGAATCCAAGTCCTGTACAGCTGTTTTAATCTTAGCAGTGGAATGTGTAACGTTTGCAAAAAATACAAATTTTTACCATAGCAATCTCCCACCACAGCTTCAAAGAACTAAAATCCACATCACATCAGCACCACTGGCTTCATTGTCATGTCCGCATCGGTAACGCCTCATCATTGGTGACGTGTTGTTACTGTACGTCAGGCGCTGGGAACAAAGCAAACATTTCACCTGCATATTAAAGATAAAATGTGTGTGGTTTATTATTTTCCACTTTGTGAGTAACAGAGCCTGAAAATAAGATTCTTAGAAATTAAAATCTACTTTGTTCGGCGGCACCATTTCTAAATGTTCCCAGACTTGGGATCTCTTTCTGGTTGGATCCATTGTAAAGTAATTACGATGCAACCTATCAGCAATCAGAATGCTAATGTGATCAATTCAAGGGATACTGACATGATTGGCAGCGCACCGCTCTGTTTCATCCATATTAACACATCTGGGACTCGTCTGTGTTTTGGATCACCCATTGATCCGAACGGTTTCACCTGGTGATTGAAGCGCCGGTGTGTCACCTGGTGAATGGAGCGCTTAGTGTTTTGGCGCACTTGTGTGCCAAACGTCATCAGCCACGTGGTTTTTCCATGTTTGAAGCAGGCTCCGGAGCAGTGCTTCACATGGGAACACCCACCGAGTCTGGGGCGTGTATCAGGGCGCCGGAACAAAGCGAACATCACTACCGGCGAGTCCCAGATGTGTTAGAATAGATGGAACAGCGTGGTGCGCTGCTTATAGTGTCAATATCCCTTGAATTGATCACATTAGCGTTCTGATTGCTGATAGTTTGCATCTTAATTACTTTACAATGGAACCAACCAGAAACAGATCTTAAGTCTGGGAATATTTAGAAATGGTGCCACCGATCAAAGTAGATTTTAATTTTTAAGAAAACTTATTTTCAGGGTCTGTTGCTCACACAGAAGCAAAGAATAAACCACACACATATCATTTTTAATTTGTAGGTTAAGTGTCTGCTTTGTTCCCAGCACCTGTCATACAGTAACAGCACGTCGTCATTGATGAGGTGTTACCGAGCCAGACGTGAGAATGAAGCCGGTGATGCTACTGTGATGACGTCTCGGAATTCCAACTATTATCTTACAATATAGACCTTGTTTTTTCCCAGTGGCCCTAATCTTCCTGTGTAACTCATGCACACAAACACACATGTATACACAACATTTATTATTACATAGACATGCTTGAACACGTAATGTACATCTCTTATTGCTTCATTCAACCCCGCAAGGTTCAATGATCATAAATCAATTTCTTATAAAGCTACAATATAGCAAGCAAGGATTAACACATTAAATTATATTTGGTTTTATTCAGAAAATATATGCAATACAGGAAACATCAAGGCGCTGTTTTCTGGGCTCATCAATCGTTGTGTGGCTGCAATACAATCACCTTGCGAAATAGGGCACCCACGTTCCCAGTGAATGGGGCGCCGAGTAATGAGACAGTTTTCGGCACGATTGTCCCAAATGGTTTGAAGCCCCATGGGGCGCCATTCGGACATCACTTAAAAGAACCGAAGGACAAGCTGGCTTAAAAAGCCTCAGGCTAATCTCACCGATCAGGCACAGGTGTACAGACAGGCAACAGATGAGGAGATGAGGCTCTGCCCACCAGCTCGGCCCCACCTCCTGACACAACCCAGCACAGTAGAGCAACATGACACAAATAACGAACCGTGACAGACATAACCTTTTCACCTGATGAAGTAATCAAATCTATGATAACATGATAATGGTGATCGGTGAACCCAACTGGGCTTATACAGCTCTTAACTATTCTAGAGCTGAAACTTTGTGAAACATAGATCTTGTCCAATCTGGCAGCACTCATTCTATTATTACTTACCCTCACCCATTTGTACTGTCTACATTGCTGATTTCTGACCCCCCAAGTTAAGACCCCCCATTAAGAATCTGGGATGACTGTGGGGTTCCTTATTTGTCCTATCTACAGTAAAGTCTAAAGCGCAGTTAAAATCTCCAGCAAAAATGCGTTTGTCCTGATTATAGTTCTTTAATTCATTTTCCAAAGAAATTAACAAAGCTACCCTTTCTGAGCCTTGATTTGGGACGTTGATGTTGATAAAATAAAAAAAAGAGTTCTCTATTTCTGCCCTCACAAGCAAAACCCTGCCCTTCACCACTTCAGTGGATGATGGAAATGTTGCGTTGACATTATCTCTAAACAAAATAACCACCCCAGAACTGAAATTTGCGCCGTGACTAAAAGCACACAGACACTTCCACCAGAGACCCCTGTCAATCTCATCACTTGGATCTATGTTCTTTCGAGAAGAAACTTCAGAAACTAAAGCCGTTTTGTTTGTATCCCTCCCATCATTAACATTTAAAGTCCCTGTTTTGAAGCTCTGCATTGAGAGGTCAGAAGAAAGAGCAGAAACAAACAGTTTAGATTTATCAGAGGAAAGAAAAACCCTGGGTGATGCATGATCATTTAATCTTGTTGTCCCTTTTACCTTTTGTGCCTTTTCTTAACGTTGTGATGTGCTTTTTAAGACAAAATTGATTCTTTTCAGCTAATAAAACCAACTGATCTTTACAATATGTCAACAAACTTCTAAAATAGTCACTAACTTTAACTGACTTACAAAACTTTTCATAGAGGTCTGTGTTCCTACTATTTTCACTGATAGACATACAGACTCTGTGTCTCTCATAGTCCATGCTCTGTCCCTCACAGGACATCTGACAATCAAGCACTCCGAGTCCCTCATGAATGTCCACACTAGTGGAAGCTGGTTCTTCAGTGTTCCCTGCTAACTGTGATGGTATACCAGCATCTGCAGACTGAGAGCTGCTCAAAATTTCTGCCTCTATAGAGGTGTGTTGTTCCTCAGGCTGACTTCGTTCCTCTCTAACAGTATCACTAAACCCATTTGAACGGACTGATGTGTCCGGAACACTACGACCCGATGTCACACACCCGGCCGGCTACGGCTGCGGACTCATCAACAGGCCTAGCGCCAGGCAGGAGACAACGCGCCAGCCACTCCAACAGAAGATGACACGCCCGCCGCCCCAGCAGGTGGCGACTCACATGCTACCCCTGAAGACGACGCACCCACTTCCCCCGACAGGCTCGGATGCATGCAGCTTCCGTCACAGCAGCTGCGTCAGCCGCCACCAACTGTTTATGTCCTTTGTCTCCACACTCAAAACATCTGAGCTGTCCTGAACTGGCCTGTACAAGGTGGAAACTATTGCCGTGTTTCACCTCAAAAGACACCTCTGGCATTTGTGTAGGTGCATCCAGGAACATGAACACCTGGCACCATAGTGACTGCACCTGTTTCAAGTTGGGTTCCTTACATCCAGTGTTCCCTCTAAACTGCGCAATTGCGCACTGCTCGCACATTCTCAGCGCACAAGAAATTCTATGCTGCGCATAAAATATAATTCAATATGAACGTATTGTGATATCCCTTGTGTTATTACTGCTTTGTGTCAGATTTGTGCATATTCTAATGACATTTATTAAGATTTCTATTAAATTTATGAATATTAATCATTGAATGCGGTTACTACTAGATAATTTTGGGTATTAGAAATACTAATAAAAAAATGAGTAATCAGATATTTTACAGAGTGACAGGCATTTAAACTGTATCTCACAGGGAACAGCACATGTCGTGCAAATTGTGTATGTTATAATGTGCACAAAATGTTATGTCTGAAAGGTGTATGTGTCATTTCTTCCAGAAGGACCGTAAGCCAGGCCACAACTAGACCTCAACAAGGCCAAAGCAGGACCCTTACATTGAACATACTACACATCTCATGAAGAACAAGATTTTTGTCTTTTTCATTTCAAGTGGGCCAAATCACTTATATTAAAAGTAAACCAATGAAAATTGCTGCTGTAGTTTGATTTTTTTTTTAATAAGCCATTTAACTTGCTATGATACAAGGTTTTGAACAAGTGTGATAATGGTGTGTGGCCACAGCATCCACATATGATGTTGCTCACAGTGGTCTTCAGTGCGCTCAGGAAGCTTATGTGTTTGCCCAGACACATGAAAAATTAGAGGGAACATTGCTTACACCCCAAATTGACGATCTCAAAACCACTAGCAAATTTTCTGAACCTCCGGAGTTAGTTCTCCACTGACTTATTACATAAAAGTGGCAGAACACCAGAGACGGTGATTTGCGTGGAAGATGCTGACAGCAGTGCACGTGTACAAATAACTCGCAGCTCAATATGCCGCTCTCTAACAGCTGATGGACACAAGACTCAATTTTTAAGAACACAGCTACTACCTCGTTAATTCTAGAGGCAAACACTATTTTATCATGTCCTACCACCTACAGCCAGCAGACCCTCCTCCATGCTGATGTTACCATTCGGCGGGACTATCCTTATTCCCTTCCGGATAAAGGGCTGTGGTGTCTCGGAGGATACCATTCATCCCGAAAACACCCGACAAACCACTAATCCCTCAGTTAACCACTCAATAAACAAAAGAGTACTTACCTGATTATGCACCTACAACAGATTAGAAAATCCAAAGAGGTGACATCAATCAACTCAAAAGCTCCACGCCACTCGCACAACCACTACTCAAACTCACGCTCACCGAAAAACGAAAACAGAGAGGAGATGAGTGGAGGATGTACAGTTTTCAGATAATTTTCCTATATGAAATTATTCTATATGAAATTATGTTAAATTGAGTGTGTGGCCATCATACTGCAAGTAAACAAGCTTCAAATGACTTAATTGTAAAACACAAGTTGTAGTGCTGGTGGTGTGGGTCTCTGTGAGTATTTATCTTCAAGTTTTTGGATGTACTTCATTAGAATGTTTAGAGTTTGAGGCTTAGTTCTGCTTGAATGTGTGTCTGCAGTCTGTGTTGTTTACTGGCTTCACTTAGCTAAATGAGGTGTTTTCCTAAAGAATGACACAAGCTGATTTGTAAGGAATTGTGCATCTTAGCTGACCTTGTGCATCATTGTGCGAGAATATTTGACCCTGGCAGATTGACGGTATTGCTCTGTCCGAGTGAAAAGCAAAGGCCATCAGAAAGAAAAACAGGGGTTTATAAGAAAAGTAATGAAATGTCACTTGGTCACTAATCATTGTGATGTGGAAAAAGTCAGGCTAACTAGGCAAGCACCCAAGCCCCTGCTGACAAATCCATTGTCACAGACTGGCCGAGGGGAACAAGTGCAGCACAGAGACACGCTTACATTAACTGGAGGAGGTCATTAGACACAAATAATTGCCTTGGTGCAGAAGTGTTCTGAGAAAAATGTCTAATTTGTTCTCTTATACAGGCCTTACAGGATTTTAAAATCATAATCAAGAAACAATACCAAGATTTTGTGGTTCCTGACCCACAGCGTCATAAATGTATCACAAAATGTTGGCTTATACCAAATCAGAGCTGCAGCCTGCTGCAGAAAATGAGCAATGAAAGTAGGGAACTTAATCTGTTATCTTTTAATGAAGGTTTATCATGCCATCAAATACATACTGATGAGGAACTACAGTCTTAAACAAAGACCTTACATTCAAACAGAAGGGTCTAAACATAAAATGAAATTAAAACATTCAAGACTGGGGTCACTTTGATATACTTTTTGTTTCCATCTCATTCGCTCTCTGATACTTAAAAACTCACCATTGAATGCATTGTACTGGCCAGTGAGGTACGTCTGTAAGGACCGGCCAGAGTCTCTAAGGTGTCCCTCGATCTCTCTGCGGCTCAGCACAGCCAGACTGTCCTCCATGTCACTGGTGCAGCAGGTGTAACCCTGGGGACAGATGCGTAGATGCTCCCCTAGCAGAAGGATGGAAGGGTGGACAAAGCGAAGGATATAGCATGGGTGAGGTGGTTGAAAAAAGGGGTGTAGCGGAAAGTAGGGGTGTGGGGGATAAAGAGATGACAAAAAGACAAACATTAGCATTGAGAGGATCCATTAGCTCCTTTACGACTCAGCAAAACTCAAATCAATAGTCGCTGCTGCTGGATAACACAACAACAAACATAAATATGAGCAGAGAAATGAGCTGCTTCGGTTGTTTTAATAGCCTCAATCCCAGCTTGTTAGCAGTTGTGGAAGCAGCTATACTGATTATCCAGAAAGATGTAAGACAGGCATACAGCCCTGCTCCAAAACAAATTTAGTAGGGACGAATGCCTGTGTGTGGGCTTACACCCTGATCACACAAACGGATGCACAAACACTGAAAGAACAGAGTACAAGAGGACAAACCCAACCCAATGACAGCGTCTGTCAAAGATGGTCACAACCGCAGTGAGTCCAAGTTGTGTGAGATGCAATAAAATGACCTCTCAAAAGATTTTTATTGTGTACCATATGTTCTTTTCACCATCGGGGTTGTTGTGCACAAGGCTCCACACAAACATTTCACAAACACTTTCCCCCTTAAAATTGAACCCCACTGGGTTACATAACCAAAGTAGCAATCCAAAATCACACTTTACTTACACAAACACCCTTAAAATTTTGATTCCCATCATTTCTGCATTCAGGGAAATACCAACCATACTCACTGTCTGGACAAGGCATCAGCCAACACTTTCTCGGACCAATTTTTATGTTGAACCGTCAGGTTGTGGCCCTGAACGATCAGAGACCACCGCATGAGATGCTGATTTGGATCCATTTTTTTTACTCGTATCAACAGTTGTCGATTATTGACTAAGCCAAAAATAGCAAGCTGCCTTTGCAGATCATATCTGTCATGACTCGTCGTACAATGTGTCTGCCATGATTTGTTCAATATTGTTTCTGTCATGACTCATTTACTTTGTTATTTCTGTCATGGTGCTTCTTGTATCAATCTCCTAAGTCTGTCCACGACACAGATTAATTTGTGCAGGGTTTTTTTTTTTTTTTTACAAAAGCTTGTAACTTTTGTTTTAAGGATAGGGGTGTTATGAGCCTGCATGAGTTTGCATGGGCGTGTATGTGTTTCTTTGGTTCCCTCCTCTCAAAGCTTCACCGCCCTCCAGTCCTGGCTCCTCCCAGTCCACCAGTTCCATGTCCGGGTCTTGATTGGTGTAGTGTGCTTCCCTTGGAGTGCTCCAATCCAAGATCCTCAATCAGAGCTGGAGCCATCAAATACTCTTCAGGTGTTCAGACGTGGTGGCTGTTCTCTCGTAGACAGTTTGCCTCATTTGCTCCTGCGGGATGCGATGTTATGACCGAATTTGTAACCACATTGTGAAAGAGTGGGTCAAGTTAATCACCTGTCAATTGCAGGTAGGCATTTGATTGTCTTAGCGTTAGAAGTAGGGGTGCTGCTCACCACTTTTTTTTGTATAACTGTAATTAGAGGACTTTGTGGGTTTTGTGTTCACTTGTAATTTATAGACAAATTCAGCAGCCCTCTTCTGGTTATATTCCTTTGTTTGAGCAGCATCCTCTGGCCCTTTTGTTAATTTTGAAAACCTTTCTTCTGTAAAGGGATTTAAAATAATGTTTTTTATTAATCATGTTTTTTTATTCCTTTGACATCTGATTCTTTTTGTTACAACTCTTTTTAATGAGCTGGGTCGTAAACACACATTTAAGGGTAAAAACAAGGTGAAAACAAAACTACTATTTATTATTGACGAGTTTCTATTTTGTAATACAACCGGCATCCCTGATGTTATTTGATATTAGTATGCCACTGGCGGCACTTTGTATTAATATAGAGACAGTGTACAGGTTCTAACATTTCCATTCTGATTGCATTACTGCCTGCATGGAAGAGGCATCTGACTGAAACTCATCGAGTCTACCTTCTCTCTCAGAGTCCCTGCAGTGACAAGCATGCCGACTGCCTCCCTGTAATTCCCCTCGCACTAATCATTCGTTTCACTTCCTTTTCTTCCATGCTTGAGGGAATGAGCTGAATCTTCCTGTGCGGTCTTGATCAGTCCGTTACATGGATTGACTAAAATCTGCAAACACACACACACGAACACACACACACAGAGACATTTTTGCTGCTGTAATTAAAGAGTACATTTTTTAAATTCAATTAGACTTTATGAATTATTTTTGTGCTTTTTCCACTCAGCAATTACCTCCGATGTACCCCAAGATCTTTGAGCTCTATTTGTTAAGAGAAAATATAACTCTCAATTTAGTCTTCTCAGCTGTGCACTGTCTTTGTTTCATCCCTGCAATATGCTTGCGTCATCGTCATATCAATTGGCTTTGCACAGCATGCCCAGAAGCATACAAAAATGCAACAAATACACAGAAGTATAGGAGTAATGATTTAATGTCCCTCAGGATGCCGTTAGTATACACCTCAGCCAAGGGTCAGTCTATAGGCAAAGTGCTGCCATCAATAATATCGACCCTGACATCCTTTTGGTTGTAAAATCCAGTGATTTCTGTGTGCTCTGGATTAGCAATTACAAGGAGTCACATCACCTTGTTTTACAATTGGTGAGGAAGGAGTTGATTGGGGGGTGGGGAGGATGACAGCCAATGTGTGCAGGGAAAGAAAGCATTTTCTTCAAGAAGAAAGTATCAATCCCATTTCTCTAGCTACATCTCAGCCAATAATTTCCCTCTTCAAACATGAACATGGGAGGTGAGTGAGAAGAGGAGGAGGTGGCCTGCAGCCTCCCTGAGAATCACTTTCACTCGTCACAGCTGAGTTTCTAGCCGGCCATGACCAATGTGCTTTCAAAACAAATTCAAGAATGGAGTTCAAAGGGTAGTAAGAGGAAGACTGAGGGAAAAGCTTGATTGCAGGGTGGTGTACAGTGCTACCGAGGATCAGCTGCATGGAATCTTTAAAGATTAAGATTCAAGATTAAAGATCTTTATTTGTCATTATACAGATGGTACAATGAAATTGGGGGTCAGAAGGAGAGCTGGTCCAGAGCCGATGCACCACCACTACGGGCCAACATGACCTAATATTCCTTAGAAGCATGTTTTTCCTGATGACAAACAGTGCAATCTGCTTGGTACCTGTGGTTTGAAGGACATCTGTGCAAAGAATACACTCATACACACACACACACACTCACACACACACAATGCAAATTTACCAATACATGCACAGTCATGGACACTAATCTGCCACACCAGCAGAAAAGGTCACCTGAAACAGAGAGGCTTGTTTCGAGTTGGCTGTGTGTGTGTGTGTGTGTGTGTGTGTGTGTGTGTGTGTGTGTGTGTGTGTGTGTGTGTGTGTGTGTGTGTGTGTGTGTGTGTGTGTGTGTGTGTGTGTTTGTTTGATCAAACAACCAGACATGACTCTCCTGCAAACTCACTCTGTCTGACACACAATTATATGTCCACACACACACACACACACACACAATGTCATAGCAGAGGATACTATAGCAATCAGCAGAGGAGGCCAGTTGATTGCGGTGAGGAGCTGTGTTAAGACAGACTCACACTAATCGGGGCGGTTTAACCACAAGTCACCCGGTGACAGCAGCCGCCATTGTGGTTGCGCCACTCATTTGTTTACTTGTTAACTATCTGAGTTCATTCTTCTGTGTCAGACAGACGGTCAAAAAGCATTTCACTTTTCATTATATTGGGTATAACTGTGTACAGCACATATTAAATTTGTCAGCATTTCTTAGAACACCTTTGCCAATGAGAGCGAGACATCCTGCAGAAGCTGATAGCGCTGTCAAATGACGACAGTCATTTTAGCCGTCTAGGATAATGTCAGCAAGCATACAACTGTTGAGAGATATTGAATGACAAGATCATATCCTCGAAACAAGTGAAAAAATACCAGAAAACCAGGCCTCATAAATTTACTCTAGCATTAAGCAAACCCAAACCCAATCCTTGTCTCTTTTTTTCCTGCAATCTGAATAAACTTGAAGAACTAGATCATAACAATGATAAAAAATTACCAATAAATAACATAATTTTGCATGATTGCTCAGTTGGTGTATAGAAATTAAACAAAATCACACACAAGGTTCCACTCAAAATGATATATTCAAATATATTTAAATTGAAGGAGTGGGTGTTCTACATCAATCAGCCGTGATCAGCAGAGCCAATCATCACAGGGGTAACCTGCCAATTATCAGGCCCCTCAAACATTAAACGCAATCATGAGAGGAAAGAAAACACATCAAGCGATGCGGGTTATGGACTCATACAAAGGTGATAATCATTTGTGACTCACTAAACATGTGCAGCAGACTATTTATTTGCAGCTTTGCCTTACTAACGGTGCATCTTTCTGTGTTTGGTATGTAAGGGGATTAGCCATGGAAAGTGGGTGTGCACCACCCAGCCGATAACTGCACAAGGTCAGGGCTATAAAAATATAGTGGTGAGGTTACATTGCTGCCTCTGTGTCATTCGTATGCATTCTGTCTGCCAGGGACGTGTTAAGAGCTGCTCTGTGGAGGGTGGTGTCAAATCATCCACACGCGCGCGCGCACACACACACACACACACACACACACACACACACACACACACACACACAGAGGTACAATGCTTAACTTTGGTGACATTCACATAAAGTCCGGCAATGCACCACCTTCCAGCAAGACTGTGCAGAGGTGTGTGCATTCTTATTTCTGCTACAGAATACAATCATCAACATAATCAATAGGTCCCTTTACTACCATTGCTCTTTTTCTCTTTTGGCAACTGTTGAATTGGGGTTCAGAAGTCAACTTTGAGTACTTTGTTTACAAATAATAAAAAACAAACCATGCATTGTATGCCTTAACACTTAATATAGTCTTTCTTCAAATGATATTTTATGCATTTTCCTAGCAATGGATGTGGACCGCACACCTCATCAGCTAAATCACCAGCTACCTGGATGGATGGATGGATGGATGGATGGATGGATGGATGGATGGATCCTATCCTGGATGGATGAACATACTGGGCTCTGTCTGTCATTTTTACACAATTTCATCCGGGATTAATAAAATATCTATCTACTTATCTATCTAATAAATGTCAGAATTAGACACCTATTCCAGGAAATTTGAGAAGAGATTTGAGATCTCTGTCTTAGAGAACAATGCAGACGTTTGTTTCTCTCTGACTGTTTGGATCTAAAGTAAGATAATAATAATATAAATAAACATCGTAGTCATACAACATCTGCTCATTTTCTTTCACTGTGAAGTCTTAACGCTCCACAACTTACATCATTTCAGAAAATGTTCAACAGTGCAGGTGCTCTGCTGAATGACATGCACAAGCTGGGTAATTAAAACTCTGATTATATGTTTGTGGAGGACTTTGGGTGTGCCTGTGTTCATGTGCCATTTATTTAACATCCTTTTGTCCTCCGTGTTATCATGCTGGAAATTTGTAGTTGTAATATTTTATTTTTATTTTTAAAGTCTTCAACAGTATGCATATTTTGAAATAAAAAAATAGAACTACAATGACATAGACATTACCTATCAAAACTGGCCGTACAGCTCAAATGAAGGAATTGACTGGAGACTTGGACCATTTGCTTAGAATTTGACTGCATGGGTATGAACATGGTCTTCTAGACTGTTATACAAATGGGAACCTATTGGGTTTCTTTTGGTCAGCTGTTTTTGTGCCTTCTCCAACATAACCCTTTGGCAGACACTGGTCAGCTCTTTACTATGATAGTGGTTAGATGATATAGCAAAGTATAATGTATCTCGGTATAGTATATATATTTTTGCACATCACTGTTGAATGATTAATGACTTCAATCAAACCAAATAAAGATGAGATTTAAGTGTAGGTCATATGTTTGCAAATTAGCAATACCTGTGAGAGCATACCACTGAAAATACCACTACTGTATTACTAAACCCTGGACACTCAGAAAATATAGTCTCAAGGCACAGTATAAAAAAATATATGGTCTATTAATATGTTTGATCATGCTGACAAAATGTTAAAGAAATGATTATTCATCATTCATTCATTCATCATTTACCACCCGTTGCCCTTTTGGTGAGTCACGGAAGAAATGATTGTTACACAAAATTGCAGAAAGTGTAAAAATGGCCCAAATTTATGTATGCACAAATCTGCTTACACTCTAATCAGCTCTTACTTTGGCAAATGTACACCCTTGCAAAAAAATAACCCCCCCAAAAAATCACAATCCACGACAACTTCTCAAATGATCAAAGGAAACGAACAACGGAGGATGTCGTAAAACAGAGTTCTGGTTTTATGTTTTCATTCAATGGTGGTTTCAAACGCACAATAAAGGAATTCAGGATCCCTCACATGCAAACAGCTGCTAAATCTCTGTACGTCTATTCTGAAGCGTATTTGACACAATGACGTGACCGCGACCGCTGACATGCTGTCGCACACTCCCTCGCAGTGTCTGTAACTGCAATTCACAGTATGCGGGTGTGTGTGACTGCCTGATGGCATGTGTGAGTGCACATGTTGTGGGATGAGGGGGGAGATTAACAGCCTAATCCAGCCATCAGTGAGAGTGTGTGTTAATGTGTGTGTGCGTGTGTGTTTTTAGAAAGGCTATTTGGGAACAGAGTTTGCATGACTGATCCACCAACTGTACACACTGACATTTTCACATACCAACCAGACAAATGTTTAATGTGGACGACATTATGCTCTTTGTCTCACCGCTACCACCCTCTATACCAGTTAGCTCTTTTGTCTGTTTGTCTCCTGGTCCAGCTTGCTTTAGAATCTGCAGACCAACCTATGGGTGACTTAGTTTTTAACCTGGACCCTAGATGCTCATCAGTCTGGTAATGTGAGAGTAGAAAGTCACATAAATAGTGTCCTCGAGCCAGACAAGGTGGCGGCCACAGCACATTAATAACACATTACCACTGAGGCCGGCTGATCTCCACACTTTCCTCTTCAAGCTTGCACTGGTTTTCTTGCAGTTCCGGGAGCCAATCATTTACAATATATTCTGATCAACGGAACAGCACACCTGAATCCTGCTTTTGCAGTAAAGAAGAGCATTCTAACTCCTCATTCTGAATGAAAGCCACTTTAATAGGCTGGGAGAAGTTGAACAAGCTATTCATTTTGACTGCAGGAGGGAGAAATAATGTGATAATTGGATGAAGCTAGCCACAGGGAATAGATTACTTGCTTCGAGTTAAATAGTTTTGACGGTGATTAGCGTTAACAGTGGTTGGCAAGAGAAAAGCGGAGTGGATCAGGGAAATGAAGCATAGCAATGGACAGCTCAAGATGACAAAATAGGACAGGATATTGTTTTTCACAGTATAAATGAAGGTTAATGAAAACCTGCATTATTACTTTATAAACCAATGTTGTTTGTTTTTGTCTAGGTGTTAAAGAAAATGCAGTGCTTAAATTTCTGAAGTGAACTGAAAAGTAAGCCCTCACCACATGCCTTTCAAAATAAAACACCTTCCCTGTGAGTGAATATAATAATCGGATCATGTCCCTGTTCCTTCAATAGTTTATTTCATGTCCGTGAACAAAAGATGTGAACCAGATGCTGGAACATCAGCAACACTGATTGTGTCATTATTTACAGCTAAAATGGATTACGGATAGCAATTTCAAACATTACGTGCAAAAGCAAGAAGATTTGAGCAGGCGAGCAAGAGTGATTGGCTAAAATCGGTGTTTAACTGAAAAAAAAAAGGGTGTGAAAATCCACGTGTTTGACACGTGCACAGGACTGGATTGAATCTACTTGGTCCCGATCCTGTTCCAGGTCTCTGATGTGATTGTGATTTACAACAGACATAAAAGTTTGACAACGGGTTTTATCAATATGTTGCTTCAGAACTCGATCATCTGCTTGGGATGAGACGAGCACAGTGTACAATTCATACGCAAGTAAAACACACAAACAAAACCCCAAAAACCTACTCATCTCTATCTGGCTCTCTTTTCTCTCTCTGAAATACACATACACACACACACACACACACACAACTCCAAGTTGCCAGTGAATAGCCACCAAAGAGTGTGAGTGCCAAATGCCTGTCCCTTTCACTTAGAAGGTACAGTCAAACCGCTGATGCGGTGTTGTCGCTTCCTGAGCAGCATGCCAGGTGACCACCCATGTGCATCCTCCTAAAGTGTCACAGTTGCTCTTTGTCTATAAGCACATTTCCCCCCTTTTTTGTTTCAACGTAGATTGAATTAGATGGATCAGGAATCCAGGAGACTGTAATTTAGTCCGACTCTATAAGAATAACATGTCTAACAATATGCCTTACAAAAAGTAAAGACATGCTGTCCTAGCTACGCCTTGTAACGTGCCATAACATGAGCTTGTCTGTGTTTTGACTCACAGGCTGATTTTCAATGTGTTTGTGTAAAAAGTATCGAAGATGGGGGTTGGAATATGTCAGCAAAAAGTTCATCTAAAGAAAGTTGACTTGTTGATCTGGCTCTGAACTATATCTAAGACATGTTGCATCATGGGGCTATCTCAGAATAAAGGGAAGCATTGCAGGCAGTGCAGATCTGACCCTTCTTTGTGTAGAGAAATGTGGGTAGCTAAGTTGATAAAGCAAATGCCTTTGACAGCAAGCGTCAACAGATGACACATCAGACTCATCCCGTCACAAGACCCAGATGTAAGACATGTGACTGTGAACAGTCGGTGATGCTCTTAGTTTCTGTTCTTTAGGTGTTCCCATTTTCCAAAGATTGGACACCATTCCTCTTCCAGTGTGTTATGTGCTTTTAAGTCAAAGCATTGCACCAACAAAGAAGAAGAGGAGTTGTTGTATCTCTCAAGGTTCAAGTTAACTTTTTCAATCAAGACACAACTGATGCACAACAACAATATCACTTTCTGGCACAATTTTTTTAGGACAAATCTGTTTAGGGTTGTGGAATTGAGGTGGAATTTAGAAAATAATTATGTAAAAGAAAGTGAGCCTTAGTTTTAATACTATTGCTTTTCTTTTGGACGTTAATTTATCCATTTTGCATTTTCCCAACATTGGCATTGAATCATCAAATTCTGAACACAAAATGCTTCATTTACTTTAATTCCTTTTTGTCCCACAAATCAAATTTACCTTTTCATAGAGGATAAATATGTCAGAAATACATCTTTTGGTGTGGCAACTTTACATTTGACATGTTATAGTGTGTGCTGAAATCTAGGCTTGTGTGTGAGTGCAATCTCACAGTTTGACTCTTGCTAGCTTCCCTTTGTCGTGGGGCTGTCTCCTGATGGGGAAAGAACAAACAAAGCAGGCAGTTCCCCTGCGCTGTACACCGCTCAGCGGTGAAGAGGCAGACCGATAAAAGCTGACCTGCTGTTGTCAGGGTCTGTCAAAGCAACAAAAGCTGGTACACATTCAGCCAGGACTTAGTCAGAGACCCGGACACATACACTGTTGGGTGATGCAGCTGAGTGAGAGACATGATGGGGTCAAAGAGGAGGGTGAGCACATAAAAGAGATGGAGAGCTGTGCTAACAAAATTCTCAAGAGAAAATTTTAGTTGCAGTGGATTCGGAGCAAGCACCAAATGGCTGAGCGGCATCTAGCTGATGTAAGCGGAGTACAAGGAGACAAAACAACAGGATTAAATTCAATGAATATTAGTTTTTCATAGAATACAAATCCAAACAAATGTTGGTAACTTTAAAACAGAGTGTTCCCAGCCAGTGTCTGCTGTGGGTAAACTATTAAAAATGATGTTGTTCATCAATTATTTAGTCTGATTAAATTATGATTAAGATCCTCACATAACGCCAGCCACTAAAAACAACAAAACTGATTATATATATTGAAACATAATAGAAAAGCATTCATTTTTATTTGCAATGCTTTAGTCCATTTAGAATGTCTTGTGGTGAGCTGCAGAGTTTTGAAGCTGTTAGTTAAAGAAATGGTTTTCACTGAAATGTGATAGAAGTAGACGATGGTCAACAGCAACAACAACAACAAAAAATACAGGGAACAGTAGCAGCACAGGGAGTATACCTTAATGAAGCTGACAAAATTTAGTTAGATATGTTAGATAAGTAGCAATTCATCCATTTGTTTTCTATATTTGTTTATCTTATGTTATGGTACTGGAGGCATGAGCCCATCCCAGCTGATTTTGGGCAACAGGCAAAATAAAAAGTGGACAATTGCTTGTTAATCACAGGTCTATACAGAAGGAGACACATTCACACCTAAAGTCGCCTTTTCACAAATATCACATTTCATTTTGGATTATAGGAGGAAGTCAGAGAACCTAGAGAGAGGAAGTCAGAGAACCATGCTCAAACATGACTTTTGGCCTAAACTGTTCTTTCTAATCATTGATTGTGGGACAATACATAAGTCATTGACTCATCCTGTCAACAGCATATTTGAAGGGGAGTTGCAGATGCAGCTGTTACGTGCCAAGATCTTTTACCCTCTGAAGCTCACCTCTTTGTTCTCACTCTCCTCTGTCTCTCACTCTGTTCTTGGAAGTTTCACTGTAAACATCAGAGAACACTGTTATGCCAAGTCCCTTGTGCGTCCAATAAAAAGTGTAAGAAAGATTTACTATTAGAGCAGCAATTACTTCTTCATGAACCCTTGTAATAATAATAATCATAATAATAACAATAGACAAAAATAATATGAAGAAAAATATGACCTTCTAATTGATGCCTCCAGCTATTTTGAAAGTGTGTCTTTTCTCTCACTATAATTATTTTGACAGTAATATTGAGATTCATTCTTAATAGAGCAGCAATGGCTCACATGATGGAAAGTCTGAATGTATGTCTATTTAATTTGGCTCTTCTCTTACGCTGTCATTGAAGAAAGACCATCAGAAAGGGTAAAAAAAGAAAAAAGGTCACCAGCCTTGAAGCAAAAAGCATCCCACCCACCCCAACGTCCCTCCAAATCAGATATAAAGGTTGTCAAATCATTCATTTAGTCCTCAGTCAAAACAGTTGGATGATCATGAAACATTGGTTGACGATACTGTAGATCACATCAACCCTCTGCCTCAGTTAGTGGGGTCAAGACAAAACTATCCTATACCTCTTCACACTCTCCCTTCCTTTGCCTTTGGTTGGGAATCTACCTGCGGAATCTGGGATCTCAAAGAACAAATCCACACTTGCCCAGATTATCAAACGCCAGCCTGTTTATTTTAGAGCTGGAGCTAAACAATCAACTTTTAACTGTATTATTTATGTCCTTAATTTGATGAACATAAAGAGTTGTCAAGGCAGGCGTGTACAGGCAGGATGGAACGGGTGGAGAAAAGTGTCAGGTGTGATGTCTGATAGACGTTTCAGGTAGAATGAAAGGAAAGGTGAACAAAACTGTGGTGAGACCAGCGATGTTGTTTGGTCTAGAGACAGTGTCACTAAGGAAAAGACAGGAGACAGAGCTGGAGGTAGCAGAGATGAAGATGCTGAGGTTCTCTTTGGGAGTGACCAGGAAGGATAGGATCAGGAATGAGTGCATTAGAGGGACAGCACGTTACAGGTTTTGGAGATAAAGTCAGAGAGGCCTGACTGAGATGGTTTGGACATGTCCAGAGGACAGATAGTGAATATATTGGTAGAAGGATGCTAAGTTTTGAATTGCCAGGCAGGAGGCCTAGAAGATGACCAAAGAAGAGGTTTATGGATGTAGTGAAAGAGGACATGAAAGTAGTTGGTGTGAGAGAAGAGGATGCAGAAGACAGGGTTAGATGGAAGCAATTGATTTGCTGTGGCGACCCCTGAAGGGAAAAGCCAAAAGGAGAAGAATATAAAGAGTTGTCAAGGACTGGATTAGGATCCTAACGCAGGACACCGGTGGAGAAGTCAGTCAGTCAGTCATTCATTTTCTTAACCCGCTTAATCCGCTGACGCAGGTCGCGGGGGAGCCGGTGCCTATCCCGGCAGTCTCAGGGCGTGAGGCAGGGAACACTCTGGGAACGATGTCAGTGTACCACGGAGCCACACAGAGACAAACAACCACTCACACACACATTCACTCCTATGGTCAATTTGGGACCCGCCAAGGTGGGAGGAAGCCGGAGACCCCGGAGAGAATTGTATGGCTCATCAGCTTTATCCCTCTGTAGTTGCTACAACTCTGCACATTTCCCTTTTTCTTAAAAATGGGCACCGGCAGACTTCTCCTCCATTCCTCAGGCATCTTCTCACAATCTAAGATCCTGTTGAACAACCAAGTCAGAAACTCTACTGCCACCTCTCCTAGACAATTCCATACCTCCGCAGGTACATCATCAGGACCGAGTGCCGTTCCATTCTTCATCCTCTGCAATGCCCTCCTCACTTCATCCTGACTAATCTTTGCTACTTCCTGGTCCAAAACAGCCACTGCTTCTAGTCCTTGTTCTTTCTCATTTTCCTTGTTCATCAACTCTTCAAAGTACATCTTTCCATCTTCCCATCACACTATAGGCACCTGTCAATAGACTTCCATCCCTATCCTTAATCACCCTAACCTGCTGCAAGTCCTTCCCATCTCTGTCTCTGTCTTGTCAACCTGTAGAGATCAGTCTCTCCCTCCTTACTGTCCAACCTAGCAAACACGTCATCATAAGCCCCTTGTTTGGCCTTTGCTATCTCTACTTTCACCTTACGCTGCATCTCCTGTACTCCTGTCTACTTTCCTCAGTCCTCTCAGTGTCCCACTTCTCCTTAGCTAACCTCTTTCTCTGTATACACTCCTGTACCTCCTCATTCCACCACTAAGTCTCCTTTTCTACTTTCCTTCCAGATGACAAATCAAGTAGTCTCCTAGCTGTCTCCCTGTTCACATTAGCTGCAGTTGTCAAGTTATCCTGAAGCACCTCCTGACCACCCAGAGTCTGTCTTAACTCCTTCCTAAAAGTCATGCAACACTTCCTTTTTCAGCTTCCACCATTTCATCCTCTGCTCTGCCTTTGACATCTTCATCTTCCTCACCACCAGAGTCATCTTACACATCACCATCCTATGCTGTTTGGCTACACTCTCGCCTACCACTATGCAGTCACTGATCTCCTTCAGATTGCACTGTCTACACAAGATGCAGTCTATCTGTGTGCTCCAACCTCCACTCTTATAGGTCACCCTATATTCCTGCCTCTTCTGGAAGAAAGTACTCACTTTAGCCGTTTCCATCCTTTTTGCAAAGTTAACCACCATCTGTCCTTCTGCAGTCCTCTCCTGGATACCAAACCTGCCCATCACCTCCTCATCACCTCTGTTTCCTGCAACAACATGTCTATTGAAGTCTGCACCAATGACACCTCTCACTTCTAGGTATGCTCTGCATCACTTCATCAAAGTCCAACCAGATTTTCTCCTTCTCGTCCAAGTCACATCCTACCTGTGGAGCATACCCACTAACAACACTGAACATCACACTTTTGATTTCTAGCTTCAGACTCATCACTCTATCTGGGAACAGGTCAGAGTTCAGGCCCAGGTTCCGGAAATGATTCAGGAACAGGCTGGGGTCTGGGTGCCGGGACGGGAACAGGCTGGGGCACAGGCGTGGAGACAGGAGCAGGCTGGGGCCCGGGCACAAGAACAGGAGCAGGCTGGGGCCCAGGCTCGGACTCAGGGGCAGGCTGGGCGCCGTGGTAGGATTCCACCGCCGCATCCGGTTGAACGCCGAATCTGGATCCTGCATTACGCTTTTGATCTGAGCAGTCAATGCCTGAAGAAAACAGGGGTCTGCTGGGTCCAGTTTTGACCAGATTGTACTGTGAAGGACCAGATTAGGACCCAAACGAAGGACACAGGTGGAGAAGCTTTTGCTCATTGTTTTATCAGGCAAATCAAAAAATCAAGGAAACACAAAAAGACTCAAGAATACCAATAAAGTAGACACAAGGATGTGAGTACAACACAATCTGGCACAGAACCAAAAGAAAACCAGGCTTAAAAAGCCTCAGGCTAATCAGCTCTATCAAGTCCAGGTGTTCAGAGGAACCACAGGTGTGGAGACGAGGCTCTGCCCATGAGCTCGGCCTCACCCCCTGCCACACCCCAGCACAGCAGAGCAACAGAGCACCAACACCGAACTCTGACAAGAGTATCATCTACTTTTTTGGTTTGTCCTTGGTGGTTTGGAATGAAACATCAGAACTCGTCGGTTGTGCAGCAGGTGGTTGCTTTTATGCACAATCACTGCCCCGGAGCATTTTCAAGAAAATACAAAATCCAGCTGAGGTCTGACTGATCAACAAAGCCCCAACAGCAGCACTTTAATCAGTGAATCAAAAGACGGCGCTCTGTATTCCACCGTGTGTGTTCCAGTTAACTGACAATCAGATGCATTATGATGAAGGCCTAAGTGTCATTAGGAGTGAGTCATATTAAAACCCTGATCTGAATAAGGGCCTGACATGGGAGAAATAAAGCTGTACAAGGAAAGCCCTGTTTTGGCTAAGTTGTGTGTGCATGGCAAGCATGCCAAGCTGTCTATTTTGAAGTCAGGTCAGGACAGGCTAACACTTCAGGCATCTCTTCGTCACGGTTAGTCAGAAAAGCGTCTTGACAAAGAATAGACTGCTGACAGCTGGGCTGACAGAATGAGAGACAAACAAACAGAACATGGAAGTCACATAGCTTAATGGGCAGTGAGGCGGAGAAGATGTTTACCAGACAAGCTTGCAGGTAGCAAGAAGACAAATAAAACATCAACCAAAAAGTGCAACAGCGACATCAAAAGAACAAAGCTAAGGAGCTCCTAAAAACCCTTGGGTCTCGGGTCTTTATTTTTCTCTGCCTTCTTCGGGCTTCTCCTCTTCTCAGACAGAAAGAGCAATCTGTCATTCGCAGTAGTACGCTTCAGACCCCAGGCCAAGAAGTCAATGGGGCCGTTTCACAAAGGCAGGGTTAATAAACCCTGAGATAAATCTGTGGTTCTGAGTTGACTTACCCTGAACTTGGAAAACCAGGGATTTCGGTTTCACAAATGCTTTTCAGGGTTAGTTTTGTCAACCCAGAGTAAGTTGACTCGCAGTTTAACAGGCGCAACAACTCTGAAAAAAGCCATCAAAAACTAGAGCCTCGATTCGACGATTCACCATGACGACAGGCGACACGCGCACCGCAATAATTCACTGCAGTTGGAGTACAGATTTTAATCCAAGCATATGAAGACTTTGAGGACATTTTCTGAAGAAAGCGCAACAACATTGCAGCTGCAAACCAGAGGGAGATGGCGTAGGAAGAAAAAATTGCTGCTCAATCTACATGTACCTTAAATGGAATGTGGGTACCATCTATGCCCCGATTACATTGCGAAATCCTAAAAGAAATTGAAGTTACTAATCACATTCTGAGGTTGCAGCACAATGCCATTAAGAGAATATGATTTCAAATTAATTTATCAGATTTCTACATCATTCACCTGCAATCCTGTGGAAGTCCTCCTTGATGATTCAGACAGGTTTATCTCCAGGGAAATATATAAACTGGGGTAAAACTTTCAAGGTGAGGAACACTGAGCATCTCCCACATTGTATAGAAAACTACCATTTGCAAATAAAAAACAAGGCAGTCAGAGGCACCCCTGAATTCAAAATTTTACCCCGACCTGCATTGACCTAGTTTTCCAAAGGTTAAGGTAATCATTGCATTTTTGTGCCTCTAGCTTCCTGAAAATGTTGCTTTTTGTTTTGTGATTGTACCTCATCAGGTTTCAGAGTTGTGTACCTAAAACGGTAGAAAAGTGAAAATTTGACCTAGACCTAGTTTTTCAAGGTCAAGTTTGTTATCTAATTTTCATCCCCTGGCCTCCCTGAACTTAACGGCTTTTATTTCGTCTTTCTATCTTATCTGGTTCCTAAGATTTGTGCAAAAAATGTACAAAAATTGAAATTTGACCTTGACCTAGTTTTCTCAAGGTCAAGGTCATCATCTCATTTTCATCTCCTTCGCCGCCCGAGTAATGTTCTACCTGCAACGGTTGTGAAGATATTTGGTGGATGCACGGAGGGACGGGCCGATGGACAAACACACAAACACTGACAATACATCACCGCTTCGCGAGATGCAATAAAAACTGAACGGAGCGCTACATGCATCTCTGCTGTAGATGTGAGGATTGATTAAGGTTGTGGATGTGTGAGAGAGTGTGTGTGTGTGTGTGTGTGTGTGTGTGTGTGTGTGTGTGTGTGTGTGTGTGTGTGTGTGTGTGTGTGTGATGGATCGGGACATGAACTGGTATCGATCATAAAGATAACTGTCTGGATATGACAGGACATCTGAACACGATACAAAAATGTTTAATTCTCTGTGAACTATTGCTGAAACTCCATCAATGGGATCTTTGTCAAACGGACATGCCTCGTTTCCTCTAAAATACCTCTAAAATTTAATTTATAAAACCTTACGTCGGTAAAACTCTCCGTCCGCCAGAACCAGGAAATGAAACGGCTGTAGCTGTGAAAGGGGGCAGATTCAGAGGAAATTCTGGGTTTGTGGAATTAAAACCTTCTCCCCACCAGTTTAGCAGTATCATCAGGTTGGTGGTAAAAGGTCAAGTACAACGCAACACACAAGATGAATTATTTTGCTTGAAACAAAATATCAATAACCAAAATATGTTAGCATAGAAACAGTTCTAGATGTTTCTATGCTAACATCTAGAACTGTTTCCTTTAGCAAAGATACAGAGTGACTTGTAATTTTCCTAGACAGCCCTTTCCTTCTTTAGAACTCAAAATGTTGGCATGAAGCCCTTGTGGGAACTGTTTTACTGCGTTGCTCTGACAGGTAAATGCACAAGACGTGTAGCGGAATGTTTGTCTTTCACTCACTATGCCGCTGTCTAATCCCACGTTCAGTTCAGGCATGAAAAAGGGCTTTACATAGATTTTATTTCAGAAAATAATACCTAAAGGCTTGTCTAATCTCACTCCTGGACTTGGAAAAGCATTCAGTCACTCTCTCCTGCCTTCACTCACTCTTTCTGCGATGCACTATTAATGTTTTATTAATGTACTATTAATGTACTACTATTAATTTACACTATTAACCGCTATTATTATTATTATTTCTTTTCAGTGTTCGTGTACCTCGACTTCAGAGATGTCATGTTTCTCGGTTTTCTTGGCCTAGCTCTATTCTAATCGTGGAATGTGAAACTCCTGTCTTGCTCTGCTCATTAATTGTATCCAAACATTCTGTTATACATCAATTGTTTTTTCTGTTTCTTTGTTTCCAAATTTCAAACACAGTTCTTGCTGTCAAACATCAAAACCTGCATTATGCAATTTGGGACACTGTATTTAGACTATTTATGCCATATCTGTCCCAATGTGAAACACGATAGTGAATTATTTATTTAATCTCAAAGGAAAGCTATATGATGCATAAAGTGAAACACCGATGGACTATTGCGAATGTTGAATTTTCACGTACATACTTACCCTTTAATGTAGATTCAAACTGCTTGCAAATTAGCATGCATGAATGAGGAACCTGCTGGTGTCATATCAAGGCCCATTTATGCTCCGTCTTTAAGAGGCATACAATTTTTTTTCTTCTGAAAGCGGACAAGTTCGTTGAGATGGGCGAAATGGAGCAATTGATATGGAAATGGTTGTCAGTACAGCTACAATTTGTCCAAGACATGACAAACGTGTACAGACACACCAAAAAATAAAATTACTATCCAATCTGGCACTTTGACACTGCCCTCTGGCAGTTGTAAGGATCTCAACTTATCAAACACACAGACATGTGCAGACATTGATGAACATGTCAATTCATGTACATACAGACAGCATAAATAGACCTTTAGTTGAAAGGCGAAATGGGACAGAAAATTTATCCTAAGCTAGTGAAATGTACCACTGAGAGACAGTGGGACAGCTTATGCACTTTCCTCTGTCATTGGAAAAAAAAGTCATTCCAAAGGTCTGGCCAATGCTGATGGGGTCGATGGTTAGCCTTACAGAGTGAGATAAAGAGGGGAAGTAGGGAGAGAGCTGGGATGTTGGCCGGAAGGAGACAGATAGGACAGTGCCTTTCTTTCTGTAAGACTCTTATCCCATTAACTGAGAGAGAGAGAGGGAGACAGAGAGAGAAAAAGAATTTTTTTATTTTTAAAATTACATTTATTCATGAAAGTCAAATTATAAGATCATCACATTGTTGTATTGTTATTTGTTGACTGTGCAGCACTTTAGAAATGTGTTTGTATAAATTGTGCTATAGAAATGAATTGGATTAGATTGGATTGGATGTTTAATCAAACAGCTACATTGTTCAACTATTAACAGGGATTCTAGGTTTATGCAGTGAAATTATCTATAAATAATTAAGTCTTTTGAAAAATCCTGAGAAAGAGCTATAAGGACAGGTTTACTATAGATTTCCAAAGGTCCAAAATAAGCCTTCTATGCTATACGCACAATGACTCTTGGCTAAAAATCTGCATGTGTGTGAAGTCTTTGAACCAACTTAAGTTTATTTGATCTTAATGCAGCTGCAAAGTGTGAATACCTTTCACATATTGCTTCACCATGTCTTAATTAAAGTACATCTTATTTTCCACATTTTTCTGGACCAGCCCAAAAGAATACAGTCTATTAGATTGCCCCTTTTCTGGCAGGATGGATTCTATCACCACCTCTCTTTATTCTTTTCCCTCAACATCCAGCTGTGTGAAGGTGTCAGAATCGCTATGAGAAGTACCATTAAACTTGAATACATGGACTGATGTCATAACTTATCTGTCATGATGTAATCTTTTCCTGACATTACAGTCACCTACAAAGCTATTCATTGTGCGGTCAAGCCATGCCTTCCACCCACAACCATCTCACCAACCACATTTTGCTGCACCAGCAACAGTCATGACTCAAAAGAGCATGTTTAATTAACTTTAAATCTATCAGCATCTACTGAGCTATGCCAGTACACTGGTTAAATCATGCCCCATTTGATCTTCATCAGCATTTCCCCCCTAAAATTATAAGAAAAAAACAGACATCACAAAATAGCTGTCAACTTTCATCTGTGAACACCTTTGTGCAGTTATACAGCAGGTGCTGTGTGTGTGTGTGTGTGTGTGTGTGTGTGTGTGTGTGTGTGTGTGTGTGTGTGTGTGTGTGTGTGTGTGTGTGTGTGTGTGTGTGTGTGTGTGTTTTTAAGCATCTTTTGGTATTGTACATAGTGATTTTGTAAGCCACATGCCCTGATTAAAGAAGAATGGTTCTAAGCCAGGATGTGATTTTCATTTGTAAGTATTCAAATTTTCTTATAAAACCATTTGGGCTTTTTTTTAATGAAAAGCTTTTATGACACACTTTACAGATATGCAAAATAATAAATTTAAAAAAATCAAAAGAAATCTGTGAGCCAGCAGGCTTGAGAGGTATGTTACTCTTTGAGTGGATTGCTGCTCATTGTGAATTCTGACATTGTATGAACCTCTGGAGTTAGATGGTATGCGCCTTCATCAGTGGTGTCTCCATGTATGCAGTTGTGGATGAACACTACCATAAAATATACAATAAAAAAAGAAACTACCTAAAGAGTTCTGCAGCACATGCCAAAACAAAAGCATTGTAAGGCTTTCTGTACAAAGTATCTCAAGAACATTTCTACTCAGACTTGTATGACAATTTGTGATTTAGTATTCTGCCACAGGTTGCTTCAAAAATGATTTGGAGTAAGGAATCAACCAATTAGAACAATTAGCAGGTGACCTGCTCCACTTCCTGAGCTGCAGACGCACCAATTTGACA
The DNA here is from genome assembly GCA_013358685.1 of Antennarius maculatus. Lineage (NCBI taxonomy): Eukaryota > Metazoa > Chordata > Actinopteri > Lophiiformes > Antennariidae > Antennarius > Antennarius maculatus. The sequence continues at coordinate 7,384,821 of CM023619.1, read as the reverse complement.
TCTCTCACTCGCAGCTACACGTATAATCAAAGACACTAAACCTTTAGGGTCCGTAATTTCAGAGAACCATCGCTTTAAAATATAAAGCCTGTTCTCTTGTATGTGTACTTTTGAAAAATGTTTTTTGGCACAGTGCTATGGATTTCCATCTGCCTTTTTCTATTGCGTATTAAGTAAGAGTAACTACAATAGCATAGTAATCAACATGACAGGCATTTCTTCTGAATCTCTCATCAGCTGTTTAAGGAAAGGAGCATCTGCACTTGTCCAATATATCATCTGCAATAAAATAAGCCACTACAGTGAGCTTTGCTGTGAGCGAGGCGGCTATGGATTTCTGCTATGCAGGTCATTCTGTGTGCTGGGCATTAGCCAATCAGTGGTCTGTCATGAGAACTTACTTGGACCACAGTGAGGCAAGTATTTGTACAGGTTAAAAGGTGAAACACCAAAAAAAATAGAGCCGGAACAACCCAGTACAATAGCTTAAAAAAATTTGGCATTCTAGCTCAGAAACTAAGTGACACCAAAAAGACAGGCTTTGCTTCCTTTCTGATGTGACTGATAGGAAGTGGAAACAAGCTTGGACACGAGAAAAGCACAGTAATCCCTCGCACACTCGCGCATCAACACGCGCGGCTTCACCTCATTGCAGATATTATAGTAGGTAGTCACGTGATAACGTACTCGCATTGTATTGGCCGAGAGGCACACCAAAGTGCACTGCGTTCCGTGAGTCTCGGAATGTAGCGCTCTTCGGTGAAACAGTCTATAAGAGTGTGGGAAAAGGTAATACAGTTAGAAGGTGGTTTAATATCAGCATGGGGAGGGTTCATAAACTTTTATATTACAGTAAATAATAAAATTAATTGTTCCTCGCTATTTTGTGGAATTTCGTTCGTGCCGATGGTTCCTGGAACGCATTAACCGCGAGTAACGAGGGATCACTGTATACCAATATACAATGTCTTTTGTACTTTCAAATATCGCTGAAATTAACACTTGACCTCAAAGTCAGTATTAGCGTAATAAAAGTTCAAAATATTCCAAATAGACTTGGAATATTTGGAACTATAATAATGACTACGGGGGTAAATGCCATGTAACTGCCAGGTCTGATGTCTATAACAACAGATACTGTTGCTGTGCACAAGTGAGTTCAACGACACACACCTGCTCATAAAAGACCATCTCCTTCATGTTGTTCTATATGCACCTACACTAACTCTATAGAAACCACAGAAACACCTAGAGGTGCAATGAAACCATGACAAAATCTGCTTATTAAACAAAGCAGACAATTTCTTTGTGGCAAGAAAGGAGACACCTCTTCAAGGACAAGGCACAAAGTATGGTGTACAATTTTATTTACTCATTACTTTTAATTCAAATTAAAAATATATTCATGCTCACTGCAGCATTAGGGAAAAGATTATTTATCTTGGATGGAAGGTAACAATTAATGGGACCGTCCTGAGTCTGAGACTGTATGAATGTCTGTCACCATCAGATCGATCGATCGATCGATCGATCGATCGATCGATCGATCGATCTATCTATCTATCTATCTATCTATCTATCTATCTATCTATCTATCTATCTATCTATCTATCTATCTATCTATCTATCTATCTATCTATCTATCTATCTATCTATCTATCTATCTATCTATCTATCTATCTATCTATCTATCTATCTATCTATCCTATCGCAACTGAATGACTTTGACGCTCATCATCCATCATTCACCAAACATTTGCTGTGCATTAAAGCCCCTTGATACAGGTAGAAATAAAATAATAATAGGGTAAAAATAGAAAAGGAACAGGGCATTTATTTTCATGTCACGGTACATTAGTCACTGTGTTCCCAAGACAGAAGGGGTCTAGGTGCATTTTGAAAAATGGGTAATGTGGGTGGTTTAGAGTTCATGTCATGTCATTGAGCTATGGGGAGAGCTGGTAGACCTCTACGTACATTAGCTTTGCATGCCTGGTTGACATGGGAAACTTGAGAGATTAAGACAGCCAAGTGCTTTTAGGAAAAGTAACTGAAAAATGGAAGAAAGTGGAATAAAGCCAACTGACAGTGAATGTACCTCATGACAATGGCTTTATGCACAGTGGAGTGATGTCCTTTTAAAGCTGTCCATGATATTTTCATTATTCACGCAAGCCCATACATGGTGCTTTAGAAAACCCATATGAAAATTTATGTAGGTGTTACTCAAATTAAATATGGTTCAAAATGCATGCAGTCCTTCCCTGCAATCTTCGAGCTTTCTCATCCCATAGGTTACTGTGTACAATGTACTGCTGGAATCATTATTATTATCATTATTACTGTTATCACTATAATAATATTTGTAGTATTATCAATGCTGTTATTGTAGTAATTCTTACAAATAACAAACATTGATCCGCATTCGGGAAAATAGTTTTTACAATTTTAGCAAATTATTACACACAAGTAGGCCAATATAAATACACTATACTCACTCAAAGGAGAGAATTTGGAGTTATAATGTGACGGAAAGCCACTTCATGGTGATCTGGGAGCCTTGCTCAAGGGCACCAAGGAGTCTCCGACCAGTTGGTAATCCAAAACTGGTCATGAAACGAACACCCTGCAGATTGAGCTACCCCCTAAAACATCTTGCTCCCATACCAGGAGTTGAACCCAGGCCACCTGGTGAAATTCAGGAATCCAAACCGCGGGACTACATGGGATGTCGAACTACATTAGACATTAGATTGTATGGGACATTATCATTGTAGTCACACGTGTGACTACACAGCCCCTCACTCTCTGTCATTCTCTCTCTCTCTCTCTCTCTCCTTTTTTCTTTCTCTCTTTCCCTCTCTCCCTCTTTTTCTCTCGCATCTGATCAAGATTTGTACCTGTTAAAGGTAGTGTTCCCTCAATGCTGTTACCAAATTCTTGCTCATGGGGGATTGGTGGGTCTCTGTAAAATATACTTGGTATGGACCTTGGAACAACAATATTAAGTAATGACACACGACATACAGTAGTATTTACAAAACTTCTTACACTCGAGTTATAATATCAGTACTTCTGGCATGTGGAACAGATCAGATTTAAACGTGACGCAATTACTGCTTGACATATCTGGTAACCATTAGGTTGTTAAGGTGATGTTGTGCACAACCACAAGCACAGTGACTCAAAACGTGAGTGTGTGTGTGTGTGTGTGTGTGTGTGTGTGTGTGTGTGTGTGTGTGTGTGTGTGTGTGTGTGTGTGTGTGTGTGTGTGTGTTTGTATATGTACGTGCATGCTGTTTCTGCCCGAGAAGTTTCTCCACCTATTGGTTCTGCTCCTGTCCAGCTTGCAGTAAATAAACACAAAGGCGAGTGATTTGTTGCCACAACCCAGTCCGACACGTCTCTGCTGTAAAGAATGACTCTGACGACCTGAGTAATGCTCCATTTTCAGTCACATGGTTTGCTCTCCGCATCCTCCATGCAGACCTAATGTTAAAAAGAATTTTGGACTGACAGGGCCCCGGAGGAGTGAAGACAATAATCAAGTCCATTATAAGGATTTTAAAGGAGAGGATGTGTTTAGAGAAGCAATTTCGTGATTGATTTCATTTACACAAGCACACATCATTGCTTCATGTTTGCATAAACACACACACTCATTTATGAATTGGTCAAATGACCCAATTTAAAAGAGACAGTAGATTTAGCTAAGCATCCCAGGCATAAACAAAAGTCACTGATGTCACCCAAAATCAACAGGGCCAGGGCCTGAGAAAGACGGCAAGCCAATTTATATAACAATGTGAAGAAAGAGGGGCTTTGCGATGAGTGCGACAGCTGTGCTTAATCATGGGAATTAAGCCAAGAGAGATGTGAAGGGACAATGAGGGACTGAAAGAAGGTGAAGAAAACTGCAGGGAGCGAAATAGTGCTTGAGAGATAGAGGAAGATAACGTTGGAGAGAGGGAGTAAAAGATCAGCTTTAGAATTATATCTTAAACACTGGAAGCGTTGAAAGGGATGGAAAATTCAAGGAGCGGACAACTGTTTCATGTGCAAAATATGGTAAGGAGAAACATCAAAGATTCGTAAACATTACCAATACATGGAAAGTAGAGTGTTGTTTTTTAACTGCCAGCTATACTTTCAATAACTTTGTTTTTCTCACAAAATGATTAATGTGAATTTTAGAAATGTTACAGGGTGACAAATCTTAGGAACATTTCAGAATAACAGGCAAGTCAAACCCTGTGAAGAGACCCACACCAGTTTCAATGTCCTCTAGGCCCTGACCATCCATCAGCAGACGTCACACGACAGACTCGAGCCACTCACTCTGAGCATCACAATTTTTAACAGGATTTGTGATTCAATTTGACTGAGTGATGCCCTCGGCTTCCGAAGCTAGAATTGAGGCCGCTGGGGATTTGCCGAGAGAGCAGGGTGAAGGGAGCAGAACACTGAGAGGGGAAATAGTGTGACAGGGATGCTAATATTCCTGTTCACAAACTGAGGAAGTGATTTAGCCACAGTGCTACACATGCTTAACCAGGTTACTAAAGGAATATGGAATGGAGTATGTCAGAAGCACACACACACACACACACACACACACACACACACACACACACAGACACTGTTGGATGAGATGAAAATTGATTTTTGAGTCTTGACAGTGCTGAAGAAATGAAGAGCTGGCGAAACACCTGATGTGCTGTATTGGAGAAGTGATAAATATATAAATAAATAATTGTTATTATTAATAGAATGTAAGATAAAGCAAGATGCATGCAGGACACCGAAGAGTGATGAAACAAGGTGGGTGAAAATTTCTTTGAAAACTGTTCGCATCATCTGCGACTACATTTCATCTCAGCAAGAAGACAGAGAGGACATAAAAGATTTAAAAAGATGCTTTTTAGAATAAATCAGAGCAGTCAGACGCAAAATAGAAATCTAGAGGACATTTTCATGAAGTGTTAAAATATCCATCAAGTCCCCAAAAAGATGTAGCATCTGAACATACAGAGATGTTAGTAAGCACCAGGCATTCTTTCAGTACAAACACTTTGTCCCAGCATGATACTGGTGAAAAACTGGGCTGCAACCAGTTACATTCACTGCATCACTTTTGTGCATGTGTGGCCTAGATGCTTTTAAATATAAATGAGAGTTAAAAACACGGCCTTCAGACAATATGACAACCATCATGCAGTTCTTATTGTTGCTGCAGGCCTCATTTGTCCAGTACGTTGCAGAGTCCAGAAATTATGAGCTTAAGTGCAGAATTTTAACACATTTATATTTATTGCCAAGTGTCAGTCAAAATGAATAAGATACTTAGTAATTTAGTTTCCATATGTATAGTATGTGCTATTTCAGGCAACAGTTTGTGTCTTTAAATATCTGCTGTATATAACAAACACACACACACACACACACACAAACAGAGAAAGGGAAAGAGAGAGATGAAGAGAGAAAGGAGATAGAAACATATATTTCAATGCACATACACACCATCAAATATAAATATATTACACAAAAACACATCCTACGCTCTCAGAACAGCCAGTTTTGCATTAAGCTTGGGTTGACAGAGTTCATTTGGATGATGCAAAATATTTACGAGAGAAGACTGCAGGAGAGGAAGACGAAATCAAAAAAATTGAGGAAGCAATGAGGGATAACAAATAACAAGACAAATGCAACTATGATGAGATGGCCTGACTGAAAATAAGTCTGTTACAGCTGAGCAGAAAAAAATGCAGGCTAAATAAATAAGTCATTGTCATTTCAGGTTCATCAACTCACTTCCTGCTGAGAGGAAGAAAATGGGAAATGGGAGGGATGACGTGTAATAAGCTACAGTACATTTGTACAGTAGCTGAAAAACTTGTGGCCTCTCCTACAATGGATTTCTTCTTCTTGATTACGCTAAATATGTAGGATAGCCATGCATAGTTCCTAGACAACTCCCTTTGAAAAAGGACTAAGACTGAAATACTAACTAGAGTGGAGACGGAGAGAAAGAAGGGAACAGACAGACTGGAGAGAGAGGCTCAGGGAAGTCAGAAAAGCAGGAAAAAAATATTTAGGCAGTAGAAAAGCTAATCCTGTACCAGAAAACAGGATGACAATTGACAGTAATTACATATCCCCCCACTATAATTACTAGCTTTTTTTATACGCCCCCTCTTCACATAAGGCCTTAGTAATCCTCTGGTCATTCCCGCTCCTCCATCTTCACTCTTTTATCTCCAGATGTAAATAGCCAAGCATGGTCAAGTCAAATAAGTAGACCACTGCAAACCACACAGGGCTTTCCTTAGATATAATTGATGCTTAAGAAATGATGCCACAAAAATCAATTTCACATCTAATTACAGAAAAAAGTCCTTAGAAAGCAGAAAATCCAACAGGAGATGAACATTAGAGTGGGATCTGGAAAACAAAAGTTGCTTCACCACAAACAAGGAGAGGGATATATAAAAAGACTCATGCACGGTTAAAAGTCATTCGGGTATTATGGCTTGGACCGTTTCAGGGGGATACCAAAAATGTATCGCATGGGGGGCAGGGGGGGTGCATCTTGTTCCTCCAGGAAACCAATGAAGAAACATTCTGATTTGACTATAATTGCATTCTATCAGAGACCAGAGGAAGTTGGGAGACTGCTAAAGTACGTGTAAGAAAAATGGATCACCATAACACAGGCAAGAGCTGGGTGTCCTCACATGCAGCCCCATAAACTATACAGAACATGAGACAACCAAATTCAGACTATAAAAAAAATGGGTAATGTCAGAACACAGAAATATAGAGCAAGATAAATCACCTCACCGTGTTTTTTTTTTCCGACAGCATCTGTGAGCATGCAGTAAATTTCCCATGAAAAATAAATGATTTCACAACTTCCTGTCCAACGGCAGATGTGAAAGATGAGAGAGAATAGAGCCTCACAGGCGGAGAAGACTTTGGGAGGAAGAGAAGGCTAAATAATTACCATAATGGAAAAGAGTGCGAAACAGCTTATCTCAAGGAGATAAAACCTTCAGGAAATTACAAACGGCAAATGACATTAAAGAAAAATAATTCTACTGTATGGATCCACTTTCTCAGGAGTAGTTAAAAAAAAACCTCCAATTAAAAAAACAAAAAAACAAAAGAGGGAGGGCCTGACAAAGTGGAAAACCTGGTGGAGATGAATGAGAGTGAATCTCAAGTATGTAAACATGCTTCCGCTTTTGAGAAGATCATGGATAAGATTGTTTACTCCTAAAGGGAGAGAGAGAGAGGGAAGCAGGAGACAAAGACAATATTCACAAGTCTGGAAGCACCTGGGATTTGGGCTAGACACACACACACACACAGACACACACACCAACAGATAACAAGCAGTCCAGTTTTTGTACAGCTCCTCCTCCATTGTCGTATCCTGTAGATGCAAGATGAAATGTCTCTGAATATCAACCGAAAGTATGAATGGAGGACGGGATGCTGTCGCACAGAGTAAATCAGAAGTGGCTTCCTTTTTGAGTGAAGTGTGTAGTTGGGGCTATGAACTGTTACTCCTGTGTGTCCTATCTTTATTAAATCTGTGTGTGTCGGGAGTCAGAGGAGAGAGATACTGGTCATATTTCAGGCATTCAACAGCTGTATGATACGGTCAAGATTTCATCATCTCGTCAAATCTTTAACAATCCAGATCTCTGCCCTCCATGTATTCTGTGGTCCTGTGAGCTCCATCAGAAGCTGTGGTTTAAAAGATGGCAACAGTTTGCTCAATTTCAATTCTTAATTTTAAAATTTTTAATAGTGTTCACTTTCAAATTTTAAATTCCAATTTGTCAATTTCAAATATAGTAATCTTTTGCGAATTTGCGCATCAACACGCGTGACTTCACCTCATCGTGGATTTTTAGTAGGTAGTCACGTGATACCGTACGGGCATTCTATTGGCTGATGGCATCAGGAAGTGTGCTACGTTCCTCGAGTCTCGGAAGGCAGCACACTTCCGTGAGACAAAAGTGCTGTAACAGTCTAAGAGTGTAGGAAAAGATCATACGGATAGAAGGTGGTTCAATATCAGTATGAGGAGAATTCATAAACATTTAAATTACCATAAATAATAATAATGTTTGTTGAACTAATACATCAAACTGCCATTTTCTTCATTTTCTTATTTATAAAAATAGTCTTTGGAGTTGTGTTCCACAACTTGTCAACACAACTTGAGCACATAGATAAATCACATTCTCTCCTAATTAGCTTCAACTAACGTTGACCTATTATCTACACATGAACCGATAATAAATTTAATAATGAGCTGAACCCCCCGGCAAAACCATTAATTTTCAAAATCCCTACTTTTTAAGATGACTGAAGCATTTGCATTGCTAAAAATTCCAAATTGCACCGAATTAATATGAACAGGGGTTAAACAAATGTAAAAAGCAAATTAAACAAAAACCAAATTCTGTATTTGTGTCCATTCATCGATCCTGAATAAAAAGAATGAATGTCTCCCAAAAAATATTCCAGTAAGCAGCTGTTAATTGCGCATATGGGTGTGTTGGTGTAGGGTGTGTCATTCTGAAAACTCCATTCTGCATACCCTGACTTAAAATGGTAGTGGGCGTCCTGGTTTGAGCCTCTACCATCTGTCAGAAAGCAAATAGGAGCATAAGTGACCTCAAGCAGAGAGTTAAAACCTCTTCCTTGTCGCTTCAAATGCCGCACTGCTGGGGGGTTATGATGAGTCATAACAGCTCGGGGTGGCACACGAACGCATTTACATAAGCGATGAAAGGGCAAGCACAAAAAAACAAGAATTATATGCATGCGCACATGAATAGTAAGACATATATACACACACAAACACACACACAGAAATGAGGTGTGGATGAAGTGTATGCTGGTCAGCAGAGAACTAGCAGACACTTGTCAAGGTAAACATTATGTTTCATTATATTCTAAAAAGAAATCTCTTTAAGGCTGTCTTTAACCTTAATTTCTTTCAATATCTTTTGCGCGCCAAGGGAGCAATTTCCCCAAATAGGCCAGAGAAAATACAAAAGGAAGTAGTGACAGGTTTGACAGCTTGAGCCTGTCAGTTCAAAAATAAATCATTGCACCAGCATATGAATCCGACTATTTTCATGTCTGCTTCTTTTTAGAAAGAACAGGAAGGAGTTCTAAATTTATTTTGGAGCTTAACACATTCTCCCCTTTAAAAAAAACAAAACAATATCATGTCCTGTGTGTCTCATGAAGAGGTTCCCACACCGTGCAAACTGCAGAGCCACTAATCATATCATGACAGACTTGTTTCAGCAACGATGATGTCAGAAAATGAAGACCTTATTTGTAAAATGAGCTGTTTTGCTTTTTCAATTCCTTCCTCTCTCTTTCCTCTTCCTTCCTTCATCATTTTTTCTACACACAGCCAGAAAATCCAAGTCAAAAACCAAGCACAATTCACAGTCAGCAGTCTAACCCACCCGCCCCTCCTCTCTTGCTATGGTGAACATCAAACACACTGTGGTCTGTTTCATGCTCCCTGCAGCCCATTATGGCTTAATGCTTCAAGGGGGCTTCAAACTGACTTCAGCATATTTGGTTGGTGGGCGCGTGCTCACACACGGGGAAGCGTGCACGCTTCCAAACACCACAGAGACACATGGATGGGAGCCCAAATGCCCAGAGCTTAAACTGCACCACTGTTGTAGAGACACAACTGTTGCTGCTGCTTTATCAGGAGGTCCAACAGATGTGCGGAGCTTCAGGGTAGAATTAACCTTCAAATATGCCTTGGACCTCTTATCTCCTCGTCAGTTAACGAGTTCAATTCACGATTCACAAGGTGGCAATATGTAATTTAGTGTGATCAATAAGGAGAATAAGAGCACCGCACCAGCAGAGACGTTAATGGGATGGAGATAAGACCATCCAAAGCGGCTGACACACACACACACACACACACACACACACACACACACACACACACACACACACACACACACACACACACACACACACACACACACACACACACACAGTAACAATAAATGACAATAAGAGGAAGTAATAATTTTGTTATAATTTTGTCCATGTTTCCTGTAGTTTTCCTTTTTTTTTTTTCCCCTGCAGTGTGAGAAAAAATCTCAACAATTTAAGGTGTGCTTTGGATGCTCAATTTTATTTACTGTGAGTATAAAAGAGGCTGATTCTATGACTCATATATTACAAGATCCTGATCAACCCCAGCAATATTTGTTTTTCTCTGTGTCCCCATCCAGCCTGGTGATGGTGCAGCTTTTACATTAGCCCAATGCCATTCATTTCAGACTTCTGCCATATGGAAATGTTATGAAAATATTATGGTGTCTGACTACCTGAGACTGTCAACACCATGCACACACACACACACACAAGGACACACACACACACACACACACACACACACACACACACACACACACACACACACACACACACACACACACACACACACACACACAAGCTGGGCAATGATGTCCCAGTTCCTAAGGGTTCTAAATTGCTGACCATGTAATTACTATGTCCCAGGATGTTGAATATTATTTTTTACATGTTCTTCCCTCTCTTTGCCGCTTCTACCCCATCCTATATAATAATGTGTGTGAAGAGAGGGTGGGAAGGCAACCAAATGTACATAAAATTGCATGAAACATTGATATAAACATAAAACATTGCCATTTCATTTATGACACAAGGTGTTTGTCTAAAAGTAGCTGATCTAGAGAGTGTAAACATTAAATGAAACACAAATGCACTGTCATTCACACACTGCCTTGTCATTTATATACAAAAACACATAAACAGCATTGGTTACATTTTTTTCTCCCCCGAGAACTGCCACCTTATTGTGTTGCCCCCGCGACCCGGCCCCAGATAAGCGGTTGAAGATGAATGGATGGATCCTCATCCCACTCGTATCACACTCAGCTGCAAACCATCCCAGGGCACGCTGAAGGTCCAGGTTTGATGAAGCCAACAGGACAACATTATCTGTAAAAAGCAGAGATGAAATCCTTTGGTCCCCAAACCGGATTCCCTCTAAATCCTGGCTGTTCCTAGAAATTCTGTTCGTAAGGATTATGAACACAACCAGTGATAGAGGGCATCCCTGCCGAAGTCCAACATGCACCTGGAACAGGTCTGACTTACTGCCGGCAATGCGAACCAAGCTCTGGCTTAGGTCATACAGGGACCAGACAGCCCTCAGCAAAGGGCCCCGAACCCTACACTCCCAAAGCACTCCCCACAAGATACCACGAGGGACATGATCGAATGTCTTCTCCAGATCCACAAAACACATGTGGACTGGTTGGGCAAACTCCCATGAACCCTCGAGCACTCGATGGAAAGTGTCGAGCTGACCTAGTCTTCCGTGACCGGGACGAAAAACACATTGTTCCTCCTGAATCCGCGATTTGACTATAGGTCTAATCCTCCTCTCCAATACCCTGGAATAGACTTTCCCGAGGAGGCTGAGGAGTATGATCCCCTATAGTTGGAACACACCCTCTGTTCCCCCTTTTTGAAAAGAGGGACCACCGCCACTGCCAATCCAGATATACTGTCCCTGACTGCCATCTGATGTCTGCTGCCATGACAGTTCCTGCACATCCAGAGACTTTAGGTGCTCAGGGTGAATCTCATCCACCTCTGGTGCTTTGCACCGAGGAGTCTGGCAACCACCTCGGTGACTTCAGCTTGGGTGATGGACAAGTCCATCTCTTAGAGCTCAGCCTCTGCTTTCTCTGTGTAAGACATGGTAGTGGGATCAAGGAGATCCTTGAAATATTCTTTCCACCGCAAGACTTCACCTCATTGCAGAATTTTGGTAGGCAGTCACGTGATACCGTACGCGCATTCTATTGGCTAACGGCATCCGGAAGCGCACTCCGTTCCGTAAGTCTCGGATTTACGTGGGACACAAAAGTGCTTGAAACAGCCGATAAGAGTGTGGGAAAAGGTAATACAAATAGATACAGATGGTTTAATATCAGTATGGGGAGGGTTCATAAACATCTAAACTACTGTAAATAATAAGATAAATAGTTTGTCGCTCTTTCGCAGAAGTTGTTAATCATGTGTGGTTCCTGGAATGCATTAACCGTGAGGAACGAGGGCGCACTGTATCCTCAGTCGAGGTCAGCAGCTCATCGCCTCTTCTGTGAACAGTGTTGGCTGTGCACCGCTTTCCCCTCCTGAGGCGCCAAATGGTATACCACAATTTCTTCAGGCTGACTAATAGTCCTCCTCCATGGCCTCACCAAACTCCTCCCAGACCCAGGTTTTTGACTCTGCGACTACTCGGGCTGCAGTACGCCTGGCCTGCCTGTACCTTTCAACTGCCTCCGGAGTCCTACAATATAGCAAGATTTGACAGGACTCCTTCAGCTTGACGGCATCCCTTACGTCTGGTGTCCACCACCGGGTTTGCAGGTTACCTCCGCGACAGGCACCAGAGATCTTGCAATCACAGCCCCGAGCAGCCACAGCCAGACATTCCCAACAGGCTCTAAAAACACGTTTGAGTCTGCCAAGTCTGTCCGGCCCCCTGCTCTGCCAGTGGATCCTGCTCATCACCAGGTGGTGATCGGTTGACAGCTCCCTCTGAGATGAGGGACATGCACAGTGAGATTTTCTACCCAGTATCATGGCTCGAACAAGAATGGTGGTGAGAGCCCAAAAGCAGCAAAATGAAGCAGGTGGGTCAAGTCCAAAAACAGGTTTAATAAGACAGGCAGGGTTCTGGTACCAAGGAATCAGTCCATACAGCAGACGAATCAGGCAGACGGCAAGCAAACAGGCAGAGTTCAGTAGACAGGCGGGTCATACACTAAGGCAGTCCAAAAACCAGGCAGACAAATCCGAAGAGGGGTTGACAAAAGGCAGGGTCCGGGAAACAGGCAGAGTCTAACACACAATCAGAATGACAGGCAGGATACTAAGGCTGGAGGGTCAGGGCGAACACTAAACAATCTGGCAGGGAACAGAAGGCTGAGCTGGGTATATGAAGAGTGACTGCAGGTGAGTGAAGGGAAGGCAGGTGCAGGGAATGAACTGATTACAAGTGGGATGGCATGATATGTTAGTGACAGGAAACAGGATAAAATAGTACAGAGACGTGACACCCAATGTGTGTGTTTTTTTCTTTTTTATAGTTTTATAGCTAAAACCGTTAAACTCAAAAAAAGATGTACAAGTTAAAAAAAATTCCCCACACTTTTCAATGTCATCCGCCATGATGATCAGCCCTTTTTTTTTTTCCAGCCGCAAATCGGTTTTCCTAGCAGGGCTGGTGAGCAGCAATCCCACTGTATCATTAGCCAAACTGTGGTTAGCGATGACACTTCACAGCCCCAAGGGACTCACAGTCTGCTGGTATCAACCAGCAATCAGCAACAGCATAAATACAGTATGGGAAAACTGTAGCAAAATGCTCCTCACCTCGCTGCAGATGTGTCATGCAGCTTGTATTCCATCTAATCATTTAATACTCAATACTCGTTGAGTGCCAGCTGTTTTAAAAGGGCATGAGGTGAATTTCGCTTTAAGACTCAACCAGAGAGAGAGAGAGAGAGAGAGAGAGAGAGAGAGAGAGAGAGAGAGAGAGAGAGAGAGAGAGAGAGAGAGAGAGAGAGAGAGAGAGAGAGAGAGAGAGAGAGAGAGAGAGAGAGAGAGAGAGAGAGAGAGAGAGAGAGAGAGATACAGAGAACGTCATTCCCAGAAAGACACAAAGATAAGTCATCAGGACTGTAATGATGGGGCGGGACAGGGAGGTGGCAGATGAGCCTCATAAAAAATCAGTCATCCATTTTTGGTAACACCAACAGAAAAAAGCACTTTACAAAACTGATTACACAGTGCTAAACGAGCATCATCATTTTAAGGACATCAATCACTTGATTACTTGCAAACCATTGCTGTTTGTTTCTACCCTGCTGATACTGTTGCTATGGTCTAGAAAACACGATATGTCAACACAGCAATAATAGAGGGAGCTCCTTCGTAGCCCACTAGCTTTCTTCCAGCTATTTTTTATTGCTAAAGCACTTACTGGTATGCTACTTCACTACAATTCTAAATTGCTTTCTTACCATGACAACATTTACAGGATTATTAAGTGTGTTTCATAGTATTAAGAAAAAATACTATGAAACACATCAACAACAAGAACAGAACTTGGTAAAACAGCCATTTTCTTCATATGCAGCAAATGTCTGGAATGAACTTCAAGCCACCTTACATCTGGAATGACCTCCACCTCTTAATACTTTCTAAAACCTCTCAAAATCAACATTGCCTCGTTTTGGTCTTTGTGTATTGTGTAACGTTTTGCCAAGACTTCCTGGGAGAGGAGTTACTATACCTCAGTGGGACTTTTCCTGGTTAAATAAAGGTTAAATGCATGGCTTTTCTTTGGAACTTAGTTAAGATCTGGGCACCATCTGAGCTGTTTCCAAATGATTATCATTGTGCGAGCAACATTTAAGTGCTATTCTTCCCTGGTCACTGAGCATGATCAAAACTGGGAATGTGATATAGTTTGTGGGAAAAAATGAAATTTAACTCCTAACCCTTGTTGAGAAAGTTTTTGCATGAGAATCAATAGATAAAAAATGTATTTCATGGTTTTCCCAGAAGAGTAGAATAAAATTTTAGAAGTCCAACAACTGGATTGTCATGGTCCCAGTGCCAATGTTCACTCTATGTCCTGATTTCACTCCCACTCAGTCCACTCATTCCTGTCACCTGTATTGCTGCAGCCACCTGCTTCCCATCTCCAACCAGGTTCCACCTACTTTAGCTCGGCTCAGACATCAGTTTGTTGCCAATGTCATTCTCTCATCCTACTCTTTAACTTTTTTTTTTTTTTTAACTTTTTTGTGATTTTGCTTGTATCCTGGATTTTGCCTGTTTGGCTGTTCTTTGCCTGATCTTCTGCTGACTTGTAGGTTTTTGAATATTTAAAACTATGACTGTGGACTTCTCCTCGTGTGTACTGCATTTGGGTCCTACCCACACCTGTGACATTGTCATTTCAGGAGATGGATGCAGTCGTCTCTTGGAAAATGAGGTGATGTAGTCATCATGTAACCGTGAATTGAGGTCAGTAAAAACATTAGATTGATCAGGACCCAAGCATCTTCACAAGAAATATTCTTCTGAAAAGTGTCGGCAATCACCCAGAACATTCTGGACTCTTGTAATTTAAAGGCAGAAGTTAAAAAGTTCCTATTTTAAGGATGTGTTTTAGGTGCCAGACTGGAGCAAATGAGCAGTTATTTATGACTGAGACAGGAGACACAGTGACATCTAGAGAAATATTGTCAAAGCCAAATCTTTCCTTTCCTCCCACTCTCCTTTCTCCCCCGCCTCACAGTTCTATACCTCTTCCTGGCTGTTACTGCCTGTCTCTTATTTTCCCTCTTACTGAGAATGCATTGACCCCAGTCTTAAGTAAGCTCTTTATCAGTGATTTAAATGAAAGGAATAGTTGATGTGATGACAAGACAGATTTAGTCTTTAAAGCATTATGGATTGCAGGCATTTGGAAGAAAAGGGGACCTTTAAGGCGCTGGGGCTGGCATTAATACTGTCAAATGATTTATTCAATATGGTCAATCAATTAAATTAGAAGCAAAGTATACTTCACCCTCACTATATTATGATATATGGTGTGATGACATGAGCTGACAGTTTCATCACATCACTACTCTACCTTCAAATCTTATAATCTCTCCTATCAGTGCAGCCACTGGGAAAGATCTACTGTGTTCCTTTGCATTGGTTATCTTGTTTCCTCATGGATGCACTGTTCCATTTGTGATTCTTAAAGCAGGTCTAGAGAGTTAGAAATCTGAGCTAAAAAAATAAAAAATAAAGCAAAACCCGTAGCACATCATACTCTTTGTCAAGACACAGAGTTCCTCCTAAGGTCGTGCTGTTTGTGAGCCCATACCAGAAAACAGAGCTGTTTCTACTTTAGGATCATCATGGGTGTGTGACCTTTAGGTGAATACTGCAGCAAGTCTTCCATATGTCTTAGTTCCCATGCAGCATGTCTCATTGCATAGATATATCAAGGATCTGTAAACACTTAAAGAACTTTGGGAAATTCACTAGACAGATTACAGAAGGCAGTTGATGAAGACTACAGCGGGAGTTAAACGATGTTCTGACTGCAGCAGTGTTGCAGACATTATCACTCATATCTTAAGAATAAAAGATTGTAAAATATTTCAAATATTAAGAGTTGCGTTACTTGATTTTTTTCTGTTAGAAAATATTTTGACATTCGCTACATTTACTTTTGGAAGTTAAAAATACCTAACTTCCCTGAAATCGGAGACCAGAAAAGAAGTTGTGACAAAATACACATTCACCACCTCCTGTCTTGTCCACGCATGTAAAAGGCTGTAACTATAGAACCTGAAATCGCAGCAAACTGTGTGCGTGTTTGTGTGAGTCTCTGTGTTCCATATGTTTTGCACTAAATTCCAAGAAGAGCACACATGTAATCATCTGAACTGCTTAGGGGGCTTGTGACTGTCTGACTTCATAATGTCACAGTGAGCAACGTTGTGTTTGTGTGATTATGGCACACGGTCAAGTGACTGGGGCCAGTCATTCATAAGGAAGAATGCCCTGTACACAGACAAGGCACTTTGAAGAAGATGAAAGATGTGGTGGTGGGGGTGGGGGGGCAGTAGCAACTAAGTTAAGAGCACATGAAAACTGGAAAATGATTCTACATTACAAATTAAAAATATGAAATGTGAACAAATTTTCAGGGACTTTCTCATATTTGGATCAAGCAGCTGAGATGTCAGCGGCATGTCTTTACAAAGCAGCGTCTCATCTTGAAAGACATCAGAGAGGTAACGGTGCTTTACATCGAAATATGATGAAAATATGTCACATTAAGACTGTAGTTAACAAAAAAATGTTGGAGTCGCAGTTGTCATCAAGATTCAGGTATATTCACTTACTGTATATTACACCAACACATACTGTTGAATAATTGGTGCTATTGGAGGTGCAGCTTTGTCCCCAAAATAGACTAACATTACTCAGGGATATTTGCAGATAGGTTTAGGTTCTCTCACTGCCATTGACTTCACAGCAACTCTGTGGTGCATGAAGAACATTATGACATAACTGAAACAATGCGGTGAAGCATTTGCACGCCTGGGTTTAGGATTCGGGGTAGGGATTAGAGAATATACCGCGCACAAAACAAACCATAACACACTTTTGTCACACTATTTTAGAAGACCGTCTACCTGATATCTCAGACTGGGGGACACCATCCAGAGAGAATCCTTTCCCGCTATAAAACTGCCTGATATCCGAACAACTCCGGGCTTTACTGGCACCTTTGTCCCCGCCGGCTGGTGCCGTCAGAGAGCAGGCTGTCAGAACCGCTATGATGAAGAAATCCATCCCAGCCGACTGCTGTATGTGGAGTTCTCAAACGCAAATCCGACTGTGTATGAGTCCTAAACGGAACAGGAGACTCCTAGTTAAATGTCCGCCCGTTAAAGACAGCCTTTAAGTGCTGCTGTGCGTAAAATATATTCCACCTTCCTTTATCCTCTGCCCGTTTCAGTGCGTCTGCTGAGTGTGTGCGGTTGGTCTCCGCGCACGGCAAGGACCGATTTCACAGGGCAGAGATCCTATCTCCCCCCAATCCCAGAGACCGATGTGAACTGGGTAGGAATGGAGCTGCTTTAATATGTCCCTAAAGAAGCTCTATCTTCTGGCGCTCCGTCCACGACAAGCGCTGAACTCTTATCTCCTATGAGCGATACACTCCTTTTTTGATTCACCTACAGAGAAGAAAAAATAAATTAAAAAAAAAAAAAAAAAACAACAACAAAGAGATGAAATAATAAGGTATGACATTTTCAGATGAAATGACTTAAGTGATGTGAGAAAATAGCAGCGTGTTGCGCCGACGCTTTGCGACCAGGTTCGGCATCCGTGCGCCTTACCGGCTATGTTGGCCCCGAGGGGGTCTGAGGAAAGGAGAGACAGCACAGGCAGCCACAGTAGATTGTTTCCAACTCAGGCTTCACGGGACGATGCCATACTACCGCTGCCACTGTGTGGAATTACAGTGAGGAGGAAGGGGGTGGGGTGGGGTGGGGGGAGGTGGGGGGCTGGAGAGGAGAGAGAGCGAAAGGTTTCACTTTCCTCTTGCCATTTCTGTTTCCCTCTGTCTCATCTAGATGTTATTTTTAGACGCATTTCAAAATAACATTAGGCGACTGTCTAGAATGATTTTATTCGTTGCTTTAATGAAATACTCAGTCGGGGTTTCATAAAGTGCTCTTGATCCCAGAGAAAGAATGCGCCCTCAACACGTCCTGACAGTTTGATCTCAACCAGACAGGTGTCCCAGGTGAACCGTAGGCGTGGCTTAGGTCCCTCGATTACCCCCCCCCCCCCTTTCTGTGTCACTCCTCGACTTGTAATTACAGGACAAGTCCGTACCTGCCCAGTGACCTTTTTCAGCTGTCACCTGCAGAATACACTCAGCCGCTTAACGTACGTGTTGATTCATAGCGCGTCGCAAATGTTCCCAGATTGTACTTGGAGAAATATCTTGTTTTTCAGACTCAGTTTGATTATTTTATGAAATGTGTTCTTGTAATTATATTCAAAATTGTCACATGTGTCTCTTTGTGATCTTTTTTTTTTTTTTTTAGTCCCCATGATATGGCAGAAAGTAGATTGATTTTGATGAACGTTTTGCGAAGGGGTGGATCTTGGAATTTTTTTTAAATTTTTTTTTTAATGGATTTCTTGTGTTTTTGAAAGATAAAGTAATCCAGAGGAGAGGAGATTTGAAAGAAGAACAACTGGATTACACAATTACACTACTATTACATTAGTACATATTCCTTCCAAAGCCTTTATACACTGGTGGTGGTGAGGAGTAGAGCTTCATGTTAGGATGATGTCATGACAGAAGCTCCTTATGAAAGGATTTGTTTAGAAGTCCCGAACTGCCCTGGGTACAGATGGGTGGTGGATGTTGTCATAAGGAAATGACTGAAAGAGAGATATCATATATAATGTTTACAACTAGCAAACAATTGGCTAACTGTACAACCTGAAAGGCTGTGATTTGGTAAAAGAAGAACAAGGTATTGATGTCTTTAATAGTGCGAAAATGCTGGTGTTGTAGACGCTAAGTGCCAAGAGATAGTCTTCATAATGCTTGGATTAAAAAAATAAATAAATCCAGACCCATCATTGTGGAAAAACATATTTTTACTGACAACTTATAAGACTGATGACTAACAAATGATCCCAAATGCTAGGATTTGATTTCCATCTGCATCACCTTAGGATGTGCTGTGACTTGACTTCCCTAATTCAACAACAAATGTTCTCCTCATGGTGATGCACAAAAGAAATGAATGAAAGTTCCAGTTGAGTTTAAAGGTCGGGCAAATTAATTACACCACTTAATTGAGCAGTTTTATGGAGGTGCAGTCATATAAGTCCAGGTAGAAAGAGAAAATGTCTTCTTTTTTTTTTAAATCCTGTGACATCAGAAACCTGCAAAAAAAATCTGCTGATGGATAAACGGCACAATACACACATGCAAACACACACACACACACACACACACACACACACACACACACACACACAATTCATGTTCTCTCACTTAAAATAATGTGTCATTAGTCATCTCCATGTGTGAAACGGAATCAGGCGGTATTTGGGTCAGTCCTGTGGGAGATGCTTTTGAAGGTTTGCTGGTGGAAGAAGATACCATTTCACGTTATTGCGGTGACACATGGGGGAAAAAACTGTAGTGCAGACAGAAATAACCAGCTGTCCCATGACAGACAAAAATGTGAGAAGCTATGAAAAAAAGGTAAAAAAAAAAAAAAAAAAACCCAAAGGAGAGTGAGGGAGCAATTATTTCCTGCATCCTAATCATTCTATTTTAGAATACCAACATTGTTTATGACTATATTAAAATATGTTACCGTGGTATTTAAAATGATAAGTAGTGTGTTATGAGTGATAAACAATGTGACGACATGACAAGATGAGAAATTACAGCACTTTCTTCTCATTGTTACAACTTTGAAGAAATAGTCACACCTTCATTCAGTAGGATCTCACCCCTGCTGTTCTCTTTCCGAAATTGAGAATTGTGTAATGGCAGCAGTAGGCAGACGGTTTCACATTTTATTGCAATGGGGAAATACTCAGCAGAGTTAAGCACACGTGGCCAGAGGTTAATAAGCCTACAAGCCTCAAAGGGTGTGTGTGATAATATGTCTGTCTGCATTATATATGGGTTTGTACGTCCATGACCTTCATGCAGATGTGTGTCAAAGGCAGTTGGTGTGTGTGTGTGTGTGTGTGTGTGTGTGTGTGTGTGTGTGTGTGTGTGTGTTTGTGTGTGTGTGCGCACGTGCACACACACGCATGTGATGTGAGTTTATGTGTCTGACTGTGGCCAACATGTGGCCAGGTCGGCAGCTCTGATGGATGGAACTGATTGGCTCTCCACTGTCTGGTATGGGGATCGTGCAATTAACGCTCAGCAAAGCCACAGAACAGCTATGTTTTCTTCAGCCTGTCTTCTATTGAAGTTTTATTGGTTTCGACCATGAAAGGCCTTCTAATGAGGAGCAGGATGTTGGGAGGGGTGGGAGGGTGAGATTGTTAAGGGGTGACTGGGAGATGGAGAGCATAAGAAGGGAGGCAGAGTGGTAGCAAGAAGAGAGGGGAGAGTGCAGGGGTGAGATTTCGTACAACTGAGCAATTGTCAGTTTCATGGACACATGTTGCAATTATGTGGCAAGAATGTTGAGGGTGTGACGAGGTTTTGCCGTGAAAATTACATTGTTTCTATACAGAAATACTATACATGTTTTACCACTACTTTAAGAAAAACACACACTTAAAGAGGACGGATGGAAACAAATTTTACTATAACAAAGGCCTTCCTCTGTGAATGTTCAGCAACTTTTACAACTTGCAACAGTGTTCTGTTTAAAAAGAGGCCAGGTTTATAATTCTATTCAGTTGTCGCAAAAAATTAAATTTCTTTGGTATAAATGTATTATTTTTGCTTATTCTAAAAATGTTTAAGAATATTTCCGGCTGCTGGGGGTCCCTGAGCCCTCAAGGGTTGCATGAAGTTGAGCCTCATGAGAATTCAATGAGGCTTTCCTAAGCCCCCCCCCACCTCTATGCAGACTCCCATGGTTGCAAAAGTGTAAACTGAAAAGAGTTCGGTCTGGGCTGGTCAATGCTATGCTTTGATTGGCTCTGAAGTAAGGGGAAGGGGCTTCAAAAAGGGTCAATTGGACTTTGTGTATGGCTTTTCCAAGGTGCATTCAATATGAGGGTGTTTTTTCAGTTGTTTGGTTTTGGTTTGTTTAAAGCAAATTGCTGAAAATGCTATTCTTACAGAGATCTAAGTTTAAAGTGTATGACAACAAGTGACAAGCATGGAATCTGGAGGGTGTTACTGAAAGCCACATTGTCCTCATAAGGGGTTTGTTTGTTTTTGTTTGAATGTTTTATTTTAATTCTAGACTATTCACAATTGGCTCTATTTTGCATCAAAACTATATAACTTACATACAATATATTTATTTTTTATTAAACTTTTAAAGTTTAAATGGGTGTCCAACCAAAACTATCTTTATTGCAGGGTTATGAACAGAAAAAAACTAATGGCTGCCACTTCTATGTGTTAAGCTATGTCCCCCCTAACCCTCCACCTTAATAGACAAAACGGGTGGAAATATTTTAAACAATCATATACAGTATTACAGATCTGAGTAAAGGTTAAGATCCATATGACATAGTTGTCATAATTAGAACATATACGCCCAGACTCTGTGGAGACACTTAACAATGGTTTCCACACAGCTACATGGAAACCAACTGTAAAACCAAAATTCAAGGTAAGTTTGACCAGAGTTTGGGTGAAGCGCATGACTGTTGTATCTTTATAGTTCTGTTACAATACCTGTAGATAATAATATATAATGTGAAAATGGCAATGAAGAGCCTAAGACATACAGTAAGACCTCCTGTTTGACATAGAGGCCTTGACAAGGAGAGGCCACACAGACTGAGTGAGAAGAAAGAGGAGAAGGCTTTAATTTACTTTAGCAAAATCATCACTGTCCAAACATGAATGAAGACATGAGTAATCTAAGGGAAAACACTAGTTCAAAAGCATGTGAATAATTAATTTGTCCTTCACCTTCAAATCCACTAACACATTGTATTCCACAATTTCCCTGCAGGTATTAATTTTGTCTCATTCTCATTCAAAATATAACTTGTTTGAATAGTTCTGCACAGAGCAAACACACATATTGATCTCCTGATGCCTTCTGTGCTTAGGAGGCATCAGGAGACACACAGGAATATTATTTCACTCATGTAGTCTGTTCAAAATTATACTCTTGAAAATAATCATAACACTAACTCATCAGTATCAATATACTTTAACAGCATCAGTAAATTAATGACTGATTGCACATATTCCCTTGCTTTTAGACCAGACTTCAGCATTTTCTTACATTTCCCTGTAATCACAACGGTTCTGAAACCTGAGGCTGCATTAGACTTCTGTTAATAACAACATGGACTTTATTGTGTCACAAGTTCAGAAAACTTAAATCCATACAAATTCTCAAATCACTTAAATATTATTTAGGAAGGATGTGATAGCCAGACATACTTTTGCGAGCAAGAGCTTTTTTGATGTAATAAATGTCGGATTCTGTAGAAATTACTAGTGCAGGTATCAGATATGGAAGTCAGACATTATACTTGTTTTCATAGAGTATCTAATTTCCACGGGTATCAAAAACAAACTGAATATAGCAAAGCAAAGCATCTTTCATTTGAAGGTCATCTTATGAAGTTATTTGAAAATCGTGCATTGTTTTCATTTTTCATACTTTATATTCCATTCCACATTCATGATATAAAGATCAGGGTATCGCTGTAAAACCAAACAGCGCATCGTAATAAAAGTATGTTGAAAGCATTTAATTCTCCAAAGAATTTTCAGTCACTTATTTCCATTAATTAAATCGACTCTGAAGCCAGTCACTGATATAATGACTCATTTATTTTGATCACATTTCAATCTCTGGAATTGAATTCAATCCAGATTGTTCCATTCAGTCATTTTCTATAACTTCAGAGAATTTTTAAAATGCAGAAAAAGCCTATGTTGGTGTGGGTTCTCTCCAATTTCCCCAGCTTCCTCCCACGCTCCAAATATTTTAAATTGCCTGTGGGTGTGAATGCTTTAACAAACTCATTTAACTTTATGGATTTGATGCTTTTAATTCAACTGAATTACCTTTACTTTTACTTAAAACGAATACTTTTCTCACATTTAAATAACGTGAGCTAATAAACCTTGACAGTGTATAGAGGGATAAGACAAACTCCCGCTGCCAAGCCTCGGCTAGGTCTCCATGTAATTATCAGTGTGCTGTTTCGACAGATGAAATCAGCATTTAGAGGGAGATCGCTGTGTCCTCTTGCTTTCCTATGCAGATAACATTGATTCTGTCTGTTTTTATGTCAACCATTAGCCTGAGTTCAGCACATTCATGCTGAATGTGCTTGAATATGTGCACATTACTCACTAGAACTCTCTCTCATTCTCATTCAGTCTCTTGTCTTCTGATGGCTTGTTGCTATTTTGTTTCTTGTGAGCACACTATTCGCTGTTCTGCATGCCTCTTCCAGTTTGTGCCTTGTGAGAACACTTGAGCCTTGCCATATTTTGCTCGTGGATACGGTCATGTGTAAGTCTGTCTTGTATGTTTCTTTACAATTTCATAGTGCTACTTCCTGGTCGTATTTACCTTGTACCTTCCTGCCCATGTAAACTTAGCCTCCGCAAATCTGTATATCTTCATGCACCCACATGCCTCCCCAGCGATCAGAGACAGAGAATGACAGGAGACATTTGGATGGAAAGTGCAAACGGTTGACAGATCATTTTGTCGAGAAAAATAAGAAATAGCAGAGAAAAGTGGGAGGAGGGGGTGGACTTATGAGGCAAGATAAGAAAGGAGAAAATGTGATAATAGATGACATGAGGGGATTGACAGAATACTGAGTTTGTGTAGACAATAATTGATAGATGTCACATTCAAAGGGGATTGTGCAGGAGATAAAGTAGCTTCCGGAGAAAGGTGTAAAAGAACAACTAATGATCAACAGGGTACTATCCTTGGACTCTTGTCATAAGTACAGTTACATGACTGAAAAAAGCTTCCTGTGAGAGATGCAGTCTGCATATCTCATATTGCTTGATATTTTTGTTTGAAAAATAGAGAAGAAAAAAAAAGAATACAGGTGTGTTTGATTTTGTGCTCTTAATAATAAGAAAAAAATCAAATAAAATTCTGTGAAAACAAACTGTAGTCGGATGGCCTTGGTTAAAGTAAGAGTGGCAAAATGCTAATATGTAATATTGTTGATGCACCACACCTGCTTTGGGAAGGTAGAAATGTCTTTGGAAGCTAACTTTGATATGCTTATAGACATAATGAGAAGAAGTCTGTCATTTTCAGATCACGCCCCTGGTGGTCCTATGTAGCACCTCATGCCCCAAAAGTCCACTTGAGTCAATGTGCCAACACTGTTCTATGCTCCATGACCACTGCCTTGTATCAACTGTTCAGGCTGGTGGTGGTGTAATGGTGTGGGGGATATTTTCTTGGGCCTTTTAGTACCAGTTGACATAAGTACAAAGCCACAGCCTATCTCATTGCTGACCATGTCCACCCCTTTATGACCAGTGTACTCATCTTGTGATGCCTACTTCGAGCAAGATAATGCACCAAGTCAAAAACCTCCAATCATCTCAGATTTCTTGAACGTGACAATGAGTTTACAGGATTCAAATGACCTTCACAGTCTTCAGATCTCAATCCAATAGAGCACCTTTGGTATGGGGTGTAACAGGAGATTTGCACCATGGATGTGCAGCCGAAAAATCTGTAACAACTGTGTGATGTTATCATGTCAATATGGACCAAACTCTTTGGGGAATGTTTGCAGTACCTTGTTGAATCTATACCACGAAAGATTAAGGCAGTTCTAAAGGCAAAAGGGGGTCTAACCTGGTACTAGTAATGTGTACTTTGCTAGTACTGGGTTGGACCCCCTAGTAGTGGCCGGTGAGTGTATTTCTTAACCTATTCTAGTTTATCCATCCGTTGAGACAGAGAAAAAACATACATATTATTTGTGCAGACATGTTGAATAGAACTTACTGAACCTTTTCTTAGCTCTTCATCTCGTATACAACAGCAGATTCTGTGCCCATCTGGCAGTGACATCCCCTCATTTCTGCACCAACTTCATCCAATTACCCTGTTCATTTGCCTGCATGCTGTTCTCATATAAATGCTTCATCTCCTCTATTTATCATGTGTCTTAGAGGATAAATTAACTCTCCTCATCTTTCTCTTTCCGTGAAAACTCATTAACTTATGAGTGGTGAGGACAAGACTGCAAGACTCAGATGACCTCTTATGACCAACTCTCAGGCCAATAATTATGTCCTTGGATTTTAATACATAAATCAATACAATCATTAAATTCATGGTGGTAAATTACATATCCATCGCTGACAACATTTTTCTGAAAGTGACCTTCGCTGTAACCTTGCTATCATAACAGAAATTAAGACATAGAAATTTTGATGTACGCAAATGTGAAAGAGTCGACGAACTCAAACTAACTCTACTGTCATTCAGAGTGGCAGTCATTTTCTTCATCTGGACCCAGGAAACAGCGGGAGACCCAGTGTCTGTGTGGTTCTCAGCCCCCCACAATGACTCCTTCATTATTTTCCCACTGCTACTTCAAAATATCCAGACATTCCTTCAACATTCTTCTCAGGCCTCCTCTTTACAGAAGCACTTTATCATATTACTCCTCCTCACTTTTCTCCAATTTCTTTTAATGAGAGATTGCACAACAAGTGAAATGCATCAGTGTTCACTCAGTTTGCTGGACAGTCAAGGACGACAAGCACTAATTTTTTATCCAGTTTTCACAGAAAATTGTTTTCAATTTGAAACAACCCACTTTCAAAAGTGCCAGTTTTGACACCAGTTTTTTCTGAAGCCTTTTCCCTCGCCAATCAGAGCGAAGCTGCTGATTTGGAAATTGCCATTCAGACAGCAGATTCTCTCGGCTTCCCATTCATATGAGATTGTGAACCAAATTGTGAAACAATTCTAGCCTGCAAATGTGTCTGGTGAGAAGCAGTCTATCTCCGCTTCTCACCATAGAGAGATGCAAAGATACATGCACACTTGTAGCCTGAAGCAGAAAAATTACTATTTGTGTCATTACTGTACAACAACACCTTCTTAAGTGGAATATAATTTAAATACAGCAGCAAACTTCAGAAAAGTGATGCAACCACACATTTACAAGTTTATCAGGTCAGTGTAAAAGTATTCAGTACGTAGAGTGAGTCCTGGACAGAGCCCCATAAATCCAGAATACAGTATAGTTAATATCTAATCTAAATCTTCATTATGTGCTATCTTTTCCATCTTTCTTTCTGCAGACGTGTATATATATATATTTGAATCAGTGTATATATACATTTATTAATTCACAGGTCATGACAATGTCATATCAATTTGACGTGCATAATATCATCTTGTGCTACTGCCGTTTTGTGAAAATCTACAGTGCCATATCCTTCTAACTGTGAATTCACTCATAACAGAGTGAACTCATAACAGAAGGCTACAACAAGTGCAATTAATATCATTACATAATAATCGGTTGTTGCATTGCAACGGGGCTACAGTTACAAGACAAATTGTCTACTGTGAAGAAAGTTTAAATGAATGTCTGCCAAAACTGAGAACAAAACAGCTGAACGACTTGCTCCATTGATATTGTTGGACAGAATTAAAGTCAATCTGTTAGCCATTTCCCTGTAGCCATCACTACTGCACAGCACAACCTGTCTTAATTATTTCCACTCTGACTCACTAAGAATTCAGGGGTCACAATGCGTGCTGCCTTACCAGGATTTTGATGGACAGATGGCTTTACTGCTTTAGTGGAGAGAGAGGCCAGCTATTCATTAACTTGATGAAGCAAGGAGCTAAGCTCTGCAAAAAAAGAGGAGAAAATGTGCTCTTAATACTTTTATGTTTTTGCATTTATACTGAGGGCTTATGATGTGACTTTTTGGAAAGTATGATGACATTTGCCACTGGTAAAACTCTTGCTTTTGGCTGAAGTAGGAATAATATCACCAGCATGCCAAGCTAGTCAATACTGGTGAATAAATACCAACAAAAAAGTTGGCTACTTTCCTGAGTCCTGAGAATGGGTGTACGTGGAAACCTCGATTTGACGTCCTGGACTCAAAACAGTGTCTGCAATTAAACATACTAATCAGGCCCATTAATTAAAATTTTCAGCAAAACAGTGATTGGATCTCAGCTCGCCAATTCTCGCCCCATTCTCAGTACTTAAAGCAGAACCATTGGCTCCTGGAAAAATAGACCAGACTTATGTTGCCCTGACAGTAATCAAGACAGCCTGCAATATGTTTTTGTGTCAATACTATAATCCAAAAGCTATACAGTGTGAGTATGAGGGATCTTGCATTATGGAAGTATGAGGATTTATGGGTGTGAAATGCAAGAGGCCTTGCGACATTGATTTTCCCTTTCTCATGAACTGCACACTTGGACAGCAGCAGGCAACCCTGAATTCCTAATCAGAGCAAATCAATGATGTTCCTTTCCGCATGCGAGATCATTCACCCTTGGTAAGGAACATGTGGTGACCAGGCTGATACATGTATAAGCCAACAAGTAATTTAGTGAACATTCACACTCCAAATGCAATGTTCATGGTAATGCATGTCAGGTATACAGATGAAAAATGTATGCGGGAGAATTCTGATGGGATAAAATGAAGTTTGTACTACTAAGAATAATACTGAAACAAAGAGCAACCATCATCCTACACAGAGGATGTATAAGTTCAAGTTCAACCTGATAGAATGGAAGAACAAGGAGGGAGAGAGAGGGGGAGAGGAAAAGAGGGAGTTGGAAAGGTGTAATGGCACCCAAGGGAGCTGTGGAACATTCACACCAGCGCTCGTCTATCTCTGGGACACAAGGAAGGAGACTGCCTGTAGCATGCCAAACAGAGCAAACCTGACAGAGAATTCAACACGAGATGCTGGCCAGCCTTACACATATGTGAAACACACACACACACACACACACACACACACACACACACATACACACACACACACACAAAATACAGACTCCTCCAGTATAACTGGAATGGGGGACCTGTATGAGCAGGACCAGATTAATCCCCAGCTGGTCATCGTCATGTGGTTAACATAGTTAATCTGTTTTCCTAACAGCCAGACTTTCATGGTGACTAACGTTCAGCCTCTCTGCACGACCTTATTAAAATACAATATATTCTAATGACAGCTCATCCTTACCCAGCAATTCTGTTGTTTTTTTTTACAATCCAGGAAATAGCTTTTTGTGTTCATGCGTCACCATACATGTTCCTTGTTTGCTTCACATCCCATCATTTGCATTTGTGTGTGTCAAATCTGTGGACCAATTAAAATACAGGCAGTCCTCAAGATACGAACATTCGACTTACGAACATTCAGAGATATGACGAAACATGTGCCACCATATCTGAATGCTGTAGTTCCCCATCCTGCCACAACACGTGCTGGGCTGTGGGGAAGTTCAAGAGGCTTTGGAAAGGGAATGAGAGTTAGTGAGTTAGTTATGAATGGGAGCTGCTTCTCTGTTTGGAGTTCTTGTTTGAAGGGATGAGAAAAGCCCAATAAAGCCTGTGTCTGCCAGTTCCATATCTACTGCAGTTTTAGTTAATATCCGGGGTATTATAATATTATGTGTTTTTAAGGCTTTTCAATTGATTTTAGAAGTCCAATATTTGTGGCAGACAGACATTAAGTCCAGTGACATGATGTAACCTTGCCAGTGTATTTTTCTTGAAAACAGAAACAACTTGCACCTGTCCTTTTTGTTTCATTATGTGTTGTTTTTATGCCCTGTAATTGTTCCTGGTAAGTCTTAGGGAATAGTAGTTTTGTATTTAGAGTAGTAATCGCAAAGATTCAATTTAATAAATAACGACTTAAGAACAATTTAGCGCACAAACAACCTCTCGGAATATATTGTGTTTGTAGGTTGAGGACTACTTGTATTTCAATCAAAAATAGGTCAGAATTCTACTTTGATAAATTATTGTCCTTTCTTGAATGTTGTTAAAAGAAAATATGATGTAACATTATGGTAGAAATGACCTTTATTACTATTATTTTTTTTAGAAATGTATTGCAGACATCAAATCCAGAATGAGCATATATTTACAAAAACTATATAAATTCCATTAGTCCAGATATTAAATATATTGTCTTTGTGCTGTTTTCAATTACATTTAGTTCAAAAAGGATTTTCAAATTCTTACATTCAGTGTTTTTCACACTATGTCCTAGCAGATACAACAAATAAAGCATGTAAAACTAATGCATTAAAGGAAAAAAGATATGTGCTGTATCATGTAGTGAAAATATTTCTTTTATAAGGATCCATTTAAAAATTTAATTACTTCTTCCTTGCCACATGCTCAAACAGCTCACAAAGATTAATGAAAATCAGTCAGGTGTAGTGTGTCTGTGTGCGTGCAAGCATTCGTGTGTGTGTGTGTGTGTGTGTGTATGTTGATGCATGTTGAACCAATGATCAGATGATTGTTCATGGATCCATCTGTCTGTCACTGCTACCAGAGACCCCAGTCTGCAGTATAGTTTAGACACCACACATAAACCACAGTAATTGTAGAGCAACATTAAGCTTCACGATCACATAAAGTTTTTATATCCTATCAACACTGCTCTACCATTTTCCAATGCACTCCCTAGGTCATGCAAGCTCTCTTTGTTTTGGCTGTGAGTCCACATCACAGGGCTTTCCAGGTTGATGGATTTATAATACATAGTTTTTGGGATGTTGAAATCCCAATCGGGACCATTTTCTTACAACATCCATGTCCAGAAATTAGTTATAAAGCCTTTGGGAAAACAATCATAAAAAACTCAGGTCAAAAACACTGACATGTGAATGCCAGGGCAGCAGCCGGTAATTTAACCTTTCAAAATCAATGCCACAGAATATGACCATTATAGTGCGCCAACAGAAAATCAACATAGAAGAATAATTAATAAGCCCAGTAGAGTCTGTGACACAAACAAAAGCAGAAAGAACAACTTACACTTTTTGTTGTCCTGTGCAAGTCAGGCTAGAATTATGCTTGTAGGTTACCAGGGTGACACATTACTTTCATTTTGCCAGTTGACTTGACAATGGTTTGGCAGAATTTCAAATAATTACACTCTGGAACCTGTTTTAAAAGGTTTTCATTTTAAACTTTCCCATCATGCCATTGTGATGTAATGGTAATAACAATTTACCTCTTTTGAGGAAATCCCCTACTTGTTTACTGTTGTTAAGGAACTATGTCCCCCATGTTTGGAGTTTTAATGACGCAGGCATTGGCAAAGGTATGCACTTGGAATATGTTCCTTTTTTTTTTTTTTTAGCTTTCTCTTACCGAGAGGCATTCTCTACTTTCCTTCATGGTCCAGAAGAATTACACAGTTAACTGTGGTCCAGAAAACATCTTCACAAATTGATATGTGTGTGGGATCTGAAAGTCTTGCCCAGTTCAGTGACTGTTCTGCATTACTCCAAACATATTTGGCACTGTCAGTACATGTCCAGGATGACTACCCAGACAGAGCTGTCTACTCAGTGCCAGATAACTTGTGCAATCTCAATCGTTTGTGCGCATAAAAATATTTTACAACAACGGCAAACGGCAGTTATTATTTCTCTGGTTAGCAAAAAACTGCTGTACGTTGCTCCAGAGCCATTTTTCCCACGGTTAGACAGGACCTGAATGACTTCATTGTAGCTGCCCGGCAGATAACAGCTAACACTGTTTACCTGTCCTCTACCAGCAGCACAACATGATGGGAAATTGAATGGACAAGCCAAATCAGGGAGAAAATAAGAACTCAAGAAAATGCTCTAATGTTCCTTTTGCGGACTTAATCTCAGCTAATCTTGCTGAGGTTTGCGTTGTTTATATTCCAAAAATTTCTTTAACAAGACTCAATTAATTCCAGTCAAGTGAGCAAAATTCTAATTTGCCATGCAAGGTGATGGAGGAGCATTGACCAACAACAGCTCGTGTTAGCCTGTTGTGAAGATATAAGCAGCACCTGTGCTGGGTGGACTGGATGCAGCTGATGAATGAAACCCAAGATGCAAAGGTGTGGAATAGCAGGAGTTGCAGGTTTCCTTTTATTCTCCTCTACACCTTTGAAATAGCTATTTCCCATGCCTCCTTCTTTCCTTTGCTCGCTCCCCCAAGTTCAAGCTTGTCACACTGATCCTCAGGCCAAAAAGGTAAGACATTCCTGGGGGGGCAGGTGGTCTGGCACACTGCTGGTATCCCATACTCCACAATGAGATTGATTTCAGGGAACATCTGTTCAAAAATGCAGTTATATGTAATACCTTAACTTTTTGTGTGAAGATCTCTGAGCATGCCTTATTAGATCTAGTCTACCAAGGCAAGAACAGACTTTGTGTGGCATGACACTCGCTAGCTCTGAACTTCACCAAGCCAGTGGGACAGAAGCACTGATGTGTGCACTCGATAAAAATAGCCCATACAGACAGCTGTGACCTGAGGTCCCCCGAATTCTCAGTCACATTCACTGACCGCGCTGCTCCTTACAATGTGTGTGTTTACCATAAAAAATTATACACTCATTCATCCATGCTCGCTTGAAAGATATAATTCTATGTTCAAAAAAAGTTCAGAAAAACACAAAGTTGAAAGTCATTTCCAAACTGCCTTGTAGCGTCTGGGTTTGGTGTCCTTATTGTCTATATTTTAAATTAATCCATGGCTATTTGCATCAGTCAGCAGAGGTTATTAAAGGACAACAGGCTTTAGTTATGTCAGACTGGGACAATGAAGTACAATTACAGCTCAGGCAAAGCAGGAGGTATGATATCGTTGGACTGGGCACTGTCTCTGCTCTTGTCTGCAGCCAGCCAGTCACTCAGTTTCACAGCAACAAGCATGAAATAGACTCCAAGGATCAAATATAGACTGCACGCAATTGGAAGCGTACAAATGTGGGGACAGGGCTTGTGAATGAGATCATCGGTGTGTGTTCAAGATTATTTTTGCGTTTGAAAAAGTGTGTGTGTGTGTGTGTGTGTGTGTGTGTGTGTGTGTGTGTGTGTGTGTGTGTGTGTGTGTGTGTGTGTGTGGGAGGGGGACACAGAGAAAGAAAGTGAGAAAGCGCTCTTAGTTATACCCTCTAAGGCTGATGGCTAAAACAGCCTCAGAGGAAACTTAGATGGCCATGCTTTTAGAATCATTGTGGAGGAAATAAAACACCCTCAAGTCCAAATATAAACATTACTAAATGTTTTGCTCACACCTTTTTTGACTTATTTGTAACTGTCTAGTAACTAATGGTAAAAAAAAAAACGTGTAGACCTTTTAGGTGCAATGAAAACCATGATTCATGCTTTGCTACACTATCTAAGATAGATTAGCAATGCTGCTTTGTAGTTGTACGTGCAGACTAATTCCAGAGCAGTTACAGCTCATGAATACTCTAAGTTTCCCTTGCACAAGCAGCAAACCGCACATCAGCTGAGCGAGCAAACTGTCACTGTCGACGCCGCTGTCATCAGTTGACTGTTTGCCACACCAAAACCATTCCGCGTCATCTGCACTCTCATAACCTCCTCTGCCTCTATTTCTGGTGTAGACACAGGCTGGTATGTTTAGCAAAAGGCTTCCTGGATTCAAAGAGAGAAAGTCAGACTAAGACGGCTTCCTCTGTCTATGTCCTCATAATTCTCAATTGCTCACCATCAATGAAATAGTATCCAGACACAGGAAGCAGGAGCTATGAAGATGTCTTGGTCTGAAAGACAGTTTTACAATTTGGGAAAATAGCTCACTCACTTCGTTGAGGTAGATGAGTACACATGCACCACTCAACCCTGTGTTTCAACATGGAGCCCAAGCCAGGAGGAAATTAGAGCTAGATGTCCATAAATACTAAGGCTCAGGAAAAGCTATCCTTGATCTGTGGTCTATTAATAAATTCCTGTAAGTGCCTCTAAAGCTTGCTTACCTACTGATCATGTTTCCTTAATTCACACGTTTATCAAAGTGTAAAATTAACCAATTGTTAATAACTGGAAGTTATATGCAGTAAATACTTCTGAGTTATGTCTTCCTGCAGGAGATTTGTGTCAAACAGGATATATGTTAATCTTTACAGGTGCACTGCCAAATAAGAAAATGAAACACATTTCTCGGCATGTAAAATTATTCCTCATTCTAATGTGCAGGTTTGATGGTAATGTAAGGACCAAAAGTGGTTCTTATTTCCTTTCATTAGATACCTTGTATCTAATATAATTTCCCCCAGGGGATCAATAAAATGTATCTTTTTCTTCTTTATATACTTTATAAACCTTTACAAAAGTCTTCAATGTATCTGTATCTCAAGCTGAGACCATTTAAAATGGTCTCAGCTTGACATTCTGTCTTGAGTAAAGGAGAAATCTGAGTGATGTCAACATAAAACATACAAGTTCATACATCTTTTTATGGAAACCACTTGTCTTATTTAAGTTGGGTGGAGCTTTGCTGCCAATTACATTACATACATAATTACATAATTACGTTAACAGTTAACGTACTGTATCAATGGAAGAAACAGGTGCCACATAAGAATAAGGAAGGTCTACACAAGCCCTCACATGCCTTACAACAGGATTAAGTTGGAAACATTGGGACGCATTGAAGGCATCATGGGTATGCCACTTGGACTTCATCAAATATCTTTTCACAGCACTCTGCTACTCATCATACAGATACCAGGGAAATCAGACACAAAACAACTGGCAAATTAATTATAATATGTACATTTATACACATAAAAGGGTAAAGAGCTGTAAGTAATCTGTGAGCGCATTGATCGCCAGTCAGAGACAAACATTACATGGAAATGTGAACAAGACAAATATGGTTACAGAATGTAAAATGTGGCATATTTTGCTGTCAAAACATGTGCAGCCTTATATCCTTTTTTCCCCACTCGAAGTCAAGAATGAAGTACTCTTCAGTGAGGAGAGGGAGAGAGAGACGGGTCATGACAATAGAGGCAATGGTAGGTGTGTGTCACAGTACAGGGACCCATGTAAGGGTATAGACCAGTTTATCTCAGATGCTGTTGTGTAGCTCTGAGGCATTATCAGGTTTCATTCTGTAGCTCTACTTTTGCTCCGTACTTTTCCTGTTTCAGTACGACACGCAAACCATTCTTCTTCATTGAACAGTGATAACAAGAAACAAAGTGGAGGCCGTAGGAGGAGAATGGCTGAAGAGATATTAAAGATAATGTATGATAAATCCATGTCCTGATTGGATGCTGCAAGGACCATTATTGGAGCAAGACTGTGCGAAGAGTTGTAATACCATCTGTGTGTAATCAGATTTGTAAAAATAATCACGGAACAATGTGTGAATATTTGTTTGAATCTGAAAACGTGCATTCAGAGTCTTTTGAATAAAAAAGTTTTTAAATCCAAGCTTTACGACTTGCAAATGTTTTGAGATCCAATATTACGTACATACTATTGATGGCTGGATATACACACAGGTTTTCAGTTACAACCCAGTCTTTTTAGAAGTGACCTATGCTAGAAATCCTCTATGGCAGTGCTCTACAAATGCATAAAAAGATTGGAATATACAGTATGTAGATTTTTTGTGTACCTCTGTAGCTACATGATCATGTGGTCAGCAGCACACACTGGACTGAAAAGTACTAATTAAAACATATTTCCCATCAAGGTTCTATGAATAATCTTCAAGTCTTTGTTCAGTAGCTTAGCTATCTGTTCATTCATTGTCTTTATTCAACCCTTTCCTGGGAGATGGCAAGGCAACATCCATTCTTCTTGTTGTCGAAAGCTTTTCTATCGTTGTCTCCCATCGGATCTATTTACTTTCATAAGTAGTTGGAGTAGCCTATAAATGAGCCTTAAGGATGTTATTGTGTTGTGCTGCTGTTAAAGACCTAACCTGCACTGTGCATTTCTATTTCTAATATGCATAAAAACTTTAATACTATAGTAATAGTAGAAACACTTTTAGGGGACCCAGTGATACCCAGTACTGTCGTGTTTACCCTGGTGTCTGATGTTGGGGTGAAGGGAAAAGATGACACTTTTAATACTGCAAGCAGATAGAGAATCATTGTAGATGATGAATGGATGAAAATTGGTGCAGATGAAGGCACAATCACATGGATATACAGTGCGCCCTTGCGCTTTCGCGCATTAGCACTCACTAGCGCCACCTCATCTCGGATTTTTGGTAGGCAGTCACGTGATACCGTACGCGCATTCTATTGGCTGACAGCATCCAGAAGTGCGCTCTGTTCTGTGAGTCTCGGACTTACGTGAGACACAAAAGTGCTTTAAACAGTCGATAAGAGTGTGGGAAAAGGTAATAAGGATAGAAAGTGGTTTAATATAAGTATGGGCAGGGGTTGATAAACGTTTAAATTACTGTAAATAATAAGATAAATAGTTTGTCGCTCTATCGCATAATTCCTTAATCGCGTGTGGTTCCTGAAAAGCATTAACCGCGAGGAACAAAGGCGCACTGTAAACCTTTATAAAAAATACATAAACAATAAAATAAGTTGATGAGTAATTGTTTGTAAGCTGTAGAGTTATTCCCCACAAGAAAAAATATCTATATCCATTGCATCGGTCTGAATTTCCAAATCTTGGAAAAAAAAACTACAATTTTTCAATTGATTTACAAATTGACAAATTTACCTGGACATTTGCGAATCTCAACAGAGCGCAGAACGTAATATGGAATATGAGATTGCTTATGTACATGACATTATGCATGCATGAATTCTAATTTCTGAAAATGTTCACAAATCTCAGAGGTTCTTCTACACAATCCAATTACACACTAAAGGGATTCATTTAATTAACTCTCAACACAAATTGGCAATAATGTGGCTGCCATGACAGCTGTGTACCACTTTTTGTACCATATCAAGAAACGTGGACAAAACTTCATTCAAAACATATATTACATCTTTGTGCATGTTACATTGTATATGAATATGTGTGTTCTGATCTTTTATTCAGATTCCTATAGTTTTGATAGTAATTTTGGTAACCTGCAAGTTATACATGCATTAATGTGCAACGTAACAAGCAAACACACAAAAACTGTATAGACAGTGAACATTAGTAAAATCAGATATGAACAGACTTCAAACATTACAAATGTGTCTATTTACGACATGGGCTTGAGTCTTATTATTTGTTGCAGAAAGTAAACCTTTTGCATTTTTTTTCTATTTATGGAGCTGTCGATTCATGGCAGACAATCCACTTTAACTCAGGTAAGAGATTTTTGTTGAATAAGAAATTCATACTCCTTCAAATCTTTTCACCTATATACAGTTAGATATCTACCTATACAAACCTAATTTATTTGCACAATGTGTTCAGTTGTGCGAGTGTACCTGCGCTCTGTCAGTGAACTCATCAGGTTCTAATCCCTGCCAAGGCACACATCATTTAAGTACATCAGATTTTCTGTTCTGGGCCAGGCACCTCTGACTTATCTCTCAATCCATCATGCATTCCTTAATGCACAAAGTGAAAATGAGTTGAGTTTTCAAATGACTGAATTCTTCTGCCTGGTCGGCAAATGGTGGCCAAGATGTTTTGTTTTTTTTTTTATCCTGAAATGACAAGTACAAACCAGCAGCATAAAAAGAAGACACCTGTGTGTGTATTGCATATGCGGGTCTGTTGTTAATGTATAAGCGTTTTTAAGTAAAATCAGAGTGTTGCAGTCCCATCCTGAACCACAAACAGTAGGGCTGTACTGGTCTCTATTTACACAAATGCCTAGAAGAAGCAGCAGGCCTAATGTTTATAAATGAGCGTGCATGTGATTAGCTTGTTCACACACCCACATCTGTGATGCTGCAGGACAAGAAAGTCCTGCTCGAGCCCCCCCATACAGTCTCTTCCAATATCGTCCTCTTCTATTCCCTTCGGTTCTATTCCACGTCTTCTCAGCTCCTTTTCTGATTGTTAACATCCATTCATATGCATTGAGGACAAGGTTACTATGAGTGATATGTGTTATATGTTATATGTGTGTGTGTTTGTGTTTATGTGTGTGTTGGGGGGGGGGGGGGGTTGCGGGTGTGTGTGTGCATGTATGTGGTTGGGTTGGATTCACAGAATCAGCTGGCATCAGAACACAGTCCACAGCAGGAAAAGTGCAGCAGAGAATAGTGCAAGGTTCCAAGGTTGCGCCCGGCTGGTGGACACTGAGCCCCCTATCACCTTCACCAAGGGGGGTTTGGAAGGACTCTCGTGTGGGCTGTCACCTCCAGGCTGTCTTGCAATGGGCTTCCCTTCACCGGGGGACTGTGTGTTTGCTACGAGAGATGGAAACAGAAACATAGAGATCAATGTTTCACCTCAGCAGACTGATATCCCCAGTCTTCCATAACTCTCAGATTCCAATAAGCTTATAAAATATTACATTAAATGCATCATGACCTCAACAAAAACAATCGTCCCCTCCGCTTTGAGTGGAACTGACCTATCTTAAATATAGCTGTGTAATTAAATACAGATTCAGCCTCACCCTTTCTGGTAATTTGGCTGTTAGTCGGTTTAACTGGAAGGTGTGAGAGATGTTTTCTTATATAAGATAGGTACACATATAAAACAGGAAATGTCATGGGACTTGAAAACACTAAGTTGTAAACATAAAATAACATATGTCTATACCTAAATCTTTATTTTCACATCTCGGCCAACTGTGGCGATCTGGAGATGCATTGTTATGTAGAACTTAGAATGCATTTTAGCCTATCCCCACTGTGCACTTGGGTTTGGGTTTGTTGTATGCATGAAAGGTCTGGGAAGGGCTCCATAGAGAGAGGTTCCCCTGCAAATGGGTCTTGTTGTTCTAGCAGACAATAGACAAAGACATCATTTATCCTAAATCAGATTGCCGTTATTGTTTCAATGAAAATGGAATCTCACCAAGGAGACGTCAGAAAACAGCATTTGAATGGGCCAACAACACTAATACTGCTCCTCTGCAGGCTAACAAACTGGCTAATTTGCGCAGTAGTTCATCGCCAAAACAACCAATTATGGCACAAACAGCAGGCTTGCCAGTAAGAGAAAGTTGTTTTAATGTAAAAGGTAGGCATTAGAATGTTGTTAACATTGAAATGAAATAAAAGTGGATGCAATAAAATTATGTTACAAGGCCAAGAGTCAATACTCATGTAAATGGACATCTGAACAGTGCCCAGTTTCACCAGGATGGAAGTACAGAAAACAAGAATTACAAATGTGTTTGGATAATTTCTATTATGTCTATTATGCCCTTCAAGAGTATTTTGTGCTTCTTAGATCATGATAGAACAATGGAAAACACCAAAAACATGTAAAAATGTCTTTGGAACCAGAGTGTTGACCGGTTTGAAATGTTGCTCTGTGATTCAGAGCAAAGGCCTAGAATGACGTGGGGCCAAGAATGGAATAGCAAATTGTCAGAAACTCATTCATTCATTCATTCATTTTCTTAACTGCTTATGGTGTTTAGGGTGTCAGGGGGCTAAAGCCTACATTTAAGAATTGTGCTGTCATTTGTGTACATTTGACTGAGTCTAAGAATATGTTTTTTGTCTCTCTAGTATCAGGCATGGTTTTGAGGACAAGCCTAGCAGGCCTCAGCCTGTCCACTTGTATATCTGGCTCATTGTCAGTGACATGATTAATTGACTTTTACTTTTAATTAGTATTATGTTTAAATACACAATAAAGACAAAAACAAAAAAAGTATGAAACAATACTGTTCTTATGTGCAATATTGTCCAATATTGTTGCACAAGAGCACAATGGATCAGGCCTAAGTCATCTGTTGGTCAGCAACAGATGACTTTTTTGAAAAAAACTGAAATTTTCTTGGGTTATATTAATTCATAAATGCATCAATAAAATGGAGGTATTACCCAGATAAAATAAAACATTCATAAATCCATAAAAGTAATTCCATTCAAATATCACTTGGTCAGAATTTAAACTTCCATACACTTGCTGCTTTTTAAAAATACAATATCCTTAAACCTTCCTCAACATAGAATTACAGCACCATTGAACAGCTGTCACTGTATGATCATTGGACCAACAAGTTCTAGGTCACAGTAGGTCACAGTCACAGGGTTGATAATATTTGTATCTAACTTGATGACAAATTTTTATCACAGATTTTTTTATCAAATTTACTCTACTTATCAAGAGTAAGTTTGATTCAACTTTTGCAGTGAGACAGCAATTATAATATAATTGAACCTGGAGGAAAAGCAGGTATATTAAATAGTGACTGAAAGCAAGCCAAAAACCAAAAGAATAAAAACTAGGAGAGAAGGAGCCAAATGAAGCAAGATGTTGTCATAGTGAGACAATGTTAGCAGATAAGCTGTGTCTTTTGGCTCATGTGCAAATCCACCAAATATGTTAACAATGAGAAAGACTAAGAAAAACAGGGTCAGAGTGAGTGAAAGATGGCACAGTGGGACAGAAGTGGAAAGCAGTTAGTTTAACTCTGCTATAAGGATTAATCACTATTTGTCCCAAGGAGGACTGAATCAATCACCTTAGGTGACTCAAAGAATGTGCAGTAGCATGTCAAAACACCTTGCTTGTTTTGACAACAGTCAATAAAATATGTTTCCCACCAGTAAATAGGAATTGATTTGATTGGTAAAAAGTTTATGAGCAATAATTAGCAAAGGGGAAAAAAAAACAAAGGGACTGAAACCAAAGAGATGCTAAGGGTGCTAAGAGGTTTGTAAGACTGCAAATAAATCATATTAAATAGCTAGACATGCATCAGAATGCTTGGTTTATACTTTTTATTGTCATGAAAGGCTGCATTGGATACTGCAGAAGATTATGCCATCTTTGGCCTCTGCCACCTTGCTGACCTCTGTATTGACCAAGTGTGTGAGAAATAGTTCCTAGTGTCATTTGCCACTAATGCCGCTCCAGATGGACAACTTGTGCATTTGGAGGAACTTCCATTTCTCACTGGCTGAGGGGAGTGAGAAACAGCTGCTTCTAACAAGCCTGGCCACGACACTGAAGAAGAGGTGGACCTCAGGCTCCTGCCAAGCGGAAGGAGGGCCGGGAGGGAAGGCGAGCCAGGAAGGGAGGAGTAGGGGTTGGAAGGTGAGTGGGAGGAATAACAAATGCCTCGGCCATCATTTTTTTGTTTTTGTGTTAGTTTTCTACTTGCTACTCTGTTCTCTCCACTCTTACATGCTTCTTTTGGTTTGCCAGCAGGCAGATTAAGTCGTCAATCCAATGCAAATGGAAGATGTGAATTGTTCTCAAAAAATCCCATCTCTGTCTTTGACAGATATCATCTCCTTTTTTCCTAAACATATCAAACGTATTGAAAACAACACATCACACATGGAGAGAGGCTGTGCTGCAGCACAAACAGTCACAAGATAGATTCAAAGAGTTAACCCAGAAAACTGAGATTCATGTTTGCTCTTCATTTCTGTTTGCTTGTCAGTGTCTGGCTGGTGTGTGAGCATGCATGAATGAACACAAGCTGCAGAACTATAATGAAAAACAGCCAGGGACGGTGTTTGACTGCGTGCTGGATTTTAGTAAGTTGTCAAAAGAAAAGTTACCAAAATCACAAGGTAGTTTTTTACAGACACATCACTGACTTGCAGCAATTAGAAACACAGATATGCATTATGTGTAACTGAAATGTGTATTTTTTGTATATTTCATTCAACTGTAGAGTTTAGTCTAACTATGTTGTCCAGTCAACACCTGAGGCAGTTTTCTATTATGTACTGTTAAAAAGACAGTTTGAATTATGGAGGTGGGTGAAACTCAGTGACGTCCTCCTCACTCTCATTCTCACCATCTTTCTCTCATGGCTTTGGGCATCTTCACTGTGGCAGGGGAGAAGGCAAGGCAAGGTTCTCACAAGGCCTGTAGTCTTGCTACAGCCTAGTAGTGACCTTTGACACATTTATTTTTAACTTTCACAATGGTAAGTACATGCAAAGCATACATGTAGTTGAAAATATGATGCCATGCTGATGGTACATGAACATTATGTTCCTATTATTTTGCATTGGCTCAAAAGTATTTCAAAACTTCGCAATATAGACAATAAAAGTCAGGTTTATGCAACAGCTCTTGTGGCAGCTCCACACAAGAACTGATTAACGATGATCTTGATTTGCTAGATTCATGCTGATTTGCTATAAATATATTTTTCTGTGATTTCTGATAGATCTTTCAGTGTAAATGCCAGGTCATTTTTAAAATGTGTGAAATCAGTAAAAAAATGATTTGTTCCATTTCTCCATAGAGCATCAGATCTAACCCAGTGCGACCTTTGCCAGATGTTTACAAGTTGTCGTCCAACACTTTGAGAGGAAGAGGCCCTTTCCCAAATGAACAAAGAACAGACAGATTTGGTGAAATGTTCAAGTGATGCATACAAGTCTCAAACCACACCATCTATTCTATGACCATTGCTTTTTGGTTGCAGCATTTTCATAAATTTCACTCACCACAAAACATGATTGCTTGTGTGGTTGTACTTACATAAAGTTGTATGTGAAAGTCTTTTTGGCTAAAGAAATTATTGATATGACACAAAGCCATTAGTATGCATCTGACCAGACCTTCGACAAACAAACAAAAAGACTAATGCTGCTCCTGGTAACTATGGATCATGGGTGTCCTGACAAGGTTTGATGTGGTTAGTGAATACTAAATTATTCTGGCTTGCCATGCTTTTGTGCTTTTCCTTTCAAAGACAGACACTTAAGTTCCCAAACGCCCATATATTTCCTTATCTCTTTTCACACATGCTTTCTCGTAAATAAGGGTATAAGGTCAGAGGATGGAAGGAAGGGGAGTATGCATTCACATAGTTCATGATTTGTAATCCATCTCTGTGTTGTTAAAGCCAGGATTCACTCTTTATGTGCTGCCATGTCAGCCAGGGGTTCCTAACCCCATCAAACTAATCTCCCTATTGTGTTTTTTGGGTAACATGGTGAATTTGTGTATATATTCACAAACTCGCCCCTCTGGGAACCGTCCCTTTGTTTCACGGGCAACCCACAGGAATCCAGCACTGGTACAAGGTCTCTGGTAGGCCACTAAAGAGGCTGAAGGGGCAGACATATGGGGGCACCAACGGGGTACAGATCTTAGCTGACAGCTTTGCTTAGCAACGGGCATAGCAGCATGGTAACTGCAGAGAAGGGATCAGCGCGATGGAATCTGCTCACCACAGTTCATTGCAGGACTAGACTATTTAGCGCCTTGGCAAGATTAAGATTTAGTCTCACAAAAATGCATACACATAGAAACAAATAGGTAACAAGGGGCCCTGGGAGGACAGTGACCTCCACCAGTCAATGTGACATGTTCTCAAGATGGAGGTGGGATCCTGAGGTGAAAGCAGCTTCACAGGGGAAGTTGTTGAAGAAGGCCCAGTACAACTTCCCAGCCTCAAAGATAGATGCAAATACTCCATATTCCCCACCAGGACAC
Organism: Antennarius maculatus; assembly: GCA_013358685.1. Classification (NCBI taxonomy): domain Eukaryota; kingdom Metazoa; phylum Chordata; class Actinopteri; order Lophiiformes; family Antennariidae; genus Antennarius; species Antennarius maculatus. The sequence continues at coordinate 7,341,895 of CM023619.1, read as the reverse complement.
TGACATTGGTGTTCAGCCAGACACACACACACACCCTCCAAACACTCCACCTGTGAACACTCAAACACCAGATGCCTTATTGCAGTGGGAGGTGTCAGGTTGCCCTTGTAGACAAAAACTATGGAGGAGGCATGGACAGATTATCATTCATAGTCTTCCTCCCTCACACATATGCAGACACAGATTTCATTGCCATCCATTGCAGTCAAGAGAAAACGCACGTCGGGTAGCACTTGAGAGAAAACTGTCACTGTGGTGTCTTCTGATTTCACATATGGATCCATCTTCCTACTGACTGGAATCAACTGAACATTGCAGAAGTCTCAAACTGCGTCACGTGTTTCGACTCAGCCTCCCTCACTGGGATTTGGTGCCTCGTCTTGCCTCGAGCATCGAGAATCAAATCGCACATAAAACCCTCCAGTGCTCTCTTTTGATGTTCAAGTGACACTGAGGGATGAAGTTCAGAAAGAGGATCGAGTGTAAGCTGTTTTTTGGTGCTACCTGCTCAGGGACAGCAGGTAGCAATGGCAGTAACTATACAAAAACGTGAAACAAGAAGATGCAGTCTTGTGTCGCACCATGTGACCAGCCTCCAATGAATTGAACTGATTAAATTAAGCCAACACTTTCCTTTAACACTTCAAAGTATTTTCAGAAATGTTTGTGAGTTTGGAAGAAAAATTGTTGTGCTGTGGTATCATAAATGTTTGATTTTGTGGGAGGGTGAATCAAACCTTTGATGTGAACTCTTTTTTGCATAACCGGTTGGAGTTTTAGAATCATATAACTTCCAAAGGTGCATTGAGTACCCCGTCAGTCCAACCTAATCTGTAATCACCCAAAATAGTCAGAGGTCAGCCGACTCCCAGCCCTTAGGCTTCACAATCGGTTCCAGGATCAGGAGCTAATTGCCAAACTATTTATGGATGGAGGAGCTTTGTCACGCTCACCGCTGGTCAATGAAAAAGGCCTTTAAATGTAATGTACTTATATGAATCTGCACACACACTCACACTGCAGGTAGTCAGTGGCATAATTGCTACCAGCATCTATCATCTGACCTCTCATGCAATGATAAAACACCTTTGCTGTTGAAAGTAGATATCATTATTTCACTTTTGCAAAACTGTTCTTATCTTGAGACAGAGGTAGAAGAAGTAATTGGAAAATTCCCCCTAAGTCCTTCCATGCTTTCCACCCTCCTCTCCTCACCTAGACTATGTTTCCCCCTGCATACCAGACTGAGCAGAGACAAGGAGGATCAGACTCTTTCCTGCTTATCCTTCAACTGTATTTTTCAATATCAGTGGAATGTCTTCAGTTACTTATTCAGCACTGTGTCACAGCAAGAAAGCTAGTGTTCTGTGTATGTACCAACTCAACAAGCACATGGTTCCCACCCTTCTGACAAATTCCTATCCCAGCCCCCAGCAGAGAAGCACTGATATTAGCATTAATATCTGAAATAAGAAGGGCCATCACTAAATCACCTCAGCTGTAGGTCTATGTGTTACTTTGTGTAACCAGCAACAAAAATTCATTAAATAGTGATTAAATCCGGTCTCAGTGACAAGTTCAAAGTTTAATCTAAGCTTTACTGAGGGCATAAGTAGAAGAATTGTGTGCAAGGGTGTTTTTGCACACAGTAAAATTCAAGTTTGTATCCATTGCATTTTCAGCGCTCAATAAAGAAGACTTTATGAGTCTGGAAACATCTTTAAAATGAAATTTACTGCCTGGAAACCTGCACATGCAGTAAGGATTTCTTGTTATAGTAGTGAATAACAGTTCCTTCCTCAGTACTGTAGTTAAGAGTTTTATGTGCCTATGGCATCAGAGCACTAGCATTCCTTGTTAGTCTGCCGTAAACTTCATAGCAACCATACAAAATGCTAAATTAGATGTTTATTTTTCCCTAATTTCTGATGTGATTACTCCCAATTACTTCCTTTACTTTAAAACCTGTTACACTATTAGATATGTTTTGGTGTTTCCCAAACAGAATCCCAAAGGTGCACTAGAGAAGCTCAATCATAAAGGCTTCATTGATTGTGCTTAGAAAGGAAACGATGATGCCGGCTAATGTGAACCATTCTCCTCTGATGAGTGCACACCTAGGGAGCCCTTTAAGCTAAGTGCCATAAAAACCACAGGACAGAGTATGCACAGCTTGGAAAGAACAGAGGCTACTGAAAGGAAAGGTGGATGGAATTAAAAAGAAGCAAGGATAGAGGCAGCAGGACACGGGAGACAGTTGATCCCAAATACTTTTGTGAACAGTACAGAGGGTAATTACAAGAAAGAAATAGTGTGTAGTGCTAGTAAATTGTTTGTGTACATATCAGACAAGAGGAAAATCCCTCTAATTTTTCTTTTAGAAAGATGTCTGGAAGTCTACTTCTACTTCATCGATAGATTTGCAGAAAAATATTGAGAAAACCTTGAAATATTTGACACTAAATAAGACAGAAGGATAGCATGACTGTGAAGAAACAATAGTCCAGAGCCAGCCACACTAAGAAAACTATGTTCCTGCCTTACTAAAGCAATGTCTAATCCTCATGTTCCTTATTCTTCAACCCCGCTTTGCCCCACGGAGCTCTTTCCCATCCCCTTGATTCCCCTTGATGAAAGGCTAAAGGAAATGGCAGTCCTACTGTTGATATCCGTGCTGGGACACAGCCACTACATCTGCTGGCCAGTCACCCTGTACGCACGCCAGTCCCAGGAATGGGTAGATGAGGGGGGTGTGAGTTGGTTTTACATTGCCTGATAGACAATACAGGCACCAAATCCCTCATCCATCTTTTTAATTCCACTCTCTCATGGTAGATCGTGTCATAGATTCATATGTTGCAAAGCAACCTTAAGTTACAGCTCTGAACATTTTTTGCTCAGGTTATTGTTCATTCATGCATTTGATGCCATTTGTTCTCTAACATCACATCATTTAGCTTCATGGTATTACCTTGCCATGCATTGACTTTTAACCTCTGATCTCATATCTTCTTAATTATGTCTTTTTTTCATTTGCAAGTTTCCTAACATGAAAGGCAGTGTGATCTAGGCCCAGAGCCGGGTCAACGGCTGGCCGTAGTGGGCTCTGGGTTGATCCGGCATAATCCTGTTAACGCTGTTGTAGGTTGGCCATGTCCTGCCAGAACAGCCATTCATTTCAGGAATGTGCTTTTCCTGCCAAAGTGAACAGCTGCCATACACCTTTATGGCCTTACAGGCTTTTCTCCTGGTGCCTTTGATATCCAGGTACCATCACACTGGCAACACGAGAATCTTTTAAGGCTGATACGACAAAGTTGGTTCACCGCACTAAAAGAAGGTTCAAGGTCATTAGCTGTACAATACAATGCAGTCTTTGAACAGAGGTGATTTACATGACTAAACTTGGCAGACAAGAAACCACACAATATATCGGACATTGATAGATGGAGAGTTTACATTTTGTGCCGGCGCCTTTCATCTATAAATTCAAAATGTGCTGACTGGAGCTTTCTTATGCCATGAAGGCCCACCTATTGGTGCCTTTGTGTATGTCTTTGTGTGTGTGTGTGTGTGTGTGTGTGTGTGTGTGTGTGTGTGTGTGTGTGTGTGTGTGTGTGTGTTCTCCTATAAGTGTGAGAAAGTGTTCAAATCTGATAAATATGCTATACTGGGTCATTCATGTGAAAGGTCAATGAAGCAGCATCTATGGATTTTAAATAATATCATCCTTTGGAGTGACAATTACAGTCTGAGACACACACATACACACACACACACACACACACACACACTGCATTCAGAGACTCACAGAACGCAGCGCACTTCCGGATGCCGTCAGCCAATAAAATGCGCGTATTGTATCCTGTGACTACCTACTAAAAAATCAGTGATGTAGTGAAGCCGCGTTTGTTGATGTGCGAATGCACAAAGGATTACTGTACTCTTAAATATTTCCATCCTGTAATGTTTAGATAATTTTGATCTTCGATACTGTGCTAATAGAGTGCTTTAGCCACTGATGTGCAGACCGTGAGTATCATGCTGGAGGTGTCTTCACTTTCTCAGTGAGCTCACCAGCATTCCATGCAGATGGCAGTTGTTACCAAAAGAGAACTGTACTTCCACCACTGTAAGATTCACTCCATAACCCTCTAGCTAAATCTTCGTAAGTGTTTGTGAAATTTACTTCTCCTCCAACTCTGAGATAGACAACTTGCTTCAACTCATTTTTAAGACTTACTACCCCTTTGACAGGGCCTAACGATGGCTTAAAGAGCAACACAAACACAACATTTGAGATAAGATTTTTTAAAAGTGTAGCAGTAGGAATGCTTTTTAATAGATTTCTCCTGCTTCTCCCTATAAGCCTTTCTTTAAATTTTCTGGAAACCAAAAGCAAACATCTACTGTTTATTTTATTTTCTTTCGCTTCCATTAACAATGTCTCTGTGATTTTGCTGGCTGCTGCACATCTGCACAAATGGCCAGAGAGACCTTATCTGCCAGACACATACAAACTTGCTGTACTAAGACAAATAAATCGCTGTTCAATCTTTTGATGCACAGGTATTCTGAGTCTCCTCTCTCTTCCGAAAGCAAGGATAGTGAACTAAAGTGCCACCGTGGGTCTTTTAGAGATTAATACCTTAATGAACTATCTGCAAATGAATATCTCCTTTGGATAGAGCACTGATAAGTGCTCCTGAGCTAATTCATTTAATAAGACATGGTCGTGCCACAAATGTACCACAGAGGAGGCTCTCGTAGCTGCAGGGCAAAAGGATGAAATTAAAGATTCTCTGATTTATTATCCTTTTCATGGCTGTTAATCATAGCTGCTCGTACATGACCAGTCCTTGTTTAGTCGCCACACAATGAACACTAGGATGTCTCCAGGCGGAGCAGGCAGATCTGAACATCAAACAGGAATGACATCATTCTATCAGACTGCACATTCTTGTAATGGTGTATGACTAATTGGACTATTTGAAAAGAATGTGCCATTTGGAACTCTTGTCTTAAGTGTTTTGTCATCTTTTATTTAGCCAAACACTGTAAAATATTAAGAGAGTTACACATTCACAGCTATCGTTTCATAAGGTTACCTACAATCATTTGACCATTGATCTTAGTTGTATGATGCATCCGTATTTGCTTTCATAAAGGTAGCTTCAATATGCAGGAGGCTATATTCATCTCATCAGCAAGACTTGCGTCAGTTCCATTACATGTGAGTGATGATTAAAAAAAGAAAAACAAACACATTTTCTCTGTAAAGTAGTGCTGTTCATTATCTTGGACCTGAAGCCTCTTAATGGAACAGTGGGAGGTCAAACCCCATTTTAACACGGACCTTCAGAATTGAGCAATAGCTACAGAGAGACAAACAACTGCAAAGATAGATGGAAAGTAAAGCATGCCTCTTGGCTCTTTGATGCATTACATCCTCACCCAGCTAAGAGAGAGGATGTAATGCGTAGATTTAAATGCGTAGATTTATAAAAAATTCTGAATTTCTGGACAAATCTCAATGTGTACTTATGGATAGCAATCAATAATAATAATAGCAAGGTGGTATAATGAACACACAGTAAGAAGGACCTAGTTTCTGTTAACTAAGGACTTTGGACTTTCCTGTGTGGCTTTGTCATGTTCTTCCTGCATCTGTGTAAGTTCCTTCTGACAAATGCGTTTTTGAAACCAAAAAGACAGTTGCATAGGCAACAGAGCTCAACAGGACATGGTGTTTTGCTTCGAGCACAGATTGATGGGTTTGTTCCATAAACCTTTGACAGTGGTTTTGATTGATGATCCTAACTATTTGGATACTGCACCTGCTGTCACTGCTTTAGGAGAGGCTGTAAACTTCCTTACCTCTGCCCCACAATGACTGGGGCAGAGGGAACCTGTCCAAAATGTATGTATTTATAGATAGCCTTGTCCCTGTTTTTGCTAGCTATTTTTAAGCTTTTTTCGTTGTTTTGGATGATCAATTGTAAGATATACAAAATTTAAAATGATGTGTTTTTTTTTCACGGCTTTGTAATTATCTGAAATATTTGCTGTTTTTCTTTGTTGTGTCTTCATTACCTTGTAATAATCCCTTTGTATCTACAGAGAGCTGCAACACATGTTTACAGTAGCCCAGAATGGATAAACATTGGTTTGAAAGAAGAAAATAATGAAACACTGCTCATTAAACTATAAAACTGTGTAATTAGTTGGTGCTTTGTAATGTCAGACAGTTTCTCAGGAACACATAAAGGGATCGACTCTCACGCATCAACATCAATTCCCACATGCACACTCATGCAAGGACATGGCCGACCGAACTGAGAATGTTCCAACACTATATCTTTGCTGAACAAATTTATGCTCGCTGTTATATAAAGATGACAATATTCTATATTCAAAATTTAATGTATGTGGTTATCTCTCTTAACGAAATGTGTCCATGCACATTCGTACCGAGCTGAGTAAACAGGGTGCAGAAGCAGCTGAATAAGCAGATGGTATTTCTGCAGTCTTGCAAAACTTCCAAGAAAGCCAAACAGGTTGGGCTAACTCCAGAAATTAATACTGGGCCCGTCTTTATTGTGTCTGCATGTCTACATAGTGTGGACATCTCTCTCGGTCGTGGCCTCTTAAACCCAAAAAATGCAAACATGATAAATACAGATAATTCTGTACAGATAAAAATTATTCTCATTGCTGATGTGTGTGTGTGTGTGTGTGCGTGTGTGTGTGTGTGTGTGTGTGTGTGTGTGTGTGTGTGTGTGTGTGTGTGTGTGTGTGTGTGTGTGTGTGTGTGTGTGTGTGTGTGTGTGTGTGTGTGTGAGTGTGTGAAGAACCTTGTGGGCGACCACCCTTGCTCGTTGGAGTAGCCTCAAGGGTAACGCAGAAGGCAAAGATGGCAGGGTGTCAAATATAGTATTAAAGAGATTATTATCTGTAATTATCAGAAAACTGTTAAAGGCTCACTGAACAGGAGGAACGAGGATGAACAGAGTTTATCCTGTTAACTGTATCAGCTGAATAACGATACAGGGCAACAGAAGTATAGTATATAGTATATACAGTATATATAGTATATATATACACATATATATATATATATATATATATATATATATATACAGTACATACAATATAATGCATGTATATTAATCCATCAATCCATCTTCTTGTAGGTAAGAGAACAATCGTCATGTCTATAGCTGTTTATGGGTCACGGGTGCACTGGACCATATCTCAGCTGGCTATGGGTGAGATGTGGAGTATACCCCGGATAAGACACTTACCCATTGAGAGGTCAACACTGTATATCAGTTATCAAAATAAAAAGTCGCAAAGAATATTATAAGGAAGATAAGCAATAAAAAATTAGCCAAAAATAAAGTCAAACCTGTCTGAGAATAAAAATATGACATCAATGAGGTGGTCTTCTTATATAGAACCTATAGTATAGAACCTATTCATTACAAAACAGTTTCACCACAGGCCAGAGGAGGCACTGGCCTGTGCCTCCTCTGGCACAGGCCAGTGCCAGTGCCTGAAGGTCATCTCCCAACCCCGAGTTCGGCGACTCTACCATGTTGGGAACCCTAGTCTTGTATCCTAAAATGATAAAATCTTAATGTTCATAAAAGATCGGGCCATCATATCAGTAATCACTGGCTTCTCTTTGGCTGCTGCCATTTTTTCTTGCTTTCCCTACTTCATTGTTTGCCATTCACAAAGTCTTTGTTGAATTCCTCTTTCATTAATCACAGTGCAACATGTGCACTCTCTTGTATCATTGTGTTAGAACCATGTTGTGTTGTTACTTCCCCAGCCAGTGGTTGCAAGCTTTGAAGTAACTTCACAGTGGCCTCATTCAACTGCAAGGCATGTTTCTGCAATGCTGGTCTGATACATGGCACAGAATGTTGTTCAAGTGGCATCATATCCTGTGATTGGCTGCCTGGGGGTCTCCAAGCGTGGTGGTTGCAGTCACGTCGGATGGGTGGGTGCCTTGTTCAGGTAACTTATGAAAATGTATGTTAATTGTGAGGCCGGTAAAATTATCGGTAGTCCAGGTCTAACTTGTTCAATAAGACAGACGGAAAATAAATATCAGAAAGGAAATGTGTGCCTATATGGTAGTGATTGTAAATGCGGAGGTGGATATGTATTACTTACAGGTCTGGCTTTGACCGTCTCCTGATGCTTGACATCCATCTTCATCATCACAATCTGTGCTGCTGCCCTCAGCCATTTCCCCACTGCCAAGTTCATCCCAGACCTCCATTTGGCCAAGTTTTGGAAACCTCTGCTGGGTCTCCTGAACCACAAACATAGTCATGCGAGATCTGTTACACATTAGAATAAGTTAATTTTACAATGACATCATCACTTATAGTTATCCAAAAACACATTGCTCTTGGTAAATGAAGTATTAATATGAAACAGTAAATACTTTACATGACATGTTATAGATATTACAACTAGGAAGTGGTATATTGCTTACTGTCTACTGTTGCAATTGTACTATTTCAAATTTATCCAATACTTCGCTAAACAATTGCCATCTTTTGGGTGAAAGCTTCATTTGAACTGCGATTAACACATCAAACATGGAAAAACCTGTTAACGTGTTTATTCCCCTTCAAGCAGCATATGATTAAAAAAACCACACATATTCATTAGGTCTTCCTGTAGGTTGCTTCATTGATCAGTGGAGTAGATCATCTATACTTTCATTTCACTCTGGCATCCGTGATCAACACCTGGACCTACAGAAACACATCACACCCAGCTATGATCTAACTATCAGCCTGAGGCATGTAGTGCTGCTCTTCACTATGCTCCATGCTCTCAACATGGGGCCAACTAATTGGACCACCTTCTGGTTCTTCTTGCGGTCCACATTCATCAAGGTGGTCTTTGTTCCATCACCCTACGTTTGACAAGAAGCTCTCCTCCAGTCAACACAAATGATACTTTGCGGTGTGAGGTTAATGAAGTGCATACTAGAGTTGTACAACATAGAGACATGCAGTTTAATTATTTTAATCCATCCTTCAAGTGCTGTATACCTTGAGGTGAACACACGTACATACAGACACGTGAACGCATGCGCACGCACACGCACACACACACACACACACACACACACACACACACACACGCACACATTCGAACATTCATGAAAAAGCTGACAGGATTAATCCTCACACAGCTGACCTTCGTACAGAAAGAAAAGCCATTAAACACATTTGAGGGATGGTGGTAGGAATGGAGGTGTGTTGGGGGGTGTTGAGGGATAACTAATCTCCTTGCCATTGACATCAGACTCATGTCATTCAACATGCCTGACAGCAAAGGTAACCTTTAACCAACTGTCTTCAGAGTAGTCAGCAAAAGAAACATTTCACAAAAGCAGGTACAGTTATAGCTAATGCTAATGTTATGCTGATGTTTGGCTAGAGTGAATTTCAAATTGCTAACAATTTTAATATATAATTATGTATTAATATGTAATTTATATTACATAATCATATTGTTGCCCAGAGGGCATCACAAGGCTGGTCAAAGCCTATTTCCAGGACCTTAGTGTTCCGCATTACAACACAGGCCACCACAACTGCCTGACAGCATCTTGAGATCGGCATAATGGCAGGCTGCACCCCTCTGGCGTTTACCATGGCAACCGAGCTCATTACCCGGGCATCCTGGTGGGTGGGTGGTTGGAGGTGAACGGTTGAAAAGCGGACTGCGTCTTCCTCCAATCAGGGCGTATATGGATGACATGATGACAATAACTACAACAAGCACCAAACGCCTGCTGGATAAGCTCCAGGGAAACATCAAATGGGCACAAATGGAGATGAAACCGCAGCATCTCCATTGTCAAAGGCCAGCTCACCAATGTGAGGTTCCACGTTAACAACGAGCCAATACCAACAGTTCTGGAGAAGCCTGTCAACAGCCTTGGGCGCTGGTACAGCGCAGAGCTCAATGACTCTAAGCAGTTGGAGCAACTCAAGTAGGATACCATCAGTGGCCTCAACCTGATCAAAAGCACGGCTCTGCCTGGAAAACTGAAACTGTGGTGCTTTCAGTTTGGGCTGCTGATCTAGTGTGACTTCGTCCATGACCGATGTCCATCTACGACGTCACACTATCCCATGCCAATCGGCTGGAGAGACTTGTCAGTGTGCAAGTGAGGAAGTGGCTTGGTGTGCCGAAATGCCTTAGTAGCATAGGTCTTTATGGCAATGGAGTCTTCTCACTACTGATATCAAGCTTGGTGGAGGAGCACAAATATGCCAAATCAAGGCTAGAGATGACTCTCACTGAATCTCGGTATCCATGTGTCAGAGGCGCTGCTCCAAACCTAGTAACAGGGAGGAAATGGAAACCAGTTGCAGCAGCAGTTGTGGTGGCAAAGACCTCCGTCAGACACCGGGATATTGTGGGGCATGTCCAACATGGTAGAGGCTGCCTTGGATTGGAAGCAACAAGAATCACTTGGAAAAAGGCTATTCCAGCCGAAAGGCAGTACATGGTGGTGGAGGAAGTGCACCACCAGGAGGAAGCAGCCAGGTGTGCCACAGCAGTCTCCCAAGCCCAGCAAGGCCCCCGGATGAAGTGGGAGGGTGTGGAAAGGAGGAACATCACGTGGAGCAATCTGTGGAGCATGGAATCCAACAGGATAACCTTCATAGCCACATATGATGTCCTGCCCTCTCCAACCAATCTACATGTCTGGTATGGAGAGGACTCAGCCTGTCCCCAGTGTGCAGCCCCAGCGACCTTAAAATGCATCTTGGTGGGTTGCAAGGCTAGCCTAACAGAGGGAAGATATACCTGGTGCCACAACCAGTTGTTGAAGTGCTTGGCTGCTGAGATAGAGAGCAGAAGGGTAACCACCGATACCATGCCTCTAAACCTCCAGTCCACCATCTCACAAAAACCATCCTTTGCGTAGGAAGGGGAGGAAAGTCATTTCCTCTGGATCCAGGCCCACTGAGCGCAGCCCGAGATTGGGAAATGCGCGCGGACCTCAACCAGAGGCTTACCGTCCCACCTGAAATTGCAGCGCCCAACCAGCACCCAGACCTGGTCCTCTGGTCCAAATCCTGCCGACGTGTCTTCATCATTGAGCTAACTGTCCCATTGAAGATACCATCAACAAAGCATTTGAATGGAAGAGACTGCGATATGCCAACTTAGCAGCTGAGGCAGAGGGGCAGGGCTGGAACGTGAAGGTATGGCCAGTGGAGGTTCACAAGGTTCCTGAAGGAGGTACGGATTAGAGAGCAGGCTCAGCGGAGGGCAATTAAAGAACTTGCAACTGCAGCAGAACGGAGCAGTCACTGGCTGTGGCTGAAACGTAAAGACGCATTATGGGCTTCGAAATGACCACGTGGTGCCACCGTCTGCCACACACCCAGGTCTGATCATCTTGTGGTGAGCCAACCTCAGCAGAGGGTGTCTTGTTGTAAGCTGCCGAAACACCCAATGACGTTGGAGCAAACAACTAAAGATGTGCCGAGCTGGCGGCACCACATGATCACCACCAAAATCACCGCCAAAGTGCACCCCATCCAAGAAGGCATCTCCATCTCTCCAACAGTAGTCCAACTGATGTGCTGAATCTTAGGGATCTTTAAAAGCTAGTCCTATTAAGAAGTCTGTTCCCCGATTCGCATCACAGTGCATGTGCACAATGTCACATTAAAAATTGTTAACCTGAATGTTCTGTACTGGTCTATAAACTGATAAGGAGGGCACTGAAAAAAACTGTCACCCATCAAGGACAACCCAGAATACCCTCTCCAGCATACACTGTACAGACAGTGTCACTCCAAAAAATTATTACACATTTCATGAGTTAACAAGGAAACATTCTGCTGAACGGTTAGTGTTCTGTTCTAACACCATCCTAATAACCATTTGAGTATTAAGCTAATATCTGTGCCATTCATGGGAGGTTTAACACAATGCTGCTTGGCCCAGCTGTCTTTAAAGCATGTTAATTTAAAGAATCAATTAAGTCACTGTTGCTGTGGAAACCCTAGTCAGGCTAATTTTGGTTGGCAGCTGTCCAATGCAGTTTTGTTGGTTTTGTTTTGACTGCTGTACATTATTTGTCTCTCAGAATTGTACTGTCCTAATTTTATAGGTAACATGCAGAGAATTAAAGTGTCATCTTCCAACAACAGAGCAGATTTCCTTTCAGCTACAGAAAGAGAAATATACAGAATTCCAATGAGTGCTTAAGGATTTTTGAATACTCAATATATGGGGTAAAGTCTGTCTCCCTATCAGATTGTCAAATAATCCTGTTACTATGCAGAACAGCAGCTCAGGGTTTTAGTGTGTGTCTTAATAAGGGGTTTCTCAAATTTTTTTTCACTTGTCAGTCTTCTTTGGAATAGAGACAGTTGTTACTCATTTGTTCACATGAGTGAATCGTTCATTCATTTTCTATATCTATATCCGCTGTCGCGGGTCATGGGGTGCTGAAGCCTATCCCAGCCATCTGGAGGCGTGGGGCAGGGACACGATGTCAGTGCACCGCGGAGCCACATACAGACAAATAAGAATGCGCTCACACACTCACACACGCAGGCACTTTGGGACCGGCCAATTAAACTGGAGTACATGAAAAACCAGGAGAAAACCCACGCAGACACGGGGAGAACATGCAAACTCCGTACAGAGAGGGACACAAACCGGGAACTACCTCGCTGTGCAGTGACAGCAGTACCCATTGCGCCACCGTGCCACCCCATGAGTAAATTTCAAATACAAATAATACAAATAATGATTTCAATAATATCAAATGAGTCAAACCCCTCAAAGGAGCAACGCAGCAAGCTTCTCAAACCAAACCAAAGTTTGACCTGGTAATGGCATCCATCCCAACAATTTTCACACTGTACAGTAAATGTCAGTACATGGAGAGAATAGAATCAAAGGCAGCAGTATTTGTGTGACATACAGAGCAGATATTTAATCATACAGGGATATATCTCCGGTCTTAAATGACTTGACCATCTCCCTAAGACATCTTAAATATTTCTGAATATCACAGTGTACATAGTATATGACAGAATTATGTGGTTTCAGGAAGGTCTTGCTATTAGTATGAGTTTTAAACTAATAATGGAAAGAGACACAGACGCCTCATTATATTTATAGATGGATGTTAGATGGAGAGAAAACAGACAAACCAGATATTTATATTACTTATTATTACTTCTAATACAGTGTACACTGCCATCATATCCTTCCCTTTAATATCTTTTAAAATGATTACTGTATGAAGCCTAATAACGAGCATGTGAAACTGGAAGGTGATTTGCAGATTTAGCTAACAGTTACAACTGTGCAGTGGATTTAGAGGTAGGAAAGACATACAGATGCAAAAAGAGACAAGGGAGACAAAGAAGGAGAAAGACTTTGACAGAATAAAATTGCAAATGAATAATAATTTGAGCTGGGTGCTTAGATTGGAAGGCTACAATTCTAGTTATGAAAGGGCCTAGAAAACAGGCCAGCATTTACATTTTAGGATGATAAAAATACCATGGAATCTGAAGATATTAGCATTCCCATGAGGCTTTGAACAAAAGCTCAGTCCATTAACTTTTTTCTATAATAGCAGTTCTTTTTTCCTGCCCCTCCCCAAATCATTGTCCTCTGTTTTTTTTTTTCTTTTCAAAAGCAGAACTGTGAAAATCAGTTACTGGTGATGGGCTACTGTCACTGCAGTTGTATGAGTGTTTTTCTGCATGTCTATGCATGTGTCTCATGTGGGACTTTGCTGTCAAACTGCATTCCCACATTAAGACGTCGACTCTTCTGCTTCCCTGCCAGCCTGAAACATTATCACCTCAATTAGGGTAATCTTGGTAAATCTGAATATTTGGGCAAAGAAAAGAAAAGGAAAATGTGGGCAAAACTAGAAGAACAAGTCATGGTGGTGATCTGTAAAATTCTACTAAAGGCCTTCCAACTTTTAAATTGAAAGTCTCTCCATTCTCCACTCTCTACTTAAGAGGAAATAGCTGCAATTTCCCCTACATTTCACATTGCCTGACCAAAAAATACAGCTGAATGACAAAAAAGAATATATCTTCCAAGTATTCAGGGAATAGAGAAAAAACTAGGAGAAAGAGGTGAAATCTTCTCGCATGAGCAACAGTCTGCAAACAAGCATAACTGCAGGAGCACTGCTCAGACATCCCTGGCTGCAGATTCCGATATTATTTTTCAGGGGAATTAATGGCATCTGTTATAGCGACCAGACCAGATAGTCCTGAATTTCATAGATAATGACAGTGTGGGTTAGTTCTGGACTGGTAGCCGTCAGTGTTTGGACGTCAAGCCTGCATCACCAACCACAACATAAAACTCAAAATTAATATACATAAAATGAAAGGCATAACAACAGAATGAGCCAAATACTTTTCCAGTGCTGTCCTTTTCCATTCATTGGGATGAATCCAAAAAATTTTTCTTTGTACTAAACTGCCAATGACATTCCTTAGAGCTTAGAGATTAATTAAATATTTATACACTAATGTTAGTTATTTATTAATTATTAATTGTGAATTATTGGATGCGGACATTCATGTGTACTATTATGCCAATTGTTTGCAAAGACATCACACATATTCAAATTTAATTCCAAAATAGAGATTTAAAGGAGTATAGAAAGGGTGCATTGAAGACCATTTAATCTGATTTATTTTGGCAGAAATGTTCCTGGAGACAAAACCAAAATATTAATCTTCAATCAAGGAATGTAGAAAAAGATTGCTTCTATGTCTCAGGAGTGAAGAGCCAAAACAAATTGTTTTAAAGGATCACATTTCTGATACAAAATAGATCATCTGCACCAAATTTCTGCTAAAATCTGAAACTGAATCTGCTTGCACTTTTGAAAATAAACAAATACATTTCCCAAGAGGTCTGAGTGATACGTTGAGCTTTTTTTAAACAACTGCACAAGCACACACCCCTGCATGGCAAGCTGGTGCATGACAGTTTTGCAACTCACCTTCAGTGACACATTATTTGCTGTGACCTTGTGTAACTCTCGCTAGTCAATCACACACATTCTGTGTTGTTGGCTGTCACACCCTGCTTCTGTCAGATGCTGAGATGGATCAGGAGTGAAGTATTTGAGAGTGAGTAAAAGTCTTCATCTGTCAAGTAATTTATCTACCCACCTACACACCTATCCATCCATACATCCATGGATTCAGTTGAATCAAAGTAGGAAATTAACATAACAACTTAATTAAAATCAGTGAAACCATGCCAAAGTCTGGCTCTAAATGAGGACATTCATGTAGCTTGTCACTCTCTATTGAGCATGCTAACTTAAAAAGGTCACAAGAAACAAATCTGTCTTCATGGAACTGAATTCCAAGAGAAGAGAGACCCAAAATGAAAGAACAGTAACAGTTGGGTGGGTGTTTACAAGGTTTGCATCTAATTATGCTGGTAAAAAATGTCATGCTTAAGTTAGAGCCTTTTTTCATGACGTGTGGTTGCCAAACTAACAACAGCCCTGGCCAGCAAGACTTGTTGCTGTGCTGTTGCCACAGCAGCAGCGAGGAGAAGCAGAGCTCCCGTGTAAGCCGGCTTCATCATCTTCTTCAAGTGGAAAGAATTTGTCCCCTCCCTGTGACACATTTCCAACATTTCCAGTCCAGACTCAACTCTTTCTTCATCCCTGGACTCCACTTAACTTTGAGCTCAGATATTTCTGACTACTACAGGCAATACTAAAATGTTAAATGTTTCTGGGAGTAAAAACATTTATTAAAAAAAAAATAAAGGTGTTATTAGAACATGTGCACAGAATTGCACATGCTAAGTTTCAGGAGGAACAAATGGATCCAAGAACTGGATGTGTGGTCTTTGTGTTAAACATGTTTTATCTGATGTGCCCAGGTCACTGGTCAAGCCAGGTATCAAAACTATTTATTACCCTCATCAATTACAAACATAACTGGCCTCAGTTTGCCAGAGACTTTCCAACTCTCAGTCTAGGAGGATCTGGGCTGTTTGTAAAGATACCGTCCGTCTTTATGAGACTGTAAGTCCGCTGGAAAAATGAAGTCCAAAAACCAAGTGAGAGAATGAACATCTGGCTGTTTTTTCTCGACTGTGTGTGTTGCCACTGACTTTTACCACAGTGCAAATTGACAAACTGACAAATTACCATGCCTTAATACTCATATGGAAACAGACAGACCATTGTAAAATGGGATCCCCACCCAAAAACAGCTGGAGCGATGGACAGGACTCAAAAATCTATCAAACATTTATTGTCTCCATTAGTAGCATTCACAGGCAATAAGAAAGGGGGCAAGAAAAATGATAGTACACGGAAGTACAAGTGGGAGCGCCGTAACTTAACTTACTCACTTAACTGACTTTTTTATGGGGATCAGGAGATTTGGCCTTTTCCTGTGTGTGCTTGACTTATTTACAGTTTTATTACATGGAGATATTTGATGGGAATTTTCTACGCTATCCTTCCTCTATCCTATGCTACCCTTCAAATTTATCTATAACAAATTTTTGGTTGTGAATTGCGCTCTATGTGCACCTTGTGTGAGTGCGCATTGACATATTCATTTTGGGGTGGCTGTAGGGGCACCTCAGAAAAATGCCATGTTCAAATGAGAGGTCATGGCTCTCCCAACCCTCTTAGTTCAAGTGTGCTCTGGATGAAACTGCTTTCTGATAGTGAAAATATATACATCTTAACCTTACTATTCTCAGAAATGGAGCTCATTCAAATCTGGAGAAGCTCGGATTAGTGATTCACTAAAATACCTCCAATGTGTCTTCAACAGGAAAAGAGAAAATACCTGAAATTTAGAATAAGTTCCTTATTTTCCTTCCCATTTTCCCAGAAGGTATCAACAAAGTTGTCTTTGATAACACTGAATTTTTCAAGTGTTTCTTCGTAATAGAAATGTATGAGAACACAGAGAAAAAGAACTGAAATGAGTAACATTAGAAACAATGGTTTGATTATATCTAGTCCAGGAGGAACGTCTTGGGAAAAAAGCATCTCTTAACAATGTTTCTTTCTGAGCTTTTCCTCCCTGTCAGATTTTTCATTCATCATTTACAGCAGGGATGCCAGATGCTAAGGATCCAATCATGATATCCTACTTAACCATCTCTCTCCACCAACTAATGATAAAATATCAGCAAGGGCTCTAAAGGGTTGCTGATCAATAAGCGCAATGCTTTTACCTCAGTAGGTGCTTTTAATCCTTCAAAATAGACTGAACCAAACTGGCTTTGTTTTTTTTTTCTTCAGACTGTTCCATGCTCCTAGCTCCTCTTTACCACCTACTATGTACAGTCTGTGTGGTTTCATTTCTCAGTCTGAGAGTACAGCAATAGAGCATAACAAGGAAGGATTTCAGGGATTTAAATTCCTCAAAACTTACTTGGCTCTTTCTGTCATATACTCCAACTTAAAATATGGGAAATGTACTGTATTTCTATCCTCAACCTTTTAATACTTATCCACACAGCTAATCACTGTTGCTCAATCCTCACAAATGTAAGTTTTGATAATCATATTGTAATAAAACTGACCAAACGTGGAGCTCATGTCCATAGTCATTGAACTGAATGCAACATGTCTTAATTGTATGAAACAGCTTTACATCAGTTAACTACCTCTTATAATTGCATTGAAAGCCTTAAGTGCACCAACGTTGTCTTGTGAAGTTGCCAGTTTAGACAGGAATTGGAAAAGGAACAAACTCACCTCAAGAGTTTGTTCTCAAGATTCTTATATAAACTTTCTTTTTTCCAAACATCTGTTGAGGGTTTTGCGGCGAGGATAAAGACAGCCATGGAGAACAGTTTGCTCAAAAAAGAAGACATCAGTTTATATCATTATATAGTGATGTTCCTAACAGTGATTTTTTATTATACATGTATTTAAATGAAATCTACCACAATATATGACAACAAGGGGAAAAATTAAAGTGTGCCTGTGAAGGTTGTCAAAAGCCATTTGAGCATTAAAATGCTATTAGTTTTCAAAGCAGGACTAATTCTAAACAAATCCACTTTGATCAATATGAATCAGTTTCAATGGTAACTATGGCTAGTGGCTGACACAGCCGGATGTCAAATGAACCAGAGTTTATGCAAATATTTTTCATCTGACGTTTGCTCAACGGTTTGGTGAATGCACACTGTAAATCTGTAAAGCTGCCAGTATGTTGGTGTGAGCAAACACACATAAACACACATAAACATACACACATACACACAGACACACACACACACACACACACATGCACACACACGCACAGAAAAGATATTTCTGCATTTCTGGATATTCAAATTGTAACACGTAGTGCAGTTTAACAGCTGTGATCTTTTGCTCTTATCTAGTGCAAACATAAAAGCTCGGCCAAGCTCCGCCGCCTGGTCTAGACTCAAGGTGGGCTTTTCAGTCCTGTAAATGTCAACAGGACATCCGTACATTTCTGCATAGTTACCATGGCAACAGGACACTTTACAACCACCGTGTCCCGTGGGATGTTGCGATCTGACAAACATTATCTTGAGTTGACAGTGGCAGACAGATGGACGCATTGGATGAGCGAGATTTAAAACACAAATGAGCAGGAATGGATAAAAATGAACAGGAAGGAGAGCAGAGATCAGAGGAAGAGGATGTGAGGGGAATGATGAAGAGCTATGTAATTGTACAGTGGAATAAAGGCAAAACAAATCACATGGACAAATAATTAAAGTTTTAGGTATATGAGAGAGAGGCTGTATTAAAACAAATACAAATAGGAAAGAAAGAGGAATAAAGTGACGAGAAATGACTACTCCGCTATTTGTGGGCTGAATTTTCATGGCAACAAAAGGGCAGGCAGGCAGAGCGAAACTGAATCCTAGTATGTTCATCTCCTCAAATGGCCTCTAGGGACTTTGTGAAATAGCCCTTTTCTTCTTGGTCCTTTTCAACACTAAAACCCATATACATGACAAACAATATCGCTTTGAAGATGCTTGTGTCATTGCTGCCCATCTGCCATTCATTTCTGACCTTATGCTACCGTTTCTCATCTCTCATGCTCTTTTCTCTCTACAGTAATAAACTTTTTTTTTGCCTCCCTTTCAGACTCTATCCTCTCCATTCATCTTTGACTTTATGCACAAAACAAGTCTTTGAATCTGAAAAAAAAATTACTTTGTCAGTGCTGCATAATTTGTATTATGTAGTATTAAAGAAAAAAAAAATTCTCTCTGGTTTTAGAGAGTTTCAGTGAATCTTGTCTCAGATGTTATTTGTGACATATACATAAATGAAGATGCAACTGATTGAGTGTAACCTCGAGATGATGGCAGTGTTTTCTACATACTGGCTCAAAGACAGAAGTCTGTGTTGACATGTACAGCAGTACATCTTACCTGGTTAAAGTTTTCCAACCTCTCCTTGACGTCAGCCAGTGTAGGATTAGGGATGCGAACTCTGACCTCTGGGTTTTGCCTTTGGGCATGTAGACCATTTCCCACAACTCTCCCAGAATAGCTGTAAGAAAAAGAAATGGGAAATCAGATATTTACAGTAGATAAACTGGGTAAGATCAAGACATTGATGCTGGAAACCATAACGGTCACCTTGTGGTGCCAATCCTTAACAATTTCAACAAAAAAAAAATTTGTTGTTATGGGGTTCTTTATAGTTTGTTTTGTTTTATTTGTATTTGTAAAAGCTAGTTAATTGTGCTATTTCAAGGACTACCATGGGAACAAGTGGTTGATCCACATGCTCACGGTCAGCCAAGCCAAAACAGACTCAACAGCTGAGCGTGGATTGATGGATACCACCTACCGTTTAGCAGTCATCGTGGATACATAGTAGGAAGGGCAAGGGATCACATGACATTTCAAAAAAGCAAACATTTTGAACATGAAAATCAATGGCTGGGACAATTTGAGAGGGCATCATTCTCTGTGGTCCCTATGGAATATTCACTCATTCATTCATCGTCAATACCCGCTTCGTATGCTGTCAGGGGTCGTGGGGTGCAGCCTATCCCAGCCGACTGGGGGCGTGAGGCAGGGTATGCTCCATGTGTGAAGCCAGGGCACCGCTGAGTCACATGTAGACACAGACAAAAACTCACACACCTATGGGCAATTTGGAATGATCAATTTACCTAAGCTGCACAGTTTTGGAGGTGGGAGGAAGCCGAAGAACCCGGAGAGAGCATGCAAACTCGAACCGGGACCGCCTTGCTGTGTGGCAACAATGCTATCAACTAACTGTGCCACCCTGCCGCCCCTCATGGAATATGTATATGTAATTGTAATTTTTAGATATGTAAATTTACAAGCTAGATATACCATTCAAGTTTTGATGTGGCTGTGAGTGAAAAACATTTGGTCCAAGTGCAGTAATGTTCTTTGTCAACAATGTGTAACTTTGAGGACGCCAGTTCACTTAAATTCTGCGGCCAGTTAATCTCGAGAAATCATGTATTCAGTTGAGTAGGCAGAGTTTCTGTCAAACAAGATTTCCTTTGGTTCACTACAGCCCTGAAAAAGAAAACAACGTTGAAACGCTGTCATTATGCAATCCAATAATGTTTGTCCAAAAATTTCTCAAGTCAACCAATGTGCTAGAAAAAAAAACTTTCAATAACCAAGAAAAATCAACAATTTTCCTGGATAAGATTAGAAATATTATTATACAATTATTTCTGCATCAGTATTGAATCAAATGCGGTAAAAAAAAAATCACTTAACACTACCTTTATGTTTGTCTGTGGTAGCACAAACATTCTAAATATTCTAAGCACATTCTTGTGAAAAATGAAATTGAGAAACTTGTTGAGCTGGACCCTTTAATTCCTTGCAAACTGTACAGCCCTGAATCCTGGCAGGGATTACAGCTGATGATTTTGTTGGGGCTGCTGTCGAGGTGGAGTCAGGGAGGCTAATATTTTCAGTTTACACATGCATATGAACAGATACTGTATATTATTAATAGATATGATTAGATGGACACACTTACAAAATGATCATACTCTCAAGCACATTAATTTGAGAAATACAATTGTTCATGCACAGGGGATTTAACAGTATTGGACTGGAAGGACATGTTCTGGCATCAAGTCAATCAATACTTCCACTCACAGCACTAGGCTGAAAAAGTCATTATGGTCTGTGTGAATGGATGTGTTTATGAGGATGTTTTTTTGCAAGTGTGGCTGTACACACACACACACACTTTCATATGTCCATGTGAATGTGAGGGGAGGCAATCGTAAAATTGCTGAACTTGAGAATCTCAGGCTTTTGATCTAAACTACTTCCTGATAAGGTCTGTGCTTTTCTGGCTTGCTGAAACAGCGCTTTATGGATGGGGCCCATAAAAATGCAAAAACATCTCACTTAGCCCTGTGCCACTGCACCTTACTTCCCATCCACATCATGTTTATTACTTCTTCCTCCTTCAACACACACGACTTCATCTCATCGCAGATTTTTAGTAGGTGGTTTAATGTCTATGGGGAGGGTTCATAAACGTTTCAATTACTGTAAATAATGAGAAAAATAGTTTGTCACCATATCGTGGATTTCGTTATTCACGTGTGGTTCCTGGAATGGATTAACCGCAAATAGCAAAGTGCACTGTTTTTGTAAAATATCATCTCTCCCACACCTTCAAACACAAACACACACACACACACACACACACACACACACACACACACACACACACACACACACACACACACACACACACACACACACACACACACCACTGTTTGATTTTACAGTAGTTGAAGCTCCTAATTGCCGGAGACTATGAATCTTCCCTTGTCACAATATGAACAATTTCTGTTAGCCTTTCAACTCCCTCTGACATAAATGATAAACTGAGAAATCAATCAGTTCCCTAAGCAGCGACTGAAAGTGAATGTCTGTGTATTTGGGAAGTTTGGCTTGGGATAACAGTGCTGGCCTGGATATGAATGAATAAGATGGGGTGGGAAAAAACACAAGTTGGGGTGTGAGTTTGGCAACAAGCTAGGCCTGGAACGTTACATTGCAGAATATATTTGATATCTTTCCATGGATCAATCAACACAGCTGGATGTCCCAGAGCCGATCACGTGATTCTCCTACATTGAATGCATTGATTTAATTGTAAGTCGCTATATTTCAAACTAAACCTCATCAGTACAGTCACTTCAATCGAGTTTTTAATATAATTATTTCTTACAATTATTTCGTTTACAGAGATATTAATTATAAATTTATGAAAAAAAAAGGTTGTTTATTGTCTGTTGATGTCTGCATTTTACATAAAACCAATGCGGATGATTTATTATTAGACTACAGCTGTCCTGGCTTCATTAATGATTATTGAGCAAATGAAGACCAGTCCATGAAAATACTGTCTTAGATGAAACTGGTCCGTGGCGCAAAAAAGGTTGGGGACCACTGCTCTATGAAGCCCCAATGAATTAAAGTGTGATTGCGAACACAGAGCAGAAGAACAATGAAAAACTGAGTGAAGTTTAAATTATATTAATCTTGTGACACTTGTGACACTGAATAGACAACATTTCTCTGCAGTCAACTTTCTATGTCTTCTTCTGGTGTTTTCAAAGATTTAGCCTCAACAAAAATTCAGAAAGACTACCTACACATGTCTGGGTTCTGACTCATGGCTCTTTGAATCCTTCAATGGAACTGAGAAATTCCCCCATGAATGCCCAATTGATGCTCTCTCCTAAAGGCGGCTTTGTCTCTTCTCGTCTTTTTGCTCGGCCTGGAGCACAGAATAGCAGTGGCCTCCGCTCCCTGATGGCTTCTGTGAACTGAACCATCTTGATCTTTAGAGGGCCTGAAGGAATGCTCATGGATTGCATGGCAGAAAGCTGAAACTGATATTCAACTTTCAACTGACAGGTACAAATGAGTTCTTGAAGACATGCAAGACTCAGCTTGACACAAAGTCTCTGGCAGAACTAAAGGTGATGAGAAGTAGAATGTTGGACATATGTGTGTCTGTCAGCAAGGTGTCATTACAATAAAAAGCATGATATTTAAGTAACAAAAAAAGGTAATCAGTACAGCAAAACTGACTGAAAGTACAAGTATGAGTCAAGGTGAACTTTCCTTTTTTTTCCTTCCACTGTACATATGTTTCCCAAAAATTCTGAAAGAAATAGAGGGTGTTCTAAAATAATATTGGTTTTATTGGTCTAAACAGTAGTAAAAGGCATGTTTGCTTCCTAAGGCGGTCACATTCTAGTATACAAATTGATTTGGATGAATTAATCTACTGAAACAAAGTGAGAAGGGGGAAAAGTCAATGAGTAATGATAAAGAGGGCGTGAGATTGTTTCAATCCAAGCCAGTGTGTGTATTTTTGTAGCTGATGCTGTTTCGGACGAAGGAGGGCATTGTACTGGTGGTAGTTTTAGAGCTGCCAGGGTAAACAGCACATTGTTGGTTCATCATGATTAATGAAGCCTCTCTCTACCCTCCAGGCTGTTCTGGGTACACAAGATTGAACATGTGTTCAGGTCTATGATTAATACACCCTTGGTCATGCCAATGTAGTTTTTAATAATGTCACCTTTGAGTCTTGCTCTTTGTGACATATTTGTTTTTTGTCCTAATTAGTGGTAACATTTTATTATTCTGTTGCCTAATGGTATAATCCACCAAAGAGGTGGAAATGTTTATTTTATCAAACACATCCCATTAATAACTGAATATTATAGGGTATGGTGAACACTTTGGTAACATTGCCATTGAGGTCAAAGGGAAGGCAACTGCTTTGCGTTTTCAGCATTTCTTTGAAATAATGCCCCTATGCCAGTAAACAATATTTCAACACATTAAAATACCAAATCAAAATTTCAAAATTGGACAAACACAAATTAACAACTTTGACTCCACAATTGGATCTGTGAAATTGTGAAATTGGAATAAACTTCCTGTCATTTCCTGACTTCATGCACCTTACATGTAGATACTAAGAAAATATAAATTGAAGTGCGCATTTTTCCATGGGTTATAAATTAATGCAAGCAGACTTTGTGTTGTTTCCTGTGAAAACTTGCTGTTTCATTTTTGAGCAAGAAGAAGAGTCAGTAATTTTCCCTCCACAGGTTATTATCTTGCTCTTGTTGTTTTATATTTAGCCATCCCTGTATCACAATCTACACTGCTGCAAAGTATGACTCTTACCTCCTTATCACAAAGTTGTCAACACAAATGCATCAATTTCATCAATGAATAAGCCTCATCAGTCTCAGTGGAGTCATCAGCCACCATCACTGCCAGTATCTAGGCTCCATGGGAACATTTCTCATTCGTCACTTAAATTTAGAAGCAAAAAATATTCTGGCACACCTTATTAATGTATATGATCTGGTGTAATACATGCTTTTTGTAGACTACGGTTCAGCATTTAACACCATCATCACCAGCAAACTGAATGGAAAGTTCCTAAGCCTTGGGCTGACACCCTCCCTTTGCCACTGGATCCTCGGCTTCCTTTCAGACAGACCCAAGGAAGACAGTGTTGAAATCTGGACAACAGATGCAAAGACAGTCAGCACAGGGACCCCCAAGGCTGTGCATCCCCTCCCAGAGCAACATCCCTTATCAAGTTTCCTGTCATCGGGATGATCATTGGTGGAGAGGAAGCAACCAATACGGAGGAGGTGGCACAGGAAAATCATCTCTTCTTAAATGCTGAATGACAATGGAGATGATTATCAACTCCAAGAGACGAATAGACCAGCATGCCCCACTGCAAACCAACGAGACTCAGGTGGAGAGATTTAAGACCTTCAAAAGTCTCATCGCTCACATCAGCAAGGATCTCACCTGGGCCCACAACACACAGCACATCATCAAGAAGGCTCAACAGAGACTGTTCTCCTTAATGAAGCTGAGGAAATTTGACCTATTCACAGAGCTTAGCAGCTTTTACTGTTGCATAGTGGAGAACCTCCTGACTCATTCCATGAAGGTGTTGTGGACAGAAAGACTCTCCAGCGTGTCTTTAAAATGGAACATTTCATTTACAGAGCAATCTTCTCACCACTACAGGACATTGCATGACCCAGGTCCCAAAACAGGGCACACAATGTTTTCAAGGTCCACACCCACCAACAGCACACACTGTTCAAACTCCTACCATCTGTCAGACACTACAGGAAGATGAAGACAAATAACAATAATATTTATTTGTACATCAGTAACATTTGGACTAATTTATTCACTCTAGCGTTATCAGCAGACAGATTTTTTCCCTTTACTCATTTCGGTAAGTTTGCTGTAGGATTTGTAAAATAAGAATTTCATTGCTCAGCACTGCTGTGTATATGACAATAAACTTCTTGAATTCTGAATCTTGAAACCCATAAACTTCATTAATTTTTATTTCTTCTGGGGAACGTTAGGAAACTGATCTGGATGAAATTAAATTTTTCTAAACTTGTGCTGAAGTAGACATTCGTCATACACATGACATATTATTGATTTATTTATGTTAATATTTTAAGGAAACATTTGTGACTGTGATGTAAGAAACACTAAAACAATAGCTGTATTTAATTTTTAACCTTTCCCATATCACACAGGCAGCATTTTTAATTAAATTCTGTAATAAACTAAAGGCCCCCAGTTTCCACTAACAGAGGTGAAATATCACATCCAGAGAGTGTGTATGTCTGGTTCACTTTTATTTTTGTCAACAGACCTTCCAAATATAGACTGTGTAGCTATTGCATTAACTGTAAAATACAGCAAATTCAAACAAGCCTATACACAAATATATGTACAAAATCACATATTTCAGCAAAAAAAATGTGAAGATGCACAAATATCTTTTTGTCTATCCAATGCTAATACATGAACTTACATGGACAGATTTTTGTATATTTCAGACATATATTTCTAAAACGAAGACTGTGATATTTTCAGTGTCTGATTCTGAGTTTTATTGCGTGGTATAAATCCACTAAAGATGAAAACATTAAGGTCATTAGATTGTAAAATATTGCATAAAAATGGCCTCTTCCAGGAACAAGGGGAGTGAGGCAAGGAGGGGTTGAACCGATGTTTTGTCACTCCCAAGCTTTATGAGCAGAGCTTCGACGTGTTAAAATTCTCTGAAGCAGGTTTTGTTCTGAAAGGCCACACTGCTCTCACACACATTGTGAGCTTAGCAGTCATTCACTATAGGACAAGCACTTTAAAAGGAAAATGGTCAAAAGCCTCTTTGCAAACATTTAATCAGCATAATATATGTGCACATGGTGTCCCTTAGAGAGTAAACACCATCATCTGCAAATTCACACAAATATCTTGCAAGCCTGTACTCCGTAATCCAAAGCGAATACACACATGAAATCTTGTGGTAAATGTGTATGTAGTGACAACCAGCATTTCAAGCAATGAAGTTATATGCAACAAATTAAGCACATACTGGAAATGTTTTTGGCATATCTTATAGAAGACGTCCAGACTCCCGGCAATATGGGCTTCAGCTTTCTGATCTTCAAAGACAGCGTTTTTTTGAGAGGAAATCACCAGATCACGAAATGTACAAGGAGAAATAGCAAAGCAAATTGGGAGAGGTCATCTGCAGGGCAGGCAGGCTCAAACAGTGTACTTTTCTTTTCAAGCTCAATGCTCTAATTCCAACCTCCACCTACTCAATGCTGTTCTCGTCCACCAAGAGGCCGTACCTTCAGTCAAAGTCATCTTTCTTTTTCCTCTTGATTTCTTTCCAGACTTCCGCAAAGTTCACTAAATCCTGCTTTCTCTCTCTTTGTTCCCATTGTTGTCTTTCAAACTTTGGCTGGAAAACATGAAAAAGCTGAATGCCACTAGTCGTTGCTGTTACTCAGAAGCCTCAGCAGTACCTGGAGCATTTAGTTTTGGCTTAAAGTTACTTTCATTTAGCTCCAGGCTCTGAGGTTTGTACTTTCCCTCTCTTCATCTGTCCCCTCTTGTCTTTTGACCTAACCTCATTCTTGCTCCAGTTAAAATATTAAGGATTTGGAAATGAAACAGCTCCATGGCTTTTGAAATCCCAGTGAGACAGTCACCTGATGATTTTTAAGAAACTCTGTTTAATGAGGCTGACTTTGAGAAAAGCTAAACCACTAGAAAACTGCAAATAAGACAACTGGTTAAATGTACCGCAACTGTTCCGTTTCGTTAAGGGTTTTATTTCTGGTTTCCATTGCTGACTTAAAAATATTTGGTCCAAATTCTGCAAAGCTATCATTTAATCTTTAAAAGAGCTGATTTTGTAGATCTGGTAGCCTGGTGGATTTTCTGTCATGCTTCTTTGCAGCTTGGCAAGCATGTGAGTTGAGTGATGAGTCAGAAATTTAGGCAGAGTCAGGGCCAGGAATTATAAAGCACAGCATAAGCAGAGCAGTCATGCTGACAACTCCTTACTAGATCAAAAGCATAGTCAGCTGCTGGCCCAAGCAATATCATGTCTTGTGTTTGGGAGTTAGTCTGAAACTGTGTTGATGTCTTTACACTAACCAGCTGTTTCTTATGCACTTGGGAAATGTCTGTATGACTAATCATGACGTGCTGTGTAAGTCTATAAACTTCTTTTACCTATGATCACTGGTCTTTCTTTCAGCAACCTCAACCGCCCATGTGTAAAAGAAAAACCCTGTTTCCTACCTTGCCATAGTAGGATGCTTGCTCTGTCTGATGTGTACATGAATATGGTTGATAGAAAATATAAAAAACAGTGCCAAGTAGATTTTGCCAACAATTTCACTGGATTTGCGTTTTAACATTTTTCATGTACACAGATAAGTAAACAGAACAAAAGTTGTTGTTGAATTGGTCTATATCATCCTTAACATCACTAGATTTGAGAGTACTGCTATCTTATTAGGTGACAAAAAAACAGTAGTGATTATATTTAAAAAAAAAAAAATTGTCATGGGCCATGATTACATGAAGACGACTAACTGCAGGCTTGTGTCATTTCATCCATGACGTTCACATTTATGACTCTTTACACTCTTATGTCATGGACTCCACCTGAGGCATGACACCTGTGCTGAGCTGGCCGAAAACTGCCTTTGTGGTGCTGTGAACCAATGAAATATGGCTGTTTATGGCTGTGTGGTTGGGTTGGAATTACACACCGCAATGTTGGGTTCAACTGTTTTCCCACTTCTTAAAAATTCTACGGGTGACTTTAGAAAGACCAATCTGTTTTACTGAGCAGTTACACTGTAACAGCTATATGGTTGAAGGTCCAGTGGTCCAATTACTCATGGCTATTACACACCAAAAACCTGTCCTCTGCAGAGCAATAAAGGTGCTGCACTTATGAATAGCTCCCTTCATTCAGGATGCTTGTTTTCTTTTCTTTTTTCAATCAATACCAATATTCTTCTCTATCCTGTTTCAGTTTGCCCATCACTGCCAACACTTATCTCAGTGACTGAGCACTCCTCCGAGGCATCTTGCTTTGACAAACTCTCATTAAATTCAGATTTTCCTTTAATTTCTGTTGTGTATACTTCTCATTTTTACAGTCACTATAGCTCCATATGGTGAAGCCAAGGCGCCTTTCACAATATTTTTTTTGTGTCCGTTTGTTTGTGCACTCAGCGCTAGGGTGGTGGTGTCTGAATTTTCGCTGGGAGGAGATGAATGTTGACCCCGGTCCCTTAGAGGAAGCAGACCACAGCAGTGGGGTGATTCAGTCCAATGCTAATAGCAGGCTAGAAGTCTCTTTACAATTGGATTTAGAAAATTATTGCAAGTTTGGATGTGTGTGTGTGTGCGTGTGTGTGTGTGTGTGTGTGTGTGTGTATTGAAAGTAAGACTGCTTTTTTCCAGAAGGAAAAATATATTCATCCATTTTTCTGTAACCACTTATCCAGTGCTGGTTCAGGAGGAGGTGGAGCCTTTTGGACAACAGGTAGGATAAAATCACCACTTAATCATAGCGCAAACACACAGTGACAAAGAACCATTTACATTCACACTTACCAACAATTTAGGGTCAACAGCTATGAACTGTAATTTTTGTGTGTTTTTTGAACCCAGTCACAGGGCAAATATATAAACTCCTGGTCACTCTTTCTGGATGGATCATGTCTTTAAAATGCACGTTTGGGGAGTTGTCTGAGGTGGCAAGTCAGCCCAGGAGCAGGCTGCTTCAACAGGCACCTTGGGCGTTCTCCTGGGTTCACTCCAAAATACCTTAGTGTGCTCTCCAGGTCACTGTGACCTGGGCCAAGCCTGAGAAGACTCAGAGAGCAGACACGAAGCAAGACGAAGGGCAATGAGTTTAAAGAAAGGAAAATCAGAGATGTGAAAATCCTCTATGACTCAGCACAGTGACTCAGATACACTTTCACACAGTCACAAACTGTGATTACCTTGTACCCTGGAGGCTTTTGGTATGGATCATTTGGGATATTTTACTCATCTATTGTCACTCCATTTGCATACTTTGTATTTTAAATTATCTAGCATGGCTTATCATTACTCCATTATTGTCTTACAGAGACACACGTTTCATTTCAATGCTACTGCAGGCGAATAACCACATATACATTTATTTGTAATTGACTTGCTCTGGAAAACAAACTGCTTCTCCTCACATTATGTCTGTCTTTCACTTTATTTCTCTTATCCATGTGCTTGTGGAGGCAAACTCTGGCTTGAACCTTCTGTAGGAAATCCCTCATCCAATACACACTCTCACTGCATACTGGAGCTGGTACAGTGCTCACACAGGAATAGCATAAAGCAAAAGTTACTGTTCTTGGGCCTACTTTCAATATACAACAGAGACAATTCCATCAGAGCTAGCTTCCAGTGTAACATTGGAGTAAAATGTGCTTTCACACTGCACCCATGTGGACAATATTAAGTACTGCATGTCTTTACTATCCAATGGGGCCAATACTCTCTCAGCAGAAGGTTTTAATGTTATTCTCTGAGTAAGATTTCGCTCCCATGAATCCGTTTCAAACAAGGCTTCTGTGCTCAAAACAGTCAAATAGAGAAAGTTGTGCTTAAAGATGACCAATTATAAAAAACATGAAATTAAATCATATCATTTAAAAGGCCCGTTTATAGATATATCACTTTCATCATTACGTTCATGACATCCATCTGTGGCAAAGTAGTCTCAAACAGGATGTTTAACCTTCTAACTTTTGCCTTCAGCTGTAAAATTATGGTATGTGTCAGGACATGATGATGTATGGCTTTTTTAACTTCTGGGTAGCTCCCATTCCACCACTTCAAATCAATGTGCATGCTTACATGAAAGGTAAATAGGTTGAGCAATGAAAAGCTGTCCTTAGTCCGTCCGTCTATAATGAAAGAAACAAATGAAAACATAAAGGGTATTTAAAACATAAATCATCTCTGATGGCAGTTATGGAGATTACGACTGTAAGTGGGCCGTGGTTTGCTTCCCTCGCATCTACATGCCAGACCGTCCCAACCGTGTCTGTCACTGGGTGTAACTGCTCTCCACCTCTACAGAATGTGTCAGTGCTGCCAGTGTAGCAGCAGGCAGACGACAGGCTGCGTCAACAGACCACACAGACTTCTGGGAAAAGACCACACAGCTCCATTAAATTGGCAAATAAATCATGTCAGTCTCACCCATGAACGCAAATTGCTTGCATGAGCATCATCTTAAGCTCAAGACAACATTGTTTACCCTGCATGCAGGGTCACATATTATCATTCAGATACCCTACTTTCTGTCCGAAGTTCTCCCAGTCATATCTAGCTTCTTTCTTTTCTTGAATTATAGAGTAACTTACACAAATGTTTGTTTGTTTTGTTACAGATCATATTTTTGGAAGTAAGATAAATTTGTAAATTTGACTTTTTTGATACACCTTGCATGCAATATTTTGGCATTTACCAATGTTATTGTGACAGTGTCACATGATTGGTTAAATTACATTGCAGTTCATATGGAAACGATTTCAACATTTTTGTTTTCTTCATTGATTGGAGCCAAAGTTGTAGTTTAAATATACTACTTGTGAAGTCTATTCTGGACCTGGTTTTAAATTTCACTCCACACTAAAAATCAACATTCTGCACTATTACCAAGTGATACTATGAAACAAACAACTTGGGTATAGTATAGGGTAGTGTAGTATAGTAAAGTATATTATAGTATAATATAATATAGTATAGTATAGTACAGTAGAGTTTGCTCTGGTTGCACTAATTAGTCATGATGCATCTTGACGCCTCATCAAGTCAGGCATAATGTGAAGCATACACGTGTCAATAACACTGAGCGCCCAATAGGGGGAAGCCTTAGTCAGTTTAAATTTAACAACGAGTATAAGGACATCATGACTATGAGTCAGGGAGAAATAGAGAATTTATGTAAAGGAAAGTCAAAGGGAATCAAGCACATATAAAGGTCACACCTAAACTCACATTTATAAAGACAGTGGAATGATGTGAGAAATAAAGAATCTTCTCCTTTCGGCTTTTCCCTTCACTGGTCGCCACAGCGAATCAGTTGCCTCCATTTAACCCTGACTTCTGCATCCTCCTCTCTCACACCAACTACCTTCATGTCCTCTTTCACTACATCCATAAACCTCCTCTTTGGTCTTCCTCTAGGCCTCCTGCCTGGCAGTTCAAAACTCAGCATCGCTCTACTAATATATTCACTCTCCTCTGGACATGTCCAAACCATCTCAGTCTGGCCTCTCTGACTTTATCTCCAAAACCTCTAACATGTGTTATCCCTCTGATGTAATCATGCCTGATCCTACCCATCTTGGTCATTCCCAAAGAGAACCTCAGCATCTTCATCTATGCTACCTTCAGCTCTGTCTCCTGTCTTTTCTGCAGTGAGACTGTCTCTAGACCAAACAACATCGCTGGTCTCACCACAGTTTTGTACACCTTTCCTTTCATTTTAGCTGAAACTCTTCTATCACACATCACACCTGACACTTTTCTCCATCAGTTCCATCCTCCCTGTACACACTTCTTCATCTCTTTTCCACACTCTCCATTGCTCTGGACTGTTGACCCTAAGTACTTAAAATCCTCCACCTTCTTGATCTCTTCTCCCTGTAACCTCACTCTTCCACTTGGGTCCCTCTCATACACACAGATGTACTCTGTCTTACTAGGGCTAACCTTCATTCCTCTCCTTTCCAGGACAAACCTCCACCTCTCTAGCTTCTCCTCCACCTGTTCCCTGCTCTCACTGCAGATCACAATGTCATCTGCAAACATCATAGTCCATGGAGATTCCTGTCTAACCTCGTCTGTCAGCCTGTCCATCACCATAGCGAACAAGAAGGGACTCAGAGCTGATCACTGATGCAGTCCCACCTCCACCTTGAACTCCCCTGTCACACTTACAGCACACCTCACCACTGTGTTACAGTCATCATACATGTCCTGCACCGCTCTAACATACTTCTCTGCCACTCCAGACTTCCTCATACAATACCACATTTCCTCTCTGGGCACCCTGTCATAAGATGTCTCCAGATCTACAAAAACACAATGCAGCTCCCTCTGACCTTCTCTGTATTCTCTATCAACATCCTCAAAGCAAATACTGCATCTATAGTACTCTTTTTTGGCCTGAAACCATACTGCTGCTCACAAATGCTCACTTCTGCCCTTAGCCTGACTTCAACTACTCTTTCCCATAACTTCATTGTATGGCTCATCAGCTTTATTCCTCTGTAGTTGCCACAACTCTGCACATCTCCCTTGTTCTTAAAAATGGGCACCAGCACACCTCTCCTCCATTCCTCAGGCATCTTCTCACTATCTAAGATCTTGTTGAACAACCCAGTCAGAAACTTTACTGCCACCTCTCCTTGACACTTCCATACCTCCACAGGTATATCATCAGGACCTAGTGCCGTTCCACTCTTCATCCTCTTCAATGCCCTCCTTTTTTAACTTCTGGGTAGCTCCCATTCCACCACTTCAAATCAATGTGAATGCTTACATGAAAGGTAAATAGGTTGAACAATGAAGAGCCCTGTAGGTGAGCAGCACTGATGGCGGTCGTTGTTAACCCGGGCCTTGAACGATCCAGTATGGAAGTCATAGATTTGATTTGCATGTTTTATTTGGCAAAAGTTTTACGTCAGATGCCCTTCCTGACACAACGTTCTGTATTTTTTGAAGCTTGGGACCGGCACAATAACACTGCCTTGTGCCCTCTTGCAGCTACATTATGTGTCAGTCAGTCAGTCAGTCATTTTCTTAACCCGCTTAATCCGCTGATGGAGGTCGCAGGGGAGCCGGTGCCTATCCCAGCAGTCTCAGGGCGTGAGGCGGGGGACACTCCGGGCACGACGCCAGTGTACCGCGGTACATTATGTGTGATGTGAGAAATAATGAAAGGAAGAAAGACAGAAAGAAAAGACGACAAATGTAGCATATGTACACTAATTAATTATCACAATTAATTGTCATAATATTAACTTGGGTTCAGTCAGAAGATCTGGGTTCGGCTGTAGGAGTGGAGAGAGTAAGAGACTGAAATTAAACTTGTGTCATTTTAAATGGTACCACATACTGAAAAAACATGGAACAACAAAAGGGAATTGCCATTCACAATATCCAGAAAAGAAATTTCAAACTTAAAGCAGTTTTCAAGGTATGCCAGTGTCTTATTGCGCCGATCCCAAGCAGGTGTGCAAATTGATCCATTCTTTGTTTCAGGGCACACAGTGTACGCAGACAAATCTCCAGCCCATTTCAAGACAATGTAAACATCTTGTTCCCATTTGTTTTCAGCCTTGTGCTTGCCATACAGCCTGACATTGCAGACAAGTACTCTGTCACCTTCATCCAAACTTGAAGGTGTGACTTGTTTGTCATAGTGCATTTTGTTTCTCTCACCTGATTTTGCAGCATTCTTGGATGCTATCTGTAAGTTTTCTTCAAGAAGAGATTGAGACATTCAATATAGGGAATGAGAAATGGACTGATTTCTCTGCTGAGGCAGACCAAAGGCGAGGTCTACTGGAAGCTTTAGTGAATGACCAAACATCAATTCACAAGGCATAAAGCCAGTGACGTCATTCTGAGTGCAGTTGTATGCATGCACTAGAGGCTTCATATACTCTTTCCATTTGGTCTTCTGCTTTGGTTCCAAAGTTCCAAGCATGCCAAGGAGTGTGCTGTTGAACCTCTCAACTGGGTTTCCCCTGGGATGATAGGGGGTTGTCAGAGTCTTTTCCATCCCAGTGAGTTGGCAAAGTTTTTTGATTAATTTTGACTCGAAGTTGGGTCCTTGAGCGGTGTGGATATGCTCGGGTATTCCATAGCACACTAGGAAGTTCTCCCACAAACACTTTGCCACTGTCCTGGCCTTTTGGTTTGCTGTATGTATGGCAACAGAATATTTTGTGAAGTGGTCAGTAAGAACAAGAATGTCCTTTGTGTTGCTCTTGTCTGGTTTAAGTGAAAGATAGTCCATGCAAACCAACTCAAGAGGACGAGTGGTCTTTATATTAACTAAAGGTACAGATCTTTTAGGGAGCACTTTGCGTCTCACACATCAGCTACAAGTCTGATTTTGAAATCTATATCAGCTGCCATGTGAGGCCAGAAGAATCTGGAGCATACAAGGTCGAAAGTGTGCTCGATGCCCATATGACCCATGTCAACATGCAGGCTTGTTAGAACAACCGATCTCAGCTCCCTGGGCAGCACCAGCTGGAGCGAGGCTCGTTCCCCATTCCACCTCCACTGGTACAAGATGTCCTTGTGCAGCTCAAGGTGATTCAGCTCCCTCAACAAAATAGCTAGGCTTGGATGCTCGTGTCTTGCAGTGGGAGGCACTTTTTCTCCAGTCTCAATCTGGTGAATCACATCTCTTAGAGATGGATCAGCATGTTGCTGTTGTTTGAGGTCCAGATGTGAGAAGGAAGCAATAACTGATAGCCCATGGTCGGTCTCACTGGCATAACAATCTGGGATGGCCTCAGCTGACAGGCTCAAAGACTCAACCAAGGTGACAGGACTCTCTGCTGAACTACTGGGCTGGCTAGAAACAAGGCAGCGATGACAAATAGCAGACACAACATCAGGGTCCACTTCCTCTACTTCACCTGGTTCACTCACGGTGAATTTGTTGATTTGATGATAAACCATCAGCGTCAGAGTTCCGCTTTCCAGATCTGTACTGTAGTTTAAAGGTGTAGGTGGACAGGGCAGCGAGCCACCTGTGGCTGGCCGCGTCTAACTTTGCTGATGTTAACAGGTAAGTTAAGGGATTGTTGTCGGTTACCATCATAAAACTGGCCCCATACAGGTAGTTGTGCAGTTTCTCCGTCACACTCCACTTCAGAGCAAGGAATTCCAGCTTGTGTGCGGGGTATCTGGATTCGCTTGCCGATAAGCCACGGCTTGCATACACAATCACGCTCAGCTGGCCTTCCTGCTTTTGATACAATGCAGCTCCCAGTCCAGTTGTGCTGGCGTCAGTGTGGAGGATTTAAGGTAGCTTGGGATCAGCAAAGCCAAGGACCGGAGAGCTTGTCAGTTTTGCAATGAGCATTTTGCATCTTGAAGTTGGGCTGAATAGGGTTTGGATCTGGACTTGGGCATAGACGCATAGCCACGTGTAAGCTCATTTAGATGTTTAGCAATGGCAGCATACCCTTTGATGAATCTCCAAGGTTTTGGAGATAAAGTCAGAGAGGCCAGACTGAGATGGTTTGGACATGTCCAGAGGAGAGATAGTGAATATATTGGTAGAAGGATGCTGAGTTTTGAACTGCCTCTAGGCAGGAAGCCTAGAGGAAGACCAAAGAGGAGGTTTATTGATGTGGTGAAAGAGGACATGAAGGTAGTTGGTGCGAGAGAAGAGGATAAAAAGACTGGGTTAGATGGAGGCAATTGATTCGCTGTGGCAAACTCTGAAGGGAAAAGCCGAAAGGAAAAGAAGAGTCTGTCAGTAAATAATGCAGGCCACATCACAATTAATGACATTTCACATATTGTACAATATCACGTACAATATGTACAATATATAGACAGCAGAATGGCCTTTATAA
This sequence comes from Antennarius maculatus, assembly GCA_013358685.1. Taxonomy (NCBI): domain Eukaryota; kingdom Metazoa; phylum Chordata; class Actinopteri; order Lophiiformes; family Antennariidae; genus Antennarius; species Antennarius maculatus. The sequence goes on along the minus strand of CM023619.1, from coordinate 7,305,758 downwards.
AGTGCTTGACCAAAGTTTCACTTACAAACACATACATTTGGAGAAAGGGGCATAAATAAGCGTGCTAACCCCATTGTTAGCATTGCTCTGATGAAGGCTCATAGCCGAAACGCGTAAGTGTTCATTTTTTGGTGTGTGCCAAAATAAAAGAAGTGGAAATGTGAGTACTTTGTCCTCCCTTTATTAATTTTTTAGATGTGCTACCTTTTGGGAATTTATCCCGATTTTTGATAGTTGATTATTTGGTCTAGCACTCTATGGCGAAAAAACATAGTTGATGCGCAACCTCTTTTTTTCTTATCTACCCATTGTTAGCATTGTTAGCATACAGTTCAAAGCTAAATGTTAGCACAGCTCACCAGTTCCGAAGTTTAACGAACTTGACTGCTTCATTTTCCGGCGTTGGTAGTCGGCTCCCATAAGTTGACATTCATGTAACAAGTTAATGAAGTTTCAGGTGTTGACACAGCGAAATGATCACTTTTAACTATCTCCTCATGCCCCCTCTCGCATCACCTGACTGACTTCCTATAATGCCATTTTAAGGACACTGGTAGACTGGGTGGGATCATGTGACAGTCCGTAACGAGGCCCAGACTGTCGCTAGGAGACAGCTAGAAGATCCAAATGAACTGTTTTTCCACCCGGGTTACACATACAGCAATAGGTCTCTTATCTGCCAGTCACATGCTAACATGCCGAGAAGGGCATGGATAACTGAGGTGAGAGGTCTGCGGAGGAAGCTATAGGGGGAGGGGGAAAGTTGGGGGGAAGGTGCTGTGTGGAAGGGCAGACAAGGGCAGGCAGGGGCAGAACCAGGAGAGTAAACTATTTGCCGGAACACAGATGGGTGAAGTGAATTGTGATCCTCTGGGGTGGTATGACCACCTGTTTATCTGTCTGTCTGATCTGGGCCACAATGGTATGAACTTGGGTTTAAGGGTGACGACTTCAGTGTAAACAAACAAAACAAAAAAAAAAACAAAAAGAATTTCACATAGAGGAAACTAGATGAAGTAGAGACCATGAATCAATGGCAACATAATGTCCATCTTGAACACGAGGTATGTGCTGCCTGTTTAAGCAAGTCATCCACTCTCAGCTCAAACATACAGTAAATTTTACTTGGGGAACCAGCATACTCAGACGTATCCACACCGACAGTAGAGAGGGCTGGCCAGGGTGTTGAGTGAAGGGGTCAGGGGTCAGACTATCTGCTGCTGCAGAGGGCATGTGAGAGCACAACTCACACCTGTCCTCTCCCACAAACACATGTGTGTCCACGCATGGCATACACAGACATATACACACTTATAGATGGGCACACAAGAACATATAGATATAGACAGCAGAATGGCCTATACAGGATCATACTGCAGCTAATTTCTTCTGAGGTCAGGAGTATTGAGAAAGTGAGCGCATTGTAAATAGAAAAAAGGGCAAAGGTCAGTGAGTGAACCAAATGAAACCAGGCAGATGTTTGCATTGAAATACATTTGGGGAAAATGCCAGAGACTATTATCTGTCCTTTGTTCCACATCCATCTTTGTTTTGTGGTTCAAATTCTGAAGCTGCACTGACTTAAGTCACAAACATCCGCACAACACTCAATGTTGCCTTTCATGTACAAGCAGCAATAAATGTAATTGGAAAATACTTTATTAGTCATTTAGTGGCATTTTCCAGCATTTACCAGCAATTTGGTCTTTTCTAATGAATTGTAAATGTTTGATTAAAACAAATTGTCAATGCTTTTTTACTGTCATTGCTACACCCGTGGGTAGTTGTTCTGTTTCACATTTGATTTTGTCTTTCTCTCAGGTAAATACAAGCAGAATGTCACACGTAAGCATAAGCGTCCCACGGATTCACAGATCATTGTCTTTCATATAGATTTGGTACTTTTTTTTAATATGTAACATGATACAGAGTTAAATTATTATTAGGCTGGATATGTTTTACATTTTGTATAGTTGACCAGCAGATAGTAGCAAAGCTCAAAGTTTAGAACTTATTAACACCTTGTGCTGGTTTGCCAGCTGGCTGGAACAATATAATAAATAACTATCAAATTATTACTGTAATCCTGTTATGGCGCATTAACTCCTGTAATCCTGTGGGATGTTTCCAATATGGATATTCTGGAAATTTTAAAACCCTAACTGTATTTCAAAATCACATGAGATGATCAGTGTACTAGAAGTTGTAGTAGGTGTCTATCACCTGATGAAGCAACAACTGCTATGAACAAATGATGACCACGATCACATCAATAAGCAAAAAAACAACATACATGTATTTATGAACTTCTGTGTTATTTTTGTGACAAGAGACACATCAACTACACCTTGTCCCTGAATGCATCATGGGTACTGTCCTACAAGTCTGCTTGTACTATATACACACAAATTGATTTGCTGGTAAGGAATGCGTCGTTGTGCATTTGGCAACAGGGTCTTCTTCTTTTCCTTTCAGCTTTTCCCTTCAGGGGTCGCCGTGTATAATATGTGTGGAGGTGGGATGGGGGAGGGGGGGTGGACTTTCCCTTCAATCTATAACTCTTCCGTGTGGAGGCCGCATTCCCAGCACCACTCAGAGGGGCTCCAGTGAGCGAGCCATGACACCAAACCCACCCGGAATTCTAGGAACGTTTTCCCTGTGGTTTCAGGTTACCCCCCCAAACACACACACACACACACACACACACACCTACACACACACACACACACACACACACACACACACACACACACACACACACACACACACACACACACACATCACAGGAACAACACACTCCACACTAGTGTACTGTACTTTTGTTGTTTGTACAGAGCTGGTTTTATTGGCTTTTCCTCCCTCCTCCCATGTCCGTCATTCATTTTGAACTCACATACTCATCCTTAGAGATGGAGCCAGATGCTTAAACATCCAACGGGATTCAAGTGAGACTTCTAGTTCGACCACACACTGACAACAAACCGGAGCGAACATTCATAATAAAACTCCACTGGAAATACTGCCAATGCTGGCATGGGCCCCAAATTGAGAATCAGAGACACACTTCGTAACGGTCGAATCCAAACAAAAACTAATTACACTCACTGGAGCTCTGACATCTGCAAAGTCCGCCGCGTTCCAAAAATAGTCATGTGGAGCGAGTCGTATGTGATCACGCTATATGATGCACGTTGTCCGCGTGAATACGCAGTGAATGCTGTCTGAGTCTCATAGACATGGTGTGATGGTCCATAGGCTTTAATCCCCCGTTCACACGGCTACAGTCCAGGCTGTGTGTTTGAATAAAAGCAGAGGTTTAAAAATGGATTTCTCTGCCTTTGAAGAGTGCTAAAATGTACACCGATCTAAGGGAGACGGTAAAAGTGTGTGTTACCGATAGGGTAGACCTCAAAATAGACAAGGCCTTTATCAAAACAACTCTCTTTGTTTCAATAAGTGTTCAACATTCCTTCTCATAGAATGGTGTAGATATAGAATATGGTGATAACTGCATATTTGATTTTGTACATTATTTTAAAAAAAGTGAAATTCTTGAAAAAAAATCCAGTAAGAAGTAGATGTTGACTTAGGCAGAGGCGGTTCAGGCATTGCATCATAAAGATATGCATCTCAGTGCCGAGCAGCCAGTGCCTCATTGTGAGGCCAAGTTGTGTTCCAACAGCACTTTTAGCACAGAGGATAAAGAAGCACGAAGCATGAAGCACGAAAACTCGTCCTGAACGTTTTCATTGCGCTCATAATGTGTCATTTTTATGTGACTGACGTCAGGAAAGAGAAATTTTTTGAGAGTTTCATTTATCTCTTTTCCTTGTCAATAGAGTTACAAAAAATGCTCACACAACTTTGTCCACACACACTCACGGCTAGCTGGCACCCAGTGACTTACAGAAGCAAATGAGGCTCAAAGTCAGCCGTCACTTCCTTCTGCCACTGATCAACATTTCTTTTATCCATCCATCAGTTCCTCTCCATCCATTCCCAGAATGCCTATGGCTTCATTTCTCATCCAAGTCTACTTCTTGGAATTTTAGCCTCAGTATCTTGCGAGGACAGGGTTTTAGTGGATCAACTTCTCCTAGTAGGAATAGCTCCTGTAAAATATGCCATTCTATTGTGGCGCTTTATATGAGCTCTAACCACTGACGGCTGGACACACAACAGAAGCATCGGGGCCATAAAGGTCCATCCTATGAAAGTGATGAGAATAAGGCTGAAAAGAGTTGGAAGGCAGACAATAAAACTTTAACTTGAGGAGGCTAAAACTCATAAACACTTCTCGCTAAGAAACATGTTAAAGCTCAGATTGGCAAATAATTGCAGGGGGAGGACTGCAAAATTGCATTTGCTTGCACACAACTATTTATCAGATGCTTTTACCACCATTGTTTATGCAGCTTACAGATATAGAAATACCATAACGCCAAACAGAATACAAGCATTTGAGTGGAGAGAGTAAATAACTCTTACATAAGAGCAGAGCGGTCTTTTTCGTTTTCCTGTACTCTTATGCGCACACACACACGCACACGCACGCGCACGCACAAGCACACACACACACACATACACACACTTAAAGCAAAGAGGCAGACATTAAGACAAGAAATGTAGCAATGTCGACTGGGTCAAGCTGAGGTCCCAGGCAGCAGCCCAGGGTTATGGGAAAGGGATGGGCCAAAAGAATCTGTGATAAGGAGAAGTAGAAGAGACAAATTGTTTTCCTATTGTAGCGCTATTGCATCATGTCTGTCTTCATGTCTACATTTTATAGATAACACTACCCAACATGCAGTATCTGAGCTGTTTGCCTCTGTAACAAAACTTCTTTGCCACACAAATGCAGGCCCACACAGCAAAAATGTCCATTCCCCTGCATCTAGTAATTAATTTATTTTCCCCTCTGGTAGAATTTCATCATCCAATTCCTTTGCATTTTGTGAAAATGAGCTCCTTTGACCCAAGAGACTGACACAGACACGGCAGGGAAAGGGGGGTGGGGAGGGTGGGGGGTTAATGAACTGATGGGACTTGAAGAAGAACATAAAGTAAGTGTGAGGGGTGAGGGCTTTGCCCATTGCAGAGTTCTCCCTGCAATAACACAATGGATTCCAGATGTCAAAATGATAAACAAATGGGTTGTCATAACCATATAAAAATGCAAGGCATTCAGAAGCTCTCACACTGTAGGTATTGTCTGTGGGTCGTCCCCTACGTGCTAATCCAAAACTTTAAACTGAGTTATTAGTTTTCCACTCATATTAAAAGAAACACACACACATGCATGACACACCCACACATTAACACACACAAAAGCAAAGATCTCACCCCTTTCTTTTCCTCCCTACAGAATATACACTCTGCCTCTATACGGAAAATAAATCAGCCAAATACAAAGTGAATCCCTTAAGAGCTTGGAAATCATAAATAAATGTCATCAATGCTGAAGAGCCACACTCCTTTTAAATCATCTTTTTTACACAGGCACTCTGGAGTTAGACTTCAGTTTAAACAGGAAGACTTCCTCATTCCATCTGCTCTATTTGTTTCACTTGTTTCTATTATACCATCATCTTAGAATGTTAAGTGGAAACATCTTCCTAGTTCATTCATTCATTTTTAGACAAGATCATTATTGTCTCGTCTGATTTAGCTGCTCATCTGGATCCGGGTTACGGGTTTAAGATGGAGCCGATCCCAGCTGACTATAGGTGGACTCAGGGTACACCCTAGATAAGTCGCCAGTTTATCTCTGAGTCACAAGTAAAAACACAACGATTCACACTGATAGTCATACCTACAGTCAATTTAGGGTGACCAATTCGCCTAAGTGCATGTTTTTGGTGTCGGGAGGAGGTCGGAGTACCCAGTGAGAACACATGCAGATATAAATGATCCTTAAGTGGAGTCAAACCAAGGACTTCTTTGCTATGAGGCAATGACGCTATCCAGAGTTTGATTTGTTGGGGGGATGGGAGGGAATAACCCCTCCCACCCGTTCTTACATCGCTACTTCTGCAGAATGAATTAAAAACTAATTAAAGACATATGAAATAAAAGGCAGGTTGTGACAGAGTTTTCTTACAAGTAGCCTATAGTCTACATCACTGGTACTAACTTTTCAACCTGACCCGAACTGTTCGCGAACACCCCCATGCAGCACATAATTGTATTGTTTGTTCTTTCCCTGCTCAGACGTTTACAGAGATGTGGATAAAAGAAGAACGAAACGCTGCAGATGATGCGCCAACAGGAAAGAAGACAAGGCCACTTGAAGTCTGACATTAGAACAAACTGTTCACTTATATTTACTTAAATTTGCTGAGTTATTTTGAAATGAAATCTAAAATCTTAACCTGTGGGGTGTTCATGTTACATTTTACAGTTTGCATTATAGGCTCTTCCCATGTTTGCATGATCGGCCTTTATCCATGACATTGCCATCTGCCACATCATGGCTGGCACAGAAAATTTAATGTTTCATGTCTTTTTAAGTGTCTGTTAATATGAATTTTCAACTATTTTCAACCATCCTGCTCCCCATCCTCACTGATACTGAATAATAAAGATTGGAGGAAGGAGGAACAGCTAAAAACCACCATGTGCTACTGATTCTGTAGACACCTAATTCACCTAAACTTCCAAACAAATTCTTTTGTTCGGAGTTTTTTGAAGTGAAACACACCCCTGCCTGAGCTCAAGTCTTCTCTCAGCAATAAACTGGCATGGACTTATCTGTATGTGTATTAAAAGCACAACCAATGCCTGCACGTGGTTAACATGTGAACTTTTTCCATGTCACATTTTACTCATTTTGAATCTGGCCTCTGATCCATTTTCAGCTGTTGTGCACCTGTTTTACTCTTTCAGAAGAAAATGAAATTCAAAAATATATACAGGTAGCTGCATTAGCTTATTTTTACCAACAGCAAGAAAAGTAAGTTTTCTTTGGAAGCCACAGAAACGCTTTCAGTTTTGATCCTAATTTTTTTTTTTAACAATGTAAAATAGAAGTTCTTTACTTTGTTTTTTACCCTAAAGTTGTCTCTGTCCTCAAGAAATCAGAGACAGATTGGTAATTTTTTTCTCCTTGATTTGTCACTATACCAAAATATTAAGTTAAGCCCGAACTTACACAAGAAGTTATTGTCTCCCAAAAATCTTCAGTCAGTGAAACTACCAAGAAGGTTACATCTTCATTTAAAGTAATTATGGCCTAGGTGCTAATCAAGGTTTTTATGATACTATAATGGCCTACAGCACTCTACGACAATACCCGTGTGTCAAAACATTCCTGAAAAAACACAAATAGCCTATTATAATTGTAATAAAAAAGAAAAGTGATGACAGTGAATCATTTCAGCCTGTGGTGAGACTGCTACAATAACTGACTAATCTAAATAAACTGGTGTAATTTTGATTGATCTTATCTTTTGGGAAAAGATGGTGCAAAGTGTTCACACATGTGAAGCTGTAGATGTTCTCAGATGTTTGAGCATATGCCAGCATTCACTTTTGGCTATAAGTACAACTGCTCGGCTTCCGCTCGGACCTCTGTCATCAGATGCCGAATAAAGAGAGGAAGGGAATTTCAGCTCCCAATGTGTTTGATGTGCTGTGAAGCGTTACACATGACCGTGCGTGTGTGTGCGCCCATTGAGCCCACAGAGGCTTTTGTATGTCACCACACAGAAAGTCCCACTGTGGCACCAACACAGCAGCATGGTCATTTTTTGGGCATATCATCTGTGAGGTCATTGCACATTTCTTCTTGCCACTCTCACATTTTCTAATTTTTGCCCTTCTTTCGTCCACGTTGCTGATTCCAGGCACCTTTCCCAGGCATGGTGTGGAAAGTAACAGCAGTAGTGGCAATGGTGTCCAAGTCTTTCCCATGCAGCCTCATAGGAGGGTCTTTGTTTCCCCTCTAGGCTTTGGGGGACCCCACGGCAGGGCTGCGCCCCACTTCACTGACTCTACAATGAGTCTTTATGCTGCCAAGGCCCCCTCTTTTACATCATTGCATTATGCTTCCCTCCTCAGGGACACAGAGAGGCACAAGGGGCACCATGGCACCAAAACGCCAAGCCTTTTCATGCCCTGTCCCGTCTGTCTTCCTCTCCCTGAGAGATGCCAATAGAGTCTGATACAGTGAGAGAACTTTGCTGAATAGGCCCAGGCTGGTCTGAGTAGCTTATGAATGGTGCCAAATGTTTCAGTAGGGTACTGTTTTCTCATTCAACCCAAGAACATTTGACACCAACATTTGAGGGGCGGCAGTGGCTCAGTGGTAGAGCAGGTCGTCCAATGTTCCTTAGATCGGTGGTTCGACTCCCGCTCCCGCTCAAAAAAAACAACCAAAGTGTGAGCTGACAGTTGGAGGTGTCAGTTGACCTCCAGAGCACTGCCGAGGCACCTTTGAGCAAGAAGCCCTCTGTACAAATTGCTTATTTGGGTGCTCCATAAAGGGGCTGCCTGCCACTCCACCTCCGCCTGCGTGTCTACAGGCCCCCTTGTGTGTGCGTGTGCTACAGGGGCCTGTGCAAATTCACATGTATGCATGCGTTTGAAGTATTTACTAACTAGAGTGTACTCTTAATTTCCCTTCGGGGATCAGATCAGTATGTAAAATTAAATTTAAAAAAATACAAATAATGTCCTGGGTTTCAGTAGGGAGTGTGTGATAACACCCCATTAGAACCCAGTAGAACAGTCGTTGAGAAACAACCATCTATGGCAGTTGAAGTGACAATCACTGCCATATAACACATTACTTAACCAGGCTCTTGAAGATTAGATTATTTCTTAAATTTTAAGTGGTGAATGCCTTGCTCAGGCTTCACCCTAGGCTTTTTCTGCTGGAACACTATCACTGGTGCTGATAAAAGGGTGATCTGTTCAATATCTCTGTTATTGGGAGATCCTCTGCAGACAGGATGGGTGAGCGGAGAGAAGAGAAGAGAAGAGAAGAGAAGAGAAGAGAAGAGAAGAGAAGAGAAGAGAAGAGAAGAGAAGAGAAGAGAAGAGAAGAGAAGAGAAGAGAAGAGAAGAGAAGAGAAGAGAAGAGAAGAGAAGAGAAGAGAAGAGGCCTTAAATTCCTATACACTAACTAAAGCTACAATCTCAGACAAATCAATTTAAGTCTGAAAGGAGAATAATGAAATGGTATTTTCAGAATATGAGACATATGTTCCTGTGCCTAATTCCTCCTATCCACTTATCTAAAGCATTATTCATGGTCTAATCCAAGCAAAACTTTGAAGCCCCAAGGATCTGATAAACAACTGAGAAGCCAATCACAAGGGAGAAGGCATCCCTGGAACTCCGCTTTCCTCTGATGAAGCCAATACTAGCAGAGACATGAGCTACAATCACTATTGTACTGGAAGCAAGTTTGGGTCATCACAGAAGGGGAACATAACCTTGTCATAATTGTGGACAACTGTGGAGTTTTGAAAGCGCTTAACAAACAGATCCAGTAAATCAGTTGCAGAGGCTAGCTGGCTCGCTATTCTACATCAATTCTTTGTTCTTCTAAGGCTGATTTAGAAAGCATGCACACACACACACATACACACACACACACACACACACACACACACGCACGCACACACACACATACGAAGACATAGGAAGACATAAATACAGATCAAGCATTCCAAAGAGCGATGCACCCACAAGGGTTCCAGAGACACACATACAAATCAGCACAAAATAAAAAACACACAAATCTATGAGAAACAAACAAGAGAAAAAGGAACACATAATGATACAAACTGACTCTTATGCAAAACAGACGAGTGCCTAATAACTATTTATTGCCTTTCAGCCTGCATTCATTCAATGTGAAGATGAGTGTAATCATTTCCTTATTTCCACATTCATTAGCAACAGCCGCACTGACTCACTCACAGGGACTTTATTATTATATAGCAGGTTTGTCATCGCTCCTAAAACCTGAACACATCAACAGTCTTTCAACTTAAGGCAGTTATTTGTCTATTATCAGGTGGAGCCAGCAAGGGTGTCATGGAAAAGATGCACGCAATTCAGCTTCATCTCCAAAAACACTCTGATGTATGACAAAAACAACAACAATAAAAAAGTCAAATGGCCTCAAAAAATGTGTAACAAGTTACAAGATGTTGCCTAATCATGACGAACTCTTTGCACTGCGCTGTTTACTTCACTTATTAAATCTGAGCAAGAACAGATATCAGGAAAAAGGGAACTGCCCTTCTGGGATTAATAAAGCTGTCTGAATCTGAATCTGAATCTGTAACGAAGATCCATCAAGATATAAAAAGAAATCAGATTTATTTTTTATTAGAATGAAATATGTGACGGTTCAGACTTGAATTCCCATAGCTGCGATTGGCAGGTTTCCTCTTACCTCTCCACCACATCATCTCCGCTCCAGCACGTGGCGTCGTCCACCACGTTCTCTCCTTCGCACAGCATCTCTGGCAGAGCTGCAAAGAAAGACTTGTAGCGCTGCAGGTACATCAAGAACTCCCTAAGGAAAAACAGACGTGGGGAAAGGCCACAAAGTGATTTTAAGTCATACCGCAGATCTTTCTAAATCAACAGCCATGATAAAAAACATAGAATTGAAGAATGCATTCTGTGATTATGACCACATTTTCTGTACCGCAGATGACAAACAATATTTAGATTCCTTTCAACGACGTGTGATAAATCTAAAGCTCCTTCTGTGAGAAGTCGGCACATTTTCTAAATAGCTCTTTGTGATAAATTGCTTGCTTCCAACACATCCGATCGACACACACTCATCTGTGTCATCTCAAGCTAAACAATGGCATGTCTTGACTAGATCCATATTGTTGCCATCCATTAGGCAGAACTAAAAGTGTAAGGGCTCTGACAGATTATGTGCTAAAACAGTCACTGTCAAGAAACTCTTAGCAAACAAGGGCAACGGATGGACAAGTATAAATTATTTTGTGAGGAGTGAGAAAAAAAAAAAACTAAAAAAAAACCACATTAATGTAAATTAAGCATCAAAAACATGAGTTGTCTTTGCTCCAGTGTGTGAAGGATTGAGAGATGCGTGCATTCATGCTTACCTAGAGAGTGTTCTCAAGCTATGTTTATTGTTCTTGGAGGGTTTCAAGGGGAATGAGCTGGGAATGATGGGAGTTGAAGTCCAGGGGAGATTGTTGCAAGCAATGAGGATGTAAGGATATGAATTTTGGGTGGGAGAAAGGAAAAAGAAACAAAATAACGACATGACAAATCAATCAGTTGATCCTGGAAGAAGGTGATTATTCATGCACATGCAAAGAATGGATGCAACACAAATACATCAGTTTCCGCTCACGTCACACCGACAATGATAACAAATACTGGCATTCAGTGCATATGTTAAATCAAACACACAACCAAATATATGCACATGTGCAAAAAGTTATACAGTCATTGGAAAGCCAAAGAAAGTTCTGCTGAGATTCTCTTTTCATATTTTTTCCTCTTAAAACGAAAAGTAAATGTTGTCTTATTTTATCAAGTTTCATATTTTTCAGCGGTAAGCTGTTCTTTCCTTGCTGCAGTTCGCGATGCTGTGTCTCTGAAGTGGTCTAGTGCTCACATGTGCTATAGTCGGGGTTGGCAGCGGGCAGGGTGCTGGATTGTGTTGCCATGAATGATGGTGGCAGTGCCAGGCCAGAGCTGTCAGCTAGGCTGGCATCAGCGCAGTAATTCATGTTTTGGGACAAGGTCATGGGGCAAAGCTGCAACTGTGTTCCGTGTGCATGTTTCTCTGTGTAATGCTATTTAAGCCGTATCCGGCTGCTGTGCAGACCTGGTGGTATGGCTGTCTGGGTAAACAGGAAATTGTTGGTCCATCAAGATTAATCTCACCCGCACTCCCCCTCTCCTGGCTCAGTGCTGCCAACTGCAGCGGGCATAGGATGGATGCCTCAAAAGCCAGGTGGAGGACATGGACTCAAGCATCAGGCATTTACTCTGTACTTCTGTGGGCGTGTTTGTGTCCGACTAACCATATGAAGGAAAGGTGAAGTGGCGGCAGCTGTGAAACCACTGGCCAAACCCTTAAACTTTGTCATACAGGCCAGATTTCCTTCTTAATTTAAATTTCCATTAGACCGATCATATGTTGTTTAACTCACCAGTGGGCAAAAACAAGCTGGAGATGAATATTTGCCACAGAAGAAAGAAATGATTTACACAGAGCAGTGGTAAACTTTGCAATTCGCAGTGCGGTTTATTGTTCTGTCTTACCTCCTCAAGTGGGCAAACTGCCCCAGCCACTGCTCTGGGAGAGGTTTGGAGGGAGCAGCAGATGGAAGAGGGGAAAATGAGGCCACCTTAGAGGTTGTGACCTCTGGGCTAGTGGGCTGCATGCTTGTAGGCTTCCCGGTAGACAGGCCACACACCTTGTCCACCTGTGGGCAGAGATAGAGCAAACACACACACAGACACACACCTGTTAGAGTTGGAAAACACATATGGGAACAGGCGGGGGAGGGTGCGCGTGTGTGTGTTTATGTATGTGTGTGTGTGTCTGTGTGTGTGTGTTTGGGGGGGATACTTCCATAAAACACCAAGTGGCATCTGCGCAGCTGAGACCATATAAAAGTTAATCACAGTGAAAACATTTAATCAATTTGAATGCCTGTATTTCAATCATGGGACAGAGATCGTATGAGTAACTGACAAAATGTAAAATGGAAGACGTGAAGTGAGGCGTCTGATGGAAGGTGATGTGGTAAGTGAGTGAGCTACTGCCAGAAGGCACGACAGATCATGTAGAACATTCTACTACTTCATGGAGGTTAATGGACATGCACACAGTTGGCAATGATTGCAAAAATCTCTGGTGGCCTATTAAAGCCAGCAAAGTAGAGGAGAAGACAACAGGCGGCTTCAAGAGAACGAAGGAGCGTGCGCTTCAAACCAAGAGGCAAAATCAATGACAACTCATTTGCTTAAAAGCTTCTGGCTGGTTTTATTAAGTGCTCCTCAATTACAGAGAGAAACAGAGTGCAAAGGCTCTTGCATTGCTGGACCGGGTAGCTCTTGTGATCAATGCATACATCACTTTGTATAGAGAGATGAGTCATCCTACCATGTAAGGGCATCCAGCAGAATGTCATAATATTGAGCAACGCAATTTATTTCTCGCTGATTTTTAAAAAAAAAGAAGTCTTACAGAAAGTGGAAGCAGCAAAGATGACTTCAATGAAGAGGACTGTATAATAATTACTTCATTGTTTTGAATTAGGGTTGAGTGGTGTTCGTTTTTGACATGGCAATGACTAATAGTGCGAGTTTAAGAAGATATTTGCTATATTTAAAGTGATCGAGTTCAGAAATTGGCTTCTATTAAACATTAAAGTGATAAACTGACTGTAATCTCGTGGATCTGCAACTGAATTCCTTGCTTGTGAAAACATAAAACCTCTTGTGCAAATTCCCTCAGAGACACTGCCTCTGAACACAGGTGTTTAGGACGCTCTGTGAGATGCCAAAAGCAACAAAGTATGCACCCAAACTTTATAAATTTAATCCGGGAAGGAATTGGCAAGCACATGAAGTGAAGTTGTTAGGTGAATGGGTATGTGCTCAAGCATGTCCACATAAGGATAGTAAATCTGACTCTGGAAGCAGCTGAAATATGTGCTAATAGTCACTAAATGTGGCTTGCCAGAATGCTAAAAATATACTTTCCCTCTAATGTGAGACAGATCCATCATCTCTTGTGCTTTATAAATAGTAGTTTAGATGAATAGATTTCAAAAGATGTTTTTTTGAGTGGGGTTGTCATTGGCTTAGGAATCTAGGAGAGTAACTACCTGATCGTTGCACTTCAACAACACCTCGGCCTTTCTTTCCTTCTTCAAGTCGAATGCATTCTGGTCTTAAATCCTCTGCTGAGGCAGACACTCTGCACGGGGATGCCTGTTTTATTACATTAACCTTAAGTCCCTCTGGACCAATAAAACACACTCACATGTGGTAGAGCAGCTCAAAGCCACACAGCCACACACATGCACATGCAAACATGCCACATGCACACATTACATTGTGGCGGTGAGAAAAGATAGAACGTGGCAACTGCTTTGTCTATGCAGCCCATCAACACACTGAGTCAAATGCATGTGCTGCGATTCTTTTACAGTCTATTACTGTTTAATTCATGTTGCATTCTGTGGGTACAACATCATGTGTTCAAGGATTTATTGAGCCATTGTTAGAATCTGAAAATTGTAAATTAGATTTCTCACTGAAACAAATTTTTGGATTTGAAGGTAGCCAATGGTAAATGAGGCAATTCTAAACATTTTATTTTTATCATTTACTTATTACCCCTAAGTTATTAAATAACTTCATTCAGAACAAGAAGACTAAACAAACAACAGCAATATTTATTTTGAAGTAAATTTAGAGAAGCCTTCCCCCATTTAAAGACTAACAAATCAACTTGTGTTTGTTGTACATGCTTACTCCCGGTTGTTAGCGTGTGGTTCTAACATTATAATTACACACTAACAGGTGAATGTCTTCAAGCTGGAACGCCAATCCATCACGTGTAACTTGTGACACATTGGATCTTAAACAATGGATTTACAGTAATTTCCTGCATCTTGGTTCACCGTGTTACCTTGGCTGCACCTTTCAATTTAACAGAAATCAATGGATATCTGTTCATCATCATCATTTTTGGACTTCATTGAGCAAATGTCAAGTCAATTGGGTTAAATATATACAGTAGGTGGAATCCCCTGTAATTTGTTAAAATAGATTTTAAAAAATTAAGTCAAGGCAGTAAGAGGGTTGACACAAGAAACGTTTGACACAAGTGTTTCCAACACTATTGGGTGACCACAAACTGAACTGAATTAAGGGCCACGACTCCAATAAAGACAACTGTTCAACAGTAATTTTCTCAATCAATTTGTTGCGTACAATTAAAAGATTTATTTGGAACACTTCCTCCGAAAAGGTAACACAGACTCGCAATGTTGAATAACTTCAACTGGACTTATAAGAAATTTCCTTGTAGTCCAATTGATTTTATTCATCACAATGATCTATCATGACCTGCATGACTGAAAGTCTACAGACAATTCACACTGTTGAGATGAGGGAAACACATTCAAAAATCCCTTATCTACTTTGTGACAGTACATAATAATCACTGCTGATACCGTATGTTTTGTGAAACACAACAGGATGTGCTTCATCTTATTGTTAAGTAGTGTTGCAACAGTCTATCGGCAAAATATAGTCTCCTGTGGTTTACAAATTCAAATCAATGTTGACACCCTCTAAAATTATTGCTCCAGTGTTGCAGCATTAAAAATGCACTGCAAGGAAGAGCTGGAAAGATACTATGTAGAGACTAATGTTCAAAAATGACATGTCGTCTACAAACAAGGTGAACTATCAAATAACCAACCATGTTCATCTATGAAGGACAGACGAAGGCACACATCTCGCAGCCGTAGACTCAGTAAAACACTATTTATTCCAGGAAGCATTAAAGCTATAACTGTCAGTGGTGACTCATTTTACCATGCAAATGTGCTTAAACCTGTTTTTAACTGCAAGTAATAACAGTTCAAATACTTAACCAAAACGACAGATGTGGTTGACAGGAACCACACACTCCTTCCATGTTTATCAAAAAATAAAATTTGATTAAATAAACTCAGGGAGATTTAAAACATATATTTCAGACACCATGAGATCATGTCCAGACTGAAGTGTTTGGAAGGCCAACAGCTCAGTGCATGTGACAGAGGGAGTGTGAGTGTTTGTGCTAAAGGGGTGAAGCTGGCAGACTGTTCAAGAGGGGGGTGTGCAATGTGGTGAGCATAACTGAGAATGGTCAGTAAAAATAGCTACTAAAGAAATAGTCAATCAAAAAGTTCTAAATTGTTTTTTATTTATGTCATTCTGGCATTTGAGCTAAGGCTTCCTTGTAAAATCATTCTCCAATTGATAAACCGTAATGAGGATAAAAATGTATTTATGCTGCTACTGTATTTTCACTTTCATTACATAGAAATAAATATAAACACATCTTACACACAGAATAGCAGCGTAAAAAAACTAGTTTCAAATTTAAAAATTCATTAGGTTAGTAAATAGTAAACTTAGGAAAATAAATAGTAAACTATAAAATACTAAAGACTTAAAATGAGAGGAAGATAGTATATCTAACATAGTACATGAAAAACAGTCCAAAGTGGTCAGGACTACCCCGTTTTATTTCTTTATCATCATAAATGGGGATTTAGATTTGATTTTGAACTGTAAAAGAACTGGACTTAAGTCTTAATAGCCGGTGTCATTTCTCACTTGGCTTTGTGTGACAATCTGCTTTTCTCAAAGACAAAAATGTAAACATCTGAGAAAAATATGAAGTTGAGCAGGGGGTCACTTGCAGTTCTGTTTGCATTACCTTATTAGTTTTCCAACCAAACCGCAAAGACGGGGTACAAAAATGCACCACTTTTAAAAAAGAAAAATCTTTCTCAAGAACCAAGTTAGGATATAACAGGGTCAACAGAACACAAAGTCATGGAAGGGAAAATAAACAACATCCTCATTATGAATCTTCTTAAGAAATAGAGGCACACTCTTAAAGGTTGGATCTCACTGCTGACCAGATAATCCTCAGGTTCAATCAGATGACAAGTTAATAATGACATGACATAGAACACGGAAGTAAATCAATTATTTCCTGACCTGATAATGGCGTGAGAATGAAAATCTGACTTTGGAACAACTCGAGCACATGCTTATGTATGTGGATTTGTGTGTATATGCATAGGGGTTTGTGAACACCTGTTTCTCCTTGTTATACCTTTACAATTTCAGCTATTTTATGGCGCATTCCTTATATGATTGCCTGAGGACAATGACTGATGGAAGGGGGCAAACTGGTGTGGTGCATGTTGTTTAGATGGCAAGACTTTAGGGAAATACAAGGTATGTACTCTATGTGCAGCTGAGATGGCCAGTGAAATTTGATTTCTGCTGCTTGAAGTTCTGCAACTATGTGCATGTGTTTATGTAGTTTGGATTTACAGTGCTGCAATGGAAAATACATAAGCTGTGTCACATTAAAAACAAATGTTATGTCCTAGAATCACTTTTTAATGGCTTAAACTCCAGATTCAAGTGAGTATATGCATGTGTACTGATACCATATGCAAACATCATCATCATCATTTAATATAAGAGGAGTGCAAGATGAAGAACGGCTTCGAGCTAGCCAAGCCCAGGGCCATCCCTCCTCTGAGGGAGTATTGGTTTACAGATAGCAGCAGTGGTCTTGTCTTTCCAGTTTATTTATCAAGGGATTACCCAGTAAAGCCAAGGGAACTTTCTCAGCCCCCTTGCATGCCAAGCGTATTGGATTATGGGATGCAAGGGCTTGCTTGGTCATCACCCTCGTGTTCCAATTTTCGGTCATTTGTGTGTGGAACGTGCATATATATATATATACATATACACAGCATATGTGACTCTCTGATTTTATAGACAGTTAAACCCTAGGAATAGTACCATATTATTCTGCTCTGCCAAAGTGAACAATAGCTAAATGCAATTTCTAGTAGGGCTCAGTGGAGCTTATCATTTGGAGCCAAAGTGCAAACATCTTTCCACCACAGCAGTTGGCCAACTGAATTGAAATTTTACAAAAACAGCCACACTGAGATTGTGTTATATTAACTGTTCCCGACCTTAGCTAAAACAATATCCAGTTTCAGGCCAAGCCTTAGCGATTGTATTCATTCATCGTTATGTATTATAGCCTGAATAACCACAGCTCATGCAACTACGAACTGTATTTCTGTGTCATTGCTCCATGCTTTAAAATAAATCTCAGGAATTCCTCCATAGTTTTTTCACAGTAGAAGCTCTGCCAATTTTTGTAAGTGTAAGCGTGTTTGCATATGTGCAAATATGCACATTTTATGACTCCACTGCGGTTAAATGCATGAAGCTGTGAATTGTCAGTTTTCATTTGTATCCCAGAGAATGGCTCTTGGGTCAGTTGCTTACATCCATTATCCAAACCACAGCCACTGCCACCTGAAGACGTTGTGGGCTCTTAAACCACTTTTTCTCATTGTGAAATACCTGTTAAATGAAAAAATGACATTCCTGTAAGTGACAGAAAAACATACTACTCTAAAAAAACGCAGAGAAAGATTGAGCTCCATAGAGAAAGGATCACCAGAGAAAGACCAGACAACGTTTGGAATGGATATTTTGCTCAATGCCTTATATGAATATTTCAATGAAAGTTATGTATGGTAACCAACTGCCAAGCCGGAAAAGGCCAAGCAAATGAAAGCAGGAGCAAATCCAATTAACTTTGGCATTTAGTCCACCGCAGTTCCTAACGAAAGTAAAATATGCAACCAGCACACAAGCAGGGAAATGAGTAGAAAAATCTAAGCCAATGGCTCACATGTTGGTGGTCTGCACTCTCTCAGACACAGGAAGATCCTTGTTACTTTGGCAAAACTGTTGTTGATGTTGTCTGATGGTTTTACCCAAGAAAACCAAAGTAATTTGAATTTCAAATCACTGCAGTTTTTGCTGTCAAGCGTTGGGGTAATTGTGTTTAAATAAGTAACAATTTTCATCTGTAATTGCAACACTTATGAAAATAGAAAAGGCAAGGCCTGCAGCCTGAGCAGGTTTTCCATTTCTATTTTAACATTACGCATTTTTCATCATGTCAAAATGACAAACGCACATCAGCAGGCATAAACCGGCCATTTCTGGTTAAAGTCGTTGCTTTTTTTTTTAGTTAGTTTACTTGCTTTTGTCCCATCCATGACTGTTCAGGATAAAAAGTGGATAAAGTAAGGATACAACCAGGATGCAGCCAAATGTAAATGTTTCCTCTTTGTTAATGCATGAAGGTGCCTACTTGGATTTTGCAGGACTAGCAGTGTTGTGGTGGAGGCCTTGAGGTTAAGGAAGCAAGCTTTGGACTGGAAAGTTGCCAGTTCAAACTCAGGACCATCTGGGAAAATCTGGGTGGGTTCAGGGAATAAGGATGTCTCTCTCCTCCCTCAACAACACTGTCAGGCTGTGTTTAACCACACAAAGAGACAGATGTAGGTTCAACGCTGTTAAGTTTGATCAGAGTCTCAGCACCTCAAACAGAGGCCTCCCATTCAGCCCCAGAAATAGGACAGGACATGCAGTGTACTTTGATTTTCCCTCAATGGAACATACAACAACAGACCTTAACTTTTGAGCACACAACAAAATAACATGTCTGGATTTGTTAGCTGGCTATGGGTAGAGAAGAACGAGACTATATCAAACACTGACTACCTGCAATGAGAGGGTTTCAAAGTAAATGAGGGAACTCAACAGGAGGTGAACTGGCACCTCTCCACTTCCAGCTCACACTCTGAACAGGTCTTCAACCAGCCACCCTCTGGTCCGCAGCCCAAGACCTAGTGGACTGAGCTACTACTGTTCTTTGTAGTGTTTGTGTGACCACACGAATAACAGAACTAGACAGGTACCCAGGCATATTAAAAAAAGGTTTATATATATCTGCTTGCGCCCATGGAAGGAGCTTAGCTGGGCCATTAGAGTTTATCACCCTCAGGTCTGTTATAAACTGTCACAATCAACTATGAAAAACAGGTAATTATCAGTATCAGCTGAAATAATGGTCCCAACCTACCGCTTTTTTATTTAATGACCACATTCAATTTAAGAATAGTTTAATGGTGGATGAAGATGATTGTTAAAATTTTGCTGAGAGCAGAAGTAATATCTGCCACACATACGATGGATGACTGGAGTAAAGAAGTGGAAGTGAAGTCCAAAATTCTGAACATGGCAATAAGTAAGTCATTGCATTCTCCCATAATGAAAGAAGGGAACTTAAAATCCATTCATTCATTCATTCATTCATTCATTCATTCATTCATTCATTCATTCATTCATTCATTCATTCATTCATTCATTCATTTAGTATGGTCATTAAGAATTCTATGTAAAATGTGTAAATTATTACAGCATCTTAGACTAGATGTTATAAATAATCGCATTCTGTCAACTGCAGCTCATCTTTAAGGCTTCAATATAAATACCCTAATATTATTTACACACTGGTAAAATATCAGGGAAGTGACAACAAATGGGCACCATGGGTTCTCCGGCTACCTCCCACCTCCAAAAACACGCACTTGAGGTGAACTGGCCGGTCTCACATTGTCCGTAGGTGTGAGAGTGTGTGTATGTGTGTGTGTGTGTTTGTGTCTTTCTTGTGGTGCACCAGCGTTGCACCCAGAGTGTACTCCACCTCTAGCCACGAGTTCGCTGGGATAGGCTCCAGCAACCCCTGTGTCCAGCAACAGCAGAAGAAGCAGTTATTGAAAATGAATGGATTAATGAATTATAACAAATGACTGGATGATGTGGATGAGATAAGACTGTGAGCTTGACTCATAACTGTCATCTGGAAAACATCACTTTTTTTTTCTTACACATCTGGTTTAAGAACAACATGAATTTATCTTTCATTTATGCGGTATCAACTAAATCATGCATCATATGTGATTTTTTAATGATCTAATCATTGATCAGATATAAAAGAAAGGATCTGCAGCTTTAAGCCACGTCCTGAAATAGTCTTCCATCTGTTTCAGTGTAAAAATATTGAACCACTCCTGGGCTAATTGTAAGGGCTCTCCAAATGGCCTCTCCCAGAAAGCCTTGAGTGAAAGTGTAAAAGTGATTTACAGCATTGCTCCTCTCCCCTTGCCTTCTCTTATTTTCTCTCAAAGCCGATTCATCATCACCATCTCTGTTCATTCCCTCTAACTCATGCTGTCCCCATCTTTCTCTTCAGCTTTCAACCTGCCATCTCTCTTGCCCTCCATTCTCTTGCCCACTCTCTCTAAATGTTAAAATAAAATCTATCTATCTCTCTCTCTCTCTTTCTCCCTCTCTCTCTCTCTCTGTGTCTCTCTCTCTCTCTTTCCTGTATGCTTGTGTCCTCCTATATCTCAGGGAGAAAACCTTGAGACTAATCAATAAGGAGAACGCTGGGTCTCTCTCTTTCTCTCCCCCCATAATACAGCTATTTTAACATGATCATATCACTCACAGATGATTCAAATATGTGAAGATCTTGTTTCTTTTTGTTGATTTTTTTGTTTTGTTTTTCTAGACAGTGTCAGAGGATTTCAGTTGTGTTAGAAAAGGTGCAGGAAAAAAAGACAGGGGAAGGTCAAGCGAGTTTATGTTGTCTTCGTCTGCAATACGGTGGAACTTATGAGCACAAGGTAGGAAAATAAGCTGCGGATAGAAACTTCAAGAGTCGAGAGATCCCTTTTGAAGCCCTCCAATGAACCGGCGATTGCCACTAGAATCATAACACAGATGCAGCAGGCATTAACCTCACAGCAGCAGCTGCATGATATCATGCCAGCAAGCTTTTAATGAAAGGTGTTCAAACACCAGGCCATTGGCACCTACGAATCAATTGAGAATCAGGGGGCAGGAAAATGACAAAAGAAGCGAGAACGGGTGTATGGAAATAGAGTGGGATAGGAGAAACATGGACAAGGAGAAAGGAGTGCTGATATGAGGCAGAGAAATGGTAAGGGGTGGGGATTGAGAGATCATAGAGGGAACAAGCCGACACAGCACTGCTTTAAACACATTAATTCTAGATACATAAGTACAGTACTCAAATGAGGGGTCTACAAACTCTGTATCAGATCGCTGCATTTTTATTTAAATTTTGGCATCATAATTAAATTTTTCATTGATGAAATTATCAATAAAAGCGACGTTGCCGGCATTGTTTGTTACATTCATGTCTGTCATCTTGTGACATGTGTCTCCATGTAATTTCCTATGCAGCTTTGTGCACTCTGAAGGGAAATCCCTCATTAATTATTATTGCTTCTCTGAACAGTTCTTTATAAGCGACTATATATTGACATGATTTCCCGATTATATGATTTCGCCTATCTGAGTCACGGTCATGGAGAGAAATCATACTCTGGAACATACCACTGGTGTATGTTCAAATCCAAATGGACTGGCAAAGCAAACAATTAAGTGGCAAATGTTCACTGCTACAACTACATTACCAGTATGGAGGAGAAGACACAGTGGAATGTTTTTGTGAAGTTCAGAGCTGCATATTTTCAGTGGTATAAGGCAAGGACTGAAGGAGGTGGAGGGAGGGAAGATGGAAAATCTGTTCCACAGAGGGTGTGGAGGAGAGAGGCAGCACCCGCTATCATTAGCTAATGGACTGATCAGTAAGTCGGTCAACTTGAAGGTTAGACTAAGTGCCAAAGACACAAAACACTTGAAAAGATCAGTTACCTTAGATCTGAGTACTTTTTGAGTCATGTCTGCTAATATTATGCCATATGAGACAGACATACATTATTTGAAGGCTTTTTTTAAAATAATTTGACATATTTGTATCCATCCAGCAACGATCTTGTAGATGAGACAATCAAAATCATCTTGTCTCCAGCCGCTTTTCTGGCTTGTGGGTCATGGGTCTGCTGGGGCCTATCCCAGCTGACTACGGGGGAGAGGCAGAGTACAACCCAGACAGGACGCCAGCTCATCTCAGGGCTTCCAGTGCAGTTTTATTTGCTAATGACAGAGCAATCAGCATTACATTATAACACTTTACTTATTTATCTTTGATGGAACATAATGTCCGCTTTTTTTACTAAAAAAAACAATGAACTTTAAGAATGCAATCGGTCTTTATGTTCACCAGATTTACTTAAAAAATGCAGTACATAATATCTGATGCATCAGCCCTCTAAAAAAAAATCAATGAAACTACACTATCTTGCAAGATGACTTAGTGAAGAAGCATGGAATTATGGGAATGTCTAGAAACTATAGCACATTTCCAACCCTTGTTATGTTAAATTGAGTATAATTTATACACAAAGCATAGGATACAAAAATTGATTATAATTGTGTTAAGGAGAAATATGTGTTAGCTGTCGACTATCTGCTATGAAGGCCAGGTGCACATACATATGGCGCATTACTATTTCAACAGTGGTGCTTTGCTGAGTGATGAGTAGGTGGTCCTTGTCTTGTCATCTCTGCAGCACCGTCACCACATTACTTATTGTACAGTTTTTAACTTTAGGTGGCTTTAACATACACATCTGCCAGCCTTTTCAGACATTTTTATGTTGTTTTATCAAAGGCTTGGGCTTGATCTGGGGCGTTCTGTTGGGTTTTTCTGTCTGTTAAAGGCTTTGAAACTTCTGTTGCCCTGATTAAGCTCTTTATTAATACAACTTGATTGATTGAATCCAGCAACACAATAAATTAAAGAATTTCACACACTTGACCAACTTTTGTGCAGTGGTCTCAATCCTGACATCTTGAAGACTTATCTGATCACAAAGCAGTTTTTTTTTGTTTTTTTTTCCCACAGTTTGGTATTACCCCATCAACCTGACTTGAAATCCTCATATCAAAGTCCTCCAAGAGACATTTACATATGTTACATATGTTACACATGTTAAGTAAAAAGGATATTGGCAGCAAATTACTCTTCCGCACCATGCATCGCATCAGCTGGTACTTTCAAATTATTTTTGTAATTTATAAACTGCTGTTAATTATGACATCAACAGCTTTAATTATTTTACCAAACATTGACAGAGTTATTGAGTATTTTTTATGCTTTATAGAACATGCTGTGGACCAACATTCATCCATCACAATAAACAACGTCAGGCTGAGTTCAAAGTTTCAACTCAAAAAATGTGCCAGTATTTATCCCTAATTTACGCCTGGCAATAATTTCAATCTCAAGATTTAATCCCTTTTGTTATATTAAAGCAATCTCTGTTCAATGTTTCCCTGAATCGCTCAATGATGTGATAGAGACAGTATATTTTAGCATATAGGCCAGTCCTATTCTGAAACCATGGGGCGGCAGTGGCTCAGTGGTGGAGTGGGTCGTCCAATGTTCCAAGGTCGGCGGTTCAATTCCCATTCCCGCCTAAAAACACCTGGAGTGTCAGCTGACAGTGGGAGGTGTCAGCTCACCTCCGGAGCACTGCAGAGGCGCCCTTGAGCAAGTCGCCGTCCCCTCTTACAAGCTGCTCATTTGGGCGCACCTCCCCCTGAATGAGTACAGGCCCCTTGTGTGTGTATTAGTGTGTTCAGGGTCTGTCCACACTATTATATATATATATATATATATATATATATATATATATATATGTGTGTGCATGTGACTTGACTAACCAGAGTGTGCCACTAATTTCCCTTCGGCGATTAATCAAGTATATATAAAAATAAATATATAATGGGTTGCAGAGAAAAGCACAGTGTAAGTAAAATAATAAACTGTGATTAAAAGATACTTTATTCACACCAGTAATATTTCTTTATTTTCTTCTAGAACAGACCTCTAAAAAGTGTTTGCAGTGAGAGGCAGTGCAGCGAGGTGCCGCCGTGGTGACTGGAAAGCTTCCAGTCATTCCGCTGGCCCTTGTTTCCATTATCTAACGGCCCAGGCTGCTATTATCATTCCTCCATAAGACTCTAATGAGAAGTGGGGGTAAAACCGACAAGAGGATAAGGTAGACCTACAAATCAACTACTCTAATCTGGAGCACTGGCACTGTTTTCTCATAAGATTATATAGGTCTTAGTGAGCAACTGAGTGAGTGAATAAATGAGTGGATGATTGTGTGAGTCAACGCATAGATCATTGTTTTGAAATTTATCTTTCATCATACTCTTCTTTAACAGGTCGAGATATAAAGCTCCTCTCTAGGTCATAAGGTTTATCATTTCAATAACAATGCCAATAAACAGCAGCCTGTGGCCTCGGAAGATGTCCAGTCTGCAAGGAGAAACACTGAGATGAACTCAATAGAGCTGCATTCAGAGGGAGAGACCCTCATTAAACAATGTAGCTAGCACTTTAACAAGGGTTCAATAAGAGTAGCCATTTTTTCTGGATACTTTCCAATTCTCTCCGATTTGTGTCTATTTGAACTAATCCAGCCTTAGGCTTCCCTGATATCCATCACCATACCCACTTCCCTTTGACCTACGTTCACACTCCATCTCAATGAGAGCAGGAATACGTTAAAGGAGAATGTATCCACCCCACCGTCAATGGCTGCCTTTCAGCTTCACTTGCACTGGTAGTATTGTCCCAGGGTGGGCTGCATATTTAGGCTCCTTCTAGGACTTCTAAAAACCTGATACCTGCCCACTGCACAGCAATGTGTCTGCTTATGTGGAGTACATGTGATGTGACCCCACCACTACCCTATGACGTATTACAACATATACTGCAGACTCTGTGTAGTCTGCTGCTGTGTAAGGTAGCAAGGGAGCAACCACAAAATGGTTTTGGGATAACATCCCAGTGTAAAGCCACACAGTCACAATAATTTCTTTAATAACAACTCTATAATATTCAGACTCTGCAAGAAAGCAGAGTTTCTTCTTTGTGCTTGACTTCACACATACAGCACGAATTATAAAACTCAGTGAAGTATTTGCACTTTGTTTGCTTTGCAGAAACGTAGTAACGATAATGGGTGTTTAAAAGCGGGTATACGTCTGACAGTGGGTTAATGGCGGTATAGTTGTGCATTGGTGACTTCAATTTTCCTTGACAGACCATTGTGGCTTTACGAAAACATATTATGATTCTAACTGGCATGTAAGTAAGCAAACTTTCATGATCCTGTTTGCACTCTAGTCCATGTGGAGCAATGAGAGTGAGAGAGGGAGAACCAACATTGGGCTGGGGATAGCTCTTTTAACACAATCTATTCCCTTTCTTCTCATTTTTTTTCTGACTGGCTGGGTCTAGTTTGTATGGCCTAGCTGGACTCCTTTTAATTCTGCGCCGCTTGTCCGCATGCCGAACTCTGTGCTCCAGCATCGCCTGTCACCCCATGAATAGCAAGCAGGCATACATACATGCACATAGTTCCATACACACGCGAAATTCAAGCTGGATCTCTCTACATAGCTGCATTAGGGTCAGTCTTTAAGCCTGGGAACTGATCCTTCTGTCTGAATATGCTTGTCCATATACTGAAAGGTAATACATTTAGAAGTACACCATGCGTTTAATTTAAGTGTTAATGTTCTTTAATAAGATAAAATGTTCATTGCTACCATCATACGTTTTCCACTGAAATTGTAACAGACAACAAATGTGATTCTCACCTTTGGGGTGGGGGAATGCTATCACTGGAAATGATGTTACTCAGTGCATGCTGTTCACGTAATTTTGATGTCAAAAAGTCCTGAATGAAAGTTATTAACCAGGTGTGGCACCACTGTGAGAGAAATGATTGAATGAAATTGCAAACAAAATTACTTGAATTTAAGATGATGGCAAAATACTTCATAACACACTAATGGTCTCACACATCTGACTGGAAGATGGGAGTCACTTGCAGTGTGAGACAGGAAAGCATTAATGCCTAGTGGGGTACATGACTCTGGTCACTTTGTCCAATCAAAATTTTGTCAGGGATCAGAGCTTGAGATTTTATACTACAAATTAAATTACAGAAAGTTAATCCCACTGATGTTCTTGTACTTTGAAATTTTGATGCTGGATCGAGGGAAAATCTCCACTTCTGTCCTCCTTGCTGATTACGATCCGGAAGGGGTAGATTGGTGCGAGAGTTAAGATGTAAATATAGGAATGGCCTTGTGCCAATAGAACAGCAATAAACCTTCTGCTTACTCAATAAATCGTGACTGGGCTAAAACAGGCTGGTATGTACTGTCTAACCAGCGCTATCTCTTCACCAAGTCACCACAGCAATTGCTGGGCTGTGGTAAGAATTTACAGTAGTACTCTGGACGACTGCTACTGTCCATTTAGACAAACAAAATGCCAAGTCTAAGTTTAATCCACTAACAGCTTGGACATTGTGCCTTCTGCAGTGTTGTCTTACAGTCACAATCCAGGTCTGGCATCCGTTGTGCTGTAGACTTGTCTACAAGTGGTCCCATTAAAGACATTAGGGAACAACTGCGCCCTAACCCTGTCAACATTTGAACCATTGTTCTACCCTCCTGGGGTGCCACAGCCAACAAATCCATGCAATAGAAAGCTACTGTCCAACTGAGTAACTCATGGTCTTGGTGGTATAGGAATCATGAAAAGTCAATGGAATGGAGAGACCTGAGGCTAAGAGAGACAGAGAATGTAGGAAGAAAAAGAAATAGCACTCTACTCACACAACTCAAGGGGGTCAAGTGCAGACACCTACTCAAGTAAAGTAGATAACGGTAATGGATGATGAGAGATGAGGAGAGAGGTTTCATGGGGAGTCATCTCCTTGTGATGAAACACACCTTACACTCTTGTATGCACTTTATCTTTTCAATTTGGCATGTAGAAAGCCAAGAATCCTTTAAAATGTGAAGATATACATTACAATAAACTGCACTCAGTATGGTCTAAGAAAAGAATTGCAATTGCAATTCCAATATGACTTGTTAAAAGCAGAATTTCAAAGTTTAATTTTTTAATTGTGTTTTCATGCAGTGAATATCCAATATATAAATGCTTTTCACATCGGACAAATGGTAATATTTACTGGCAAAGTACAGGTACACAAAATCCACATTTTATTGAAAAAGGTTTTCTCTTTCTCATTGAGGAAATTGCAGTATGCCCCTATAGTCACAGCCTGAACAACAACAACATCAACATCTAGCCACCTTGCCATTTTTTAATAGCCTCAAGCCATCCTGAATGTTTTTGCCGAGTGATGATTTTCTTTTTTTTTAAATAAACTTTTTTTTCTCAACATAGTTTCACTGCTATTTCAACATTTCTGCGTGGTGCAGAGCTTTTGATGGAAATAAAAAATATCTCATAGAGTATAAGCAGCCTGCAAAAGCTATCCAATCAATACACCAGGCATTGCCAAGGTATGAAAAAACAAAAATAGTTCGGAAGCTTTTTCACATACCATTAAATATGTTGATGTAGCGCATACTCACCGTGGCAGTGATGAGAGGACCATGGAGCTGTGCATATAGCAAGGCCTCGTTAACGTAGTCCCTAACCCCTAGCAAGGCTAGTTCCATGCTGTGGTGCCCAGCCATAGCGTGGGTCAGTTGCTCTACCAAGCTGGTGTATTTCCTCCAAGGTTGATCCAGTTCAGACACGCTGGCCAAGCAGCCTCGCATTACATTCAGACAGTAGCCCACACAAGGCTTTATCAACGTCAAGCCTCTGCAGTGGGAGCAGTACACCATTTTCATCAGGCTCTTCACACACTCTTTGCTAAGGCTGACATGTTCGGTGGCATTCATCACCTCCAGACCCTGCTCCAAGGCCAGACCAAGTTGTTGCCCAGCTCCTAGTGCCTCAGCCAGTTCTTGGGCCATGACGGCTGGATGAGGCCCAAAAGCGTTGACATCCTGTCTGATCATACGAAGACAGTCCCCCATGTTGCTTCCGATCATTATGTTGCCCTCAATGCCTGGATTGATGAGCCGAGTGTAGACGAGCGGGAATAAATTGTTGAAAAATTTATGAACTGACGCCTCCACGGAGATGTTGGCCCCACGTAGGTAGAGGGACAGCGAGGAGAACAGATGATTGACATGGGGTAAGGCATGGCGAGACAGAGACGAGTAGGTTCCCTCCATCAGAGAACTCAGGTGGCCCTGAGAGAAGGAGAGGAGATACTGGAACATGTCTGTAAGGGGAGCAAAAAAAAAAAGAAAAACAAAAGAAACAGTAATAAGAGTTTGGAAAGAAAGCTAAGGCAAGATTACAGTTAATATGAGAAGAATAAAAAAACTGATGACATGATCTACAAGCTGCAAATACGTCCAAACCCCAACTCCTAACCAGTGGAGTCTGGTACAGTATGTAGCGCTACGGTGGGCTGTGAAACAACCAAGTTTTAAGTTTCTTTCTAATGTGGTTGGGTAACATTGTGTTTGAAATAATTACCATACAATTTGTTCCTTACGTGGATAGAATGTCTCTATCCTCTTTCTCAATTTGTCCCGGGAGAGAGACAGAGAAAGAAAGACAGAGAGAAAGAAAAAAGTTTGAAAGGTTTCCTGTTATGATCAACAACTGCAATCAGAATGTATTTTTTTGGGTAGAATTGTTTATTCCAGATACTGCAAGGGTGTATGACGCACATGGTTCAACACACACACAAACACACACACACACACACACACACACACACACTCAAACACACACACGCACATAGAAAAACAGAGACCTAGACAACAGCTGTGTCATCCAGTTCTTAAGTCATTATGTCATTTTCCTAATGAGAATGTGAAGTGCCACGTCTTGTGAAGCAAAGTGTTATTGCTCTGCGCTCTGACAAAGTCGAGCAGCAGGCCGTGTGCCAGCAGAGAGGAGGGAAATAGGAATGACATTTGAAAAACAGCCCCACTATATTGCCAATTCATTGTATTTTTTTTCTTTTGTAATAATTTACCACTTTGAGTATCCATATTTCACTGCTCACTGATATGGTTTATTGTTGAGTAACTACACTGTGCTATTCAGTAACTAATAGAGATGTATGCAAATGCCAGTTTGACAAAAAACAAAACGGGAAAACGGATGGTCTTCAACATTAAAACACATCAGGTCATGTCCATCATACAGCCTTGCTTATCCCTTCTATGTCCTTCACCACTTATCCACTTAATCTTGTAACCAGTGACTGTCCATGCATTCTCCACTGTATGCACGCATGTGTGTGTGTTGCTTGTATCTGTGTGTGTGTGTTTGTGTATGCGTGTCCTGGACACCACGCTCTCCTCTGGGGTGTGATGTCATCTTAAAAACATGCCAGGACATGAAGGAGGAGTAGCAACTGTACAGAAATTGAGACAGGAGAATGAGGGTGCCAACTCACCCCCACCAGGCCAAGCATACACACACACACACACACACACACACACACACACACACACACGTACACACACACACACACAACAGACAAAAAGTAAGTGTAAGTTCACCGTGAATGTCAAGTCTACTTATAGAAACCACGTATTTAATAATGTTCTGGGCGTGAATTCTTTCAAAATCTGTTTGGATGATGATTATGAATTCATTCATAAAAGAACCTGGCAAATCCATCACACAATAGTGATTGTTTCCAAATGAGTATGTCTGTGTTTGTGTGTCTGCCTGTGTGTGTCCAGCCCCTCCCAGCTCACAGACAGAAGGATAACAACAGCCATGTCCTCCTCAACAGCTGCACTAATATGAACGCCGTTGGTGACACGCGGGGACTCCCCGACGGTTATTAAAGGCAAAACTCATTTGTAATGCAAGAGAAAGCACCACCATCATGATCAGAGCTGCTCCTGCACTTTATTGTTTGTCTTCTAGTTCAGCTAGCTGCACTCTTGCAGCATACCCCAGATCAACATGCACTTAGGCACCTAGCACAGTCAAAACAGTATCACACAACAAGGTCCTCTGACCACAGTCTGCTAGGCCTTGATAGTATGCAGAACTGGGCCATCTCTGAGCTGAACGAGCCAATTATACGTAATCCTAGTATGATCCCAAAGGATGGCATGTCAGCTACACTGAACAAGGGAAAAAAAACAGATCATCCTTCACACCAATGGATGGGATAAGAACTGGATCTGCTGATGGAATCATCTGTAGGTGACTTGATCAATTATCCTTGTAACACCGGGTGCAGTTTACAGAGTTGATTATGCCGAATCTCAGCTTGGAGAGCTGAGAATTTAAAACATAGAATTTTAAATTTTAAAAAATAGGGAACTCTGTTGTTTTGGGGGTCTTCAACAGAATTTGACTGCTATATAAGATCAAACAAAAGGATGACCTCACTGATTAGATGATGATATACTGAAGGATCATTTTGGAATCCCATCTTAAAACATCTAAGGCAAAACATTGAAGGCAAATGTTCATTCATTCATTCATTTTCCCTAACCGCTTCATCAGCTTGCCCGGGTCGCGGGAAGCTGGAGCCTATCCCAACTGTTTTGGGGCGGGAGGCAGGGGAAACTGCGGGCGTGACGCCACTGCACCGCAGAACCACACAGAGACATACAAACACGCGCACACACACACACACACACACACACACACACACACACACACACACACACACACACACACACTTCTACGGGCAATTTGGAACGGCCAATTAACCTGAAGTGCATGTTTTTGGAGGCGGGAGGAAGCCGGAGAACCCAGAGAGAACCCACGCAGACACGGGGAGAACATGTAAACGCGGCACAGAGCGGGACTCAAACCCGGAACCACCTTGCTGTGCGGTGACAGCGCTACTCACTGTGCCACCATGACACCCAAATGTTATTTTTTTTAAATTGATAAGATATAACTTACATTGTATGACTGACTGATAACTCTCACATCTGCCCTCTGGGTCTGTGAGCTTTGTCCCAGTTGCTTCAAGTGGAAACTCTGAAGTTCTGTAAAATGTCATGTGTGGCAGCTTTCTCTGAGGAAAATCTTTTAAGTCGTGTTTCAAGACTTTATTTGATCATTAATATGAAGGCCCTTCTAAGGATTACGTTTTGGATATTAGTGTAGAAACTTACATTGCATTGAACTGTCTATATATATAGATTAACCATGAACATACAACTAAATTTAAACTTGTAGTCTATGCATAAGACTAAAAAGCTGACAGACAAGCTTTTGACTGCAAAATTAAGGGTGAGACGAAGGCGAGTTTGACTGTTGGTAGGAAGAAGTTAGACCGACATTCAGAGATGTTCGGCTAGAAACAGACTGAGGGGCAACAAAATTGAAGGGAATGAGCAAAAAATAGCATTGGATTGGCAGAGGAGTGATAGTTTCAGTTCCACATCAGTGTCTCTTAAGCCTGTGGGGGCTGCGGAGTCAGTGCCAGTGTGAGGTCTTCTTGCTTGTAAGTCAGACCGCAAGGTTCAACAGCCATGAGAAATTTATACCACAAGATGATGTACCCACAGGCTAAGGCTACATGACATTACATAATGTTATTATAAAATTACTATGCTCAGATACACCGTGGTTTAATATTACTCTCTGCAGGACATGGTAGGGGCAAAACAAAATTTTACTAGTCAACCGAAAAAGCCAAGAAAATTGTCAAGAAGACGAAAGAATAGTTTTAGCTTTTTAATTGGAACTGGAGGAAATTCAAACATTCAAAAGGTTTGATTGATATCCTTTAATCCTCTAAATATGTACTTGTTAAAAAAAGCTAATGTTTTGTTTGCAATGCTTGTGAGAGAACATTGGAGGAACGGAAAGAGGCAATTGAACTTTTGAGCAAGGAAAAACTACTGTACAACTGGATTCCTGACATCTGGATCCAGTTGGCCCCGTGGTCCAGAGCAGTACCAGGACTTTTACTTCAAACATGTCTTTTTCTGAAAGCAGAGAAATGGGGGAAGAGTCGGCCTTACTTGTTGTCCACATTTTCATTCATTCAGCATCAGTTATTTTTTGTTCTCCATCATGTTCTCTTCCAAAATTAAATGTATCCTGGTTGCCATTCTGTGATAAATCAAAAGCAATTGCTGTGTTTCATTCTGCACTTTCCTCCACCGGGAAATAGGGTGATAACAACAAAAAGAAAGCAACTGTTTTAAGTCCTAATTACCCTGGTATAATAGTCAATTGGGTTTGGTTTCTCTGTCTGACCACTGTGGCTGAATCTGGATTTGACCGCAATCCATTCAGTCGTACAATCATGGGTGGCTATCATTACCATGTTACCCTCAGCAAGCTTCTTGTGAAATTATGTCTGGTTGGATTGAGGTTATTTTGCATGAAGTAATTATCTTTAACTTCCACTGAAGTCAAAATTTTAGAACACATAATTGTCAAGCTAACTATACAGGAGTAAATGAACAGGCCTGCTTTGTTTGTGGCTCTGAGGGGGCAATCAGACATGGTCTCTGCTCGAAATAAACAAGGTCTTAGATTAAAAAGCAGTAGAGGAGGCCTTTGTCCTGCATTGACCCAAACTCAAGATATATGTGTCTGGGAAATTAGGCCATATCCTTCCCCAATGCTGTGGCAAGGACGCAGCATGAGATCACTGGGTTTAATCATAAGAAGTTATTCCCCTTTTACTTTCTGCAGGACAAACTTTAGCATCAGCATCAGACCGAAGTTAACTCAGGATTTGCAGAAACAACACTTTTAAACTTATTTTTAAGTGCACTCACATTGTAACTAGAAAAACATGATAAACTTTACCAGTAGCAATCTAACTGGGAGAGACTGTCAAGCAAAACACCAACACGAATCAATAGAAAAGCAAGAAAGAGAGACGAAAAAAGTCATGTTCATAACACCATTCTGTCACTCCTGTAGTATTGTATGTCAGTGATTATTCTACTGCATTTCTCAGTTAGTTCCTAACTTTTAAAAAATGTGTCCCGATTGAAATCTATGCCCACATTATGTCAAAATATCACACCTTTTCCTTCCTTTTGACCCTGCTGATTCACCACTGTCATTACTTGTACTAATGATATATAGGCAAAAAAAAATCAGATGATGCCACATTAAACATTCTTTGAAACTAAAGAGAATAGCAGGGTTGAATAAGCTTGAATAATCAACCCTTTGCATAAACAGGATGAATAGAATTTGTGTTATAAGTGAGATAGTTGGAAGTCTCTCTATATGATTTCTGTATAGTACGTGTGTATGGACATTTAGAGGTGGGTATATAAGTGGATGTTCATGTATACTACAGTAAAACCCAGCAATATTGTGATGATGAAGTAGGGGACACTGTTCTCACATCATGGAGCTTTAGGCCTCTCCTATCGCTGCAATCAGTCCCAAATGGACCTGACCAACCATCTTCACAGGCAAAGCATTTTAATCCTACCAGACGCTTGGGTTTCACACAGGTCACCACACAGATATATGACATAGTGACACGTGTAGATTACATATCCTTGTTTTAATTAGTAGAAATACTGTGCATAGGGCCATCTCCCACTCTGGACCAGTCATCTTGGGTTACATGGGAGAGCACGATGTCATACAATCTCTTTGCCTCTAACCTTTCAGCAAACCATTTAATGGTAATAAACTATTAATAAACTGATGAAGCAATCTGAAGCAATCAACAAAAAAGCTGGACAAGAAGTGCAGAAATCTTGTTTGAGCAATTCAACCTGCATATATTATGAAACTGCCCTTTTTCCAAAATGGCTGTGACACAAGCCCCTAAAAACACCCACATATGAAATCTTACAAGTGTGTCCACATATTTCTAAAATCTCTTCACCCAAATCTTAATTTGCTTGGGTAACAGGTGGGATAATAAGTTTAAGGAGTAGATACTAGATTAGAAGGCAAGTTCTCAATCTCTCCATCAGCATTCTTGTAATTAAAAAGGCAGCCAAGCTCTATCAAAACCCTGAAACACAAACAATTCCACAGATGCCAGGGGCATTTGGGGTGCTGTAATGTGATTGAGGGCGGGCAGGAGGGCTCTCTGCTTGGGTAAAAGTAGGGAAACATGATCGAAGGCAGGGGAACGACCAGACGAGAGAAAGACAGCGACAGAGGAGACTGAGTACAGGGGCAGTGTGTGAGGGGGCTGAGGGAAGGGTTGTTCAAATGGCTTGTGCTCTAAAGGGCAGATATGGACGGGCAGTCTGAGGGCAGAATGTTGACAGACTGATGGACAGCACCTCTGGTCTTAAGCATTAAGAGGGCCACAGCCTATAGAGACTGTCCTATTTCTCTTTTTTGTTTACCGATATATAAATCACTGTGTCCCTTTTGGTTTACTACTGCTGGCAAAAAAACATTTTCACTCAGTATAATTGAAGTATAATTCACTTTTGCAAGTTACGTAAGCAGAAATAACTCATGACTCTTGAATGCAGAATGAGATAAGGTAATATTCTTTCTACTTTATAGGGACAGCTACATACATGTTTTGTCCTAGAGATTCAGCTGTGAAACACTGTTTTGATCTAATTCAGACTGAGGCATTGTATCCAAAAAACGGAACATAAATAATGAAAAATATGTGCTTTTCGTGAAAAAAAAACAACTAAACACTCAAAACTATTTATCACAAGAAAAAATAAAAAAGAGGTTCCAGATTGTCAAGAAAACACTGAGGCAAACATGGGACTAACAAGAAACAGACGCTCAGACGGATTCTGAGGTGTGAATGGAATCCAAGATGAAAGGGAGTCTAATGAAGATTTTTTTTTTTATTTTCTAAGCAGGTGTTTTGATTTTTCAGCTCCATTAACAAGTACAGAAGGTCACATGAATTTTTTCAATTATAGGCCAAAGCTACTGTTTGATGAATTCTAAGCCCTTGTACCTCATGCCATTATAACATAACTCAAAAGACTTAAAGGAATAAAAGGAACGGAATAAATATTCAAGATGAATGTGCAAATATATTTGTCAAGGACCAACTGCATTGTTTTACTGAAAACACACGAAGATTAAGTTTGTTGGCAGACTCCAGACTGGATTAATGTTGTGGATGATTTAGGAGTAGAAGAATACAAACCCACTTTTATTATGGTGGACTGTACAACAGATATCATAATCCTTCAGTGATCAAACTCAGCCGGGCAGGGTCAGAACAACATTTTCTTTACATATCCAGTTCTCTTATTTATTGTAGCTTCTCATCTGGACTAAAAAGCATAAATGATTGGAGGATCAGTTTGAATTCCACTGTGGGGACTCGTTAATGGCACATTAGGAGCAGTTGAGCAGCACAGGAAGCAGATGACTGTCCAACACAGGGTGTAATGAGAAAAATGAGTTCACTCCAGTGTGTCTATGTGAACGATAGCCAATTCCAAACTACTTTGGGCTTAAACAACAGAGTGAGTCACAAAACGGGGACATGTACATCTCAATGCTCTTGCAATTATGCATCAAAATCACGCATTAAGCACACACCCCAATCTCCCATAGGTGTTCCATGAAAGCGCTGCTCCCTTACTGACATGCAACTCTTGTAAATTTACAATGTCCAACCCCTTCGTGCTCTGCAAAATATCTTACTCCATGATTAATGGTGGACTTAGACCAAAGTCTACCATTAACTCTGTCCTGTTCTCAATAACCCTTTTCATTAATGTAAAAAAATGCAGATGTGTGAAAGAACTCCCATAAAAGGAACCAGTCGTCTGATTTCTAGATTTCTTTGTAAAGTAGTTTTGACTGTAAGTTGCTCTCTGTGGACATCTGTGCACACACCATATCTCAAATGTATACACAGACACAGGCACACACAAAAGACACATACTCATATATTTTATGACTTGTGGGGATAAGTCTGGGAATGACGGGCGCAGCGGAGTCAGACAGGACACAGGAAAAGGCCAAGCTGGACCAATCAGCAGCAGCAGAGCACAAATCCCATCAGTCCGTGAGACAGATTGTTTTCCAAAAAAGCCAAATTCTCCTGGACAGAAAAGACATCTCATGAGGCACGGCTTTGTCTGACATTTCCTTGACATCAAGCTTATTGTGCTCATGCGATCATAGTGAGACTGATGAAGCTTAGTCTACACCAGGCATGTTTGTTTAGTCTTCCTTAAAGACAGCGTCAGAAATAATACATACTGTATAAAGTCATATCAGAAAAATCTGACTGCTATGGCGAGAAATAAACGAATATTTATCTCTGTTTCATTTCCTGCAAATTATGACTGAGGAGGCTGGCAGGAAGCTAATCCATACAGACCTCATGTTTGTTTGGGCATCAGATGTAATATTGAGGAGCATGGATGTTTGGTGAACAAGACTGAGGCAGTTGTGGAGGAGAATAACAATGATGAAGAAAAACGAAAGGAAACTTTAAGGGTGGAGAGGGAAAAAATGTTGCATTTATGATTTAATTATGTGGTGCATATTATTGGCAGCTGGGGTATCTGTGAGGCACAAGAGTTCCCTGCAAATGCACATGCAACATCAGGCTAGCAGCTGGCCCCGTGCCTACCTAGACCCAGCATACTTTCGTCAAAGCAACCGCTGCTGACAATGTATGGCCCACAGATGGAGAGACACCCAAGAGGAAAGAGTGGGAAGTATGAGAAAGCCGCAGTATGCAGTGAATCTCGCAGGGCAAAGACCTCAACAGTCTTTAAAGTCTAACCACAACACACATACCTAAACCACATTCAAACACACCTGAGCACACTTTCACTGAAACTTTAACAATCACACTGCCTTCTATCTCATTTTCAACTCTCTAAGTCCGACTCCCCACTCCTTCTGGTATCTCACCCTATGCATGCTGAGGTGAGAGGGGCAGATGAAAAGCAGAGTTAATTAGGGAAGCTTTGGGTGTGATTTTATTACAGTGAGAAGCTTTAAGCCTCCTGCCACTTTTCCCCCCATTCCCTTTGTTCTTTCCCTCTTTTTTCTATACATGCCAGAGTCGTGCAGACTGTGAGGAAAACGCATCCTGCCCTTATATGTCATGCCGACTCAGGAGGCTTGAAGGCATAATTAAAACACAAACACATTCACACTCTCACGTTCAGCTAGGCATCATCTGTATTCCCTCCTCTATTAGAACCATAAACACATTTCCCCTCCACCCTGTAAGATTAAACGAGACATGTAGAGATGGATTCCGGATATCCTCCCTAATTTGAACATGAGCTCATGGTGCGGCGCAATGTCTTCCTGTGTCCAAGCATCAGCCTCTAGAGCAATAACGCTGTCGGTCAAAACATCTGCGGAGAAAAATACATGCAGTCATTAAGAAGGATGGGGGGAAAAAATGATGTGAGTGAGGAGGGGCTAAAAAGATCACAGGGAAAATGTAGAGCGATGGCATTATGGATAGAAAGACACAAAATGTAAGTGATTTATCATTCCTGTTGCTTACACACACATGCCAACACTCATAACACATTACTCGTCACGACCTAATGAAAAATGACAGTTGCTTCTGCTCAAGCTATGTTCTTTAGCCACCCAAGATAATCCTGACAGTCAAAATGGAAAATTTCATCTGGGGTTGGTTTCCAAACGAAAAGGTTGTGGGAGTGATATCCTTGTCTGTCTGTCTCAGACATAAGGATGCAAAAGCAACAGACGTGGAAAAAAAAAAGCTTTCTGCTGCCACTAAGCAAGCTAAGGGGGAGGGAGGGAAGATCCCACGGATGACAGAGATGGTTTCAGTTGATTGAATTCAACTACCTGTGAAATCAAATACAAGCTGGGACAGAGCAACAAACAAACAACCCTGATTTCTCTGATTCTTCTGATATCAGCATCAAATGCTTTCAAGTCATTCTACACCTACTTATGGTTGTAATTTTGATTATCAAAACTCTCATTATCATTCAGTCTTCAGGGACACGGCAGTCTATGGAGTTCTTAGAAGGCAAGACTTCCTTCTCTGTCTCTTCTTGCTGTTCCTTCTGCATCTTCTTTGAAGGGCACCTTGGGTTTAAAGTGTGAAACATATTTGACGATGACAGCGAGTATCTGGGCCAGGAGACATTCTCTGAAGAGAATGTCTCGGCTCCAGTAAGGAGAACTCGAGCTCTGAGATGGTCATGCTGACTTGCATGGTGTGA
The DNA here is from genome assembly GCA_013358685.1 of Antennarius maculatus. Classification (NCBI taxonomy): domain Eukaryota; kingdom Metazoa; phylum Chordata; class Actinopteri; order Lophiiformes; family Antennariidae; genus Antennarius; species Antennarius maculatus. Next base: position 7,267,106 of record CM023619.1, on the reverse strand, counting down.
TAAATGTTGTGCATGCTTGTGCCTTTGGTATACACACACAATTAATGATCAAGATGTGTATGTAGGTGTAGAAAATGTTCAACAACCCATATCATACACACACACACACACACACACACACACACACACACACATACACACACACAGACACATCCAAGCTCACATATAAACATAGATGTCACGGCCTTAAACTGGCGTCCACGTCAGCCTCATATCGGTGACACCAGTGATTGAAAGTGTCAGCATTTTCTTGAGATCTGTTCTCCAGCAGTGTGGACCCAGATACTTACTCTCTTGCTCATCACCTCTTCCTGTCATACATGTGTACAAACAAGCACGTTAGATTGCATGAGTGCATGGATTCAGCAAGGGATTTGGATGAAAGCTTATTAGAACTGGCTAAAATGTAGACTTTTATCAAACAATTAGAAGTTAAATAGTATAATTTATGGTATACATAAGGAAAAACAAAAAAGCGAATAAAAAAATGTTTAAAAAAATTAACAAGCATCAACGTAAAGCGTCACAGAACTTGCCAAGTGCATTGTTACCTCCACTTTTGATGATTTTTTACTTAAAAGGTACATTAAAACAACCTACCCTCATCGGCACAATATTTGTTGTTACCGATACTTTTGACTCTTCACTGCCCTCTTGGAGTTGCATTAATGTCAACATACAGGAAGTTCAGACTTATGTACAGTAGGTGTTGACAAATACAAATGTATCCATTTAAGTATATAGTAGGAGCAGAAATACTTTTGACACTGCAACCATCAAGCCCAAACAATTAGGAGAGTTGAATGTTCAGCGGTAGCAGGGAAGATGGCGGCGAGGATACACAATTGAGGACATGTGGTCTGTATTTACGGGGTCATACTCATGACATGACAACTCCTACATGTTACAAAGCACAGTAGGGCATTTAGGGCTGTTCAAACAATGGCAAGCCAAAGAAAACACAAGGACACACATGCGAACACACACACAATCTCGTACAAGTGCACAATTTTCTTTGTGATGTCGTTTTGGTCAGTCCATTGCAGCAAGCAGGAGGGATCATGATTTAAAACCATAAAGTGACACACCAGTCTCGCTTTTCCTTGAGGTATACAGTTAGACTTAAATGACAGAATGATGGAAACAGTGCAGGAGTAAAGGAGTAAATGCAGATTAGCAGGAGATGAGTCTTGAACAAGCATGCAACTGGCTGTGTCTTAACTGCATGCAGTGCTTCAGAAACACGCAAATAAAACAGCATGAAAGAAGAAAACTTCCCACAAACAATTCTCCACCGGCCTGTGTGTGTGAATAACAACACCGGCAGTATCAGCCAAACACATATTATAATTACTTCATGTGGTATATGACCCTCTTGCTAGTTCACATTCCGCTTGAGGCATTCAGAAAGCACAGAGACTGTCCTTAGAAGGCCTTGCAAATCGAGAGCAAGTGACATCATGACTTTCAACGCCACCATATTCCACTTTGTATTGTTATTGCATTGTTTTTCTCCATCTCAGCCATTTCTGGACATGTGGAACACCTGACCTTCATTCTCCAGACATGAGAGGCATTAGGTAAGAAGGGAACAATCTTAATGATGATGAGACTGACTCCCAGGAACACTGCTCAAACACAGTAACTTTCAGTCATGCATAAAACAACTGTATGGGCTTATCTCCAGCTCTCTGTCTTTACCCGTGTAGAAATACGTTTGAAAGAAACACGGTGGTGTGGTGATGTGGTACATTGAACACCATGACAGTAATATATTCTGTTCAGATGACATTTACAACTTAACATTACAGGAATCATTTCCAAATCTGTGTCTGAAAATGAGAAATTCTCCATGAGAGTTCCTTAAATACATTTATGCTCTCCCTTCTTTTGCATATGATGTGGTTTTCCGTATTGGACAGCGAGACCAGTGCATCCATCATTATATGGGCCCTGGCCAACATGGCGTCTCAGCACACCATTGTCTTGTAAAAGTAATTATATGGAACCAAAAACTTATAACACAGCATCCAAAGCATGTCTCCCACCCTCAGACACTGTTTTTGAGGTTTTCAGGAGGAAAAAAAATTATCAGTTTCCGAAACTTCGACATTTAAAAGACACTGCAATTACTAGAAAAAGAAGAGGGACAAGATTGGGCAAGTGGTGCACTGCAAGATTTACTTGGGTGCAGTACAAAACCCTTTGGCAGGCAAGGCCTCTCTGAATCAGTCTTTGTATCTGCAGCAGACTCTTGTTTATGTGAAATTCAAACATCTGAACTGACCAGGCTACCAAAGAAGCAATGCAATGGAATAAAAAGAAACCGCGTAAAAATAAACGGGACGCAAACACACAAAAATAATTCCCATGCGCAGGTTGTTTACAACTGATTTTGTCATGGCTATCACAAACTCACCATACTGTGAGGAAGATCAGATAATGACAAAGGAGACAACTTTCATTCATTGATTCATTTTCCTGAACGCTTCATCCGCTTGGGCGGGTCGCGGGTAGCCGGAGTCAATCCCAGCCAGCATAGGGCGTGAGGCGGGGCAAACTCTGGGTGCGACGCCAGTGCACCGCCGAGCAGACAACTTTCACTATACATTAAAGCTGAAGAAAAGGACCTCTGTACACTCGACTTCCAGTTTACCCTGACTGATCATTCTCTGCAGTCCTTTTGCTGCCAAACCCACAGAAGAAGGGAAGAGGAGGGGGGATTGAAGCCTTGCCCATTTTTCTGAGTTGCACACATCGTTGTATGTAAGCTATCCAGAAGTACAAACTTTTTTCGCCAAACACTTTTTTCGTCAACCACAAATAAAGATTTTTGGTCAGCCAGCACCCCAAAACATTTTTTTTCTTTTTTTACTGAATCCGGATTCAAGTTTCGAGTTCATGTCAAACTTTTAATTAAATAATGAGGGGCATGAGGTCCAGTGCAGCAGTACTTGACTCACTGAACTGAAGCATCTCATTCCCATCGATCAATAACACAGCGGCTCAGGATAATCTTACCTAAACCAAGATTGCCGCACCCCCTCCATTTTATTATTTTTTTTGCCCCAGCACTTACCATGGAAGGCATCTGAGTGGCCAGAGAGAAGGTGCTCCAGCTCATAGCTGTATGAGTGAATGTCATGGAGGGTTTCTCTTTTGACGGCAAACTGATAGCTCTCCTCCGTCTTGCGGGTGCAGCAGGATGGACCCTGGTGCTTGCAGACTAACAGATCCACATCTGGGAAAACAAAGTAGAAATGGACGTGCGTTAGTTTTATTTCTCATCAGCAGTTATTTATCTTATTTCAAACTTATGGTAACACATCGTGGAACATGTCCGGTAACATGGACATGTGGGAGAATTGAGGTATCTCTGTAGGGATGAGTTAACACCTTTTGCAAAATACCTGAATACAAAGAAAAATGTATACCATTTATTTGTAGAATACAAATACAGAACATATATGTCAATCTATGTGCTGTGCATATATGCAGTATATTGTTATTTGTTCAGTGTGCTGAATATCCACATAGAAAGATCATAATTCCACTGGGAGACAGGAGGCTCCACGGGAGGGTGAGAAAGTAGTCCAGGAATTCATCTATATTTCCTGCTATAAATAAGGTCGCTGCTAAATACATAAATATTTTAGACTTATATGACCATGCTCACATTATTAAGACATGCATTTTTGCATGCATATAAACGTATGTCCCATGAGAACACAAAGCATACACGCACAATTGTGCAAATGTGCAAAATGTACTGTACAACACGCATGCAAACACCCACAACTACAGTATTCTGTCTTAATATTACAGCGTGTAAGAAACCACATGAAGGCAATGATCTCACTGTAAATACTGTGATCCAACCAGCAGCTCAATCAGGCACTATTACATCAGCTAGACCAGAACCCTCACTGTCATGCCAGTGTCATCTGCTCCTCAGCAACATAAACGCTGTCATGTTATCACTGAGACTGGTCACAATTACACAATTAGCAAGGACTTGAGAAAATGGCCTTTCACACACATTTCCTTGCATGGGGACTGAGACAATGACACATTTTGGTGGTAGTGGGCCAGAGGTGGGGGTGGAGATGGGGGGGGCCTGTTGGGACAATCAGATTTGAGGGGGTTTGGGGGCGGGGGGTGGCTGGAGGCAGGTGTTGTAACCAGAGCCTAAAGCATGGCCTTAGGACAGACCGCAAGACTAGTGCCTCACTGTCCAAATCCCTCAATGAAACACAATAGGGTTGCATTCTCAATCCCTCTTTCCCTTTCTGCTCCCTCTCTCCCTTTTGCCTGGCATATCCTAGTGAGGCCTGGGTGTCTCTTAATTACCCAGTGAGGCTCCATTTGTCCCCATCCCAGAGCCAGACGAGTGAAGTCATAACTGGCCGTCTTGCCCCCTCCAGCTCATTATCTCCATCTACATAGCAGCCCACTCTCCTTATATTGACATGATAGGATCTCTGTTGACACCAGTATTTGTGCTGCTAGTTTCGTTGTTTACCTGGATTCTTAACATATAATGTTAGCATGACCAATTCTGAAAAAACAAGGCTTACTATTAGGCTACTATTATTTGTTGTGTGATTGCATCTTCTAATTTCTATACCTCCAATTATACTTGATTTTTATGCTTTCAGTCTTTTAAACATCGCTGGCAGGCTACATTAATCTTTACCTCAAGTATTTTACCATGAAATAGTGAATACACTAAAAATGGATCTCTTTTAATTTATTTTGGTGTCCAAAATACTCTTCAGTAACCCAAAGAAATCAGATATTTTCACTATTTGTTCCGGCAGCTGAACAGCAATTTGCATTCTCAAATTTTATTCATCAAAGAAAACAGGCAGGTCCTCATTATTGTAGACTTGGAGGCAAACTCTTAGAAAAATGCATCAACCAGTTGAGATAGACAACCTGATCGACTTACTGTTAGCCACCAAAAGAAAGAAAGAGTGACTACGGCTGTTAAAGCCACCACTGCAATCAGGATACTAGACCACTTTCGGGAATCATTAGAGCCCATGTCACTGCTTGCAAGCCTATTCTTTTGTAACTCTCTAATTTTACTGATTTCACTTTAATCACTGATGCCTAAGGAATTAAATATATACGAAAGAATCGGGGGCGTCACGGTGGTGCAGTGGGTAGCGCTGTCGCCGCACAACAAAGCGGTTCCAGGTTCGAGTCCAGCTCTGTGCGGAGTTTGCATGTTCTCCCCGTGTCTGCGTGGGTGTGAGTGTCTGCGTACATGGTTCACTGTATGACTCCTCAGTGCACTGGCGTTGTGCCCGGAGCTTACCCCTCCTCACGCTCTCACTCAAACTCTTACAAATGAATTGGGGCTTAAAACTCAGCAACAAATTTTACAATTTTTTTCAAATTTTAATGGGGGGGGCAACATGGCTGACATCAATACAACCTTCAAAGCAATTCTTGCTTTGAAGGTATGCCTGCATAGATATGACTTTATATATTGGCTTGTTTTCTTTCAAACAAAATGTTTTCGTTTACATTCACATCACAGCCTTAAAGCCACAACTAAGCGACACCGTCTGGGTCGTCTTCTCTGATCTCAGCCATGGAATATTGAACAACTTTATTTTACTAACAAATTCAGATCATTCTACAACACCTGAGACTTGAGCTGTGTGAAATCTATTTGTGGTCCCTAATCAGCAACACATGTGCTTTTAATTAATGTTTTATTTATAACATGGAAATTATCATAATGATGCAATTTTCATACGTGATTTTGTTTACTATTTCTGTAGGAAATCTACAGATTAGTTTTCTCCTTTTGAATTGTTCCTTTATCTAAAAACTGCAGTTGTACATCTAATTTCAAATAGTTTAATCTGACTTAAAATGCTATCTGAAGACTTGTGTTAATTGTGTCCTACTCATTCTGCCTGACTGAAGTACCCCTTAAAAAGTTGAAACCCCTGATAACTCAAATGTCAATGTTAATACGTTTCGCTACATTAGAAGAGCAGAATTATACCACTAAGAATTTTGTTGTGTTATTACTAACTGTTTTAAGTACACATTCATAAAATTTGTCACTCACATCTCCTCAATGCACTGTAGTATGGAAACTTCTCATTGATTTGGAATGTGTGGATCCTCAGGTTTCTTTTTAAGTTTGACGATTAACTGAGTATAAAGTATATTTACTCCAAACAGATACTGTTTTCTGAGGTCTACATTGAAAGAAAACAAACCTCAAAGGGTCATTACTGTGGACCTGCATTTTTGGACAAGTTTGAAACTTAATTTGAATTGTTTAGATTTCTCCGGAGTCCAGACATTAGAGGGAAGTCTTGTGGCCAGAGGGACACTGACCTGGTAAAGCAGCAAAATATCAGAGGATGCTCATCTTAATTTAACATTCAAGATGGTCTGATGAATGTTAGTTGTCAGAAACTCATCAGCTGTCATGTCAGATTTTTATTCTTTCACCATAAGAAAGTTAATCCTTTTCTAGATATGCAGCAATTTAAAATTACAATTGTAAAATTGCTCCACCTTTACCACGTTGGAAAGCAAGGGAAGAAAAGCAACATGAGCTGCCAAAGAAGTTGTGCACAGACTGACTGACTGGAATAATCAGCTTCAGACTGGGGTAACTCTGGTAGGGGTGGAATTTTCTGGATGCAAAGAAGGACAAGCATTTCACGCATTCAGCACTGCAATAATCAGAGGAGCGGCTTTTCACCGTAGGATTCTGTCAGAGATTATTTTATTCGCCAGTGTATTTTCTTTTGAAGGATTTCGTTTTCTTGAAAGTGTCCAAACTGTAGATATTCCTGTGTGATCTTCAAATTAAGACTAAAGTAGGAGGTTAGCATGGGGCCAGGAACAGACACTCAATCATTAGTGTCTCTGGAGAAGAGGTTTGCACCATGTGATATTCTCTCAGAGAGAGAAAAAAAACTAATAACAGCAGCCAATCGAATGTCATGTTGAAACATGGAAACTGATTTTTGGATGCAAAGATAGGTGATAACAAACTTGCCATGTTTTTGCTGAAATAGTTGTTCAAGACCAAATAAATATGGCAGCAGAGTGATATCTTAAAACCCTTTCTACAAATGAAAGCCTGTCTGTGAACAGCACTGGAGGCCTTCTGCTTTCCAGAAAAAACTGTCTATAAAGGTCAACATCAGCAGCCTTTTGTAATCTCAATATGGAGCATTTGGCTGTGTACCACAGTTCCAAAGTGGTCGTCAATCTTTCAAATAATCACTAAATAAGCAAAATAACAGTTATGATCCAAATTTCTTTGATGCTGAATCTGGCACAGAAATAAAGTCGCTTTTTTCAAAGTGTGACCTCAGTAACAGTCTGTCTACAAAGAAACTATTCTGGCCTTAGATCATATAATAGAGATATATTAATACATTATCTATATTTTTAATTATTACATTACAAGAGATTTTAAGCCATAAACACACGACGGAAGATGTTTTGTAACTTTCCTACTAACTGGGAACAGGAGCTATCGTTTTGTTTTTGTGAGGTGGGGGTTGCAAAACATTCTAGGGAAAGTGTCTTCACAAGAAAAACTGGATAAAATATCTGTCTGTAAATGTGCAATCATTTTGCATAAGAACATATCCAGCTGGCTCTGACGCTCCCTGCTGCCACACTCCTAGTGCTCGGTGAGAAATCTGTTCACCTTACATGAATGAAACGCAGCACTGTGTTGCAAAACAAACATCAGATTATGAACGGCTGAAATTCTGCCACTTCAAATTTCAAGAGTTGCTTTTGTTGGCATTCGATCTGAGGACTGAAGCAGAGTAGCATAATTGTACACACACAAACACACACACGCACACACACACACACACACGCACACAAACACACACATACACACGCATACACATAGACACACATACACACACACAAAATTATATATATATATGTGTGTGTGTGTGTGTGTGTGTGTGTGTGTGTGTGTGTGTGTGTGTGTGTGTGTGTGTGTGTGTGTGTGTGTGTGTATTTTTTTTTCTGTTGTTTTGTTTTGTTGTTTTTTTTTAGAGAGAAAATCTCCCGGTCCAGCACCCCTTCTATTTGTCCTCTCTTTGAAGACCAGACTTGTACCTGACCCAAAACAACCTCTGTAGGACTTGCACACAAAAAACAAAATAAGGTGGATTCCCAAAACGCTCCTGTGAAGCTGCAGCAATGTTTGATTAGCTGTGAGGCCAAGCTACAGCATAGACGTCAAGTGTAAATGCAGAGAAATGCAGCTCGCCACACCTCGTAAACAAACATAAATATTTATATCAATTAATAGTCTAGACTAAGGAGCCACAGTCTGTATCTGGAACAGGCCCATTTTCCAAATTTGTGAGAACTAATGGATGGAAGATGTGTCTGAGAGATGAAACATCTTATAGGGGAGAGAGGGAGAAAAAGCAAAATCATAAACATCAAAGTCCAGAGCATACACATCGTACTGCGTGAGTGTGCCATAACATGATAACCACCTGGTATAGAGTATAAGTCTTCCTTCTGCCACCAAAACAGCTCTGACCTTTTGAGTAATGGATTCCACAAGTCCTCTGAAGGTGTGCTGTGGTATCTGGCACCAGGACGTGAGCAAACCATTCCTGAACCATTTTTTGCAGCGTGGAAGAGCTTATCATCCTTCTGAAAGCCACTAGGAAATACCTTTTACTTAAATGGGTGCATCTGGCCTAGAACAAAGTTTAACAATGCTCTCCAGTGAGACTTGCCAGCTATTTGCTTCTCATGTGCATCAAGTGAACCATGAGGGCACCCATACCACCCTGTCACTGGTTTGTGGGTTGTCCTTCCATTGACAACTTTTTGCATGTACTAACATCTGTTGTCTAGCCATTAAAATTGCCCCTTTCTAGCTCCTATAATTGAGCCCTTGTCAAGCTTGTTTAGATGCTTTCACTTCCCCATTTTTTGTTGCTTTCAACACTTCAACTTTGAAGATAAAATGTTCACTTGCTGCCTAATATATATCCCACCCACTGACAAATTCCATTGTAATGAGATAATGTTACTGTCTTCACCTGTCAGTGGTTATAATCTAATGGCTGATCGGTATATTTACTCTACTGAGCAGTAAACAGCTGTGTGTGCTGACACAGATATTCATATGGATCGTGCAGGATTCACCAAGGGGCCTTTATTGTCTTTAAGAACCAAACCATTAACTGTTGCTTGCAATGATTTTGACATGCACTGTTGCTAGACGTGATGCACTACTAAACACACATATCAAGTTTTAGATGCACCTCTAGTTATGCTTCTCACTCAGCTATCCATTGCTCACCTCCTTCTTGCAGACCCAGACTTGGTGATACTTAAGCTGTCACCAACATGCATGTGACCCTATTGCTGGAAGTCTGCATAGTCTGTATTCACATAGATACTTTTACAGACTGAGGAGCCATACATAAATCTAACACATCTCGCCCCGAAATGTGTTCTGTTTAAACATATATGATGACTGTGCAAAGGAGGTAAAAAGTAAGAAGTGGTGACGTCTTTGACTATGCCTGCACAACTTCCAAGGAAAACAAGCGTAGTTGAACCAAAGTCTAAACCCGCTCAAGATGTGTTTTGCATTCAAAACATATTTGGAACCAATGTTTATCCCTATAAAATAACTTTTCCTTCATGCGCAGACGGAATGTACATGCCACAAAACCTTCAGGGCATTCAAAACTGCTTTCATGCATCACACTGACAAAAATATGACGGAAGACAGGAAATAAATGGGAACCATGTCAGCAGAGGTCCCAAACTCAATGGGTCTCTTGTAGGAGTCAGCAAAATCTACTCTCTTGAACTGCGGCTCATGTGCATGTCACTTTAAAGTGGTGGTCTTTTAATCCATAGCCCAAAAAACCCTGTCTCAGCAGCTTGTCTATGTGCTTGGCTTTCTGCCAAAGGAAATTTGCAAAATTGTTTAATCTCTTCAAACAGCTTGCCCGTGGTAAGCAGCTAGGTGGTTTGTGAGACTGCAAACTGTTAAGAAAATCAAGAGGATTTAGTGCATTAAAAATAAATCGGACGGGGCCATACTGGGGAACTTGGAATAATGATTAATTGTGCAACTGCAAACTAAAAAAGTAATCAGGGTTTAACGAATGGAAATGTATACACCTGGAAAAGTCTGGCAAGAATGTTTTTGTTTTTTTCCAGCTGCTTTAATTTGATAGAATTTAAAAAGACAGACAGACAGATAAACAGACAGATAGATAGACAGTGATCAAACTCATTTAAAAGTCTACTCAGCTGTGATTCAAGGAAGCAGAGAACATAAAAGTAGAAAGCAACATCAAAACGATGTGTCGTGACCTACGTGCACTTTTGACAGAAGCACGGAACAAATGGAAGAACAGGACAATAACCTTTATTTAGAAAAGACAAGTTTGCATGCAGAGATGGTGGAAATTCCTTGTTTAGTTACATTGTTTAGTTAATAAATGTCTGCGGATCCATCCCGCAGAACCTCTGACGTGCACAGTGCGCTTCAAGCGGGTGAGCTCATCTGTCAAAGCCTCTGACTCACCTGTGCCAGGTGTCTCCGGTACGCGGTGCAACGGTCCGACCTGCCGCAGCTGGAAAGCGGTCCTCACCTCATGACAGCTATATGCGTCTACGTCGTTCACTCTCGCAGCAAAAATGACCGCTGTCAAAATTAAAAAGCATCCGTAGGAGTTTACGCGAGGGCATATTCCTCGGGACATTGCCGCATCTCACACCAGGTATCCTTGTGGTGGATAGACTACACTAGCCTGACCCGCGAACTGTGTGACAGTGTTGAAAAGAAACAGCACTGAAGTACAATGAAGCGACGATGAGTTTAAACATCTGACACACGTTTTCGTCCTGTTTTCACATTATTGTTTTGGGGGGGTGAGTGAGCGCGCCTCACGGGAGAGCTTTGGGGTCTTCTCTCGGGGAGAGGAAGAGTGGTGTGTGGGGCTGAAGCCAGTTTGTCCCGCGCTCGACACTTTGCAGTGGTCGTCTGTCTGCGTGCCTGTTCCTGGAGCCTTACGCACACCCCCCTCCCTCTCTGTCCGCCCCAGCTATGTGCGGCGACTAAAAGTCACCGCAATGCCGCAACTTACAGACATTTAAAACCCTTTAAAGTGGACATTATCGTGACATTGTTGCGAAAAGACAGATATGTTCCGTCTGGTTTACGCTTTGTTTTGACAGGAATGTGGCGTTTTGCGTCTTTCTGAACGCAACCCAGTTTTTATATATATATATATATATATATATATATATATATATATATATATATATATATATATATATATATATATATATATATATATATATATATATATATATATATATATATATATATATATATATTTAATATATATAAATATTTTATCGAAAATTTTGGACAAAATATTTTAAATCTAAATGCTTATCTGTAATCATTTTTTTTTTTATTTTGTTTTTTTAATACAAAAGCACGTTACTGACGATATGCTTTTGTTTTTTTTAACTGTTTGTTTGTTTGTTTGTTTGTTTGTTTGTTTGTTGTCAAATATTGTTCCAAGGTAAAATTAAAAGAGATGCCGACGGTCACTCCCAGACGTCAAATCATCATAGGCATCAAAAAAAGCGACTTGATAACATTTAATGTAATAAGTTTAACGTCAAATGCTCCGATCTCTGTAAGACAAACACATAAATAAGTTTTGATGTCGGGTGGAGTTAAACAAGACGGGGACTTTCGTCTGGTTTTCAGAATATGGTGACTGTTATGTCCCTCCACTAGACCGGCAGGGTTTTATGTCGCTGAAGACTGTTTAATAGATTTACTTCGCCGCCATCTACTGGCGTTCATGCCATCAAACCCTGGACGAACAGAGTTGTTACAATATTGTTCAGTATACTATGCTGTGCAGCCTCAATGACACGTTTGATTAATAGGTTGTTTTTTGTTTTTTTTTTGGTGTATCAGAGATTTTGAACCAATAAAAGTTCAAAATCGGACGATCTGAATTTTGATTTTCATTAATTCAGATTCATATCAGTTTCAAATTGTTGTTGGTGAAACCAGAGTGAGGACACACGCTTGCAGATTATGAGATTTTGCAGATGTACTACTAACTCAATTTTCCAGGTACATCAAATATATTTGTAATATAAATTTAATTAATGTGATAATATTTCTACCTACAGAGAGATATTGTTCCACTCAACGTGGCACAGCCACATTTGATATGAGGAATATCTCAGTGTTGTCTCCTCATTTCAAAGGCGTTTTTGGACACTGTGTGTTCCTTCTGTGTGAGAAAACTAGGTGCATGAGCATCATTTCTAATATATAGTATTTCTATGCAATATCTAAGTGAGGTAGAATCCCACAGGAAATCTGAGGAAGTGATTGCTGAGATGTCACCTATTGAAACCTTTTCTACGGCAGCCCAAATTTTGGTGTCCTGGTCAAATTACAGCTAATGCACTTGTGAATTCTTGAATGTGTGAGTCTGAGCAACACAAGTAGAGTCTCAACGTGCATGAGAAACCATCCATCTCATAGTGTCCATAACAAAAAACAGCTGCTGCTCCGGGGTACACTTTAAGAACTTTAATAGGGCCACACAGGTCAGCTCTTCTTCCAGTGGTCTGGAGGTGAAGAAAGCCAGGGTTGATAGTTTCACTCACTGACAAGTTGTGCCATAACATCACTCCAGATCTGTCAGGATACCCTCTTAACAGCATACAGTAAATAGATCAATCAAACAATCAATGAAAGCACACATTTTATTTCCTGTATAGAGATTTATTTTTGCTTTTGTATCTAAAGGCATCTGCTTGGTAAACACTCAGATTTCTCATGAATGATCTGCCACAACAAGATGGCATTCATATGTTGGAAGCACATGGGGTCAGTCAGATGGGACTGAACATATCAAAGTTGCTGCCAGATTAAACAGCAATGTTGTGCATCATTCCAACATAAGAGCAATGAACAATGAATCACCCAGAGGAGAAGCCGATATCCTTGGTGTCTTATTGGTAGATAAAAAGAAATCAATCTGTTTTGATGCAAAATTGGTGAAGCAATCGCTCGAGAGGAGACGTGGGTTTAATCGCAAAAGAGGACGTTCAGATGGTTCAGCAATAATTTGATATTCATTAGAAGTGGAGCATAGTCAGATCAGCATTTTTAGACAAAGTAAACACACAGGCCTGTCCTCGTCTCCAACAGTCGTCACGACTCACAGTGAAACTCAGCACTACAGATGCTTTTTCATAATTCCTTGAGCTAATACTCTCTGCGCACACCTGACAATGGAGAACACCACTGCCAACTACTGTAGTGGATGTGCAATTACACTTTATTCTACTACGACAAAAAAAGCATGTTCCCCAGGGTCACACGCCCTGGCATCGCACCGCCCCACTATTTGAGAAATGCTGGATTAGACTGAAGTCACTTTTCCCAAATACTGTATCACAAGCTTTCTTCTGTGTGTTCTCTATGTATATTGTCGAAGAAATACTTAAAAAAAAACCTGCTTTTATACACAGTGGACATATTTAGTTGTCATTAAATAGCAATAGTAGAATTGATACATTAAAAAGGCTCACATAATGTGAGCCTGCACACATGATGTGTGTAGGGAACCACCACATTCAATATTCTGGCCTCATGGAATACAGCCATTAATGCTATTAAATACAGTTGTGATTTTTTTTGCTATGAATGTCAATCATTTAAAAGTATGCAAAGGTAGAAGTCATTGATTGCAGCTGAGGTCTTTCCCTGTAATCACAGTGCTGGTTTTCAGCTCATGCCTTCTGAATTTAAGGGGGACAAAATCATCCTTGCATTAGATGATTTGACACACGTTTCAAAAACAAGTGTTCTTGAAACCTTGAGCACACATCATTCATTCATTCATTTTGTGACCGCTTCATCCGCTGTAGTGGATAGTGGGGAGCTGGAGCCTATCCCAGCTGGCATAGGGCGTGAGGCGGGGCAAACTCCGGGCACGACGTCAGTGCATCGTAGAACCACACAGAGACAGACAAAAACACACACACACTCACTCCTACGGGCAATTTGGAACGGCCAATTAACCTAGAGTGCATGTTTTAGGAGGTGGGAGGAAGCCTGAGAACCCGGAGAGAACCCACGCAGACACGGGGAGAACATGCAAACTCCGCACAGAGAGGGACTCGAACCCAGAACCGACTTCATATACATTGCACCCTCGCGAATTCGAGTGCGACTCGTCCTCATGGCGGATTTTTAGTAGGCCGTCACGTGATACCGTACGCACATTCTATTGGCTGACGGCATCCGGAAGTGCGCTCTGTTCCATGAGCCTCAGACTTGAGACACAAAAATGCTTTAAACAGTCGATAAGAGTGTGGGAAAAGGTAATACAGATAGAAGGTGGTTTAATATCATTATGGGGAGGGTCATAAATGTTTAAATTACTGTAAATAAAAAGATAAATAGTTTGTCGCTATATCGCGGAATTTGTGATTCACCTTTGTGTTCCTGGAACACAGTAACTGCAAAGAACGGGGGCGCACTGTATATTTAATTTCTTAGGCATTCGTGATTAAAGTGAAATCAGTAAAATGAGAGAGCTATAAAAGTTACAAAATACGCTAACAGGCAGTAACATGGGCTCTAACGATTCCCAAAAGTGGTCTAGTATTTTGTGACACGCCTGTCCTGATTGCAGTGGTGGCTTTAACAGCCAGAGTCTCTCCAAGTATCACTTAATCCATGCAACTACTCAGACAGGGACAGAGAGGCCAGGCCAGATTTCACCCCAAGTCCCTGGATATTAGTTTCATATCACAGATAAAACACAAACACAAAAGAGAGAAGAAGCCATACGGTGAGGAGAACAGGATAGGTAGAAGACTGATGCCAAAGTTAGTGAAATGACACTTTGAAACAGCATCAAAAATAACTGTGTTCAAAAAAAGTATTAGATTTTCCTTTCCACAAGATGTGGCCTGGTTGTTCTTTTGGTGGCTACCAGTAAGTTGATCAGAGTTGACCTCAAAATCTACAATAATGAGGACCTGGCTGCCTTGCTGCGCGGTGACAGCGCGAGTACCTATGCGCCACTGTGTGTCTATGTGCAAATCAAGAATTTTTTTTTCAAATGTTTTTGTATATAAATGTTTAGATTTTTTTTTTAAATTTTTGACGATCACATTTAGCAGTATTAAGACGCATTTATCAGAGATCACGTCATATTTTCTAATAATTTAATAATACAGTTGGCCTTTTGTTTTTAAATTTTGTTGTTTTCATGGATTCAATAATGTTGTATCTTTTCTGTCAGCAGATGGCGCCACCGAGTTGAGTTCTCACTGTTCCATCTGTGATTTGTACCTCTGTGTCGAGGACCATGAACATTGTTCACATAAAGTCAGAAGGAGGTGACAGAGATTTTTTAATCTTTCACACGTGATGAGAAATCCATATATCTTTTTTCAGCCAGTAAGGCCTTATTTCAAAGTCAGACCTTATTTTGATCATCTCTAATGTAATCTGCTGTATCTCTCATCAGCATCCTATATAAAATAAAAAATTTACACAGCCTCAGAAATTACATCTGTCAGTAATAACTTCATGATATGGCCAATTAACTAAAAACATGTGCTTCAGGTTAATTGGTCGATCCAGATCCATAGGTGTGAGTGTGTGCATGCATGGTTGTCTGTGTCTCTGTGTGGCTCCGCAGTGCACTGGCATTGCGACTGGAGTTTCCTCCACCTCACGCCCTGAGTCAGCTGGAATAGGCCTCAGCTCCCTATGACCCGCGACCGCGGATAAAGTGGTGATAAGAAAATTGATGGATGGATTGATGGATGGATATGAACATTCTTATGTCCTTCTTCTTAATGGACCAATTTGAACCCAGCCATTATTTGCTAGCAATATAGGAATGACTGCAACAATTGTGGTAGGGTATCCTCTATTCCATGTTTCATGTCATGTTTGTGTCAAGCAGTTACTAGACAATCACCGGAGACTTTATCCCATCAGTTTCGGTCCTCTAAACTGGGGATTTAAGGGGCTTACAGGGGGGGTTTAACCCACAAGATTGGAGCCCTCAACAGTCCGTTTTAGAGATTACTCTATTCAGTCTCTGATTTTCACCTCTGTGTCTCAGAGGAACAGAGGAAAGTGTGGAGGGTGGTCGTTAGAGACATGCCATAGCTTGATATCTCTGGAGGGAGGAAGTGCTGATAAAGTAGTGCTGAGGACTTAAGATTGAGTAGAACCTTACCTCCTGTGGAGCTTAACTGTAAGGAACATGTGGATCCAATTTTTCTAAAGAGTAAGGAAAAAACAAAACATCTTGCATTCAGTCATGAAAGTGGAAATAGAGGGTTTGTTTTGTTTTGTTTTTTTAAAAAAAAGGATACATCCATTTACAGCTTGTGCATGCTTGCATGAAATATAGAGAGGTCACACTGGTCAGAGGAAGAACGTTATGCTCCATTTCTCTCGGGTGCAGATTTGAGGAGTGGAAGTAAGGCGTGATGCATCTTTAATGACAGTCTGACATACTCAGCACCGATGTCTCACTATCTGTCCTGCCAGTCCATCTTCCTCATCACCTTCATGGCAGAGAAGTAAGAGCAGAAACAAAGATTGCCCTACTGCCTCACAGAGGCTTTGAAGAATGTCCACTAAGGCTCCGTTCAGACTGCAGGCATATCAGACTTCCTTCCATATCTGATTTTTAGGGATGACTGTCCACACTGTTTTTAGCAAGTGTCCAAATGCGATCTTGGTCTGTTCAGACTGGGCCACATTATCGGCCGATTTGACAGGTTGCCGTAGCAACGACGTCGGGGCGGAGTCGTCGTTCAGTGCGCGTACTGTGTGAGGTCATATAATTGCTATGTGAACATGACGTTTTGTTACTTTAGTTTATTGGTGATATCACTGTCTGGTAGAGGTGGAGAAAACACACACACACACACACACGACATCATCAATTCTGTGTTTTACCACTACATAATGCGAGACGCTCTTCCTTCTGGCACCGTGCTCTTGCGTCGCAAATATGACGTCGCAGTCCGCCATATCCGATCAGAGTGCTGGGAGCTGTTCAGACTGAAGACGCCTCTGTCCCTATCCGACATGAAACCACCCCCCAAATGTGGTTTCAATCCATCACGTAAAAATCCGATTGGGACTGGTCAGACTACACGCGAGATATGCAACATCAATCTGGATGGGCTAGTCTGAACAAGGCCTAAGGCCCCACATCCTCCTAAGAAGCAAATACTATTTCCAATCACACCATGTGTAGGAGTTAATAATGGCAGTTACACTTAGTAAAAACAGAAGTTCACTAAAGAGTTCACAAATATTCAAATTTAGACTGTATCTACTAAATTCAGAGAGAGGATTGTGTATAATTTTGTGCCATAATTTTTGTTCATTAAAACATTATCTTTGTTTACAAAATGTTTGAAAAATATTTTTTAAACAAAGCAGAATCCATGCTCTATTTGTCACAATTCAATTTCTTCAGTGGTATGTAATTGATTGGTATAATGGTTTTATAGACTCTTCATTAGCTTGTTACAGCAGTGGATCAATAGAGACTCGTTACACACATGATTGAACAAAACACCAGGCGTCTGCTTCGGGGCATATTGATCTGAATTTGTAAATCATCAATATTATCATGTTCCACTAACATGCATAAACTGTTGGTATTGTGTTTCTTTCCCAGACTGAGTGGCTGTCTACATTTGATTAAATATAAGTAAGGAAGCTATTATGTAATGTAAAAATTAATCAGATATACGTCAAACTATTGACCTTATATATGGTCATTAGAAAGCTTCAATTTTAAGTTCTGACATGACACATTTAGATCTATTAAGTAGTCACTGGAAGCACACATTAAAAAAAACTTTTGAAAAATATCTTTCAAAAAAATCTTTATTCAGCTGCAAAAACATACAAAAAAATAATAATTCATCACCAACAAACAAAGTAAATGCATTCAGGCCATTTGAATACCTTTCCCTCTGTGTGTACAGTAAGTCTTTGGTGCCTGCGAGCATGTGTGTGATCTAAAAAGTTAAAGGCATCATATCTTGTTTCACCCTCCATTCTCTCCCTAGAGGAGTGTCATCCACTGTTCACAAAACAAACAACTGTTGTGCACATAGGTGGAAAAATTTGTTTAACCCATTTGCCCCTGGGATTTCCCTACTGTCTGTGTTCATTGAACTCTAATGGGATCTAAATACTTCCTTTGAGATTGTACACATTGGTCGTACGTTGAGCAAAGCCTTTGTGTGTGTGTGTGTGTGTGTGTGTGTGTGTGTGTGTGTGTGTGTGTGTGTGTGTGTGTGTGTGTGTGTGTGTGTGTGTGTGTGTTTTGCGCATAAGTGCGTGTGCTGAGTTTATTTGACTTGCTTTGTGTGTGGCTGGTCAACCACATCCCTCACAATAGACTTGAAAAAAGGGGACGTCCACCTTTTTGACACAGCACTTTATTTAAGCGAAGCTCATGGTGTTTGGCTCTTTATGCCATGTGGCATGTTGCTATGATACAAGTGTTGAAAAACAGTGCAGAATTTTATTTGACCTTATTTTACCTTTGCTTTCCTCACTCCGAAACAGGCGTTTATTTGATAATCATATGCAATCCGGCATTGTGATTCATTCCAAGCCTGACAGAACTCACCAGCGGGTTGTTGCTCTTTTTGGCTCCTCCTCTCTTTGCTTTATTTTTAACAACCTCATTTGCCCCACTCCTGCCCACCCTGTGTCTGTGAAATCTGACTTTAGTACCTCTGATTTCCTTCTCTAGATCCCCCAGGACAAATCAGAGAAGAAAAAAAAAAAAAGTGGGGGGGGGGGCACAAACAGAATCAGTATTAATGAAAACCACACACCTCTTTTTTCCCAATCCATTCGATCCTGTGGTGTTAATCCCTTCAGACAAACCCACTCACCCTCCCTCAACCCCTGATTCTGCAACCCCACCCCATAAACAACTGACAGCGTGCTGAAACCAATACTCCTCCCTCCCCCCCCCATAGACAAACAGAGGTACCGCAGTAGCCTCCCGACAAACATGTAACTCAGGCTCAACTCTGTCCTCTCAGTCATCCTGTTCATCTTTGAAGCTGCTGGGTATTCATCTCTATTTTGGATTGCTTGCCTTGTTCTTTTCTTCTTTTTTTTTCTTTTTTTTTTTAACACATTCAACATATTTTAATCTTGTATCAGAATGTCATTGTGTGTTTCCATCTGACTGCATTTTGCTGTCATGTATCTGTTCTGAGTTCTGTTTTGTTTTGGTTCCTGTGCATGTAATGATTGCACCTGAAAAGAAAGTGGTGTGTTCACTGCAACCGCTTGTTTTGTGTCACACTCTTGTTTACGAGCTATAAGAGAGAGGCAGGGGGCTTGGTGGGGGCGGGGGGTGCAGTGGTTGCCGGGGAAGAGGAGGTTTTGTCTAATGAGGTCACACCCTGGCAACCCATTGACTCCTCCCACTCAGCTAACCCCCCAACCTCCCACTCACTGCTACCTCACCACCACCACCACCACCACCACCTCCCCACCCCCTGCTCTTCTCATCAGAGCTCTCCGTGGTGCTGAAGGCAGAAAAATACATCCAAGCTTGTGTTACTGTGCAGCTGCAAAAGGAGGGGAGAAGACAGGAGAGACACACGACACAAAACCTTAAACGACCAGAGAGAGAACGGGGGCTTGAGTGCTCATGAGGAGGAGTTGAAAAAGCACAGAGCGAGAGATATAGGAATGCAGTGAAGGGAATGGGAGAGGGTGAGTTGATGACGCTCTGGTAGAAGGTGGCTACACTGGGCAGTGGGCGTGTTCTTGTTGTGATCTATAGCTGGGAAGCCCGGTGTCATCTGCTTAAGCACAGACTGAATGTACAGACCTATGCGGATGAGAGGGACCGAGGGAGTCAGCAGAAATGTAAGGAACTTAAACTTGGACCACTGTGCTTTACGTGTGTGTGTGTGAACCTATGGGACACTTTGGATGAGGATTCCTTTTACCTGTGCAGCACTTTTGAGACATCTACTGTGAAAAATTCTGGGAAGGAAGCATCACAGAGACTCCAGAGACTGTAAGAGGCTGCTCCGTGAAAGCAAAAGGGAGTTTAACGTGAAATCGTGCCAGTGCGTATTTGCTATCATGCTTGTAGCTGCGTTCTGGTGTCACACTGTGAATTCCTCCTGTCTTTAGCATGTACAGATGTGTGGAGTAGCAAAGTTGGTACTTGGCTTGGAGTTTGGCACCATCTGGACCGAAGGGATCGCATCTCACTTTAGTGCCAGGGAGGGAGCATTGGGTTGGGCACCCAATGGCCTACCTTCCCTTTTGCACCAGCCTTGTCCTGGGTCACATGGACTCCTTTTAGCAAGTAAATCAGTGTGACCATACAATGGATGCAAGTCTATGTGGATTTAAGTGGAATAGCGCACCGGTGCTCCTGCTTATGTTACAGTTCACTCACATGCACTGGTCTCATCAAGGGAAGACCGAGGACACTTTGGTCCAAAAACCAGCAGGGACCCAGCTTCATTGTAAGTATGCATAATAGCACACAGCAGTGACCTATAAACCCATATAGATACATGTAAGCAAATGCTCATGCATGCACATCATAATGCATGAATTGTTATTTCCTCTACACACCACAAACAACATCCTAAAGCATACAAGTATAGCACCTGTGTTAGTCTGGTATTACTTGGTCCACACTACTGCATTGATGTACGGGTTTGAGTTTATATTTGCTACAAAGTGAAGACTAAAAATTTTAAACCAGCAAAGCAAGGACCCATTTAGAAAAGTGACAGCATTTTGGTTGATTTAACTTGTACACTTCAAGGTTTTATTTTAGGTTTAACTTTAGTTTCAAGGCTAGGCATTTTTTAATCATGATAGTTCAGGTAAGAGGTTAGGGAACAGATTATGTCAACGAGGTGTGTGCGTATGTGGACAGGTGGGTGCCGGTTGGCTGACAATGTAACAACTGGCCTTGCAATCTTTCTGACATCATGTCTCCAGAATGTCCATGCTGCCCTTCTCATGTGACATGGTTGCCTGGAAACAGAAACGGTGTGCCACTTTCTTTTAATTTTACAGCAAGAGTGCACTTCTGTGTTCCAGCTGTCACTGCTTGTGTCATCTGGGACAAATGGAAAGTGAGGATAAAGAGATGATATATTAAATAAAATAAAAAACAAAAAAAATTACCAAGCAAAGGACAAAGTGTAAGAATGGAGATGAAAATAAAACTTGTGTGAAAAATAGCCGCCAAATTGAAGTTTTCCTGAGATTACCAAATAAGAGTTGCTTTTTACATCATTGAGTTATTGGAGGACAATTCAATGTGAAAGGCTTGGTTGGTAAAAAAAAACAGTATGATAAACAAGCTGATTCTAGTGTATAGTGCTGCTGCGGGCTTACAGGGATTATGCAGGCAGGCTTAATTCAGCTCAAACAGTGTTTGAACTGTGACTTTCCATCCCTGCACCATAATCATGTCGAACTGGTGCACTTTTTTCGCAGCAGAAACCAAGAATTATGTCCTTTACACTGCTTCAGATCAATGGTCATGCCAAAAAATTGGAAATCACGGAGACAAATCTGTACCCTTTGACACAAAGATTCCATGCTGTAGAACTCTGATATATCAAATCTGCTCTGTTGGCTATTACTCCTGTCCTTTTCCCTGTAAAAACCTTTGCTTGGTGGGACAATACTTAAATGGAGTGGAACCAGCTCACAAACAGACTGATCTAAGCCTTGTGTTGGATTTCATGACGGACAGACACATGTTACAGGGATGTTGAAGATGGCCAGACAATGGTGGTCTCTCAGTTGGCCTTGAAATCTCCATCTGGCAACCCCTCCACCCACCCCCACCCCCTTCGATGCCCTTACCCATCTACACACACAAACATACATACAGTTATCACAAGGCCCCTCCCCCTCCTCACACACTCACGCTCGCACAGTGCTTCTCTCACACGTAAACAAGCATGAGTCTTAGGCTGATCTGAAAACACTGACCTACATAAAGCAGGCACTGTCTTCCTCTCTTCCACCACTGGCCTTTCCAAAATCATATTTTGTTGTTGCATATAGTGCATGCGTTTTGCCTGCAGTTGCATGTTTTAAGGCAAAGGCATAAAGCAGATGCATCCATACAGAATAACACCATTTGACCGGCTGCAAATAAAGCTCTTTTCAAAACACTCCCATTTAGAAGGAGCGAATCCTGATTTTATAGTCTTGGATGTTTCATTGAAGAGGCTTTACTCCACACATCCACACTCCTGTGACAATGATGCTGTCAGTAATAATCTTTTCTTGCAGGATCAAAACACAGCAAGGAACAACTCAAGAGGAGATTATTTTTAGATCTTAAACATAAGATCGATGCTGCTGTCTGTATATGCAAAACCATGCCTCACGGTCTAGAAAGATTGCTTTCGTTTACTCTTTGTGGTTGGTCCCAGGAGTGCAATATTTTCACATCTGAGCTCAACACATATTAAAACTGCAGAAGATGAAAGGCCTTTTTTGGTCTAATTCAGACACCCACTTGGTTACAACCAGAGATTTCAGCCAGAAAATGTGTTAACACAACTGAGAAAATGAGCTGCCACTACTGATCCATAGCCAATGAGAAGACAGATGCACTGCAACTGAAGGTTATGTATAGCTGCAGCTATATGGCTTATCAATTGACTGATTGCATGTGCATTAAGGCTTTTCATCTGCATGTTTGTATGTGTAGAATATATTACGAAAGTTGTTGCAACCCTTTGGGGAAAACGTTGGCTCTTGTGGAGAAAATGTATGATGCAAATCTATGAATCCTTCATAGGCCATGAACTCACACACACACACACACACACACACACACACACACACACACACACACACACACACACACACACACACACACACACACACACAGACACACACACAAACCACAAGATAATAATCTCCCACATATTCAGTTTGGTGATGATGCAATATTGCTTCATTGGTTTCCATGTCACCAAGGTCAAAAAATGAAGGTCAAAAGAATAATTACTGACTAAATAGTACGCTTGTTTTGCATTCACACCGTACTCATATATCATGCCTTGGAAGTACATATATTTAGTATGTCACGGATATTCCCTTTGTTTCTATCAGAATGCTGTGGAAGCACTTGAAGAATGATGAGCTCCAAAGAGGAAGAAACACTTCATTTTTTCCAGTATGTGGAAGAGAAGGGGCTGAGAGCATACAATGGCCTTGTAGCTCAAAACTTGGACCATGCCAGGAATGAAAGGAATATGACATTTCTGCAGGAGAAAAACGACAAGAAGAGAAAACAGGAGGAAGCCATACGAAGGTAAGAAAGAAACAGTTTCATTAAAGCAAGTCAGAGACCAAGGATAGGATGGGATGGGATGGGATGGGATGGGATGGGATGGGATGGACTCAGATAGCATAGCAGCATTTTATGAAGTAGAGTCACAAATTGTGCTAGAGCACACCGGTGGGACTTTGTCCTGTAAGGATGTAACTGAGTTAATTTAGGAAGAGCTTGTCAGGAACTGGGACATGTGGCCAGAGGCTCCCTATGGCAATGTCAGGTTGCCATATTCTGGGAGTTGTCAGTCCAGACTTGAGCATCCCATGATAATTAATGTTTAGTTTTAGACTTTTTTTAGGACATGCCCTTGGATGAAAGTAATCTCTGCTCCAGCTTAAGATGGACAATGTTTAAAATTAAGAAGAAATTAGGTAGACTGAGACAGAAAGCCAGTGAGAATATGAGACGTGGTGGGGACATCTGGTTATGCTGTTGTCATTCACAGCGTAACCAGATGTCTTGTGGGCTGAAAATCTTTCAACTGCGCTGAAAGTTGTGTCATTGCCAAGAAGATGCATGTCGCTCCAGCTTGTTTCACATATTGTGATGAGCAAGCAAGTTGTGCTACCGTGTAGCATTACAGAAGTGAAGCAAATGACATGCAGTGTGACAAACACGTGGATGTGGTGTGCTTGTGTGATGGCGTAAAACACTTAGAGTAACAGAGTCACGGGGATGATAACAGAGGCAGCAAAGAGTAAAAATGTGCTATAATAACATTTGTATGTGACATAAAAGGAAGGTGAAAGAAAGAACTGCTGTTTTATCATGAATTAATAGCTTTTCATCAATTCGAAATTTATATTTTTTCAAAATTCATATATGAAAATGAGGTCAATGTAACTCATACGCAGCAATGGATGCTTTTCTGTGTCTCACATCTACTGTACAAAGAAGTGAAATGCTTTAATGACCTGACAATTAGCGCTAATGATACAGAAAGCTACACAAACATCAGTTAATAATGGGAAGGCTTAGGGAAATTGTCCAGCACTGTCATGCAATCTAAAATTCATTTGTGCTCAGTCCGTCTGCCTGACAAGGCGTGGCATATTTAAGCAGCTGTTGAGCATTTTAGATGATTATATTGGTGTAGCTCTAGGAGCTGTGCGTGTCCATACGTGACCAGATGCGGCTCATCTTAACTGATTTGTTCAGAGACACTTTGAACCCCAACGTGATTCTGTCAAAGGGTCAAGCTTTTCAAAAAGGGCTGTTTTTCCACTCAGCCATTGTCAGTGCATTATATTCAATGCACATTGCAAATCTCTTTTATGTTCAAAGCTGATTTGCAGTTCAACAGTTCAATAGCTCAGTTTTGACAAGACAATATCTACTCTGAACTCTCATTTATCATTTGCCAGCAAAATCTCCCTAGCTTCTATTTTCATTAGTATTACAGTATGACAATATTTCCTGCACATCAGATATCACTCCATGGGATGGAGTGATGTCTGTGGAAAGTAGCTTCGGCTACCTGTCAGCTGTAGAAATAGGTAAAATATTAATACACAGTCACGGGGGGAGAAATTTAAAATACATATAACTGAAATTTTTATGACGCCTACAAGTAGGTCAATGAGACAACCCATTTTTACAATGACTGACCAATATTGAGTTAGGGTGTGAGGGCTCGTGTGCCCACTTTGCTTTGGTATGTGAACTCCTACGTGTATATTTTTGTTTGCAATTACATTCATGGATATAAATGACACAAAAATAGATTGTGTATTGTTTGAAATAGAGTAGGGAAGAACAAATGGTACATATGAGTGTCTCAGGGTTAAAGCAAATTTGTTTAACAGTGGTGGGAGTGAGGAGAAAAAACTGTTAGAGTAGGATTAAATGTGAGCTCTGTTGCAGGAGATGTGTTCTGCCTGGTGACAGCTGGAACAGTCATAGGCCAATCAGATCGGCACGTTAGGTTTTAGTGAGGCGGGCCTTCCTGCCTGCTGCTGTCTGGCTCTGGGTTTCTTTTATTGCATTTCATCAGAAGTTGCACACGCGCACGCGCACACACACACACACACACACACACACACACACACACACACACACACACACACACACACACACACACACACACACAAACCACAGGTGCATAAACAAACACATACACACACACACACAAAGACCACACATTTACATCTACTTGTATTTACATATGCTTGCAAATTAAAAACGACTGCCGTCGTCTTTCTTTTACCTTCACACATGCACATGCATGCACTCAGAGGCAGGCATCTTTTTTGCATTTGGAAGCAGACGTCTCTGCTTCTTTGTTTTTGATTCTTTCTGTGATGTTTTTCCCGTCCCATGGTGTCACAGTGAGAAAAGCAGAGCTGCCTGACGACAAGTCAGCTCCAACTGCTCCAAGTGCACCTGTGGTCTGTCCGCCAGCCAATCACTGGGCAAATATCCTATAAATAATCCCGTCACTACTACTCCAGTCACACCCACCCACCCACACATATATGTCTATGCCTGCATGCAGTCATAGCATATGCACTCTAAAAACATATGGAAGGGAGGGCACTGCTGGTGACACCTGTGGCTGAATGCCATTGATGATTTCCAGCTTTCATTTAGGGATGTTTTTGCCAAATAATGGATGACAAATATTTTCATAGTGAGTCTGCATCAATAAAATGCCAACCAGCTTTCTTTAAAATTACAGTTCAATGCGGCTCCACAGGTTGCTGCAGAGACAAAATGTGAAATAGATAAAATCTGCATACACGGCACACGTGCACTTGATTATTGTTATGTGCTGGCAGCTGGTTTTGTGTCTGGTTTCTATGGGCACCCTGTTGCTAGGCAAAGTTAAGCCCTTGACCAATGAACCCACCCCACCAAACACCTTCTGTTCAGCAACTGGCCTGGAGGGAGACACAGTCAGCAAAGTCTCACACTGGGGTCACACACATGCGCACATGTACACAAACACACACACGCGCGCACACACACACACACACACACACACACACACACACACACACACACACACATACACACACACACACACACACACACACACACACACACACACACAAATAGACGCGAGGAAGACAAGCTAATTCATCTTGTTTCATGTCATTTGTTAAACAAATGTTTGACATTGGCGTCGGTTGTGACGCTAATATCAGACTAAATAAAGACTACAGAGATCAATTGTGTAGTTGTACTTCACACTGCAAACACAATGTTTTTTGTATTTTAATTACCGTCACATGTAGTTATTTATCCTTCCACAAACTGAGAGAAAGACAGAGAGAGATTGATTTGATTTGTAACATCATGTCTATTCATAAGTCAAATAACAAAATAATAACGTTGACACAAAATCCAAAACAGATTCACGTAAAGAGGATTTTCAATAATACTGTGCGTTTTTCGAACAAAGAAAAATCTAACCTTTTAACATTTATCAAACTAAAAAAAAACAGAGAGAGAGAGGGATCAGACATCATTAATGCTCCAGTGGGGCTAATAGTCCATTTATAGTGATTGATTGTGTACAGGCCGGGGGTTTTCCATAGTGACCTAGTGTGTGGTTGTGGTCCCATCTTTGTTTGTAGGCAGGTCTAAACTCAAATCAATGCTCTTCCCTATTTCTGTAACATAAGCATGTCTGGAAATGTTCCACAATGTCATTAAATGTCTGCGAATGGTTTTTCTGACTGCTTCCAGGAAAAGGTGTGGAATGCGGGATGTTAATTGTTGTCCCATGACGTTTATGATATTTCATGTATCATTGATATTCACATGGATATGTGTTGCCTCGACTTCTCTAACCCATGTGTCCGGCCTCCTCTATTTCTGTTTTAGGACTGGTGAGGACATAGTAACTGAAGGAAAGCAATTACGTATGGGCTCCATTACCATGCTGGACCCCCAGGAACGCATGCACCACTCACATGCCCTCGCCTGTGGGCAGGGCTTCTCCGTACGCTCCCAGTCCCTCCACTCTGTCGGTGGTGGGAACAGCGGGGGTGGAGGAGAGGAGGAAGTGGGGAGCCCGACCTCCAGGAAGCAGCCCCCACCCAAACCCAGGAGGGATCCGGCCACCAAGCTGAGTATGTCATCAGATGCAGTGGACCACAGTCCCATATCCACCTGCCGTGGGGATATATGTGATGGTGAGTGGTGGTGGCACTTCACACCAAACTGATGAGCTATATTTAGATGTTCTCCACAGTAACCTCCTCAGCACTGTTTCTCCTACAGTGTTCTTTATTCACAGCAACCTTCAAACTAAGTGCCTGAGCAAGACACTGATGAGGAAAAAAGATGAAGTGTCGTTGTAAAACACTATTTAACACCTATGTTTATTATACAGAGATCTTTAAGAGTGGTAAAAATTTTGCCAGACTGGTCCGAAGATTTTTATTGCGGACTTTGTGGTAGGAAGTGTGTTTAAGACACATTTGACCAGTCTGCATGCCATCCAGAGCAATTAAGTCCACAATTTAGAGCTAAAATACATGACCAAGATTAAAAAGATTAAAATTATAACTTCATATAAATTTTTGCTTTTTCCTTTACATGACTGTCATTTATATCGTTCTATTCATTTTGTATTTCATTATAGATTATATACTGTATATATATTTTTTCTTACATTGGGGTCAGACATATGTGCATATACATATACATATATATATAGTGCATATATGCAAACATACATATGCACACCCACACAAACACACACACACTGTACATACAGTGGACTGACTATAATTTTTGCTCAGCCTTTGAATATTGTTCCAGTGTGCACTGCTAAGTGTAATGTAATGATGTAATCGATGTAGTGATCAAGGCTGAGTACTCAAATGAAGTTCTGACACCTTCACCCCAGTCATGGCACAGAGCAACATGCTGGTTCTTGAATGTTAATGGTCTCTCAATAAATTTTCAAAGCTGTTCTGAGTGCTCATAAAGAAGGTGAAAGTACATTGACAGTTCTATAATAAGTATTGCATAATTAAAATGATATTTGGAGTATACTGTTGCCTCTGAAGCAGGTGTCTGTGAGAGCTAAAATATTTCACAGCTGCAGGAAGCTTTGACTCCATTTCAGTTCAGATGTTTTGCTGTAACGTTTAGGGAGTTACCCAGCCTGGCTCAGATTGGTGGGGATCTCTCTATGTGCACACAGATCTTCCTGGGCACCACGGCAACCATCCCACAGAAACAAGACCCCCTGCAGCTCAACCAATCACAGAATGACTGTGTGATTTGAGCCAATGGGGCTCTAGAGATGCAGAAGTGTGAGGCAGTTGAACAAATCAGAGTGAGAGCGTGGGGGTGGCCCTTGCTAAGGGGAGGGTTGCGTGCTCTGTCGCTGGCGCTGCAGCGGGAAGAGGAGGGGCTTGTCGGAGTAGAATTCATTCATTAAGGAGGAGCGATTGACCTAGATTTATTTTCCCCAGGAGGGGAGGGAGGGGGAGGGTGCTGCAGATAAACACATCCGCTTCAGGGGGGAGAAAGGCAGCATTGGAGACAGGAAGAGAAGGGACAGGGAGGTAGAGATATTTGGAGGGTGCTGAGACCAATCTCTGAGACCCTTGCAAGTGGATGAAGAGGTTTGTGAGAATGAATGAATGAAACCAATCTCAAGATCACCAAGGCAAACCTGTACTTTATGATTGGTGAAAACAGGAATAGTTACCCTACTGTGTCAGTTCGATGTACACACCCGTACAGATGAATGAGAGATGGCACACATTACTGTGTGGAGCATCTCAGTACAGTTAACACATACCAGAGCACATCTGGGTTTAATCAAATTTTCTATTAGCACCTTATTAATAAGCGGTAATGAAGAAAAAAATGTGGAACAAAAGTCTTGTTTCATCTTCTTCCTAGGTACAGTAAGTGCATGACGTGCAAAATAACAACACGCATTACTTTCTTCTATTGATTGTCAGACTTTTTTATTTGTTTCACCTTGTGCATGACACCTTGTGCATCAGTTGCTTCGTCTCGATTTTATGACCACCAGTAAAAGATCAAAGAAATAATTTTATTTATTTATGTTTATATGCTGAGCCTTTTGCGGCGTATCAGCACTTACACTGATAGTCTACCACATTCTGCAGATTGCAAAATTGTGAGGCATTTTATGCATAACTACCTGTCCTAAATCCTCTTGCTGAATGTTTAGGCATGTGCACTGTGTGTATGCATGCATGCAGACATGCATGCACATTGGGCTGTTGGTGAGTCATATGGTTATTCGAAGTGTGTGTGTCTGGACCATCTGGCATCTGAATTATTAAAGGTGTAAAATCTGCAGTTTGAAGATTTCAGACATGGACTGATTCTTAAATACACACATTTCCTGCCTATCAGGGAAAGGGACAGTCCTAAACATCTTGTTGTTGGACATTAAATCACAGAGTGCAGTATGGAGTGCTGTCTACAGCGTACTGTATGGTAACATCTCATCACTGTGAGTACTGTACTATAGCCTCAATGCACCACATCTAAAGAGATTCACACTGCAATGCTACGTCATCACTATAAGGAAAAAAGCTCCACAGTGTGTGACCCAGATATCATACTTGGATTCTGCTACACTGCTATATATGTGACCTAGAAACATGTATACAGTGCACCCTCGTCCCTCGCGGGTAATGCATTCCAGGAACCACACGCGATTAACGAATTCCGCAATAGAATTATTATTATTTATTATGTACAGTAATTTAAATATTTATGAACCCTCCCCATACTGATTTTAAACCAACCTCTATCTGTATAACCTTTTCCCACACTCTTATCGACTGTTTAAAGCAATTTTGCGTCTCACGTAAGTCCGAGAGTCACGGAACATAGCGCACTTCAGGATGCCGTAAGCCAATAGAATGCACGTACGGTATCACATGACTGCGTACCAAAATGCCGCGATGAGGTGAAGTCGCGAGCGTTTATGCACGAATGAGCGAGGGCGCATTGTATGCCTCATATCTGACTCAAGATACTGCTCACCACTGTACATGTTAACCCACATATGACCATAGTGTTGGTGCCATAATGTTTTTTGATTTATAGTACAATAGTGAAATGTTAAGTGAAATGAATTTTTTTTTGTACGATATCATCTTATATATCAGTGCATGAAAGTCTTGAATTAAATGATGATTTGTTAATTTTTTTCCAATCCAAGCAATGCAGAAATGTGTGAGGTTACAAACTCTTGAAACAGGTGACTGTAGCACCTGGTCTTCATCAAGCAGGTGGGGTGTGTTCCTTGAGGGGAATACTCAACAGGTATAATACAGCCATACGATTTTTGACCGTGGCTTGCACTACCTTTGATGGAAAGAATGTGGACATTTTCGACTCGAATGCAGCAAACTAAGATTATCAACCTTTCACACACCTCCATACTGCACAGCAGGGACAATCATCTTGAAATCATGAACATTGTCCAATAAAATACAAGCAAGTAAACTCACATCAGGTGTTTTGATTGTGGTACAGCACCAGAGGGCGTCAACCAAGGCTGGACTTAAGAGCATACTTCACAAATGTCAAAAACCTGTCTTACACCGCTTGAACAATGTTTAAAGTGTTACTGTACTTAATTAATGGAAAATACCTCAGATTTTTGCTCTGAGGTTGATTCTTTACATTACAAGCAGCTGTGCAGGCCTACCTCTCAGTTCGAATTTAAAAGAGCGCCCCTTATTGGATGTACTTCTGTGTGGAACGTTGACATCATGTCATTGAAGAGTTTTGAGTTCACCGCTGTGTCAAATTTTTGTTGTTGTTCCAATACTGATGGTAGTGGATTGTTTTTCAAAGTCTGTTGTTGCCAATCAAGTACAAGATACTGAAAAAATATTGACACTGCCGTACAAGATACGCATAAACACTTAAAATGATCAAGAGGCGTTAAAATGACGAAGCATGTAATATTGAAATGGTTAAAACAAAAAAATGGAAAATGAGTTCATGGAAGTATATGAAGAATTGCATGGATTAAATGGCTCTGTGAAATTTTTAAAAAAGATCATAGTGAATGGTATCCTCCGAGAATCTTCATTTAAATTAATTCATTAATGATGTATCAAAATGGATAGATAGAAATACAAAAGTGACTGACAGTGACACTACAATGGGTCATACAATATTTCATGACACTGCACCAAAGATTAGTATTTCCAATGTGCATTCAGAACATTCCTCATGTTCACCCAGAGCCTCAAGAACATCCCTTAAATAACATTTGGAAAGTGAACAAGTTGAATTAACAACCAAGGGTAAAATGCTCAGAAGGAAACAGCTGCTTGAGAGACGAGAAGCTGAACTCAGGACTGAGATAAAGGAGCTTGAGATGGAAACTCAGATGACTGTGAATGCAGCTAAACTAACTATGCTGAAAGAGTTTGAAGTGTCACACATTGTGTCTAAACAAATGAATAAATCAAATCAAAAGAACGAATACCTGGATGCTGGATTGGCTCAACATGCATTTCAACATAAAGAGAAAGATGAACAGGATGAATTTGAAGATAGCGAGTAGACCCAGGTTTATACATAGGCTGTAGTTGTTTTGAATAGTACCACTAGGAACACATTCCTCAGGTGATAGTCACTGCGAGATAAATAAAGGAAACAGCAACACATGTGTGCAAAAAGACTGTAGAACCTCACCTTTGAGTTGTGTCTGAGTGTGATTCTCTATAGTAAATTTTCACTTTATTCCACTCCTGATTTTTTGTTCACTTTTTTTCTCTCTGTCCTTTAGCAGCTCAAGGTTGCAGTGAGGACTGCAAAAGGGTGCCCCCACCCAAACCTAAGAGGAACCCCAACACACAGCTGAGTGTTTCCTTTGATGAGTCCTACATTAAGACCCATGGGGGAAGTGGGATTTGCCTCTCAAAACCCCTCCACCACATCCCATCCCCCTGCAAACGCAACCCCTCACCTCCGCAAGGTGATGAGAGCCCTACAGATGACTGTGAAGATGAACCTGTCTACATAGAGATGGGAGGTATTGATGTTGGAGCACGAGAACCCTTAAAGAGTGAGGATGAAGAGCCAGGAGAGTCCGTTTATGAGGAAATGAAGTACCCAGTTCTGGATGACATGGAGTACCGAACTGACCCTGTGGGATGTCGCTCTGCCTGCCCAACTCCGGCACCCTATGACCCTGAACCTCTCAGTCGCTGCTCCACACCTCGCAACATTCCCCTTTGCGACATTCCAGCACCCTTTCCTAATTTACTCACTCATCGTCCTCCTCTGCTGGTATTCCCACCATCACCAGCCCAATGCTCACCCAACTCAGACGAGTCTCCCCTGACCCCTCTAGATGTAACCAAATTGCCCATGCTGGAGAATCAATCCTATAGCAAATCTCCAACATCCTCCACCGAGCCACCCTCCTCTGCACACATCCGCAGGGAGCTCACTGCCACACCAACCCTCACTGTATCTGGCCGCTCCTCTGCTCCTCCTTTACCTTGTG
This sequence comes from Antennarius maculatus, assembly GCA_013358685.1. NCBI lineage: Eukaryota > Metazoa > Chordata > Actinopteri > Lophiiformes > Antennariidae > Antennarius > Antennarius maculatus. The sequence goes on along the minus strand of CM023619.1, from coordinate 7,234,145 downwards.
CCCTTTACAAATCTTCTTCCTCCTCCTACCAGCGCAGCCACTCTGCGTGCCCATCGCCTGTCAGCATGGGTCGGTGTCTCACTCCTCTCAGCCTCATGCGTACACCTCCGTTTGACACACCAATGCCATTCCCCGGGGGTCTGCCAAGGAGTGCCTCTGCCACCCCACATGGCAAAGGCTCACCACCTCAAGATAGTGTGGCTCGACTTCACGGCTCTATGCAGAATGTGTCAACAGGCCGTTCACGGACACCAACCAGCCCACTGGATGAGCTAACCAACCTGTTCACCACAGGGAGGAATATGCTGAAGAAGAATTCCAGTGGCAGGAAGTCCAAAGAGCCTGGAGAGAGTGAGTCACTTCAAACTTTTGACAATCAGAACATAGTACAACAAAGTGCAACATTTTTGCACATACATGTATCTTTCGTGGAGAAATTAGATAGTTTAGCTACATCTTTGAGAATAGTTAATATCATATGAGATTGATTTGACAAGTAAAGGAGCTCTGAAACATATAATGTTTCAGTTGAGAGAGAGTAGTAGTTACATGACATAGTGTCCAAAAAGTTTCTCTGCAGGATTTAGAGTATAAGAAAGTGTCATTTTTATGTGCTATGCAAGGTACTTTTGATACTCTCCCCAACCTTTAGCTCATTAAATCTAGGGTTGACAAGCCAAGACTGATACAGATCGTATGATTTAAGCTGAAGGGATTAGAGACTAAAACAGACAGCATGTCCTTTAAAGCTACTCATGGCAATAGGCCATCAGGCAGCATTACTTTAAAATATGTAAACATCAATGTTTGAATACAGTTAGCTATGCTACACTCAAGGTTCTGCCAAAATGACTTAAACTAGGAACATCCGCTGGGATGTTCCTAGTTTAAGTCATTGCGTGCATCATTGCGTGCAAACACAATTTGCACGCAATGATGTAAATTCTCAAACAAGACGTAGAAACTCGTAGTGACAAATGCTCACAAGTTTTTCAGTGTGTCATAGGGCAAATGTTATTCATTTAAAATTAACAATCATTTTAATATGTAATGCAACCTTTTTTTTTTACAATAGTTAAATTGGTTTTAAAACATTAAACCAAGAAAAGATTTATACTGTATATATGCGCCATCACCTGCGCATCAACGCTCACGACTTCACTTCATCGCAAATTTTTGGTATGCAGTCATGTTACCGTACTCACATTCTATTGGCTGACGGCATCCGGAAGTGCGCTATGTTCAACGAGTCTCAGACTTACGTGAGACACAAAAGTGCTTTAAACAGTCGATAAGAGTGTGGGAAAAGGTTATACAGATAGAAGATGGTTTAATATCAGTACGGGCAGGGTCCATAAATGATTAAATTACCGTAAATAGTAAGATAAATAATTTGTCGCGCTATAGTGGAATTTGTTAATCATGTGTGGTTCCTTCCTGGAACACATTAACTGCGAGGACAGAGGGCGTACTGTATACAATATTATATATATTATAGTATACGTATATATATATGTGTGTGTGTGTCTGTGTGTGTCTGTGTGTGTCTGTGTGTGTGTGTGTGTGTGTGTGTGTGTGTGTATGTATATATACTGTATATATATATATACACACACACACACACATATACAGTATATTGGCCATTCTAGCAAATTCTTGCAAAGTTCAGGGTTGGAGACACATTTTTAAAAGTTGTTTTCTCCGTAAACCTTGTCCATACATAAATTGTGCCATGTTTCTACAATACAATTGTGGAAAAAGCGCAGTCAAATTTAATATATTAATGCCTTACCTGTTCTTCAAATGTTTTACTGCTCCTGCAATGTGTCACTACCGTAACACAGCAACACACTGCTATAAAAAACTATTACATTAATTTGATGAAATTGTTTATCCATACACCCTCTAAAGAATATTTTTAGAAATTTATTATGAAGGGTTTAACAATGAAATCACTTGAAATCAATTGTTTCAAAATTTATTTTCCTAGACTCATCCAAATATAATTTGAATTTAATTTAAAAAAAATTTTGTTTAATGAATTACAGTGATCTTAAAGATCTCAGATTTAATTAGCTATTACAATGAATGAACATTTAACTAATAGTTATCATATAATTTCATTTAATGAATTTGTTCATATTTCATTTTAAAAAACACTCCCTGTTACAGTAGTGACAACACTGTTACGGTAGTGACTGTACTGCTTGGTCGTGACCACATGATTATATTTTTAAAGTTGTACTGTATCCCTTCAACCATTTTGTTCAACATCAGAATCAGAAAATAGTTCAGAATCAGAAAATAGTTAATTGCCAGGTACAGTAAAGTTTACCACACAAAGAACTTTAAGCGGTGTCGGGTGCATTAAAAGGTGGTAAGAAGCAATAAGGAATAAAAATATAAAAAAATGTAAAAAAGTAACATTAACTCAAAACTTGCCTTACAATTCGTATTTAACAAACACAAATGTTTATAATAAATAAATTATAATTTATTTAAATACATTTATTTAAATAAATATAATTATAAATAAATAAGGTAATTTACTATTTTACATTACTTCAACATAGCAGCACGTCTACTGTGACGTGACATTAGAACATCTAAAATGTTTTCTACTTGAAAGTGCATTAAAGGACAAAAATATAGAACATTAATAATCAAGTTATTCACACACTGAAAAGAAAACCTATAACAGCTCATTCATTATGCACCTCCAATGAGCAACTTATAAAGTTGACGGACCTTGCTCAAGGGCGTCTTGGCAGTGCTCGTGAGGTGAACTGACTCCTCCCACTATCAGTTCCCACTCCACTGTCCTGAATCACCGACCCCCCAGTCCCCAGTCCAAGACTTGTGGACGGAACTACTGACGCCCCAATCACCATTATATTCATGTTTTATTATATCATACATTATTTAGCACTCTGAGATTCTTAAGAATGAAATGTGATTTACAAATAAATATAGAACAATAATAATAATAATAATAATTATTATTATTATTATTATTATTATTATTATTATTATTATTATTATTATTATTATTATTATTATTATTGTTAATTCAAATTCACTGAAAAAATTGCCCCAAGGGGCCAATTGAAGACACGTAAAGCAGGATTGGTACACAAAAAAAGAAAAGTGCAGAAAGAAAAACAAAAAATAGACTTAATAAACAGAAAGCAAACACTAACGGCAAAATATACAATAAACAGATATGTACAATTTAAAAGGTATGTTAAATGGTGTAATATATAACATATCAAGACCATTCAAATTGTGGCAGCATTATGTGTGTTAATATGAAGGGTGTAAAAGTGCAAACATAACGTGTAAACATAAGTAGTGTAAACATAAGCAATAAACATAAATAATAATTAATAGTATAAATACACTATGTTAAATAATAACTCAAAACCTAGTTAGGTAATTAATTAGTTCAAAACTAGTTAGATTAAAACTTTTTGAGTTCAAAACCTAGTGAGTTAATTTAAAACCTAGTTAGTTTAGAACCTAGTTTGTTCAAAACCTGTTTGGTTAGTTAGTTAGTTAGTTAGTTAGTTAGTTAGTTAGTTTAAAAACCTAGTTAGTTAGCGTAAAAACTAGTTTGTTTAAAACCTAGTTAGCTAGCTTAAAAACCTAGTTAGTTTAGCATCTAGTTTGTTCAAAATCTAGTTATTTTGTTATTTATTTCAAAACTTAGTTAGTTTAAAACCTAGTTAGTTAGTTAGTTAGTTAGTTAGTTAGTTCAAAAACTAGTTAGTTTAAAATCTAGTTAGTTAGTTTAAAACCTAGTTAGTTCAAAACCTACTCAACAATAATAATTTAATTATTTATCATAAACAGTGTAAACATAAACAGTATAAACATAAACCATAAACATAAATAATAATTTAATGAAAACATTAATACGTATTATTACTATGTTTAATTATAATGTAACAATAATGATGAGACATTGCCTTAACTATGTGAAACATGACATGTTGTCACAACCGTAACGTTATAAATTGTTACGGTTGTAACATTTTTAGACAATTTCTAGCACAACTCAAACATACTAACAAGTAAATGGCTAGAAACAGATATTTGAAGAGTTGTACACGCAACAAAACATAATATTTTGATTTGAGTCCGGTGTACTGACTTGTAGATAATTGTGTACGGTTGTGACATGTGTTAATGTAACATACTGATGTATCAAACTTTGGAACACATTTACTTAAAAATGATGAGAGATAGACTCACCATGCAGCCATAAGGGACAGGGATGCGGTATAACTTCCTGGCCCAAAATTCAGATGTGTGGCTAAAACCAGGCTCCACCAACGTGGTAAAACAACTTGTGTTATGGTTCTGACATTAAAGTGTGGGACAGCATTTTTTGAAGCATGTTTTGTAATTAAATAAAAAAAACTGCAAAGTGAATCTAAATATTTTACATTCTTTTTAAAATAAATAAAACATATATTTTAAAATATACCATTGGGAAAAATGAAATAATCTTTTAAGTATTATTTTCAGGGATTGAAATTTAGGGGTCGGAGATTGGGACAAATACTTCCCAATAGAAAGTACTTAGGAAGGTAGCATAAATGATGTATATATTTGGTGTAATTACTGTCTAGTTACAGTATTCTGTTAAACTAGATCACAAAATAATCTTTGTAATATTGAAAGTCTGAATTCTTAGTTGTTTTGTTAAGTAGTTTTTTTATTGTGGGACAGCATTTTGCACAAATTTGGTAGAATGACCTATATATACATAGGGAACAAATGCACGATGTATTTACCTGTATGTGCACAGGGACATTCGCGAGCATCGAGACGGCTCACAATTCGGGTCAGGTTGAAAGTTAGGGACAGCAATGTAGATTATATGCTACCTATAAGAAACTCTGCCTGTTACTTCCTATTTCTTTAAAATATTAATGGGAATGTCCCCCCATTAGAGCTAAATGATGTATTGGTTCTCTTGGGGATAATTGCTGCTGAGGTATAAGTAGGAACTAGTGTTGGCCAGGTTGGGTTCCTGCCCAGAAGCATTAACCGCTGAATGTTTTACTATTTGATGTTAACTATTGGTCAAATTAAGTGTGAAACTTAATGGAAATAAAACAAAGTAATCAAGCTTAAAGTGGAATGTCAGACTTTTGATTACAAGGAAGTACATCAGCATGTCATTCATGTAATTGCAGTGGAATACCTCAGTAGCTTAAAGCTTGGCTTAGCCTCTACACCCCCTGACGATAAATTTCATTCAGCAGAGGTAGAAATGTAAAAGTAACATTACAGTTCTACACTCTTTTATTTCAATGTCTGTGTAGGTTTTTAGTTATCCAGGTCATGGCTATCCAAAGCTGTTTAAATCAATCCACTGGACTTTGGATACTCTTTAATTTCATTTATGTGTTGTTTTTATAGTACTTTCGTATTTAGATTAGTTATGGCAGTTAAATGACCTCAAAAGGCGATTATAGATAAAAAATTTAATAACTAAAAACGTATAAACAATTCAGTCAACAAACAAGGTGGATGTATTTATACACTGTCCGGCCCAAAAAAAAGTCACACACTCTAACATTTCATGGGACTGCCTGTAGCTTTGATTGCGGTACGCATTTGCCACAGCATTGTTTCGACAACCTCGTACAACATCACAGCATTTATTTCTGTCCAGAATTGCATTCATTTTTGGCCGAGTTCTTGTGTTGACGATAGGAGTAGAACCATTCTGCAAGGTCTTCTCCAGCACATCCCATAGACTTTGAATGGGGTTAAACTCAGGACTGTGGGGGCCAATTGATGTGTCAAAATGATTCCTCACACTCCCTGAACCACTCTTTCACAATTAGAGTACAATAAATTTTGGCATTGTTGTCCTGGAATATGATCGTGCCATCTGGGAGAAAAAATCCATTTATGGGATAGCCTGGTCATTCAGTACATTCAGATACTCAGCTGACTTCATTTTTTGCTGAATAATACTGCTGAGCCTAGACCTGACCAACCGAAGCAACACCTGATCATAACGCTGCAATTTGCTTATTGAAACCCAAACAGCGACTGTTTTTTTGGTCGGGCAGTGTATTTGTGTATGTGTGTGTTTGTGTGTGCGTGTGCGTGTGTGTGTGTGTGTGTGTGTGTGTGTGTGTGTGTGTGTGTGTGTGTGTGTGTGTGTGTGCGTGCATGTGCGTGTGTGTGTGTAAATACATAATCTCCACAATATTACTTCCTCTACAGTGATGAGGTTTCCATTACAAAAGTATTTTAGAAGTTAAAACAAGTCTCTCAAATTCTCCTACATAAATCTATAAATTGTGAAGACTTAAAAGTTCACACATCTATCCTTATTCAGGGCTCTTAGCAACTACAACATAGCAACAGTGGAAGGAGGAGAAATCCCCGTTTCTTATTTGCAGATTCCTTCCCCATGGGTAATGCAGCCAATCACAGCTTAGGGCATGCTGGTGTACAATAGTACAATGAGCTCCTGATGGGAAATAGCTGTGTCTCTGAATTCAAATCTACAACTGATCTGAAGATTTTCAGATTCTTTACTTTGTCCAATCAGCACATGCAAGACTCATGATTAAGCCAATCTGGTTGCTGTGGCTGCTACAGATGGAAATAGTGGAAGCTGAGAGGATTATATAATATATAATTATTTTTTGCATTTTTTATTAAAATGATGAATACATACTCCTGCAAATGAATAATTACTCACAGTGGTGCACATTTTTATGTTAAAATCTACAGTTTCTATGTATTATCTTGAATAAATTATTGGCTATTACTGGCTCTCTATCTTTTTCTGAGGAAAGGACTCCACATTGACCCACTTACCCACCGGTTAATCAGCACACTCCCCCTTATATACATGCATATGTAGGCACACCAAAGTAATGTATGACACACATGATATGATAAGCTTATGCATGGTATTCTATGTTGAAGCCAATATAGAAATTATATTGCTCTTCCGCCTACATGGAAATCAATCATGCACATTTTTTGTGCTTTGATGACTTGGAATGCCTTTATTAAACACTGAATCAGTGGCATACATACAGTTTCCTGTTAGCATGTGCTTTGTCCACAGGTTTTATATTTTACCAATGCACGCTAAACGGGAGTCAATGGTAGCATGTACTTGATTGTGAATAAAAAGCGAAGTCCAACACATAGGCAGAGACACATAGCATATAATGATAGGAGATTTTACAGAGTTATATATAGAAGCATTAGATATATGAATACATTTATAACTTGAATTGGTTTATCTAAAAACATCTGTATAGCTAATGCTTGTGTGTCGCCATGATGAAGTGCAACACTAATGTAATGTTCACTCACATCCACATCATCCTTCTCCAGTCATTTCTGCAGCTGCAGCAGTGAGTGACACCTACAGGACTAATCATAGTAGTGCAGTATCTTGGAGTAGATAATATATTATTCATGCTTATTTTTTAATCCAAGTAGATTTTTTTCCACTGTATTGTCAACTAGAGCTGAAGAAGATTTGTCTTTAAAATCATTTCATTGTTCATATAATGATTTTTACCTGCATTTTTACAGCCGAGTCCAAAAGCAAGTCTCACAATGAGTCCAAACGTGAAGGCAAGGAGCGCCATAGTCACCGCAAGGAATCCAAGCGAGAGTCCAAGGAGCGGCACAGTAAAGATTCCACTCACCGCAGAGACAAAGACAGGGATAAAGACAAAGATAAAGACAAAGAAAAAGGGAGTCACAATGTAGAGTCATTCTCCCACAGACGCAACAGCAAAGACTGCAATTGTAGTGGTCTAGATGCACCACCTGTTCACAGGGATAGTAGAGACCAGTGCTGCAGCAGTGTAGAGCCAACACCATTGATGAGAAGAGACTCCAAGGACAGAGGGATGAGCAATGGTGACCTGAAGCCAAGGAGAGACAGCAAAGATCGGACCGGGGGCCATGGATTGGAGTCTTTACTAAGGCAGGATAGCAAGGACAGAGAGAGGCTGTTGGATCAGCCACCAGAGCTGTTGCCAAGACAAGACAGCAAGGAGAGGGCAAGAAATGGTATAGACTGTAGAAATGACAGCCGAGAGAGATCACTGGATCAGCCATCTGAGCTTCTACCGCGACAGGATAGTAAAGAGAGAGTTCGGAATGGTATGGACTCAAAGCATGAAAGCCGAGACATGCCACCTGAGATTCTACCCCGACAGGAGGGCAAAGACAGAGGTAAAACTGGAACAGAATACAGGCGTGAGAGCATAGAGCGTCGATCTGATCTGTTACCACAACAGGATAGCAAGGAGAGAGTCAGGAATGAACTAGAGCATAAACATGAAGGTAGAGTAGACCAACCTCCTGAGATCTTGCCCCGTCAAGAGACATCAAGAAACAGCAATGGCAAAGACCGGGTTGGCTGCAGCTTTGAATCCAAGCTTGAGGGAAGAGATCGGAGCTGCCATAATGGAGATCTTCCTCCTCCTCTTCTTCCCAGACAGGACAGTAAAGATCTGAGCAGAACTGGACTTGAAGTGAGACGAGACAGCAAAGACAGAAGTCTGAATGGTTCAGACCACCATCAACATGACACCAAGAGCACAAAGAGCCCATCCACAATGGATCACAGGTCTGATAATAAAGAAAGGGGCTACCGATCAGATGGCACACCCAGACGAGATATGAGACCCAGTTACAGCATAGACCAAGCAAAAGCACATGAGAGGAATGGCAGCATAGTATCAGGTCTCCAATCTTCCCAAACAACACCTACTCACCGCAGGAGATCGTCTGGTAGCTCGCCAACGGGCTTGGGACCAGGAAATGGTGGGATTTATTGCCTCCTATTATGATTCATAATAGAGCATTTGGCTGTAAAATGTGCATTTTAAAAATCTCTCCCCCCCATTGCAGATGTGAAAGCAGCACCTAAGTGTGGCCGCTCACCTTCTATGCCTTCACCAATGGGAACTCCACAGAGGAGAACAGCAGAGACACAACAAAGTCAGGTGTGCAGATTAGCTTGAGTGTCTGAAAAAAATCTTTCGTAACTGTATTATAATGTTATCTCATTACAGACTTTCTGCAGTTCCTTTTTTCTTTTGAAGCTTTCTCAGTTTTTCTCAGAAATAACGAGGAATTTAAGTTATTAAAATGAAAATCTTATGATAGTTAGTGGATTTTTATAGTCCGTCAATTCTGATCAAACCATACTTGCATGTGTCTTTATGAATCACATTAGATCACTTTGGGACTTAAACTCTTACAAAATCATACAGAAACACTGATTGCATGTTATTTAATCAATAACAGTTAATTGATGATCATTATTGTCCCTGAAACACTTCACGGGTCTCAGGAACAGTCAAGTGCTCAATTTACTTTGAAGACAAGCTGTGTCCCATTTAATTAATGTAATTTTTGGTTCTTCAGATGCCCCAGATGCCATGGATCTGTGGAGACACCACCATGCTTGAACAAATAGAGAGGAAGCGCACCCTCTGCATGGAGATCCGTTCCAGACAACAATCACACCTACAGCGATCTCTTGAGAGGCCCCCTCCTCCAGAGAGGAATGAGGACAGGCATCAGGAGCAGAGTCAATGCAAGCTAGAAACTGCACCAGTCCTGTCAGACTGGGGAAAAAGCAGTGGGCCCAAAAAAATTCGTCCTCCCCCTTACCCCACACAGACAACTGTATTCTGGGACACTGCCATCTGACAGTAATGATACATTTACTCCTCTCCTTCACACAACCCTGTATTACCCCATCCCTCATTCTTCTGTGTTGTGCTGATTCTTCCCTGCAACATTAGAGGTGTTAAGACGGCCAATAAGAGCACCAAGGGGAAGATAAGTTGCTGATGTCAAAGGACAATAGTGGTTACCATAGCAATATTTCTGCTTGTTCAGGTTGTCATGTTTCTTATCATCACTGGTGATATTTGATATTTTTCTATTTCCTGTGATTTAATTGTAATATAATTCGTAGGATAGATATTTGATGAATAGATATTTTCTAAATGAAATGAGGATTAAAAAGCAAATTATGTATAGTAGCTGTAGATGCAATCTAATGTTTCTTTTTTGTTGTTCTGCTTTTGGTTCTTTAACATTTGAAAGCATAATCTATCAATACTTGTACTGTAGTAGCATAATTTTCTTATGCCCAACTCTTTTTTTTTCTACCCGAAAGCACTCAAATGAATGGACAATTCAATTCAGCCCGTATATACTTTACATTTTCACTGTTGTATTGTAAGTCGAGGAATTAACATCAATGTGCTTTAGATACCAGTGCTATCCATGCCTGGTAAAGTATGTTCTAGAATGTACAACAGTTGGTCCTAGAACAATAACAGGAGTGTGCTGTTTGTATATTATGGTAAGAAGCTGTGTGGTCACTAAATCGAACCTTTTGAAGAAGTTTAATCATTCTAAAAGGAAATTTTGTTGGCTGATATGTTGTTTGAGGATGTAGGAAGTTTGAAAAGATTCTCTTGTGTTGTCAGACACTCTGTGAGGGTGGGATGGAGAGGTAGTAAATTACAGCATACATTATACACAGTATCATTTCCAAAACCAGCCAAAGCCTGTTACAATGAGATATGGGTGCGGTTGCACTTTTGGGCAGTTGGTTATTTGAAATGGGGATGGTGGCAATTACTGGCAAGTGGTAGCACCCTTACTTTGCCATGTACATTGCTAGCACCATGACACAGTGTAAATACTTGATGGCCAATGACCAGCCTGTACAATCAACGCCTGAGCTTTTAGAACATTTCTTAATTTTACTGCAGATTATAATAGCCATATGCACTTGCTTAAGAAATAACTTTCAAGATTATGCTTATATTTAAATATATATATACATATATATTTTTGAAAAAGTAAAGAATTAGCTGTGCCAAGCAAGTGTAATTTAACAGTACAGCGGGAGAGCCTCAGGAGGCTGGCTGTGTGACATGCAGTCATCTATGATTGGTTGTCACTGACAATATACCCCCAATACAATTTGTTGGCAGACATTCTGAAAATGAAACCATTAAGGACCTACAACATGGCAACAGCTCTACCCAGTTGAGCAGACAGGAGGTTGCACAAGGGCCTCCAGATCTTTGAGGCTTTGTAAAAAAAAAAAAATGGAAGTAGAAAAGAATTCTTTACTAACCATCTTATTCCAATGTAGCCACAAGAGGGCACAAGCCAGAGTCTTATTCCATTCCATCCAATCAGGCTGATTACATCTCCCCTTCTCTCTCCCTCTACCTCAACCCACTACTTGCATAGTCTAAATCGGGTCTCCAGCACAATAAAATGCTATGTTGATATTGCCAAAATAGTTAGCCCTTAGACTGGAGTGGAAGTGCAGTAACCACTCTACCCCCTCTGTGTGTGTGTGTGTGTGTGTGTGTGTGTGTGCGTGCGTGTGCGCGTGTGTGCGTGCGTATGTGTGTGTGAGTGTATACGTAAAAGAGAGCTGTGTGCATTTGTGTGTGCCAAGCGTTCATATTGTATGCAAGTTGAATCTATAAAAATGATTGTTTTAAGACATTCACTTTGCCCCATCCACAATATCGGTGGGTGGAGGTTGGAAGTATACTTATGATGATGTACAATCTTTTTGTGTGTTTAAACGTGCACTGTGAAAAGGTAGAGAGAGCACCGCACCGTCAGAGTCCTCTGTCTTATTGCACTGAGTGTTCTCTTGTTTTGCGTACTAAAAAAGAAAAGCAAAAAATATATTTGAGGAAAAAACGTACTGTATTCTGATTGTCACTTGGGTTCTGTTGAGAGAAATAAATATGAACTTGAAACCCACTCTAGAAACCTGCATGCCAGTGAAATTATTCATGTGTTCAGATATTGCATGTAGGGCATTGCTTTTCCTAATGCTGTTGCTATTGAATATTAAATGACAAGGGGTGATAAAATTATTAAACTTTTTTGCCATTGGTCATCTACCTTGATGGTGCCAGGTCTCGGGGTGATAAACTGCTCAGTGGGACTGATGGCACTCAGCCAAAAACTGTAGAGTTCAGCATATTAGTGGAAAGAACCACATACTCCCTGACACTCGATGATGGAGTGCTCAAGAAAATCCAGCTTCAGAAGAAGTCAGACTGGCCACCACCCTCATCACCAGCCCATGTGTGAGTCGAGAAGCAGGCAACAGGTACACATAAGTGGATAAAAAAAAATTTGTTTGATTCGTGCAATCAAAACTTTTTAATTACTCTCACCAGGAGGAATGAATATCCCATCTACAGACTCCTCCACCCAGATGGGCATGAAGGAATTGTGGGATCTGGGCTGTGAAATGCCACGGCAGATGAAACTACATCATACACCACACAGTGACTTATGTGGGAGCTTATCTCCTGGCCAGAGACGGACGTCATTGGTATGGGAGAGGTAGTGGAGAGCCAGTAGGATCTGTCGTTGTGAATAGAGAAGTGACAGGAAGCTTTATTGCAGTAGGAAAAAGGCATGGGGGAATAAACACGAGACAGGAGACAATCTGGTCCGATATGTATAGAGGCTCCTACCCACAGCATCTGAGGGGCCTTTGACATGAACTTCAAGCCAAAAGAGAACTACCCCAATGTTTTTGTTCATTTTCTTTACTCATCACTAATCCCAGGCTTCCCTGGCAATCCTTTAGGTCCAGGTGGACCAAGTTGTCCATAGGACTATTCTGGCTCCAGAGAGACAGATTTTTATGTCAATCAAACTGAATGACATTTCTCTCTTATGACTTACCCTTGAATCCTGGTAATCCTGGTAATCCATACCTAGATGTCCTCTTAGCCCAGGACCTCCCTTAAAAATCCATGAGTACATTTAGACTATTTAACATCACTTCTGAGATGGACAAATTATAAATTGTATGCTGCAGCTGTACTACTGGATGTCAAGAGTAGTAAATACCTAATATAAGAAAGCTAGGACTAAACCACACATACAAAGAGTTCTTTGTAACATTATGTGCTGGATTTCTGGCAAGTCCAAAATATCCTCATTGTCCAGGTATTCTTCTCCTGCCTGGAATACAATAATCCATCGTTTGAATTCGTCTAAATTTCCCAGTTTGGGATAAATAAAGTATATCAATCTACTGTATATCTATCTATCGTATTTGTGCTTCAAGATGTATAGCTTCACTACATCGCGGATTTTTAGTAGGTAGTCACGTGATACCGTACACGCATGCTATTGTTTGACAGCATCCGTGTGTGTGCTGCCTTCCGACTCACGGTTCCTCGTGCAACTTTGCTTTAATACAAATTGCTTTAAACAGTCAATAAGAGTGTGGGAAAAGGTAATTCAGATATAAGGTGGTTTAATATCAGTATGGGGAGGGATCGTAGATGTTTAGATTACCGCAAATAATAAAATAAATAGTTTGTCGCTGTATGGTGGCATTTCATTTTATACGGGTGGTCCTGAACCGCATTAACTGCCAGTAACGGTTTGGCCCTTTGAGCCTATAAATGACAAACCATATCAAAGTGATTCATTCTGTTCCTTTTATCACAATATTGTGACTGAGAACATTTGATTTAAAAAGATGCATAAGGGATTGCTCAGTTGCCAGTAAATTCTTGTGGTCCTGGTTCTCCATTCCTTTCATTTAGGCTTTTCATTATATAGTCCCAAATGCTGTTGGTCCTGGTAATCCTGGTGGACCAAGTGAACAAGAATGGACAACACGTTTGAGATAAAATGCTAGCCAGTATCCACTACTTAAGCTGTGTTAGGCGTGAACAGTCATAGTACTATTGTGGACAATTTTGTCAGTGCTGGTTGTCGTTTCTGTCATATTTATGTTAACAAAACTTCTGAGGGGAGCATCAACTAATACATTTTGTTCATCTAAAACAAAATGATAATACAAAAAAAATGCTTGTTAGCCAAATATCTAAGATTTGCAGAAAACTATCCTTTTATCAGGCACACTCAGGTCTCCTTTCTTACCTTGGCAACCATTAAAGTGCCTGAAATGCCAGTGGCTCCGGGGTCACCACTGAGACCTGGCTCTAATTTATAACCCAGTAGACTAGGTTGGCCTTGTACACCTATTATCCAGAAAGATCAAAAGTCAACCAATTCCAATGTACAGTAACACAATAAGAAATGGATTGTAACTGTATTCTGTAATCCAGGCTACATTAAGGGTTTGGTTGTTGAGTTGCTTTGTTTTAGTTCACCTACATATAAATCAGACAACCTGGGATTACCTGGTTTTCCAGGAATTCCTATAAGTACTCTTGGCCCCACAGCCCCAGGACGGACAAGGTGGACCATTATCCCCTGATCTGGTAGAAAAGATATTCTCTGGAGCTCCCTTCCTACCCTGGGGTCCTGGTAGTCCAGGAGGACCTTGACAACCATTCAAACTAATACCATCAGGATTAGGGTCACCTGGATCACTGCGTAAACCTGGAGTTTATTGAATTTCTTGGAAACCAATCACTACAGAAACTCCCTTCTACTTGTTTCACTAACTATTAACTATTACATTATACAGTTTTCTGAGCTGTGTATGATGTATGATCCATGAAATATACATTTCCTGAATATATATGTAATTAAAATTATTATATCAATGTTAATAAAGATATGATATTAATAAAGATTGTCACTACCTAGTATCCCAGATCCTCCAGTCTCTGGAATCCTCCAGTCATTTTCTTTCATGCCTTTCGGCCCTGGGAATCCCTGAGGTCCCTGGAGACCATCTCCTCCGGGCTCACCTGAAATTCCTACAGAGAGCCAAAGAAAAATTGATCCAAAGCTGTTTAAGTCGATCCACTGGACGTTGAGAAAGTTCTTGAAGACGTTTCGTCTCTCATCCAAGAGACTTCTTCAGTTCTGAGGGAGGCTGGTCATGTCCCAGCTTATTAACCTTGTGGGGTGTGGTCAGTGCTATTCACATTCCAACAACCTGTCTGGCTCCTCAACGATTGTTGATGGGGGTGTCAAAGGGGGTCGTTGAAATGTGAGTTTCACCTTTGTATGCTAAATTGAAATCCACTGTCAGCATGGGTTAACCAATAAGCAAAAATTTGGGAGTATTTTGATCTCATACATTGTGATGGTGAGATGAAGCCCAATGAAGCTTTGATACATTCAGTCAACTGTGTCAGCACAGTCATTTGGAATTATTTACTCTTTGGCGCCATCAAGAGATCAATAAAATGTACAACAGTTTAGTTTCATCTGACAAATCAAGTGACAAAAACACAGTATTAAAAATAGGAATGCACTTTTGTTACTTGTAATTCAGTAAAAAGAAGTAAAACTAAAACATATTTTCTGAATAGCATAATATTTTCTATAGGTGGTTCTCATTTTATGTGAAGATTTCTTCTGCTTTGGTGAGTTTTGAACTGCCAGGCAGGAGGCCTAGAGGAAGACCAAAGAGGAGGTTTATGGATGTAGTGAAAGAGGACATGAAGGTATTTGGTTTGAGAGAAGAGGATGCAGAAGACAGGGTTAGATGGAGGCGGTTGATTCGCTGTGGCGACCCCTGAAGGGAAAAGCCAAAAGGAAAAGAAGATTTCTTCTGCTTTGGAAAAAAATCCTCTCACAAGACACAGATGAAGATAGAGTGGAAAGATAAATGACAGCAAGTGTGAATAAAATTGGAAGATAATCTCTTTGTTTTCTACAATACTGCAGTGGGTCTGTCTGTCTGTCGATGTTTTGTTCTGTACTTTGATTGTTGCATTCACTGTCAGTGATGTAGATGTGGGAGTTTAAAATTACTGAATGTATCTGTCTAGGCTGGTTCCATCTTTTAAACACTCGCTAATGACTAAACAAAGACCAACCAAACCAAACACAAGATGTGCGGGTCGACTCCATTGCGTTTAGCTGTGCCTTATATTTCAAATGACACGCGGTTCACACGCCAAACCTGCAAACCACTTTGTGAATCAATCACGTGGCACGGTGCATCAGAAAGGTTTAAATATCATTGCCTACATCATCAAACCACACTCCAAACTACACTTTGCCTGGATTACTCAACATCATTTATGCTGAGACATTTGCATGCCAAGCATGATGACAATCATAACATGCAAACCAGTGACCCTGTCAACACTGGAAATTCTGACAATAAACTAAATATATATGTGGTGGGCAGTTAGGGCCAACAAGGCCTTCTCTGGTGGCTTAACATGACCAGTAATCATGGTAATATTTATGAAAAAAGTTAATTGTATTATATTCTTAAGGGCGGCAGTGGCTCAGTTGGTAGAGCGGGTCATCTAATGATCAGAGGATTGGCAGCTCACACCTCTTCCACTCAGCCATCCCTGTCTATCCACGAGCTTGTTTGTGTTTTCTCTCCCTGTCTACTTTTGGTTCCCCCTTATCTCACAGAGGTGCAGCACTTCCCTCTCTGGCTCACAATCGGAAATTCTAATAAAAATTGACAACTTAGTTCCCAGAGAGGACCTGTGATGGTCACATGCACGCATGAAAATTTTTTGCTGCAAAGACTAAAACAAGCATTGATCTCGTAAAAAGTTGACCCCCTTTAATGGGGTTAAACTATAAGAATACATGTAGACAATAAAAAAATTTTTAAAAAAGAAAAAGAAAAACTTTTGAGGCAAATGATTCCCTTAAAACTTTTGAGTTCTGGTTACTCGGGGTTACAGTTTTTAAGGGCAGCCCTGGTGTCTTAGCACTGACATATTGCATTTCACTGCTGATGACTATGCAGCAATCAACCAGTGTCTGACAGTTTTAACACCATTCTATCAGGCAACTGTTGAGCTTTCTGAGCAAAGGAGAGTGACAAGGTCAAAGGTGATGCCTGTAGCAAAAATGCTGAGACACTTTGGTTTTCCTTAAAGACACTTCACACAACAAAAAAAGTAGGAAGGATAAGAACTGTTAAGAACTTTTAGCACAATTTTTAATATATAAACTCCGAGCTTTAAATAAACCCTTAACCAATAATTTGCATTTATTCTTTTGGGGTTATCTGGAATGTATTTTTGAATATAGGGGAGAGCATCTGCATATTTTATTGTAATGACGATGTAATTATCATTTGGTAATGATCCCACAGAATTTTCTGAACTTTTATTGCTGTCAGGGGAATTGAAATTGTGCCAGTGCTTCAGAGGTGCTCTTTAGAGGTTGCTATGCCTTCAGTTGTCCACCAGATGTCACTAAAGTGTTGATGCTTTCAAACTTGTTCTGCACTTGTGTTAAGAAATACTCAGTGCTTCATGAAGATTCACTTGACCACCACTACTTCACACTGAATGGAACTTGTTCTGGCAAGCAAAAAGGACTGCTGATGCCACACCAAACAAGAAGCAAGAAGGTTTGTGGTTTGAGTCCTTCAGTGTGAAGTTTGTATCTTCGTTCCATGTCTACGTGGGTTCCTCTCTCCCACCTCCAAAAATACTTCAGGTGAATTGGTCGGTTCCAAATTTTCGGTAAGTGTGAGTGTGCGTGTGAGTGGCTGTTTGTCTTTCGTGTGACTCCAAGGTACACTGGCATCGAGCCCATAGTGTCCCCCCACCTCTCGCCCATAAGTCCCTTGGGATAGGCTCCAGGAATCCTGTGATCTGCTTAAGCAGAAACAGCGGTTAGGAAGATGAATGAAATGAATGGTTGTTGGGCACCTTTCATGACATGCTTCCTCCATTAATTGCTATTCATCAGATAATGTAAGGCAGTTTGTGATTTAGTCATTCACTTTGTCATGGCCCAGCTAACAGGTGATAATCTCACATCCCCATTCACCCCACTTATTTCAGGCTGCAACTCATAGCATAAATCACTTTTATTGTTGTTGTTCCTATTATTATCATACTGCTCATTATGTGTAATGCAAGTACATTCTGAGTCTGTAGCCAGTGACGATCATCTATTGAACTGCATAATTCAACTTCATGAAAACTTAAAAGAAAAACCTTATTGAATTTATTTGCTGTACCAGGATGACAAAGACAAATATCCACCTGTGAATGCAATAGTGGTAGTTGATTAACTGTAGTTCAATTAACTGGGCACAACAATAAAGTACTGTCACTGCATAACAAAATGCCCGTTTTCTTTGTAACTCTGGTTTACTGCTCACAGACACTGATTTTATTCATGTGTGTACATACAGTATGTAAAAGAAAAGATGGAAATGCATCAAGTTAACTTTAAATTTAAATTTATTTGCACAGTATGAAATGTGAATTCAGTCAATGTTCACAGGGCGTACCTCATCAGTGTTTCTAACTGTTTGAAATGTCAACATTGCCAGCCAAAGATAATTTTATTTTGACAAAACAGGTCTTCACTCTCAAACAAAGAAATCTTTACCAACTGTTTTTTTTTTTTGTCTTTGTAGATGTAAATGTAAATGTACAACATAGCTTTGTACAAATTTAAAGTTTCCACAGGTTTGGATTATATCATAATTGAAATTGGAATGATTCTTTTTTTTCATATACCTTCAGTTTTTGGTATGCCACTATTGTTATTATATGTACTGTATAAATATTATATATTTTTCTTTTGTTTATTGTTTCGTGCTGAAATGTCAAGGAAAATCCCTTCTTTATTTCACCAGACATTAATATGTTCAAATATCGCAACCCCCCTGAGTGGACACAGAGCCACAGCTGAAGGACCCAGCTCTGTTCACATGCAGTAGGTCTCCTCAACAGGTGTGTTAAGACCCAATACTGTTTGTTGTTGTGAAAAAGAGGAAGCATGGAACATCTGCTGGCTGTGGGTTGATGAAATGTTTCAACAAAGAACTTCTTTAGAGATCTAATGTAATGCATACACTTGTGCAAAAATATTGGGCATAATTCAAGAGTTTGTAACCCATACAGTTTACAGGTATCAGTTTCACATACTGGTAAAACAACTGAGAACACTCACCAAAATTCTGGGGTAAAATTAATCTTCATGAACACTTAACACTTCTGACAAAATTCAATTGCTGTCTCCATATAACGGTTTTCTGGCACAATTTGTATATGAGGGAATGATATCAGGAGAAGGAAGCTGACTAGGGTCGACCACGTCATTATAAATTCAGGCCACCTCCTTCTTCAGAACTGAGTTCAAAAACTTATGGGGGGCTTACCTCTCTATCAATGTGCCTGAAGACCCCATGGGGACCTTTCAATTACTTGAAGCCAATTAAGGATATTGAAGGAAGAGATATGGGTTCTTGCTCCTGAGCTTTAAATGTAATTAAAACAGGAAAAGAAATAGGAAAACTCTTCATAGTCCCATTGATCTTGATCGTGCTGGCTGGGACACTGATGTACACCGGAGCAAAATTTTTTATTTTTTATTTAATGGCTAAGGAAACATTGTTTAAAAGACTGGCTTTTTTCATTCACACTTTTCTTTCATCTGTACAAAACTTTAGCAATCCTCTGAGGACTATCCATTCACTTGTTATATCTTCAAAAATAAGATTATTTGCTGTTTTTGCTTTAATGGACTTCAAGTAAAGTTGTGATTATGTGAATTACATAATTCTTGGCACTATTTAGTGTCTCCTTGCCTCTCTGTTGCATCGCTTTTCCCACGCTGAACACAAACCTCCTCTAAATCGCTGTTAATGTGAGACTCGAGAGGCATCTTTCTGTTACGGAGTGTATTTCCTGCTGTCAGCCCCATTCATTCTACACAGTTTCAAACACACTGCCATCTGTTTGTAATTGTGGTGTGTGGGCTCAAGATACATCTTGTATCTTGAAAGGATGCATATGCTTTTTGCAGCCTGTTTGCCCTTGCACTGTGTACTTTGCATACTGAGCTATGTTTGTGGGTTCTTTATTAATAGCAGGTCAATGCACACAGAACAACATAAACTAACATTTATGTTAGTTAACTTCACTTTTCCCATAAACTCCCTCAATAAGTGCAGCTAAAGTTTGCAGATGATGAGAAAATTAATATTTTTTTGTGTTGATTGAGGCTCACTTCTGTCATATTTATGGTGATAAAATTAGCGTCATAAGAAAAAGATGATTGATCGTAATTGATTTTGAGAGTAATTAAAGTAACTTTTCATGTGTTCAATTAAAATCAATCGTTTGCTCAAATGAACAGATTTTAAGATACAAGCTAAATGGAATGACCCAAGGAAGCTGTCATGCATGTAAAATCACTTCATGTTAACGCAGAGCGGAAAAAGCAGCTGAAGATGAGATGATTACAGTCGTCTCATCTTCAAGAAAATCAATGGATGGATGAATACTAGTCTGATATATCAGTAGCACATTTCTATTGTTCAGACATCTCTCTGTGCATACAACTATTTCTTTTTTACTGTAGTATTTTGTGTTTCGGCCACAAACCGACATGAAAAAAAGCTAACTTTCTCTTCGCTTTAAGTAATGATTAGGGCGGCAGCGGCTCAGCAGTAGAGCGGACGTCTTATGACCAGACATCGTCCAGACATCGGCGGTTCAGTTCCCTCCCGGCAGACATCTGACATCCTCAGAGAGTGAGGTGTGGGAGGTGTGGGAGGTGTCAGCTCACCTCCAGGCAATTGACGAGGTGCCCTTGAGCACCTCCCCTTACCAACAGCTCAATTGTGGCGCCTCCCGAAGTAGCTGCCCCTCACTCTGCCTCCCCATGTACTCTTGTGTCTTCTAACTGGACGCTTACAGGCCCCTTGTGTACTGTGGTTGTGTGTCAGGGGCCCGCACAAGAGTTGTGTATCTAACACATGACATCTATAGAGTGTAAGAAGTCATTTTTCCATTCGGGGATTAATAAAGTGGATCTTCTTTTTCTTCTGATCAACATTATGTTTTTAAAACTTACGCTCTATTAAGCAGTTTAAATCTCTCCAACAATCATACTTCCATCATCCAAGCTACTGAAATCATGACCAAGTGAGGGGGGAGGGGATGGTGGCTTAACGGCAATGTAATGAAATAGATAATATTTAAACTCTGTATTGAACTATGATCAAATTTATTTTGTGTGCGCAGTGGAAAATCCTAGTGTCACTGTGATGGAGTAAAAGGCAGCAGGGTGAGGGGATGATATATTTTTCTAATAAAAGTGATATCTTTTGTTTTTCATTGGTCTCAAACACTCTGACAGTGTAGCATCATTTCTGTTATTCTCTTTTTCACACTGCAACACAAGATGTCGTCTTGCGAATTCCTTGCCGAACAGAAACTGATGATTCATCCAGAGTGGACCTGTACAGTAGTTCGTTTAATTTTCAAAGCAGTGCAGTTTAATTAACAAATTTAACATTTATTTTAAATCCACTTACAGGTATAGCAGAAACTCCTAAAAACTGTAATCCAGATACTGCAAAATCTAAAAAAAAAAAAAAAAAATAGCTTGCTGAATGGTTGATGCTCGATTATTCAGGATGACGTTAACTCGTCAAATTACGACGTTGCAAGAATGAGGGAAATTATTAAATCAATGTTCTTCTTTAACACTTGGAAACAGATATATTATACAGTTTAGAGAATGTAAAGGCGTTACGTCAAATTGGTTTTATTTCCAGTCATTTGATGCATTTAAGGAATACTTTTAAAATGTCTTTAGGTTTGTTATCATAGGGTCCATCTGGGCTGCCTGGGCTGAAGGTAATAAAACATTTTGGCAGAGAGGGCCAGCTCTTAAGTGCATTTTTTTAGGAGGGGTGAGACTGCAGAATGGCTCAGCGCTTGCTGCCTATTAAGACATTTATTAGTGAGATTGTGATGCACAAG
This sequence comes from Antennarius maculatus, assembly GCA_013358685.1. Classification (NCBI taxonomy): domain Eukaryota; kingdom Metazoa; phylum Chordata; class Actinopteri; order Lophiiformes; family Antennariidae; genus Antennarius; species Antennarius maculatus. The sequence continues at coordinate 7,212,405 of CM023619.1, read as the reverse complement.
AAACAAAATGAAGGTGATGCTGCATTATCTATGTTTCTTTCTACTTCCCCAAACTCACAGACCTAAATTTAAATGCAGTCAATGAGCTTTTAGTGAGCTTGCTTTTTTTTACTGGAATACTTCCAGTAGTGGTGACAAAGCTATATTCCACCTTCCAAATTGGTGGAAGGGCAATTGGTCGGGCAGTCAGACAGACAGACAGAGAGACAGACAGACAGACAGACAGCTAGATAGATAGATAGATGGATAGATAGATAACTTTTACTGGGATGACACCTTGTGCACAAGAGTTCATTTGTGACTATTTAGACATCAATTATAAAGTTGTTCTGTCTCTTTGGTGGCAGTGGATACCCTTAACTAACTGGACCGACTCCTGATGAAACCCTTGAGATGTTGAAGTCACTTTCTTTATGTATGTGTCAGTTGCTCAAAACTGCTTCTAGTGCTCGCGACACTCAGACGACCCAGAAGAATTTGAATGTGGCCATTCGAAGTCTAAGCACATGCATGCATGTCAAACTATGTAAGTGATTCAGCAATAAGAAGTGGTCATTATGAGGAATAAATGGAGCAAACCAGAGCTGTTGTTGTAGAGGATGGTCACCTCTGTGGTTCATTAATTCCTGATTAAAAATGCTTTCAAAGGGCATTATACCACTTACATCAGGGCCTTTCACCAAGGACAATTAATTTGTATTCCCTTCAGTTTGCAGGTAAAATGTAAAATATCTCACAAGTCGTAACTCCTTCTCTTGTAACTACATTAAAAATAGGATGAACTCTATACGATTTCGGAACAAGTCATCCTTTTGGACTGCTCCTGCTACACTAAAAATATTTAAGATAAATTATATTATTGTTGACAGACAATTTCTAATACTGAGGTGTCAATTGCCAGAACATTAATTTAGAAAAACAAAAGATTATTTTGCTTCTACAAAGACCAGCCTAATACATACAGTTCTATTATTAAACGTTAATGGATACATGGATTAATATCAAGTATTATAAAACTGATTCAGTTGATTTAGTTTTTGTACAGTATTTTTCAGACTCTGTACAGATATAACATGTATAGTGATATTGTATTGGAATTTCATTCTATATGTGTGATATTACTTTTCTAAAGGACATTTTTTTTCTAAAATCAGTATATAAAATCAGTATATATATAAAAAAATTGTGACAGGGATATTCACGGTCCCCTGGAGAACAAGGTCACCAGGGGACCCTGGGCCGTGGGGCTCTGTTGTAAGCAAAGCAGAATGGATGTGAGATGCTCTCAGCCAAGTAATTGCATGATGTTTGACATAATTCCACACATTCTTTACAAACAAGTGTAGAGGAGCAAAAGTAGGGCTAATGAATATTTTCTTTGCTTTGTGTGTGCATGTCTTATAATTTGAAGCTGTGATCACAGGTACACATTATTACTGGTTGTTTAAGTGGAACAGAGAAAACCACCTCCAGTTTTCTGTTTCATCCAATGTTCAAATGATTATAGTTGGCAGCGTTCATATGAATTTGGAAAATATCCCAATGGTTGCGACTTTCTGACTGAATTACTTTGTCTCAGGAAAGCCAAAAATTTGGTTTGAAAGGTAGTACCAACATGTTGTCTCCAAGAACCCTGTCAAACTCTTGTCAGACATGAGAAGGCAGGGTGTTGTGGGAAATTTTGAGCCTTAATTAAAGACCTAAGGTCCGCAGTAAGTCAGCACACTCACGAATGGTTAATATGTTTATTATAACAAAAAAAATAAAGGTCAACAAAGCAAGTAATAACAAACACAATTAATAGTGATGAAAACGCTAGATACAGGCTGTCACTCCCGTTATCCCCACATTAACATCAGTTCCAAAAGTGATGAAAACGCTAGATACAGGTGGTCACTCCCGTTATCCCCACATTAACATCGGTTCCAAAAATGCAAACACAATATCAACTGAATCACTCTTACCGTTGACAATAGGTGGAGAGCCAACACCTCAGTTAGAGCATCAGATGAAAACCAATGACCAGGCGTCCGGACCTAGACCCGTGGTAGACTCTAACTGGTAGAGAGAAATCTCTCTTCTTTATAGTGGAATATCACGTGTAAGTGGGGATGGCCGGTCCCCACTTGCAGGCAACATCCCTTTGATCAAAGCTAGCAGTTTCCCTGTTCTGGATGATCGGTTCCCCCCTTTTTCGTGGGGAGACGAGTGGTGTATCTCACAGACTGACATGTTTACAGGAACTTTGAACAAGCAGATAAGGATAGATAATGGTGGGACACATAAAACATATCAGGTAAGGGCACACTATCAAGCAGATAAGGCACATTCCACACTTTGAACAAGCAGATAAGGATAGATAATGGTGGGACACATAAAACATATCAGGTAAGGGCACACTATCAAGCAGAAGTTCATACATGGGACATACAAGACATATATTTCCCTTCACATTCCACCCTTGGCCCATTATGAACTCTGAACTTAATTTATTAAACCACGAGCATATTCCGCATCATTTTGTGTTAAAGTGGCGCGAATGATCACTTCATCAAGGAGCTCCTGGCGAGTGTCAAATTGTTGAGTTCTGAAAATGCAATATGGGACCAAACCAATATGAGCGAGTTTCTACTAGGATCCACACTATAGAAAGGCTAAATTATATATTCTATCAATTAGGGCTCGCTTAACTTGACGAACATAGCAAAGAGCACATAAGTTCATGCAGGTAATAATACACAACACTAAAATCAAAATAAACATCGGGGGTATGAAAAACTGTCTAGCTGTAACCACATTCCTTGACACATAGTTCGATTACAAGCTGTCATTTCCGGATGGACCTGCAACCAAAACTCATCAGAAATATTCCAAACATTTCTCCATTGTTCAAAAGATGGTGAAGACACAACTCTTAGGAACCTTTCTTTCTGAATTAGTGTATGCAAAGATTGTAAATTACACATTGTAAGGTTTAAGGCACGTGTGACATTAATCAGTATTTCTTCTGTGGCGTGCCACATGTTTATGTCCCAGTTCAGTTGCTTCAGGAGGAGGTTGGCAGCCCCTTCGTGTGCTGCAACGGACGTTGGTAGCCAGACACCAAGGGTCTGAATACCATGAGCAATGTCACTGCCTGTGTTTGAAAGCATAGTTCTAGTCACTTCATTATCAATGGTGTTGGAAACACCCAAAATAGTCCCTGCTCCCCCTAGCACAGTGTCATACCAGGCTCTTTTCCTTCTCAATCTGCATGTTGGTGTCGGTGGGAGCAGGACTGTCCAATGTACTTCAGTGTGTGTGCGTTCAAGGGCAAGGTGGGTGCAAGAGGGGGTAATTGGGGCTAAATTAGTTATGCTGGCAGAAGGATAGGCGGCATTTCGTTCCTTAAGCTGGGCTATGGGCATCATCCGGAAAACTATAGTAACTCTGATCAGGTTGAAGGCAGACCACTTCTCATGCTTAATAAGGAGGAAGGTGTTCTTACATCCGGTCTGGCAGTCGCTGGCAATGGACCAGGAGATGGGTTGAGTTGAAGAGATGTGGACCTCACACTGGATGCTCGGATCAGAAGAAGGAGGCTTAACCCAGAAGTAGTAAGTTTTGTCGTGGTAAAGGGTGCAATCACTGGAGAGATTTCCCAGCCAGACACCATTGCGGCTCAGCATCAGATAGGGTTGTTGCACCTCCGGAAGAAGAGTTGACGGGGTTAAAGAGTCGACCTTCTTCAAGCTCCATGCAGAGAGGACAGCGAGGGCGGTGGCCCATAAGACGACACCACCACGAGCGAGGGGAACGACATGTTGACGAGGCAGGTTCCCCAAAGGCCGTCCAGCTAGTAGTTTCCACATCCAATCATCCATCAATCTCCTCGATTCATCATGCTGGAAAGACAAATTAATGCTATTGTACACTTAAAGGGAGAAAGATAGAACATTAATTAGTTTTTTTTTCTTTTTTGTCAAATAACATTTATGAACCGGTACATTAACCCATTTTTTCCTCCCCATTATACATGACGGTGACAACCACCAATTAGTTTTCTCTCAAATAACATTTATGGACAGGTACATTAACCCATTTTTCCTCCCCATTATACATGACAGTGACAACTTGATCTTTTCCTTGCGCTATCACCTCTGCCGGCCTAGGTGGACCATTCTCCTGTCTCACCCACACCTTAATAGTATCTGAAATTTCTTTCTGTCCTCCAGGGATACGATACTGTTTGAGGTTCACCACCCTGCCTGCTTCTGGAATTGGAAAAGGAGGCATCAAAACCTTTCCCACTGTTACTTTGCTTATTCCAAATTGAAATCATCCTTGTTCCAAATGTAAAGTCATTCCTTTAAGGATGTCCATGCCAATTATCCACTCCTTTACCGGAGTGACAATCACTGAATATTCTTTTCGAGGTAGTTGTCCAATGGTCAAATCAATTTTTATCTGAGTTCCAGTAACTATCTGTCCTCCAAGACCAGTCATAGTTACTAAGGGACCTTTAAATTTAGCTGGGTTCCCATGAATCAATGTGGCCTCTGCCCCTGTGTCAACTAAAGCTCTTACTTCCTGATCTGAGCTTTTCCAATGTATTTTCATTTTTACATGTGGGCGTACGTCATCTACAGACCAATGTGCATGATGTGATTTGGTCTGTAGGGCCGGGGCTTGACCATCATCCTAGTCGAAATCCAACGAGGGGTAAAGCCGTTCTGTTTTTCCATGTTTTTTTTAACTTTTCTTTCTTTCTTATGTCGTTTTTCCTTTTTGGATTTCTTTTTCTTTACCGACATCACTTGGGCAAAATCCTCCTCTCCCGAAGAAAATTCAGAGGAAGAAGAGGCAGAAAGTGACTCTTTTTCCTCTCCCTCCTCATCCTTCTCAAAAAACACATTCCTGCCTCCCCTCCTGCTGCTCCTCTCAAGAGGTGCTTCTCTCCTCCCTCTCTCTCTGCCCCTCTCACACTGCCGCAAAACATCTCTCATTGTTTTTTCCACTTCTCTCAAAGAAATACCACTCATTTCAGCACAATTTACTTTCATACCTTTCCTTTTGCATTTTTCCCTTAATTCTGTTGTGGGCAATTTTTCAATTTCCGTACTAGGAACCCCTGCTTTGATGAGGGCGCTCCACATATCTCGTCTGCTGGGACCCTGGCCATCTTGAGGCCGGGATCCCCGGTTTTGAGGAGAAAAGGAGGACCTAGGAGGGGCTCGGGATTCCCGAGGAGTTTCCCAGACGCCCAAACTTCCAAGCTCACTCATTGCTGACATCAGTTCTCCCAGGGACTGAGTAGGATTTCCCACCATGAGAGTCAACATCAGCGACTTATAGGCAGGAGGGGAGGTTCTGATCATCGCATCTCTTATGTATTTCGCTACAGGCTGGTTATGAATTAGCTCAACATTTTCCATGAAAATTCCATCTCTCAAACACAATCTCAATAACCGCTGTTTTCCCTCTCGAGTAGTGTGCCATTCTTTATCTAACGGCGGCCAATCAGTGAGAGTCGGATGGCGATTAGCAACCGAATCAACCCCGTCTCCCATCATGGAAGTCAACCCTCGATATTCAGAATTTACCATTGGATCGCGGGAGAGCCCCGCAAACCGGTGGCGATCTCCCGCGTCTATTTCTGTCTGCCAGGCCCCTTCTTCAATCAGCCTGGATACCCAGAGATCGAGCGGCTCTTCGGGTTTCTGTTTAAATTTAGTGGTCAAATGCGCCAATTCTTCAGCTGTATAATCTTCCAGAGTCTTAGAAATTTCTGGGACAGGGGCAGGAGGAAGTATTTCCTCAAAAATTTCCCGTCCTGCCGCATCTCTCAAGGGCGCTCCATCTTCACCAAACAATTGATTTCTGATCGGGTTGGGGATACGCTCCACACGGCGGCGGCGCGTAATGGGACGCTCCTGATAGAGACCAAACTGTCCTCCATCATGAGTATCGTCCCAAATATCCCCATTCCATGTCTCAGGATCCCAGCCATCTGGATCCTTTAAAGCTGTTGCAACAAACGCCCTGATTTTAACCCGATCAGCCTGTTTTGGAGACTTTAGACGTTCGCGGGTGGGCAGCCGTCCCACACATGCCACAGATTTTTCAAATAGTTTTTGGATATTATCCCGCTGACATTCCAATAATCTTATCTGAGTGTCAGCCAAAACTTTCTGGTTTTCCAATTCATATATTTGATTTTTTAGCTTCAAATTCTCATATTCCATCATGGTAAACTTTTCTGCCTGTACTTTCCATGCAGTAGCACAAACCCACATGCGCCGCTGGACCCCACCCAGCGGAGCCTTAGGCTTCACTTCTACTGAGGACAAAGCTTTACCAACATCTTGGGCAGAACATTCACCCAAAACATCTTTCCAGCCCTCCGGCCGGCCACCAAACTGTCGTAGACACAAAGCAACCTTGCGCCACGGCTCTGTTTCCCATCCGGGAACAGTCAACAACTCATCCGCAGAGGCATCTTCCTCCCGGAGCACAACTTTCTTTTGTCTTTTAAACATATCAACAGTGTGCGGATCACAGAATTTTTTAACAAAAATTCATCCTGTTCGTGACGCCAAATGTTGTGGGAAATTTTGAGCCTTAATTAAAGACCTAAGGTCCGCAGTAAGTCAGCACACTCACGAATGGTTAATATGTTTATTATAACAAAAAAAAAAAGTCCACAAAGCAAGCAATAACAAACACAATTAATAGTGATGAAAACGCTAGATACAGGCTGTCACTCCCGTTATCCCCACATTAACATCAGTTCCAAGAATGCAAACACAATATCAACTGAATCACTCTTACCGTTGACAATAGGTGGAGAGCCAACACCTCAGTTAGAGCATCAGATGAAAACCAATGACCAGGCGTCCGGACCTAGACCCGTGGTAGACTCTAACTGGTAGAGAGAAATCTCTCTTCTCCTTAGTGGAATATCACGTGTAAGTGGGGATGGCCGGTCCCCACTTGCAGGCAACATCCCTTTGATCAAAGCTAGCAGTCTCCCTGTTCTGGATGATTGGTTCCCCCATTTTTCGTGGGGAGACGAGTGGTGTATCTCACAGACTGACATGTTTACAGGAACTTTGAACAAGCAGATAAGGATAGATAATGGTGGGACACATGAAACATATCAGGTAAGGGCACACTATCAAGCAGAAGTTCATACATGGGACACACAAGACATATATTTCCCTTCACACAGGGGCAGTGCAATCTTTGCACAGTGGTGAAAGTCAGCCACAACAAGGATAAAAATTGCAAAAAACTTATCAGGATTAAACTAGAAACATGCCAAATATTTGAAGATCTCATTAATCACACAAACAATTTACAAATGTGCTGCCCTTCTGCAAGGTCAAGAAGGCACACAATTGTAATGCATCAAGTCTGACATATGCTTGAGGAAAGAATCTTTATTTTTTTGTTTGGTTTGGTTTGGTTTTGTTTTTTTAAATATAGGGAAGATCAAGACCACAACGTTCACCAGGGCAACCAGGTCATATTATACAGTTTTGAACTGAGTGTCTCAAATTAAAGATATGGTAACATCCTGCGGTCAATTCACAGCATTTGTATATTGAATAGTGTAGGGTTTCTGGTAAATAAAGTAATGCATTGTAACTGGACGCCGATTAAGTTTAAAATATCATCAGTCTTTCAATACATCTGATCATGTAATGACTACATTGTCAAGATGTTGTTAGGTCAGAAATGCCTATAAAGTTTATTAATCAGAGGCATGGAGATGCAAAAATTTTCCTGCTGTTTTTATATATTCATTCCTTGGCATTAAAAACACAAACCCACATTTTCCAATGGTGAATTTAGTCAGGGTTTATAACACTGACTGTAAAAATGAATGCATCTGAAGAAGAGGTGGGGGGGGGGGCATCAGTAAAGTAACCTGACCTTGTCAAAGAGAGAGATCATGCATGTATTGTCAGAAAAATATGCCAAAAATAGATGACTTTATGTTGTAAATGTTTCAAAACTGAAAATTGTAGCATGATAATGGCACCATTTGGATTCATCCTCTGAGGACAAGGATCATCCATACCAGATTTTACGGAAAAATGACAAGTCATTATTAAAATAATCTGTCTGGGATGAAAATGTTGGACACTCAGTTTGACTGATGTATAACCAGAAGTATTTATCTTTATAAAGATGAGAAAGGAGAAGAAGGATGAAAAGGGCGAACCAGTTAGAGTCTGACATCATACTTGAGACATTAACTGAATGAATTCAAAGCTTGGATACAACATGTTGTGTATTGTATTCCCTTGCTTATTTAACTCAGGCTACTTCACCAAAGAAGCAAAAGGAGACAAAGGATAGGAAGGTCCTAAAATAAAACTAAATGTTTCGAGGAATCCTGTTTCTCTTTTTTGCCCCGACACATTTTTACTCTGCATTGAATGGACACCAGTAATGGGCCTTTTACACAGCAGGCATTTTGATTTGTCATATCTACAGAGTTAAATCTGTCAGTATCAATGAATCAGTGTTATTACAATAGCAACGACAGTGAACGAGTGTGGCCAATAAAATAAAATGGCCAGCAGGGGGAGACAATGCAACATTAAATCCTTTTGATTTTACATAAGAAAAGACAAGAAAAATAAAAAACAGAAAAGATTCCTCACCTGTTCTTATTTGTAGGGAAAACTGGTAAAAAGGGGTGATCCTGGAAAACCTGGATTTAGGGAACTTCTCAGTAATAATGGGACTGTTTATGAAGTGAGTCATATTGTTTGATGCATGCTCTCTATATCATATGGGTTTAGAGAGCAGTCTGACCTCTGAGGTGATCCATGATATCCGGGGACATCTAGAGGAATTGTCAGTGATCTGTTTGCTCCAATAGCAGCATGTACTCACTGCTTTTTTTGATGTTTATTTGATTTCATACTTTAGGGTGAAAAGGGCAACAGGGGGCCCCCTGCCCCTCCAGGAAAGGTAAGGTTTTTTTGTTCATTTTCTATTCAGTACTCTTGATTTTTAGTGGCATTTTTTCCATTATAGTCTGTGTAAGTGATTCTATTCAAGCACACTGTTGCTTTGTTTATAGATTATTAGACAGTTCACCAGACTTCTCAACAGATACCAAGGAGATCCTGGTCCCCCAGGCCAGCCAGGCTGGCTAATTCTCCTCAATCAGTTGGATGTCTGCTTAAGATGCAGACATCCAACTGATTGGACACTTCTGGCTCTCAACGGGAGCAGACGTCTTTCTTCTGTCTCCTATTGTCGCTATCTCCCAGACTGACTCTCACTTATTCTCTGCAAAATGACGAAACCAAAAGGAAAATCGGAGGATACTAAAGACCAGATGGTCTCTATGAAAGAATTAGAGAGTTAGTTAAAGAGCAACTTTGATAAGTTAGGGAGTGACTTTGATAAAAAGTTGGAAGAAAAGCTAAAACCGGTGCTAGACGCCTTGGAAGAAATGAAGGACAAAATGAAGAAAATGCAGAAAGACATGGATGAAAAAGACCAAAGAATTGTTGTCTTGGAACAGGGACAATAAAGAATGGATGATTTGGAACAAAGCATTTGTATAAATAATGTGATCATCACTGGAATCAAAATCAAGCCGAGGAATTACAGAAATGCTGTGGTTAGCGCTGACATCGAATCTCTGGAGCAACAAGTGAGTTCTCAACTGAGGGATCTGGAGATATCTATAGATCCAGACCAGATTGAGACATGCTACCCACTACCATCTGGAGGTAGGAGACCACCCGCAGTGCTGATAAAATTCAACAATCGTAAACACAAGACTGCTCTTCTGAAACAAGGCTTCAAACTGAAAGGAAAAAATGTCTACATTAATGAGAATCTCACTAAAAAGAATGCTGATATCGCTAAAAAAGCTCGACAACTGAAAAGAATGGGCTGATCGACAACACCTGGACCAACAACTGCAGGATCTTCTTCAAAACAAAGGGGCTTTCTCTTGATAAGATGAATACAATGGTGATCAGGAGTGCAGAGGAGTTGGTGAAATATGAGCAATAAAGACGGACAAGAATTGTTACGACAGCAAAGATCTCTACAACAGAGTCACTTCAATATTGGGAGTTCTACAATTTTGGACACATCAAGTATTTCATGGAACTGTTGAAAAAAAATCATCATCATTGATGTCAGAAACATGGACTGATGAACAAAAAAAACAAAACAAAACATGTATTTGTGATAACATGGGATAACATTAACTTTGAGACTTTAAAGAGCATGTTGATATCTTTTGATAATATAATACCATGTGAAACAAGAATTAACCAGTGTGTCTGCAACACACTGGTTAATTCTTGTATAAACACTGTCTGCTGAAAGAGGTTAATATGATCATTATATTCTTGTGGAGAACACCGGCAAGGTCAACGTCTAGTTTTGACTATCCATGATGTTAACAAACCTTGTGTTCCTAGGAAGAATGTAAACATGGTTATACTCTAGGGTAAAAGGCTAATATCTGGAAGTGGATAAGGGTATGAACGTCCGTCAAAATTCAATGTATGAGCTGGTTGAAGACTTTTAATGTCTGAGTTTGTTGATTACATATTCTAATGAGAGAGATGTTTTGTTGATGATTTAGGGGACGGGAATCTGACAAGCCAATGGCTTCTACCCATTAACCCTTTTTTTCTTTTCGGATGTTGTTGATGATGTTTCAACACTGATGAAAGTGAAATATGTTGTAATAACATGTCTGGAAAAAAGAAAAATAAACTGAATAAATAAAAAATAAATAAAGATGCTGAGATTTCCCACCTCTCCCTCTGTCTGTCAATGTCTCTGCTGCCTTCAGTTTCATTTTCAATCAACGGGTTACAAGAACATTGTTCATCTTTCGCTAATATGTTTTTGTAAATTTGCCCATGTGGAGTGATGAGCTCAGAGGCATCCAACCATTGTAAAAATGAACAATTGTCAGCGTGAACTTTTATTATGTTGTTTGCTATTAAGTCTTGATTAATCATGTCTTTTTCATTTTGAGAAAGACATACTTTTTGATGTTATCATGACAACATTGTGTAACCAGAAGCAGTAGGCTGAAGGATCCTGCCGTTGGTGTTGTTCACAGCGACACGATTACCAAAGGTCTCCTTGGTATGAAGGGTGTTAGAGGTTTACCTGGACCTATAGGATATGAAGGGGTGTTATGAATAAAAGATGGGAGTTTAAGTATTAAATAATTGTTACTGTTAATTTGTTTTGTATCTTAATTTTTTTAACTATATTAATCATTTGTAACAATTTTTACATAGTCCATGCAGCCTTTTCAAGGCTCATTTAGGTCAGTCCATGAGTTTGGACAGGGGACAATGAAAAATAAATATGCTAATGCTCTCACACAGATGTTGAGGGGAGCCTTGTTATGGTTGTATTGGCTCAGGACTACCAGGACCACTAGGTCCACGTAGTCCACCCGGAACCCCAGGTAAAAGCAGTCACTTCTCACTCTTCTCTAATTCTACTTTTAAATACAGATTGGAATTTGGAAATCAATTGATCAATCAATCAATCAATCAATCGAACAATGTTTATTTATATAATGCTCAATCACATCAGAAGACATTTCAAATGGCTCTAACAGACAGAGAACAGAACCTTCCAGAGCAAGCATGAGCAACTGATGGATGGATGAAATGATGGATGACTAGACATCCTGTTTCTGTTAAACAGGCCACAGTCCTAGACTAGGTGCTAAGGGTGATCCTGGCTACCCTGGACCCTAGACACTTACCTGGAAAATCAGTAGGGCCACCTGTTTTAAAAATAAAAAGTTAGATTCTTTTTTTCTCAAATATTCAGCAATCATGCTTTTCTACAGAGACCTGTTGGTGTGATGAGATTTCCAGGCTCTCCTGGGCGAAAAGGAGACTTAATTTTCTACAATATCCCTGGGATACAAGGGGAAAATGAGACTCTGAACCACCTGGTAGGTCTGGTGCCACTGGTTTCCCTGGTGCTCCTGGGTCACCGGGGCACAAAGGCAGTCAAGGTTTTCCAGGGTATTCGGTGAGGCATTTTTAACAAATTGGTAAAATAAACAATTTTAGACTACTACAACTTTGTTGACCACATTGTTGTTTCCATCTATTGGTGAAGTGGGAGTCTGTGGTTCCCAAGATCCACCCGGGTCTTCAAACAGAATGGGGCCAGCTGTGAACCCTGGGCCAGTAGGATATGGACCTGGGGGATTTCTGGGAAATATGGGAGAAGTTGGGGCACCTGGACTGCTGGGACATCCTGGAATTCCAGGTAAAAACAAAAAATCTTATTAACATACAATTTGACATACATTTTCTAAAACTCATATATCGACAGACTGGGTAGATTATATTTTCTCTTTAAGTCTTTCCTTGGGAAAATACAGATCTGTCAGTCAAGCAGACTGCTATGAAATACAAATACAAAAAAATATGTATATGAGAATTATTTTCTTGTCTTCTTTGATACTTGATACATTGAAATCTATGAAATATGCTAGGAGAAATGAATTTCCTCACTGTGCTTTAGGTGACAAAGGAGCACCTGGATATATCTCAGACTTGCCTGGTCCACTTAGAATGAAAAGTTTTCTTGGAAGACCTGGTATGGTAAACTTTTTATTTTTATTGTTCATTACAACAAAATATATCACTGACACATGCTCATTCTGTATCTTAAAAACCAGCCTTATATTTTTCATTCATAACTTATGATTAGCAGCAGTGTTGTCCCATTTACTTTCATTAATGTCAGATATCACACTTAAACTTTTCAACATTTAAAAATTGTCAGATACTTTCAAAGGATTACCAGTATACAGGATATAGCTTCCATCCTGTTGAAATAAAAAAAATAGACACTGAATTTGAGGACAAAAAAATGTCTAACACTTTGTGAAGTCATGTCGCCATGACACAATTTTTTGATCTTGAAATAAAAAATCAGTAGCCTAATAGTTAGTAACATTTAGAACAGATAATTATTGTGTTAATTATTGTGTCCAGATTTTAGATGTTGTCAAGTAATGCTCCAACTCTGCTTCTACAGGCTTGAAAAGGGAACCAAGGTTAGGCAGGGTGAAAAGGAACCAGGACCACCTGGCTTACCTGGTCCTCCTGGCAGTCATGGCATCCCAGGGAGTACTGGGGCATCAGGACGGTCCCAAATTGATGACAAGTCTATTTGGGACCAGCCAATTAACCTGAAGTGCATGTTTTTTGATGTTAGGAGATGTTGATGTTGATATTATATAAGCTATGATGAAAACGTACCCTGAAATGAATACAAATATTTACATTGCATTCACTTAACGTTTCTTTGACTTTTATTATGGAAAGTAACAGCAATGTTACAGTAACTGTTTTCTATAGATAGATAGATAGATAGATAGATAGATACATACATACATACATACATACATACATACATACATACATACATACATACGTACATACATACATACCTTAATAATCCCGGAGGAAATTGCACATATCCACTGCTCAGGCAAACACCAGGAAAAAAACGAAACACTGATATCACAAGACATACACTACACTAACAGACACATGTAGCATTAACAGGACATATACTAAATATAACTAAAATATAAACAGTAAAAAATAAAAATATAAAATTAAAATTAAAATATAAACAGCATATATTATAAAAAAAAAATCTCCCTCTCACCCTTGTGGGGTGGTATCTGTGTCATCCTCAAGCTCGGGTCCCCTACCAGAGGCCTGGGAGTCTGAGGGTTCTGCGCAGTATCTTAGCTGTTCCTAGGACTGCGCTCTTCTGGACTGAGGCTTCAGATGTTGTTCCAGGAATCTGCTGGAGCCACTCTTCCAGTTTGGGGGTCACTGCCCCAAGTGCTCCTACTACCATGGGGACCACATTAACCTTGAACTTCCACATGTGTTCCAGCTGCTCTTTTAACCCTTGATACTTCTCAATCTTTTCATGTTCCTTCTTCCTGATGTTGGCATCAGCTGGAATCGCCACATCTATCACCACTGCTCTCTTCTGCTCTTTGTCCACCACCACTATGTCCGGTTTGTTAGCTAGCAGCTGTTTGTCAGTCTGGAAGCTGAAGTCCCACAGGATCTTAGCCTTGTTGTTCTCAACCACCTTTGGTGGTATGTCCCATTGGGATTTGGGTACTTCTAGTCCATACTGGGTACAGATGTTCCTGTACACTATCACAGCTACTTGGTTGTGCCTCTCCATGTATGCTGACCCAGCTAGCATCTTGCACCCTGCTACCACATGCTGGACTGTCTCTGGGGCTTCTTTACATAGCCTGCACCTTGGGTCAGATCTACTGTGGTAGATATTGGCCTCTATTGCTCTTGTACTTAGGGCCTGTTCTTGTGCTGCTATGATCAGTGCCTCTGTGCTGTCTGTCAGTCCAGCTTTATTCAGCCATTGGTAGGTCTTCTTGATATCAGCCACTTCCTCTATCTGACGGTGGTACATGCCGTGTAGGGGCTTGTCCCTCCATGTTGTCTCCCCCTCCTCCTCCTCTTCCTCCTCAGGTTTCTGCTGTCTAAGGCATTCACTGAGCAGTTCATCTGTTGGGGCCATCTTCCTGATGTACTCTTGGATCTTTGATGTTTCATCCTGGACAGTGGCCCTGATGCTCACTAGTCCTCGGCCCCCCTCTTTCCGCTTAGTGTACAGCCTCAGGGTGCTGGACTTGGGGTGAAACCCTCCATGCATGGTGAGGAGCTTTCTAGTCTTAATATCTGTGGCTTCTATCTCCTCCTTTGGCCAGCTTATGATCCCAGCGGGGTATCTGATGACTGGGAGTGCATACATGTTGATGGCTCGGGCCTTGTTCTTGCCATTCAGCTGACTTCTCAGGACTTGCCTTACTCTCTGGAAGTATTTGGCTGTGGATGACTTCCTTGCGGCCTCCTCATGATTGCCATTAGCCTGTGTGATTCCAAGGTATTTGTAACTGTCCTTGATGTCTTCTATCCTGCCCCTTGGTAGGTCAACCCCTTCAGTTCTGATCATCTTGCCCCTTCTAGATACCATCCGGCCACATTTGTCTAATCCGAATGACATCCCTATGTCGTCGCTGTAGATCCTGGTGGTGTGGATCAATGAGTCAATTTCTCGCTCATTCCTGGCATACAGCTTGATGTCATCCATGTAGAGGAGGTGGCTGATTGTCGTCCCGCTTCGGAATCGGTATCCGTAGCCACTCTTTGTGATGATGTGACTGAGGGGGTTCAGGCCTATGCAGAACAGCAGTGGTGATAGTGCATCCCCTTGGTATATGCCGCACTTGATGTTAACTTGGGCAATTGGCTTGGAGTTAGCCTCTAGGGTTGTCTTCCACATTCCCATTGAGTTCTTGATGAAGGCTCTTAGTGTCCTGTTGATCTTATACAGTTCCAGACATTCCAGTATCCATGTGTGTGGCATTGAATCATAGGCTTTCTGGTAGTCTATCCAGGCGGTGCACAAGTTGGTCTGCCTGTTCTTACAGTCTCTGTGTACTGCTCTGTCCACCAGTAGCTGGTGCTTGGCTCCCCTGGTGTTACTACCAACTCCTTTTTGTGCCCCGCTCATGTATTGATCCATGTGCCCACTCATCTTAGCCGCCATGATGCCTGACAGGAGCTTCCATGTCGTACAGAGACAGCTTATTGGCCGGTAGTTGGATGGTGTAGATCCCTTCTGTGGGTCTTTCATGATCAGGACTGTCCTGCCTTCAGTCAACCATTCTGGGTGCGTCCCATCCCTTAGCAGCTAGTTCATCTGTGCTGCTAGGCGCTCATGGAGTGCTGTCAGCTTCTTTAGCCAGTATGTATGGATCATATCGGGGCCCGGTGCTGACCAACTCTTCATCTTTGACACTCTTTCTTGGATGTCTGCCATTGAGATGGTTACTGGTTCTTGTTCTGGGAGGCAGCTGTGGTCAGTCCTCAGGTCCACTAGCCACTGGGCATCAGTGTTGTGTGATGCTCCTCTTTCCCATATGCCCTTCCAGTATTTTTCCACCTCAGCTCTTGGTGGGTCTGGCTGGCTGCTATTTCCCTGCCACTGAGAGTACACCTTTGCTGGTTGAGAGGAGAAGGTCTTCTTTATTATTCTTGTTTATTATATATATATATATATATATATATATATATATATATATATATATATATATATATATATATATATATATATATATATATATATACACTTTAAATACTTCAGCTTACAATTTTAATGCTCATTTAAATGTTGATTTTATTGATTTATTTATAGAACATTGGATTGACATTGAGAACAATCTGGACAAACCAAGGCTGTGATATCAGTTCCCTTTTGCCTGTGTTGTCATTTCCCAGTGGCTCAACATACACAAAATGTCCTAACAACAGCCAGATGGCTGGGAAATAATTAACCTGTCTATACAGTGCTGATGTCATTGAAATGAGTCCGCTGCTTTGTTCCAGTGACCTGAAGAGACCAGTGAGTGATGGAAAAAGCAGGCAGTCATAATAAATGGCACATACGTCGAGTGGAAGCATGTCATAAATGTGATGCCTTTCCTGGGTTTTCTTAAATTGTTATGTTGTCATTAGTGCCATCACTCTAAAAGTAGTTTGAATTTTAGCTCGTTAAATGAGGCATGGAAATAATCACATTATAATTCATGCATGCAAATTCTCCCAATGCCTTCCCGACTGAACCTCCTGGATTAAACCAGACACACCACATTAAGATCTTGAGAGGGTATGGCAAATTGCAGGATGAGTTTTCATAAATAACTATATCTTGGAGTTGGAATATATTTAGAAAAATGCAAATGAAAGTAAAAATGGTTGTTTATACAGTATGGCAGTCTCTCTGTTGATTCCAGATGTGCTCTTTAAAATAAACTATCATCTAGATAAAAAATTTGATAAAAAATCCAATACTCCAACCAGAACAGCTGCATTGGTTCCATTGGTTTCCCTTCACTGAAAATTTCCAATACATTGTACCCCCACAACCAGTCATTCAAGCTCACTTATCCAAATCTGTCAGTGATCAATAGATGTAAATCCCCAAATAGTTATATCCAAAAGCACACTAGCAGCCTTAAACAACACTATGCTTGAAATGCTGCTGTTGTTTTTTGAGTGGAGGTTTTGGCACATAGATTTTCCAAGATTTTCCCAAATTACAGTCATATATGCGTCCATAAGAAAGACAGCACAAATAAAAATTGAAGAAGAGCTTAAAGATCCTGTGTGTCTCACAGAAACTGATTATTTTTTGACATATTTAAAAGTAAAATTTCTTCAAGACCATGATCCTGTAACAGCATGCATTAAGCCGCTGGTCCCTGAATGCCACTTTGAATTAAATTGAATTAAATTAAAGTCTCATGTCCTGATGCAGACAGGTTTCAGCATGGATAGTAACAGTCTTGCGCTCTCAGTGGCGTTCTTAATAGGAGACCCAGTTCCCAAAAGTGCTTTTACTGGTTGTTTAAGCAACTATTTTTAGTTTTTTCCACCCTTATGAAAAATGTACATGTCTATACATCCTGGACTGTAAGGCTATATGATAATTTAAAATTTTCTGAGGTAGTCAGTCTGTCGAATATTCTGAACATTCAATTTGATGTTCACAATACAGAAAAGATACAAATAGAGAAACACTTCATTAATGCTAATTTTAAGGATATAGAGTATGATTATTTGGAATATATTTCTGAATTTGTAATGGTGGTAAAGGAAGGAGAAATGCAATACATGTTTTTTTGTTTTCCATGTCATGATATCCTTTAGTATATACCCTCTTAGCCTTGACATTAATTAACTAAACTCAGCAAATACACCCAACAATCAAAAAAAAATTAAAATTATCATTTTTTATGACACTGACACTTCTCAAAAAGGTAAAGAAAAAACTCCTCCTTGGCAAAAGAAACAAAAAAAATTATGAAAATATTTTGTCAAATTTTTTGAAAACTTATGTAAACAAACTAAACATCAAAATACTAAAGAAATAACTTTTTATCATCGGTAAAAAAACAAAGCGTTCTCATCACCCTTAAGTATCAAGCATTAAGGATCCAGTCTCTAGGATTTGGCATCTAGATTCTGGCAACTATTAAGCACTTTGAAATGTTTGTTTCCATGATCAAGCGCTTTATAAATAAAACTTGTTTGATTGATTGATAGTGTTGTAGTTGCCGATTGCAACCAACTACTTACCCCTCGTCTCTCTGTCTGCTATGGGCTGGACTCCAGCATTTATTGTGACGGTAGAAACCTGGCAGTGATAAACTAGACGCAACAGTGAATCTTCCTTTCAAACAATTACACACTAATTAAAAATAATTATAATATAGGATTTAATTACTACTCCTACATGGTGCACACTGGACCTTTTAAACATGTTTAAATGGGTTTTGTCCATACAACGTGGTTGTGTATTTACAGCATGTACTATTCCAAAATTAATGTAGCCGGTAGAAAATAATGCTTTAATTCAAATACAGAAGAGCTGTTAAGTTAAACAGAGCGAAAATCTCATTAAAGAGTATCTCAGAACAAACTCACAAGGGTGTAACAAATGACAAGATGAACTTTATTGACTGAATATCACGGTATCTCTGCACTGGCCGCTGATTCTGCTTCATGGCACGACGAACTAATGGGATCATTGTTTCCCTCCTGTCACTGTCATTAATATTTTACTTTATGTGAATGGGCATTCCACTTACTTCTTTTAATTTGCTTTTAGTTTTTCAATTTTACAAGTTAAGCCAGTGACTACTGCATGAGGATCATCTTCACTCAGACCACCAGCATGCATATACGAAGGACCTGGGTGGTAAGAATGTCTTTCTGGAGAACTTTTGTCTGACTAATTACTGCCGTAAATTAAATAACGCATGCTTCAGAGCATTAATGGAAGCGCGCAATAATTTGGGGTCTGGTTTTTACGCAAATCACTCACTCCTCCTCCCAGTTTGGGCCCAAGTGTCACTTTAAAAACAGACACATCACGGCGCTCTTCATCTACGGTGCACATCAGCATTGGAGGGTGTCCTGGTGTCTTTACAGAAAACAAACTCTCTTAGAAAAAAACCACATCAAACGTTTTCTGAGGAAAGATGGCCCATATCTTGTGTATTTTGGCACTTTTGTGTTTTGCATCATGTGTGGCAGAAAACACAGACGCTGAGGAGGGATTTGAAGACCTCCAGCTGCAGCGACATTCAATGCCATGGCTCAAAAAATTACGAGAAATGCAGGTAATGTAGTTATCTTCTTGATTTAGTTCTCCATTTTTATTTATGTGTGTGTGTGTGTGTGTGTGTGTGTGTGTGTGTGTGTGTGTGTGTGTGTGTGTGTGTGTGTGTGTGTGTGTGTGTGTTCTGCATGTGTATGTTTCCAAAAGCTGTAGCCTGGTTCAAAACCTATGACTAGTCTAAAGGCCACAGTCTGCTACAAGACAGACTTTTCCAGCAGTTCACACATTTTTTTGAGGTGTTGAAATTTAAATTTACTCAGAGAATTGTTCTGGATGTTGTCAGAAATACCTGCATGATATCTGTTATATGATTATCGTTATAACCACCATGCACCACCATGTAATTGCCCATCAAAGATTAGAGTGTTAACATTGTACTTCTCTTTCTGGCTACAAGCCACAAAGACCACACTTACTATAATATTTTCTTTCCAGGAATGGACAAAGAAGCAGAGGTCAGTGGATTTACTCAATAAAATCACCAAAACACATAAAGGAATAATCCTTCAAGAACCTGCAGACTCAGAGGAACAGGAGAAGAATCGACGTGGCCTGGATGCCGTGACGGTGAACCCTCGCAGAGAAGGGTGCAAAGTGGTCTACTGGAAAACCAGAACTGCCTGCTAACTGCGTTCTCACCAAAGAGCTGCTTTGCCTTCCTTTTTATGACGTATAGATGACGTAGATGTAGTTTAATCTCAACATACCTTTGTAATTTCATTTTGAATTTCATTTTGATGCAATCAATTTCAAACATACTTTAAATGCTTTGTTCTTCATAATTGTTGGCAGTTAATTCAGTAGTTCCATAATTTACAGAAAAAAATTTGTGAATTCATGAGTACATGCACAGTTTTTTAATTCATATTTATATTTATATTGGACAATACCACTTATTCAGTCATCAAACACAAAGTATTTCTCTATTTGCCCCTTTT
Source organism: Antennarius maculatus (assembly GCA_013358685.1). Classification (NCBI taxonomy): domain Eukaryota; kingdom Metazoa; phylum Chordata; class Actinopteri; order Lophiiformes; family Antennariidae; genus Antennarius; species Antennarius maculatus. Next base: position 7,192,204 of record CM023619.1, on the reverse strand, counting down.
GCCACATTATTTTCATCCTTGCAAAGATGGTGTTCTCTTCTCTTTGTTAAATCTCATAAAAGAAATATGTGCATCCATTTACCTTGTGTCTGAACTTCCTTTCATTGTTTAACTGAACGCATGTATGGGTAAATACATTTTTACTGAAATTTAACTTCATAAAATTATTACAGATGTTTTATTAAGAGACAGAAAGTCATAAGAAGTTCCATGGATCAGCGTTGAAGTTATAGCAGTGAAAGAGATTAAATAGATATGGAATAAGTTTTTGGTCTGAGGTGATGTCATCTTTCCCTTACTCTCCTTTGCCCTGTTCCATGTGTGTTTTGTGTGTGTGTGTGTGTGTGTGTGTGTGTGTGTGTGTGTGTGTGTGTGTGTGTGTGTGTGTGTGTGTGTGTGTGTGTGTGTGTGTGTGTGTGTGTGTGTGTGTGTGTGTGTGTGTGTTTCCGTGCTTGGGGGGCAAGCCCTGAGCTCCATCCCAGCTAGACAGAGCAAAACAGAATATTCTGTTATTTTTGTAAAAAGAAACAAGTGTTTATGAACTACTGAAATAACATAAATGGAATCTTTTTGCTTTCACAGGATGAAAAAAATATAGATTTGTTAGTCTGTGTTTCAGCCTGAGCCCTCCCATAAGTCTAGAATGACCTCTGAGTAGAAGACAGATTGTGTAGGTGTAGGTTGTAGAAACAAAGAAGGCTGTTTTAATGAGAAATACATCTAAAGGAAGGGACTACAGTTTAGGAAGTGAAACAGCAGAGGAAGAAGGGAGGATGTTGAAGGAACTGAGACATAAATGTGTAAAACAGCAGAGGTGGAGCATCACTGCAGTCAAACGTTGGCTTGGAATCCTGTTTGTCCCGGGGCTATTTGGATTCAGTGGAACAACCACACTCTGTAGCAGGAACCACTGCCAGCACATTAACATGCTCTTACTGCAGAGTGTGTGAAGAGAAGAGTTTCAATGTGTGTGTGTGTGTGTGTGTGTGTGTGTGTTTGTGTGTGTGTGTGCGTGTGCGTGCGTGTGTGTGTGTGTGTGTGTGTGTGTGTGTGTGTGTGTGTGTGTGTGTGTGCGTGCTCTCTGCATGAATCTCTATGTGTCTTATGTCTGTTTTCATCTATCGTCAGACAGGAGAAGCCAAAAACAGCAAATCTCAGACTAGAAGAAGCAGAGAGAAGGTTAGGGAGACTTTTTTTTTTTTTTTTTTCTTGGGACAGTGGATTGTCTGACAAGGTTCCATAGCAGTCACTAAAAGTTTTGAATTCACTATCTTTACCTTTCAGAATACTCCTCATTCAATCATTCAGATTTCTAAAATCACTTGCAAGCAGTTGGACGCCGTCCTCTGGGAGTAAGCACATTAGAATCAATTACGCAATACTTACACAGTGAGCAGTGCATTTGGATGTAAAAGATGCAGATAATAATACTGAGCCAGCTAGATCAAAGGAACATCACTCAGCTTTAATTGAACAGAGACCAATTATTTTTAATGAGTAGAACCGAACACCCCACTTCTAAGGAGGTGTTCCCTTAAACTCTGGCTGTGAAGACAGTAAAAGAGAAAGAAGAGAAATCCCAGTGGTGCAGGCCCATATCAAAACAAGGAAACGGGAGACAGAGGGGAAGAGAAATGCCTGGGATAAAGGATCACCAATATTTTTACTCTGCCTGCTAATTAGGCTGCAAAAGAAATTCTCAGAGGCCCGTAAATGAGTATTGGTGACCAGATTTAACCATGAATCTCAGGTTTTTCTAGCTATATCTTTATTATAGCCAAATACTTGCAGCTATTATGGTGTTACAGGCATGCAGCCAAAGGAGTATTTATGACCTGAGAGGAGATACTCGCGGCGCATTTAATAATAATAATGTATCTTTTGACACGCACAAAGATGCATTTGACAAAACCCAGGCAAAGGTATCTTTGGATCACAGAAAGCTTGTTAACTGCACCAACGGAGATTTATCAAATCCAATGAAAGTCATTCAGTACCACAATAAAAATCCATCATATTCTAACAAGATCAGTTTGACGGAAAGGAGCAGACGGTTAACTTGTTAAATACTGCAAGATGAGAGTTTAGCAAAATAGATAGTGGTGTATTTAAGAAGTCAAAACTAATTAAGTCGAGCTTTAAAGCCTCCATCTGTTATGTCTGTTAAATGATCAGAGTCAGTGTTCATATCGGGTGCCCAGTGCGTTAACAGTATTCTCCAACAAGCTGGGGGCATGTTTAGATTTCATAGCTCCTTTATCACAATGAGATGCAAGAGATCCTGGAAACACTGCTGACATTCTGCCTGGAGTGTAGAACTGATGGAAACTCATGTAGTATCCAAAATGAAGACAGTTCATTTTCTGCAATGGACTGCTCTCAATAAATATCAGTCATGTGAGATTGTAAGCAAGGGTCCATTGCTGATGATGAAACTGAAAAGATCAGATCCATAGCCAATCTGAAATTGAGACACCTTTGGGTTTTGGCTGGTGTTGCTGATGTAGTTTGAAACATTTCAACAACTTTATGGATTAAGGTTATGAAATCTCAGTAAGCGAGAAAATTAAGAAATTCTTCCATGGTTTTTCCTGTTTGGCTGGTTTGCAGGGACACTTTAGGCACTGGTTAGTTTATTGGCTAAAATCAATGCTGGGTACACGATGAGACATCTGTCTCATCTCACTCAGACTATTCAAAGGTTATAAGTGTTTAGTTTTGAAATAGGTTAACATCATGGACTGTGTGTATAAGAAAGGTCAGGGTAAGATATACTTCCTGAGGAGGCTGGCCTCCTTCAACATCAGTCCTGAGCTGCTTAGACTATTCTACCAGTTTATAGTGTCCAGTGTGCTGTCCTACGCCATTGTGTGTTAGGGTGTTGGTGCCCAGGAAATAGGACACTGAGCGCCTAGACAGGCTCATCCGGGGGGCTGGTTCTATGATCGGCTTGGCTTGCCACTTCGGGCCCTAACGAGAACTGTGCCTGTCTTCTTCCATTTCCTAACTAAGTTCCTTACAGTGGAAACTGACAGCTGAAATCTTTGTGAATTTCAAATATTACTCTGTTTGTCTGCTATATGATATATTTAACTGAAATTGTTGATCCAAACAACCAGTGATTTATAAAGAAAAATCTGGAAAATTAATAGGGGTGCCCAAACTTTTTCATACCACTGTATAGCGGCTAACAATAGGTGCATTCAACATAGGAGAAATATTGATCACTTTCAATTAAAGGCTGAACAAGTCAATCAAATAATATTGATTACAATAATGAAAATAAGTGGTTGGGGACCCCTGATCTAGGGGTAATGGGAGACAATGACACCTGAAGTGTGGTCCGGATGTACAGTCTACTCCGTAGTTTAGTTTTCTTTACGGTCACTGCAGAAAATCCCACTTCACAAAGACAGGAGGTTGGAAATGAAGGCTGGGTTTTTGATACTTTGTGGAGGATCTGAGGATAATCTGCCTTGACTTTAATCCAGAACACTGGCGCAGTTGTGGATGCTTAATTTAGGGGTAATGGCTGGTAACTTGTCACGTGACCGAGACCTGTCAAGCGGGACAGACGCATGCATTTGTCTGTGGGTCATTCCGCACAGACGTCACTTTTCAAAATAAAACATCTTTAGACTGGTAATCATTAAAAAAAAAGAAAGAAAGTCAAATGTTCTGTGCTGCCCAGTACCTAATGTCCCGCGACCAGGTACCAGGTTGCAACTCAATGGTTGGGGACCACTGACATAGATTTAAAAGAGAATCTCTGCTCTTAGTTTGACACTTTCTCACTTCAGTTCAAATTAATAATTTATATGCTGCATAAACATTTTAACTGTTACATAGCTCGTGCACATACACACACACACACACACACGTTCTGTCTCTCTTACTTTCATCCTGATTTAACTGTTGTTTTTCCAAAGGTATCATCACACCATGTGGAGAAATGAGCAGAAATGAGCATGTGTGGTTTTGTGAAGATGAATTCCACTGGTATTAAAGATTCCGATTCATTATAAAAATAAAAAAAAATCTGGATGGTTGACCTGAAATGTTACATAATACTCCTGACATTAATATGCATTGAAAGTAATGCAGAGGATGGAGAGGTTTTTCTTTAAATTCTTATTTTCCTTTAACATTCATTTCCTCCTGTTTGCATGCCTTCATCCACTTCTTTCTTTAGCTTATTGGGAGGACCTTTAATTGGTGGGCTGCACACTTTACATCTGTTACCTGCAAAGAAAACACTGAAATAGCAACGATACTACACTCTCCTTCCCTCATCAAACTCTGCTATAATCGCAGAGGAGAAGACATGCCACGTCCTGGAAGTGAGGGGAGCCTCCTCCACTCCTTCCTCCTCACTCCCCTTGTGGACGGCATGGGTAGGTCTGTTTCCATGACAACTGGAGAATTCAGGGTGAAAGAAAGCTGTCCCGAATGACACGTCGGATTTAGGGGTTCATGTGAAGATAAATCACCCCAGATGACTTTACAGAGGGAAATAGATTGGCTTTTCTGAATGTGAGCTGCTAACAAATTCAAAATTGATGGATGTAGCTGCCTGTTTATCCTGCCGCTCTCTTTGTCCTGCAGGGCAAAAAGAATGAAAAGCAGAAAAATACACAACAGACATTAATCAATCACTGGGAAGGGAAAATGTTTTGATAACATAGTCTTTATTCTTAAACAATCACTAACTTCATTCTGAATTTTATTATCAATGCATATTTTATTATTTCATCTCACAATTCATAATGCATAAATGAGCGTGTTTTCAATGTCGTGAAATAATTTGCCAACATAAAATCAATAAATTATACGCAATATCACGTACAACCAAAAATCTTTGCTCACCCTTTCATACATCAGATAAAACTCCAGAAAAGTGCTTGTTTTCCTGCCTTCTTACATCAGCCTTTCCCAACGCTTCCTTTTACTTATTCCCTCCTCAAATCCGCTCTTCAGCAGTCAACAGTCAGCATCTAGTACAGTACAGTACATCCAATTTCATGCATTGCTTTAAATCCACATACATCTCTTTTTGCACCAAGATAAACCTCTATAAAAAGACATTTACTATATACTGTATATGCTGGTCTTGCCTGCTAACTTCTAGTGTCATGTCTTATCTACTGTATCTGTGTTATGGTGCAGGTGAAATCTAGTGTTAACAGATAACCCCTAGATGATACAGTATAGATGATAGATCACTGCAGTTTGCTCTGTGCAAATAAATGTGTGCTATTTACTGTACATACCACCAATTTAACATATGATTTCCAACCAAAGGCAGGAAAGTATACTGATTGAAATGTTGCATAAAAAATATGCATGTTCTTAATCTTTTACAAGTTCTCACCTCAGAATCAAACAAATCTTACAGTCATGCTTATATTCATGCTTTGTCTCACCTATAATTTCATTTCAGTCCTGGCTAGACTTACCTGTACACCAACTTTCATGTTAAAACACCACTGATCCTATTCTGTCCACCTTTAACCACACACCGTTCTGCAACCGGTGTCAGACAATTAGCATTCCGCCTGTATGTCTGGTCCAATTCATGGAACAAGTGTAGAACTTCCTGAGTTAGAAAAACCTAATTGGGGATTAGGAATGAGCTATGTGGTATACATCTAGTACACGGCATAATGGTCAGATCGCTTGTTTGTACAGTCAGCCCTGTCAGCAAGTTGATTTATGAAAAAGAAGCTCCTCTCCTTAAAGCAGCAAATGGCTCATTTCATGGATCACAAAACCAGGTGGAGAACACATGGGTTATCCTGTTAAAGCGGTTCCACAATGAGATATTCTGCTTCCGTTATGATGACAAAGCCGTAACAATTGCGACCTCGGCGAGTGAGGTCAGCGATTATGAAACAGTCATGCACCCTGTCCACCAATATTGAGTAATCTCTAATACTTTTAAAATTAAAGTAACAGTACTAGAACCAGTCAACACAGTACATTGTCTCTCCCATGTCTGCCAACGTAACTTTCATCTTTACAACTTTCATCTTGGTCAAGAATCAAGGTTTGGTTTTTGGTCGTTCCATGTAGTTCAAAAGCTTAAATACTGATATATAATTATGTTTAGTGTGTTGTTTTAACCTACAGCCAACAGCAGGAAAGTGGGTCTGCATATTTTGAGTTTTAAGTTGCAAATGTGAAATGGCCTTTTTAATTTATTTTTGTGGCCATGGCTCAAAGTGCTGATGCTGGTTGTCATCTTCCTCTCAGCTTTTGGAGAGAATATTACATGTAGTAATCTTTCTAAGAAGTTTAGACATCTCTCTATTTGGAACCTAATTACAGGTATACCTTGGCTTACATCGTTTCGAGTTATAACCCTCTCGATTACTGTTTTCAAAAAAATACATGGAAAAATAAAATTCAAGTTTATGTAATTGCACTGTACTTTGTCTGACCACTACAAATATTGGAATCAGAAAATAACTAGCAAACCATTAAAAGCACGTAGTATCATGTCATTGTACAGTAAATGCAAATTCAAAACATAAATATTGTATTATTAGCCCGCTACCCGCAATGCAGAAGAAGCGGCTGAAGATGAGACTGCAACATTTTTTCTGGACTTTACATCTGTCTGCCCCAAATATTGGAATCGTAAAATCACTAGTAAACCATTAAAAGTAAATAATATCATGTCACTCTACAATAAATAGTCTCCGTGATGCAGCGTGTCAAGAGCGTCTCTTCCACTCTCACTTGTAAGTCTGCTGAGATTGTCTCCAGCAACCCCCGTGACCCACAAAGCGCAAGCAGCGGCTGAACATGAGATGTTTTCCTGTACTATATTAAAAAATTGCATTTATTTATTTGTAAGTTTAAAATAGACTTGTATTAACCCTATATTATTGAAAATGCATTCATAAAATGAAGTACAGGACAGAATTGGGAAGAGTTATTTTCAGTTTAGCCCAGAAACAAGTTAATTTGACATACTGTTGTTTTTCAGCTTACGTCACATCTCCTAAAATCAATTACCGATGTAAGACGAGATATACCTGTAATAGTTTCAGAGGTTCAGATTATTTTCAAACTATAACAAGACTGTTGTCCTTTAACTCAGACTTACATTTACTTTGACTACTTTCTTGGTCAGTATTCTCTAATGATAAACACACCAAATACACAGATGTGGTTTTCAACTTGATATGACTATGAAACGACATCCTAGACTGCTCTCTAACGTATTGCTTGTTTCAGTCCTTTCCTGTCATAGCAGAAAAACAGAAGGGAACTCATACTAGCTTACTTGAAACAGCCTTGTATGTCCTATTGTCACATTAGTTACACTTACAGTACACACCTGAGTAAATTACAGTACTTCCCACCTCAAGTTTTCATTGAAGTCCAACACGGAGAACTACCAAATACATTCAGTCTTACCTTCACACCAGAGCAGGTAGTGTGACAGTGCAAGATCAAGATATTAAAAAAAAAAAAAAAAAATAAAAATAATAAAAATAACTTTCTTCCATCACAAAATCAGACAAAATTATAGTATCTGGGATAATAGTCAACAGATTAATAGTGACGATTTTATAGTAATTACCGACAACAATGACAAAAAAGCAGAGTGCAACAGCATTTAGAAAATAACTTGATGCTTTAAAATTTAACATGTGTTAAAGCTCTTTTTTCACTGCATAAATTGGAAATGATAAATGTTTCTATTTGAGTGAACAGAGACCACTATCCCATTTATTTATCTATCACAGCTTTTTCTCTCTTTTTTTTGCATAAAATATTGGTCAAGTCCTGATTGAAAATGGTCTTGTCCTTTTTTCTGTCTCTCTGTTGACTCATCTGAAAGGATTTCACAGGCAAGAGTTCAATTTTTGTTGTCTTGGGTGTAAAGTAATAGCTCCCTGTCGCAGCTCCCTCTATTTTCAGAGGGGATGGTAGTGCGGTATTTCGGAGGGAGGTGAGTTTTGCTAAGGCCCCTCCCCCTGAGTCAGGATGAGGCCACTCCCCCCTGCTGGAAGCCCCTCCCCCTGCTGCTATGTGGAATCCTGATTGACCACTTTCCCTCCATTCATGGTGGGAGTCCCTGAGCTCTTCCTCGAGCGGTGTTTGTCCTCTATCTCATGCAGCGACGGCTCCCTGTACATACAAACTGTAACAGAGATGGAAGGAGGGGGGAGGAGAGGACAAAGAGAGGCGGGGCTCAAAGAGGGGACAATGATTGAAGAAATGGATGTGAAGACAGAGACAAGGTCAGGTGTGAGGGTAGAGGGACAATTATACCAAGCTGGGAGGGATAAAATGAGGAATTGAGACCACATTAGCGTTTTATTTTAACACATTCCTGAGTCCACAACAGGAAATGCAGTTTAAAAGATTAATACGACTGACATTTGTCTATGCTAAATTTGTTATCAGATAACTTAGCATGAAGCCTGGCTCCACCTCCCAAGGTGTTATATCTCGCTCACCTTATTTGTTCAAAAATGCACTTTTTAAAATGTGGGGATAAAAAGACATTTTTTGCTGCTCCACTTGTATCAAACAAAAAAGTAAACATGATAGTGTCGTTTAGAGGAGCTGGTAGGTGGACTGTTTTCAGTTATATACTATTATGCTAAAACTAAAGCTAAAGCTTCATGTTCAGCATCCAGACAGTTCATATCACATATCCTGATCTGTTCCGATCCTACAAAGAGAAGTACGTTATTTCTACAACTGCTCAAAAAAATAAAGGGAACACTTAAACAACACAATGTAACTCCAAGTCAACCACACTTCTGTGAAATTGAACTGTCCACCTAGGAAGCAAAACTGATTGACAATCAATTTCACATGTTGTGCAAGTGGAATAGACAACAGGTGGAAATTATAGGCAATTGGCAAGACACACCAAATAAAGGAGTGGTTCTGTAGGTGGTGACCATAAACCACTTCTCAGTTCCGATGTTTTCTGGCTGATGTTTTGATCACTTTTGAATGCTGGCGGTGCTTTCATTCTAGTGGTAGCATGAGACGGAGTCTGCAACCCACAAAAGTGGTTCAGGTAGTGCAGCACATCAATGCCAGCTGTGGCAAGAAGGTTAGCTGTGTCTGTCAGCGTAGTGTCCAGAGCATGGTGACACTACCAAGAGACAGGCCAGTACATTAGGAGGCATGGAGGAGGCCGTGGGAGGGCAACAACCCAGCAGCAGGAAGCTCTACCTCTTTCTTTGTGCAAGGAGGAACAGAAGGAGCACTGCCAAAGCCCTGGAAAATGAGCTCCAGCAGTCCACAAATGTGCATGTGTCTGCTCAAACAGTCAGAAACAGACTCCATGAGGGTGGTATGAGGGCTCGTTGTCCACAGGTGGGGATCGAGCTTACAGCCCAACACTGTGCAGGACATTTGGCATTTGCCAGAGAACACCAAGATTAGTAAATTCGTCACTGGCGCCCTGTGCTCTTCACAGATGAAAGCAGGTTCACACTGAGCACAAGTGGCAAACGTGACAGAGTCTGGAGGCAACATGGAGAATGTTCAGCGGCCTGCAACATCCTCCAGCATGACCGGTTTGGCAGTGGGTCAGTAATCTAATGGGGTGGCATTTCTTTGGAGGGACGCACAGCCCTCCATGTGCTTGCCAGGTAGCCTGACTGCCATTAGGTACCGAGTTAAGATCCTCAGATCCCTTGTGGGACCATATGCTGGTGTGGTTGGCCCTGGGTTCTTCCTAATGCAAGACAATGCTAGACCTCATGTGGCGGGAGTGTGTCAGCCGTTCCTGCAACACGAAGCATGTTTTGGACTGGCCTGCCCGTTCCCCAGACCTGAATCCAATTGAGCACATCTGGGACATCATGTCTCGCTCCATCCACCAACACCAAGTTGCACCACAGACTGTTCAGGAGTTGGCGGATGCTTTAGTCCAAGTCTGGGAGGAGATCCCTCAGGAGAACATCTGCCGCCTCATCAGGAGCATACCCAGACATTGTAGGAGGTTCATACAGGCACGCTGAGACCACACACACTACTGAGCCTCATTTTGACTTGTTTAAAGGACATTACATCAAATTTGGATCAGACTGTAGTGTGTTTCTCCACTTTAATTTTGAGTATAACTCCAAATCCAGACCTCCATGGGTTGATACATTTGATTTTCATTGATCATTTTTATGTGACTTCGTTGTCAGCACATTCAACTATGGAAAGAACAAAGTATTTAATAAAAATTCATTTCGTTCATTCAGATCTACAACGTGTCACTTCGTGTTCCCTTTAATTTTTTGAGCAGTATATCTTTATATAAACATTAAGTGTAATAATTTAGAAGTTGGTACAAGTTGTTCAACATAAAATGAATGTACTTAGAATTTCTACCAACACTTTGCAAATCAAATTCTACCACAGACTGTTTTTCTCTTTAGAGCGATTAATATGTACAACTACTATGTTCCACAAAGGAACATTAAAGCTTGCTTCAGATACATAATTCATAGTAAATGCACAGTAAGGCACACTGAGGGACACTGTAATAACTGGACAGCCATTTGCCAAAACATTTTGATGATCAGCAATAATTTAACAACTCATGATTATTCTGAATTATCTTGTACCCCATTTTGTGGTTGTCTTGGCTTAGAGATTCTAATTAGCCTCTGTGATTTGAAATTTATGTTACATGCAAGTAAAATCACAAAAAAATAAATAACCACACATTGAAAAGATCCTTTTTCTTATACCTTCAATAGGCCTGGGCACAAAGTGTGATGAGGGCTTTGTCTTCTTGACGCGATTCCCCTTCATAACCTGTCCCTCCTTAGTAAGGCCGAGGAACCAGGCCCTGCCTGATTCTTGCTGCCGGTACACAGTGGACGAGTAGATCACATAGTAGTTCTCAAATACTGACTCCTTGAACTTGCACTCTGGCGTGAACATCTCCTGTAAAGACAGGGAGATAAAGATATGGAGAGAGTGCATGTGAGGTCACAAGTGTTTGAGGTTCAGGGGAAAAAATAGAGTATTGGTTGTTTGGTTGGTGTTTTTCTCTGTCAACACAGTACTGACTATTCTCACTAGCATGTGTAAACAGCCCATGTCAGTAAACATGTTGTATTCACACACACACACACACACACACACACACACACACATACACACACACACAGATGTAGCCATGAAATCCAAGTTAGGTTGAAAGATTTTTTTAATCGAAGCAGCAGCTCAGAGAATACAGCTGTGTTGTGACAGTTCAGACAGTCCTGATCCATCCATCCATCCATCCATCCATCCATCCATCCATCCATCCATCCATCCATCCATCCATCCATCCATCCATTTTAAACCGCTTATCCGGAACCAGGTCGATAATGAAAATCATTGTGGTGCTAACCTTAGAAAAGGCAGGAAAATATGAGTTGTTGTCACTTGAAAAAAACTAAATATACACTTGATGAGACAGACGTGTTGTTTTACGTGTCGACACACTCAATGTTTAACCTTAACACCCTTCAGCCGTTCTCTGCTTCTGGAAGGTCACTGTTTTATGTGGTTTTGTGTGTGTGGGAGGGGGGGAAAACAGTTTAGTCGTGATGATATTTTATTGCCACAGCGTTTGATATGGATGGATCTGTTTTTGGTATGTGAATGGTGTGTAAACAGGCTCTCTTTTGCAAGATTTGAACCAGTTGCAGTCCTTTCATTTAACCTGGAGTCAACGACTTGTGTAAATTATAACACCAATGTGGGGCGGCTCAACAGCACAGTGGGTAGCGATGTTGCCTCACAACGAGAAGGTTCTGGGTTCAATTCCTCTCTGTGTGGAGTTTGCATGTACTCCCCATATCTGCAGTGGTTACATCCCGCGAATCGGTGTTGTATTGTAATCGTTTGTGTGTGTTTTTTTTCTGGTATTTCTGACAGGACTAGCACAGCTGAGGTATTTTCACATTAGATAGACTGTATTTTAAAAAAAAAAGCAATGCCCCTTGCCAGACCTTGCAAGCATCACCAGGGACAGTTCACACTCTGCCCACAGCCTGTTCTCACTGCTGCCCTCTGAGAAGAGGTACAGGTCCATCAAGGCCCGGACCTCTAGAATAACCAACACGTTCTACTCAAGTGCAATCAGAGCACTGAACACAGAACTCCGAAAGTAAAAGCTGACATACTGTTTGAAGTCCTTCCCAGTTAGGAGCCCTGTGCAATGTCTTTGTCGCAATTCCTGCTACTGAGCCCTCTGCCACACAGTACGTCGAACAATCTTGATGGCTTATTGTAAATATGTTTTCATAATAGCTTGTTTCTTGCACCTGTGCTTTTGTTTTCTTGTTTTTGTATTTATAGTTACACTTTATACTTCAACCTGAGTCCTTTTGCACAGAGTTGTCTAAGAATTTTTTGATACACTCGTGTATGATGACATTAAAGGCATTTTATTCTATTCTATTTTACTGTAAGACTCCCCATTGACAAAATGGCTGCAGTATTTTACTTTATTTTATTTCCTTGAAAACTTAACATAGGGACAAATAATAACTGCCAGGTATTAGTAGATAGAGCTAGTAATACTGGTTGTTAAATATGATTAACTGTGTGCTGTCAATAATTTACTATTATTGTCACCTTGATAAAACATCCCTGAGTCATACCAAATCCAATGGTATCCATTAATATTCTCTTTACCAGCACTCGCCTTGCAATGATTTTGGTCTGGATGTCCATTTGATTTCAATAAAGCTAAATGTGACACATCTTATTCCAAACTGGCCCAAGCTCCTCCAACCAGAATTCAACCTAATGTGGGAGACCTGGTTCAATTTTGGCAAGTGAGTGTTTGACTCCCTAAGTGTCCTGCTCTGTGCAGTGGCTGCACTGACGATGTTCTATTGTGTTAATTCCACTCTCCAGTTTATATGCAGCACCGTCATTCTTTTCAATGTGCAGTGATCCCATTCTTTTGACATCTCCTCCTGTACTTTGTTCACCTCATTATTTTATTCCTTCTCTCTCATTTTGCCTCGCATTACAGTTACAGCAGCAGTGGAAGAAAGTGCATGATGCCACAGAAATGACCATCTGTGCAAATCACAGTGTACTGTATCGTTGTCCAGATTTACATGAAGCCTAGAGGCAAATAATTTGTCTGCCCATTTCAAGATGCAGTAGTGCATAGCAAGCTGAGTGAAGGACTCAGGCAAGGTGAGGTCTCATGGCCGGTGGTGTGAGAATGTCTCCTTGGTCAGCAGGAGGGGAGGACAAGCTCTGTGGAGAGGCGCCTTTATCTCGGCCTGCCGACACACTGTCAAACTGCCGACATCTCTCTCTCTGTTGGGGCGCTAGGGGTCACATTATGCCTGTATGTGGCTGTGTATATGTGTGTGCGTGTGTGCTTGCGTGCATGTGTGTGTGTGTGCGACCATATCTGTTTGATTGAGTTGAGGGGTTGATAATTATATACTGTATTACGAACACACAAACACTTAGATGTTGCTCTACCATCCTACCTTTTACATCAGTAACTTTTGCTTTGCCATGCATTTAAGAATCCCTTCCGAATATGCCCACAAGGACAACACTCTGTTACTGTCTACGAAAAGGCTTGTGGCAGATTAGAAAGTGCCCTCACTGTGGCTAGGGAATGACAGAGGTGAATGTAAGTGACTTTGGAATCTTTGACAGAGTACCTTGTTTGTGAAAGACTAAGTGGAAATATGAAGTGGAGAGACAGGACTGCAGTCTCTTGTGATTAATGAGCTATTCTTAATGATCATATGGTGACATACAAAGAGGAGAGTGCAGAATGCACACTTGCACATACAAACAATGCAACACACGCGGCCAGTCATTAAAGTGAACATGAACAGGTTGCTTTGTCACCTTCTCTGTGAGGAATACCTAAGCTGTGATACATATCCACCCCACAAAACAAGGAAGATTAAAACCAGGTATAGCACATCTCAAGGCTGTAGTGATGGTAAATTAATTGGAAGTATGTTTATTTATATTCTGTCATGATCTGATATACACTAGACAGTTGAGTCTTGTTAGTGAAACTGGGCATGTGAGATGTTCACTCTCCACCATTAGAACTCTTAGTACAAAGCTGACGATAAATAAATGCAGAGCTGCACCTGAGACCTGCGGAACAAGTGCAGGGAGAGTGAGCTCAGAATATAAATGAAAAGTAGCATCAGCCTAAAGCAATCCCTATTTATTTTTACGAAAGATTGTATGTTATTTTTCCAACTTCGACTGGTTTAAATCTTCTTTTCCTTTCAGCTTTTCCCTTCAGGGGTCTCCACAGCAAATCAGTTGCCTCCATCTAACACTGTCTTCTGCATCCTCTTCTCTCACACCAACTACCTTCATGTCCTCTTTCATTACATCCATAAACCTCCTCTTTGGTCTTCCTCTAGGCCTCCTGCCTGGCAGTTCAAAACTCAGCATCCTTCTACCAATATATTCACTATCTCTCCTCTGGACATGTCCAAACCATCTCAGTCTGGCCTCTCTGATTTTATCCCCAAAACCTCTAACATGTGCTGTCCCTCTGATGTACTCGTTCCTGATCCTATCCTTCCTGGTCACTCCCAAAGAGAACCTCAACATATTCATCTCTGCTACCTCCAGCTCTGTCTCCTGTCTTTTCCTCAGTGACACTGTCTCTAGACCAAACAACATCGCTGGTCTCCCCACAGTTTTGTACACCTTTCCTTTCATTTTAGCTGAAACTCTTCTATCACACATCACACCTGACACTTTTCTCCAAGTGTTCCATCCTGCCTGTACATGCTTTTTCACCTCTTTTCCACACTCTCCATTGCTCTGGACTGTTGACACTAAGTACTTAAAATCTTCCACCTTCTTGATCTCTTCTCCCTCACCACTCACCACCTCACCACTGTCTTACAGTCCTCATACATGCCCTGCACCATTCTAACATACTTCTCTGCCACTCCAGACTTCCTCATACAATACCACAGTTCCTCTCTGGGCACCTTGTCATAAGCTTTCTCCAGATCTACAAAAACACAATACAGCTCCGTTTGGCCTTCTCTGTACTTCTCTATCAACATCCTCAAAGCAAATACTGCATCTGGCGTACTCTTTTTTGGCATGAATCCATACTGCTGCTCACAAATGCTCACTTCTGCCCTTAGTCTAGCTTCAACTACTCTTTCCCATAACTTCATTGTATGGCTCATCAGCTATATTCATCTGTAGTTGCCACAATTCTGCACATCTCCCTTGTTCTTAAAAATGGGCACCAGCACACTTCTCCTCCATTCCTCGGGCATCTTCTCACTATCTAAGATCCTGTTGAACAACTACTTCCTGGTCCACAGCAGTCACCTCTTCTAGTCTTTGTTCTCTCTCATTTTTCACATTCATCAACTCTTCAAAGTACTCTTTCCATCTTCCCATCACACTACTGGCACCTGTCAATAGACTTCCATACCTATCCTTAATCACCCTAACCTGCTGCACGTCCTTCCCATCTCTGTCTCTCTGTGTTGCCAACCTGTATAGATCAGTCTCTCCCTCCTTACTGTCCGACCTAGCATACAAGTCATCATAAGCCCCTTGTTTGGCCTTTCCTACCTCTACCTTCACCTTACGCTGCATCTCCCTGTACTCCTGTCTACTCTCCTCAGTCCTCTCAGTGTCCCACTTCTTCTTAGCTAACCTCTTTCTCTGTATACACTCCTGTACCTCCTCATTCCACCACCAAGTCTCCTTATCTACTTTCCTTCCAGATGACACACCAAGTACTCTCCTACCTGTCTCCCTGATCACATTAGCTGTAGTTGTCCAGTCATCTGGAAGCACCTCCTGATGACCCAGAGCCTGTCTTAACTCCCTCCTAAAAGTCATGCAACACTCTTCCTTTTTCAGCTTCCACCATTTTGTCCACTGCTCTGCCTTTGCCCTCTTCATCTTCCTCACCACCAGAGTCATCCTACACACCACCATCCTATGCTGTTTGGCTACACTCTTGCCTACCACTACTTTGCAGTCACTGATCTCCTTCAGATTACACTGTCTACACAAGATTTAGTCTACCTGTGTGCTCCTGCCTCCACTCTTATAGGTCACCTTATGCTCCTGCCTCTTCTGGAAGAAAGTATTCACTATAGCCATTTCCATCCATTTTGCAAAATCAACTACCATCTGTCCTTCTGCGTTCCTCTCCTGGATACCAAACCTGCCCATCACTTCCTCATCACCTCTGTTTCCTGCAACAACATGTCCATTGAAGTCTGCACCAATGAAAACTCTCTCACTTCTAGGTATGCTCTGCATTACTTCATCAAAGTCCAACCAGAATTTCTCCTTCTCTTCCAGCTCACATCCTACCTGTGGAGCATACCCACTAACAACATTGAACATCACACCTTCGATTTCTAGCTTCAGACTCATCACTCTATCTGACATTCTTTTTACCTCCAGGACATTCCTAACAAATTCCTCCTTCAAGATAACTCCTACTCCATTTCTCTTCCTATCTACACCATGATAGAACAACTTGAACCCTGCTCCTAAACTTCTAACCTTACTACCTTTCCACTGGGTCTCCTGGACACACAGTATGTCTACCTTCCTCCTCTGCATCATATCAATCAACTCTCTACCTTTTCCTGTCATAGTTCCAACATTCAATGTCCCTACTCTCAGTCCTATACTCTTGGCGTTCGTCTTCTCTCTCTTCCTACGAACACAATAATCTCCTCTCCTTCTTCGACCAACAGTAGTCCAATTTCCACCGGCACCCTGTAGGTCAACAGCACAGATGGCTGTCGCTGTTAACCCGGGCCTCGACCAATCCGGTATGGAAGTCATAGGTTTGATTCGCATGTTTGATTTGGCAAAAGTTTTATGCCGGATACCCTTCCTGACGCAACCCTCTGTATTTATCCAGGCTTGGGACCGGCACATTAAGACACTGGCTTGTGTCCTCTTGCGGCTACTGGTTTCAATAAGGAGATGTAATTCTATAATGGCACATCTTCAAGAAGGAATGGGTTGGTGTCCATATTGCATCTCCTGCTATTCAAATGATGATGCATGTGATGCACAGGGTGGAAATGCTGTATTTTCCGCACTATAAGGCAAACTTAAAAGCCTTTAATTTTCTCAAAAATTGACAGTGCGCCTTTCTACCCGAAGCGCCTTATGTGTGCACTGAGCTCCAAAACGGGAATAGAGCATCCACGAGAGTGGCGGTTTTTTCTACGCTTCATTGTCTTTGCAGTTCCATTCGCAAACGTTTCACCTCTACTATGAAAAACCAAGTGAAGCAATTGATATGCTGCTTGCCATCATCCCAGCAGGATTAACAAAAGAAGTCCAACCACTGGACATTGGTGTAAACAGGGCGTTCAAAGTGAAGACTGGGAGGCAGCGCCGGACGAGTTACGCCACCCTATGTGAAAGGATCACGGACACCTGGGCTAATGTATCTGCTCTGATTGTTGTCTGAGCTTTTGCAAAAGCCGGCATCATTGCGGAACAGCCACCAAGAAACTGACTCTTATAATGACTAGAGGGAACCCCGCATGTTTGATGATGAAATTGCCAAGCTGTTAAATTCAGCTACAGAACATGAACACTTCTATGGATTTGGGACAAAAGATAGATAAAAAAATAATGTGTATTTTTAGATACGTAGTAGAATAAAGTTCAACCAAACTCACTGTTTTGCTTCCATTACCTTGTTTTCGTATGTGCCCAATAATATGGTGTGCCTTATGTAGAGCTTAAGTACAAAAATAGACCCTGTATTTGAGACTGCTCCTTATAATCCGGTGCACCTTGTGATGCGGAAAATACGGTACACACTCGTAGCTAAGGCGAGTTATGAAACATGAAGAAACAAAAACAAACAGGAGAAGCAAGATACAAGGAAGAGGAGCCAGAAATTTAAAGGACAACTTTAAATTGGTTCGAAAAGTGAACTGAGTAGATAAAACTCAACCCATGCATTGGTTAACAAGTAGTTAATTCAACATGTGGCCAATGCCAGTGAAAATGTGGCTTGTACGACAGTCTCATGGCGTTCGATCGAAGAATAGTTGTGTTGGAACATCCAATAAACAAAGCAATTTCGTGGCAAAAGATGGGGAACAGAAATTGAGGATGCAAATGGTGCAGATTATGGATGCACATAGGGTATTCATCACAATACAGTTTTGTTGACAAACAGTAAATGTGTTTGCAGAAACAAGAAATCCATCAGGAAACAGGATGGTGACATGTAGCAAAGGCACCCGGGTGGAACTGACGGAATATACTGCCACCAACACTGGGTCGAACGAGTCCTGAATTCAAATCAGACACCAGCTCATCTGAGGAGAGAGGCAGTACGCTGGCTCTGCATTAGGAAGCTCTCCATTGACTTTCAGATAAATGTGCAGAGAATATGACAAGGGGGATCTCCATTTAAATACGGACTCCAAGTATTGCTTCATCCAAGAGATTGGTACCCGTGAGTATCTGAGACTCCCTGAGAGCTAATTAGTATTCTGGGAGAGATTCAGGTTGGGGTTGTCTAGACATCACCTACACTGAAAAACTCTTTATGCTTGTTTGACCCCGCCGGGATGTTTACTTTCAAACAAGTTTCTGACCTTCATTAACTTTCTCCAGAGAGGACATTGATGAGAAATAGCTAAAATAGAATCACAAACATGTGCTGAAGACTCTGATTGTCCTGGAGATGAAAACAAGCACAATTTTTCTCTATATAACTTATTATGAAGAGAGTGAAAGTTCCAAATGCAGTTTTGGCTATCTATACCACTGAAACTATTAGAAGACTGATATATTTTTTTTTTTTTTAAGAATTGAAAACAAGTTTTATGATGGATTTGTTTTTGATAACATCCATGCAAAAACATCAAGACAAAAAAAAAAAAACATTGATTGTCTGTTAGACGTTTCTGAAAGTCAACCTGAAAGTGTTATTTTGAGGTTTGGATGAGACATGTTACAGACTAAACATCCAACGAATAAACTGAAAAAAAAATTACATCGATTAGCTATGGCCCTTCTGCACCTGTACGGACTTCACAAAGGTTTTCCATTCAACATAATTAAAAAACAAAGATACAACAAGATCAAAAAATGGGAAGGAGGGCAGATGGACTTCTAAAAAAAAGGCTTTTTTGTCATTAATCAACGAACAAATCTGAAGCTCTGCCTGGCCTTCCACAGCAACTCTGTTAGTTATCCCTCAGGCTCTGAAGGTTTTACTGCAGCACATTATTATTTCTTCCAGCTGGAGTTGGGGGAGATCACCTCAGTTTCTTTGTCCAAAACATTGCAAAAAAGTTTGTGACATTTTGTGTAGCAGTGGATAATAGGCCAACAGAGAGTAGATGGTAAGAATGTGATTTCTGGATCACATCCCTCAACTTTGTGAGATAAGGGCCCACAATTTCCAAAAATTATGAAAAATAATCATTACAAATACAAAGACTCATGATCCTCGATCGCTATGGGAAAGTGAATCATTAGCCAGATCGCTAAGATTATGTTTGCATTTTTTAATTAAGTTTGTGCCATTTCCTTTTCTTTGTGGCATTAAAAAAAGAAAAAAGAGAAGAAAGTAGACAGACAGATAGATAGGCAGACATACAGACAGACAGAGATAGATAGATACATAGATAGACAGACAGTGAACAGTTACTGCTGTGCAGTAAACTAGGTCATACAGAGAACTCTTATAAATAATGGAACAAAGCTCCTCACTGTAGATGCTCAACCCCCACGCACTTCATCTTTAAACGCTCCACACAAGTGTTATCATCGTGCTCACCCAGGGCTACACCAGCTCCACTGAAAGGATCAACAGCAGTAGCAACCTGACAGCTATATTGGCTACATACATGATGTGTAGATCATAAAACAGAGAAAGGCCCCTTTGCTGCAACACAACTTCTACAAATCATCACAAACAAACAGACGCATGTTGCATTTCTTCACTAACAAGTTCAGTGCAAAAAAGTGGGTAGAGGAAAAATGAGGAATGATAATAGACAGAAAGATTTCTTTCAATCCATTTATCTCCCAAGAATTGGGGTTGTGAGTCTGCTTTCAGATGTTAGGAAGACTGACCAAGACAACAAAACCAGCAGTGACAAACTATAGAGAACAAAAAGGAGTACAAATGAAATGAAGTGAAAATGAAGGACTTCTAATTTGACTGCAACGGCAGCAAGAGGCTTCTCATAATGGTGTGAGTATCCCACTTTGCAGTCCTAATACATAAATGATCTGCATTGGTAAATTAAACTAAAATAATAATGGACAATAAAGGGTGAGCTCTTTGACCCAGCGGTTTTCATGTTTAATTTTACCTATTTATGTGCGCTCTGTGGCTTTCCAGAGCTCATAAGCCTCGCAGCAATTCAGCTGACCACAGCATTCTGCTCACCAATGTATGCTTACATCTTGTGTTTAATCTATGAGCAACTGCACCTTCGCCAGATTCATTTTGTGGCTTTGACCAGGATGGCTTTTCAAGCAATACTACAAACATAACTTCCCATTTAACAAATCCCTTCTCCTTGTGATGGAAAAGTCAAAACGTATTCTAATGGCCATAAAAATGGTGATTAAAATGAACTCATGTGAGAGCTGTGTTTGTCAAGGATGATTCATCTTTTTGATGGTGACATACTAAATTACTTGTTATTGACAGAAATCATGCGCTCTGGCATAAATGATGGAGGAGGCTGGAGTCAAACAATGGCCCCTGGTTGTATTGGGTTTATATAAACTTAGAGATTGCTGTCAGGGTTTGATTCAACTTTAATTGCGCAAAAATCACAGGGTGAAGGCTAATTATGAGCCTCCCACTACGGCTGTGAATTGGATGTTCATTTATGAGTCTTCAGCTGCGAATGAGTTCCTCTACCAGTGAGTCATAAAAGCTTACACATTTACAATATTGCACATCCTTTGAACTTACGAGCACTCACGCATCTGTTGAACTCAAGTTGTACTGAGTGACGATGCTTGTTTGAGACAATGCAGTGAATTTTCCAAACTTTCCTGTTAAATAACTTAAATCACATCCAAGGAGACTGATACACCCAAAAACTCAATTTCTGTTGATGTGGCTGAATTATAACCACGATCATTATACACGTTATACAATTCAGCAATCATTTTCAAAAGGGAAGTGCATAGATCATGGCAGAGCAATAGCACGATGTCATGGAAAGCACCTGAAAATCCCAAATCAAAAGGAAACAAAGCACTAATTATAGTATGCTTAAATTTATAGTATGCATCCACCTTTTAATTTGCCGACACCACGTCAAATTCCTTGTGTGGTAAACTTTATTGTACCTGGCAATAAACTATTTTCTGATTCAGATTCTGATTTAGGTTCCCAACAAAGCAAGTGTGAAATTGCATTGAGGATGATAATCAACCAAAGACCAGATCACACACAGACATATATGGGTAATCTTATGCCCCCCCCCAACCCTCACATCCCAGTTATTAATCATAGCTGTCTGGTTTTGATACTGCCAAGTCCCCTAGGACTACACTAACATAGTCCTTCGATCATCTTGTCTGATCCTCTTCTTCTGTAAAAATATCTTCAACTGAATTGGGAACCATGAGACCCGAGGTTGTATAACTCTACCGACAAGGGAAATAGTTTCCCTCTTTACATCTGCCTTTACCCCCTTTTTATTTCTCTCATACTCTCACACCTACGCTCTCTCTCTCCCACTGCCATTAATTTCTACAAACATGCTCCAGATCAGTGGTTCTTAACCTTGTTGGAGGTACCGAACCCTGCCGGTTTCATATGCTCACTCACCGAACCCTTCTTTAGTAAAAAAATTTTTTTTTCAAATTCAAGACATAAGTTTATGTTTTACTGGTGTATTTAATGAATTGTGCATTAATGTCACCTTCTTCAAAGAACAAAAACCAAGGCAGTGCATGAACTCACATGAAATTACCTACCTGCAAATCAGTGTGACTTCTGCTGTTGTTAGACCACTTCAGATATGCGTGGCTTCACCTTGGCAAGTGCTACTCTTATGTCATTTTCACAGCAAAGTCTGTTTCTTTTGCTTTCCATGCAGTGAAGGAAGTGTTCCTTTATTTTTGCCAGTGCGAGACTAGAGTTGCTCAACTTGAATCAAAATATTAAGAAAGTAATCAGATGACTTACCATCATGACAGGCATAAATCGACTACTGACTGCGCAAAATCCCCTGTAGCACAGGTAGGCTAATCGATGTAGCGTGATCACCTGCAGCCAGTAATGGCTAAGGGGGACGTGTCATCACGAATTGACACGATGTGTCAAAAGTACACAGTGATTTGTGTATGTTCAGCAAAAACTCCCGACACATTCTGTCGGGTGTTTTGTCTTGACCTCCGTCACTGTCGAACCCCTGAGACCGACTCACCGAACCCCTAGGGTTCGATCGAACACTGGTTAAGAACCACTGCTCCAGATGCATGGTTTCATCCTCATTAGAACAGCTATGACCAGCTTTCTTCAACTTAAATCTACGACCACCTCAACATCTACGACCACCTCAACATCTCAACACCTCACATCTGCCTCCCACACAAGTGGAAATGATTCCCCTATACGTCACACTACAAATTAAATACCATCTTCACAATATTCACTCGCACATTTACTCTGAAGACTTTCTTCTACCCAAGAGAGTGCTTTTGCTAATATGAGGAGATAATTCCAGTATTTTGAAGGCATTTGTAGGACTTTAAAGGTCAGACAGTAACTAAGTAATATGAAAATTTTTAATTTGTTGAAATTACTAAAACAATACAACAAAAACAAGTGAAACATCGAAATTTGCAAACTAAAATTATATTTTGTCCATGTAGTATCCCCTCATGAAAGCAAGAATTATCCACCTCCAAATACAATGGATTTCAGTGGATTTTCAGTTACAAGTGCTGTATAATGAGCCTCCATTAGAAGTCCATAAAAGAAGAGGAACTAAATTTAGAACGGACTGAGCACTGAACTTGGTGTCAAATTAAATGTAAAACACACTCGATGCTGCTACAATAACAAAACAGTGCACAGCAATGCAAAAGCACATGTAAAAACTCTCAAATACAACAAAGATGAAAGCAATTAGAAGGGTTTAGTATTTGCAAAAACACAATGTGTGACAAGAACAACAAATACACATGCTGTTATAAAAACTTAAAAGGTGCCTCTTACCGAGCTGTACAGCATGCCCTCGCCATTCATGGCGATGTAGAGGCCGCTCTTCACTCCCTGGATAGCCACCACTCTCAGACCCACAGGTATTAGATTAAACAGGGCTGCAAATCAGACAAAGCGGAGGAGAGAGGGTGACATGGATTCAAAGACACTGAGATACAAGAGAGATATTAGATCGAAACACAAAAGGACAATTGAGTTTTCACTTATACTTGTAAACTCGACAGCCTCTGATCTCTATTCTTTGGCTGTCTGTCAACAGCAAAGTGAATCATATAGGACACAGAGCGGGGGAACACAAACAGTGTGACAGTGAAGCATTAACCTTCAAGCAAAAATTAAAAAAAACTCTCTGGTGACCATTAAATTAAATGATACAAGAAGGTCTGCGAGGCATTGAAAAAGCAGTTACCCATCTCGCTCAATAAAAATGTCTTCAACCACACAGTCAACATATTTGAACTTTTCTTTACTTAATGAATTAAATTACATTCTGTACTGGTATAGAATTTTACCGAATAAAAGGAATGTCATGATATAATTTTTTAAATATAATTTACATAGCTTTAAATGCAACAGTGTATCACTAATTAAAACTTCATCCCATCAGGACGATGCAGGTTATATCAGATTTGGTCATCAGTGACCCAGATCTCCAACATGTTTATTTATTACATAATAATAATTGATTTATTGAAATGACATCATCTATCCCAATATATGCCCACCTGTTTTAAATCAGTAAAAGCAGCTCAGCCAGAAATCTCTTAGAAAATATATACAAAGATGTTTAAATCAATCCACTGGACTTTAAGAAAGTTCTTGAAGAGGTTTCGTCTCTCATCCAAGAAACGTCTTCAATTCTTCAGTTCTTAGAAAATATAAACTTTGGCAGAATATTGTGTATCCCTGTTGGAGCCCATCTATTATACCAATAAACTGCTTGACATATTTCAAAAGAAACATACTGATTTTATCTTGGGTGGAAAAATCACATGGATCTAAGCAGAAAAAGAAAATCCCCAAACTGATTTATTAAATTCTGTAATCGATATGCTGAAATTTATTCGACTCTACACATGAATTTTTTTTTCTCGGGTTTGTTTTGTTGCATCAAAGGAGTGAGCTTGAATGACTTTCACAGACTACTGTTTCAGGGTTTGACATACTGCAGGCACCCTCTATTGTTGGAATGACTGACTGTTCTGCGAGTGGCAATTTTTGGATCAGATAAGGCTGGGACAAGAGGAGACGTGCTAACACAGGTCTGTCCTCTGAGCAGATTCAATTCCACTCAATAAATATCGACGTGCTGCTTTCACCTGCCAATGGTTTAACTCTGCTCTCGGGCCACTAGTACAGGTGATACTCACTGGCAGCTCTCGAAGTTGCAAATACCCTTCAGGGCTGCATGTTTGGGAATAAACAGGTACACTATGAATCCATTAGCACCTTGAATTTTGTTTTCTCAGACATCTCATTTTTGTCATTGCTTAGCAGTTTCTGCCCGTCTGCTGTAACTCCCTCCTTTTCCCCTCCATCTGTTCCCACTCCTCTTTCTGTTTGCCTTTCATGACCACTGCCTTTGTCGTACTGATGACTGCAGTGCCTCTCAAAAGCAGTGTCCCTGCTTCTGTCACGTCTGTCACGAAAATCCAAGACTGCCCCTCCTCCATATATTATCAAATTACAGTATTATCTTAGTCTTCTTCTCCTTTCGGATTTTCCCTTCAGGGGTCGCCACAGCGAATCAGTTGCCTCCATCTAACCCTGTCTTCTGCATCCTCTTCTGTCACACCAACTACCGTCATGTCCTCTTTCACACCACCTACCTTCATGTCATCTTTCACTACATCTTTGGTCTTCCTCTAGGCCTCCTGCCTGGCAGTTCAAAACTCAGCATCCTTCTACCAATATATTCACTAACTCTCCTCTGGACATGTCCAAACCATCTCAGTCTGGCCTCTCTGACTTTATCTCCAAAACCTCTAACATGTGTTATCCCTCTGATGTAATCATTCTTGATCCTACCCATCCTGGTCACTCCCAGAGAGAACCTCAGCATCTTCATCTCTGCTACCTCCAGCTCTGTCTCCTGTCTTTTCCTCAGTGACACTGTCTCTAGACCAAACAACATCGCTGGTCTCACCACAGTTTTGTACACCTTTCCTTTCATTTTAGCTGAAACTCTTCTATCACACATCACACCTGACACTTTTCTCCACCCGTTCCATCCTGCCTGTACATGTTTCTTCACCTCTTTTCCACACTCTCCATTGCTCTGGACTGTTGACCATAAGTACTTAAAATCCTCCACCTTCTTGATCTCTTCTCCCTGTAACCTCACTCTTCCACTTGGGTCCCTCTCATTCACACACATGTACTCTGTCTTACTGCGGCTAACCTTCACTCCTCTCCTTTCCAGGACAAGCCTCCACCTCTCTAGCTTCTCCTCCACCTGTTCCCTGCTCTCACTACAGATCACAATGTCATCTGCAAACATCATAGTCCATGGAGATTCCTGTATAACCTCGTCTGTCAGCCTGCCCAACGCCGTACCAAACAAGGGGCTCAGAGCTGATCCCTGATGCAGTCCCACCTCCACCTTGAACTCCTCTGTCACACCTACAGCACACCTCACCACTGTCTTACAGTCCTCATACATGTCCTGCACCATTCTAGCCTACTTCTGTGCCACTCCAGACTTCCTCATACAATACCACAGTTCCTCTCTGGGCACCCTGTCATAAGCTTTCTCCAGAACTACAAAAACACAATGCAGCTCCCTCTGGCCTTCTCTGTACTTCTCTATCAACATCCTCAAAGCAAATATTGCATCCGTAGTACTCTTTTTTGGCATGAAAACATACTGCTCCTCACAAGACTACAATATTATCTTAGTACTCACTTGTAATATGACCCTCTGAAAGTCTGTTTACCTTAACTTAAAACTCATTAGGGGAATAGACAAATAAATCTGTCTCGCCCGTATTCTATTTTGCTCTGAGTACATTTTGTCGTCCCTGCTCTCATTGGCTTGCAAAAGTTTTACGCCACCTTCTAAATTTTTGAGTTTACTACTTCCTGCTCACACATCAATGGACTCCTTAATTACAGCTACAGTGACTGACATACGAGTGTCTGATTAGTGTTCTGAAAGTGATTCCTCTTTCTTCCTTGGCACTGTATTTCACTAAGAGGAGAGAGTGGCCTGGAGGGACAGAGTGAAAAGATTTCCAGGGATCTCCTTGGAGGGCCAGACAAAATGGGTTCAAACAAGTGCAGTAAAGAAAAATCCTTGAAACTGCTTGTCTTCCAGCAGAGCAGTAATCAGTTACCAAGAAAATCTTGCAGGATGTTGAAAAAAGGCATTTGCAGTAAATGGATCACATGGAAAAAGTTTGGAAAAAAGCTGATTCAAAAATCAACAGCCAAGGATGTGGGGGAGAGAAATAAAAGATTAAAATGGAGGTCCTGCTACATTCTTAGTCCTCAGTATAAATATATTCCTTAGAATCTATTTAATTTATTTTGTTGACAGCACTTACCCATACCAGAGACGATTAAGTACTTGACATGAGTGACTTGATCTTCAGCTCATAAAAAAGTCTTCACAGATGATGGATGCATCAACCAGGAAAACTAAGACCAATGGAGTGTGAATGAGCAGGCGTCTTTTAACCAGCAATATTTTTCGGGGTTCCAGTGTGTTATATAAAGGAATTACAGCATGCAATCAATTGATGACAGTCATGGTATTAACTGCTTAAACTTGAACATTGTTGTTAATTAACTGAAAAGGGTTCAGGATAAGGTAAGCGTAGTTCTGCCAGTCAACCACACTCATGACTGCAGCAACAATCTATTCCCTCACATCTTACTTAAAGGTTTATGTGAAGAAGTCTTACTATTAGGATGACTGTGATATATTTAAAGCAGAGTTAAATCCTAATGGATTTCTCAGTCTAAAAAGTGGTCTATTGTTCAGTTGTGTTCTTGTGTATGTTGTCATTCTTTCATTGCTTCTCAGAAATATAATACATTTTAATCACTCTGGGCTCATGTTGCACATGCATACAGCATCCGGACTCTCAATCCCATCAGTTTCCCTTGAAACTCTCTCTGAAAATTAATTGCTGCATTCCATCCGCCATTAAGGATTCTGCAGGTCAGAGGTTGGTGTGGTTCAAGGATGGGGGTGATCTATTATTCTAATAATCCAGGAGAGCAATCAATAACTCAAAGCGGGATCTGCATACCAAATCTAGCGCATCGTTAATATCTCTCTAAACATGCTTTGTCTGTCACTCCTTCTGTTTCTATGTCTCTACACAAGAACTCTTCTTGCTACACTTCCCGACCGGCTCTCCTCTTAATCTACATTCTCATTCAGACATTCTCCAAGCTTGAGGTTTCTCATATACAGAATTATTCATTGCGTACAAGCAGAGATGTTGGTATTTTTAGTTTCCAGTGGCTGAATTATTCACTGCATTCCTCCATCTCCAGACCAGTGGGACTATTTTACAAGAGGATTACCTAAAGGTGGGGAAACCCTTACAACAAAAGAACCTCGCCAACCCCTGACTGTCAAAAATATAGTAAAGGCCAAAAATCGACAAGCATGCAGAAGAAAAAGTCCATTTTGATTTTTTTAATCTCTCATCCTCTTGTTCAGTTATTCTTTTAATCCTGCAGACTTGTCATGTACTTGAAGCATGTACTGAGGATGTACCCCATCATTAAAAATAAAATGACAAATGACAAGGAGAGGCTGCGCTTTTCTCTGGATGACTTCCCGGGAAACTTTGGCTCCTGCTTCCTTCAAAGATTAGCAGGATGTTTTAGGGAAGAAAGGTCAAGATTTGTTTCCTTTCTGGCTTCACTCAAGACTGGGACTCGTCATTATTGTTTTGGCAAGTATTCTCCACTGACGTATATCTCTTCTTTGATGCTTCAATTCCAATAGGAAACTCTTTTATTAAAGTAAGTTTCAGTATGGAACTCTATCTGCAAACCACTGATTATCATCCCTTTCTCTTCCTGTGAAAGTTGAGGAGAGTGACACCTTTGAGGATATAAGGCAGTTATGTTGTATACCCTAGAGACTATCCACTGGTTGTCCATTATGGGAAATCGATAGGCGGTGAAATATTGCAAAGAAGTGGCTTGAGGAGGGATATTTGTGACAAGAAGTGAAGCAGTGGGGTTACGGTTGTATCAGGCAACGGGTTTTCCAGGAAGGAATTTCTGCTTCCATAAGCATGCATTTTCCAGGGTTTAATCACTTAAAACACCATGGCATATATTACTGTGCCGTGCACAGCGGAAATGGTTAACTTAGAAAAACCAGGTCAGGGATTTTTTGAATACATTTTATGAGGGGGTATAATTTAACACAAGATGATCCATAAATATTGTATTTACTTACAATGAAAGGTTTATGTTTTAGAGGCCTGCATACAAATTCCTAAACCATCTGAGGTAGTTGTGGTATATTTATGACTACCGTCATATCTCATACACACTATTACACATTACATATTACATACATATTACATAACAAGGAGCAGAAAAGAGGTCATTCTACCTTTGCAGAGTTTGGTTACTTCCCTTTAAAATAGTAGCTTAGTCATAATCCAATCTTAAACTAATTCTGTATCAGTTATATAAGACTTAAACATTATTTGGCACAGCATTAAAATGTAGCAATGTTACATAACCATGTGATTCATTGCCATGTAATGTGTAATGTCAGAAGCTGTAGCTTCCATGGGGCTCCACTCACTGTTGTCGCTGTTCTCGTCCTTGCTACCATCGATGGTTCCGTCCGGCTGCATCTGCAGGTAAAAGCCCTGCTGGCTGAACAGTCGCGTCACAATGCCTTTCAGCTGCGGCTCTGAAACACACACACACACACACACACACACACACACACACACACACACACACACACACACACACACACACACACACACACACACACACACACAAACACACATGTGCAACCACAGACCAAATTGGCCAGCCCCAACACCCCAACAAGATTATGTCAGAAGTGGATTCTCATACTTGCAAGAAAAACACCAAAAAGATTTAACAAACGAATGTGTCACAAACATACAATATGGGTGTTTAATCATTGAGGTTGACTGTGGAAGAAGGAATGTGCCGGCAGAACAATTACAGTCGAGGAGTGTGCTGTCCTGAGTGATATATAAAGCCCTTAAAAACTGTTTTTGGACTGCACAAACCAAAATAATGGATTTTGAATTAGTAATGTGGAATTATTTGCAATTACAGTAGTCATTTAAAATAATGGATATTGAATAGAGTTTTGTTGTTCTTGAGGCACAATTCATTCCCCAAAGTTGCCTGATAACAAAAAAAAACATGAACAACCAAAAACATATAATTTAAAGAACTGGAACTGGTACAGTCCAGTTGTTAAATATCAATATGACTGTGATGGACAGATCACATAATCCCAAAGTAGGCTCTTTGACTGGACAACTGTGACAGACCATCAATGAGCATGTTGTCACGATCTCATGACGTCTGAGTGCAGCTATTTCAAAATGCTTCTGAAATCACTTTGCTCACTAACATGCCAAAGGTTTCTTTATTTGGTATGAAGCAATGGCACTTATATTTTTATTTGTATCTTTGATATCCAATCAATGCAAGCAAGATGTTTACCTCAAATGCTCCCAGTGCTTTTTTCCTGACCTAAAAAGAAAACTGACCTAAAGTTTCCTTGCATTTTATTCAATGCAGTAACCTCGATGTAACCTCCAACTTTGAGCCTGTGACTTCTGGCAGCTGGCCAAACCCTCCGGTGAGAAGGTAGAAACGAGGATTAGCTCGGGGCAAGGAAAGACTCAGGCTATGTCAGGGAAAAATGGATTCGTAAAAAGCTGCCTTTATCTGAGGAAAAATGTAAGGGTGTTCTTCAGTGTCTGTCTACTGTCTGGGAGGTGTACTGATTGGTTGTAAAAGTCATTATCATTAATAAGCCATTTATTCTGAATTCTGACTTATTTTCTGCACACATAATAGAGATATTTATAGCTAATATAATCATTGTGAATATTCAGACAGCATTGATTAGTGATGAGATTTTGAGACAAAACCCATTGAAATAATACAGCATCTCAAATATAATTCTGTTTCTGTTTTGTCTTGCTTTCGCTCTGAATTTTCATGCAAAAAAAATGTGTACCCAGCAAACGTGTCTTGAATAAAACTGAACTGATGCTCACTTTCATTTCATGTTCTAACATAAACATGATTGGAAATGCTTCGTATAATGATCTGACGCACATGATTTGAACAAAGGAATATGAATGAGTTATACTGTACTCCAATGTTGTGACAAAATTCAGAGGCTGTCCACCTCACTCCGTCTCGTGAAAACTCTGCAGTAACAGCTGACATTAAGTTTGGTTTCCAAAGCTGATCACTACAGTAATTACTGATATATCCTATTAATTTTATACAGAAGACAAGTATGAGGAGTGACCAATGGTTGGAGTGGGTTCACCTCAACTGTAAATCCTCCAGAACATTAGTCCCCATCTCACCTACCCCTAGGGTGGAGCCATCAATTCCTGGGACAGAACCTTAATCATCCATCACAAGCGCAGTGATGTGTGTGTGTGTGTGTGTGTGTGTGTGTGTGTGTGTGTGTGTGTGTGTGTGTGTGTGTGTGTGTGTGTGTGTGTGTTTGTTTGTGTCTGCATGTGTATGCTAATGAGTGTGCAAAAGCATATTGGCCAGGACACATCGGTAAATCACATGTGATAACTAAGCTACCATAAATTAAAGCTTCAAAGCAGGCCAGAGCGGCTCATCAGCTCCTATCATTTGGCAGAGAGCGTGTACTGTGTGTGTTCTTTTGTGCAATCATGTAAACACACTGCACTTCAGAACTCACAACACGTGTTTGTGCAGAGAAAAAGGTTCTTCAGCGGAAACAGCAGATCATCCTGTGTCTGTATGGGCCGTTAAACAGTTAATAAATTTACTTCATACCAACACAGAAGGACAACAACATTTAGGTATGTCGACAAATGGCTTCATGACCGTGAAATGGTGAATGATTGATCACCTGCTCTGATTTGAAAGGGAAAACCACACTGCAGCACCCGCACACTGTAGGAAACTCGACTTCACTGATACAGAAGCGCTTACCACATATTTACAGACATAGAACAAGGGGCGAAGGTAAAGACTGATTTGACAATGATAAATAGGATGAGGCAGAAACAAAATGAGAAGAGATAGAGCCAAAGACATGAGGTAAAAAAGACCAAGGAGCAACAAACAACTTGCCCAAAGAGAGAAAAACAAATGAAATCAAGCTTAAAAATCCAATAAAGCCATACAGAAGAAGGGATGAAGGGGAAAAAAATCAGCAAGAGATTGTTGTTGGCTGTCAGACAGGTGTTGAAGTCCCCAGTCCTCCCTTTTTCTGTCCCTCCCCAACCCACCCCTCCCTACCACCCACCCCTCCCTGGCCAAGGGGGAGTCGACATGGGCGCGAGATGGGGTGGAGACGAAAAGGAACACAGCACACACGGATGGAGGCTGAGCTACTGACCTAGCCTGCAGCCCTTATGGGACACCTGTGGAGGTTTCGAGGGTGCATCTTACGAAAGTGAGAAATAGAAGGAAAAACAACAGTCTTTTAAACAGGCATGAATAAATTTTTCCAGTGAATGGGCTGTTTAAGGTGCAAATATAATGCAGGAAATGTAATGATGATCAGTTAGTGGAAATACAGCATCTGTCTGTCTGTCTGTCTCTGGTCATGTATCCTTAAGTATCAAACTGGTCACCTGTCTGGCTCACTGTGCTTCCGTCTGCTCATGTGTCACGTATTTTGTGGCAGTTTTAACACTGAGATCATCTGACTAAACTACGCAAGACCATTTGTCTCCATTGCCCCACACCCCCCTTTTCTGTCTTAAAGGTAGGTGGGTTGGGGTGATGTCTGGCTGTCCTCTTGTCTCAATTTTCATCATTCTCTTTGCAGGACCAGCCTGTCGTCCATTAGATGAAAAGCCAAGGTGGAATTAGACAGAGTGGCGATTTGTACCCCTCACTCTTTATCTACGCACCAAGAATACACAAAGGAGAATAAAAAAAGGGGGAGAAGGCTATATGGAGAGTAGGCATGGAGTCGATACTTATCAATACAACCAAAGTAGCTCTTAATAGCCATGGCTCCCTTCGCTGCAGTGAAGCAGCCTCTCTGCAATAAAAATTTACCATTAAAACGTTTAATTTAAAAAGAGACTTGGTGCACTGCAGTGCAACTTCTCTCCCTCTGAACCTCGATCTGTAGTTAGACTGGGGTAATCGAAATGATCCCTCTTTTTGTGATCGGTATTCAAATTATTTGTTTGTGGAAGATGCAAAGGAATGCAAAAAGCAAAGCCTGAGCAGTGGTTGGGACATAATCTACTCGACACACTACTAGGACACAGT
Organism: Antennarius maculatus; assembly: GCA_013358685.1. NCBI lineage: Eukaryota > Metazoa > Chordata > Actinopteri > Lophiiformes > Antennariidae > Antennarius > Antennarius maculatus. Next base: position 7,159,491 of record CM023619.1, on the reverse strand, counting down.
AGCATCAGTTTTGTCCTGGGGTTACTGATCATTCTGATCAGAGAAGTATCACAGTAACTAAAGGGGTAACGTCACAGAATATAGATAACCTCTTAATCATTAAGAGTGTTTCTATGGAGGAGATATGTGTCGATTCGACAGACAGCAAGGGGGTCTAAAGGAACAGGTGGATTTCTTTTCGCACCGAGGAGAAAATCTACCTTCTCCGGCTCAGATTGGAGCCTTTGACTGCAGCATAATTTCTCTGCTGCTCCAAAGGGGGGGGGGGGGGGTGGGGGGGGGCTGGGGTGGGGGGGGGGGGCTGGGGTGGAGGGGGGGTATGGGAAACTGCTTCCATACGCACACGTAGCACACATTAGTACTATATGGGGGGGGGGGGGATAAAGGCTACAGCACTGACCTGGTCGCCGCCGAACGGGTCTTTTCTTCCCGCTGCAGAAGCGGACTTTGCTGAAGACCCCCAAGAAATGCCTCTCGCAGAGAGAGCGGGGGTCCTTGCTGGGGCTGGGGCGGCGTTTGGAAGTAGAGACCCGGTCGCTGTTCGACTCCCTCGCCTGGCGTTTCTGCCGGATCAGGGAGCTGGCGATCGCTGCCATCTCCCCGAACCGAGAATAAAAACCGAGAGTCTCGTTCGGCAAGGGTCGGATCTTGTTGCAGCTTCTTGTCGCAAAAAAAAAAAAAGGCAGACAGTTGACTATGTGCGTGTGATTTTGGTCCGCGGGTGTTTCAGCCAAATGTCAACCTGATCAGAAAAAAGTCTCGAGTCCCGTGCATCATCGCACTTCAGGCAGCATCCTCTGGAAGGAATATTCGCGTGTAATTCGGATGTTTCGTGATTTTGGCGCTCTGGGCTTCCAATCAAAATGCAACCAATCTAATGACATAAATCTACGGTCTGGGCCACAGGGGCCGACATGTCAGCCGTGAACGCAAGCAACAGTCTCGATAAATTGATGCAGCTGCGTGTCACGGCAGAGCTTTCAGGTATTCCAGGTGAACGTGGTGCGTCAGTTGAGCACAGCTTCGTAATCCTCATCTGCACTTCAGCCCCAACCTCTCGCTTTGTGGCGCTTTCACATCAACCTAGATCCACGCAAGAGAAGCCAGAACGCAGTTGGAAGAGCGAATCATAACTTTTTTTTTTTTTTAATCCAGAATATCTAAGTATTTGCTCCAGGCACGTCAGTGAATGAGACTGCCTGCTGCAGGTCCGAGAAGCTGCACGGGAGCCCAGTCTCCAAGTCTGGCGACGGTACCTCCGGAGGCAGCCGCGAAAAATCGGCAGCAGAGGCGACTCTGCAAGGATGCTGCAGAGATGTAATTTATTCCTGCGGGGACTGTTTGTCGTCTGAAACGCAACAATTAGTTGAAGTAAACGCACACCGGAGTGCTTTTTTTTGTAGCGCACAAATAATGAAGAGGCATCCTGTAAGCATGATTTCTAATGCGCACCGGATGGACGCTGTCGGTGATAAGAGAGTGGGATGGAGAGGGATGGGCGGTCCATTTCTCAGCTGGAGTAGAGACTGATATCGAGATATAGAGAAGACATCGAGCTATAGATCTATTAGGATATAGATCGTTCTCTCTCTCTCCTCTCTGTCTCTCTCTGTCTCTCTCTCTCTCTCTCTCTCTCTCTCTCTCTCTCTCTCTCTCTCTCTCTCGTTCTCTCTCTCTTTCTCTCTCTCGTCTCGCTGTCTCTCACACTCACTATCCCCCCCCCCTTTTCTCCCTCCTCAACTCTTTAACGCAATCATACGTGAGTGAGGTTCGTAAGAATTCTCGAAGCCGTGTTCCTGGGAAGATAGATGATCTCAGGATGAAAAGGCGCGAATACAAAACAGTATCTAAAAAAGGGGACAAATGCTGCATTGGTGTTTATGCAGAAGGAGAGTGGATGTGAGCGCGTCTTTGGGATAAAAGAATGATCTCACAAGTGTCTCACTGAATGGCAATAAAGAGTCCAAGTTGCAAGTCATTTTTTTTAAATTGGAGTCTTTGGCAAGCAAGGAAGCCAAAGCAGAGAGAGGGGGGGTGGATGATAAATGGACAGACAGACAGACAGACAGACAGACAGACAGACAGACAGACAGACAGACAGACAGACAGACAGACAGACAGATAGACAGATAGATAGATAGATAGATAGATAGATAGATAGATAGATAGATAGATAGATAGATAGATAGATAGATAGAAATTCCATATATCATCTGCCCGCAATAAATACTGTACATACATACAAATAACAGTTGCACTACAACAAAGCAAAGAAAGACACAACAAAAACTTCACTTAAACAACAACTACACTTTATAGGAATAATTTAGCAGATACATATTACATCTGAGCACGAAAGTACAAGGAAAAGCAGCAGAGGCAGAAAGCATGGAAAGCAGAATGTGTAGTAAACTAATGTATGAACTGACACCTAGGACCCCCACAATGTATCATTGCCCCCCTCCGCCCCTTAATCCACTGATCGCTGATCTGGTTGACCTTGCCACTTCACCCCCTCCTCCTGAGTGAATCATTTGACCCCCCTGATGGCATGTGGCACAAAGGAGGACCTCAGTCTCTCTGTGGAGGGGCTCGGTCACAGCAGTCTACTGTTGTAAAGAGCTTCACTGCCGGGAAAAGGTGGTGTACAGGGGGTGGCTGAATCTCTCTGAACTTGGACATAGTCCTCCATTCCAGAAGTGTCTACACAGAATCCAGGATCACAGAACCACTCCAGATGAGTCTGTCCAGATGCTCATTGTCCCTTTTCCTGGCACCACTACCCCAATACACCACGGCATATGACAGCACACTGGACACGATGGACTGGTAGAAAAACCAAACTTGCTCAGAGCTGATGCTACAGAAGGCCAGCCTCCTCAGGAAGTACACCCTACTCTGCCCCTACTTATATACACAGTCCAAGTTGTAGGACCAGTCTGTTGTCCAGTATAAGTTCCCACAACCTCCTCCGCCACCTCCTTGCCCTCGATGATCACTGCTGTCAAGAGGTTGGTGCCCGCCAGAAGTCAAGCATCATGTTCACCTGGAGGTCATTCCAGTGAGAACACTCCATGTTACAACTCCCCTGAACTCCCCCTCCTCACCCTCTTTGATACATGCAACAATTGCATGACATCCGAAAACTTCTGCATGTGGCACGTATCCGAGTTGGACTGAAAATCTCTGGTGTAGAGGGTAGAGACAAAAGGAGAGAGCACGGTCCGCTGTGGAGCCACATGCTGCTGGTCACCACTGATGACAAGCAATCTCCCATATGAACATACTAGGGTGTGTCTGTCACAAGGTGAGGCTCCAAAGCCATGGAGTCCAGTTTCTCCTGCAGCAAGCAGGGCTGAATGGTGTGGAAGGTGCTAAAGAAGTTGAAAAAGAGCACCCTAACAGCACAGCCCCCAACGTCCAGGTAGGTCAGCACACAGTGAAGGAGGTACAGGACAGCGTCATCAACTACAACCTGAGGCTGGTAGGCGAACTGGAGAGGATCCATGGCGCCTTGTACCTGAGGATGCTTGAGTTCCAGTACCAGTCGCTCTAGAGCAGGGGTATCAAACTCATTTTCACCAAGGGCCACATCAGCATAATGGTTATCCTCCAAGGGCCAGATGTAAGTTATAAGTGTAACGCAATGTAATGTAAATTAAACGTAACTACTCCTTAACGTTAAATAACTCTGAATTTATTACTTATTCAAGTTACAAATATTACAGTTGCACAGAAAAAAAATGTTTCTTTGTTGCTCTGATATAAATTAAATTCTTTTAATTTGTCAGGTTATGAAACCCACAGAACTCAATGAAGGACTAAACTATCCAAGTGAATGAAAAAAAAAAACAAAACCATCAAACATAAGTTAGGCCGTTAACTTTGTTCAAAACATTTTTGTCATAGTTACAATGGGCTTAATTACTGCATTGTTGGAAATCTAGTTTCTGGTCAGCAGCATGCTTTTGACCTATTTATTGTTAGATACTCTGACCTTATATGCTCTAGCAGGCCACATAAAATAATGTGGCAGGCCACATTTGGCCCCCAGGCCTTGAGTTTGATACATATGCTTGAGTCTTGATCACATGGGAGGTAAGAGAGACTGTTCAGTAAGGCATCTCCCCTTAGGCACAGGGACGAAGCAGAAGGTTTTCCACAGGGATCTTCCCCAGCTGCAGGCTGAGTTGAATACCTGGTGAAGAGGGTCACCCAGTTCAGCAGCACAGGCCCGAAAGATTCTTGGGGAGACCCCATCCTGTCCGGTGGCCTCCCTAGGACGACGCCTCTTCAGCGCTGATGTCACCTGGTCTGCAGTAATGGCAGTGTGGGAAGACGTGGCATCAAGGGGTTATGGTGGGTCCAGAGAAGCAAGGGGTCCAGCGACTGAAATAGGGGAAGGATGTCTAATATTTATTGGAACATCTGGATTGGGCTCGGTAGAGATAGATAAGGTAGAAGTAGAGGAGGAGATATGCAGAAGGCGGTCCACAGGGCTGATGGACTTCTGAGAATAGGAGCTCCTTCTGTTCTTTCAGCTTTTCCCTTCAGGGGTCGCCACAGCGAATCAGTTGATTCCATCTAACCCTGTCTTCTGCATCCTCTTCTCTCACACCAACTACTGTACCTTCATGTCCTCTTTCACTATATCCATAAACCTCCTCTTTGGTCTTCCTCTACTGTAGGCCTCCTGCCTGGCAGTTCAAAACCCAGCAACCCAACCCAACCCTTTTATCAATATATTCACTATCTCTCCTCTGGACATGTCCAAACCATCTCAGTCTGGCCTCTCTGACTTTATCTCCAATTCAGAGATTAGGAGCATGGAGTGGAGGGGGAGCTGTACCGATTGAAAAAGCTGTTCATCTCATCAGTTCACTCCACGTTTCCCTACGCTGTGCTCCTCGCCATACCCGGTGATGGTTCTCATGCCACTCCAGACCTCGCGCACCTGGTTGCATACCAGTTGGTTCTATAGTTTTCTCTTGTGGTCTTCCTTGGCCTCCCTCAAACAGAGTCTCGCTTCATGCTGGGTCTTCCTCATCTCCTCCTTATTCCTGCTCCTGAATGGCCGCTTCTTCCTGTTCAGGACAGCCTTCACCTCTTTGATTACTCAAGCTTTATTGTTGGGGTAAAACTGAACTGTCCTGACAGGGACCATTGTGTCCACACAGAAGTTCATATAATCTGTTTGACACTCAGCTGCCCCCTCAATGGCCTTCCCACGTAAGCCCACTATGACATCCCAGTCCATGGTCTGGAAGCAGTCCCTATGCATCTCCTCAGCTTCCGGAGACAATCTCTTGACCTGCTGGTTGAGATTGGCAACCTCTTCACCACCAGGTACTAACAACTGATAGTAATAGATCCCGATTACAGAGTATTGCTTTCACCGTCACATGTCCAGGGAGGCATCATCTGCCATTCAAATAAATGATTAGTCCACCTACTTTCTTCTTCCCGGAAGTATTCCTCTTTTGGTTCGCTCTTACGGAAGACAAGCCGGTCAGCTGGATGTTAGCATCGGGCACATCGCCAGTTATTTCGGAGAAAACAATCAAGTTGGTATCCCTTTAGCGCTGCTCAATCCCGCACAGTGCCATCAGTTCACATTCCTCATAATGATGGAGGGAATCGAGGGTATGACCTGCCGGCAGCTATAACAGCTGTAGTCGTTAGGTTAGCACGGATTTCATAACCTAAAACGCCATGCATGCTATAAAGAACATTAAATATAGTTCAAAGGATTACTTGAAACAAGTTCCCGAGCAGCCAAAACACCCATTTAGACCCAGATGGTGGATGGGAAAAAATGGATATGATTTAGGCCTGATGAAAATGAATGGGCACATGAGACCTAGTGAGCAACAACAAAACACTCCTTAAACAAGGAGAATAAGGTAAAGCCATATCTTTCAAAACTTTCCTTCCTTACTCTTTGCAGGAGACAGGTGGTGCACACATGAATACACAGGATGAGATCACTGTTTTCAGCACAGATAAGATCTGAAAACAAACAAACCAATTGTCCCTGACCATATTGCATCCAGTAAAATGTCAGATGGATTTTCACAGGCATTAAGGGGATAACGGAGACTCACAAGAATAAAGTTAAAAATAAATTTATGTCCTCCACACATGCATCTGATTTCAAATGTTTGCAGTCTCCCACTGTCCTCTTTCGCTCTCTCCCCCTCTAGCTATGATAGGAAGCCTCCCTCTTCCCCGTGAAGAAACAGCATGAAACATTTAAGAGATTCTTCTAGAACTTGGTTTGACTGTATTCAAACTGATAGCAGACAGAGGTACTGGGAGAAAGAGAAGAGAGTGACGGTTTCCGTTAGACTTCCACAATCTGTGTGTTTGTCCTCTGCATTTCTGCATGTGTTTGTGTTTGTGTGCATGTATTGAGTTTCAGGGAGAGAAAGCGAAACAGAAAGAAAGAGGGATGATAGCTTAAATCTCTTCCCATAGATGATCAGAGAGACAGACAGAATGTATAAGAACATTTGCAAGCAAATTATCAGAGTTGAAACCAAAACTCTAAATCTTGCTTTGTGTTTTCACACAAAGTTGAGTTGAGTGGAATCTTTTTAAAAAACTCAATTCTGTAAAAAGAATCGTCAATTGGAATGTCAATATAACATTCCTCATTTAGACTTGCAGGTGTGTGGCCCAGCTTGGATTTCTTGTTAAAAAAAAAAAGAAATCTTCAGCCGAGGCTTTGTGAGTTTTCTCAGAAATGGGCCGGAGTTGCTGCTGCAAGATGGATTGCAGTCAAAAGATGTAATCATTTGAATTATCAATTAAATTGATCTTCTTCTTTTCCTTTCGGCATTTCCCATTGATCTGATGTCTGCAAATTGAAATAAACGTTCCCGTGTTCCTATCAACGACAACCAGGAAAAGTCTCTACACTAATGTTTGGATTGCTCCTTCCCCCTTGTGGTGAAATTACGAACTACACAAGTTCACAGAGATACTTTTGCTTTTTCACACCCGTGTCCTTGAGGTATCTAACACAGTTGTTGACGCAGATTAGCTGCGACAATATTTATTTATTTATTCTTAATATTATTAAACTATCTCACAAAGGCTTATGTGGACTAAGGTCAGAGATGTGTGAGAGTAATGTGATGCTGAGGATTGCAGTGCTCACGACCACATTTAAATTACCAACACACGTCGACAATTTCTAACTACGCAGAGCAAAATTTATCCAAATAAAAAACAATGATTCTTCATTAAACTGAAACTAACACTGAACAAGAAGGCCACTGAATAGAGCACCTACATTCTCTAAAATCTCACCGCACTTTATAATGAGATTACAACAGAATACAAACTCTGACAAGACATGAACACCCTAAAAATATCTGTTCAAGCATGTGAAAAATAATTACTGTAGTCCCAAATTGACCTTTTCATTCACGGGTACATCACAGTTCAACAGTTCCATTTCATGCAAATCACCCACTCTCTCTTTCACTCCATATGGTATACAGTATATAGCAATGCTCAAAAATGCTATATAAGATCCTAAATAAAATCCCTTTTCCAAATCCACTCTGAAATTCATCAGGCTCTTCCTTTTTACATGTGACCCCTTTTCACCAAGCTTCATCAAAAACCATTGGGTAGATCTGGCGGAAGCTGATAGGCAAACTGACAGTGTTGAAAACATTACCTCCTTAATGGAGATTTAAAAAAGTTTTCAGAACCTATTTAGACTACTAATTGCACTGCTGCTCTCACTGCTATCAGTTTAGTACTCATCAGTATTCAACAGTGAGGCATTCAAGTATCAGGAACACAAAATTGTTGCTGCTATATCTTGTCGTGCCACCCATTTTTCCAACAACCAGTTTAATGAGAAACCCCCTCAGTTTATATTTGTACAGTATATAATAAAAACCCAGAAGAATTTTTAAAAATTAAAAAATAATGAATCTTTATTAGGAAATCTTACCTTTTGAACTGAAATTATTTTTTTTTATGTTCTTGTTTTTTAACACATCTCCTTGTGGAGTATTAAACTTAACTTCAACATAGCTGTTTACATTAAAAAATAATAGAGCATTCAAATAATCTATTTGATTGAGTGTCAGGCCTCAAAAACAGCCAAACACAAGAAAATACATGACAAATAACTTAATTTAGATTATAAAGAACATGGAGTTACCCATTAAAGCAACATGTGTTGACAAGCATGTGTGACTTTAGGTCAGAGAGAGGGTATGATTTTATAAAAATAAAAAGCATTTGTTGAAGCACTGAAAAGAAACCTGGTGAAAAACTGATTCCACAGTACAATGGAAACTGACAAATCAATTATTTAGATTACATTATTTAGATAACACCCTGCCTTTGTGAGAAACAAGTACAGTACTATCAGTGATAAAGACAACCTGCTTTTCCGTTGTACAAGAACCTTGTGGACAGACTCTTTTTTTTTAGCATCAATGATTGGAAAAACTTTATTGATTTGTAATTGATTGTAACAAACTGCAGTGTTTCACCTAAAGCAGTGTTTCAGTGTTGTTATCTCCACTCTAACATAACAACAGCTGAGGCAACGCATGTCACACACAGTGTAAACAAAACAGTTTGTGGGGAGCAATCTGGATGAATCACCACCTTATCACAGGGACAACAAATAAATCAACAACTGTTCACGCTCAGATTAACATCTTTGAGTCATTTAGTGACAAAATTTCACCTCTACTGTATGTTTTTTTTTACCACAGGGGGGCCATCACAGACATAGGGAGAACACAAAACTCTACATTTGACAGATGACACAGATTAAATCATCAGACTCAACTTCAAGCAGAGTTGTCAACTGGCACAGCTTTGTCTCAAGCAGGTCCAGTTAGTTCTGAGCATTCATCTGTGTATTTGTGTCAACACCTAAGCACTGACTCATATGGTTCTGACTGAGGCTCGTTTCACAGAGTTACAGGATAAAGACTGGTGGCCCTTCTTATCTCAGTCCCCCACATCCCAGTGTGGTGCTGCTTTTGGTCCAGCCACCTCAGAGGAATCTGCTGCACTTAATGGAGTTTCTAATTATCTGCCCTGAATCTGACAACCAGCTAAGGAGCACAAGTTGACAGGAAGGGACAGGAGAAGGTGTTGCATTCACCTCCGGGTAAGAACAACATGTGGCCTCACTGTGGAAAAAAAGAGGAATGTGATTTCATGACTTTGGAGGTGTTAGGAGTTAACAACAGCAGCGATGCAGTGAGTCGCTGTGACATGAGTAGAGGACATGGCAGGCATCTCGGGCCTACTGCCAAACACTGAGTGCTGATCATGTCTGAGGATGTCCACGTGTGTATCAGCAATATGTTTTATGTTGCATAAGGAAAGTCACCAGTTCTCCAGGTGTGTTGTCTCTAAATAAGTCAAAGGAGTTTGGGGACTTTCAGGGGGAGAATTTCACTTGCAGCACTTTGAAGGGGTGTTGCAACTAAAACCAAACTATCTATTATAGTAGAGACAGTTGGGAAATTTGAAACTGAGACTATTCTCTGTCACTGTAAATAACTTGGGGTCCTAGGTTGACGTCATCAAACGTGAAAAGTTTGGGTTATGCTGCCTTGGTATACAGTACAGTACTCTTATCTGTGGAGCTGTCCGCGGTGCTGAAAAGCGCCGCTTTGTTTTGCGGCCCCCTGAAACAAAGCTTCCCCCGCACGACATGAAGTTTAATAATCGTCCTTGCATTGTCCATCCTTTTTTTTTTTTTTTTTTTTTTTTTGGCCTGCTTCGAACGCAGCCCTGTAACGCGATCCTGCACAATACAGCTGGTAAAGTAGAAGTGCGGCTGGATGATGAGTGGCAACACAAAAACTCGAGACAGATGCACCCAAAAAGCGTAAGAGAGCGAAGACTCGAGTGTCCACTGAAACCCAGCAACTCTCTACTCTTGTCTCTATCTCTCAATGCCCCCCCATCTCTCAAGAGAGAAAGCATGCAAAGCAAGCGTAGCCGTGAAGCTATGTGGTGCTATCTCTCACCGTTGGTGATAGTGGTCGACTTCGATCGTTGTCCACAGAAACACTGCAGCATATGCGCTCCTTTCTGAAGGAATGGCCTCAGAATCCTCATTGATTTGGGTTGATGGGAGCCTCACTCAATCCAAACAACGCGATCACAACACAGCAGGGTCAGGCAGCATAGCGCAGCCGGCAAACCTCTCCATAGGCTCGCAACAGCCCTCAAAACGCTGGAAGGGCACAGTCTGCAGGACAAATTACGCTAAAACGAGGCATCTTGAGAGATACCCCCCACCCCCTGCTCTCTGTATCTCTCCCCCAGGCGCCCTCTCTCCTTCTCTAGCCCTATCTGTCCCCGACTATCCTCTGGTCGTCCAACGACGGTCATTTGCGTTCACGCCACTCTCCTCTTCCGCCACGACAGGCAACGCAAGGACGTTACAATGTGCTCTTAATTGCACCCCCCCCCCACCTCCTTACGCTTGTTTGCCGGCAGTGGACGTAATAGCGGGGGGGGGTGGGGGTGAGAAAGAGAGGGAGAGAGAGAGAGGGGGGGGGAGAGAGAGAGATAGAAGCACACAGTGAAGAGCGTTTGTGCGTTGCATGTGCTCTCTCTCTCTCTCTCTCTCTCTCTCTCTCTCAACGATAACATACCTGGAGATTGCATACCAGACAAGGGTAAGGTAATGCAGGACCTGTGAGTTAAAGAGGACAGGGCTGCACAGATGTGAAGGAGACACTAGTTTGACCCCCCCCCCCTCCCCAAACTGGGAACAAGAGGACAATGCAGAGCCGACGTCAGCTGCAGCCCAAAAGCCAAAGGTGTTACCCTTTATGTTTGGATGACACAGAAACTAGAATAGAATAGAATAGAATAGAATAGAATAGAATAGAATAGAATAGAATAGAATAGAATAGAATAGAATAGAATAGAATAAAGTGGATGAAGTTTACCAACTTAGTGTCACTTGACAGTAACAGTACTAAAATGGCTTTCAGTGATGGGGAGGTATTGAGATCCTTTACTTTAGTAAAAGTGGAAGAACCACGCTGCAGAAACTGAAGTTCAAGTACTGAACTGTACTGTACTTTACTGCACTCAACTGTATTGTAATTTTCACAAATTGATATGGTGCATAATTAAAGTAGGAAACAAGATTGTTGCATGCAACAGTTAAAACAAATATATCACAATTTATTACATCCCGAATAGAGCAAATCGTTGGCCACTAGATAATTTGTGGCAATTAGTTACCAAAATATTAAGATTACCACATTTCTTGCCCTGAAGAAGAAAAAAAAAACAGTTTGTAAAATTTTCATGATGTAATCAGTCATAAGACAAGAACTGTTGACACATCAAACAAAAAAAATCTTACATATATAAAATAGAGACACTTGATAACTTGTAAATGAATACATTTTAAATATTTGCTGCCACATTATACTGTATCTCGCTGTAACTTTGCAATTGAGCGATTTAAGATACGTTGTGTGCAACACTCCCCTCAAGGGGGTGCTATAACACCAAGCAGCCGGACTGAGCAGGACTCCGGGAGTCTCAGGTCTGACCGTGAGGCACAGAGAGGAGAGAATGATGCATGATTTGTTTTTTAAGTATTCAGATTCACTGACAACAAAATATGAACATTAGATTTTGCTGACACTATGACCTGCATTTTGGACAAAGAAGCTTCAAACAGCCATTTTTACAACATCTCACTCGTTTCCTGCTTTTTGTTTGGTGTTCATATAAGCTTGTATCATAAAAGCAACAAAGCAAATGGCACTGACTACATGGAGGACACGCCCTAACAGATTACATTATGTTCTACATGTATCAAAGGATGTTTTGGGTCAACAAAATTCGTAGACAACAGCATCTATGCAAAACAAGGAAAGGTCAGAGTGTGCAAACACAGAAGAGGTGGGTGGGAGGATGCTGGCCTCAGGCCCAACATCACAGATATGGTAATGATATTGTTTATTTAGGTCTCTCTACGTGGTCCTCTTGGAGAGCCAATACTTACTTTAGGTAGATACAGCATGGGGGGGGGGGTAGAGAATAAGAAGGTGGTAATACAGAGGAAGCACATAGAAATCTGATGTAAAAGATAAATGTAGGATGGATTTATTTCAGACAAATCAAAAAATAATTTCACTTTCTATACTTTTACATTCAGTCTGTTTTGTATTGATATTATATTTAGGTGGATATAGACAGAGCGCAATTACAATGCAAGAAAGGATTTAAAGTAAAGGTACAGTTTTACTCACCAAATTTAGACAATTGTCAAAGCAACTAAGTACCAGTCTGTGTCATATTAGTATAATTTTGACAAAACTGATCAAGCTATACGAGGTACATTATGCTCTTTAAATAAAATCTATCCTCTGTCTTCTTCTTTTCCTTTCCGCTTTTCCCTTCAGGGGTCGCCACAGCAAATCAGTTGCCTCCATCTAACCCTGTCATATGCATCCGCTTCTCTCACACCAACTACTGTACCTTCATGTCCTCTTTCACTACATCCATAAACCTCCTCTTTGGTCTTCCTCTAGGTCTGCTGCCTGGCAGTTCAAAACTCAACATCCTTCGACCAATATATTCACTATCTCTCCTCTGGACATGTCCAAACCATCTCAGTCTGACCTCTCTGACAGTCCAGTTTTCTGGACTGTTGACCCTAAGTACTTAAAATCCTACACCTTCTTGATCTCTTCTCCCTGTAACCTCACTCTTCCACTTGGGTCCCTCTCATTCACACACATGTACTCTGTCTTACTGCGGCTAACCTTCATTACTCTCCTTTCCAGGACAAACCTCCACCTCTCTAGCTTCTCCTCCACCTGTTCCCTGCTCTCACTGCAGATCACCTCATCTGTCACCCTGTCCATCACCATAGCGAACAAAAAGGGGCTCAGAGCTGATCCCTGATGCAGTCCCACCTCCACCTTGAACTCCTCTGTCACACCTACAGCACACCTCACCACTGTCTTACAGTCCTCATACATGTCCTGCACCGCTCTCACATACTTCTCTGCCACTCTAGACTTTCTCATACAATACCACAGTTCCTTTTTGGGCACCCTGTCATAAGATTTCTCCAGATCTACAAAAACACAATGAGACAAGTCCAGCTGTACTTCTCTATCAGCATCCTCAAGGCAAATACTGCATCTGTAGTACTCTTTTTTGGCATGAAACCACACTGCTGCTCACAAATGTTCACTTCTGCCCTTAGTCTAGCTTCAACTACTCTTTCCCATAACTTCATTGTATGGCTCATCAGCTTTATTCCTCTGTAGTTGCCACAACTCTGCACATCTCCCTTGTTCTTATAAGTGGGCACTAGCACTCTCCTCCTCCATTCCTCAAGTATCTTCTCACTATCTAAGATCCTGTTGAACAACCCAGTCAGAAACTCTACTGCCACTTCTCCTAGACACTTCCAAACCTCTACAGGTATATCATATTTCCACTCTTCATCCTCTTCAATGCCCTCCTCACTTCATCTTGACTAATCTTTGCTACTTCCTGGTCCACAGCAGTCACCTCTTCCAGTTTTTGTTTTCTCTCATTTTCCTCGTTCATCAGCTATTCAAAGTACTCTTTTCATCTTCCCATCACATTACTGGCACCTGTCAATAGACTTCCATCCCTATCCTTAATCACCCTAACCTGCTGCATGTCTTTCCCATCTCTGTCTCTCTGTCTTGCCAACCTGTATAGATCGGTCTCTCCCTCCTTACTGTCCAACCTAGCATACAACTCACCATAAGCCCCTTGTTTGGCCTTTGCTACCTCTACTTTCGCCTTACGCTGCATCTCCCTGTACTCCTGTCTACTCTCCTCAGTCCTCTCAGTGTCCCACTTCTTAGCTAACTTTTTTCTCTGTATACACTCCTGTACCTCCTCATTCCACCACCAAGTCTCCTTATCTACTTTCCTTCCAGATCACCAACCAAGTACTCTCCCATCTGTCTCCTTGATCACATTAGCAAGTAAATAAATATAACATTTCAAACAATAATCCTGAATGCAGTGACGGAAAAGTAATCCTTCGAGGCAACTTCAGCTGAGAAAGTAAGTGCATTTGCTCCACCAAATCAACCAGATGCCTTTAAATATTACTGTGTTGTCAATGACACATAATTTAAGACTATCATAACCCAATTTGAAAGAGATAAAAGTCGCTAAAACCACCTCGGCTCATCTCTATGGTGTCCAATCAACCACTGAGTCTAGTGTAGTTAAAATAAACCCTTAGTTCAGGCAGTATAGGATATTTTTGCAATTGTCTTATTAATTAGATTTGTTAATAAAGAGTTGAAAAGTTTTTGGCAAACCAAGGTTGAACAGATCTGTGACTACATTCAGCTGTGACAAGGTGACAGAAACAGGACAGAAGAAGTCTTCAAATTTGGTAAAATCTGCAAGGATAAATAAACTGTTTTACTATAGCATTAAATCACTGTTAATAGTAAAAACCATCATACAAATAGCTTTGCATTTTGTGTCCTTATATATAATTGCCATTTCTACTTTGTTAAGGTACAGTTTGTAAGAAGTACCATTGAAAAAAAAAATTACCATGTGCAAATTAATGAGGGAACTAGGCAGTCAGAGACTGCAACATCCCGCGACACCCCTGAATTCAAAATTTTACTCTGACCTACTTTCATAGGCCAGGGTCATATATTAAAGACCCATCATCCAACATGTAACTGGTGCATTCTATTTCTCACAAAGTTTCAGATATGTGTACCTAAAAAGGTATAAAAGTGAAAATGTTACCTTGACCTGCTTTTTCAAGGTCAGGGTTATGATCTAATTTTCATCCCTTTGCCTCCCTGAATATAATGGCTTTTGTTTTGTCTTTCTATCTTATCCGGTTCCTAAGATATGTGCAAAAATATTTCAAGATCGTAATTATCTCAGTCTACAGATGAAATCTAGTGCTTTGATCTACAGTTCCTGAGTGTACAAAAGTTGAAATTTGACCTTGACCTAGTCTTGTCAAGATCAAAGTCATCGCCTCATTTTCATCCCCTTTGCCGCCCAAGCAATGTGCTTTTTGTTTCATCTTTCTATATGAAACAGTTGTGAAGATCAATGGTGGACAGACGGATGGACGAACACACAAACATTGACAATTACAATACATCATCGCTTCGCAGGATGTAATTACGGAATAAGGAAATATGAAATTATACTCCAGTTTAATACACTAGTTAAATCTGTAAACTTGCTGCACTTACAAGATTCATCAGATCATCCGTGGAAAATATATGCCACGCCCTGAAGGTTCTCGCTATGTCAGCTGATAACACTCAGATACATATTCTCAAACAGGCTTCATCCTAAATTAAAACAGACAAACTAACTGCTGCACAGTAAACACGGATTATTAATGATTTTCCGAGCAGATGCCCTCTCGGTGAGTCCTTTAGAATAAAATTAGATTTATAAACACCCCAAAAAAGAGGACTTACTCATGTGCAGCGATAACAGCAGAAGCAGGCCAAATACATGACTTGAACATGAACCAAAAGATGTCTAATTAACACAGTACAGTCAATCAGTTAATTGCTATAAGTGATACACATGCAAAATAGAAAAGGAAAAAAACAACAGAAAAAGATAAAGACACAGTGAGTGAAAATACATTTCATATTTGTTGAATGAATACTTCGTTTTTTTTCCAAGTTGGATAAACACATAAAATGTGTGCAAGTACAAACTGAGGCCCTCTGTGCTCCAATATATTGTGTTCCTGTAAACTCGGGACATCAGGGTGACCATTAAAAGTTTACCCTACTTCAACAAGGTTAATCTGTCCTTCATCCAAATATCTGAAGAGAAAGACTGTGCCTTTTTTTAGTTCTCACCTCTTGCGTTATGAACTGTCCTGCAAAAACAGAAACGATACCTTTATTTTAAAATGATTTACAAAGCAATTCTGTCATCGCGTGGTCTAACAGACTGTAACCTATACCGCACTATACTGAACAGCTTTGTCAAGATCACGCATTCTGATGGCTAAGGCCACACCGCCGCTGCTGCACAGGGAACAGCAGCACATTCAACTCACCGACAAAAGTAGAGTGCCAGCAGTTTTTGTCTAAATCAGCTGACGGCAGCGACAGAGTGAAGGAAAGCACCAGCGAGGGGAATATAGACGTTTATCGCGCACAACGCATGGGGTGAAAACAGTATTGCGTTCCTTCAGTATTGCTGCAGTAGATGCATTTCAGATGCAGCTCCCATATATTTCAGTGCATTTGTGAACTACTGCTCTTGATTAATCCAAATTTACTCCCGTGGTGGGGATGTGTTTTGCAGCAGCAGCAGCAGCATCGTAGTGCTGCAGCAGTGAAGCATGCGTCTCTCTGTGGTTGTTTAACGCAAACATACATCATTATTCTCAACTTAGAGAAAATAGTGTGAAAGTGCTCCTCCTTGATTGATGATACTTGTAATGTTCCGTCCTGTGAGATTAATATGTTCCAAGAACAAAGTTAAAAGCTGTTTTTGTTTTTTTATTTTTTATTTTTTGTTCTGCAGTCTGTGCACATTGACAAAAAGCAAAAGTAAACAGTGCTATGACTGAAGGCCAACAACAATATAGCTTTTAATTTATTCAAACGGGAACACGTGCACGTTTCTTACCGGCGTTTTTATCACCCATGTCTCCCTGCGGCGGAGAAGTTGAAGAAACTGTACTGCAGACGTGAGATGAGAGAAGGCGTTTGGAGCTGGAGCACGCTCGTTTCCTCCGTCAGAGAGAGCAAGTTGTTGTTTCAACAAAACGGGCGAGAGCTCATCCCCCTGTGTGTACAATAACTAAGGTAGAGGCGGACTCAGGTGGAGAGCAGGAGAGGCTCGAGACTGCGCGCGCGCGCGCGTGTGTTTGCGCGCGTGTATGTGTGTGTGTTTGCATGGGTACGTGCGTGTTTGTGTGTCTGCATGTGCATTCTAGGAGTACGATGAGTGCTTACTTATTTAGTATTGCATAATAGAATAAAATACGAGACGATGGTGATTAACACATTATGAGAATTTTGAGTAGTAGTAGTAGTAGTAGTAGTAGTAGCAGTAGTAGTGGTAATAGTCTTAATAATAGTAACAGTAATAGTAGAAGTAGTATTGTGTTGTGACACATTTCTTTCCACTATTGGATAAAAAAATTTCTCTTTCTTCATTTTACCCCTTTCCTTACAACATAGGCATACACACATACAGTATATACACAGTCACTCATACACACACACACACACACACACACACACACACACACACACACACACACACACACACACACACACACACAAATAGACTATATATATCGTATCTGTGGAGCTACATCAAAAAATAAATAGTCATGTGTGTGTGTGTATTTATGAAGTAAAAAAATATACCTATTGTTAGAACACAAGTTTGTACCTGAATGCTGTCAATTAGATCATCTTGTTTTGTGTTCTTGGCTTTTTGATAATTCTCAAATCTTTATGGAAAATGTGTGTAATTCTTTACCTCATGCTCCACTTAAGCTTGCAGAATAATACTCTTCATTTGGAATTTCACCACATAGTTGTGCATACATTTTAAATGTAATCTTATTTTTAATCGGATATACACTAGATAATTTCCCCAAGATGATAATTTAAGTGAATTTCTATTTATATCTATTCTATTCTATTCTATTCTATTCTATTCTATTCTATTCTATTCTATTCTATTCTATTCTATTCCATTCTATTATATTGTATTCTATTCTATTCCATTGTATTCTATTCTATTCTATTCTATTCTAATATTAATTTTAACGACTGTTTAATTACCAGTACAATAATTCCACTTCCAGCCCACAGTGATGATCTCGCATCAGGCATCTGATGAGCCTGCTTTACTGTTAGTAGAGGCATGTGATATTTCTATCAATATTTAATGAATGAATCACAGATCAATAGCTATGACCTGAGCATCTGACTCTTTATTGTGCCTGCTATTTGATTAGACTGCAGTAGAGTTCAGACAAAACCATGTATGGTACACACAAAGAGTGGTCTCTGCAATAAATATTGCATTTCTCATTTTTCTCATTGTGAAAAACACTTTCCTTTTATTAATCAAAATATTATGAAATTGATGTTGTCAGAAGAGGCAGGAACATATGGTGACCCATAAGAGTGGTGGTAGGAGCACACAGTTAGACTACATTTTGTGTAGACGGTGTAATCCGAAGGAGATCAGTGAATGCAAAGTAGGGGTAGGCGAGAGTGTAGCCAAACAGCATAGGATGGTGGTGTGTAGGATGACTCTGGTGGTGAGGAAGATGAAGAGGGCAAAGGCAGAGCAGAAGACGAAATGGTGGAAGCTGAAAAAGTAAGAGTGTTGCATGACTTTTAGGAAGAAGTTAAGACAGGCTCTGGGTGGTCAGGAGGTGCTTCCAGATAACTGGACAACTACGGCTAATGTGATCAGGGAGACAGGTAGGAGAGTACTTGGTGTGTCATATGGAAGGAAAGTAGATAAGGAGACTTGGTGGTAGAATGAGGAGGTACAGGAGTGTATACAGAGAAAGAGGTTAGCTAAAAAGTGGGACACTGATAGGACTGAGGAGAGTAGACAAGAGTACAGGGAGATGCAGCGTAAGGTGAAGGTAGAGGTAGCAAAGGCCAAACAAGGGGCTTATGATGACTTGTATGTTAGGTTGGACAGTAAAGAGGGAGATCTATACAGGTTGACAAGGCAGAGAGACAGAGATGGGAAGGACGTGCAGCAGGTTAGGGTGATTAAGGATAGGAATGGAAGTCTATTGACAGGTGCCAGTAGTGTGATGGGATGATGGGAAGAGTATTTTGAAGAGTTGATGAACGTGGAAAATGAGAGAGAACAAAGACTTGAAGAGGTGACTGCTGTGGACCAGGAAGTAGCAAAAATTAGTCAGGATGAAGCGAGGGGGGCATTGAAGAGGACGAAGAGTGGAAAGGCAGTCGGTCCTGATGATATACATTTAGAGGTTTGGAAGTGTCAGGATAGGTGGCAGTAGAGTTTCTTACCGGGTTGTTCAACAGGATCTTAGATAGTGAGATGCCCGAGGAATGGAGGAGAAGTGTGCTGGTGCCCATTTTTAAGAACAAAGGAGATGTGCAGAGTTATGGCAACTACAGAGGAATAAAGTTGATGAGCCATACAATGAAGTTATGGGAAAGAGTAGTTGAAGCTAGACTAAGGGCAGAAGTGAGCATTTGTGAGCAGCAGTATGGTTTCATGCCAAAAAAGAGTACTACAGATGCAGTATTTGCTTTGAGGATGTTGACAAAGAAGTAGAGAAGGCCAAACGGAGCTGCATTGCGTTTTTGTAGATCTGGAGAAATCTTATGACAGGGTGCCCACAGAGGAACTGTGGTATTGTATGAGGAAGTCTGGAGTGGCAGAGAAGTATGTTAGAATGATGCAGGACATGTATGAGGACTGTAAGACAGTGGTGAGGTGTGCTGTAGGTGTGACAGAGGAGTTCAAGGTGGAGGTGGGACTACATCAGGGATCAGCTCTGAGCCCCTTTTTGTTCGCTATGGTGATGGACAGGCTGACAGATGAGGTTAGACAGGAATCTCTGTGGACTATGATGTTTGCAGATGACATTGTGATCTGCAGTGAGAGCAGGGAACAGGTGGAGGAGAAGCAGAGAGGTGGAGGTTTGTCCTGGAAATGAGAGGAATGAAGGTTAGCTGCAGTAAGACAGAGTACATGTGTGTGAATGAGAGGGACCCAAGTGGAAAAGTGACGTTACAGGGAGAAGAGATCAAGAAGGTGGAGGATTTTAAGTACTTAGGGTCAACATTCCAGAGCAATGGAGAGTGTGGAAAAGAGGTGAAGAAACGTGTGCAGGCAGGATGGAACAGGTGGAGAAAAGTGTCAGGTGTGATGTGTGATAGAAGAGTTTCAGCTAAAATGAAAGGAAAGGTGTACAAAACTGTGGTGAGACCAGCGATATTGTTTGGTCTAGAGACAGTGTCACTGAGGAAAAGACAGGAGACAGAGCTGGAGGTAGCAGAGATGAAGATGCTGAGGTTCTCTTTGGGAGTGACCAGGAAGGAAAGGATCAGGAATGAGTACATCAGAGGGACAACACATGTTAGAGGTTTTGGGGATAAAGTCGAAAAGGAAGGGAAAAGCCGAAAGGAAAAGAAGATGTTGTCATGCTGTATGCCGTTTTCTGTGGTGTTGTAAAATCAACATCAAGGCATTGCAGTGGTGGACTTACTGTATCTGTGTCCAGTTCACTCCACACTGTTTCCTAGAGAATAACACAATTGCACACTGACCACTAACTTGCAAAAAACAATGTGGAAAAAAAAACACGATGTGGTATTGTCTAACTGTGCCATTGATCTGCGTTGCATAAAGATCTTTGTCAGCACTCTGATGGGATGCCATTACAAAAGCTAGGTTTCCTCTGATGATATAAAAAGACTGTGCTATTGGTGTAAAATGTTTCACGTCTTTGGGCTGAAATAGAAGTCTTGAGGCAAAATGCCGTTAAGCTTCACGCTGGCATCACTACAAAGCAAGAGTTAATGTCATCGCTATAGCTGCAGTGCATGATTGAGCATCCTACACCAATGACAAATTGTTCTGATTCCAAACATCTTGTTTCCTGTCACATGACAGAAGCCTCACTGCCCTGTCACGACACAGACCTGATCCTTGCTGGCGTCAGTTCACAGCGAATCGATGAGAGGACCGGAAAGAGGACACCTCTGTTGGGGGAAAAATGGCTCAGCATTGATCAAACAGGAACCTACAGTCCTCTGCAGATGCAGTGAGAGATGAATGTGTGTTTGAGGGTTGTGTCATTGTCCAGCAGAATTACGGCAAGTAATGGCTTCAGGTAAAATACCAATTATGAGAACGTTTTTGTTTGCTTCTGCCTTCTCTTAATATCAAATATTCTCACACTATTCTCATCTCTTCTCAGTATCTGTTTCTCACTTTTTCCTCCATCTCAAATACTCTGTCCCCTTCATTCTTTGCTCTCTCACTTTTTCTAGTGAGAGAGCACATTACCCTGTCCTCTCCTGCCCCAGACCTGTATGATATCATCTAACTCGGCAGTGTGTCCTTGGATCCATACAGCAGCAAAGGCATATTGCCTGCCTGTGTACACTGTGTCTTTTTTTTAAACCTCTACTCTACCACTTTTCTGTAAAACTATGTGAGCTCCAGGCAGTAGTGTGAGGTTAATGTCCTCATGGGATGCATTGCCATTGTTGCTATTGCAAGATTAATTGCTTAGCTACTCGTCAACTTCTTCAATTATTTTCTTGCTCTCTTATTGCATTTCTTTTTGCCCTATTGTCTATAGCTAAAGTAGTCCAGCTAGGTAATGTGTAGGTATTGCATTGGAGGCGAGGCCTAGATACTCTGCAGATACTACAGTGTAGCCTTCTCACTGTAAATGCTACATTGTTCATCTATTTCTAGAGACACTTGCAAACTTGTGAAAGGTTTGTGGAACTTTTCCAGATGCCAATAGCAATACCTAGTGCATCAATACTCTGTGCAGATCGGGTCCAAGGCTTTCATCACCCTCTCTCTTGTTTTAGAAAAACACACAGTGCTCTTATATTGTGATTGTAAGAAATCTAAACAGTTACTAATTATGATTTTACTTGTATTTTGACCATCCGTATCATCTTACACACTATTTTAAAATGATACTTCTGCTGGTCATTTATTTTTATTATTTTAAAATTAAATATTCTTTGTCTACTGTGATTAATTTTGGATTTTTTTTTACAAAACCTCTTACTTCTTCTTCTCTTCTTTTCCTTTCGGCTTTTCCCTTCAGGGGTCGCCACAGCGAATCAATTGCCTCCATCTAACCCTGTCCTTTGCATCCTCTTCTCTCACACCAACTACATTCATGTCCTCTTTCACTACATCCATAAACCTCTTCTTTGGTCTTCCTCTAGGCCTCCTGCCTGGCAGTTCAAAACTCAGCATCCTTCTGCCAATAAATTCACTATCTCTCCTCTGGACATGTCCAAACCATCTCAGTCTGGCCTCACTGACTTTATCCCCAAAACCTCTAACATGTGCTGTCCCTCTGATGTACTCATTCCTGATCCTATCCTTCCTGGTCACTCCCAAAGAGAACCTCAGCATCTTCATCTCTGCTACCTCCAGCTCTGTCTCCTGTCTTTTCCTCAGTGACACTGTCTCTAGACCAAACAACATCGCTGGTCTCACCACAGTTTTGTACACCTTTCCTTTCATTTTAGCTGAAATTCTTCTATCACACATCACACCTGACACTTTTCTCCACCCATTCCATCCTGCCTGCACACGTTTCTTCACCTCTTTTCCACACTCTCCATTGCTCTGGAATGTTGACCCTAAGTACTTAAAATCCTCCACCTTCTTGATCTCTTCTCCCTGTAACCTCACTCTTCCTCTTACATCATCCATAAATCTTTAATGGTTATCTGGATAGCTGGATACAGTGGTTTTTCTGTTTGCTTGTTTTTCAAAATTCATGGATAATGCAGAAAACACCTACTATTTATAATTCTAATCTGGATTACAATTAATTTCTAACGTGGCAATCTATGACTTTAAATTTAAATGTTTAATTTAATATTGCTTATCATCATGTTTACAGTATTTTCCGCACTATAAGGTGCACTGGACTGTAAGGCACACCTTCAATGAATAGCCTATTTTAAAACCTTTTTCATATATAAGGTGCACTGGATTATAAAGCGTATCAGATTATAAGGCACACCTTCAATAAATGGCCCATTCTAACTCTGTTTTCATATATAAAGCGCACTGGATTATAAGGCGCACTGTCAGTTTTTGAGAAAATTAAAGGCTTTTGTGTGCGCCTTACAATGCGGAAAATACTGTTCATAGGAGTTGAAAGATTGACCTTAGCTTTCTGTAACATCTACAGTGCTGCACATGAATGTGATGAAAAGTTAAAATAAGAAATGTTTTACATGTCAGATTGTTGTCGACACATTTCTCTGTCCTACTTCTGGGGACTGAATTCCTCTCAAAGGTCTGACCCTAGAATCGCCCCTGCACGTTTGTATCAGTGTATGTAGGAGTGTACAGTATGTGTGTGTGTGTGCGTGCGTGTGGGTGTGTGAGTGTATGTATGTATGTATGTATATGTATGTAAGCTGGTGTATATATAAGTGTGAGTTTATTCCCTATATTTCCTATATCGACAAATTGCCAAATCTCAGTTGCAATATGCTGATACGTATGTATTGAAGCAGAGCACGTAGTCTTAAAACTTCGTTATTCTGTGGGTTCTTGTTATTGAAGTAAAGTGGGAGACTTAGCCGATCACAAGTTTAAAAAGTTTATTCCTGACAACAAGTCTAATACAGATATCTGGGCTCCACCCAGTGTCCCTGAAAGCCTGCGGTAAATGGGTCTTGCAACAGCGCAGCTGAGAAGAGTACTATCTTTTTCTGCCTGGTGTTTTTTATACAATTCAGATAAGAAATTTGCATGAGATGATATGATGTCTTCTGGTCCAATTAGATCGTGACGAGTGTTTTGAATTTGAAAACATTCCACAATTTTTCTCTCTCTTTTACATTTTCTGGACTGAACAGTTATGAAAATAATCAGTTGCATGTAGCAAACTAATAGATGTCAACACTTCAGGAAAATAGTAGCATAATACTTCAGTTTCTTGTCCGAAGCTGCTTTATCAACCTAACCCACTCCTGTGTAAATGACATTGTAATAGTTTCTTCTGTGGATTCATTTGATTTCAGCTGACTGAACCCCTGCAACCAACAGAGGTGTGGTTTCCATCGGGAAATCAGAAGATGGATACAAAAAAGGAAAAAGGTCAAGGAAAAGACAAAAGTGAAACCTGGTGGGACTGGTGCCGCAGGTCCCCCAACTCCTCCTGGAGGCCCCATGCCAAAGCTTTTCAAACCTCTAATGTTCACAGTAAGGGTATGTCTTCCTGGTTTTGTTTTAATATAAGTAAAAACAAATATATGCATCATTGAGGTTGGTAATATTATAATGGCATTGGTTGTTAGTTGACTTCATATCAGTTTACAGGCTGCTCCTTTGGCGCTGCAGCCCTTTTGCAGTATGAAACCTTGAAGTCCAGATTTCATGTTGCAGGTGATGAACAGAATGCTGAGAACATCTTAGAAGTGAGGCTAGTTCACCTGTTTCAGTTCACCTCCTGAGCACTGCTGAGATGCCCTTGAGCGAGGTACCGTCACTCACTTGAGTGAAAAGCTCTTTCTTTATTTCTAAAACTGTTTTTTTAAAGAATGACCACCAGGCTATAACATTTTCAAAAAAATAATATGTAATTTTACTCTTTTTTTCTTTCTTTTTACTTAAGTAGTTATGACATCGTTATTGATAAAATCATTAAAATTACCCGTTTGTTTAGTTTTTATATTGTACCACTGGCAAAACGCAATCCTTGCATACAGCTTCTACCGTATACTGTTATTACTTTTGGGATGCATGAACGTCATGTTGGGATGCACGATGTTTTTCTGAAGTGCATCCCAGGGATACACTTCTTTCTTGGGGTAAAATTAACTCTGTACATTACAGTGTGTATAGAGATGCACTACTTCTTTGTTTTCTCCAATGCTGACAATAAGTGTTACTAATGAGATGCTTTCATGTGTGTCAACAGGGTAACTGGGACATGGCATACTGGCATGACTGGTGGACCCAGCTATCTCCCTTCCACCGAAATCTCATCCCCGTGATGTCCATGTTGGATGATTTCTGGAGCAGCCTCACAGAGAGACAGAAGATAGTCACTGGTAACTCAAAACTCATGTTACTCGCAAAGGCTTGTTTTGTAGCTGTGTTTTTTCAGATTTGATGACTAGTGTAAACATATCTACTTATTGTAGCTCAGCTTTCCCTAATATTGTGGAGGAGGAGGAGGAAAATTTAACTGTATCCCCCTTCGCCGCTCAGTAAGGCAGCTCCCAGTTTGAGTCCCAATCCGTGTAGACTTTGCAAGTTCTCCCTATGTCTGCGTGGGTTTCTCTGGCTTCTTCTCACGTCTAAAAACATGCACTTAAGGCAAATTTTCTGTTTTAACATTGTGAATTTGTGTGTGTGTGCATCCTTTGTATGTCTACATGAGACCTCACGGTGCACTGGCAAGTGTACCCTGCCTCATGCCCCCAGTCGGATGGGATAGGCTCAACCGACTCCCCGATAGTGGAAGAAGTGGGCATAGAAAATGAATGAATGATTCCTCATAGGGGAAATTGTTTTCAACACAAATTATGTTGTTGTCTAAGATTTTGTCATATGTGTGTGTCTGTATAGGCCCATAACACACACACACACCGGCCTGTAAGCATACAAATAATGGGAAGTAGAGGGCCGGGCAGCTCCCTCGTGCTGTGCCCAATGAGCAACTTGTAGGGGGACAATACCTTGCTCAAGGGCATCTCGGCTTGCTGGGGAGGTGAACTGGTACCTCCCACTGCCAGCTGTCACTCCAAATGTTTTTGGTCCACGTTTGCAACTAATGGAGTCTCTTGGAAGATAGTGAAACATTATCAAGGTTTTTCTAAAAGTCAATTTGCCTTTATTCAACATAGTTCTACTTTTACAAAACCCTACCTTGTTTTTCAGCAACAGAACTGCAAGAACTGTAAACCAGAGCTAAGACCTGCTCTTCCATATCAAAGCAAATGCTAAAATTGCCCCCAAAAGAGAAAAAATAGGGCATATTAGATAAACTTGATTTTTGATGGAAACATTCCTGCTACACTCATCAAAAACTTGTTTCTGTGTGCCATAATTTCACATGACTAACCAACCTGGGTCAGATTTTGTTGTGTTTTTTCCATTTACTGAACAGTAACACTCACAGTTTAAAGACTTGTACTTAAGGTTGAGAATTTGTTCTCGAGTTCAGTGACACAATTTCACATTTATTGAATGAAAGAAGCAACAATTTATATGATTTTTGTAGGAAATATTTAATAATCCTCAACACCAACCTTAACACTCACCCATCATGACTTTAACTCTTAACAACTGATACAATAATAAGCATTGTATTTATGAATGTATACAGAATTTAATTTCAGATACTGTTTTAGTTTACCAGAACCACATGTAATTCCTACAAATCTGACAGATATGCAGAAAAAAAGATTGTCAAGTTTTACATGTTGCAGAGTGAGATAATGTTGAAAAGACTGACACCTGGTGGCATGTCATTAGCAGATGAACAGAAGGAAAACAAATATACTTATCAAACTTCATTATACAGGTAGTCTTCAAAATACCAAAATTCAACTTAAGAACATTTGGAGTGCGACCATATCCAACTACTGTACTGCAGTTCCCCTTTCTGTCACAACCCCCGCCAAGCAACAACACTGCTTTTGTGCATCTGAAACACTCAACTCCCCCTCTGTTTTGTTGCCGTCTCTGTGAACATCTCAGCACGTCAGGCTTTGAACCCCCTTGGAAACTTTACTTTTTATTGTGGATGATAAAGCAAAAGCTAGTGAAAATAGTGGTAGTTATGACCATCTCTTTAGTGACAACTCTGACCAAATATAATTATCCACTCCTTCTCCTCCTTCCTTTGCTCTAAAGTTGAGCTACATGCTACAATACCGTACAATGGATGAACATCAGCAAATGATTCTGGCTGGTTTAATTGGATCGAGAGTTCTTTCGAGTGTTTTATTCTTCTTCTCCTCAAGGATTAAATTATAAGGAGCAAAATATTCCCGCAAACAAATCAGAATTCAAAAGAAACTTGTCGCATTTTATTGATCCAATTTTCATTGTAAAATGTTTGCTGACAGTCCTGATTCTTCATTCATTCAATTAAAATCAGTTCATGAACTGGCAGGTCCTTACGCTTTTGCCTTGTGGTTCGCATAGGCAGGAAAGCCAAACTGTGTGATCATCAGGTTTGAGAAGGAGAGTGGCATGATGCCATATATCTCTGTCAGCTTGTTCAGACAGTAGGATCTTTGAAGAAAGTGTTCAGGGCGATGCCACATACCTTTGTAGCCACTGATGGCATTGCTTTCCAGGTTGCGCAAGTCAACAGGTTTGACAAACACTCCTGAGGGTTTCTTAAAACTGCCTGTAGATTTCGAATGCTTCCTCAAATAAAGTGCTACAACAAAGTTTGTGGTAATGTCATCACAGTTCTGTGTTTCATCCACCAGCTTGTGGACTGCTTGGGGTTGGTCCTGGAACATCTGGAGGTAGCGGTGGTGGAAGAAGGCAGCACCAATTAACACCATAGAATATCTGCAGTAGGTGGATCAAGTTGTCAGATATTAAAAAAAAAAGATATTAAAAGCTTTTATCAGCTTTTATTTGTATTTTATTTTAAGTGCTTAACAACACAAAAGCAGCTTTGTCATCAAAATGTAGTGCAGATTGGAGTTTCACAACTAACCTGTCACCTCCACCTGCTTCTGGGTCCTGAAGTTCGTAGCTACCATAACTGTACACTCCCCTTGTTGAAACATGTGTCCGTGGGACAAACCCAACAATCTGATCTGGAAATTGCTGTGGAAACAAAAGATAATAACATAATGTTCTGTGTATGGCGCAGATAAATATACCACAAAATACTGATTCATTTTATTTATTAGGTATAAACCAAAATTTAGATAGAGAATGCTTGACATTCATCTGCATTGTTGTGAAATGTATTACCTTCCAGACAGAGAAAGCAAAACTGACATCAGGGACACTGACCAGGGTGTCATCATCCAGCATCAGTAGAGCTGAGGATCAGCAGAAATAGATCTAACAAATGCGAATGTAAAGCCTACAAATGAAAAATTAGATCTTATAAAATCACTGACCCCTGGTATCAATCTCAGGGAATGGTTGGAGTCTATTTCGCATCATATTGCTGGTCTGCTCTTTGAAGATCACAGGGACAGGATGAGGCCCCAAAGAGTCCCATAGTTTTTGGGGTGTCTCCACCCCAATATTATTCCAGACAATAATAATCTGTTGAAGATGAGGCACTGCCTGGTAATGGTTCAGAATTTTGAGTAAAATGTCTGTGCGATTGTGAGTTTGGATGACAATAGAAAACTTCTCTTCTTCCTCTGCAGTGTCACCATGGCGTCTATTTGAATGAATCTCCTTTTGTGATGTTGACCGGCGTGACACTTCTAGGTGTTTTAGGGCAGCAAGGTCTAGTTTTTCCGTTGCTGGGGGCAACAACGCTGTCAGGGTTACACCAATCAAGAGTAGCAGCAAGATTACACAATATAAATATGTATGCCTGATCCCCAGGCGGCAACGACGGATCCTGTACCAGGGGTGGACAGAGGACATCCAATTACAATATGACTGCAGTATTATGATAGATATCAACTAAATAAAACAACAGCTGCATGGCAGAGATGCACAGAAAAACAAGAAAGTAACTGTCCTGAGACCAACACTAGAATACCAAGTTAACATTTCAAGGGTATCTTTAAGCTACCTGAATCGACTTTAATAAAACAAGCGCAAAAATAGTAAACAGTAATAGGACGTCATATCAACTCGATGTCAACCCAGGATTTCCCAAAAAGGAATTATTGCGTATAAAAACGGGCGGAGTTTGACAAATCTGACCAATCACATAAAAGTTAAGACAAGTCAATAGCGGGAGGACTGCCAGACACATAACTATCGTTATACGGTAGTTTTAAGGTCTAGACGATAAATTCTCATACAGGCCAAATGCGCAAGGGTTTTGGCATTTCCGTACACCAAATAACGTCGTTGTAATTTACGTGAATACCCACACGTCACCGGAACACTCATACCTGCCCACTCATACCTGGCTGGCATCTTCACTGCCAGTCACATCAGCGGCTTATTCATTTAATTGTTTGCGAAACCGCAAAAAAAAAAAAAATAATTATATAGGTCGAGGAAAAAAAATATAAGCGCTCATGAGTTCAGACTCGGAGAATCTCACCTCATCTTGTTGGCACGTCAAACAGCTCAGAAGGGCTCTACACAGAGGACATGTTAGCGCAAACCAAAGAATCTCAAGGCAATGGGTCCTGCTTTGATAACATTAGCCGACAAAAGTATGGGTGAAAGGCAGCTACACAGTAAAGGAAATTATTGTATCTCTTAGAATGATATAAAATTGAAAATTTGTTGAAGATGTCACGACAAATTGGTCTATTCCAACACTTCCTATTACAATGGTAACTTCCTTGTCCCCCTCTTGCAGTGGAACTTTCCGTCTCAGTGTCACTCGCTGAGACAACCGGAAGAAGGAGCCTAAATTCCAAACAGTTGTTCATTCATATTAAATAAAAACTTAAAAAGACATGAAACATTTAATTTTCTGTGCATCTAATTAGGACATCTTCCACGATGTGAAAGATGATCTAATTAGGTTTCAGGATCATGGATAAGTCTGTAAAACGTAACATTAACATCTCATAGATTAAGAGCGCCATAAAAGTTTTATTTCCGCTTTCTCAAACTAACCAATCACAGCACAACAAACAGGATACGGCAACTCGGAATAGTCCATGTTATCCTTTTGTCTATTTATGCTAACATTGGACCAAATTAATAGACTAAAAATAAGTAAAGCTGAACGTTATTGAGTACAGTATTTGTGTACATCCGTAACAAATGTTTTGATATGAGTCTGATTCAGAATTTTGATTGTGTCCAAATGGTAAAATTGCAGTTTACAAGTTCCACCAGCAAGTGGCAGCAACTTTTGTAATTTTCCCACCCTTTCCTCCAAGACTAACATCGCTGCGTTAAAACTATCAACATTCAATTTTCAAGTGGATCAGTTTACAAATGATTACGTGAAACTGAAATAAAAAATGATCAGCAGTTTCAAGCGCTCCGAGGTTGAGGTCACTTACTGGTTCATCCCTGTGTGGTACCTGGGGAGGAGGCAACTTCCCCTTGAGTCCAACAACGCCACCTCCTGAGAATGGTCAGGAGGACCCACAAAACTTTTCAGTGTGGTGTGGCTGACAGTATATTTTCCCGCTAAGGGACAATTGAAAAAAGGCAGGTATAAAGCTGTATTCAAAATGTGTTGCTATAACCCCCAGACATAGCATAAAGCCAGTTAAAACAGTTCCCTTAAAACATTGTTACGAAAGGCTGATGGATTTGCCTCGGTCTAGGAAGGCTGGTCCCGCAGATGCGAGACCCCTGCTACGGAGGCCCCTGGTGAGACAAAGGTAAAAACACAGGTCCAACACCAACACCAAGCATGCAATGAAAAAAACTCCATAAAATCTAATAAAAACTATAACATATCACACCGTGTTAAAATGGTTAAAAGTACACACCAATGTCATGTCCCACCAGTACAATCCCCCTACAAGGTGCAGGCATCAGCGTAGTTCCGGCCATGTACAACGAGTATCCTACACAATTAGAGAGGGGAACATCCAGCATTGACAGCACCCTTTAAAAAAAGATAAAATTCAGGAGGGCAAAAAAGAACAGAAAAGAAAGAAATTAAAAGTACAAATTCTTCCTATAAAACAGTGGCTGGCCTGATCCCCTTAAGAAAAAACAACCATGTTAGATGTCAGCCTCATTAAAACAATTTAAAACACACAACTCTGAACATAACTAAAAGGTGTGGGCCTACTTTTTGGTCTACTCAGCTGTCCCACCACATATTTGGACAGGAAGAGTCGTGGTTCACGTTCTGTCACTACCAAACAAACCATCAATTTGACCAACATATTCCAATGCATATACATAAAATATTCAATAAAAATGTGTATTTTAGTCATTTACCCCGACCAGCCTGGCAGCTCAGGTCTCAATGAAGTAAATCATTGACAGATTTCATTGCTGAAGTCTGTGTCCTCCAAGAAATGACAACTATCCTGGTAAAATGAAGTGACTAGTAGTGATGTGACGCTGGGGATCGAAGCTCCGAAGCGTGTAGGAGAGGGGCGTTCCCGCGAAGCGCGTATCGAGGCTTGCTTCATCTAAGGGAGGAGCTGAAATGGATGACGTCCGAAGCATCGCCGGGCAGTGAGGCTTGGGGCGTGACGTTCTGTATCGAGGCTCCCGTCACGGGAACGCCTCCCTATGGAGCGGCTGACACCACGTGACTGATTCGGCTCGTTACACGTGCATTAACACCGATATAAAGGATCACACTCCATTCAGAATGTGGGTGTTTGGTGGAGATCTGTGGTTAGCTAGTATGGAGACAGTGTGGAATTTGGATAGAGTCAGACATATTTTGGAGAGAGATAAGATAGTGTGGAGAGAATCAGGAAATGGAACCTGCCACAGTGGAGAAATTGTTTTTAAATAAAAACCAATGTCACCAAAACATAATCACTGGCCATCACTGGCTCAATATTACAAAAGCACAATCATTGTCCCAACCCCGACCACCCTCCCCTCACTGTACATGTTTATTTTCTTTTTCTTCGTCCAAGTAATCACTTTCCATACTGCCAGTGTGTGTGTATATGTTATATATATATCACTAAAATAAACATGTTTTGAATACTTCTTTATTTTGCTGACAGTTTTATTCACAGGCTTTCTGCAAAATACCACACTTCAAACTCTTGCCACCTGATATTTTACCATCCAGTAGATGTCGCACTAGAGCAAATGAAGCCTCGTGAAGCTTCAAACCAGCGTGAACACGATTGGGATGAAAAGCTTCATCTGCCCATCACTAATGAATAGGCATTTAGAAAATCAAATGGCTGTGAGTAACATAGTCTACCATGAAGTACCTGCAGGCAAGTGAGCGCAGCTCCCACAACCAGCGAACAGAAAACACAAGGAGAGTCTAATCCTACAGTCAAACATTTATCACATCCTAATTGGACCCAGAACAACACGTGACCTGGCCGTTGAGTGGATGTGACGCAGCTGTGTTGTCTCCCTGTCTGTGTAAGGTCCCACACCTGCAAATGGAGAAAATAGGGTAGTTAGACAGGATCCGACATGTGACAGGTGGTGGGGGCTTCTCCCTCCATGGTGTCTGTTCTTCTTCCTATTTTATAACACGGAAAACTGTCAAAAATCAAGACGTGAACACCGAGCAGTAAGTAGCCTGTCAGAACATTACTCTTAATTCCCACGATTGTTAGTAAAGGGGTTAAATAAATTAAATATTTTATTTTTCTGCTCTGCAAACAGTACTGGAGTATCATGTTCACTCTTAATATCCCATGTTATGATCATGTCTATGTCACTAGGATTAGTGTTTATGACCAAAAGAAAATTTCTAAT